>OY764962.1:41885622-44285622 GCA_963668005.1 Melieria crassipennis
ATCTACCCGCAACGACACGGAGTGCCGCGTCGGCGTCTTTAATGAGCACGTAGCCCGCCCAGACAGGTGCAGGCTGTACATTATAGATTATATACACTCCGACGTGTAGCGAACTGACGCGGCAGCACTTTGCTTCCAACAGTCGCCCATAAATTCAGCTGTCGCACATGTCGGTCTGGCCATATTTGCCGAAAAGCCACTCGAATAGAGCAATGCGACCACAACGTCTGCCGACGACCGCTGCAGCTTGTGGCTGAAAATCATTTTACACGCGTGCGGCAACCGTTTTCGGTCATTTTCTACCTGGCTTCCTTCTAAGCCGTTAAGCACATGTCGCATTCTAAAAATAAACTGCGGTCTTCAGTATGCGGTTTCCATTATGGCATTAAATTTGCTAACGTTTAGTTGTTGTTTGATCTTAGTTTGTGGCCGAAGCATGTTAAAAACATACAAAAGTTTAACAAGCCTAACCCTTTCCCTATTTTGTTGCCATATGGCACATGCTACTTTGTGGACGTCTGCATCCTCTATGGTTCCAGGAATATATTTTTTTATTGGTCCTTAGAATAGTTTGAAGTTTTAGGAGAAATACGAAATTAACAAAGTGAATATTTAAGTTTAAAGAAGAGAAGTATAGACTTTTTTCAATATAATATAAAAATATCTTGACATAGTAAATGAAGAAGAAGCAGAAAATTTGAGATATCTTTTTATTTTGACGTTTTCTTTCAATTTAGATACTTGTTTTTTTATTTTTGGCTGAAGTAAATGAAGAAATATTCAAATTTTCGTTATGCGTAAAAAGTTGTATGTTTAAGTAATTATTACAGCCACAACGATGTGGTTGATCTCATAGAAAAACACTCTAAAATACAGTGTCCGAGTATACAAATTAAAAAATTTCTTATGGAATGTTGCTTATACAAGGTGCAACCCAAAGTAAACAGGACTTTTATAAAATAAAGAAAACGGATGATTATTTTTGTATAATTCTTTTTATTTATTCAAAATACTCTCCTTCTGCTTCGATACAACGTTTTGCACGGTCCAAAAGCATTTGGAATGAGTGTTTTAGGTCATCGGCCGGCATCGCCTTCAGAATGTTGGTACAAGCCTTTTGGATGTCCTCAACGTCCTTATAACGGTTTCCTTTCATCGGCAAATGCAACTGACCGAATAAGTAGAAGTCACAGGGAGCCATATCAGGCGAATACGGTGAATGATTGATGGTAAAAATGCGATTTTTGGTCAAATAATCGGTCGTAACTAGGGCTCTGTGAGCCGGTGCATTATCATGCAATAAACGCCAACTTCCTTCCTCCGATATTCTGGCCGAATACGACGAATGCGATGCACCAAACGCTTCAAAACTTCAACATAAAACAAAGCGTTAATTGTTTTTCCCGGTGGAACAAACTCTCGATGAATTATTCCCTTTGAATCGTAGAAACAAATGAGATGAGTTTTGATTTTTGACTTCTCATGGCGGGTTTTTTTCGGATTTGGCTCATCTGGGTGCTTCCATTCGGCACTTTGACGCTTTGTTTCGGGATCATATTGAAAGCACCACGTTTCGTCACCGGTTACGATGTTGAACAAGAAATTTGGATCACGTCTGGCTTCCCGAACGATGTCTTTTGCGTGCTCAATTCTCTGCGCTTTTTGGTCGTCGGTTAAAGTGTGCGGAATGAAGCGAGAACACACTTTACGGAGACCCAAATGTTCGGTTAAAATGCGATCAATTGATGTTTTGGAGATGTTCAATTCCATTTCCATCAATTCCAATGATGATTTTGGCTGCATTTTGATAAAATCACGCACAGTTTTGATGGCATCGTCAGTAATCACAAATTTCGACTGGCCGACGTGTTCGTCGTCATTCAAGTCTTCACGACCATTCTTGAATCGATTCAACCACTCATTAACACGGCCACGGGATAAACAATCATCACCATAAACTTGCTTTAACAATTTAAACGTTTCGGTAAAAGTTTTACCAAGTTTAAAACAGAACTTAATATTAGCTCTTTGTTCGATCGACATTCTCGTACCAAAGTTAAAAACATACTGTCACATTGAGCGGGATATTTCGGCGTCTACTAGACCAAATGTCATGAAATTTAGACAGTATGTGAATGAAAGATGTACCTTTCCAACGCATGTCCTCACACATAGATGGCGCCACCAGAAACGTCCCTATTGCAAAAGTCATGTTTACTTTGGGACGCACCTTGTATAACCACATAGAAGCCTAAAACGTAAAATTTAAAATTTTAACTTTCCCCAGTAAAAACCTGTAGCGAAAGGGTTAACAAGCCTCAAACTCACATCACTGGTTCAACCTCCAAACATTTGTTCGTTACAAAAGTAATGGGTGGCAAATATTGTTACAAATGGCAGTGGGCTCAAAAATTGTATTCGGAACCCACTCCTTGAAAATTAAGTCCTTTGTGCGCCAAGAATCTAATATCGGAACATTCGGTGGAAGTGCAGCTCCCTTAAAATGTCGTGAACGTTTTCCCACCAGTCTTGCCACTTCGGAATTAGCGAGACTAAACTTAGAAACTTAGAAACTATCAAACTAAGCTATTAAGAAATTAAGTAGAAAAGGAAATTAGTGAATGTAAATATAGTGAAATATATATACAGACAGACAGATATACATGCAGACAGAAATATTATTATACGAACATAGTAAGGTGGGTAATGGAATTCAAAACTTGCAGGCCGCATTTAACTGGATTTGTTCAAAAGAGGTCGAAATTTTATCGCTGGGTATAAGTTAAACAGTGTAAGGCATCGTACCGTTCATTGGCGAGGAATAATGTACTAAAATAATCATTAAAGAAAACCCCCATTTTGACAAAACTAATCGGTCAACTGGAAGACCAAGTCGAAGACTTCCTATCATCTCTTGGTATGACAAACTGAAGAGAACTTTTGCGGCAGGACCGAACCCGGCAATAGGTTTTTATGGCCAGTTAAGTAAGTAAGATCGCCTATATTCAGTGTTG
Organism: Melieria crassipennis; assembly: GCA_963668005.1. Classification (NCBI taxonomy): domain Eukaryota; kingdom Metazoa; phylum Arthropoda; class Insecta; order Diptera; family Ulidiidae; genus Melieria; species Melieria crassipennis. Next base: position 41,888,637 of record OY764962.1, read on the forward strand.
CCAGATACCTGAAATGACTTTCTCCTAAATCTTAAAAAAAAACTGAAATTTTCTCCCAAAAGTTAAAAAAATCTCCTAAAATTTTTTTTATAATTTGCGTTATTTTAAAGGAACTAAACTTCTCATAAAACAATAAATATATATAGGTACATATACTATTTTTTAATGCAGCCATTTGAATTCATCTTCCGCTTAGTAACAAAAACTTAACAGAAACAGAACATATAACAAATGCATTAAAAAAAAAGTGCCATTTTTGGCGGGATTTCATTGTGACAGCAATAAGTGAGAACGAGATAGAATGAGCTTACATTTTGTAAGCTTACAAATAGGGTGCTTTGACTACAAAAATATTTGTCAAAATATGTTTTGTTGCCAGTGTTCCCAATACATCATACTTCGTTATCCAAAAATCTCCCAAACATCCTCTAAGGATACGAAAAATCCCCTAACATAAAATATAAATCTCCTAAACAATTCTTCCTCCTAAAAATTATCCTAAAAGGCCAAGAATCTCCTAAATCTAGGAGGAAATCTCCTGATCTGGCAACATTTCCCATGTTAATGTTGAATGTTAGATTTTTTAAGAGTTTATGCTATTTTGTTTAATTGACAGGTTTAGCTCATTTCAAAGCAGACGGTGGGATCATTTCTTAAAATTTAGATAGATCAGGAACAGCTGACAGCTGCTTCGACAGTCTATTTCTCAAGAATATTATTTCACAAAAAGTACTTTTTTAATTTATTTGTGTGATTTTTCTCGATTTCTTACCTGGAACTTACTTTAACTTTTTTGGCCAGTCTCGGTAGTCCAGCGGATAGAGCGCTGGCTTCTCATACCAGAGGCCCTGGGTTCGATTCTTAGCTCGGGTTGGTGAAACGCTCGTCTACTTCTATCGCTATCCACATAAAGCAGATGAGAACTAAAAGATTCGCACAAGTGCGCCCTTGGCAAGCAAAAATCTCCAAGAATTAAAGAAAAACTGCCAACCGCTGTTCGGATTCGGCGTTGAACCGAAGGTCCCCTCACCCCTCTCCCATCCGTTTGAAATGTGTGTTGTAACACAGTGTTGGAAAAAACAGTGTTGCATACACATTTAAAAAACGGGTGAAATATGTGCTATTACAATGGACCTCACAATAGGCCTCTGAGTGTATTTCTTACAGAGGCAGCCACCATAACCTAACCTAACTTGCTCTTACTTTACTTTCTTACTCGTCGACCTGAACTAAAAAACGACTTCAAGATTAAGTTTTTAGACGAAAAAAAATACCTAACCTAACCTAACTTACTCTTACTTTACTTTCTTACTCGTCGACCAGAACTAAAAAACGACTTCAATATTAAGTTTTTAGACGAAACAAAATACAAATGTGAAAATTATTTTTGTCTTACTTTCGAGTCTTGTTTGATATTTCGTTTTATAGTAATAACAAGAAAATTAAATTATACATACATTTTTTTTTAACTTTTTGATGAATTATTTACGCGCTTCCACGCACAGAGTGATTGTAAAATCGATTTCAAAACAAAGCAACAAATACTTATTTTCGTGTGATAACTCGATGCTGGCTCTGCTTTGCTCTCCACTTCATTGCACTTTCTATCATAAAATTTAGCAGTTTGATCCGGCGTCCCACACATTGCCCGACTCAACATTTGGCCCATAAAAAATATTTAACAGCCTTTGATTTCAAGTTGAATATCGAGTATTTTCGAAAACAATTTTATGGCGCACGAAAGCACGCTGCGCATTGAGTGCGTTATTAATGTGTTTTTGCGTAATGTTCTTTGTTTTTCACTTTAGCTCAAAGCACTTTTTGCGAAGCAAACAACAAATTAAAATACATATTAAAATTAAGAAAATTAAAACGAAAAGCACACAATCTGCTGTGCTGTGCTGTTATTTATTTATTTATTTATTTTTTTGCTTTCAATGAACTGACAGGAATATCTTAAATACTGCCACGCTTCGTCACTTAATGGTGTTGTGTGGATGAAAAGTTGTATGCAAAGTGTTGAATTATTCATCTTTAAAGACGAGTACATGCACGTTATATATGTACATACATACTTACACGTGTTTGAACATGCCTACAGTGTGTATACATTCAAACATAGCGAAATAACATCGGATTAACCTTTGAAGGTGGAACTCACAAACCAGTGAGGCCTCGTATGGAACCTGTTGGGTTCTTAGCAACATTAAGTAGGATTTAGTTCAAGAGTTGCTACCGTGACTCATGGTGGGATGAACTTCAGCGAAGATGTGATTTTCTCATAAGGGATCGCTGAAATGAAATGAAATTCCATGAAATTCCATAGCCACGTAAATAATGCAAATAAGCAAAATATTTGGCATCTCAATAGTGTTTTTTGTTGTAGCCAAATGTCAAAACATGAGACCAAAAAAAAAAACAAAAAGCATAAATACAGCGCAAAAAAGTGGCTGGCCGTGTAGCTGAAAACACTTAAAAGTAATAAAGTGAGAAAGTGAGAGTGTGCGGTACGGTGGCGGGACGGAGGGCGGCTGATGCTGTGGTGTCAACATTTGTTTGAGAAGCTACTCACAGCCTTATAGTTTATTTATGTGGCATGCGACATTAGGTTGTCCAAAGCACAGCGCCATACAAGCAACAACAATGGCAACGAGAAAAAGCACAGCAAACACTGCCAGACCAGTACTACGAAAAATTTTAAGAATAGTGTAAAGCAAAAAATTTGACCCGCGTTAAAGTTGTTGTTTTTGTATTTGGGTTGTGTAGGCGTGTAAATTGTCCTTTGGCGCGCTGGGCTCAACGCATATACACACACACACACACACACACACACGGATGGTGACACTGACACAGCCTCACGTTGAGCTCGAGCGCTGCGCTGAGCTGAGCTGAGCAGGAAGCAAAGTTATTGCCGTGCACTTCATTTGAATATTTCATTGCAGAGCAAGTACGTTTTGGTGTTGTTGTTGTTATTTTTTAAAATCGCATCAAAGTCAGCGAAAAGGTGGAGGCACAGCGTTGTTGGTAACGCAAACGAGTCGCTTGTTTCGGTTTATTATTCATTGGTCGTGTTTGTGGAGCGTGTCGGCTGGACGTCAGATAACTGGCTGCAAATGACTGAGCTGTTGGACGGACTGGTGGCCTGACAGTCGACGTTGCGACATAAACGACATTGTAAAGGAAGTCGCGCAACAACGGGACAAAATTTGGCTTGTTATACGGACAAGCAAAATAAACTTGCATGGTAAACGAGACTGAAAGAAAGAAAGAGAGAGAGAGGAGAAGGAGGATTTATAGGTCTGGTTAAAGGTGACCAATTGACTTTTTGGCACCCGTACAAAGTTAATCTCATAGGCTTCCCATACCTCTGCTTACAGTTCTTGAAATTTAAGCTTCAATGCGAGGAGATCTAATTTGGTCATTGGTGTTGAAATTAGAAGGTTAATTGAATTAAAGTTCAAGGTCTAATTGAATTAAAAAAATGTGCATACAAAGACACACATTTTCAATTCTTTAATAGGTTGCAACTCCCATGCTGAAAGCTTTAGAGTCATGAAATGGAAACAACATTTCGAATGCCACAAGGAACCTGAATATTCGATTGATACTAATAATGTTGTCCACTCAAAAACATGCAAGTCTTCATATTTTGAAAAGGCTTTAGCTATAAAGCTCCGAATACTTACCTTTCAAATAACCCTTTCGCTACAGATTTTTACTGAGAAAAGTTAAAATTTTAAATTTATCGATTTAAAAAAAAAAAAAAAAAAAAATGTGTTATAAACATTTCATAATAATTTTTTTTCAATTTTTATACCCGAACCCTGTTTTGTAGAGTGTAGAGAGCAACCATATCGTTGTGGCTGTAATAATTACAAAAACATAAAATTTTTACTGACTAAAAATCGAATATTTCTTCATTTACTTAGTTAAAATTATTTAAAAAAATATATCTAAATTAAAGTAAAAAGTCAAATTAAAAATGTATCTTATTTTTTCTTTCTTCTTCTTCTTTTTTGCAATGTCAAGGTGTATCACTTGAAAAACGTGTATACTTCTCCTCTTTGAGCTAAAGCATTCAGTGTATTAATTTTGTATTATTTCCAAATCTTTAAACTATTCTAAGGATCAACAAAAAAAATGTATATTTGGAACCATAGCGAGTTCAGACGTCCACAAAGTCGTATAATGAAAGCAGTGTTGCCACTTGAAAAATTTTTTCCCGACCAAACTTCCGACCAAATCCGACCCCAACCGATCAAATTAAAAATTTTAAATTCATTTTTAAATTACAATTTTATTTTTTTGAATACATTTTTTGTACTAATAAAAAGATATTCACATCCCAAAACGGACCGAAATTCGTTTAAGCGGACCAGCGGACCAAAGGAAAAAAATTTTACCAATTTTGGTCCGCAAAGACCAAAAGCGGCAACTATGGTTGAAAGGGTTAATCGACCATAACAACCCGTTACCGTGTTACGGCCCGTCGTAGAAGCTCTCTACAGGCAAATATGCATTGCATGCGCCTTCTGATGAGATGATGGGGCATCATCAACTTGTTCCATCCACTGGACATGATCGCCCTCCTCGTTGTCGACCTTCAAATATGGTGTCGAACATCTTTTTTGTCGGAACATCATCGTCCATACGGGAGACGTAGCCAAGACCTCTGGATCTATCCATTTAAATAGTCTCTAATGATCCTCTAACAAATTTCAATTTGGGATCAAAGCTTCCAAACTGCCATCAGAAATTGGAAGCATTAAAGTATTAATGCTAAAATAAAAAAAATAACTAACTAACAAATTAACAAACTAAGAGCCCTAGAGCAAAGATGTTTATTTGTTTTTTTATTTTATTTTATTTTATTAGTAAGGCTTTGGAACTCAGTGCGCTACCGCTTTGAAGTTAACAATACTTCCCACGAAATATTATTTCTTAGTAATTTTTAAAAGTTTCGACTCGTTGTGATATAGAGCTCCACGGAAAAATGGGAACTATACCAGAAAACAATCGTCAAAGAATGAAATCTTTCGTGTCTGAAAAGTTAAAGTTCAAACAAAGTTCATAGCTATTGAAAAACTCTTTAAAATTTTTTGGATATTTACAACTGACTTACTTAACCCATTATAAGTCATATCAACCCATTATATCATTCAAGCATTTTTCATGAAACTCTAACATGTCTAACGTTCTGGAAAATGAAGGACGCATTTAAAAAAGGTGATCACGTCTCTTCAAAGCACTCGTACTTGTTAGCATTGATTTAGGGAAATCACGAACGAAATGAACGCTTCACATATCCGAGTGTGCTGTCCACAATGGTCCAGTCAACGCAAATTGCAAACGATGCAACAGGATGTGTGCGTGTCCTGCTGTGCGTTTGTTGAGGTGGTCGAGTGTGGGGGGTTAGGCTGATCAAGGATTGTCTGAAGGCTGATGGCTCGACGGACAAAGGCAGAGGGAACGCACAAGCGGCTGAACCCGTCAACGGAAACGTAGATGAGTGCGTTTGTGTGAATGCGTGTGTCGGTTGGGGCTATCGCTGATGTGCAGCGGGCCAAGCAACGTCAAGCCAAGCCTGTCTGTGAATCCTGGAACAAGAAAGAACGAAAAAGTGATTGTGATGGCACAGCAGCAGGCCGAATATTCACAAAAATGCCAACAACGCTGACATTGATGACGATGTCGGCGTTGATGTTGATGCGGCAACTGCTGAAAGTTGTTGCTGACGCTGATGCGCAGTAAAGCGGCTGCCATTGTTGTCGTTGGCGCTGACGCTGTCGCTGCTCTGCACTCGAAGATAAGAAAAACTGAACCTATTGTAAAATGCTTCGGCCCAGCAAAACGAAATGCTAAACAAAAAGTACAATAAATAATAATAACAACCGCAGGGACAGCACGCGGACCACGAAGCTTTTGATATGGAAATGCGAACAAGCAAAGACGCATGCTACATCGCAGATTGTGACAAGTAAAAGCACAACAACGAGAGCCGCTTGAAGGCGCACAGAAGCAGCGCACTCGAAGCGCTCGGCTGAAGTATCAACGCTGCTTGAATATTCGATTAGTGTTTGCTTCAGTTATAATTTGGTTTGTCTTTGTTGTGGCATTGTTGATGCTGGTTTTTGTTGTAGCGAGACAGCTGGCAGCCAGTGTGCCCAGCAACACTCACACACACACACACAGACAAGAAAATAGTGCGCCAACTATGCAATGTGGCAGTAGGTGGGCTCGAACTCGTTGGCAACATTTTATCGCTGCCAACAATCTCATCAGCATTATCGTCATTGTGGTTTAATTGTCGGCATGGCACTGCACGGCTGCTCGTTGTTGCTTTAAGAGTTTGGTTAGTGTGGTTTTGGTTTTTCGCATGAATCGCATTAATTGTTTGATTAAGATTGAGCAGAATTTAATTTGAAAATACATTTTGCCATTTTCAGGACAAGCGAATTGTGTCCAATCAATGCCAATTAAACTGAAATTGACACAACCCGCAGTTAAATGGTAGAGTTGAGAGGTGATGATTTGTCTTTTGTTTGACAATAGTAAAGCATTTAATGTTCTTATGGTCGAATCAGCGAGTTCAGCGAATGGTAGTCGACATTTTAAAGTACAAATGTGTGGGACAAAGCGCTGAAATTGATTCAATCGGCAGTAGTGTCCGACCGAATATTCGTCTTCGGCTTCGGTATTAGGCCAATTTTAATTCTTCGACTTCAACCAAATTAGCCGAATACTTTAGCCGAAGGTTTTCGTCCTGTAATGCAAGTCAATTTGCTCTGCTTCGAAGTATTTAATCAAACATCGGGTTTTATCTATATTTCGGACTCAAGATTGCGATTAATAAAAATGATCTCTAATCAGATATTTATGTAAATTGAATTGATAGATGTTTTGTTTTTGTTAGTAAGAGAACTCTAAGACTGGGGTTGGGTTCTTTTTCCTAGTACAAATATATAAAAATTCATTCATTATATATAAATCAGGGACCGTAAAAATTATAACCTTAAAAAAAAAATAAAAACTAAAACTTATTTTTCGATTTTTACTTTGCGCTCACCCAATAAAAATTATTTGTTTATTTTTTGTTTTTTGGTGAAAAAATAAAATATATTTGTTGATTTTTTTGATTAAAATATTGCGATAATAATTATTTACGGTTCTTGACATAAATTTATAAATAAATATATTCTTTTGTTTATTCTTAAGTGGGACAAAGAAATTAATAGAGAAAGAACGGCTAAATTTAATCAGTTTTATTTTTTCCTAAACGATTTTTATCAGTATTCGGGTTCGGCTTCGGCCTTCGACCTAATATTTTAGTTATACCAAATATTCTGTTTCGGCTTCGGCCAAAAATCCTAATCGGTAGATAAATAGTAGAGTTGCAAGTTAGTTCTTCTTCTTCATTTTCGGGCGCGATCTTAGGACTAAAGCAAAGTTAGGAATTCTTCAAAAGCAGTGACCGTTACAGTTATTAGTTTTATTATAAAAATCAATGTTTAGGAGTTATTTTTTTACTTTTATTTAATGACTCAACAAATAAAAGTTATGTTTTATTTATATTTTAAAAATCCTATAATAACAATTATTTAGTATTTTTTTCTTATTAGTCCACAAATAACAGTTTTATTTCGATTTTTATTTTAGTTGTCCTATGTTAACATTTATTCGTGACTTCTATTTAATAAAGTCATCAATAAAAATCATTCAGTGACTTTTATTTATAAAAGTCATCAATAAAAATCATTCAATGACTTTTATTTTTTAAGTAACTTTTATAAATAAAAGTCACTGAATGATTTTTATTGATGACTAAAAAAATAAAAGTCACCAATAATTGTTATCATAGGACAACTAAAATAAAAATCGAAATAAACTGTTATTTGTGAACTAATATGAAAAAAATCAAAAATAACTGTTATTAAAGGATTTTTAAAATATAAATAAAAAATAATTTTTTTTTTAAATTTTTCCGTAAAAATTACAAAAAAAAGTTTATTGCCAAGTTTGATTCTCCGTGCGAAAAGAAATGTATTGGTATATTTAATTTAATTGCATGATATTTCCTTCATAGTAAAATTTTCAATTATAGTATTTCATAAATAACTGTTATTTCTGGTCCTTGTTCAAAAGGGTTGTTCAATATTCTTTTCTCTAAGAAGTTGTGAACCATGCTCTGAAATCTGGCAATAAAGCTTCTTGAGAATAGTAAAACATTTAACCCAATTATGGTCGAATCATTGATGGCTTAGGACCAAACAGGATTCGAGCTATGTTTTCTTCGTAGATTCCAATGATAGTGGAGATTTCAAAGATAATTCAGGCGTGTGAGACTCAACGCAACAGTTGGACATGAAAGATTGCCCGATATGTATAACTTTGTTGGGCTATAAGTATGGAAAAACTTTCAAATAAAATAAAATAAAATAAATAATCGCGTCCTCCATTCAAACATCTCGAACCGTCTGGCAAAGACAAAGCGAAAACTGTTAAATTGTATGTACAATAAAATTGAAAACGGAAAGGCAACAAAAGAACGATCCATAGACAGCGCACAAGCAATAAAAAATCCGCAGATTAGTGCGCAGCTTACAACGATTTGTTGCAATATGTTGCCAGCAGTTTGCCGCTGCTAAACCGACTTAAGCTTTTAGCCGCGCTGTCTTACCTCGTTTTCCTTATGCGCTCACATGTAAAATTTCCTTTGTGCGCTTTCTGGCACAGCGTAGAGTGACTTGAAGTGGATTCTCCAGCAACATTTTTGTAGCAACATCTTTAACGCACTAATCCTTGACTTGCTTTGTCCCGGTCGTCTTTTGTGGGAGCAAAAGAAATGTAAGAAGTGGCGCACACTTTAAGCTGACCGCAAACAAGTGGTCAATGGAGCGTGGTTTTGGGGTCAGGGGTCCGGGGGTCCGGGGGGTTTAGGGAGCATTTTGAAATGAGCAAAACTTGTGTTTGTTGCTGGTGTGCTGCGTTGTTTTGCTTTGAGCGAAAAGGAAAAAAGAAAGAGGAGCCGAAATGGGAGGGAACACAGTAAATCATAAAATAAGCTTCTAGTCTTTTGCCGGCAACAATTCTGCTTTTTTTTAATAGAAACATTTTTTTTCCTTTTTGGTTTGGATAGTTTTCTGCTGCTTTTTTCAAATTTCTGTTATTCGCTTTCAAAGTTTGACAAATGTGCTTCACACTAATCAACTTTTGGGGGCGCGGCTATGCGCAGTGCGAGCGTGCTGACGTGCCAGTAAGTGAGCACCTAAAAGTATGCCGTAATTAGTGTGCAATTAATGTGCGCCCGCCGCAGCCAATTGAGCGGAAAGGTGTGCGTGCGTACGTGAGTCCGCAGCCATGTGCGTGTGATTTTTTCGCCGTTCGTCGTTCGCTGCTTCAACGCCTACAAGTTGGCGTCAAGTTTTTTGTTTAGGCACTTTGTGCGTTGTAATTAATCACAACGTGGCGCACATATAATAAATGCCTCGCATATTTCTTATGGCAAGTTATCGCTTCACCCGTCGCACCTCTTCACTGCTCGTCTGCCGCGTCAGTCGGCTGCCCCTGGGGGCAGCAGTGATTTGCGCATAAATCGGCCGCCGCTTGCTGATTAATTTGTGCCGTTCTCTTACCAGATTGCCGCCGCTTTTCTTTGCCGCATATTTCTATGCACTGCTTGCTTTTCTTCTTCTTCTTCTTCTTCGGCCGCTGCTATTGCTGCCGCTTTCGCCAAGTTTGGCAAATTAATTGTTTGCAGCGTAACTGATTTATTTGTTAGCAAGATTAATTTATTTGTGCCGATTGCAGCTTTTCACTTCGCAGACAACTACAAGAAGAATTTATAAAAATGAAATGCTCAAGTGTGCGTGTGTATAGTATCTGTGTGTGTGTGTGTGTGTGTTGCAATCATTAGCAAACAAGTGAAAACAATTTTCCTCAAAAGCAAACAACCGTATCAGGCCTGCAAACTTTACCCAAACGCTGAACTCCACACACACACACACACACACACAGCGACACAAGCATATCTAGCGGCGCGTTTCGCTTTCGTTCTCTCTCTCTCTCTCCCTTCTGCCAGTTGAGTGGCACGCCACGGCCCAGCGTGTTGTGCCCTTTTCGTCCTAAATAAACACATTTTCACACAAAGTGCCACTTGGAAAATGCTTTGCATGCTTTCAGGCGCACTGGCAATATTCATTCATGTCTTGGGCGCCAACGAATGGCAATAAAAGTAAAAAATATAAAAAGAAAAATTCAAAGTGGTTGAAAAAAAAACACACCAACTAAAACCGACAAGTGGGCGAAATGTGAAAAAAAGGAATAATGCTAAATTTTCTAGGCAAGCAACAGTTTGTCTGCTTGCGTTGGCGTTTCGTTTTCTTACATATTTTTTGTTATTGTATTTTATTTTGAATTTATATTTGCGGTCGCATCGCTTTACGCATTTGCTTTACATATTTTCGCTGTCCATTCTTAGACGAATTTGTGAAATCCTTTTAGTGTTGCAAAATCGCGAACATTTATATTTCAATTAAGCATTGCAATCCGTCTGACAAGCTTTTCAAGCTTTGGTTCGGTTGAGTAGCGCGCGTTGAGTTTTTGCAACATGCGCCAAATTGGAGTGGAAAAATTTCCTTTTTGCATGCACTCGACACGTCTTGCTGTCAGTTTGATTTCATCTTTTGCAGCTGTCCAGCGTGCCAGAATTTTTTCCGTTTTACTCATACAACGTGCTGAAAAAAGGTTCGGGAAATGTCAAAAGTGACATTTAGCAAATCCATCAAAGGAGCTGCGCACGTGGCTAACAGTTAAATGCGTCCAGTTCAGCAAATCAACACAAAAGAGCAGCAGAACAGTTTAACCTTTTTATGTAACAGGCACAGTGGCGCACGGATCAGGAGGGAAACGTAGAGTAAGGGTTCCAAGGTCTTTATGGTGCAAAGATAATGATTTTAGAAATTCTTGTAGGTACACACTGGAATCTTTGGCCAATACAATAAATAATAAAAATACTTCTTTAGGCATTCCAGTGTTAAATAACCATTTAACTAAATAACCATTTCAAGGTTTTGGATATTTGTATGTTTTACTTGACTAAACTTTTTGTTTGACCCAAAAGCCACTTTTGTTTGGGTCCTCAAAGGACACTTTATTATTGTTAAAAATTCTGGAAGAGTGGATCTATTTTTCTATGATTGTTGCACAAGCCGGATGAGGAAAAGATGCCATTCAACATCTTCTGCACAGGTAGGTAGTTGGGTTATGGTGGCTGCATCTGTATGAGACATACTCAGATCTATTTATGGAACATTGTGATTTCACAAATTTCACCCGTTTGAAATATGTATGTACCACTGTGATTTTTTTTATTGTGAGTTATAGTACAACATACATTTCAAACGTATGGTGCAAAGGGATGGCGAGATCTACAGTATGACTTAGATTCCGACGGCAGTTGATACTTAGTTATAAAAGGAGGAATCGAACCAAGAGCCTCTTGCCAGCGCGCTATCCACTGAAGTATAGAGGCCAGCCTTCTGTATAACTCGCAACAAATTCCATGTAGACTTTTTCGATGTCCTGGGGAATTTGGCTGCCAATACTTGCTTTAAAGAAACAAACTTACACTAAGCTTTAAAGAAAGCTCCAATTTGTTCGAGTAGCAAAAGAACGGGCCTACTATGTATTTTTGTATGATAACACCGTGCAACAAAAATCAAAAAATTTCAAAACACACAAAAAAATCTATATATGTACTTTATACAATTATGTGAGTGTTAATTATAATTAAATGACACTCATACGCCACGTTGCGCTGCGCAAAAAATGCACATATCGCAATTACACAGTTTGAATGTATTTTTTTTGGATTGGTATCTTAAGCAAATTTGTTGGTCGTTAAAATATCTACATACTTGCCGAAGACAGTAAGCGATATTCGGAACGATTTAGGACCTATAAGCATTTAAACGTTTGAAGACTTAAGTGACGAACTCGACTAAAATGAGCAAACTTCAAAGACGGATTTCTCTTAAACTAGAGCCAATCTAGCCAAACGGCTGGTGGATCTCAACTCACTATATCTATAGAAAAGTCGCTCAGTATGTCCCCCCAATGTCTGAATTTTCGACTTGCACAGTGTTATTATTTAAAAAATTCAGCGCGTTTTAGAATAACAATATGGGTATCAAATGAAAGAGAAAAATCCTTAGAATCTTAGAAAATTTAATGTTTTGGTGCAAAAGGACGAAGAGGTATTAAAAATGTACTTTAAAACTTTATCCTTGCAAATTTCCAATAATTTTTTTTGGAAAAAATATATCTTAAGGACTAATATGTACGCTGCTACATCCTTGAATTTCGTGCTTCTAACTAACTAATAAGTTTAAGAAATTTAAAAGAAAAACTTTAAACAATTTAATACTTCTCTCTATAATTATAATAATTTCAATATCATGTCAAATTTGCTGTCGCACGGTGTAAGCTTTCAATGCTTTCAAACTAAATGTTTTCCCTAAACACTTTTGGGAAATGACTAAAAAAAACTGTGAGACAAGAACCCAGTTCGAGCTGCAGACATGAAAACATCATTCTTGAGCCAATAATGGAGATAACTGTGGAATGTTCACTATCGCATCCTTTCTCGAGTCCTTAAAGTAATCTTACCTACTCCGCATGTTTATCTTTTTTGAAAAACATGTGTTTCTCTAAAAATTGAAATGTACCATGATTTGTTGTATAAGACAACACAATCAACAGCCAAAGTAGGCTGAGTGAAATTTGTTTCTTCCCCGAGGGTGGGAAATAAACTGATAGTTACGAATAAACGTGTGTCCATCGGCATGTTGCTTTATTTTTGGCGCTTAACCGCAGCAAAGTGATTTCCTATCAGGTCCACTGTTCGTGCTTAGCTATCCGAAGGTCCGCAGCAATTATTGACCTTCTATTCGAAATGTCACAATAATCGATATCACCTAATAAATTCTTGTGACTTAGTCTTGTCCATAATGGCCCTAATTGTCCATAGGCTATTCTTTTATGTGGATCGAGTTTCTTCTTTCCGAACAGTGACAAACTATGAGTTTTGTCAATTACTGAGCAACAGTCATAGAAGACATCCACAGATATATAACTTTCTTGTTAAAGTTGAGTCATGCTAGGTGTGCCCTGAAGTTTCCATGAGTGCAATTTAACTATACCACCGCTTGACCCAATTAGTCATGAATGTTCTATAGTCGGATTGAAGTGTAAACTATCGCTTTGACAACGACTCAAATCATCAACTTTGAAGTAATTTCGCTGATAAAAGACCGTCAGACCAAAGACAATATAATTCTATTCTCTTTGGTCAGTGTGTACAAACATCCTTCTACTCTATAAACTGTCATATGGGTCATTATTTAAGTGTGGTAATAATAGTAGTGGTTCTTTATTTGTGAAAAATTTCAAAACAAAACCTTAAAAAATGAAAACTAAACACAGAACAGATAGCGATGACTTTGACAACATATCTTCAATATTTATGATCGTAGTTAAATTGATTCAACTTTATGATGATTCAATTGTGAATTTTATGATTAATAATCAATTTAAACTTATTACTAAAATGTAAAATTTTTTATAAAAATTATATATATACATATATTTTGCATAACAATTTTAAATTTTTAACTCTTCTATCACAGAGCTCGTCTTACGCCTCTTCAGCTACGCAGCTGTAGCCTCATTCGCCTTCTCAAATATTGAAAATCCTTCAGCAAATTTTGCTCGCCTTTTTCTGTCAAACGTGACAGGTGCTTATCTGTTTTCTTTTTTGCAGTGCTTTCATATTTGTTTTTCATTCTATTTTTCGACGACATGCAACAAATCGTTGTTCACTGTTTGACAAAGGCCAAAAAAAGGCGAATCCATTGTTTCCTTCACCTTCATTTAAGTGTAATAAATAACCACTTTTTGTTGCTGTTGCCGCTTTAAACGGCTTTGTGCAAATCTGTTGTATGGGTGTGTGCGTGTGTGTGTGTGTACTAGCCGCACAAAAGAACGTGTAGTCTAGGATCAGCCTTCAATTTTATGACAAAGACGTGCAACACATTTCAATGGCCGCGACAAGCAATAAAACTAAATGTGCAGAAAGTTCTTTAAAGTAACATAAAATAAATGACAGTTGTGAATGTGTGTAGGTGCGCGTCTATTTATTGCATATTAAGAGAGTAAACGCAGTCCAAATAGAGAAAAAGGCAAAGAAAATAATTGAACAATTAAACATTTAACATTTTTATATTCATTCTTTTTATGAACAGTTAATTTTCATAAAAATGCAACAAAAATTCAAAATTTGTCAAGTACCTAAATATTCAATATAAAATATATTTTTGTCCATAAGTTGCGTCAACAAATTTTGAGATGTGTTAAATATACATAAAAGTTGAAAAAAGTATCGAGTATTAAACCAAAAAAATCAATAACAAAATATCACTAACGAAACTTTTTGAAACTTTTTGAAAGCCAAACTGTCAAAAAAAGTTACGCGCACAAAAACCCAGAAAAAGTTTGTAGTTACAGTATAAAAAATTAACCACAACGGCAAACAGTTAAGTCGCCGTCATGGGACTGACTTGAGGTGCATAAAAATAAGAATAAGAACATTGCTTATCTATGCATTGAAAATGAGCAAAATAAAATATTCAACCACTTCCACTGCTCTCAAAACTTAAACGGATAAACCGCGTTCTACTTAAAGCGGAACAGTTGCAAAGTAGAAAGATAGCAGTGGCTGCTTCGAGCGAGCTCACTTAGACCATAGAGACCACAATTAATCCGATTTAAATTTCCCTAGTTCAGCATTGATTAACTTTAGTCACAGAAATAGTTTAAACTTCTAACGAACTTAAGCGGATTGTGAATGTTCTTACCGGCTGAATTAGGTTGATGGATTGTCGAAGAATAAGTTACCCAAGTGCAGTGGCGTCCCCAGGATTTCGGGAAGGGGGGGGATATTAAAAAAAATTCAGTTTAACGCCATTTTTATACTTTAATTTTTGCGTATTATTTTTAATACATGTTGCATAAAATTGTTCATATGCACATACATACATATATGCATACATATGTACATATACTAAAATAAAATTCTTAAAACGAAAAATTCAAGTGACACGTATTTTTAGGTCATAAAATCCCAACTAAAAAATTCAAGTTTGTTTTAAGTTATGAAATTTTGAAAACTTCTTCTAGTAGAATTACGAAAAACTCAAAAGACCTATTTTAAAAAGCATAACACACCAGCTATGTAAAATAAATCCAAAAAATAAAATATTAAAATGTATGACGTTCCGAAATTTAATTATGATATAGGTGAACATGTTTTCCATGTTTACACACAATTCACCAAAAAAATGTACCTGCATTTTTGTCAAATTTCAACAGCTAATGCAGGGTTGGCATGAAGCCTGTGTTTGACTACTACTTTGGTAAATAGTCGATACTTTTGGGAACACTGAAAATACAACTATTCTGCGAGAACAAGTGCAATACTGATTTTTGTATTCATTTATTCTTAACCTTTCTGCAGGCATCCGGTTCTGGCCAGACCACATCGAACTTCGGATCCACTTTAGTAATGTTGTAGTTAAGCTATCGAGCTCATATTTCATGATATCCTCAACTGATACTTTCTAAGTACAAAAACCATGGCCTCGCCAGACCATGGTGTATTTTCATAATTTTTTTTGCTATTTCCTACGTAATTATTGTCAGAATGCACAGTGTTTCGACTCCATACAACCGTGGTCCGTTCATAAAATTTTGTATACTAGTTAATCATAGTCTGCTGAATTGACTGCTTAAACTGTTGTACTTTGGCAATGCTTGAGACTTAAATTTGCAAATTTTGTCATTTTTGGAAAGCTACAGCACCAAGTGTGTTGGCTAAATTTTTCAGATTTTACATTTAATCGGTAACGTCAACATTGATAATTCCAAAGAGTAACAGAAATTGTCTTAGGACCCTTTAGATTTGTAAAAAACGAGAATAATAGACGTATGTTTCGCATTTGTGCAGATTTTTTCATTTTTCATGTTGATTGCATACTTTTAGGGACGACGAAATAAATTTTGTCAAAAAAGATGTGTTTAGACCACTTTTCAAATTGAATTATTTTCTGAAATCGGAAGATATCGAAGCATGTAATTACATTATCCGACAAAGAAAGAAGTCTTAAAATACAAAAATCCAGGAACATACTTTCACATACTTTTTAGATATTTTCCTCTAAGTTTAGCCAATTTTCAGATTTTTAATTTAGAAAAATATTTTTGATTGATGAAGTAAAAGCCTCAACTTTGCAAATTTTGAGAAAATATTAAAAGCGAAAATAGCCACATTATTTCTTAATCTATATTGAAGGTTTTAGCAACTTCTTGGTAATCATGTATTTTTATAATTTTTTTTACTCAATAGACTAAAAAACAGAAAATATGTGTTTAAATTTTTTTGTGAAAAAAGTTTCAACTTTGAGCCGCTTTTGCACAGAAACTAATTAATTTTTTGTACAGATTTTTTTGGGTTTTCTTAGTTGGAGTTTTACCTTTCAATTGACATCAAAATCGTTAAATTCTGAGACTATAAATTTTTTTTTGAATTTTGTCTATGGAACGAATCACTGTGGAATGGCTTAAAACATTTTTTCGTTTGTTCCTTATTCAGTCCTTTACGGAGCATAGGACTTCAACTAGGCTTTTCCATCTGACTCGATTTGAAACCCTCATTTCGCAAAATCTACCTGATCCAAGTGTTTTTCTCTCGCCTTGGCTTTTATTTTCTTTTGGGTTAGTAAATTATTGTTTTCGTTGGAAAATATTGTCTGAACATATTCAAAATTAATATTTATCCATTGTACTCATGGCTATGTTCGTGTTTTGGTATCAATTCAATTACATTCCAGATGTGAAGGAAGTATTTGTTGTCTTGTCGTTCCAGTTTTTATCGATTGGATTGTTTTCTGTGGCAGAGATGGAAGGAAGGGAAGGCTGTTTTGAGGATTAGACTTGGTTTTTGAACCTCGACACTGGAGTAAAAATCAGAGAAGACTATTTCTCTGAAAAAATTGCCTAAGCAATGCTTAAGAGCAATAAAATTAAGATATTAATTAATTTGCTGCTAGAAGTAATATTTGGCCCTGAACAAAACGAAGCTTCTGATACTGATAGAAAAAATGGTCGTTTAAATAGTTCAATGTGAAGATAGCGACGACGAAGGCGACAAAGAAAACGGCCAGTTCAACCTGAACAATAACATGTTGAGCATGTTCTGCATGTTTTTCTTTGGCAAAGCAGTTCAGCATTGTCAACAGTTCAAGGAATCCAATGCCCAATGTAAAATCTCAATGTTTTTGACGCATGTAACTGAATTATATCGTTGCAATAATTGCATTGGGCAAGCAGTTGAAGCAGATTTACATTTTTTAAATTTCTTTCTTTTCCTTTTTTTGGATTTCAAAATTAATTCATTGAAGTTGAAATCGCTATTTACCTAATTATTCTAGTATATTTGTCCCGTTTTACGTAAATAAAATGTAGGCAAGCAAAACAAATCAATGTGTTCACACTTTCTGGTTTTTTTATATCCTTAACAACAATCCTCGACTATCCTCTTGTTTACATCATGGTCTGGCCAGATCATGGGAGCTACTACTAGGTTTTAAGTGGGTGATCACAGAAGAGGTAACGCAAATAATAAAAATGTTTGCAGAATTCCATATTGTTACATCAAATTGGATAAATGAATTTATCCACCAAGGGGGGGGATCCATCCCCCTAATCCCCCCCCCTGGGGACGCCACTGCCCAAGTGAGTCTTCCTTCTCCGAGAATTGTTATGCCAATTGTTTTACTCGCAAATATCAGAAATTGTTTCTTAGGGAATGCAGAATAATATAATAGAATGAGATATGATACTCCTGGAGAAATCATTAATGAGCGGCAGACTTAAGGGGGTAGTCAGATAGATTTTTTCAAAAAATCGAAAATTTTTTTTTGCAGTTTTGGTCTATTTGAACCCTTAGGAATCATGTAGAAACCTTCCTTTACCTCGGATAGTATCCGAATGTGATTGAAAATGAGATTAGCTGTAAGGGCTTGCGCGCTCGAATCGCACACCTGGCGCGTGAAGTAGATGCTGTTGTTTTGAGCTGGCTGACACGATTACGGCCGATCTACTGCACCGATTTGCTTAAACTTTTTTTTATATTTTCAGAAAAGGTTTGGCTATCGTATTATGACACAATTATTAACAAAAAACAAGCAAAAAAAGAGGAAAAAACGTTACAATTGCACTAAATGTTTATTTATTAATATTTTTTACCGTTGTAATTCAAACGAGAGCCATTCATTTGTACTTCAAAATGAAATTTGTTTGGTATGTTTCAGATCATCCAAAATGGAGAAATCGTGTCAGCCAGATTTCAAAATGGCGTCTTCCGGTCGCCCATATCTCGCCCGGATATAAACGAAAATTTATAAAAAACAATTTTTTCAGTACTCAAAACTATGTACAATAACATATAAAAAAATTGTTAATGTGGAATTAAAATGTGTATGAAAAAAAAGTTATTTAAAAATATGGTCGATTCTACCTGACTACCCTCTTAAGTCTGGAAATGTGTCAGACTTGGTTTCGAACGTGATTGCAAACAAATCATGGCAAAAGAAAAACCTTTGCCTGAGGACTGAATTTCAGGCCTGACGAACGGTCTGAGTAAAATCAGAATGTTTTGTTTATTTCTCCAACCTAAGTCGAAGTTTGCGTCTGACTGCATGCAACGTGTGGACCCGCGTTTGACATTAGGTCTAACGTCTATAAACCTTTTCGCGTGGTACCCCATCAGACAGTGACCCGTCAGAAAACCCATCATGATTCCTAACTGATTCAGGTTCCAATCCGGCGATAACTCTGAAGACTATTCTTAGTACTTCCTGTACTTTTTATAATTAAGCAGACTTTTTGTATGATCTCGGTTTGGTTTTTGGCTTTTGTCACGACTTTCTCTATTCTTTTCTCTATCAATGTACAGGTTAGGTTAGATTAGATTGGCTTCAATTTACAGTTACTCAAGTCAAAATTTACCCAAGCCGGCGAATTATTGGGACAGAGCTCTTTGTGACGCCTTGTTTGGACAGATTATTTATTTTGCAGCTTTCAGATATCCATTTATGGTATGTGTTATGGTGGTGAAGGCCCGGAAGAACGAGCTCCTTTTGAAGGCTGCCAGAAGTACCTAAGCAACACAACTACAACTAACTACAGAAAAGGCGTTTCGACAACAATTTATTGGTACAACTCAGACAACCGACCGTCTCGTCCAAACAAGTTGATTTTTTTAGAGAAGGTTCTCAAGACTAAGAACATTGATATGATGACTAAATTGTCCATTTTTAAAAAATTTTTCACCACCATACCCCCTTCAGCTATTCAGCCGTGTTGTCAACAGGTTTGCTGCAGTTGATCATTGTTTTTTATATCAGAACATGAGGTCGAAGGACATTATAGAAGCTTTGTTATCAGACAATGTTTGAATATTTAATCCTATTTGATTCACTTCCGAGCAGTTTTAATGGTCAAAACTTACGCTTAAAGTACACTGCAGTGATTCGATAGTTTGAGGCAGTAATTGGAGTGAGTCTAAAAATACACCTCCACTTCAATTCCTGAATTGACTTGAGTTTGAATATTTTCCTACAATACGACTATTTTGCTCACTTTTTCCATCAATACCAAACTAATTCATCTCTGACTTTATTATTATTTTTTAATGTGTGCTCTATTTGTTTGAACTAAATGAACGCCCGCATACAAATCAAACCACACAATGCCCGCAAAAATTCCATAATAATAATTTTGATTTTTGTTGCTTTTATGTATATTCGGACGTTTCGTTGCTCGAAATTTTGCAGTCTAATGGCTCCATGATTTTTTAAATACGAAATTTTTCAGTTACTATGTAAATATTGTTGTTATTGTTGTAGTTGTGCCAAGTTTTGTCTACAAGCATTACGTGGCAAAGTCTCAGGCAACGCTACATGAATAATGAATAATGATAATAGAAGTATGTGTGTGTGTGAGTGAGTGTGTCTGTGTGTGTAAGGTGCCTCGCTGACTGATGTACTCACATAATTTTTTAGCATTGTTGTTTTTGCAATCTTTAGCTGGGCGCATGTGTTGAAATTACAAGCACAACATTTTTAGCTTCGATTCGATTTTTTTCAATTCCGTGCAGTTTATTAAAATTTCAAATATTCATTTTTGTGCGGCAATTAATTTAGCGTTTTTTTGTTTATTTGTGCGGTAAATTTTATTTTTCCAACGTCAAAAAAATTGAGTAAAAAATGAGATGTTTCAAGCCTTTTTTTGATTGGCTGCTGCTGCGTTGGTGTGGTTGTTGTTGTTGTTGCTGTATATGGATGGATTTTATTTTTGGTAGCTTTCGACTTTAGTGCGTTGTTTTTGTATGTGGCTGTGTTTGTTTTGTCGATGCGTAGAGGGGATTATGAATGTTTTGGTGTTTTATTTGAATTTTTAATATGTTTTTGCGGTTGTTTAAGTGATTGGATTAATTAAATTTTATTGAAATATGAGTGTGTTTATGTTTTTGCGGTGGAGTGATGATTTTCGATTTATACAAGGCATATCTCTAAGAAGAAAAATTAATTAAAGAATTACTGGAATTTGTGGCAGGAAGTGGGCGATTCAATTGGCGATTTCTTGTTTGTAAGAGTTCATAATTTAATATTTATTTCTTCTGATTTATTGAAGGAAAAATTGTGTTAACTTGTTGTTTATTTTCTTTCTTTTCTAAAAAGGAATTTTTGATTTCATACATTTTCTAGTTAATAAATATGTAAAAAGAAGTGGAAAAGAGTGTATTCGAAAGGCGAGGTTATGCGTTCAAATCATAAATAATAGTCAACTGGGTAGTTCCTTGGTTCTAATATATATGGCAGTTTTCAAATCAAGCGCAAATTTTCATTAAATTTGAGTATAGAACAGTGGTGGTCATGAGAACCCAACTACTCACACGAATTGGTAGTTGCAACAGAACGAGCTGCTTGTCAGAACAAGCATGGTTTATGCGCTTTATTTATTTTTAAATAAAATAAATTATTTATTATTATTTATTTTTACATTATTTTTAACTAGTTTTCTGTGAAACTTTTTCCACACCGTTTTCCTTTAAATAATTCTTTCCATTAAAAACCTTTAATGACAAATTTCCTGACTTGTGCAACGCTTAAACTCTATGTTTGATAACTTACTCTTCCATTGTTGCCGTTTTTTCTACTCACCGTGTCAACAGTTAAAGTCAATACAACTCGGCGGTTAACCGCATTTCATCGACATTACCTATAAATCATAAATTATGTGAAATGCATGGCAAACACCTGTCATGTCATACTCGCAAGCTAACCGAAGTGTTCGCTATCAACAGCGAAAAATGCTTCATGACGGACTTGCGGGGGGAAAAAGAGCAAAAATCAATATTTATCTGCATGTAAAATCAACAAGTTACAATGTTACGCATATGAATAGAGAGAATGAGTGAAAGAGGTGCACCTGACGCCAATAAACTGAATATTTTTTTATTTTGAAGGACATTTCTTTAGGGGAATATTTATTATTTATTTATTTATTTTTTTATTTAACAACAAATAATTTATTTAATAACAAATTCTTTTGCATGCCACAAGTTGATAACAAGGTTTACTTAAATTTATTATTAATTTATTAGCAACTCAATGCAATCTTAATATTTAATAGAGGAGAAAGAAAAGGAAAAAAGAGTAGAAAAAGTAAAGAGGGGCAGAGTTAAGAAAAGTGTTTGATATTTGAATTATTTTTAAAGCGTTTAAATGGAGAACAATTTTAACATTTCATATTACTTAAACCAAAGTAAATTATGTTAACAAAAATCAATCATGATGATAGATAGTTTGTAAAATTAAGTTTTGGTTTAGTTAATAAAGTCAAGTCAACATAAGTCAAGTTAAAACGGGTCAAAACAAATCAACTACAGTGGAGTCAAATTACGTTAGGAGGCACATGAGGTTAACAAAGTAAACAGAATACTTATATATTTTTTTCCAAAGATTTGAAATATTTTTTAAGCATTTAAAGGAGGAAAGTTTTAAAATTGTGACAAATAAAATCGAAGTTGTCTCAATAAAGTCACGTTGGATCAAAATAAGTCAAGTCAAACCAAGTCAGGTCAAGTAAATTCAAAACAAGAGTCTAGTCAAGTCAACTAAAGTCGAGTCAAGCCACGTCAGTTAGATTAAAACAAATTAAGTAAAGTCACGTGAAGTAAACGAAAGTCAAGATAAGTCGTTTAAATTCAAGTCAAAACAAGTCAAGACGAGTTAAGCCGAGTCAGGTCAACACATGTGAAGTAAAGTCAAGTCAAGTCAAGTCAAGTCAAGTCAAGTCAAGTCAAGTCAAGTCAAGTCAAGTCAAGTCAATTAAATTTAAATTCAATTAAATTCAAGTCAGAATGACTTAAGTCAGGCCAAATAAGGCCAACGCAAGTTAACTAAAGTCAAGTTAAGTCAATTTTATTCAAGTCGAATTCAAGTCGAATCAAGTTAAAGTCAAAAATGTCAAGTCACTTCAAGTTAGAACAAAACTAATTAAGACAAGTAAACGCAATTAAATTTAATGCAAGTTAGCTAAATTGAAATCAGCT
This sequence comes from Melieria crassipennis, assembly GCA_963668005.1. Classification (NCBI taxonomy): domain Eukaryota; kingdom Metazoa; phylum Arthropoda; class Insecta; order Diptera; family Ulidiidae; genus Melieria; species Melieria crassipennis. The sequence goes on from OY764962.1 coordinate 41,911,369, forward strand.
CAAAGCAAGTCATGTCCATTAAAAAAAATCAGGTCAAAATAAGTTTAGTAAAGTCGATTAAAGTCAAATAATTTGAAGTCAGAACGATATATGTAAGTCAAGTCAAATCAACACATGTGAACTGATTTAATTCAAATCGGGTCAAAACAAAGTCAAGTCGAATTAAATCAAGTCAAGTCAAAACAAATTTAGTCAAATTAATTACAATCAAATTTTTTCAAGTCAGGACGATTTAAGTTAGATCAGATCTTGTCAACGCAAGTAAACTAAAGTCAAGTTAAGACAATTAAATTCAATAAGATTAAGACAAGTAAACTCAATTAACTTAAATGCAATTCATTTCAATTCAATTCATTTCAATTCAATTCAATTCAATTCAATTAATTTCATTTCATTTCATTTCAATTCAATTAAATTCAATTCAATTCAATTCAATTCAATTCAATTCAATTCAATTCAATTCAATTCAATTCAATTCAATTCAATTCAATTCAATTCAATTCAATTCAATTCAATTCAATTCAATTCAATTCATTCAATTCAATTCAATTCAATTCAATTCAATTCAATTCAATTCAATTCAATTCAATTCAATTCAATTCAATTCAATTCAATTCAATTCAATTCAATTCAATTCAATTCAATTCAATTCAATTCAATTCAATTCAATTCAATTCAATTCAATTCAATTCAATTCAATTCAATTCAATTCAATTCAATTCAATTCAATTCAATTCAATTCAATTCAATTCAATTCAATTCAATTCAATTCAATTCAATTCAATTCAATTCAATTCAATTCAATTCAATTCAATTCAATTCAATTCAATTCAATTCAATTCAATTCAATTCAATTCAATTCAATTCAATTCAATTCAATTCAATTCAATTCAATTCAATTCAATTCAATTCAATTCAATTCAATTCAATTCAATTCAATTCAATGCAATTCAATTCAATTCAATTAAAGTTAGCTCAATTCAAATCAAGTTAGGTCAAAACAAGTTAAGTCAATTAAAATCAATTTATTCCAAGTCAGGACGATTTAAGTCAAATCAGGTCAGGTTAGGTCCACGTAAGTAAACTAAAGTCAAGGTAAGCAAGTCAATTAAAGACAAATTATTCCAAGTCAGGACAATTTAAGTCAAGTCAGGTCAGGTTAGGTCAACACTTGTGAACAAATTTAATTCAAATCAGGTCAAAACAAAGTCAAGTCGAATTAAATCAAGTCAGGTCAAAACAAATTAAGTCAAATTAATTACAATAAAATTTGTTCAAGTCAAGACGATTTAAGTTAGATCAGATCATGTCAACGCAAGTAAACTAAAGTCAAGTTAAGTCAATTAAATTGAATAAGATTAAGACAAGTAAACTCAATTAAATTAAATGCAATTCATTTCAATTAAAATCATTTCATTTCAATTCAATTCAATTCAATTCAATTCAATTCAATTCAATTCAATTCAATTCAATTCAATTAATTTCAATTCAATTCAATTCAATTCAGTTCAATTCAATTCAATTCAATTCAATTCAATTCAATTCAATTCAATTCAATTCAATTCAATTCAATTCAATTCAATTCAATTCAATTCAATTCAATTCAATTCAATTCAATTCAATTCAATTCAATTCAATTCAATTCAATTCAATTCAATTCAATTCAATTCAATTCAATTCAATTCAATTCAATTCAATTCAATTCAATTCAATTCAATTCAATTCAATTCAATTCAATTCAATTCAATTCAATTCAATTCAATTCAATTAAATTAAATTAAATTAAATTAAATTAAATTAAATTAAATTAAATTAAATTAAATTAAATTAAATTAAATTAAATTAAATTAAATTAAATTAAATTAAATTCAATTCAATTCAATTCAATTCAATTCAATTCAATTCAATTCAATTCAATTCAATTAAAGTTAGCTCAATTCAAATCAAGTCAGGTCAAAACAAGTTAAGTCAATTACAATCAATTTATTCGAAGTCACGACGATTTAAGTCAAATCAGCTCAGAAAAGGTCAACGTAAGTAAACTTAGTCAAGGTAAGCAAGTCAATTAAAGACAAATTATTCCAAGTCAGGACAATCTAAGTCAAGTCAGGTCAGGTTAGGTCAACACATGTGAACAAATTTAATTCAAATCAGGTCAAAACAAACTCAAGTCGAATTAAATCAAGTCAGGTCAAAACAAATTAAGTCAAATTAATTACAATCAAATTTTTTCAAGTCAGGACGATTTAAGTTAGATCAGATTATCTCAACGCAAGTAAACTAAAGTCAAGTTAAGTCTATTTAATTCAATAAGATTAAGACAAGTAAACTCAATTAAATGAAATTCAATTAATTTCAATTCGATTCAATTCATTTCAATTCAATTCAATTCAATTCAATTCAATTCAATTCAATTCAATTCAATTCAATTCAATTCAATTAAAATTAGCTCAATTGAAATCAAGTCAGGCCAAAACAAGTTAAGTCAATTACAATCAATTTATTCCAAGTCACGACGATTTAAGTCAAATCAGGTCAGGTTAGGTCCACGTAAGTAAAGTAAAGTCAAGGTAAGCAAGTCAATTAAAGACAAATTATTCCAAGTCAGGACAATTTAAGTCAAGGCATGTGAGTTCAGTTCAAAACAAGTTAAGTCGAGTTAAATCAAGTCAGGTCAACCCAAGTTAAATCAAATAAATTACGCTCAAATTATTTCAAGTCAGGACGATTTAAGTCAGATCAGATAAGGTCAACGTACATAAGTAAACTAAAGTCAAGGTAAGAGAATAAAATTATCTATGTGGTAGTAAACCCATTAAGAGTGAAGCACCATCAAATTTAAGTAACATTTTTATTTTCTGCTGACTAAGAATTTGTAAATCTCTGACCTCTGTCGGTACGAAGCAAAATAACCTGACAGAGAGTTCACCTCATAGCAAGACTTTTGTAGACCCGAGTCAAGCATTGGCCAAAGCAATTCAAAGGTCGAGAGTCTGATCGACAGTTGGGTGACCTCAGTGTATCCTGATTAGTGAAATGGGGGGGAGCCAAATTTAGGCCAATGGACAGCTAAAACGAAAGAGTTCTTAATCTCACTTAGGACATTCTGATACCATAATTGATTGGACAAAAGTCGCCTTATTCACAAAATCAGTTTGTGATTCAAAACAAGCTGATTAGGCTGTCTTGTCTTGTCTACTGACTCCCCTGGATTGATGAAGAATACTTGACCAAAGTGAGTCGTCCTTTCTGTCGCATGACTATTCATGGAACTGCTGCAGAAATCATTAGAAAAAACTGTCTGGCACAACTCTGGAACCTTTGCTCACAGATAGTAATAACTCTGTGTGCAGTCGTTTCTCAGTTACGACCAGCGACTTGAAAAACATTTGTTTTATGTGTGAGATTGCGTTGCGCTTCTTTAATGTTAAACACACAGAAGTACATAAGTGACGCTGAAACTGTTCGAAACCCAGTATGGAGATTCGACTGAAAGCCGTCCCTTAGTTATCTCGTCATATGGGAAAAGTCTGACGAGCGACACTCCTTTTTGTCCCCAGCAACGCCGCGTAGGCTGCTTGCACTGCGTGTGTACGCATAAACCGTTTTGGGTGTGCGTGTGCGGGTTGCTTGTTTGTTTGCTTGTTTGCTTGCTTGCCAACACACAGCCGGCCGTGCGAGCAGCTAAATCAAAGTGGCTTTTTAGGCGCTGGCACAACGCAACTAGGCAAACAACAAACGGACTGTTGCGAAGGCAAATACGACGAGGAGTGTGAGAACTTTGTGGGCGGCACGCGGCCAGCGAGTGACGCAGTGACGGAGCGCGATAAGGACGGAAAGCGGCGCTTGCATAATGGAGCACGTTGTAGTTGCGTGCAAAAGCCGGCGAAGCGGAGCGCGGGGGCCGAACACAAATAAAGGAAACCGTGGCGATTCGATTAGGCGAGGCACACGCACGAGAACGTGTGACGCGCGGCTGGGGAAATGAACACTTGTGCGCCGGTCCCGACCCACAGTGTCGCCAATATCAGAGAGCAACTGAAATAAATAATACAACATCAGCGGCAATAAAGGCGACAACTTGTCGCATTGTTGCCGTAAATCGTAAATCTGAAGTGCAGCCGGCAATTAAATTGCGCTTTTCGCAAAAAAAAATCATTGCAAAATAAGAAAATCTGTGCGTTATTCTAGGAAAATTTTTATTGTATATTCTCGAATATTCGTTGTTGCTGTTCTCGTGTCTCTGCTGCTGCTGCTGCGGGCGAATATTTTGTGCAATTTTTCAGCCAGCTTTGCCAATTAACCCACAAACAATGTCAACAACGTGTAGAAAATGTGTCGTCGACTTTCAATTTTGTGCCGCACGATTTTTCACTTTGGCTGCTTGCTCATTCCATTCATCTTCTTCTATTCTTTATTACTTCTGTCTTGCTCTCCAAACTCAGACACAGTTGCCGCAAATTCTTATCTGGTGGCTGGCGCTTTCCTGTCTTTGCGTACAACTCGTAGTGTTGTTGTTTTGGTTGTGACAGTTGTTGTCGACCACGTTTGTGCATTGTTGTCGGCATGCCAAAATCGTCCTTACAGGATTTGAAATATTAAAATTTTAAAATGCTTTTACGTGTCTCGCATTCGAAGCAGAGCGCGTCGCGTGCGACAGGCGCGAGCCGCCTCCGGCCATGGCCGCGCCTTAGCTGCGTCTGTCGTGCATTTGGGGGCTTTAGCAGTGACAGGCCAGGGTCTGTTATCATTATTGCTGCCGTAGTTATTATTGTGCTGACTGATGGGCGCGCACATTTGCCGAGCGGAAGCCGTAAAATGAAGAACGCCAAGAGGCCAACGACAACGACTGCACCAAATGTCGACGCTGCGCGTTGAGTGAATCGCGCACCAAATAATTTCCTTTAATTTGATGTCAACAAATGAAGGGATTTCACATTGATTACATGTGACTTGATTAAGCTTTGAACTGTTCGAGTCATTTAATCAATTGTGGGAACTTTAATAATGAAACAAAAACGTTTGGCTTTCTGGAACTTTGATGAAAATAAATAACAAACATTGAGGCGATTAGATCAAAGTCAAAGGTTCTAAGTTCAAGTTCCCTTAATTTTCTATTAAGTTCAAAGGAAATAATTTTTTTCAAGTTTCTTCAAAGATTGGCAGCAGATCACTCAGTGAATCCTTTATGTCTCATTGAGACGTCAGACGGATTTGTCTCAGATTAAGAGTGGCTAACTTCAGAGCGCAAAAAGATGGTCTTCACAAAATAGGATTCCAAGTGGAAGTGCGGCGTACACCTCTGCGCGTATCCTATCTTGTCCAACCTAACCTAACTTTTTACTTATGTTTATTTTCGTTTTACTGTGTGACTTAATTAAATGAATTTTTTAATCAAATAAATAAATAAAATAAACAACAAATAAATTTATTGATCAAATACATTTATAAAATAAAAAGATTTTGGTATTTATAAAAACAATAATTTCATTAGATCATTGAATGCAATTTCAATGTTTTTACTGAATTCAGGATGCCAATAGGAGTTTTTAAAAATTAATGAATTATGTCTGTTCAGGCCTTGAAACGTTTTTCAGTAATTCTAAACAGCCCGTCTTCATCCTCTATTTGACATCTGATTCTCTTAGTCAAGTTTGTATTAATGCAGTGTTCCACTTAGTATCTAACTAACACAATCCAAGGACCCAGTAGAATCTCAAGAGCCTTAAAACCGATAACTCAAATTAATTTTCTTTTACACTATACACAAATATATATTGCAACGATGAGGCACTCTGTACTGTGCATTAATGCTTTTCCAAGCATACTTTTAGGCATGCACTTTAGAGTACGGCCGGTTGGCTATAACTCCGATATGGCAAGGATGGTTCGCGAAGGTGGTGGGCTGTGCTAGAACAATAGAGAGTACAACTAGAATGTGCAAGACACATCGGCGCGATAAAAAAACAAGTATAAAAGGCAGCAGTGGCAGCGCAGAGGGTCGAGTCTTAGTTGAATAAGCAAAGTAGTAACAAGTGTAGATACAAGCAAAGTGTAAATCTGTAAATAAAGTGGTAGTTGGTTTTTTACTGCGTTTGCACTGAATAAATGAAGTTATTTTATTTTCAAGCACAATCCAAAACGAACTTAGCGAAGTCATTTTCGTAACAATATGTTGTCACTAGTGAACAAGATGATTGTTTAAAATATCATTGAACGTGAATAATTTAAAACTAAAGAACCTTCGAGTTTAGGAAGGTATCAGACCAGTTCGCTCGAGCAGAATTCTCAACGAAGGAATCCTTAGGTAAAGAAAAATTGGTAAAAAAACGCATTAACATTGACATACCTCAAGAGAGTTAAATCACAGATGAAATCGTTTTACGAAATGGCGGAGAAGGTCAGAGATGGAAAGGATCTGTGAAAACTTCGGCTTTTGGCCATCCTATACAGCATCTTTTGTAGAAACCAGTAGAAAAGAAAGAAACAGTGCCACAACGCTCTGCCGGTTTTTCATTTCGTAAGCCGATTCCATTGGCGACTTAGCTCTCTTGAGGTAATGGATTCTGATGTTGTTGATGTGAATGGATTCTTGATACTTGGAAGGCAAAACTAAACGTGCGGGAAAAACCATCCATCTATTCTGGACGAACTTAAATGTCAAAAACCAGCGTTAGCGATATGCTAAATTAGAAAACAAATTGGATATAATTTGTTTGTACAAAAAGCAGAATAAGAACAGAATATAACTAAGATGGTCTAATTAGGTCTATGGAGGCAGTCAACTGCGCAAATCAACCGTTCAACCCATCGTAGTTTCACTTTCGAGTGTCCGTTCAAGTCCTTCGTAGATAACTTGCAAAGGAAAGAAAGGACACTTCTCGAAGCAAAGGTACTTGAAATATCTACAGTATCCATTATATACGTAAGATATATGTATGTAATATCCTGGATAACTGTACTTAGAACTCGAATGACCCATGTCCAGTACATATTGCTGCAATGTTTGACATTTTTGGGCCCCAAAAATCAGGTTCAAAGGATGCAAAAGATCCCTGGATCCAAAGGGTTCATGTGATCAGGTCCATGTCGAAGGCAGCAACCGCAGGTTCAAATACTGCCCGTAATAACACCTAAAAAAAAATAACGGGAAAACTCGTTTTCTCTTTCGGTGGCTGTCCTCTCAGCCGGAAATGGCAAACCTCTGAGAGTAAAAATTGCTTATGAAAAAGCTCCCAACCTGCCGTTCGGAACCGGCATAAAACTGTAGGTCCCTTCAACCCGCGTACAAATTCACACGCACAACACGGGTGGTTGCGGGAAGCTAGGCCTTAGTCTCGCGTAAGCGGGCTGTCGTGCCAGTCAATTATTAAATTATTAATGAATTAAACTGATATCTTATTTGCACTTGAAGAAACCCCCTTTTTATTGATAATGCAATCATTTTTGTAATGATTTTACTAAAAGAAAATTTTAAAACCGTAAGAAGCTTTCTAAGGCAAATTGTTTTCCATCTGTTAACAAACTTTAAAAAATTCGAAAATTCTCTATTCATGATTGAAATTGTAATGAATTCATGCTTCACCAATTCTATGCAAACCAATCTAACTTTTCAATTGTTAAATGTTGGTTCATTTAAAATTTTCTTTTAATAAATAACAACCAATGTGAATGCCAGCCGAGACGGACGCGTACTTTTTTCATTTGCGGTCACTCATTAAATACATTTTTATAAAATAACCCATTAAATTTTGGCATACTTATAGGCGCTAATGTACTCAATTATTATTTATCAGCATTCATGTACGCTAAATTTATTTTCTTACTTAATTAAAGCACTTAAAATTAAATGCCGCCTAATTTCAAATGCTTAATTGTGACATTTTAAATAAACGAAAACATATTAAAGTATCGCAGCCCATATTTGGGCTTATCTAAATTGCTCGCAAAAATCTCGGCAACTTTCACGCCCAAAAACATTCGAGTGCCCGAAATGTCAACAGGAAAAAACGCTAAATTGGCCATTTAAATTGAATTGAAGCGAAACGATAAGAACGCCAAAGGTACCTTTTCCATCGTTCTCGCTCCTCTGTTGGCTTCAATTTCAGCTGCTCGGCTGCTACTGTCCAATGCCGCTTTCAAGTCAGCAACGAAGTCACCATCCAAATGACAATTCGTGCTGGAGGCGTGTGTCATTTTGATAAAAAAGAAAGGTAAAAAACTGCCAACACAATGCCAACAACAACTAATGGCTTGGGGAAAAAACGCCAAAGCGACAATCGCAGCAAGACAGCAAAACACTTTTGTGTAGGTTTGACTTTGAATGCGAAATGTAAATATCTCCAGAGAAATCAAAGTTAAAAGCGCACAATTGGAAGCGTAGGTAATGTGAAAACATCAGAAATGCTTCCCTTTTGTCCGCACACGCGCACACACACAAGCACATTGGTCCCTAAGAATGAGAGGCCGAAATGAAAAATCACAGTCGCAGCTGCAACAAACAATGCCAAAAAGGCAAAGAACATTTATTTAGAATTGAAATTGCAGCATCAAATGAAAAAAATAAATGAAAAATTACAAATTATGGCCACTTGAAGGGAAATTAATTCATTTGTATGCAAATTACACACTGTGCACTAAGTAAGTGTGTTTTGAATTTGAATTTTTCAAGAGTCAAAGTAAACAATTTTACCTTTTTCTTTAAGAAAATAAGACATTTGTGCATCTCTGAAGAGAAGAAAATGATTTCGAGAATGAATAATTAAAGTCTTTCAAAGAAGTATTCAGGCTAAGAATTTCAAACCTTTTAATATAAAAACAATTGTTTAAAACCTTTCAAAAATTCCAAAAATTTACAGAGTTATAGTAATAGAGAACATGACATGAAAACTTCAAAACCTTTTTTCTCGAAACGGTTCCTGCGATATCTCAAGATATACTCAACCGATTTATGTAGATACTTGGAATGTTATAGACAAGATGTACAATCTTCATTGGAATTCATGGAAATAGAATTAAGCATTTCTAACAACATTTGGGCTATCGAAAGATGTGTGAACGTTTAGTTCGGCACAAGTTGACTGACGCCAACTCATCGAGTGACACTTGTAACCGATTTTTTGACTAAAAATCGCATTTCAACCATCAACTAGTTCCCAAATTCGCCTAATTTGGTATCGTACGACTTTTACCTTTCGGGAAAAACGTATTTTCTAATGAAAGGAAAGCATCTTGAGAACATAGAAGCCATCCAAACGCCCATCCTGAAGGACATTCCTACATTTCCGGCAATCGACATGCAATTCATTGTGTTGAGTCCGAAATTTTCAAAACATCAACAAACAACGACAAAAAATCGAGTATCGGTTTTCGAACAGCAGAATTTTTTACTTTTTCAATATTTTTTCACAATTCTGCCCTCGTCCACGTATCCGATACTATAAATAGTTATATAAGACATTAGTTTACTTGTTTTCGATGAAGAATACAACTTCAATTGTGTTATTCTCTGCAAGACTGTTTTCATTGGGATGAAAAACATGGACTTATGAAATGGAATTTCATGAGTTTTGTATTAACATTATTATTTTCTTTGTTCTATCAATTTGATATTTGGTTTTAGATACAATAAAAAATCATAAAAAAATAGCAAGAAATATTATTTTCAAGACTAAAAGTGATCCCTTTAAAGTGATCCAGTTATCATGTCACATTTTAGTAGTTTCCAAGTGTAGTTTTCTCTTAAACGCTCGAAATTAAATCGACAAGATGGTAATAAGAAGTAATGATGGTTGGAGCTGTAGTCATGTTTAACAATGTCTGTCTGATCTAGCTTTGTATGTGTACCTGCTGCGACAGCTTCAAGGTAGAACAAAGGCTGTGCTTGTCAACACCCTTCAAGTAGTGTAAAGTATCCTTGAACTGGATATTATATATCGTCTTCAAAGTTGTTCCCATCATACATTCATTTCTTCTTCATACATACATTTGTCGATCTGAAATCATTAAACATAATCAAAAGTAAAGGTATGGCTGTATATTTTGTTGCTTTGAAAAGGATGCCACATCTTTGGATGTTCCTTGTTGAAAGCTCATTACTGCCTATAAGGCTTCAGTTATAGTTCTTATATTCTTAGAATTGTACAAGAGACTCTCGCACTTCTTACAACTATTCAGATTTCAAGTCGCACTTGTGAGCGGAATCTTCAATAAACCATTTGGAGTTTCTCGACTGTGTCTGAAACAGTACGCTATGGTTTATAGGGAATGGGCTTATTGGGCATCCACTTGCATTGACACCTTGAAGCAACGACGAAACGTGACATGCGTGTGTCTATTCTGCAGATACTTCTAAAGATGAGCAGTCTGATGTCACCACTCCGAGTATTCTCCTGAGCAACCCAACCGTTCAACACTGCGGCTTGTGCATTCGACGTCAATGCGATACTCGTATTCCATCCCACTAAACGTTATGGGGAGAGTTCATTTCTGGCTCATACTTATCTCCCTGTGAAAATGTAACCTATGTTCTTGGTGGGTTCAAGTCAAGTGTCCACTTTTAGAACTCTGAAAACTCTGGTGAATATTGTCCTAAGCTCTTCTACAGATACAATATTGATCTGAAGTAAAAACGACCGCATTTAGTGAAGAAAAATGTGCTTTTCCACCATGACAAGCCATCAGTGTCTACGTGAAGAGTAAAGCTTTCAATCCCGAAGTATTTTCAAAAATCCCGGGATTCGGGATTCTAAAAATTGCATTCCCGGGATCCCGGTATATTACGGAATTTTTCGAAATGTATATTCTTTACTTTGTTAAAATACATTTTTTTTTAACTAAAACTATTTCCATTTTAATATACAAAGAAAGCCAAATCAGAAATCAAAGATAATTTATTTATTGTGAATATAATCGTAAAGTTATATTTTAAAAGGAGCATGGCGTTTTTATTTGGCAGTCGTTTTTATAAAAATTCGTATGTTAGTAACTTATATCTAAAATAATATTTTATATCTTAATCAATCTGGTAGTTGAAACATTGCCTTCAGTTATGAGACCAGTTGAAAAAAAAAAATAGGCAGCAAAAATAAATGAAAGCTAAAAATAAGAGTAATAGTTAAAAACTTATAAGTTTATTTGTAGGACAAAAAAGAAACAATAAAACAAATTTATAAATAAGTACCTGCAAGATCAAGTATCCAAAAAGCTAGGAATCTACTAATTCACTGATACCTGTTAATTTCGCAAAGTGTATGTATGAGTAGTACATTTTAAAACATTCTTAGGATTAATTTTTCAAATAATGTCTCAAAACAATTAACGCGTCTAATGTGTCGTCAGCCAGACTTGATCTGAGTTTATTGCAGATTAAGGCTTTCAATACCGAAGCATTTTAAAAAATCCCGGGATCTCGGGATTTCGGGATCGCAAATCCCGGGATTGAAATCCTTAGTGAAGAGTCACCATGGTAAAACCCATAAGCTGGGCCACAAACTACTTCTCCATTCGGTATATTCTCCAGATTTAGCCTTCTGCAACTAAATATTTCCTATTTTCAAACCTGAAGTAATTGCATGGTGATAAAAGATTTGTGTCGAACGAAGAGGTCAACAAAAGTCTATTTTGAGGATTTTAAGAAAACCGATTATTTGGAAAGGATACAAAATTGGAAAAACACTGGACTAAACTTATTGAGCTAAAAAGAGAATATGTAGAGAATGAGAGAGATGAAAGAGAATATGTAGAGATGAAAGAGAATTTTTGTAAATGTCACATAGATTTCTATTATTGTTTCAAACAAACTACGGTTGCCGAATATAACTTAATGTTTTATTGAAATTAATAAAATTCACTAAAATGTTTCAAGTTTGAATTTCAAAATATTAGAATTCTTAAAGTGTTTATCAAACTTCGAACGGAAGCCGAACAGTGGGCCCACTTGCACTGTCCGCTAGTCCCGCTCTGCCCCCGACCCGGCCACATCCGTACGCAGTGTTCACACTTTAGTGGCGCGAACACTTCTTTCTAATTTGCTTGAAAGCTTTCGAGTAAACTGTGCGCCAAACGTTCACATCGACAGTTACAAGGGCAGTGAATGTGTCAAAACTCTCTGTTTGTTTGTTTGTGTGTGTGTGTGCAAAGTCCCCATCGAAGCGCCGAACGGGCGACGCACATCTCAACGCAAATGTACAAAAGCAGCAAAGTGTATTTGCGTTGCCAACTAACGGTATATTAAATTTCCTATCAAAAGTGCACGCATCCTTCCGTTCGTTCGCTCACTCGCTCGTTCGTTTATTTATTTATTTGTACTTTATTTTTTTTTTTGCCAACTGAAGGACAGTGAAGTGCAATGAATGGAAGCGGCAACAAATGGATGCCAATGGCAAATAACATAACAAAGCAACGTGCAACAACAAAAACAACAACAAGCAAAACGGCGACAACACTTCAATTTGGCACTTAAACTTGTGCGCACCCGCGCGTCATTTTCTTTTATTATTATTTTTTTTAAAACAGTTTTGCTTTTATGACATTTTTGAAGCAGGTGACAGACAGACAAACAGACAGACAAATAGTGGGATAAGAAGGTGAACAAACGTGTAGTTAAAAACACATCAATATGGAAATTGGCGGTATTCATGATATTCTGTTCAGCAAAAGCGATTTGAGGTTAGGTTAGAGGCAGAGGTTAGGTTAAAAAATTAGGTTGGAGGAAAAAGTTAGGTTACAAATTTAGGTTAGAGAAACAAGTTTTATTAAAGATTTAGGTTATAAAAAAATTTTAAATAAAAAGTTTAAGTTAGGTTATGTTAGGTTAGATTGAGTTCGGTTAGCTTAGGTTAGACTAAGTTAGGTTAGATGACATTACGTTAAGGATTATGTTTAGAATTAGGTTTTGGTTTAGATTTAACTTAAAAGTAAGGTTCAGGTTTACATTTAGGTTTAAATTTTGGTTTGGTTTGAGGTTTAGGTTTACGTGTGGGCTTAGGTTAGTTTTCGATTTTGGTTTCGATTTAGTTTTAGGTTCAAAATTTGATTCGAGTTTCAGTTAGATTTTTTTAGATTTAACTTCAAGTTAAGGTTCAGGTTTACATTTAAGTTTTTTTGGTTTGGTTTGAGGTTTAGGTTTACGTGTGGGCTTAGGTTAGTTTTCGATTTTGGTTTAGATTTAGGTTTTGGTTTAGGTTAAGAATTTGGTTTGAGTTTAAGATAAGGTTTTGGCTTAAAGTTAACTGCAAGTTAAGGTTCAGGTTTACAATTAAGTTTAGATTTTGGTTTGGGCTGAGGTTTAGGTTTACGTGTGGGCTTAGGTTTGGATTTAGGTTTAGGTTAAGAAGGTTTAGGTTTAGGTTTAAGTTTAGATTTTGGTTTGGTTTGACGTTAAGGTTTAGGTGTGAGCTTAGGTTAGTTTTCGTTTTTGGTTTAGATTTAGGTTTAGGTTAAGAATTTGGTTTGAGTTTAAGATAAGGTTTTGGTTTAGATTTAACTTCAAGTTAAGGTTCAGGTTTACATTTAAGTTTAGATTTTACCTTAGGCTGAGGTTTAGGTTTACTTGTGGGCTTAGGTTAGTTTTAGATTTTGTTTTAGATTTAGGTTTACGTTAAGAATTTGGTTTGAGTTTAAGATTAGGTTTGGTTTAACTTCAAGTTAAGGTTTAGGTTTACATTTAAGTTTAGGTTTTGGTTTGGGCTGAGATTTAGGTTTAGGTGTGGGCTTAGGTTAGTTATAGATTTTGGTTTAGGGTAATGATTTGGTTTGAGATTTAGTTTGGATTTTGGTTTAGGAATACATTAGCTTTACGTTTAAGTTTTTATTGAGGTTCAGCTTCATGTTAAGGCTCATGTTGAGATTTAGGTTTAGGTAAGGTTAGGTTATATTACATTAGACTTATTTTAGATTAGGTTTTAGTTTATCCACATATGTTTTTAGTTAAAGTTCAAGATTAGTTTTAGGTTAAGGTTTTTGTTTAGGGTAAGGATGTGATTTGGGTGTAGGTATAATTTTGAATTTTGGATTAGCTTTTTGTTGAGCTTTAGTTTAAAGTTTGGGTTTTTGTTTAGGCTTCAACTTTAGGTTTACATTTTGGTGTACATTTAGGTTCAGAATTTGGTTTGGGTCTAGGTTAAAGTTTAGATTCAGGCTTAGGATCAGGTTTAGGATTAAATGTAAGTTCAAGTTTAAGTGTTTGGTTCTCCATTTGGAGTTGCAGATAAATTATACCAAAGTGTCTAATGGCACATATGCCACTAAGGCGCCCAATTCTGAATTATTTTAGATATCCCGGAATTTCGGAATTTCATAGTGGCTACTGGGATTCCGAGATTTTAATGCCATTTTATTTATTTAATGCTCTAATACAGAGCCATATTTGTCAAACGTTCTATCATCAAAAAATTTACCCAAACATCGGTCGTTTGCACCACCGACTTTTAGTCTATTATCCCCTGAATCTTAACGTAACAGAAATCAGCTGACTACGCAGCAATTTTGTTTGATGCCACAACGCAAATAAGTCTCAGGCCATTCAATTGACAACGACAACCCACTCTGCTCTGTGGCTACATGTCGTGAATGCCGCTTTCGCTGAGAAGCGACAAGTCTTACAAGGAAACGCCGATGTGCGTGCCCGAAGTAAAGTTGAGCAAAGCGCCAGAGGAGCGGAAAAATGGCGATGTGCATGCAGACATGAGTGGTCATGCATGCATGAAAGCGAAAAATAGCAATTGAAAGCAACCGTATGCGGGCGGAGATCGTGTGTGCGTGTGTGTGTATGTAGATGAATTTCGATAGCACACAGTGCACACAATGGCTGCACACAGCACGCAAATAGAAACGGCTGCGATGCAGCACAAGAATCGAAACGCAGCGCAGCGACGAAACAGCATTGCAAACACAACGACAGCGACACATGGCGACAGACATTTACATGGCAGGACACGCTGCTCGTCGTGTGCGGCACGTTATCAGGCGCTGCGCTTCCTGCGCCACTTCCATGCATCGCCCGCATTCTTTGCATCCTTTTTTTTCAATTTGACACTTTGCTTTGCTTGCATGCTTCGTTTCACCTGTTTGCCAGTGCAATTCCATTCCCATTCCGAGCGGCAGCAGGTGCAACTGTCGCGGAAGTGCTGTTGCTTTTGTCCAATGCGACGTTTATGGCAGTTCGCCGATCCAGCTGCGCGACAACAATGACCGCTGCGCACTGGCGGCCGCGTTTAATGGTGTCCGGACAGGGAGGCGAAGCGGCGCAGCGAGGCACTGCAACAACTTTAATGCTCACATGCCGCATTTTTTTTAGTTGCCTTACACTTTCATACATACAAACTTTCGTACATATTTTTGTTGTGCTGTTGCTGGGTTGAATTATGTTCGGCGTGATAAATGGCTGCCGAGCGCATTTATTACTTTTTATGGGCAATCGTCTGCTTTTGTTCACTTGAATTTTTTCTTTCAAGAATAAATATCAATTTGCACCGAATGTCCGACAATGTGCAACAAAGTTGCCATAAAAAAAAATTGCATAAATAATATGAAAATTCGTATTTATATTGAAAATATATTTATGCAGGGTATCAGAAAAATTATATAAAAATTATAAAATATTATATATGTATGTATATTATATATTAGTTAGAGGGTTCTAATCCGATGCTTTCTCAGCAATGTTGCTGCTGTCTTTACGAAATGGAAATGTATAGACCTTCCACTTTTATATTCCAATTCAGAGGTCAATTGGCTTTCAGTTAGCTTCTGCTTCCATAAATTGTTAAACATAACGTCTCTTGGCCCAAATTTCAGTTATCTGGTTGCATCAACATGCGTTGCGTGGCTTGTAACCCTCCACTCATTTTTATAATAACTCATGTTCCAACTACAAATGTCACTGCTGCTCTGTAAGGTTAGTTTTATACAACTCCAACTGATATATGTGGATACAATTTACATACATACACATGTTTTACACATTTTGCTACCAACATTTTAACCTCATTCGCACACAGCATGTTTGGGTTGTAAGTTGTCTAACCCATGAAACATGTGTCTGGCCCGCATTTTGACTCTTTTATGGCTACATTCAACATTTAATCTGCTGCCATAGCGTATGAAAACAATGCACGACAACAACAACAACAATTGTAATGTTGAAACAACAACAGCAACAAATAAAACAATAGAAAGCAAAAAATGTCACCTCAAATTAATGTCAACGTCAATTGTCAGTTTATTTTGCTTTATGTGAACATTGCGGTGGATTTTTAATGTTTGAATTTTTTAAACTCTAATTCAAGCTAAATAACTATTAGTTATATTATATTTAAAAATGAATTACAATTTACGTAAAAAAAATTATTAAGATTCACGCAATAGATAAGAAAAACTTGACAGCAATAGGTTTTTATAATCGTAAAAAGACTTGAGGGACGTGAACTCACAAACAAAGTGATGAGTGACTTTGATTTTTGGATTTAATTATGAAAATAAAGGAAAAAACATAACCTAAGTTTTAGCAAAAGTCAGCCGAACGACCAATCGACCTCTGAATTAGAATATAAAAAAGAATCTTCATTTTTCCATTTCGTAAAGATAGCAGCAACATTGCTTAGAAAGCATTGGATTAGAACCATTTGACTAGACAACATTATCAACAAACAATGCAACATTAAGAGCGTCGAGTCGGTTAACTGGTATGAAGTGACATTTATTCATGCTGCCGTTCGGAGCCGGCATAAAACTGTAGGTCCCTTCCACCCGCGTACAAATTCACACGCACAACATGGGTGGTTGCGGGAAGCTAGGCCTTAGTCTCGCGTAAGCGGGCTGTCGTGCCAGTCAATTATTATTATTATTAATTTGTTCATACCTCACACACAATTTTTCACTTTCGACACAAGAAAGCGATAGGAAATCCATTAAATGTTCTGTGGGCCCTTGTCACGTCCAAATAATAATGTCAGGACAGGTTAAATTGTGAAGGATGTGGCAGGTTTTCATGGAAATTATCGTCAGACAGCACTCATAGAACATTGTTGGCTGTGGGCAAGGTTCAATTTTCCATTCAGCCAAATCACCAACGTATGAATCAAAAAACAATCAATTTAATGTTGAAACCAGCGTCAAACTTTGTTTCAGTCAACGAGCAAAAAACTATCCGACTCGTTCAAAGTTGTGCTATGTTTGCGCACCTAACTGTGATCCACCTCAATGAACTTATGTATGCCATGTGCCTATGTACGTAGATATGTATATGTGTGTGAGCGCATATTTCTTGGCCTGTGCGCAATTGACATTTACGTTGACATTTACGGAGCGGCCTTTTGCTACATACTTTTCACTTTCACTTTACTCTGTCTGCTCTGTCTGAAAATGCGTTTTAAACATATATGTACACACATACATAGATGATTATGAGCACATATGTAACATATATGTATGTATGTGCGAGTGTGCATGTATGCGTGTATATGCTTTTGCGCTAATGTGTGTGTGTATGTGTGAGCAGCTGCAGCAAATTGATGCAGCTAAATTGTTGCAAATGTGTTTTGAAATTGCAATGCAAAAGTTCAAGGCGATTTCTGTCGAAGAGAAGAAGAGCTTACAAGGCAAAGTTGAACTCATTTGTCGGTGCTTAGTCAAAGTTGATTAATTAAACCAAATGCAATAAGCATTTCTGTTGAATATTTAAAAGTTTACTTATTGCGAGAAATGTTAAAGTATACACTAAAAATAAACAAAATTCAGCTAAGAAGAAATTAAAGCATATTTTAAATATTTATATTCATCA
The DNA here is from genome assembly GCA_963668005.1 of Melieria crassipennis. Lineage (NCBI taxonomy): Eukaryota > Metazoa > Arthropoda > Insecta > Diptera > Ulidiidae > Melieria > Melieria crassipennis. The sequence goes on from OY764962.1 coordinate 41,929,151, forward strand.
ATATTTCCATTACTTACAAAAAGTAAATCGGTAGTAAGTTAGATTGCAGCAAAACCACTTTACGAATAAATAGAAATAAGTAAATATTACTCACTATTGCTTTAGAATGCGTGTGGCTTCCATTTGTGGTTGTATTCATAATCACGCAAATTTTCTTAAATATTTAGTATAAAAATTGTATCTTTCTATATAAATATGTATGTACTCAAATTTGTTGGGGCCGCATTAATTTAATATTTCATAGACCTTAGGCGCGTCATTGGTTCACAGTTGGAGTTTTAGTGCTTTCCATGTCAACTTCCGTTCGGATATCTTAACTACTTACTTTGAAAGTTAACGTGGAAAGGAGTTGAATAAGATTGGGTCTACAGAAGAATAGAAGATGGAAAGTATAACGTATGGATGGAACAGAAAAGCGGGACGGAAAAACAAACGAATATTCAAATAAAAAGATGGTTCGAAAAGAGTTTGGAGAATAGAACTACTGACATTTAGATGGATTGGTACACAAAGAGAAAGATGGTCAGACAATAAGATGAACAGGTAAAAAGACGGGTGTGAAAGTTATATTAACGGACAGAAATATGGACAGAAGAATGAACATAAAGTAACTCACAGAAGTATTACCAAAGACAAGAACGTACACAAATATATAAAAACAAAGAGATATTAAAATTATGGCAAAATAGGATTGATGAGCAAAAAGATGAATAGAGTTTCGAACCGAAGGATGAATGAAAAGAAAAATTAACGGATAGAAGTATAGGCAGACTGAAGAACTGATGACGAGACAAAAGATGTACAAATAGAAACACGGGCTGACAGAAGGATGCTCCAGCAATAGGATGGATGGGCACAAGGATGGTGGAGATATGAGCGTACAGTAGGAAAAGCGTGGTTAAGAACAAATAGGTAGAATAATAAATGAATAAGTAGAAAATTGAACGAGAAATAGTACGAATGCATTAAAAACTGAATATAGGTGAATAGCAAAAAATTTATTGAAGTGTGATACTAAAAAACAGCAACAGCCTGAAGGATAAATGTACAGAAAACTTGAAAAGACAGAACAATTTTTGATAATCAAATGAATGAACAGAAAGTTGCATTTTAAAGTAAAATAAAACCAAACACAACGCTGAGAGATATGTTAATGGTCAGAAGAATGGGCAGAGAATAGACTGGTGGGACACATGGATGCACAGCGAAAAGGACACACACAGTAAAAAAACGAAACTATGTATGAGCAAAAGGATTTACGGACAGAAAGACGTTTGGATAAACTGAGAATAGACTGACTGACTGACTGATACACAGATAGAGAGACAGACTGACAGCCAGCCTGACTGAGGATAAACTGACAGGTGACTGGGTTACTGACTGGCAAGCAGACAGTCACACAGACAGATGGATAGACTGACAGCCAGTTTGATTTGTGAAGATAGACTGAGAGACAGACTGGCAAACAGACTGAGAGATCGACTGCTAACTAGCCTGATGACTGAGAACAGACAGACAGACTGACAAACAGAAAGACAAACCGACAGGCAGACATACATCCTGACTAACGGGCTGGCAGAACGACACACTGACTGATTGACAGACTAACAGACAGACCGGCAGACAGACTGACAGACTGACTGACAACCAGTCTGATTACTGAGGATAGACTGACAAACAGTCTGATAGACAGACAGACAAATAGAAAGACAAATCGACAGAAAGATAAACAGCCTGTTTAACTGGCTGGCAGACCGACTAATTGACAGACTGTCAGACCGATTGACAGATTAACAGACTAGTTAATGAACGGACGAAAGGACATATGAACAGAAGCAAGGATGAAAGAGCTATGAATGGCTGCTAAATTGTTGATGGGTAAAAGATGTAATGTACAAAAAGCACGATAAATATGTAAAAAGGCAGACAAAAGGACATACGGTCATAAGGACTGGATAGGCCCTTGGACGCATAGATAAGTCGGCTACCTGACGAATAAAAAGAAGAACGAACGGTTGCACAGAACGATGTACTGACAGGACCAGTTATGAACAGAAGTACGTACGAACAATGTTCAATGTACGAATAGGAACACAAACTCTCAGAAGCATAGAGGAGTCGAATATATAGATGGAAGAACAGAACTATGAACAGTTGATCGGGCTAAGGAAAAGATGGACAAAGATTGATGAGTGAACTGGCAAAAGAATGAATGAGCAAATGGGCACGCGAGCAAATGAACGTATAGACAGAACCATAGACTGTCCAACTCACATTCTACCTATAAAAAAATTTAAAAAAAAATCTATAAAAAAAAATTCACTAGTCCAAAGGTTTTTTATTGCACTTTCTCCAAGTTCATTCGATTCAATTTCTTCAAATGCATTTTTTGTGTCAATGACAAGTGACTCTTTGACTTTTACTGTCGACACTGCAACAAACGCTTCTCCATTACTTCCACTTAACTTGGCCATTTGCTACTTCGTTTTTCCCGTTATATACAAACACATATTTCTCAAATGGTTTTCATTTGCATTCTGTGACGCCGTTTGCTTTTATTGCGTTGCGTTTTGTTGCACACACATCGCTTGCCGCACATTGTGGCAGCAAGCGGCCACTGTCAGCGCACAGCCACGTCGTGCATGGCGCCATTTTGTATGGCATTGCTGCCATTCGCTGACTGATTTAATTTTTAACGCGCATTAAATTTCCGCCGCCAGTTATAGTCAGCCACGCCCATTCCACTTTGCTCTCGGTGCCGCAATTAAATTGCAGTTTTTTCATTTCTTTTGATTTGCATTTTCCCCCCAATGCATGCTTCTACTTCATTTTGCTTTGGGTTTTTATTCACGGATTTTTTGTTGTTGGAATTTTTATTTTCTGCTCTCCTTCTTTTCTTGCGCTGTGGAAATGTTTGTTTTGTGCGCAGCGCTGCGCAACTTTGTTGTAGATTTCATTGCGTTTTTAATTTTCGCAACTTTATCGCGCAACTTAAGTTGACGCACAACAGTTACTACTACTATGTACATACGAGTAAATGTATGTACATATACAGTTGGAATAGTGAGTGTGTGTGAGGCACATTTATATGTGCTGACAGCCATAAGCGAGTCATTGACGCATCCGTTGTATGTCCGCCGGAAGCCTTTTTCTGCTTTTACTATCGCTTTGCGCTCGTCCTTTGCTCACTGCACATTCTTTTTTTACTGTTTTACAGTAAAATTCGCGTACGTTGATGTGTGGCCACTACTTAGCTGCTGTCTTTGTTCGCAGGCGCTGTGCTGGTTGATATATTTTCCACCTCTCATTAGACGGACTGGGTGTTGAGGTAGAGATGTGGTCTGCTGGTATCGAGAATTCTTCGAAATGGTACATAGGTAGGTAGGAAGGTAGTTGGATTTGGCAATTCTGAGAGTACACTAAGGCCAGTGAGGACATTTGTGTGATCAATTTCAATTTTCTAGGACTCGAACCAACCATAGCAAATTATAAAACCCTTTGGTGTCAACTCCAGACAAGTCAGCGAGATATGCTGAATGCTAAGGTCCTAAGAGTTCTTTGGAAACCTGCATAAGTAGTACAGAGAATGATAGACGTACAAAAGGGAGAGAGTCGCCTCGTCTTTTTCCTCGCCTATATCGCTTCTGCAAAAGTCGCTGGCGATGATCTTCACCATCTACTTAATGAGTTTTAGTATCAACAAAGCTTCTTGCTAACTGCGAATTAACAACATTTGCCACTATTTGGGATTATAACTCCTCCCTCGCCTCTCTTCTTCATATACTTTGTTGTGTTCTTTCTCATTAATTTAACCCTTTCGACCCCGAATTTTACCCTGTGTCCCGATATTACTTTTTAGTATTTAAATCATGAAATATTTGCCTAAGAAGTGTGCACACAACGTTTAGAGTTTTAGAGCTAAGTAGTTTACTTTTGAACAATTTTAGCTTAAAACGGGTTAAATAAATTTTATTTCAATATTTCTTAATTACAGTAAAATTATTTAATATTTATGGGAAAATACAAAATTATCACTTTTTGATTTTATTTAACCATTATTAAAGAAACAGGGTTTTGATCAAACGCGCCCAATTCGTAGACTTCAATTAGAACACAAACTTTCCCTGATATCGCTGCAAATGATTGGAAATTATTTTGGGGATAGCAGTAAAATTTTTGTAATTTTATCAACTGAAATTCTGCCAAGGTTTTCACGTCGACTTGAATGATTTTCAAAAATTATCAACATATCTATCAACCTATCGTTGAGAGTTTTAAATATGTAATAGGGCTGCCATCCATTGTACTCTAGAAGAGACGCCTTCGTATGGTGGCGGTTTTTTTTTTAACTAAGTTATATATTCGCCCTCTGCGTATTCATTGCTGATAGGTAGAAGGAATTTATATCAAAGGGTTGATGTCTTCGATGAGCGCTGCGTCAATTCTGGATATGAGAATTCGCTACGTGCCGCTCATTAACTGATTGGAGTGTGAAAAGTTGAAGTTTGTCATAAGGTAATGGATTCAACTGGGACTGAAAATATTAATTTGTTTTTATTTTAATGTATATTTTTGTTTAGTTATTATTTAAATATTGTTTTTAATTTTTTTTAGTTATTATTTAAAGATTTTTTAAAATTGTTAGTATTTGCAACCAGCTCTTACAGAATCCGCTTTTAAAAATCCTCTTTGTCAACTGCCTGTTTGAAAGTTTCAGCCTTTTGTGCAACATTGACAAAAACTTGAAATTTCATTGCTAACAAATTCGTTTTTGCATGTCGATTTGTAGAATGTTTTGCTTTACTAATTAAAGCATTTTCCATCATTGCAACAGTGCAACAACTTTAACAACAACAACAACACTAACAACAACTTATTACCTTCTCCACGCTTTGCCTTCACTAATTAGGAGCCTACTCAGCCTGTCCGATTGGTGCTCCATACATACAAAAACAACTCGAAGAGTAACACTTGAGTAATTGTGCCCAACGGAAAAACGCTGATGCAGCCAACGCTACACAAACACCCATACAGGTAGAATGCCACCGAATGTTGCAAACTTACCGCTCGTCGCTGATTGGAAGTGCTTTCGGTAAAAAGTTTTACACAAATGAGTTTTCATTTACCTGCGAAGAAAGCAAATGTCGTAAATGAAAAGAAAGAAAAAATTAATTAACTTTTGCCAAGAGTTCTCTGGTGGCTGGTGCGCCTCAATTCAACACTGTCGAGTGTATTTAATTAAAAACATTTTCGCGTATAACTTTTTCTCTACCGAAAGGCGTTTACAAAGATGTTTCCGCCTATTATGTGGAGCCATGGCCATAAAAAGCTACAGTTAGAGACAGTTGGCGACAATCGCTTTGAAATGTACTGCGCCACCGGGTCGTATGAGTGATTTATGGCATTGGGGAAGAAGCAGTCAAATCGAGTGAAGTTGTTATTTGTTTCAGTTCATATTAGTAAGTGTCCGACCGAAACAACGTTTTTGGGCCGAAACCGAATTTCGGTTTTTTTTTTTTAATATTCGGCCGAAACCGAACCTTTCTAGTTGAAATAAAAATCCCCATATCAAGCATTTTTTTTCAACAAACGAATTTTTTGAACGAAAGTTAAAAATAGAAAATTTAGTTAAAATGCGACAATTTGTCTCTTTCATTTGATACCCATATCTTCATCATTGTACAACCGCAAATATTTTAAGAAATATTTGAAATGTGTATGTCCTTAAAATTTTAAAGTCCTTTAAGAAGGTTTTTGGGTCAGAAAATGAAAAACTGACTATGCCAAGATACTATAAATTACCTCAAGTTTCACGTCTATATCAACATTTGGATGGGTCTCGGAAAAATTACAAAATTTTTTCGCACGGTGTAATAAATGAAAAGTTGGTGTTTTCACTCCGTGCATCATAACTTTGTCATTTTTCGTTCAATTCTATTGATGTTAGGCTTAATATTTGCTCAAATAATATGTCTTTCATCTTAGATTTTAAAACCAGAGGAGGTCATTTATTTTATCTATAAAAAAAGTATTCGAAAATTTATTATTTTTGAAAATGGTCGAAAAATTCACTTTTTTACAACTTTCATCGTCAGTAACTTCCCCAAATCTCATCTGATTTGGACAATCCATGAATTGTTGGAAAGGTTAGTTTATTACCTTCTAAATTACGGGCTACTTGTGTTACTCGGATCGTTTTTTACGAGATATGTGCTCATAACTGAAATAAGAAGGGTAAACACGTGTTTTTTGAAGATTTTTCGAAAACGCTTCTTAAGAAAATTTTTTGATTTTCAGTTTCGTGTTCAGCAGCCGAAGATTAGTCTAAAAAATACTTTTGTTTTTAGGAGCACGCGATGAACCCATTTTTTGTCGAGTAGTGAATAAAATATGCTTAACAAAAACATCTAAATTCATCTTCCTTTCACTATATATCTGCTAGGCTGCACTAACTCGCACTGTTCACTCGCTACGCAATAACATGTAAAAAATATTCTAGAAAGTTTCGATTTCGGCCGTTCGGGCATTTTTTGGCCGAAACTGAAACCGAAACCGAAACACTTATTTGGGCCGAAACCGAACCGGTCGTACACTAATATTAGTTGATGTTCCTTTAAAGTTCCTCATAAAGGGATCAGACATAATAAAAAACTGGGTCGAGTGCTAGTATGAAGAAGAAAAGTAGAAATTGGCGCTTTTCAAAATAAAATTATCTCTGTCTATCTAATCGAATCTATCTATCTATCGAGTGATATTTAAGGACACTCGGAAATTCCTCCAATAATGTTTTCTTACTTCTTCTTCTGAAACAAAGCATTGCTGCTGTGTTCATAAGGCACACGCTGACTGTTCATCAAGAAAAAAATTAACTTTACATGACAGTCATTAGAGTCCTTGGAGCAAAATAATGCTCCTTATATGACAAGCAGGCAGCATGGAAATAAATCACTAAATAAGTTAAAGAAAGAATGCTCAAACAGCAGAAAACTCTCAGAATGCTCTTCAAGAATAATTTTATTGCGCCACCATTTCCCATTGTGAAGGAGTTGCATATCTTTACGTTAAAAAAACCGTCAGGTGCATGCTGCCAAGTTCGGAACATTAATTCAGAAATACTCGTAATGTGCACTTTGTGTACCAGTGCAACAATACAAAGTGCATAAAATTGCAACAGCTGTAAAAATGCGCGAAGCCAAGTGCCAAGTCGGCAGCGAACTGTCTTCGCAGGAAACGTGCGTCAGCAGCCATGAAAGCGATACAGCGACAACAACAATTTTTAGTGTTAAAATATTTTCTCAGCTACTCGGTGTTGTCTGCTAATGTGGCAAAAGTAAGCGCAACTCTCTGGCAGGTAGATGTCAGTGTTGCTAGCAGTTTTATTTGGCTTTCGCTGCACTTCGAAGACGCCCAAGCAAGCCGCACGTCGTAAACCTTTCGCCACAATGGGCTGGCACCAAACTTGGCTGACTGCTTGGGCGCCACACGTTTGACTGTGTTTACATTTTCCCCTCGTACACTTTGCACACTTTGCTACCGCTTGTTGCCACGGCAATGGCTCTTTTTGCCTGGCAACTGCTCGCCAGCATTGTCGCCCAAAAAGTTTTAATTGAAATTAAACACTGTCTTACCACTAGTTCACAACAACAACAACAACAACAGCATCTTGAACCGTAGCCTGCCCCACAACAGTTTAATGCAAATTTGCACATCGCTTATGCAGTTTGTGTGTGTGTGTGTGTCTAAGTGTGTGGGTGACGGTGTGTTGGCATTCCAAGTTTGTGTGCGTGCGTTTGAAAGTGTAATTGAATAAGTGCCAAGTAAGTTCGAGTCGAAGGTGAAGAAATTAATTGAAAATCCATGCAACAGAAAGACATTTAGCTATGTGAATGGCTGCAATGAAGAAAAATGGTTAACGAAGTTTAATTGTTAAAGAAATTAAATGCAAATAAGTTGATTTGAATCTTGGAAATTTAGGGGTTGGTTGACTTTAGAATGCTGATACGGTATGACTTGATAGGTTTTTAATTTAGAAATATAGATGTGTTCGGCTTGAGCTGAAGTAATATAGGGTGGTCTAGTGGTGTACGTAAGAAACATCGCATTGAGTTCAAAATTGCGAATTGCGTAGAAAATCAAAAAATCATGTCAGATCTACTCGAAATTCGTTTTAAATGGATTCGACATGAAACTGTCTGCAAATAAATTCTGCTTCCAAAGCTCTTTTCAATTACTAACTTAACTGGCCATAACAACCCATTACTGGGTTAAGGACAGTCGCAAAAGTTCGCTTCTGGCGTCTCTGCCTTGCGCCCGTCTTTTTCCTTCTCTTTACAAATAAGTAGGCATCGTTATGGTCTCCTAAGTGGTCTCCCATACAAAATATTATTTTTAAGAAAGGAGCTCACACACTTCTCATGCTAAATGCATTTGCTTCCATTTAAAACATTAATTCGAAATATCCTCTTTTCAAGCCTCGAGGTGACGAGCGAGTTTCATTAAATATGCTCCTCACTTCGCTCAGATTTTCCCCAAAGCAGTCATATAGACCGCTAAATAACTTTCCTCTTTTTCTAATATTTTCTTCGAAAATCTTCACTCTGTGTCTCCATCTCTCACCACTCGTAACTAAGGATTTGTATGACAAAAGGTCTCCACAACTCCCAGGTTACTCTCAGAGGGATAAAATATGACACTGGCCTCAATTGAATTTCATTTTTTAAATTGCTCTTCTAACTAACTTATGACTTTTATTGAATCTTTCATAGAAAAGTTAATAAACTTTTATTGACTTTTATTGAATCTTTCTTAGAAAAGTTAATAAAAGTTAATAAAAGAAATGTTATCATCAAACCGATTGTCCGCAATGAGCCACACTGTCCCAATGATTTTTGAAATCGATTCTTGGATAGATTTTTGGTATTGGAGAATTAGAGAATTAGTACAGTACTCACCATCCGGTTACTTTGAATTGTTCTCGGTTGCACAAAATTTGATATTTCGGCGTATTGAAGTTGAAATATCGCACACCCACTTCAAAAGTGACACAACTAAAATTTTTGTATTTTCGGGTTTATGTGTTCATACTGTGCACAATGCATCTATCTACCAATAAGAAAGAGCTCCGGATATTTTGTTGTTGTTAACTGTTGCAAAAATACAGTTAGGTCTCTCTTCATGTCAGAAGTTTGATGCTATTTGATCGCTGCAGCTCAATGCAAAAGAATCCTAATGAAAATTGCGACACTTTTGACGAAATAAATCTCTGATGGAGTTAATTTTAAATAGCATTGTGACAATTTTAGTTTATATTTGCAAATAAATTAATTAATTTCGTATTTTCAAAATGTTTCTTTCAACTTTTTAACTGTCCTTTATAATTGTTAAATTAATAATTCGGTAATTATTGAATTAAAATACCAACAAAAAAGTCACAACTTAAAATTTTGGATTTTCTAGTGGATCTTTGCAACGTATCCTAAAGCATAATCTGTAAGAATTTTCTTCTAAATGGTCTATGTGTTATTTAAAAAAAATATTTATTCAGCTCAAAAAACAGTTTTTGGCGTTTTCTGAAAAACTAAAAATTGTTATTAAGTTGTGTCACTTTTGAAGTGGGTGCACGATGTGTCGACAAAAGTCAAACAAATTTTTCACACCAGAAGAAATCCATATGGGCGTGAAACTAGAGACCAAACATAGTAATACTGCGTACTCAGTTTTTCATTTCTACAGTCTTTGTCCTTTAAAAATTTTGAAGAGGTTAAAAAAATATTAAAAAAATAATATATAAAAAATTCTTAACCTTGTTAAAATATGGCGAATTTAAATAAAATTGATTTTTTTATCTTTTTGTAAAAAAAGGAAAAGAAAAAGGTCCTTTGAAAATGTTGATCCTTTATATCCTTGAAAACTTATATAGAATTTTCTTGAAAAGTAAGTACAGTCGTGTCTGGGTATAGTGAACCCCCTATATAGTGGACACCTCGATATAGTGAACACCCAAATTTTGACATCGAGCCTCTAAATATAGAAAACATTTTCAAGCAAAAAACAAAAAGTGTATTTTGAGCAAATAAAACGAGGTTTTGAACAAAAATTTTGACCTTGAAATAGTGAACAACCCCAATACTGTGAACAGGCCTTGCAATAATTAGTTCACTATATCCAGACACCACTGTATGTTAAAAATCAAAATCTCCTTGATCATATTCTCGCTTCATTGATTTCATAGTTACTAAAATTGGGTAAATAAATAAATTAGAATTTTTGTACTTCATTAGAATTACAGCTTCCGCCTTTTTTTTAATAACTTTCGAACCAATAAAGTTAGAGTAAGTAAGTAAGTAAGTAAGTAAGTAAGTAAGTAAGTAAGTAAGTAAGTAAGTAAGTAAGTAAGTAAGTAAGTAAGTAAGTAAGTAAGTAAGTAAGTAAGTAAGTAAGTAAGTAAGTAAGTAAGTAAGTAAGTAAGTAAGTAAGTAAGTAAGTAAGTAAGTAAGTAAGTAAGTAAGTAAGTAAGTAAGTAAGTAAGTAAGTAAGTAAGTAAGTAAGTAAGTAAGTAAGTAAGTAAGTAAGTAAGTAAGTAAGTAAGTAAGTAAGTAAGTAAGTAAGTAAGTAAGTAAGTAAGTAAGTAAGTAAGTAAGTAAGTAAGTAAGTAAGTAAGTAAGTAAGTAAGTAAGTAAGTAAGTAAGTAAGTAAGTAAGTAAGTAAGTAAGTAAGTAAGTAAGTAAGTAAGTAAGTAAGTAAGTAAGTAAGTAAGTAAGTAAGTAAGTAAGTAAGTAAGTAAGTAAGTAAGTAAGTAAGTAAGTAAGTAAGTAAGTAAGTAAGTAAGTAAGTAAGTAAGTAAGTAAGTAAGTAAGTAAGTAAGTAAGTAAGTAAGTAAGTAAGTAAGTAAGTAAGTAAGTAAGTAAGTAAGTAAGTAAGTAAGTAAGTAAGTAAGTAAGTAAGTAAGTAAGTAAGTAAGTAAGTAAGTAAGTAAGTAAGTAAGTAAGTAAGTAAGTATGTAAGTAAGTAAGTTCTTCCGCCGATTGTTGTCATCTTCAACAGAATGCTGCTTGAAAGTAGGGCCTCGGATTTTCTTTATATCGAAGCAAATGAGATAAATGACATCAAAAGTATGAACGCAGTTTTTAATGTGGCTTAATCTTATGAACCATAAACACAGACAAGACCACCACAAGTCATTCGCAACGTGTAAGACTCGTAAATGAAACCAATTAAAGCGCAGCATGAATTTTTCATGACTCTTGATTAGCACATCTCATTCCTTTTCCATTCCTCTCAACTCTTTTATCTTTCACAGAATAATGTTAATTGCCACATCATCGTTTGCGATGTAAAATATAAACCATTCACTGTTTTTGTATCACATTAAATATTTTCACCGTTCACCACTGTCACGTGGCCTTTGGTGGGCTGTCGCATCTTGCCGCTGTTGCGCGATTTTCTTCCCAGTTTTAAGTGGAGCAAACTGTTTTGAGATCTCCGATGCTAAATTTGATTACAAAAGTTTTTAGCTGCGTCGGGGGGAAGGAAGTTGCAACGCAATGAATTAATTGAAAAGCAGAGCAGAACGAAAGCGTAAATAATAAAAAAATAAGTATGCGGCGCCATAAGTGCGAGCGGTTAGAGTGTAGTGCGGAGTGTGGAGGGACTCGCGGAAAGTTGAGCAGAATCTAAAGAAATATGTGCGACATCAAATGAAGTTTCAAAAGAACCAAAAGCAGCGGAGGGTTGTGCAAGTTTGTGCTTAAGACTATGAATGGGTGGCGTCAGGGCCGCATTTAGATGACATAAAGTTGATGCAAATAATGAGTGCTGCAAAATATTCAGTTAATGAGATAAGACAAATATAATTTTCACTTTATATAGTCGAAATTAATTGCAAAAAAGAGGAGCAAGTGTTTACATAGCTTATTACTATTTGTTTTATTTATGTTTATCTCTGAAATTGTTCAATGGACCGTGGATTCAAATCTCAATCAAATGTTGCTTTTCAAACAACAGAAAATTTAGTTTTCACAATTTTCTCTCGACTTTACCATCAAATACCAAAAAATAACTTTAAAGTAAATTTTTTTTTGAGAAAAACAAATGTTATCTGCTTGCTGGCTGTGTTTCTTGTTTGAACTTTCCACTGGCACTGACAGCCTGTGACAGCAGCTGGTCGAGTATGTAAAACTGTACAATTTCTACTTCATTCTACACGGTTTGCGTTGTCTGCTGCTGCTGCTTGTTACATGTTGTCTGTCATAAATAAGCAAACAAACAAGAGAAGACACACATACACACTACTACATATTTACATGCACAACACATACACATGCACATTCGATGTCGAAATTCACAGCTCGCAGCTCACAAAAAGGTTTGGCAGCACAATCGCACTTCCGGCCCATTTTAATTGGTTGCGCAAAACAGGATCACAAACCGGAAATGTATGAACAAACAACAACGACAGTACAAAAATATTACAAGAACTGCAGCTGAAACTGAAGGATGACAACAACTGAACAGAAGCAGTCGAAACAGAAGCAAACAACGCTAACGCAAAACATTTCCACAAATTTCAAATGTTTTGTGAAATTGCTTCAACATTTTTTTGACAAAGCATTGTTTTTGTTGTTTTCTTTAAAATAAAATAAAAACTTTACAATAAATTTGGCTTTGATTTAATTAAAGTCCGACACGTGCCAACAAACAAAACAATTTAAGAAAAGCTAAAAGCTTCAGCTGTCAAAAAACTGTCAAAAATGTAGCACAGCAGAGTAAAAACTATTAAAAAAAAAACAAGAATAACATTGAAATAAAAAACCAATGTTATATTTTGTGTGAACGTTTGTCGTAGTGGCTGTTGTTGTTGTTGTTTTTTTTATTATATAAGTGCAAGTGACATTGAGTTGACAGTTGTCATGATGCCATGCTGCTGCTGTATATGCTTTAAATGTTTTTGTTGTTATTGTTGTTGTGCGATGTTTTTGTGTCGAGTAGCCTTTCAAGGTAAAGGTGAGCTGCAAACCACAAAAACCGCCGCAGCCATGGCATAACAACAACAACAACAACAACAACAATAATAATATTACAACAGTTAGAGAAATCTCTAAAGCCCAACGAGAGCAAAACTATGCATACAGGGTGTTAGCAAAATTACCACAGCAATTGAATATATCTACAAAAAAGGGAAAGTGAGGTGAGGGAAGCGTTTTTAGTTGAAACTGACTGTTGAGTGGTTCCAGGCAACTGTGATGCAAATTTAATTATTCTGCTCGTTAGTAATTCATTTAAGGCCTAATATCTGTTATGGAATGCGTTAAATTAGTGGCACATAGTTCAAAACTTAAATGAGATTGGTTGGTTTGGTTGGTATCAGCATAAGTTGTCCACTTTAGTGCAGTTACCACCGCGAAATTAAGTGAAAGGTTTCCTTTATGTGAAGCTGGTTTAGTCGCAATTCAAACTTAAAATCCTCCGATAAATCTTAGCCTTAACATAATACTTCAAAGTATAATTTTTGTAGTTAGTTTTAATTGAAGCTCTTTGCAAACTGTTTGAATTTTCTGTCATTTGGTCTAAGGAGCCACCTAACACTGAGTCACGACAGTTTAAATTATATGAAACGAGAAAAACAATCAGATGGATCCGGAAATATATTACAATACTGATACATTACGATATATATGTAAGTCAGCTTTCAAAAACTTTAAGTTGCAGTTAAGCCCTTCGCAATTTTTTGACATATTGCAATGTGCAATTTTGTGAACGCCAAGTTCACTATTGGTACATAAATAAGATTTATTTACTTAAGCTTTGAAATTTTAAAAGTAGTTTGAAAATTTTTCTAGCGAAGAAGTGGGAAAGTCTTCATAGAAATTGGTAATCCTGCATCCACCAGCCTGCGGCATTCTTAATGACTAAAAACCGATGTCCTGTTAGGCGATTTGCCGAGAAGAACCACATGGTGGGACCTCCTAGCTGAACGATTGCCTCTGAATGCATATCTCTCTACCAGTTAAAGCCGGACAGTCGACATAATGTGCGCGTCTGGCTTGGTATCTTCGAAACACAGTCTTTAAGTAACTCTCTGGACATGGTTTAACCGCATCTGTTGTATTCTGAAGTTATTGACCCGTTATCAATGCAGCTAGCCGTCTAAGAGCTCTCCGATCTTCCATATTCGCTGTTCAATGTTAGGCCTACAGTGCCTTCAGTTGGTCATGCCATTCCACTTGTCACAGTGCACTGAGGTTACCCAATTGTCGACCAGACTCTCGTCCTTTGACTTGCTTGGTTCAATTCTTGGCTCGGATTCACAAAAGGCTTGTTTTGACATCTTTTTAGCCAACTCATTTTGCTCGGACACTCTGTGTTCCTGTGTTACGTATTCAAGACTCAGTTTGAAGATTATCGTGAACACGAATTCAATATTACTTACTTACTTACTTACTTACTTAATTGCTCATAACAATCCATTACCGGATTAAAGCTCACTCCTGATGCTTCAGCTGCATAATCAGCTCCTGATTTTCCAAAGCAAAAATTATCTATTACTATATTGGACACTTGATTCTCAATGAGACGAATCTCAATGTGGCATCAATCAGTCCTAGCATCTCTGCTTGATGAAATAATACATAACCTCAATTTTGGAGTGTCCATTTATTTATGTATTTATTAAATGTAATAAATTTCTTCCGGAAATATCGCTGCTCCTGCCCTACTATCAATCCAGTGTCGCACACAGGGGAGGTGTTTTGGGGTTTAAACCCCCCCCCCCGAAATATCTGTAAGTTAGTACAGAAATTTAATTTATAACCGTCGCATACATATTGAATCATCAATGTTCAATCATCAATAACACTACTCGACACAAAAATGCCCCTAAAAATAAAAGTGTTTTCTAGACTAACTTTGGGCCGCTGAACACGAAATTGAAGATCAAAAAATGTTTGTAAGAAAACTCTTTGAAAAACCAGTTTTTTCCTGTTGTTTCAGTTATAAGAACATATCTCATAAACAAATCATCCGACTAACACAAGCTGTCCGGCGGTCAGAAGATAATACCTTAGCCTTTCCAGCAATATATAGATTGTCCAAATCAGATGAGGTTTGGAGAAATTACTGACGGTGAAGGTAGGTAGGTAGGTAGCAGCGACTGCGTGCCCTCAGAGTACACTCAAGTAGCACTATGTGCCGTTTTGTTGTCGCCTCCTCGACTGGGTCTTCCCTGCGTGGGATAAAATACTGGGCTCTAAAGCCAACCAGCATCGTCCAAATAGGACTTGATGCATTTTAGTCTTATTTCAGACAGATCAGCTAGAGAGCTAATCAGACTGTTCCCAAGGAATTTAGTCTTTTAAATGCTAAGGCAGGGCAGCCGCAGAGGAAGTGTTTGAGTGTCTCACTCTCGTTGGTTTCTCTGCAGCTTCTGCAAAAGGGGTTGTGGGGGATTCCCAATCTCGCTGCGTGTAGGCCAATCGGGCAGTGACCCGTGATCACGGCCGTTAGCCTAGAAACATTCCTACGAGAATTTAGCAGCAGGTCGTTGGTTCTGTGGGAGTCGTAGCGTGGCCAGATCTGTCGAGCCACTCTGCAGCTGGAAAGATTGCTCCACCTACTATCTGACTACTGACGGTGAAAGTTGTAAAAAAGTTAATTTTTCGACCATTTTCAAAAATTATAAATTTTCGAATGTTTTTTTTATAGATAAAATAAATTATCTCCTTTGGTTTTAAAATCTAAGATGAAAGATATCCAAATGTTGATATAGGCGTGAAATTATAGGTCCAAATGTTGATATAGGCGTGAAACTAGTCATTTATAGTAACTTGGCATAGTCTGTTTTTCATTTTCTGACCCAAAGCCCCTTTTAAAAGACTTTAAAATTTTAAGGACATACACATTTAAAATATTTTTTTTAATATTTGCGGTTGTGCAATGATGAAGACGAAAAATTTACTCCTTTTAACTAAATTTTATATTTAGAACTTTCAGCACCAAAATATGTCAGGTAGGGAAAACATACATGTTTCGAATCTCAGTCTGTAGATTCATACATCTAAATTTTATTTTATTTCAAAGTTCTCAAAAAAGTTACACAAAACCCCCCCGAAACAAAATCCTGCATGCGCCACTGCATCCATCCGTAATAATCCTGTAAGATTTTAATCTTCTGCATGATGTTTCGGTCAACCACAATCCAGCTCTGCCATTCGTGGGCATTTGTGTCTCCTTGACTGAATTTTGAAGTATAAAACAGACAAGTACACACAGAGGTGCATGATACAAAAAATAAAGGCAGAGCAAATGCTTCTTCTCAGCTCCCATGTTGCGCATCTGACATTAGACGATTTTTTTTTGGCGTTCTCCTTTGAAAATGCGCTACCGTACTGTTGCTAGAAAATCTCTTGAACATTGTTTTAATACTGCAATGTATTATCTGCTGCTGAATTCGCATTAACATTTTTATACTTTCGCCCGAAATAAATTAGTCAATGTGAAATGTCTATTCCGTGTTTATTTTAAAAAAGATCTTTAAAAAATTTTTACAACCTTAAACAACACTTATTAAATATTATATCGAAGTGGAATCACTACTCAAGCTTTTTAAGAATACGAAGAACATCAATTAGCACGTTTAATGTCAAAAAATTTGACAATGGTTCTACCTTTATTTTTTGTATCATGCAAATGTTATTGTTGCTGTCAGACAGAGGACTAAAATCGATAAATTTTGAATATTTGCCAGTAAAAATTTGATTAGCTGTAGACCTACGTTGGGGTCGTTTTTGACCAATTTTTTTTGGTTTTAATATTTAATATTTATTTAATTTTTTTTAGCTTTTTTCATGTCTTTCTTACTTGGATATTTTCTATTGAAATCAAACCGTTTAATATTTTAAAAACCAAGTTGGCTTTGCATTTTTTCTAATTTGCTTGTGTGATTTAAATCTGGGTCGTTTTCAACCCGGTTTTTTACGTAGGTCTACGGTTAAGAGAATTCTGTTAGATATTTGAAGCAGTTTTTGTTGTAAGTTAAGACACCCTGTACGTATAGGCGTCGCATGTATACGCTCCGAATGCAGAAATGAGTGCAAGGACACTGCAAGTGTGCATTGCGTTTTTTTCGTTGGCTTTTATTTCGGTCTAAACGTGAAAAGAATACAAAAAAACATTACAAAAGGTCAAATTTTAAATGGCTGCGTTTAGGCCAACGCCAGGGCGGCTGCACGATGCCGAGTGTGAAATATGGAAATGTGGCTGTGTGAATTTGTGAATTTTTCGACACATTAAAGCTTAAACGGATTGTAATTGCCATCAGAAAAGAGCAGTGCGTCGGTTGCATGAATAAATGCTTTCGTGTGTCTGTGTCTGTGTGGTGTGTGTTGCACCAACATTTCCTGCATCAATTGTTTGTTGTCGCACGTACGCTGTGCATTGTGTCACACGCAACCACCGCACAACTGTTATTTGAAAAGAAGTGAAGTTCCGCAGGCGAAAGGCAGCACAGCGCAGATGACGCGTGAATTCTCGACCACAAAAAAACGAAATTCTTTCAGAAGGCACAAATAAACACGAACAACTGACGTGACATATGTTGCGTCCAGTTGGTAGTCGCTTCCGACGCGCCCAGCCGCGTATGAACGAACTGAGAATTGCAACGGCGGACATTAAATGCCAAAAATTTCTTCAATCGACTAGAAGCGCTAAAAGCCGCATGAATCATTTATTGAATCTTATACTTAATAATCTTCCGATTGCCAACATTAATCAGAACAGATAAATTGATGCTCGTTCGGTTCGGTTGCGTATCAATCATGCGCACTGACCACACAAACAATTATTTGTGCACACACACAACTTGCCGAACCACTGAGCCGAGGCAGAGGCAGAGCATGCGAAACACATACACACACATATCATACATACAAACATATACATACATATATAGTATGGACACTATATCCTAAACCACAACACACAAACTGAGATTAGCATTGCGCTGAAGCGTAAGCAAATATTTTATTAATTAATGCACTGCTTCTCGTCTTCCCCTCTGATTTCATTGCTTCTCGGCCGCAGCAAATCGGTGATTTATCAATTTTGCCAACTTGCGCCAGTGTGTCGGTCAGTGCGAACACATCTCTAGATGTCAAACGTAGATGTGTGTATGTGTGTCACACACTCACACACTCGCACACTCGCACTTCTCTGCACATGCAGCGCAGCGCGCGGCCCCAGCCCGACGCATATTAATCAAATGCTACTCGATTTCGCTGCCGGAAGGAAACGCCAGACGACGCACAGCAATGTTGGCGCTGCGGTTGCTCCGGCGTTGTGTCAAGCGGCCACAGGCTGAACGCAAGCAGATATTCGAATGTGCAGCACAAAATACAGGGTGCATTGCGCCCCACTTAGGTTAAGTTAGGTAAGACAGGCGGCTTGCTGGTTCTCAGCAAGTACACTCGGAGGCCCCAAAGGCCAATTGTGATGCCCGATGAGAGTGTGGCAAGCCCTTGTCATCCTGTGTTCGGTGCTGGCTGAAACCAACCTGAGCGTCGAATGAATCCGGCAATATCCTCCAGTGGCATGGTACCCCCACTTATAAACGCTTACATATGCATGTAAAGGTGGGTAGTTGACTGGAGTCAGTCAAGGGGCTCTAAAAATGCCAATTGTGAGTTGTCGAGCGATTTCAACTCCGCAGAGTAACGCTAGATGGCCGCTCATGAAGGCCACGAGGGCAACAAATGAGAAGATGATTTCTTCAAACCAAGCCCAGACACCAACTTCTGCGTTTTACAACAACACTTTCCAACTAGCAAACAACGGATGTACATGGGGCTCGATATACACAACCCAGTACCAAACTTTTACATGCTGAGACGTCTCTCTTAGGGAACGACAGATGGCAGCTCCATCACATAGAACTGCTGGCGATAGATTAGCCTATCCTGGTAGAACTTTAAGCGATTAACATAACCAACACAAAGCATTAGCGTAGTGAAGTAGGGGGGGGGGGGGGACCCATAGGCCATATCCAGGAGTTATTAAGAAAATAGATTCATTTAAAATTTGCGGAACAATGGACCCATTCTAAACAAGTTTTGGCATCAGATAGATTAAAATCACGCAAGCTCCTCATGTTAAATAGAGACGATCTTGGAATTCTCAAAATGTTCTTAGTCAAACAGTGCCTCTTAGATAGATAGATTTGAAAGGGGAAATGTGCACTGAGACCAAAGATGATCTATTGTGCCTCCTACAACTTTAGAGAACGTCCCCCAGTCCCACCGACCTAATGAAGCTTAGTAACTCACGTGGGAGAAGGTGTTAGACGTTCTCTTTTGCAAGCCAGTACTGGCTCAGGTGCTGTCTCCTACTGCGGCATACCGCATCGCAGTGCAGTATGACGTGCTCAAGAGTCTCCTCCGCCGTTTCGCAGAGTCTGCAGACGCTTACCTGTTCTAACCCGATTGTGTGCATGTGTTTCCTCATCCTGCAGTGCCCGGTTAACAGCCCGGTGACCAGTCTAAGCTGGGGTTTTCCCAGTCTGAAGCATTCTTCACTCCATCTACAGTTATAACCTCTGATGAAGATTTTCGATTGCCTAAGACCTGTGGCATTTGTCCAGTGTTCTGAGTTCCTGGTTCTTTCCTCAAGTCTTAGTGACTCTGCTAGAGTGCTTTTGCCCAGCCCGATGAAAGGTTCTGGTGCGAGGGGGATCGTGTAGCTGCCCCTGTTCTAGCAAGGCTGTCAGCCTTCTCATTCCCCTCTATTCCTCTGTGTCCTGGAATCTAGAGGGTTTTAACCTGGTTATATGTACCCAGTTTATTCAATGCTTCTATGCATTCCAGCACCAACCCTGAGGTAATCTAATTCGAGATTAGTGCTTTAATGGCTGCTTGACTGTCAGAACAAATTACTATGTCTTGCTCCCTGTACAAACGCGCGAGGTTAGTCTGCACATAGATCCTGATGGCATATAACTCTGCTTAAAATATGCTGGGTGTATTCCCCATGGGCTCATAGTGCTTGAAGCGAGGTCCAAACAAACAGTGCCCTTTACAAGTCCTGAAACTCTCAGCAGACTATCTTTGAATATATTCAGGAATGGTTAAAAAAGTCAGGCTAGCTAGTCTTTGCCGTCAGATAGAATAACGCCTCACAACATCCAAATACTAAATGAGAAATATGTACCTACAAATCCTCATAGGATAACCACACCATGTGCTGCCCAATCTTGACTAAACCAAAACAAAATTAAAAAACCTTCTTTCGATGGTTGCCTTCTCTGAATCGCTATAAACCGTAGGTTGCTTTCAGAAATTTTCTTCAAAGTTCATACAAATCCCCACTCGACTAAACAATAAATTTCCTAATTGTAATATAGGGTGTCCCAATAAAAGTGTAAACTATAACATGTGTGCTATCTGTCCAGTGTACTGATGGTCACTAATGCTCTGCCATATCTGTGTTCCATGTTCCTACCAATTGGACTATCGATTTTGACATTTAGAAACGAATATTGGTGGGGAATGCCTGACTGTGTCATTTCTGCTTACAAGTAGATCAATCAAGTAGGTCACATTAGTACTATTCCTCGAATCTAACATGAAGCGAAATTGAAAATGGCGTTCACAATTGTTGTTGTATGGGCCATAGGTGTTTATATGTGAGCGTGCAAGTATCAAATCACGCTAACTAATCGCGCTAATTCTTACTAAATTAACATGCATAAGAAATTAGTAAAACAACAACATTCTACACGGCATTAGATAAACTATGAAAAGGATACGTGCTCATAGAACTCATGCATACACAAATGTGGCATAAACGACAACTAGAGATGGTAGCAACTTGGGTAATCATTAAGGGATTTCATAAGGCAGAAGCAGCTGCAAGTTTTATGTCATAAGGTTCGTAGTGGCAAGAATGGTTTGCAAACTCTGGGAAAGTACGGGAACACTACCTCAAGGGGGGGATCTACCTCTGGACCCCTGGACATTTGGGTATTGAGGATAATGAAACAGCTGATGAACTTGCACGACAAAGTTCAGGAGCTGCACTAGTGGGACCGAAACCCTTTTGTGGGATCAGTTGGGCCTCCGTCAATTCTGGTCTTTGCTCTGGGAGCCTAAATGAGTGCTTATCTTCCTGGTCAAACCATACAGGTCTTCGTGAGGCAAAAAGATTAATAAATCCTTTCTCCTACGGCATGTCAATCATCAACCTCAAGAGAGATGCTATCAAGAAACTTTGTGGGTTTTTTTCAGGTCACTATGGACTGAGATAGTTATCATCTACAAAAAATTCATCTCTCAGAAGAATGCGAATGCATACTGTGCCTAGAAGAAGATGACACAACGGAGCACATCCTCTGCGAATGTCTTACGCTGGGCAGAAGTAGGAGGCTGATTCTCGTCAGTGACATAGTGACCACCGAAGACATCAAGATGACCCCGGCAGCAGACATAATGGCTTTCATTAGGAAAGCTATAATCTTGCTGTTTTAAAAATATGTAGGAAGACACAAAAGATCTCTTAGGTCGCAGTGTCGGACATATGGTCTTCCCTACTCACCATATTCTATCTTCTATCTATCAAGGGGGAGAGGAGGGGGGTAAATGAGTACGACAACTAATGACCTTGAAATTCAAGCAAAATTCTGAGAAGCAAGCACCAACCTCAACGCTGAGCTTCAGATCTTCTAAATTGAGTGGTAAGACGGTGGATTGGTTAGGAAACCTAAATAACAAACAAACAGGAAATCTACATTTAAATTGCTTTAAGCTGCATGAGAAAGAAGATATAAGAATATAAAGAGAAGAGGAAAATAGCCAGCCTTGTCAGGATGGAAAGTGGAAACAAATCTTAAATTACTAGAGATATCAGGATAGACAGAAAACATGGAGATGGGAAAAATCTGGAATCGAAACTTAGACTGTAGATCTTTACTAATAATATTAACACATAATACAATTTTTCAAAGATTTATCTTTGCCAAATCTCTACCCACCTGACTTGATTCGGCTACGTTTTGCAAACTTACGAGTATTACAAAGTTTTCTTAAAAAATCTGGCACCAAATATTTAGTTCGTAGTGCCCCATTCATTAATTCATTAATTGACATTCATTGCTTTCAGCTCCACAAAACTATCCAAACTTGGCCAACTGACTTGATCCAACAATCCTTGGAAGCTTATTAGCAAATCTCTTTGAAACCCTGACACCAAAACCATGTTTATGATCTTTAGTTCGAAATATTGATAGCATCTCCAGTGAAATATTTTACATTCGCGTTGCTAGAACTAAGCAAACTTTGCTGAATCCCACCTAACATGACTTCATTCATTCAACTGCTCTTCGGGAGCTTATTACGAACTTCCATTCGAAATTTCACCTCAAGCTTTATGCTCGTACATGCGATAGGTAAATGACATCGCATAGATGGCCACCGTTCTTCATTCATTCTCAGTCCCATTTATTCTCGTTCTCTGCGCGATTCTGTTTTATCAAGAAAGCAAGTTGTGGCTGGCAGTTTTTTTTTACTAATGTACGCAAATTTCACAATGTCGCCTATTATGTGCGCTCCGCTGATGCTGCCGCAGCCACCGAACTATTGTCATCTCTGCTTTTGGTTGTGTGTGTATGTGCGTGTACGTGTACGTGGGTAGCTTTAACGAATTATGCAAATTCGAATTACACAAATAATGAAAACACAAATAACAACAAACTACACACGTCGCACTCTTTGTGCTTCTTTCAATGTTTTTATTATATTTATTCAAATTGTTTGCCGCATCTCGCAACCATATCAATAAAAGTAATAATAATAAAAAGAAAAATTTGTTTTGCCATCAAAAATTACAAATGCAAAAAAAAGTAGAGAAAGAAAATAATAATAGTAATAATACAGTTTTTTTCTATTTTGCTTTTGCATTGTGCTCGATTGGAAATCGTAGAGTTTGGTATTCAAATGTTGTCTGCCATGGAAAATTGCAAAATCACACAGCCCGCAGCTGTCGCTGGCATGGCTGGTCGATGGCTGATTTCCTCCACTCCAGATTGTCGTCTTCTTACTCATTTTTGGTGCGGACGGCAGTCGTGCGATATTTCGATATTTGGTTTGTTGCGTATGAATGTGGAAAGGGAAGCGGCAAATATCTTCAGAAATCCGCAGTTGAAGGAGCGTCGATGGGTAGACTGAAAATCAGTCGGCAAGAAAGTGACAATAAATTCCAACTATGGAGCGACGTAAGGAAAGTGTTCTGATTGGATTTGGCGATTGATTGGAATTTTAAATCAGTGAACGGCGGACTTTCTATGCGAAATGAAAATCATTTACCAAAGATACACAAATAAATAGTGCAGATTATGTGATTTATTACAATCTCAAAGCGATGTTGCCAGATTTTTTTCTCTTTGTCGAAGCAGCCTGGCAAGTGGAGCACTTAGCCGGAAAATATGTCCACTGATTTGTTTTAAATGTACTCGAACTCTGGAGAGATCTGAGCAGATACTGTGGGCTAAGATGGTCCCTTCTCAACACATCAGTGCCTCAATGTCTCAAACATACACACATAAATTATTACCTGCTTAGAAGATTTCCTCCTAGAATTGGTAGAATCTTCATCTCATGGGAGGACTTTGCGTAGGGGAAAATTAAAGAGATTATAATTTTTCTTTTGACAGGTTTAAAACCTTTAAAGGGACTTTGGAGAATTGAACTGACATTGCAAATAATAAACTTTTGTGAGTGAGGAAGTTTACAAATGCAAAAACTTACCCCACGACTCAAGTTGCCACTTCGCGCAAAGCGTTTCGAGCAGAATGAGGCGACAAAGGAGAATTCGTAATGGGAGCTGAAGGCCATTTGAAAATCAGCTTATGAAAAGTGTTTTTAAGATGGTAGGAAGTTCGGAATATGTGTATTGCTTGCAATGTCTTAATTTTTATTGAAGTACTCCGCGTATTTCTTGATAAGAAAGTATGATCTCAATCTCTTTGGGAACTTTAAAGATACGTCGGTTGCGACCTTTTGACATCGAAAACCATCAAATCTATGATATTCGATTTGTATCTAAGTTCCTTTTCTTTTTCTAAGTTGCCTAAAAGCAACTTCACTTATTTGTCATCTTATAGCAAAATCTATGATTGATTTATGGGTTTAATTTAAGTAGGCAACAAGCTAATATTTTTAGAAGTGAATTCAAAGCAAATTACAAAAATTTTACTTAATTCTTACTTTACTTAATTAATTTTATTTAATTTCCAATAATTTGCAGCGATATCAGGAAAAGTTTGTGTTCTAATTGAAGTCTACGAATAAAATCAAAAAGTGATAATTTTGTATTTTTCGATAAATATTAAATAATTTTTCTGTAATTAAAAAATATTAATACAAAATTTATTTAACCCGTTTTAAGCTAAAATTGTTCAAAAGTAAACTGGCTCTAGAACTCTAACAAAGAGGCGTGGCGACTTCAATTTTCGTGTGCACACTTCAAGGCAAGTGTTTTATGATTTAAATACCAAAAAGTAATATCGAGGGCAACAGGGTCAAATTCGGGGTCGAAAGGGTTAAAATAGTCTGAAGCAAACAAAAGCGGAATATTGAACTTAACTTGAGGCTACATGGGTTTAAGAGGGCAGAACACTTACGACAAACAAAAGCTAACATGAAATATGATTCAGAGATTGTGAAGTCAATATGAGCAGATCAATTGAATTTATAATCGAAAAATACAACTAAGTCTTGAAACTTTCTGTTTACTTTAAGACCACAGTTCGAAATAAAGGAGAAGGCAGGAAAAGGATGCAGCTTTTGGTTAAAAAAAAATTAGAAGTAATGGATTTGTTTTGAAAGTACTTATCATTATTATTGATGGGGATAATGCACTGCGACTTGAAAGTACTTAGTTCAGGTAGTAATTTTTTCCCTGAAATTATTTTGCTGTCTTAGGTTTGGCAGCACTGGCAGGTCAAAGCAAAGGCCTTGGGTCCTCAGCTATAACGAATAGTGGTTTAATTTTTTAGATAGTTTGTAGTCGTAGTGGTCGGCTGACAAGGCTTATAACTAGAATAGAAGGTTACGCATTCCGGTTGTCAAAAAATGGCAGCGCCTCGCGTGACGTAGGCATAGCCTTGGCTCTGATTGGCTGAAAATATTGTTGAGCAAAAAAATTGCAAAAATTGTAAACAAATCCGGAAAAAGAAGTTGCCAGATTTTATATTTATACTCCTTAAATTGTAGATCCAAATACTTTTCTGGATTTGTGCTCCACCAAACTCTTCTTGAGATTTTTATGTAGCGACACTTACTTTAGTTACGAGATGGAACGGAACAGAAGACCACAGAAGACCAACCACCATCGGGAAGCAATAAAATCAACAGCGCGATCCGCTGTAATTTTTAAAACTTTACCACCGAGCACTTCATTTCTCGTTTAAAAATATTTTGAAAGTGTATGGAAATAAAATGTTGCCATTGATGGAAAAAGCAAAGATTGTTTTTTTTTAGGGATTTCAAATGTAAATTTGTCAATAAGTGGCACCTCGATTGTGGTCCCCGCCTACGTCATCAACATGGCGAACGTTGGGAATGCGCAACCTTTAGTCTAAAAATAAACCTTGGTCGGCTGACATATGAGCATCAACCGACTTTGACCTTCCGAAGAGACTTTACTCGCAGCTTAAAACATTTTTCGTAAGCTGAAACTAGAAAAGAAAACTAAACGAGGTAGAGGCAGATATGTGCAACCCGAACTGTGTCGCGCTTTCCACTGAAGCCCATTGCTGGCAAATTGTTAGCAAATTGTGTGACAAATGTCGATTTGGCTAGTTGGCATTGCTGCCAAATAAAATAAATCGGTCCTTGGTGTGACCGTAATTCGCCAAAAAGCACAGAGCTGCAAACTTTGCAAAGCGATGCCAAATTTTGTGGCAGCGTTTGCAACGACATTCAAACTAAAACTGAATGATAACGTGGAGTGTGGCGCTGCAACTGTCGAGAAAATATTTTATTAAAAAACTTAAAAAAATCTTGGATGATAAATTGACATATCTACAGTTGAGATCATGTTACTTCTGAATTAGCACAAATGTCACTGACTCAGAGCATTTTCTTTGTACACTATTTTGTAAGTCTTTTCAATGTTTAAGCAATCAACAACAGTTCTAAATTTGTATCCACTGTGATTACGGAAATGTTCAAATTTCAACCAACTTCAATTTAAGGTCTCACTTGAGTTAACTTTAAATCATTAGCAGCAGACTCACTCAAATCACTATGAAGTTGAAATAAGCCATCTTGGGGATTTTGTTTCACCAACCGACCCCAATGCACTCCAACCAAATGCTAATTAATTTTGTTCCTCAGCTTCAAGTTGTGTGGGCGCCATTCAAAAGCGCTCGTCCCTCGTGTGGGGCCCACTCGTGCGTAAGTTCCCATCAGTTAAAGCTCTTGTAAGGGGAAATTCGCCTGGGAGCATGCAACAAGCAAATCTCAGCTAAGTACATACACACATACAGCGCGATTTTCTTGTTTGCATGCGTGTGTGTATTTGCATGGGTATTGCGCTGATTTGTTTTCGTCTTTTTTTGTTTTTAATATCCCACTTGAGTTTCACTGGCGCTGCATTCACTCAATTCCGCTGGCGCGCCTTTGCTCCAAATCCATTTGGTAGCATACTTTCGGGCGCATTTCAGCATTAATATTTGCGCTGTTCCATATATTCGCTGCTTTGTCTGCTTCTTTGTTCTTCCAAATGCGAGTTGTTTTTTTCGAATTGCGGATTCTTTTCTCCCCAAGTGTCTGCGTTTGTTTTACAGGCTGCTGCCACTGAATCGGGCTTTGCGTTTCGCTCGAATGCAGAACTTGTGCGCTGTCTGATTACAATTGTTTGCAGTTTGTGGTTGCTGATTTTGGCTTTTTGATTGCTGTTGCGTAAAATATGCAATTCTCATATTTGTATCTGCTCGATTGTAGGTTACGAGTTGAAGCTTTTCAATGGTTCATACTGTTCCAGCCAATTGAAATTTGTGTGCATTGCGAAAAGCAAACTCCAGAATTCGTTAATAAAACTAAAAATTGCCTGCATTGCTGATTAAGAAGATTACAAAAAACTCCAGAATTCGTTAATAAAACTAAAAATTGTCTGCATTGCTGATTAAGAAGATTACAAAAAATGTATTAATATTTTAGCAAATATATTTGAAAATTTTACAATTAATTCACTAACATTTTAAAATTTTTTTTAAAGAAATTTTAATATACTAGTTGAAAAAATACATATTACAAAATTTGTTTAGTTTGAGTAAATTTCTGAGCTCTTTCGCACTCTGGACATTTTATGAACAATATAGATGTTCCTGAAAATATAACTCTTCTCATTTCGCTCATTGGTGCCAGGTTCAAGAAGCTTATACGAAAAAGGGCCAACAAATCTCTGAAAACTAAAATCCAGAAGTTAATCCAGAAGTCTAGAAGAGTCCTTCGAAAACAAATTTGGTTACCAAATCTTCAGACAACTTTGTGAAATAGTTTTGTTTATTGTTTTTACTCTTACACATTGTTTTTGCATAAAACAAAAACTTGTAATGAATTTGATGTATGTAGATATTTTGAATGCGATCTATCGGAGATATGAACGTAAGGCTGTTGCTCACAACTACTACACTTTGATTCGGAATACTTATATGAAATACTTTTTAGTATCACAACCAGAACTTTGAATTAGAAGTTCTCTGACATAAAAGTTGCGAATCAGCAAGCAATAAACCAAAAATGCGGGAGAGAAATCAATAATTTTAACAATGAAAGTAAAACTAAGATTTGGTCTTCAAGCCTTTTAATAAACCAAAAATACGGGAGAGAAATCAATAGTTTTAACAATAAAAGTAGAACCAAGTTTTGGTCTCCAAGTCTTTTTTGGCTCAAAGCAGCCTCTGTCGCATATTTCTAACGGGACAATCACTGACAAGACACATCGATAAGAGAGAAAGAGGGAAAAGACACCATTTAACATTGCCTACAAAATTGTCCCCAACCGCACTGAGCCACCCAAATTCCCATACTTCCACATTTGATGCCAACTCACTAGAACTCAATCCCGTCAATCTTGAAACTAGTCATTGCGCGTCGCATGCGGCATGGCGTAGCGCAACTTGTCCCAGAACCAGAGATCGTCCCACTTCAGGTAGGTGTTCATCTTGATGTAAGCCTGCAGTTCCGGGTACAGCGATTCGGTGTAGGTTATGTCGCCGTAGATGATCAGAATGATGCGCGCTCGACCCTCGTTGAGGCTGCACTGGTGCGCGGTACGAAACTCCATCAGCGCCCAGTCCGACTCGATAAAGTTCTGTGACAGCACGATTATGGTGCGGCGCGACTGCTCCACCGACTCGACAATCTGCTCCGGTATGAAGGCGCCCACCAGCCAGTCGCGCTCGTGTATGCAGACCTTGAAGCGCGTGGGCCCGTTCTCCAGCCCCGGCAGCAGGTGCTCATCCACAAACTTTCGATCCTTGTACGAGTAGGAAATGAAAGCGTCGAAGCGCTTCTCCTTGTCCAGTTCGTGCTCGGTGACGCAGCACAGACAGAGGTTGCGCGCGTACAGCCAGACGCGGATCTCCAGCTGGTACTTGTAGAAGAGCGCCACCGCAACGGAGAAGACGAATCCGAAGAGCAGCAGAAACAGCAGCAGCACAAAGTGCGTCTCCATGCCGACGGCGCAGATGTCCACAAAGGACAGCTCGATCAGTCGAGGCAGTTCCGGATCGGCGCAGAACAGTGCGTTCAGGTCGACTATGCGGCTCTGGTTGGTCTTGACAAAGTTGAGCAGTGACAGCGCATCGCAGTCGCACAGCCAGGGATTGCGCGACAAATGCAACGTGAGCGTCGAGTGCGACGGCTTGTGCAGCGACTCTATAAAGTCAGCGTCCAGACGTTGCAGGCGATTGCCGCTCACATCGAGTCGCAACAGTTTCGCGGGCAAATTTTCCGCAGCCACTGTGCCAAGTCGATTATCCGCAGCATGGACCGCGGTGGCGTTTGCGTAGCCTGGCGCCGTGTTGAGCGGCAACGCAGTGAGATTGTTGCGCTCCACATGCAGCTCGACGTTGACCAGGTCGTAGACGGCGGGCGATGGCAACGCGGGCACGCTGCGAAGTTGCGCGTTCGAGCAGTTCAGCAGCAGCGTGCGGTCGTATGGACGCTCCCAGCATTGGCAGCGCGCCGGGCAGTCGCGCAGCAGCGGACACAGCAGCTCCGTGGGCTGAAGCGTATTGACGCGTCTGCCGCGCAGTTGCGCCGGCATCGCGCACCGCAATTCGTCGACGAACAGTCTGACTTGCTCGCCCAACCACTGCCGCCAGCGACCGATCACGAAGGGCAGCAGCGCGCAGTCGCAGTTCAGCGGATTGCGATTCAGATGCAAGTCGCTTTTGCACTTGACGGGAGCGCCGGCAATGGCCGCCTCCAGCTGAAAGTCCAAGCGCTCGATGTGGTTCTGCGACAAATTCACGAAGACGCTGTGGCAGGCCAAATGCCCGAGCTCGGCGGCGCTCAGCGCGGACAGCTCGTTGTCGGCGAGGTGCAGCTCCTGGAAGCTGTGCAGCGGCAGGCGTTCGCAGAGGCGACTGATCGAGTTGTTGCTCAGGTCGACCACGTGCAGGTTGGGCGGCCCCTCCAAGGCGGCGCAGCTTGCATTAGCGACCATCTCAATGCGGTTGCCGCGCAAGAAAATGCTCTGCAACGCTTCGGTCTTGGCGAAGGTGTCGGCCGCAATGCTGGTCAGGCGGTTATCGTTCAGGTAGATATGGGACAGACGGCTGAGCGTAGCCAAGTGCTGGGCGTCGATGCTGGTCAGCTGGTTGCCCGACAGCAACAGTTTGGTTAGCAGCGTTGCGTTCGCGAATATGTTAAGCGGCAGCGAGCGCAGTCGATTGTTGCTCAAGTCCAGCTCCTGCAACTGTTGTAGCTGCGAAAACAGTTGCTCGGGCAGCTGAGTCAGTGCGTTGTCGTCCAGTTTGAGCTTTGTAAGGCGCGTCAGCAGCGAGAAGACGTCGTCCGGCAAGCGCTCGATGCCATTGGAGCTCAGTATCAACACTCGCAACGACGACAGGCCGCGAAAGTCCGCTTGGTGCAGTTGCTGCAGCCGGTTGTCGCGCAGATTCAGATACATCAGCTGTTGCAGTGTGCTGAAGGCGTGCGGCGGCAGGCGCGCCAAGCTGACGCCCAGCGATAGCGACTCCAGCTGCTGGAGTGGATGCAAAAGTCGCGCAGGCAGCTGCAGCGCATCGGCGCGCACAGCCAACACTTTGGGCTGAACGTGCGCGAAAAGATCGGCCGCCAGCTGATTGTAGCCCGTCAACGTTAAACTGTTCACTCGCTTCAGATCGACCAGATCGTGGTCCAGCAGCGTGCCGCTGCCGGCCACGCCCTGCAGATGGATTCCGTAAATCGGCGCGAACGCAAAATGCGCTATTACGTGCTGCACCGCGCGACAGCCGCTCACGCTCACGCTCCAGACGCGCTCGAACCTCAGTGGCGGCAGGGATCGCAGCAGCGCGTCGACCGCTGCTGCGCGGCCGCCACACGTCAGCTGCAGCCGCGCATTGGTGACGTCAATGGCAATGGTGGCATTGCGATCGCTGTCGGCACACAGGATTTTGGAGAGCGCGCCGTCGATAGCGCGACAGATGCAGCTAACATCGACAGCGGCCGCGGTGTCGACTGCGGTATCGACGGCGCTGCAAATCGCCGAGCTGCTGGTGGCCAGTTGCTTTGCCGTAATAGTGCGTGCCAACAGCAACAACACAGCAAAAGTCCAGCAGCCAGTTCGCAACATTTCACAATTCACAACTACGACTAACGCCGACGCGCGCGTTTCACTTAATAGCCGCCACTTTCGGCACTGAATGACTTTGCGGCTGCAACGGCAAACTGGCCGGCGCGTATCAGCGTTATCAGCGCACGCATCTTGCAAGGGTCCACCAATTGCTTCCAATTAATCGCAATTAGTCGAATTGTTTAACTGCGTTTGTCTTTTTATACTAAAAATTGCTGAAAACACGGTGACGTAACTTTTGCACAGGCGCTGAATTTCCGCAGAAGAAAAATTCGAACAACGACGAGTGCTTAAAAACGTCAATTTAACAAGACTGAAAGCGATTCTGTGGCCGCGAGCAATGTTTCGACTAACTGACGCGACGTCGGGCACTGCACTCGCTACTGAATGAATGCAATTCAAATTCACTTCTAGTGCCGACCGGCGAGCAATGCGACGATTTCGCTTTAAGGCACAGTTAGTCAAAACGTAGTCGTAGCTTTTTTTGTAGAAATGGTACTGATAAAACATTGGTTTGTCCAACTGTTCAACTAAGTTGTGAGCTAAAAAGAAATATTAATATACAAGTAAATTGTGTTCTGCGTTTCTTGGGTCTGTAGTGCTGATCGTAGAATGAGCTATACCAAAAAAAAGCTAAAGTATCTCCAAAAAATCACGATTTCTGCCACATCTGTTTTTTCTCGCCGTCACTGTCGCTGTGCAATTGCGAGGCAATACTGGCATATTTGAGAATGAGTTGCGCTCCGAGCCTGGCATACTTTTAGGGGTATGGTAATTTCGATGGAACAATCGCAGAGACGAGTCGTGGCGATGCTGAGATGTTCGAGAACGAGCTGCGCTACAAGCAAACAGGAATAAAAGGCGGGTACTGCGCAGAGTGAAGAGTTTGGTTTTGGCAGTGAAATTGTCGAGTGTAGAATTGTAAATAAAGTTACTACTGGTTTTCAACTGCATTGAAGAATTTTAGGTGTGTCTCATTTTTGAGCACAATCAAGTGAAACGAATACGCCAGCGTTAGGTTCAGAACTAATTTTCGTAACAATATTTATCAATACATTTTGCAGGTATTTGTCTAAAATTAATTTCCTTTGCGCAAGTTCGTTGCTCTCTATCTGCTTACATATAAGTAATTGTTTGTCCTGACTGACTGACTAACTGATCCATCATCGCCCGGCCCAAACCGCCGAAGCTACAAACATGACATTTAAACTGCAGGTACATCTTGAAAATTGAACCTCCGCTAAGATGGGGTTTTCTGAAATTCTGGGTCTAAAAGGGCCAAACATGGGTAAAGATGTTGTATGAAGAAACGCGATTTAATGGTCCTATTGATTTCAAATTTGGTGAAAACACTTTAAATAAAAAAAGAATTAATTTTAAATAAAAAATGAAATATTTAGATTAAATTAAAAATAATTCGACACGTATTTTTTATTTTTCGCAAATCAAAATTTTACCCGGTTAACAAGGGGTTAAGGTTTGTTTACGGGAAGACTACAAAAAACCCTAAACCGATGGGCCTATTGCCTTCAAAGTTGGAGAAAACACTTGAAATCAAAAATAATTTGACACGTGTTTAAATTTTTTTTTTAATATAAAGTTATAATTTTTTAATTTGAGGGCTGACCCAAGGGTTAATAGTTTGTATGAAGAAGCATGATTTTTTACGCCTTTTGACTTCAAACTTAGTTAAAGCACTTAACAGGGGTCAGCGATGGGTTAAAAGTTTGTATGAAGAAACTGTGAAAAAATGAATTAATGAGCCTTTTGACTTCAAACTTGGTGAAAGTACTGTCAGTGAGAAATAATTTGATACATGTGTTTAATTTTTTCGAAAATCGAAATCTGACGGGGTCAACGATTAAGAGTTTGTATGAAGAAACAAGATTTAATACGCCAATTGACTTCAAATATGGTGAAAGCACTTCAAATGTGAAATAATTCGACACGTGTTTTTTATTTTGTCGAAAAAAAATCTAACGGGGTCAGCGATGCGTTAAAAGTTTGTATGGGGAGACATGATTTAATGCGCCAATTGACTTCAATTATTGTAAAGCACGCCCAATGAGAAATAATTTAATAAATCAAGAGAAATTGACTTTTCACTGTACATACATAGTAGTGTCCGACCGAATATTCGGTTTCGGTTTCGGCCCAAATAAGTGGTTTCGATTTCAGTTTCGGCCAAAAAATGCCCGAACGGCCGAAATCGAAACTTTCTAGAATATTTTTTTAGTTAATTAGTGCAGCCGAGCAGACATTTAGTGAAAGGAGGAGTAATTTAGATGCTTTGTTAGCATATAATATTAAATTATTTAATTTTGAATGATAGCGAGTAAGGTACGAAAGGGTGATTGATTGGTTATTTTATGATTATGTTTTTAAAATATGAATGAATTGTTTTTATTAATAAGTATTTATTTATTTATGTTATGTTTGCGTGTTTGTTTTTTATTTACTTACAGTAAAATTCGTTTGCTTAAAAAATGCTTGATATGGTGGTTTTTATTTCAACTAGAAAGGTTCAGTTTCGGTTTCGGCCGAAAATTAAAAAATAAACCGAAATTCAGTTTCGGCTCATATTTATGTTGTGAAAATAATGGAATAAAACAAGATATTTATTTGAATGAACTGAACTGAACTGAATTGAATATGTGAGACTTATTTCATTAAGAAGGATGGTTTAAAACAAATAAAAAATTCGATCGATTTGACGAACTTTTCGATTTAACAAATTGGGGGTACAACATAAGATTCGTTATATTGGACGTCCACTGTAAAAGGTTTACCGAAACATTTCAACTGATGCACCAAGTTTGCGGCGATGTTTATTTATTCCGTGACAGGGTTCATGATTGGTTTACGCGATGTTAAAACAATCGTGAGGGTATTAATTATTAAGGACATTATTATTAATGAATTTGCAGTTCCATCAAAACTTTACGTGAATTCATCAAAGAGCGGACAAAATCTTCACTGAAGTAATGAAATTGGATTTAAGCATCTCATAAACATGAATTTATGGCTTTTTTATTTGTCTACCGAAATGTGTGTACACAGTTTGTTCAGCACAAGTCAAAGGGCGCTCTCACACTGTGCCAGATATGTATATTGAATATATTTAGCATTTTAACCATCCACTACTTCCCGTTTTTGCCTGATTTGGCACCGTGTGAGTTTTATCGTTCATTTGGCCATGAAAGGAAAGCGTTTTGAGGACTTAAAACCATCCGAAAGACTTGTACTGACATCCTGAAGGACATTACAAATTTTTTAAAAATCTTTGCATTGTTATAAAAAGCTTGTTTTTGGTTTTGGTTATTTCATCTAAGACTTTTTCTGGAGACTTATGACTTTTTAGACAATCTGTCTAAGTTTTGTGCATATAGAGCAGTGGTGCAGTGGTGGAGGTTCCAACATCTCCCACATATGTGTGTCTTGCAAACATTTTGGGTGGCAAATATGGATTCAATTGGTATTGAGCTCAAAACTTGTCTACAAAACTTCCCTTCAAAATAAAATCTTCTATGCGTCGCTGATGGAAAGCGATCCCAAACCATTGAGTAAGTCTACCTTGGCTCATAGTGTTCCTTGAATAGTCTTTAATAAGTTTTGAAGAGGAAAAGAGCCTTTCATTCATTTGAAACTTTTATCATAAAGTGGACTTTCGAAAACGCAATGAGATGAAATTCCTGATCTTTGAACTATGCTATGCAATTTAAACAATTTAACGGTGAAAAGACACTTTCTTGAATCTCCTAAAAATCCCGATCAAGTGTATGACTAAAGTCAACGCATTTCAATCTAAGTCCTCTACCATCTCTACCTGTTAGACAGTGTTCCGTAAGCAACAACCACTGTGGTCTTGGAGTTCCATCGAAGTACCAAAATCGCCCCCTTTGAGTAGTCTCTCCATGTTGCAGGTGTCTTCTTTCGTCCAGGGTCTATTGGCGTCTAAACCATAGCGCTGCTTTACATTACGCTCGGTCGACGCAAGGGGGCGCCAAACTTAACCCTCTCGTTCCCAAGTTTTTAATCTTGTTGGAAAAATTACCAGTGATAGTTTTGTGGTGGAGAAGCAATGTTTGTTCGGGGAAAAAAATTTCTTGTGAATAGGAGGCGTGATAGAGGGTGTAGAAAGTAGCAGGCCTACAGGCCTGCTTGGGAAACAAAGCCAAAAAAAATTTCATATGAAAATTTTTTTTGGTAATTAATTTAAATTTTTAATTTTTTTTTAATATATGTAAACATAAATAACGGGTAACAGTTTCAGTTCTGCGTGCAATAGACAATAAATAAAAAGGGGTAGGGCTAAGGCGAGCGATAATGTGTCGTCGGGTAGTTTATACACTGCTTTTGGGGGGTGTGGAAACTAGGAAAACTAAAAAAATCGCAATAGGTATATATATATGACGGTTATTATTATTTTTTAATACCTTGTTATCTTTTCACACAGATGTCGACAAATCTACTCCATGAAATAAAGGACTAGGGGAGACTAGTTCTCTCATCTACCCCCACGGACTACGCCTTAGTATAAATTTTTGCAGTGACATGATCTTTTTTACATTGTGGTGTATCAAAACTTCGATTCAAATAGAAAAATAATGCTTAAATAGCGAAAAAATATCATCAATGACCGTAAATTATTTACGCTTATCGTCCCAAGCAGGCCTACAGACACTCCAGGGTTCGGGTTAGGTAGGAGGAGTGTAACAACTTGTTTCACAATTTTTTTTTATTTTCTCAAAGAACACATTAACAGCTACTCACCAGTGATTTTTTTAGTTTTATTGAGGCTCACAATTTATTTAAAATAATGTTTGTTTTTCACACAATTTCAAAAAAAATTATTTTCTTACTTTCTCACGAAACTTCAACTTTGTCTTACAATTACTGCCGTTGTGCATGTCGCAGCGTTTACTGACTACATTTATTTTGTAAAGTGAAGATTCCCCTTTCCATACGTGTAAAATCAGCTAGAAAAATCATAAGGTGTAATTTACGGAATTTTTTTAAGCTTAGGATGTCTACAGGCCTTCTTGGGAACTAGAGGGTTAAGGTCAGGAGATATCCCTTTGATGTTCAGTCCAATCTAATCGGTTCGATGTTTATGTTCGATCCAAATAATATACCTATATCTTTTTATATCAAATTTTTTAAGTGTAGTTTTTTTAATTGTTAATAAAATTTACTGCATAGATTAATTTACACTATCGGTTGCAATGTGATCTCACCACTGTCAAGTTTAGTTAAAATTAATTATTAAAATTAAATTGTAAAACTAAAATTCAAACAATAATGCTTAGTAGTTTAAATTAAAATATTAAAAATTACTTAGTTAAAACATTAAACGGTATTCGTATTCCTAATCAACAACAGATTTCTATCTTTCGATATGTTTTAAAATGAACGTGTAAAAAGCCAGTCCAGCTCAATAACACACTTAACGACTTAAATAACAACGACAAATATCTGAGCAAAAATCCGAAACCGCAGACTGAATGACTCAATCTGAAGCAGAAATTTTACCAACATTCTATTAAGAGAGAAAACCCCGTCCAGTTGCTGGCTAATTTTATGGAAAGTATTGGCACTCAAGCACCGAGTTACACTATTGAACTGAGATCTACAGTTGGATAGAATTTTCCATATAAAACTGTGTTGAAACTCAACTATGTATTCTGAGAATTATTCGATTGAATTCGATAATTTTATAGCTCAAATGACGCACATTTACATTGACTTAAGAATTGAATGCTCGCTTTACGTAAACAATGTTAAGAAAGCTCGGCTCTGAAGAAATGCGATGTATCACATTTTGTTGGTACTTGGCTTTAGAAATCGTCATGCCAATATATGGTTTTTACTTTAAAGTTATACAATATTTTGAACACATTGAACACTGTCAAGTAAAACCTTTGCAGGTGTATTCGAAATACGTGTCTGGATATGGTGGATATTGCAGGGCCTGTTCACAGTACTGAGGTTGTTCACTATATCAAGGTCAAAATTTTTGTTCAAAAACTCGTTTTATTTGCTCAAAATACACTTTTTGTTTTTTGCTTGAAAATTTGTTTCTATATTTAGAGGCTCGATGTCAAAATTTGGGTGTTCACTATATCGAGGGGGTTCACTATACCCAGACACGACTGTATTGTGAAAACTTTGTGTCGTTCAGTGTTCTTTGTTTCGTACAGGAAAAAAACCGAACTCAATTAAGTGCTGCGTTTTGGTTAATGTTTCTCCCGAATAGGCAGTTCGAACTATTTAATCTCAAGATTGTTTTCTCTGTAGGCACACAATTTTACTAGATGTCCTAAAGATTTTGTCTCTTAAACTATTAAATACAAATGCACAAAAGCTTCTTCCTTCAGCTGAGCATTGAGCTCATAGTTCTGCGCCCAAGACCCCAACATCTAGCACCCGCCCTACGAAGTCCCTATCGCTTTGAGCACCAAGTCGTTGCTCGCAACCTCCGGTGCGGCTGTGCGCCGACTGCGCCGCGTCGAATGCGGCATGGCGTAGCGCAACTTGTCCCAGAACCACGGGTCGTCCCACTTCAGGTAGGTGTTCATCTTGATGTAGGCCTGCAGTTCTGGATACAGCGACTCGGTGTTGGTTATGTCGCCGTAGATGATCAGAATGATGCGCGCCCGTCCCTCGTTGAGGCTGCACTGGTGCGCGGTGCGAAACTCCATCAGCGCCCAGTCCGACTCGATAAAGTTCTGCGACAGCACGATTATGGTGCGGCGCGACTGCTCCACGGAATCGACAATCTGCTCCGGAATGAAGGCGCCCACCAGCCAGTCGCGCTCGTGTATGCAGACCTTGAAGCGCGTGGGCCCGTTCTCCAGCCCCGGCAGCAGGTGCTGCACAATGAACTGCTTGTCTACGTGCGAATAGGAGATGAAGGCGTCGAAGCGCTTCTCCCTGTCCAGCTCGTGCTCGGTGACGCAGCACAGGCAGAGGTTGTGCGCGTACAGCCAAATGCGTATCTCCAGCCGGTACTTGTAGTAGAGCAGCGCCGTGCTGGAGGCCAGCAGGCCGACGGCGAACAGGCTCATCGTGGCCACCACCACACGCACCTCGACGCCGGGCTCGGGCTCGCACATGTCGTAGAAGTTCAGCTCGACGAACTTGGGCAGGCGCGGGTCGGCGCACGCGAGCTCGGCGGCGTCGCTCAAGCGCTTGCGGTTGCCCTTGATGAAGGTCAGCAGCTCGCCGGCCTCGCAGTCGCAGGCCCACGGATTCAGTGTCAGGTCCAATGCGCGCAGGCGGGCGCTGTCGTTCAGCGCGCGGATGAAGCCGACGCTCAGCTTCGTCAGCGTGTTGTTCTTCAGTTTGAGCACGGACAGAGATGTGGGAAAGGTGGCAGTTGCATTGTCGTCGACGCACATGGCCGTCAGCAGGTTGTTGCTCAGGTCCAGCGTCTGCAAGTCGGGGAGCACAGCAAACGTCGGGCAGACGCGGTCCGAGGGAATGTAGATCTGATTGTTGGAGAGGGAGAGCGAGCGCAGTTTGCGGAGCGGTGCGAATGTGCCCGGCTCAATGGTCCGCAGACGATTGCCGATGAGCGCGAGTGTTCGCAAGTTGCCCAGCGTCGCGAACGTGAGCGGATCCAGGCGCGTCAGCAGGTTCATGCTCAGGTTCAGCTCTTGCAGGGCCGTTGTGGTCGCGAACAACGCGGGCGACAGCGACGTCAGCTGATTGCCGCTAAGCCCCAGGTGGCGCAGACTGGTTTGCTTGGCCAGCAGTTGTGGCGGCAGCTGGCGCAGTTTGCAGCTGAGCGAGAGCCGCCGCAGCTTCGGTTGGCGCGCGAACACGTCGGCCGGTAGAGACTCGATTTGGCTGCCGCTCAGATAGAGTTCGCTAAGCATGGGCAGATCGCTGAGATCGCTCTGCTCCAGCGTGCGCAGTTGGTTGCTGCTTAGGCTCAACGTGTGCAGGCGGCGGAGGTTGGCAAAAATGCCCGTCGGCAGATGCGTAAAATTGGCCTTTAGGGTAAGATCGGCCAGATTGGTGAGCGGCCGGAAGAGCGTCGTGTTCAATGCCAGCCGCTCAACGGACAGATGCAATAGGACGAGGTTCTGCAGATCGCCGAACGCGTCCTCCGTCAGGCTTAGGGCGCCGCGAATTTCCAGCAAAGTGACATTTTGCAGTGCGCCGAGCAGAAGGCGCGTCAAATTGCCGCGCGTTCGCAGTTCGAAGTACTTCAGCGGCTGCACGCCTACGCGCGCAAATATGTCGCCGAACGGCGCACAGCCGTCCACCAGCGAGTCGGACACGATGCCAATGTCGAGTTGTGGCATTTTCGCCACAACTTCGGGCGTGTCGAGCGCGTGCGGCTCGCAGGCCAGCTCGACCGCTGGGCCGGGATTAACGTACAAGTTGATGGCGGAATTCGGCTGGCTGCCAACGCAGTTGATGAGGTGGCCGTCGTTCTTGGTTTGGTTGCACTGACAGCTGCCGTTGGCGCTGATCGCGGTGCATTGCTGCTCGTCGAACGCGCTGCGGCTGAGGCGCCACTGCAGCGCCAGCAGCAGCAGCACACAGGCGACAATGCGCAGAGACGGCGGCGCTTTGGCCACACGCATTCTACGCGATCGACAGCGGTAACGTGTTTGAGCGCGGTTCGCGGTTGAGCTTCGATACGTTGGGTTGCGGTCGAGGCGCGTGCACTGGGTCCCGCGGTGCAGCTGCTGTGGCTGCGGTTCGATGCGACACTGAATGGCCGCAGGAACGGCTGTGCTGCTCCGATCCCATTCAATCCGATAATGAAGCTAATTATGTACCTGTAGGAGCGCGCGGTGCTCAGCGCCAGTGTTGGCGCGGTCGTCGGTTTGTTATCAGCAGCACACACACACACACACACACGCACAATGTATGAGAATGTTGACAGATTGTGTTCTCGGTATTTGCGCGCCGTGCGTGCAACAAGTGTGATTATTGTGTTTTTTACTCAGCGTCTCGATTCGCTGCGAAGGGACCATTCGCTGCTGCCAGCAAAAGTTTATAACACAGATTGTTAATTGTTAAATGTTAATTGCAAATAAATGTGTGCGTAAACTCGAGCATATAAGTACTTGTATGTATGTAGATGTGTATGTATGTATGTACATAATTGTATTGTTACGATAATTTTGCATAATTTACTAAATATTTGCAATAATTGTTGCTATTAATTATTAAGTTGTTTATAAAAACTTTTATGTAACTACATACATAAGAATGGTGCATACCTATGTATTTATACTATATATTCCAAATCAAATAATAAAATCAAAATCAAAATTGAAATTAAAATTAAAACTAAAATTAAAATTGAAACTAAAATCAAAATCAAAAAAAATTAAAATTTTCAATTTAACTTACGTAAAATTAAATCTAAAAATAAAATGAAAACTAAGATTGAAACTAAAATTAAAATTGAAACTAAAACTAAAATTAAATTTAAAATTAAAATTAAAATTAAAAATAAAATTATAATTATAAATATTTAAATTTTAATTTAAATTAAATTTAAATTAAAATTAAAATGCAATTTAATTAAAATTAAATTAAAATTAAATCAAAATTAAATTAAGATCAAATTACAATTAAATTAAAATTAAATCAAATTAAAATTAAAACTAAAAATGAATTAAAATTAAAAAAATTAAATTAATTAAATTTAATTAACAAAATTTACAATATAAAATTCAAATTAAAAATAAAATTATAATTATATTAAAATTTTAATTAAATTAAAGTTTAAGTATTTAAATTTTAATCAAATTAAAATCAAAATTAAAATTAAAATGAAGTTAAATGAAAATTAAAATTAAATTCAATTTAAATTAAATTAACATCAAATTAAAATTAAAATTAGAATTTAAATTTAAATTTACCTTTAAACTAAAATTTAAATTAGAACTAAAATTAAAATTAAAATTGAAATTAAAAGTAAAATTTAAATTTAAATTAAAACTAAAATTAAAGTTAAATTAAAAAAATTAAATTTAAATTGAAGGTTAGGTTAGGTTAGGTTGAGGTGGCTGCCTCTGTATGAGACACACTTAGGCCTCTTAATGGGCCCGTTGTGATACCACAGAATCCACCCGTTTGAAATGCGTATGCAACACTGTTTTTTCAACATGTGATACACCACACATTTCAAACGGATGGGGAAAGGGAGGGGAGCGGACCTACAGTTTAACGCCGAATCCGAACGGCGATGGGCAGTTTTTCTTTCACACTTGGAGGTTTTGCCATTGCCTACCAAGAGCGCACTTGTGCGATTCTTGTAATTCTCATTCCCTTCATGTGGATAGCGACAGAAGTAGATGAGTGTTTTTTCCAGCCCAAGCCAGGAATCGAACCCGGGGCGCTCGGTATGAGAAGCCAGCGCGCTACCCGCTGAGCTATCGAGGCCGACAAACTTGAACTTGAAATTGAAACTAAAATCAAAATTTAAATATAAATAAAACTTAAATTGAAACTAAAATTCAAATAAAAATTACATGTAAAATAAAAGTAAAATTTAAATTTAAATCAAAATTAAAATTATAATTGAAATAAAAATAAAAATTAAAATCAAACTTAAAATTATAACTAAAACTAGAATTAAAATGATGCGCCAGACTCAAAACATTACAATGAGCCATGACCATATATTAGAATATATTTCAAATTTAAGGCTTAAAAATTAAAAAATTTAGGCTTCAAGCTTTTTCTAGTTTTTTTTTTTTTTTATTTATTTGCAAGTAGTTA
This sequence comes from Melieria crassipennis, assembly GCA_963668005.1. NCBI lineage: Eukaryota > Metazoa > Arthropoda > Insecta > Diptera > Ulidiidae > Melieria > Melieria crassipennis. The sequence continues at coordinate 41,970,749 of OY764962.1, forward strand.
TTAATTTAAATATATTATGTTCTACCTTATATGCCACACTTACTCTATGGATGTATCGTCAACTTCTGTTTAGAATTTGTATTGTATAATTTGCAGTGCGTAATTTCCTCACATGACTTTCACTCAGATCAACAAATAAATGTGCGATAAGCAGTTCTCAAATCTCAGGTCTTACATTACGCATACATATGTATAAACACCCATATATACTCAACTTAAGTACTTACATACGCAACTCCAAATTCAATCTTGTCGCAGTTTTTTCATGTTCTGGAATTTACGCTGAAGATTATAGCTTTTATATTTCATAGTCATAATTTACGAATTCTTTAGAAGTCTTTGACATCGTTTGAAAGAAGAAATGTTTTGACAGCAGCTTTAATGTTCAAGTCGTATGGTATCAGTTTAGGAAACAATTGAACAATAGTTTCTCCGATCAAGATTATTACACATTAGTTCTAAGGCAATGCTTCTCTAGTTTTAGGGGATGGAATAGTTTTGGAGATCAAGTAATATTGTAGCTTTCAACTGTCTTCAAAATTGTATTCACCACTTCTTTAGATTCTTAAAGTCCAGCACAACAAACGATTCCTTTTCCATATGATAAACATATATTGATCCACGTTCAAAAAAACTGAGATCATTCTCCTCAATGAAGAATTGAAGAAGACGATTCGATGTGGCTCAGCTGGTTAGTGCAACTACGATTCTGAAACAACGCTCGATCTCAGATGGCTGCCGGAAGCTAGGCCTCAGTCACAGTCGTCGTATAATTTATGTACATATATATTCATACATAGTGTGAAATTGGTAAAAGCCAAACTTTAAATAACCCTGTTTTAGATGCTGAAAAGGCCATGTAAATATGGTATAATAAAATTGGCGCAGCAAATATCACAAATATTTACGCTCCGAACTCTAAAATTTGATAAAATCCTTTCCTTCACACGCAATTCATGTTAAGTCCGAGTAAATTTCATGAGACATGCTTAAATTTTTCGCAAGATTTCTCGTAAACAGCTGGCAGGCACTAAGATTATTCAAATATGACGCAATGAACGGTGACGTTGACTGTTGCTTGATTAGTTAGTTAGTCACTTTAGCAGACAGTGAGCTCTCAACTGGCACCCAGCAAAAATTTTTAATACGCGCTGTCCAGTTGCGGTCAATTATGAAGACCGGTCCGAAATCAAAAACAAAAACAACTACATATATAGACAAGTTTTAAATTAGCAGATGGATATTGCAGTGTTAACAATGGTTTTCTTTTCAACTGAATGAAAAGATCAATGAATCAGTTCAATGAATCAGTTCAACAAACACACTACTACTAGTATGCTATGTATGTATTTGTATCTGTGTAGAGAGAACCGGAAATTGTATATTTATTTATACGGGTTTGATTTCCAAAGCACATTCAAATGAATCACAATTCAAAAAACCTTAAAAATAAACACATAACCGCAAATGTACGAGGATGGTCTGAAAAGTTGCCGATCTCAACATGAAGATGGCAACACTTGGCAACAAAAGGTAGGAAATCTGTTTGCGCCTCTTCTGAGAGGTACTCGACAAAATTTCAGCGAGTTTGCAAGAGTAGTTGTTGTTTGACAATAATTTTTTGTTAAAGAAAAAAATCGTGGAAATAATTTTGTTAAAAAAATTTAAAAAATTACTGACAAAAACTTTGCTCAAGTTCACCAAGCGTTGTTGGACAACCGTGGGATTAAAGTTTGTCAAATGAATGTTGGCAAATTTAAAGAAGGTAGAACATTATTTTGGAAAGCTTATAATATAACAGAAATTGCAATATTTTGAAATTATTTGAAAAATATAGATTAATTGAATATTTCACTCTCATATAATATCAAAGTAATGTCTATTTGATTCGCGTATTGAAAGGCGAATTGATTTGAAAGTATCTCCTAGACGACTCAGAAAACTGTTTGACAGAGAAGAAAGAAAAATCATCCGAAAAGAAAAATCATCCCGTATCTCCAGTGGCGGATCCAGGGAGGGGTTTTGGGGGTTGAAACCCCCCCCGAAATATGTGGATCGACTATAAAACTACATACAAATTAAAAGACATTTTATAAATTTTAAGGAATTACTTTTTAAAACCCCCCCGAAATATTTTTCTGGATCCTGATGTATCTCATGAAACTGTTCGGAACTGTACGGCGCCAAATTTTCAATGCAATCTTGGTTTTGAAAAAAGACGAATTTGTTGACAGTTTGAAGTATAGCTTCATTTCCTTTTTTGATTTTTTACACTGTTTTCGCGTATCAAATACACATTACTATTAATCTATATCTTAAAAAAATTTTAAAATATTGCAATTTCTGTTATAGATATTTATAAGCTTTACAAAATCATTTTTCTACCTATTTTAAGTTTGCAAACATTTACATCACAGTGCGTTCTCGAAGATTTCTTTAAGGTTCGAGTAGCGGCGATTCGAATAATATGCCGAATGAGCCAGCTTAGACCGAGCTGTAGATATGTACATGTGTGTGTGTGTGTTTGTGTTTGTATGAGTTGTGCCTGCAAGCGAAAGTGTTCTCGCTTTCAAGTCCATGGGAACTTTGTAGCATTCGCAAGAAACTTCAAGTGAAACTGCGAAGCGGTGTAAATATTTTCAAGTGATTCCCCGCATCGAATCACCACAACAATGACGTCGTCTCTCACTTCAGGCGTTTGAATTGAACGTTGTTTAGCTGCGCGAAATATTTCGAATTACAAAAATACACACAACATATGCACACAGATTGTATGTGTGTCCGAGCGTTTGATGTCGATTTAATTAAAGCGTGCAACAAAGCTCGTCGTTTTGATTAGCGCCGCCGACGCGCGCAACAATAACATTTGCAACAAACACACGTCTACACGATCAACAAATTCGCACTGAGTGTCAAATGAATGGGCTTTCATTTACTTGCTTTTTGTTATTGTAATCAAATTGTTTTTGTTATTGTAAGCAGCGAATGTTGTTGTTAGAGCAGGTTTTGAGATTCCGCATCGTACAGTGGAAGCTGCTTTAATTTGTTCCTCGACGCCTCTTCGTCGACTGGCTGTCGTTGTTGTTGTTGCGCTTTCGTCAACTTCCTCTATTTTAGTTAGTTCGCATTTACACAGAGAATGTTGGCTTTCGAAAATCTTGATTTACATATTTGAGAATATTTACTACGAAACTTATTTTGCATTTTTTGAAAAAAAATATTTTATTATATATTGAAGGCTGAGGCCCAGTTGCCAGTGCTGCGTTTATTGTATTTATATAATAAATTTGTATTGTATAAATCTTTAAAATAAATAAATAAATAAATATATTTTGAAAAAATGTTTGCTCTATGTGATGAATACAAAAAAGCAGACACCTAAAATAATTATTATCCATATTTTTGGGAATAAAAAAATTGCCCTAACTTAAGAAATTTCTATATTTATTGCTTTATAATAACACTGTACAACAAAAAAAAAACAACGCATATAAAACTTGGAGTGAAGAAGTTAAATAATTCTTTTTTATTGGCACAAGCGGTGGATGGAGAATATTCTGCTAGCCTAATGTTCCTTCAGCTCTCGGTTCTCATTGTTTTTTGGAATATTGGTTGCGCTTCCATCTGCTATTTCACGTGCAATTTTTGTAGGAGATTATTTTTATTTTAAATTTTGAATAAATACGAAATAAACACTTGAACACATTTTCAGTTTTGGCTTCATTCTGGCGTTCAAGTTAATTTCTGAGCTTTGATGTATTCAGAGACCTACAGTAGAATTTTATGGAGAATATTTTCGTGGTACATTTTTCCTTAAAAAGTCTTATTTTATAGGACATTTTTGGCATTTTAGAAAAAAAGGGTCAAATAGACCCATACAAATAGTAGCTACAGGGTTAAAATGCTCCACAAAAATGCTCTTCGTAGTATTTTACATCAAATTGCTGAACACATGATATACCTAAGATGTGATGTTACATGGTTTTCGTATGCCGATTCACCATAAGAATGTGCAAAGAGGGGAAAACTTTGACCCCCCCTAAAAAAAATGCAGACGTAAACTTTCAAAACGTCGATACACGTATATTTTGTTTGGCCCCCTCTACCAGAATCCGTTGTCAGAACCTTGTTATTTAAAAAAAATTTGATTTTGTTGTGCAGTGTAATTATTCCCAATAAGAAATTTTGTTCGTCGCCTATAACTATTACCATGTTATACAATTTTTTGAGTTGCATAATAACTTTTATAAGTAACGAATACATTTTTCATTGTCGATAATTATTATTTTGGGATTTTTGTTTTTTACAATGATTCATAACTTTAATTTATGATTTTTTTTTTTTTCATTTACGTTGCCGATAACTATTATTTTGAAAACAAAATTGTTTACGTTGAATTACTACATTTTGGATATGAATTGATTTTTAATTGTTTTAAATTGACAAACGCAAATTAACTGCAGAAACCTTATTTCCACCAACAACTAAACAATTAACCCTCATCCGACGTTCAAAAAAACTCACACATAAGATGTTCGGGTGAAATTTCACCCATATGGTACTTTGTATTGTTTTAATGAATTTTTTGACCAAGTATAATACAAAATCATTTGTTATCTTTAATCTTTATTATCTTTGTTATCTTACAGATAAATAAGTTCAAAAATGTTTCTATATTTATTTGCAATTAGGGCAATTAGGTTAGGTTAGGTTAGGTGGCTGCATCTGTAAGAGACACACTCAGAGGCCTATTATGAGACCCGTTGTGATACCACATATATCACCCATTTTTTAAATGTGTATGTAACACTGTTCTTCCCAACATATGTTACAGCACACATTTCAAGCGGAGGGGGAAAGGGGGAAGGAAGGTTAGTACTTAACAAAAACTTTGTGTTCACCGCATGTATACTTTTTTCAAGAATTGCAAGCAGAATATGCCTTTCGATCGTTTTTGATACCAAATTGACACCGTGTTTCAATAGTTTTTTACTTTTTTACGCTCTGATTTGCTGACAAGGTTTGGGAAATTGGCTGTATTGAGATAAGAAGTCAGCATGAAGATTTTCCTTTCGGTATTGTTGCTCTACGCAAAATCTAACTCAAATCTAAGTCTTCAAAAAAAATTCGCCACTTGTACTTTTTATTGTGATTCCAGCTGGGATCGACAGCGATTAATTTTTCGCTTGATGATATAGTTAGTGAACAACCAATTGGTCTAAAGAGTCAACTACTGCTTTTTCTTATTGTAAAACGATATAATTTCGGGTAATTTTTTTTCATCCACATATCCTTGTTATGATGAAAAGTGCTCAAAGGGGCATCTTCCGCGAAAATCCAGCAATTGTTTACTTAGTGTGTCCTATTTATAGGACGTACATAGCAGTTGTCGCTAAGCCCACTTTTCTCATATATCTCTTATGGGTGTTAACGAGCTTCATTCTTCATCACAAGCTTTACGTTCCTGGCGAGTGTTTTTGTCACCGACAGAACGAAAAATTTGTCTTCCTTGTGTAACTCTACAGATTATCAAGAGATTCCCCATTCGACTTATAAACACCACTCAAAATTTAAATACCAAAAAATGCCTGAATAACACCAACGCTGACCATGCACTGCCAAAAACTCGCAAACCTTCAACATTAATTAATCAGTTACTATCTCAAACATTGGTCTTCATTGGCATCTTGTATTGCTGACACACGACTTCAAGCATAGCGAGTAATACCAACTTTAGTTGAAATAATATTATTTGTTCTTACCTTTCCGTTGAGTTCAGGAGGCCACTGATCCATAAAAAGGTTGTGCCTATAAAAGCAGTTCAAAACTTTCAATCCAGTGACGTAATTTTATGGCATTTTCTGTATGTGTTGCGTTGAATTTCCATACAATTCGCATATGGGTGAAATTTCACCCGAACGTCGCCCACGTAACTTTTTTTGTAATCACCGTTATAATGAAATAATCAATATGTTGTAGATAATTTCTAAAACTTATATTGGTTTGCTACAAATACAAGAAACCTTAATCATTTTGATACATTTATAGGAAAGTTATAGCATCCCAAAGTTGAAAATGGGTGAAAAATCACCCAAACGACGGATTAGGGTTAAAAATCAATTCATACTCAAAATGTGGTAAGGCAACGTAAATAAAAAAAATTGCATTCATAAAAGTTATGAGACAACGTAAACAAAATTTTGTTTCAAATAATAGTTATCGGTAACGTAAATAAAAAAGTCATAAATAAAAGTTATGATGCAACGTAAACAACAAAAATCCCAAAATAATAATTATCCAGAATGAAAAATATATTTATTTCTCATGAAAGTTATTACGCAACGTAAAAATTAACTGTCGCAAATAATAATTACAATCAACAAATTAAATTTATGTTGCATTGTAGTTACATTGCAATTATTTTCTTAAAAAACTTATAATAGTTAAGTCCCTGCAAAAAAGAAAACCTTAACATGGCTCGTACAAGAAAAGCAGCGAGATTTTGTTCAATTTTCAGATTATTGTGTGATTTTTGCTCAGAATTCCCACATGTTGATTTTTTAAAATAAATTCAAAAACCTTAGAATGGATTTTCTCAACAAAAACGACATCTTGAGAAGGCGAATTTAAAGCAACAAAACTTCTCTAAAAGCGCTTTTAAGCGTCGGAAAAGCGCCCTTAAAACTAAACTTTGAGACAAGACAACTTGTCTGGTGTTCGTTTTCACTTTTTAGTTCCCACTTTGAAGTGAAAAAAGTTTATTTATGAAGTTGAGCTGCTCATGATTTCGATTTCGAAGAATGACAACTTAACGTGTGGGAACGTTGACTTGTTAAATGCGAAACTCTTTGCGCATTCAAAGCTGTTCGTCGGCTGCTTGAACGCAGATTTTTGTATAATTCGAATAGAGTTTTTTGAACAATGTGAGCATTCTTCCTCATTGTTTAAATACGTGGTTGCTGTTAAAATTAGAAATTTCAACCGCCCAATTTCATCAAACTTCAACATTTGAAGCATTTAACGCAGCTCTCAGTCGAGATCTGTTTGACTACACCGCTCCTTTGGTTGAGTTGGAGTTTGAACCTCGGCCTCGGAATTGAACTTCTTGCATCGTTCGAGCTCCTTTATAGCTTCGAGCTTCGTTTATATTTGAACATAAAAATATTAACCATAAAATATTCCAATAATAAATATCACTACCTTTTGGGTTTTTTTAACCATGCATTTTCTCTCTCTTTATAGTTTCAGTGCTTGTTGCTGGAAGATGTCGCCCGGGCGTGCTTGCCTTCAGCTACGCACTAAATGACATTAGCTGCGTTCAGCTTGACAGCAGCAACAGGCAGACAACTTGCAACCGCATCGAATCGCGCTCGCCGAGATCACCGTCTGCGAGCGTCTCCCGCACCCGCGCACCCGGCACGCACTTGGCACGCTTCCACTGGGCGCCAAGTGTTGACGTAAAATGATTCACTCCTCCACGCAGGAGCCAAGACAGTATGCAACCGACAAGCCCACAACAACAAAAGCCACAGCGAACACCACAACACAGCGCCCGAGTGCCGGCAACAGCGGCCCGAGCAGCTGTCAAACGATCGACATTCGCACACTGGCCGCCACAGCGGCGCAACTAGAGTCGCGCTATGGCCAACGGCAGCAGCGTGGCGCAGCACCAACGACCACAGCAGCATCGGCGGCGACCGCGGCACGCACGACGGCCAGCAGAGGCGGCGCGCACAGTGCTGACCCCGAGCTGGGATTGGCTGCGCACACAACGACAGCAACAACCAGTGTGGCGGCGGGCGGTGGCGCTGGCGGCAACTACGCTACCACCAACAACAGCAACTACTATAAAAACGGCAGCAGCAACAACACTAACAACAACAGCGGTGAATATGCTCGGACGAGGCTAGGAGCAGCAGCGACGACCGCAACAACGGATACGCACACAAAAATGCATTCCAGCGCAGATGCCGGCGCGGTGGTGGTGAATATTGGTGGCGGTAGCGGCGACAGCCAGCTGCAGCGCATCGGCAGCAGCAACAGCAACGACAGTCGGCTGGGGCGCAGCGGGAGTGGGCGCGCCAACAGGCAGCAGAAGCAGCGAAAAATTAGTTCCTCAAGTGCCAAGGGAAGCGGCAGCGCAACGACGTCGGCCACGGCTGCGCCAACAACAGCCACAGCGTCAATAAATCCTACTAGTAATAAGTTAAATGTTGGCGCCGCCAACGCCAACGCCAGCAGCAGCAGTAGCAGCGCGAAAACGACGCGTCAGGCGAGCGAACAATCGGCGACGTCAAGCACGGCGCGCCATCGACGCCAGCACTCCACCGCCTCGTCCACGGACCGCGCAGACAGGGCGAACAACGACCGAGCGGAGCGCGAACGGGATAAGCAGCGTCGCCAACAGACGGCGGCCGCGCCACGCACTGCCAGTGAATCGCACAGCCGACCGTCATACGCCAGCAATCGCCAGTCGCAGTCGTCGTCGCACGAGCGCTCGCACTCGCATTCGCGCTCACAGTCGCAGCAGCGCAGCGACGACGAACGCGCCAGCAACCAGCACGCTACGAGCGACGCGGCCAAGCAGCGACGTCGACGCAGCCGCCGTCTCAGCGCCGCATCAACGGCGAGCGGCGACAACACCTACTCGTCGTCGAGCACAGCTTCCAGCTGCAACGGCTCGTGCAGTTCGGACGATGGCGACTCGAACAGTTCGACGTCGTCCGGCGAGCCGAATCTGGCATATCCGGGCTTTCCCGAAGTCGCACTCAAGTATCTGACGCAGGACACACGGCCGCGCAACTGGTGCCTCATGCTCATCACCAATCCATATCCTTTTCAAGACAAACTAATTTTTGACCAAAATCAAAGACGTACCAACTGATCGGTTGTGGTCAATTTAAGGTTTGTTGTGTCGTAGTTGGTTGGTAAAAACTTGGCAAGATTAGGTTGGGTCATTTGGAGATGGCTGAAAGGGTTTTGCTCAATTAGTAAAAACCGATCATATACGAGTATAAAATTAAGTTTAAGCTACCTGCGATTTGAGGTCCTCTTCTATCTAACGATGGTTCAGTGCTTAGAGCGTTGGATCTCAATTTCGAGAGTCGCTTGCTTACGATTCATTAGCTGAAAAATGTCCGGCAATACGAACGTGTTGGCACCCAGCTTTGCTTGGAGAATTACATGTAAGGAAGGGGTGGTCGACGTCCAGAATGTGGTGTTAGATCAGCAGTGGACACCAAGTAAAGTATTGGATCGATCGTCTCTTGCAGACAATCCGACAAACGTTTTAGAAATCATTGATTCTTGCACCCAACTGCTGGAAGCAATATCAGGCAGTTTTGGTTAATGAAATGTTTTTTGTATTTTTGGGTATGAGGCACAAAAACAAACAGCTTCACTTGAGAACCCAGTTGATATCCCTAGGAGCGGTGGCTGCAGGTTGGTCTCCGACAATGAGATATAAACAATGATCAAATATACTTTCGTGACTTCGATATCGATGGCGACTTCGTGACCTATTGCTGACCTTGCTTACTAATGTAACTGTAAAAACCGCTACGTGTTTGGACTTCGCGGATCCGATGTGTTGACAGCAATGAGTTGAAATGAAAAGGCAGCAATGGTGAAAAAGTAACATTTCCAAATGAAAATTGGTGTACAAATTTCATTAAATGATACAAGGAAATTCCCAACTAATGATAATAGAGTAATTTTGGTAATAAATGGAGCCACATTTAGTCACTAATGACTCTACACGTGTCCCACCAAAAAATGAACAAAACTGACCACGTTCAATGGTTGGAAAAAACAGACTAGAACAGCTTAAGTTGGGTGAGTTTGGGTTGGACTGATGGACTGTCCCACTTGGCGACACGCATTAGTTAAATTTTGTGTCATCTAAGAGTATCAAAGAAGAACCAAGAGTTTTCGTTTTTTCGTTAGAACTAGGTGGGATTTGGCTGGACTGTCCAGAGTCAAGATTATCAAAACATTGTTCAAACACACAAAAAATTAGTAATAAAATTAAAATTAGTAATGTACAGCAGAAAACCAAAACTAAATCAAATAAGTGTTATTTTTTTCACTAGTTTATTTAGTCTGATAGGGTGAGAAATGGTGTGGTATGTGTGTATCTACATCAGGAAGCGTATTTTGGCCTTCTGAAGCAGAGTAGTCCAAGTCATATCTAAAACCGGGTTAAAACCGGCAATCAGTAGAATTTTTCTAAATGATAGGCAATTATTTCCAATGGGCAGGCTTCAACTTCTTAAAACCCTGATGAAGGCCCTACGAATGCCAATCACCTGGCCACTGTTTACGTTAATTTCGTAAAGCTACAAAGTTCCGATTCAAAATTTGCTGTTGATGCAATAAATTTGCCAGGAGTTACAGCTACCATAGATTAACAAATTTTATCATAAAGAAACGAAGGTACGAAGGGTGATCTGTGTGAGTCTTACTGAACCCCAAACGATGTCTAGGCAAATTCTAATAAATATCGAATGTCTTTAATGATTAACTTATGGTCAGCCATGACAAGAAAGTCTGTGTGGATATTCATTGGAATACTTATTTATGGCCAACACTATTCATGAACAAGCAGTGCCGCATGAAAGAGGCGTTAATGGGGTCCACAAAAATCTGTTTTTTACACATTTTTGTTGGGTGACAAATATGTTTTCAAATGTTAGTTGTCTCAAAAATTGTGTACGAAACCTCGCCCTGAAATCCTGTGTGCGCCACTGGGAATAATAACACTGTGCAAGTCGAAAATTCAGACATGGGGGGACCTACTGAGCGACTTCTCTATAGTTATACTGAGTTGAGATCCATCAGCCGTTTGGCTGGATTGGCTCTAGTTTAAGAGAAATCCGACTTTGAAGTTTGCTCATTTTAGTCGAGTTCGTCGCTTAAGTCTTCGAACGTTTAAATGCTAATAGGTCTTAAATCGTTCCGAATATCGCTTTACTGTCTTCGGAAAGTTTGTAGATATTTTAACGACCAACAAAAGTATGGGCGTATGAGTGTCATTTAAGTATAATTAAATGTATAATTGGTCGTTAAAATATCTACAAACTTGCCGAATATAGTAAAGCGATATTCGGAACGATTTAAGACCTATTAGCATTTAAACGTTCGAAAACTTAAGCGACGAACTCGACTAAAATGAGCAAACTTCAAAGACGGATTTCTCTTAAACTAGAGCCAATCCAGCCAAAGGGTTGATGGATCTCAAACCAGTATACCTATGGAAAAGTCACTCAGTAGGTCGCCCCATGTCTCAATTTTTTAGGGTAAATTTCACGCACAGTGTAATTATTTGCATAATGGTCAAAGACGGGTAGGCATAGGATAGACCTGAAAGAGACGACTCTGCAAATGCTCTCTGTTTAGTGGGATATATATACGCTTTGGTACATGTGGGGCTGTAAAAAGATCAGAACCTGATGAAATATGTACTCGTAAATATCTTCAAAGTGGGAATAATTTGTAGTGATAACTTTATTGCGAGTAAGCGGCATTTGAGTTTGAGTGAAATCGTCCTTTGGGCCTTTCCTGGATTCATACCGCATCATCATAATCGCTGAATGCCATGGATTGCCATTGAAACGTCAGATCGTATTGCACGAAAGTGAGGCTGAACAACAGAATTGTGACAACGTACTCGAATGCGAATTCCCGATTGATTTTGACACTGCTAAACATGTTCACCTCGTACGGCTGCAGTTTGTGCTTGAGGACGTGCACGTCGCGCTGTAAGCAAAGCTGGGCATTAATTTGACCATTCCAAGTGGAAACCCACTTTGGCCACGTACCGTTTGTTGCAGACTTTTGCAGTTTGCGCAGCGGTGCGAATGCTGCTCGCCCATCGAGACGATGACGAAGTAGTCGCACGAGAGCTGCGCCTCCGCGTGCTGCTCGTCGCTCAGCAGACAAATGCAGCCCATGTCGATGATGGGCAACAAAATGGCGGGCAGGAAGTAGAAGAAGTGGCCGACATTGAGCGCCGCGAGGAAAATGCACGAAATCGCCTCGAAGGTGAAGAAGACACTTTGAAAGATTCGAAAGTAGACCAGCGGCAGAAACCAAGCGAACTGCCGCGCGAACGTCTGTTGCGACGAGTGCAGCCGGTGCAGCAGTCGGGCCAGCTGCCGCCACAGTTTTTCGTGCCGCTGAAACGGATCCGCGCAACACATTCTGCTGTCCAGGTCAACAGATGCGCCGGTGCAGAAGTTGAGGTTGCGGTGCAGGCTGAGAAAGGTGAACTGCATCGTCTGGTAGGCGGAGTAGAAGAGTTCGAAGAGGAGGTTGTAGTAGGGCAGGGCGCGTTCGGCGAGCAGATAGCGCAGCACGTAGAGCAGCAGAAGCACATACTTGCAGCACAGCACGTTGCGAAAACTCAGGTCGACACTCACGTCGCGGCCGGTCAGGTGCAGCACTTGGCGGCGCAGCTGCAGCGTGTCGTTGAGCAGCCGCTGCAGCGGTACGCGGAACTTGCGCCGAAACATAAACAGGCACATCGAGACCAGACCGAGCACGTCCGACAGCCGAATGATGAACACGAAAGTGATCTCCTGTGCGTCCGAGTGGTCCACCCTCTGCATCAGGCACGGATAGGTGATCAAGTAGGCCAACTCCTCCAGCTGCGCCTCGCTGAGGCACAGGAGCACCAGGCACGCCACACCGCACCAAATGCCGTTTCGCAAGCGTGTCCGGTAGGGCTGCAGTTCGAGTCGGTGCTCCTTACGGCTGTACTCGAAACGGAACAGCTGCAGCACTCGACAGGCGTGGTAGAAGAATTTGGCGCGCCTCTGCAGCAGACGACACGACGAGTCGGCTGCTAACATTGTCTTACATGAGACTCGACCGAATAAGTTTGGAATCGCCAGAGCGGCGTGAAAGCAATTTCCGAAATTGGACCCCAGTGCAGGTCAAAGCGACAATCAATTAATCGAAGTTATCGAGATTAAAACTTAAGTACTCACAATTATTATGTGGTCATTACTTCATTGAGTGGAAGACCATTTGAATTGAATTGCTTATCCCTTTCAGACAAAAGTGAAACGATGCTTGCCCTGGAAAAATTTCAGCGAAAACTATAAAAATTTCCAAATAATTTCCAAAAGCCAAAGCCAAAGGCTTTGCAACAGACAGAATCTGAGAATTCAAATAATTTTAACAACGATAAAGAAACCCAGTTTTCGATTTGAAATTCGGATGCAGACCAGCAAGAACCGCCCAGGTGTGGAAACTTAGTCATCGGTTGCTGTCTTTAAAAGCAGGAAGCACCGATCATTACGATGAACATTAAAGTTTCCAAACTAAGTTTAGATATATGATGCCGTATTAAAAGAATGAAGCAGAAAAAAGCGGATAATCGATGGAAGTACTTACTAGGCGAAGGGATCTTCTTCCTCATGGCTTGGAGTGATGGCTTTGTATACGAAAACTAGTGGCGACCTCAGAGTTTGGGTTTGGGTTTTTAAGTGTTATCCTAGAAAATAATATTTTGGCTATTTTTATGAATTTAGGAAACTATTATAAAAGCTTTTTTATAGTTTTCTGGTGTGTTTATTGAAGTTTTTAAGTTAAAAAAAATTAACAAAATAGTAATTCTAATACAAAATTCAAGGAGTCCATGTGCGTCATTCCAATAGAAAACAGGCTCGCAGAAGTTCCAATGATTGTAGCTGTTTTATACATCTGAAACATATGATCCACAATTTTAGTATTGATGCGGCTTGGCCGGCAGCAGAGTTGTAAAAAATTTTTAAATTAAGAAGAATTACATTATTTGCATTTACATTTTGTCCCATTCGTGACCTGAACTTTCAAAACTAATCTATCAAGATGCTTTCGATAGGGGCTGAAGCGCCATAAAAATTGGACAATTGGAATTTGACAAATCGTGAGAGTCGCTTCTAAAGAAACGTCTTGAAGGCTTTGCATGCCGATTTTATGGTGACATGCGCTCCCTTCTTCAAATTTCTGTAACTCTGTTGACGTTCGGAATCAAAATTTAGTATTTATTTTATAAATTTATTTATTTAATTAATTAATTAATTTATTAATTTATTTATTTATTTTATTTTATTTTATTTTATTTTATTTTATTTATTTTATTTTATTTAATTTCATTTGATTTTATTTTTATTTTTTCTTTTCTTTTCTTTTCTTTTCTTTTCTTTTCTTTTCTTTTCTTTTCTTTTCTTTTCTTTTCTTTTCTTTTCTTTTCTTTTCTTTTCTTTTCTTTTCTTTTCTTTTCTTTTCTTTTCTTTTCTTTTCTTTTCTTTTCTTTTCTTTTCTTTTCTTTTCTTTTCTTTTCTTTTCTTTTCTTTTCTTTTCTTTTCTTTTCTTTTCTTTTCTTTTCTTTTCTTTTCTTTTCTTTTCTTTTCTTTTCTTTTCTTTTCTTTTATTTTATTTTATTTTATTTTATTTTATTTTATTTTATTTTATTTTATTTTATTTTATTTTATTTTACTTTATTTCATTTTATTTTATTTTATTGAAATTTATTTAATTTTTTTATTTTATTTGATTTGATTTGATTTAATTTGATTTTATTTATTTTATTTATTTTATTCATTTTATTAATTTTATTTATTTTATTTATTTTATTTATTTTATGTATTTTATTTATTTTATTTATTTAATTTATTTTATGTATTTTATTTATTTTATTTATTTTATTTTATTTTATTTTATTTTATTTATTTTAATATATTTATTTTATTTATTTTATTTATTTCATTTATTTTATTTATTTTATTTATTTTATTTATTTTATTTATTTTATTTATTTTATTTATTTTATTTATTTTATTTATTTTATTTATTTTATTTATTTTATTTATTTTATTTATTTTATTTATTTTATTTATTTTATTTGTTTTATTTATTTTATTTATTTTATTTATTTTATTTACTTTATTTATTTTATTTATTTTATTTATTTTATTTATTTTATTTATTTTATTTATTTTATTTATTTTATATATTTTATTTATTTTATTTATTTTATTTATTTTATTTATTTTATTTATTTTATTTATTTTATTTATTTTATTTATTTTATTTATTTATTTATTGATTTATTTATTTGTTTTTTTATTTATTTACTTTTTGTTTATTTATTTTTTTTGTTTAGCAACAATCTACCGGGCTGCGCCCTTGCAGATTATAAAAAAGGAATTTTATAAATTAACAAAAAAAAATCATATAAAAGTTTCTTAAAAATATTAAGACTTAAACTAAAGTCCATGCTGTCTGTTGGTGAGCAATATTTTCAACTTTTTCAGAAATCATTCAAAATAGAAGTAAAGAGAAAAGACAGCAAATTGACGTAGTTTTTTTATCCAAAAAATTCTTTCGATGTTTCTATTTAAATTCGAACTGAAAACCTTTGAGAAAGTTAAGACAAATTATTACCAACTAGAAAAATTTGTGATCGGATAGGAGAATATTTCAGTAACAGAAACGTGTAGAAGAATCACAGATCCTTGTAGCAAAATTAACTGCGTGTTTGATTAATCTTTGACAATCTAATCTTCGTTCCGCTGCGTTTGCATTTCCGCCACGTCGAAGAAATGGAACGAGTCTCGATTCGTGCTGGCGTTTGCAGCACGTTTGTCGATTATAATCCACTTTCCGGCAAATGAGCAATGACCAACACGCTAGCAAAAACAACAACAGCGTTCAATCAGCGCATTGCCGGTATTAATTTCAGCAGCTCGCGTGTGTGTGCGTGTGTGCGTGCGTGCGATTCGCTTCGCTTTGCACAATTCGAATGCCATAAAAATAAAGATACCATTACGCATTCGCCCGCGTACACGTCGATGTAGTTGATGTTGTTGTTGTTGTTGTTGTGCAACTGTCAAAGCTTTGTTCCAGGTCAAACATTTGCAACCAACTATGCGCACACACACGCACACTCCCGCAGCTGTCCAGCTGTTGCGGCATATTTATGTTCGGCCCCCAGGGGCCGTCATTAGTTTTGACGGCACCGCTCCCGCCATACAAACGTGTAATTCAATGCTTGCCATTTCAATAATTACCGTCGATTCGGGGCGGGCAGCAACGCGCTCTGCTGGATTTCGCTTTGAGCCGTTCAAGTGTGGGTGCGTGCGCGTATGTGTGTGTGTGTACGTTTTTATGATGATTGCCACCAGCGCAACGGGGAGTGAACGCCGATAAATTTCTAGTCGATACCCACAACACGTCAGCAACAGCTGCACATTTGCCATGGCCTCCCTTCTCCGCCCGCCGCCGCTGGTTTGCTGGTCTTCTGGTCTTTTTGTGGTCGCACGATACATTTGTATGCGTAATGAGCGCAAATCGATATTTGATTATAGACGAGCGGCGAGCAGAACTCTGCATCGGTTGCGCTGTCACACACTTTTTTCGCCAACAACAATTAAACACTTTGAAAGCATTTTGTGGTCAACAAATTTCGTCGACTGTGCATGAATTTCATTTATTAAGGTCCTTTGACCTTGCAGTGTGTTGTTGTTGGCTACGATCCATAAAGGAGTTTTAAGGGAATATTTCAGTTTACAATTTCGAAAATCAATTCTGATTTTGTTTGTTTTTTCAGAAAAATTATATTTTTATTTCAATTATAAATTAGTCAAAAAATAATCTTTTTCTTACTGACTAATAAAGAAGAAGCTAAAGGATATGTAGGAAAATAAAAATACATAATCATTAATAATTTCTTTAAAAACAAAGATCAACAAATTCAAAAATACTGTTTTTGAGACAGTGAATCCCACTAAAGAAATCTTTGCAATCTTTTTAAATTCAATAAGAGCTTAGAACATTGAACAAGTCAAAAAGCCGGAGAGATCTAGAAGGGATATTGAAGTGAATTCGCTCTATGAGAGAAGGGCAACCAACCAATGACTTTGAAAACAAATGACATAGACAGAATGGATCTTCTATCCTGCCAGGTTTTTAAGTTTAGGAGCTTACAGCGTGAAATGTATGATGGAGCAGAATTCTGAAAGTGTCGACATTTCAATGCGAAACGCAAGAAAACTGTCTGGATACGTTCTAAGCAATTCACATTGCAAGAATTTCGTTCAAATGATTTTGGCATACTTTAACTTTAAAAGGAGAAGACAAGTAAAAAGCAGTTTGAGAGTGTAAGGATTGAAAAACTCAGAACCTTTGCGTCTCACAAAAGCTAACATGGCATGAGATTTGGCTATGATGGCATTTTTATGACTCTGAAGATTGTGAAAATCTATATCTGTAAAAATGAATCTTGGTTCGTTCGGCTGCTTAAAACTTGAAAACGACTGGACCAAAGTGGATACTTCCTTCGGCGGGTTTGTTCGTAATTGCTACGTGAAGGTTTAGGGAAAAAGAAAAGTTGGGAAAAGTCCTGAAAATAGTCGAGATCAAAAATAATTTGTACCGTATTTTATAATTTTTCGAAAATCACAATTTAACTGGACCAACAATGGGTTAAGATTTGTTTACGGGAAGACTTGAAAAAAACATGAACCGATAGGCCTATTGACTTAAAAAAATTGTAAAAATACTTGAAATAAAAAAATTAGACACGCGTTTCTCATTATTTTCAGAATCGAAATCTAACTGGATCAACGACGGGTTAAAAGTATGTATGGAGAAACAAATTTTTTTGAGCCTTTTGACTTGGTGAAAGCTTGAAACTTGGTGAAAGTAATTCAAAGTAACTCGATACGTGTTTTTCATTTTTCCGAATATTAAAATCGGACGGGGTCAACGACCGGTTAAAAGTTTGTATGGCGAAAATGTAAAAAAACATGAATTAATGGCCCATTGACTTCAAAATTAGCAAAAGCACTTTAATTGGGAAATAATTAAAATGTGCTTTTAATTTTTTTTTTTAAATCGAAATCTACCGTGGTAAACTAAGGGTTAAGAATTTGTTGAGAGTAAATGTGAAAACTCATGATTTAAAGGACCTGATATAAAGACCTTTTGACTTCAAAATTTTTGGAAACATTTGACATCAAAGATAATGTTCACATGTTTTTTTTTTAAATCAAAATCTGACGGGGTCAACAATGGGTTCAAAATTTGTATCGGGGGAAACAAGAGAGCTTGCGTGCGAAGCCGCGGGGCCCAGCTAGTATATTATACAAATATATAATTCAAACTACAAAAGTCAACAAAGTTATAGACATTTGAAGAAAGTGACAAAACCTTAAAAACGTTAATGTGATGTGAAAATCAAAATGAAAACTTAAAGTGCCGCAGCTGCTAACGATGACACAAATTTATTTGCGAGTAGAAAAAACGCAAATACATTGAAATGCAACAAACCAACAATCAGTTGCAACAAAATCAATAGTTCGACAGGTACATACAACGTCGAGCAATTGGCGGCATGCAGCGTGCGCCAATCTAAAAGCTACGACGGGGCATAGTTTACGCAGCGCAAGTACAAAAAAAACTCAAAATGCATAAAATGCAATCAAACTAAACGTTGAACAATTTCTAGTCCTAAATGCTTGCAATGCTTACAAATCAATTATAGACAAAAGGCAAAGGCCAACGCAAGTTCGTCAGCCACTGGCGCCGATGATTGATTGTGTTTTATTGCAATGCCCATTGTACGCCTGTGTGTGTTTTATTGTTTACACACACACACACATGAAGGCAACATGTGACATATTGTTGGCAGTAATTTGCTGCATTTACATTTTATTGATGAACGCAAAAACCTGACTGCTGATAGCTGAGTGTGTTGGCAAGTGAAAAACGTGCTTAAAGCGGATTGAAAGCAGATTAAATTACTTGTACAGTTAATTTGATTCAACTATTTATCAATTAATTGCTGCTTTTAGTTAATTGCCGTCATATTTCTTGTACTTACTTCATGGGTCTTGATGAAAGGAGGAGTCGGAGCTCGAGCTGGATGGAGCTGCCGCGCCATGCCAAGACAAGCTTTGACAATCTTGGGGACACATGAAGCATTTATAGTAATTTTCCAGAAACACTCGCATTCTAAGAGATCACTAAGTACTACAATTCATAAACAGATCTCCATCTGGTATTGCTTAGCACCCAATAAGGGTCCACCTAACTTCATTTCAGACGTTTGTTAAGAATGACAAAGAGATGGCAATGTTTATTGTTTACAATGACACCTACTTTTCAAGGTCACGGCTGCCACGATTTCGCCATTTCTTGTTTGCTTATACATATCGATGTCTTGGTCCAAAATCGTACGCCTTGACTTTTATATCCTTTCCGAACCAACTTGAAGCTTTCATTTGTTCGCATGTTTGTACCATCCATGTATTGCCGCGTAAAAAATTGTACTCACATACTTTCTTTACATTCAGAACTTACATTAAATTCACAGGAAACTTTGAAACCTTCTGCTTTTTAAATTATTGACGCTTTTTTGGGTGCTTCACTGTCAGCTTTTTGATATTTTACTTTCGTTATTTTATTAAGATATTTCGCAAACAATGTAAATTCCATAAAATCTGAATGTGATTTTTTCAACATTTTGTTTTTTTATTGCCATTAAGAGCTGTGAAGCCAAACTGGTTATGCGCCATGGCTACGTTCTGCTGCATAAAGTTGCGCGCATTGCACAAACAAAAATTTCATGAGTAAATGTGTGGGGGAGGCACACACCCCTTAACCCTTAGGGATTCATGGCGTAGTTGTGGCTCTGTTTTCGAGCTCGGAAGTATATTTTTACATATTGCTACGATAATGCTCAGAGCAACTGCCAGCCCCCTAGCAACACGACGACACTGAACGGGCTGAATTTCTGGGCATCAGCAGCATTGCATACTTTTAGGGAGCTCTAGCCGATGCTGAACACATTCGAGAACGAGTTACGCTCCGGGCAGACAAGCATACAAGGCAGACGGGAATGGTGCTGCAAGTTTGGGTTTGACACAACAACAACGATATGACACGGAAAAGAAAAATGAAGTGAAAGTATAATGCAAATTTGAGAGATACGAACTACGCCCGCTTTGGCAAGCAAAACTGATTTTCGTTAGAATATGTGGGAGGTAGAAACAAGTTTTGAGGTCTTTTGTTTCGAAACTTTGAAGCAAAATTGATACAATGTATTTTGCGTTTGCCCAATTTTTAATTTTCAGGCAGCATACGAAATACAAAATTTGCATCGAATCAATTTTTTACTTCCATATAAGAAGTGAAATGTTGCTCGCCCATGCCATGAGTTATCGATCAGAAAATGTTATAGTCAGAAGGAGCAATGCCTGGTGCATAGGGCGAATAGGAGATAGGACATCCCAATGAAGAATCCGTTAAATCGATTAAACCATTTTGTTTAGTTATATTGTAAAGCTTCCAACTCAAACTCTTCTAATTGATAATTTACCGCAAAACTGCAAGTTTCCACACAAAAAATGCTCAGAGAAAGTTTTCGATTTGGTTTGGAAAGTTTGCGATTTAACCCTATCGCTACAGGTTTTTACTGGGGAAAGTTGAAATTTTAAATTTTACGTTTTAGGCTTCTATGTGGTTATATTAGCAACATTTCATAAGAAATTTTTTCATTTTTATACTTGGACTCTGTATTTTAGAGTGAAAATTTGAATATTTCTTCATTTACTTCAGCCAAAATTAAAAAAAAAAAAGAAAGTATCTAAATTGAAAGAAAATGTCAAATTAAATTCTCTCATTTTTTCTGCTTCTTCTTCCTTTACTATGTCAAGATATGCCATTAAAAAATGTGTATAGTTCTCTTCTTTAAACTTAAATATTCAGTTTATTAATTTCGAATTTTTCCTAAAACTTCAAACTTTTCTAAAGACCAACAAAACAATGTATTTTTACAACCATAGAGGATGCAGACGTCCACAAAGTAGCATGTTGCCATATGGCAACAAAATAGCGAAAGAATTAAGAAAGATACAAGAAATTTTTTTCTCAAATTTTTATCTCAAGTTTCCTTTAAAAATTACAGGTTTTGGGACTAACAAAGTACCCAACGCCCCGACACATTTCTAAAACCTACATCTTGATTCAATCTCTGATAAATACTTTCTTTGTACATATGGATCTCTCTCACTTTAGTTGGACAGCTGTCCAGCATCATTTGGTGAACTTGGGCCATGGAATTGTCAGTAGTTTCAGTTTTTGGAAATCCCGAAATCCCTTGTCCTCCAAGTTTGTACGGCTATGCGTTGTTAATTAAGTTGCAGAGTCTCTGTACACAGCGTCCAACTTGTCTTTGATTTGCTTAGGTGTATAGCTTTTTAAAAAAAAATATTTAGTGACTACTCTCTCTTTCTTGAAATGGTTGAAACTTTGTTGAGTACTTATCAAAAAAGGCGCAAACACATTTCTTACCTTTCGTTGAAGAGTGCTGCCATCTTCATGTTGAGGTCAGAAACTTTTCACATCAGCCTAAAATGTCTTAAAAGATAAGTAACCGTTTTGGATAGCTAGAAAATTTTTTACAAAAATTCATTTAATCCCGAATTTCCCGCAATTGAAAACCAGATCACGTGACTCTCGGCTCTAGGAAAATGCACAGGATTCACAGATTAGCATTCCTACCTCTCGAGTCCCTAAAAAACTGATTTACATGAAGCGCAATGCAATAAAAAAAAACCGACGCGCGCAGTAAAATATAAACTTCCTGCTTTGCTATTTTCGTCACAATCTGGTGGCAGCTGCTTTGTTACTTTTTCTCGCGTTTTATGGCGCAGCGTTTTTAGCTCTTTTCCCAGTCGGTGAGTGTGTGCCATAAAAGTGACAACTTTGAATTGTTGTATTCATGCAATTTACATCGAATTAAGCGCAGTTAAAGAAATAATAAAATAGCAACAAAAAAAAAATAAGACAGTCATTACACGCATTAGAAGCGCCAAAAGCATAAAATGTGCGCAAAAAAGTGTCCTGTCTGCAGTGCATTTCGTGGGCATTTTTATGTGCGCGACAGGCGCAAAATAATTCAATTGGCCCGTCTAACAGATGCGATGACATGCTGAATACGCCGATAGAATTGTTCGGTCGCCGCGGCAACTGTTGCGCTGACAAACTGTGGACTTGAGTCCACATGCCCCCAAGGAACCATAAAACTTGGCAGTCGCATTCCCACACTGCTCAGCCGCCTAACTTGACTATTTCCCAAGCGAATGTTTCCGCCTCTTGTTGCGCCTATTTGTATGCAACATTTTCCGCTCAAGCCAACAGCCGCAACGTCTCGGCCTCAGCCTCGGCCCCGCAAGACGCGATCTAACAATGCCAAATATGCCATGTTGTAAAATATCAGCATCTTAATTGGTCTATTAATGTTCACTTTGCCCGTGTCCGCCCCACGCCCCCCAACATCTCCTTGCTATTTCATTTTTTTTGGCATCGTTAAACACGCTGAAATGGCATTGAATTGCTGCCATTAAGTGAGGGTGGCCGCAGTTCACTCGCAGCGCCGCTCAATGCCAAGTTACCACTACCACAAAATAGCAACAACAATAACAAAAGCAACACAAGCATCAACGACAGCAGCACTAACAGCAACCGTTAACCTAGTCCGGTGGTTTTCTGCTTTGGCCTTTTTCTTCTCTCGACCGCACAGCATAAATTTGTCTAAATTTTATGTGCGGTTACGCGCCGAGTGAGTGCGAGCGTGTCTCAGATTTGCTAGCTCGGCCCGTGCTGTGCGTGTGTGTGTGCATCTGTCAGCTGGTAGTATAAGCATATTGTTGCTCTAAAGCAGAACGACAGAAAGATAACGTTTAAACTTGAAATATGAAGAGACTGCCAGTTAATCGGCTTTAATTGAGCTCGGCGCATATGCGGTGCGAACAGACGAGCTGCCGCATCCAACCCACTTTAACACTAGAATGCCCAAGGTATTGTAAATAACTTTTGTTGTATCGCTTTCTAAAAAAATATTACGTGACTTTTATGAATTTTTAAAGCTAAATGGAATAAATAAATTAAAAATATTGTAAAAAAATTGTTTACCCCAATTATGCAAAATTTACTTTAAATGCCCAAAATTAGTCATTTTGGCTAACTATATAAAATTTTCAACAAATCTTACTGATAAATAGACAAATATGCATCTTCAATTGCGAAATATGAACATTTCAAATAATTGCAAACATTAAAAAAAAATAATATCATAGCACGTCAGTCAATATAATAAATAATATCATAGTGACAATTCCCAAGTTTTTCAATTCAAAAATTCACTCATAAAATTCATTCACAAATTCCAAATTCCAAATTTCATTCCATTTTGTCCCATTTATGTGTAAAGTACGCTATTTTATTTAAATGAATTTTCTTTGTAAACCATAAAAAATAAAAACTAAATGCTTATTTTAATTTAATCTCGTGTACATTTATTCATATTTGCTACTTAAAAACCAATAAAATTAAAAAAAAAGTCAGTAAACAATAATCTAGTCAAGATTGTCAGGCATTCTAGTGTTAAAGTGAGCGAAAATAAAGTGAAATACAAAGTTGAGGTTAAACACAAAGACTGTAGAACTGACCTCGGCGTTGAAATGTAAAACATGAACCATTTAGAGAGAAAAATAAATCCCAAAATTATATATTTAAAAGAAACTGTGTGCAAGTGAACGGAGAGCAAAAGGTAGAATATGTTTTAGTGATTTAATGCAAACTAAAGTAAAACTTCAAAGACTGCAACAGAAAAGGAAGTAGGTATGAGAAAACGTAGCCGTAGAGAAATAAGAAACCTACTTTCTTGTGTATATTGAATACTAACTTAACTGGCCATAAGAACGCTTTACTTGGTTTCGCTCTGCCGCCAAAGTTCTCTCCAGGTGGCTCTGCTTTGCGCGCGCCATCTTCAGTTGGCCACACCACACCGGTCCTTCCACCGGAAATATGGTCTGCCGAACCATCTTGAAACTGTATTCACGTTAAACTTCAGAAACCACACATTTTTTTTCAATCATCAGCAACGCTCTGAATCAGTTAGACCAAAGACATATAACTATAAGATGCCCTACGTTCATATATATATAAGACATCTTAATGGTTGGTTGTTGGTTATAGTGAACGATAATTGTAGTTGAACGATAACTGTTGCTGCTATCACTTGAACGACCACCAATGACAGCTTATCAGCCAACTTTTAGCATGTAACTACACATTGTTGCATTTCGTTGCATTGAAGTGCCAAGTCTGCTGCCTGCAATAGTGTTGTTGCTGTTGTTTGTTATTGTTATTGGTTCCATAGGTGCTGCAACCGTTTTTCATGTTGATTTCGTTGCCGTTAACGACAGCGAACTGCAGAAATGTCTTCAAAGTGGAAATTTGTTTTGGGAATCGCTTTGCCATTTCAAGTGGCAGCGAAGTGGCTTGCGTCGAGGGCAAGGAAACTCTGCCGAGCAAATGGCGGAAATTGGTTAAATAAATTCCTGTTTATTTTGGTTTTCTGCACGAAACGAGCGAATTGGCAGCAAGAAAGTTGCAAAGCCCAATGCGAACAGCGGGCGCACTGCAAGTTTGTTGCAACAACAACGAATTGCAGTCAGCAAAATAAAAAGTCCAACAACTAACAACAATAAGCGAAACTGCAATTGAAATGTTGTTGGCCTTTTTTTTGGAAGAGAAAAGAAAGAATTTTGTAGAGAAATTTATTGCTTGGAAAATTTGCTTTCGTAAAAAGTTATGCTCAGCGTTTTATTTGCTATAAAAGGTTAATAATTGCTTGGAAAGTTTGACTAGAACTGAAATGAGAAACAAAGCCATAAATTGAATACACAAAGTAAACTTTTAAAAAGTAAAAATTTCATTAAATTTGTTAAATGTGGTTTGAATTTGTTAAGATTGGTTGTTCAAGTAGTCCAGCAAAACGGTGCCAAAATCGAAGTGCGGTGCTTTCTTCGAACTGAAGAAAGTTTTTTTCCATTCCCCACGTGCAGCAGTGTTGCCAGATACCTGAAATGGCTTAAAAAAAGCTGAAATTGTCTCCCGAAAGTTTAAAAATCTCCTAAAAGATTTTCTTTATGTAATAATTTTTGTCATTTTAAACTAAGTAATTTAACTTCTCATAAAAAATACATATATATTTATTTGTTTTTTTTTTTGCAGCCTAGTTGTTGAATATAAATTCAACAACTTAACACAAACAAAACATATAAAAATGACTTCGAAATGAAATTCGCTTTTATAAACTTCCTTCATTTGCTACATAAATTAAACACATTGAAGCAATTTGAATTTGAATTGAATTTGAATACAATTTTATTAAATTAATTTAGACACTTTAGCTTTTAATATTCACGGCGTCAGCGCCACTAATAATGTCAAATGTACCAACATCAAAAGCTTCTAAACTTCCTCCTTAGCAATTCTTCCTCCTGAAATTTCAACTAAATGGCCAAGAATCTCCTAAATCTAGGAGGATCTGTCCTGATCTGGCAACACTGATGCGCAGCATTTCTTTAACACTTCAATTCAACTAATTTAACATCCCATTTCAAGCACACAAGTCAAACTCAGAAGAAATAAAACAAGAATGAAGGCAAGTTTAGTAACTCATATGGCTTACTTACTCCACTTAGAAATATGGCGCCTCAATAAGGCTAACTAGTTCCTTGTGTTGACTACGTCAATCGATTGAATTGTTGCCTATTGCCTTGCTAGGCAAATACTTATCAGGCCATAAACATCACTGAATTGTATGCTTCTATGGTTCACTACTCTACTTACCTGGTAATGGGAGAGCCGTTACTACTGTTACGAAAATTAGTTCATCCACCTCAGCTCAGGCGTATTCGTTTCTCTGGATTGTGCTCAAGAAAATAAAACACACTACAGTTCTCTAACTAGAATGGATGCGTTATAGGATGGGGTCGAACATAAGTATGAAGGTGGGATTAGGATTAGCATAAAGACAAGGATGCAGGATTATAATGAGGATGAAAATAAAGATTGAGTGAGTGAGGTGAGTGTGATTGAGGTGAGTGATCTTTTAAGATGCTAGTCGATTTTACAAACTGCCAAAGAATTTGGTTCTCGATCTGTTCGAGTTCTATAAAGGTGGGTGCGTTTAAGTCAGAGAAGTTCTAAAATTGGCGGAGTATTGGCACAATAGGTGTACCAGAGTATCCCTGCTGTCCACCTCCATGCATTTTCTGTAGCTGTCGTCGTTGGTTATGCCATGCTATGCCCATTTTCTACTACTAGCCAGTCTATTTTTGGAAGAGTTAGTACGAATCTGTTCCTCTTTCGTCATGGAACTTCAGCATAGTTTAGGAAATCGCGCAGGTGCTGAGGTTGTTTCACTTGACCTTCGTTTTTCCACTCATGCGTCGCTCTAGTTGAGCTTAAAGCACTTGCAGAGGCATCAGTACGTTGCTGATAAGCTCATCTGGAAGCCTAACACTCTGTTTGTCAAAAAAGTTCACTTTCTTGTTTATCAAATACAAATATTGTTTCAGATGGTATTGAGCTCAAAAGTTGTACGCAAATCCTGAAGGAGGATAAACAGTACTGTACCCCGTCCCTGGCCAAAACTGAATTTTCAATTCTGGCTAACAGGTAGAAGTTCATATTGGAAACATTTAGGCATCGCGACATCGCTTTGTACTTAAGTAAGCTTTTTCAGAAGAAAGCTGCCATCCGAACGCAAACCTAAACTTTCATTCTTTAGATTTCAACTAGTTTTTCTCACAATTCGTACGTGTTTTGAATGTAAAAATGCAATCACTTGTAACAATTTGTACTCATTTATGTCAGAGATCAGACAGTATTAACTGCAGACTTAGAGTTAATACTGTCTGATCTATCGTCTCGTAATTTTCAGCAATAAATAAAAGGAAGCTAGGTGACAAAAATCAAAGAATAAATCATAGAAAGATTCCAAATTCCGCTGGCAAAACATACAACTTTCGCCATCACCCAAAAAACACTAACGAGAACGACACAAAAAAAAATTGGAGCCACTTAAGCGCACGCAGAGCATTTCATATTATTTTATGTGGCAGCGAGATGGAGCTGGCGCCATCGAATCCTCATCAATATGCTTGAACGGGCGTTTACAAAAACATTTAAATACACATGCATGTGTCTGTAGGTATAAAAAATCAACATGTATAGTACATACAAACATAACTCGTGTTGGCTCATTGCTGGTGACGCGGCGGGATAGCGTAAACATGTACAAATAGTATATATTATGTACACAAACGAACGTATATAAAAGAGCTACAAGGCTACGCGTGTGTGTGTGGCACCTTTTGATGAGCAATTGTGTTGCATATTTGTAGGCTGCCAAGCGGGAATTCACAAATATTTCACCAATTTACTGCATACGAGTAAATAATTTGTACTCTCCGCATTGGCGCCGTTTTGTACTTGTAATTAATTTATAAGTATGTATGTTTGTATGCAGCCGCCGTGGCTCAGTTGGTTAGTGCGTTGGACCGCGAGTCGCAGGCAGCAACCTCAGGTTCAAATACTGCCTGTAATAACACCTAAAAAAAATAACGGGAAAACTCGTTTTCTCTTTCGGTGGCTGTCCTCTCAGCTGGAAATGGCAAACCTCTGAGAGTAAAAATTGCTTATGAAAAAGCTCCCAACCTGCCGTTCGGAACCGGCATAAAACTGTAGGTCCCTCCAACCCGCGTACAAATTCACACGCACAACACGGGTAGTTGCGGGAAGCTAGGCCTTAGTCTCGCGTAAGCGGGCTGTCGTGCCAGTCAATTATTAATTATTATGTATGTTTGTATGTCGTATGTAAATATTCTGGGAACAAGTTTGCACGTCAAGCTGCTTTGAAAAAATTATTGGCTTTTCATATAAATTGTTGCCTGCCAGACCTCCACAGGCCAACGGCATCATTGTCGCTTTTATCATTTTGCCATTACTCTCATTTTTATCGCTATTATTGTTGTTGCATTTTTTTGCACCATAGTCTGTTACATGAGAGTGGCGCATGAAATGTATGCTTCACAAAGTTCGCACAAAACATATAAAGCTTATGCAGCATATTCCCGCCCACCTCCCATGCACACATACACACACACACATGCAAAAAAGCGCCGCTTGGTTTAGCTTTAAGGAAGTGACACAGTGTCAGTGTTGTTGTCGTTGCTGATGTGGTTGACAGCAGCGCGCAGCTTGGCTGGTAAAACACAAAGTTGTCGCTGTTGTTGAAAGTCGTTTTTGTTTCACGCTCTGAGAAGAAAAGTTTCAAAAACTTCCAGCATACATTAAGGCACAACATTAACCCTCATCCGACGTTCAAAAAAACTCACACATAAGATGTTCGGGTGAAATTTCACCCATATGGTACTTTGTATGTTTTAATGCATTTTTTGACCAATTTTAATAAAAAAACTTTTGTTATCTTTAATCTTTATTATCTTTGTTATCTTACAGATAAATAAATTAACAAATTTTTCTATATTTTTCTGCAATTAGGGCAGTTTTGTTAAGTTAGGTTATTGTGGCTGCCTCTGTAAGAGACACACTCGGAGGCCTATTATGAGACCCGTTGTGCTACCACATATTTCACCTGTTTTTTAAATGTGTATGTAACACTGTTTTTTCCAACATATGTTACAGCACACATTTCAAGCGGATGGGGAAAGGGGGGAAGAAAGGGCAGTAGTTAACTAAAACTTTGTGTTCACCACATGTATAGTTTTTTCAAGAATTGCAAGCAGAATATGCCTTTCGATCGTTTTTGATACCAAATTGGCACCGTGTTTCAATAGTTTTTTACTTTTTTACACTCTGATTTTCTGACAAGGTTTGGGAAATTGGCTATATTGAGATAAGAAGTCAGCATGAAGATTTTCCTTTCGGTAACGTTGTTCTACGTAAAATCTTTAGCTTTACTAAACTCAAATCTATGTCTTCAAGAAAAATTCGCCGCTTGTACTTTTTGTTGTGATTCCAGCTGGGATCGACAGCGATTAGTTTTTACTTGACGATATAGTTAGTGAACAACCAATTGGTCTAAAGTGTCAACTACTGCTATTGACTTATTGTAAAACGATGTAATTTCGGGTAATTTTTTGTCACCCACATTTCCTGGTTATGATGAAAAGTGCTCAAAGGGGCATCTTCCGCGAAAAGCCGGCAATTGTTTACTTAGTGTGTCCTTTTCATAGGACGTAGATAGCAGTTGTCGCTAAACCCAGTTTTCTCATATATGTCTTAAGGGTGTTAACGAGCTTCATTCTTGATTACAATCGTTACGTTCTTGACGAGTAGTTTTGTCACCGACAGAACGAAAAATTGGTCTGCCTGTTGTGTAACTCTACAGATTATCAAGAGATTCCCCATTCGACTTATAAACACCAATCAAAATGGAAATACCAAAATATGCCTGAATATCACCAACGCTGATCCATGCACTGCCAAAAACTCGCAAACCTTCAACATTAGTTTTGTCAGTTACTATCTTTAACATTGGTGTTCATTGGCATTTTGTATTGCTGTCACACGACTTCAAGCATAGTGGGTTATACCAACTTTAGTTGAAATAATATGATTGGCTCTTAGTTTTCCGTTGAGTTCAGGAGCCCCATTGATCCATAAAAAGGTTTTGCCAATAAAAGCAGTTCAAAACTTTCACTCCAGTGACGTAATTTTAGGGCATTTTCTGTATGTGTTGTGTTGAATTTCCATACAATTTGTATATGGGTGAAATATCACCCGAACGTCGCCCACGTAACTTTTTTTATAATCACCGTTATAATGATATAATTAATATGTTGTAGATAAATTCTAAAACTTATATTGGTTTGCCACAAATACAAGAAACCTTAATCATTTTGATAAATATATAGGAAAGTTATAGCATCCCAAAGTTGAAAATGGGTGAAAAATCACCCGAACGACGGATTAGGGTTAACTTCTTTGGTTTTAAATAAGATTACCAAAAAATATATATAAGATTTGTCAGAATTGGTGAATGGCGAATTCGCATGCTGACTTAACCAATACCGGATTTGATTTTATTGTGACAGCTTTGCTTTCAAGATCAAGCAATCATGTGGCCAATTCTTCATTTAGATTTCTTCTGTTTATAGACTGGAAAAATTTTTAGAAAAGGATTCTGAAAAAAAAGAAGAGTATTGTTTTCTGAATCAATCAGAGAACGTCGATGTCTGATGAAATCTAAATTTAGCATTTTTTGAAAAAGTATACTTAACCCAGTAACACCTAGCGTGAACATATGTATACACTAAAAAAATGTGATTGATTTGAAAAATTGATTTATTTAATCATGATTCATATTGAACCGCTAAAAAACTCTTTTCGCAAAATTTGAACGAAAAATAATTCCGGCACATTCGGGTTAAGCAAAATGGGATACCACGTTAGAATGGCACTTTTTCCTGCTTTGCGGCGCTAGTAACCACGAGGACTCCAATCTGAAACTCGCTCTCTCTGATAAGCCGGCCTCGATAATACAGCGGCTAACGCGCTGACTTCTCATATCAAAGCCCTAGGTTCGAATCCTAGCTTGGGCTATTGAAACGCTCGTCTACTTCTAACGCAAAATCTGTAAATGTGAAAGAAAAACTGCCGGACTCGGTGTTAAACTGAAGGTCCTCTCTCCCCTTTCCCCACCAGCTTGAAAAGTGTATTGCAACACATGTTGGAAAAAACAGTATTGCATACACATTTTCAAAACGAGTGGAATATGTGGTATCACAATGAGCCTCACAATAGGTCTCCGAGTGTGTCTCTTACAGAGGCAGCCACCATAACCTAACCTAACCTATCTCCCTGATATCTAGAGTTGAATGCTTAGTTGTGCTGGTATAGAACAAAGAATCTAGCACTAACTATTTGTTTCTTCCTGGCTTCTTTCTTCTTCAGAACAAAAACTACAACAAAGTTGACTCCCAGACTTTCAGTGAAAACACTCAGGAAACAAGGATTCTTTAGCGTCGCGACGGTTGAAATTAGTTAACGAAAACGAAATTTGCTTGGTTGGGCTTCAGGGTTTTTAGCGATACCCATTGGAATTGCTATCAGGTGTTTTTTTTTGTTTTATTTAGTATTGATTAGCCAATGAATACAATAAAAATTCTTATAAGCTAAGTTGAACACATGAAGCTACTTATAAAAAAGATGTAACGAATAAATGAAACGATTTTTTGAAATTGAAAAATCAATGTCAACAATTTTGGAGATTCTATTGAACTCAATTAAGGCTCTGGTGATAGGTGCATTTCGCGCATACAGAGCCCTCAAAATACCAACATGGAAGAGCTCTGAGCAACGAAATGATGATACGTTAGCAATACGGGATTTTTAGTTCTGTAAATTTTCGTACGAAATCCTGATTTACTATGTAACTCCATCGCTTCTGTGCCCATTTATTCATTCATTCGTTTTAAAATTTTGCAAATGTCAATTGGCCGAGTTTTGAAAAAATAACTTATCAACACAATTGAAAAGTGTATTTGATTGATTAGAAGATTTCCTCTTAGATTTGGGAGAATCTCGGTATCTTAGGAGGAAGAATTGTTAAGGTAGATGTTTAGGAGGTTTTAGTTGTCATTTGTTGGATTTTTTGGGATATCTTGTAGATTTTTTAATAACACAGTAACATCAATTGAGCCAATTCTAGCTGCCGAGACAACAGTCCCTTTATGCAGATACCGTTTGGTCACAGAAGGGGGTGTCGTGCGGCCAGCACTTCCTCTCGGAGACTCTGTGGTGCCCATTGTAATTCTCTTCATTTTGGATCCGGTGACCATTCTTTTTTTTCGAATAACGTTGCAACATAAATTGACAACATTTCTCTTTTATAGGTTTGGTTAGAATGGGTCAGATCACAGAAGAGGGGAAAATAAGCACTTTCTCTTGGAGATCCTGTTGGGTCCAGTGTGATTGCCTTCGGTTTGGATCCGACATTCTTCCTTATCTTTTGGGTTCCCTGTAGATCCAGACAGCATCTTTTGGAAACTTTTTGGTATTGGCGACGAATTTACGTGGATAAGTAATCTGTGTATCAGCTATTTCAGCGACTCTATCGAAGAAACTGGCCCTCACAGTCGAAAGTCGTTTTTGCAGTGATGGACAGTGGCATTCGTTTTATTTAAATAAGTGTAGTCGTGAGTTATGATTCAAAACGCGTAGTTTAGGTATGTGACAAGTCATGTTTATGCACACGAGGGACCACTTGGATCTTATGTTAGTGCTGACCCCTTACAGATCGTGAAGGGAAACACTGTGCATAGAAACAGTTCAGAACTTGTAAATAATTTGTCTTCCTTTTTCAATAATTATTTGGCTAGATGCAACTGTGACAAATGAAAAATGCCTCCAAGTGTCTTTTTAAGTGTTCTTATTCCTAACAAGTCTACATTTCGGGAACCAACGCATGGCTTTGCACTCAATAAGGGCTCGCTCTCTGAGCTCTAGGAGTGCCAGGCCCTTTTAAAGCAGAAATATTAGTGACCCAACGGGGAAGTGAGATCTTCAGGCTTTAGACCCCGACAGAGTTGGCAAACTGGGGGAGTGCGCCTCAGTGGGGCGCCCGGTTTTGGTTTTCCCGTCTGCTCATTGATCTTTCTTTTGGCCTCGCCATAATGTTTCCCAAGGCGCCAGCCCTAAGAATAGCTTTGTATGTCACAATGCTTGTTCATACCAACACGTGCAGCATATCAACACTTAAATCACATAAATTTTAATGTACAAATGTTGCAAATACGCCTCGGTAGCGAAATGTCTTTTTTTCTTTGCTGATGAATTCAGCAAATGGGAATGTTTCGCT
Organism: Melieria crassipennis; assembly: GCA_963668005.1. Taxonomy (NCBI): domain Eukaryota; kingdom Metazoa; phylum Arthropoda; class Insecta; order Diptera; family Ulidiidae; genus Melieria; species Melieria crassipennis. Next base: position 42,003,480 of record OY764962.1, read on the forward strand.
TTTGTCGAATAATTTTCACATTTTATGTACTCGATAACAGTTGAAGCTGAATGAAACTGTGGAGAGCGACAGTCATTAATAATGATGTCCTATCATAGCTCACCTCCCCCGTTGAATCTATATGAGCGTCAATTATTTATAAAACCAACAAATATCGAGAATATTTAAAAATTCTGCGCGCAAATTTATTGACGTATGTTATCTGTGCGCCAAAAACGTTCTCCCGAATGTATTGAAGCAATTTTGAGCGTTTTTATTGCTTTAAGAAATTCAAATGCCAAAAATGCTGTGTCACAGCGGCAACAACAACAAAGCATGCAAACATTTGTCACGAGCAGCAGCTGCGTGCAACTCATCAGCCTGGCGTCGGTGGCAACGCGCTGCCAGCGTTCCGCCTTAATGAGTTGTAACGTTCGGCAATGCTTTCGTAGTTAAACCAAAAACGCAAAAAAAAACATAAGCAACAAAAAAACTCAAAAACTTAAAATGCAACAGCACCAAGCAGCAGCAGCCACAAGTGCATAAATTCAAACAAAGTTGAGCACAGTAAATGCACACACACACACACACACAAACACACACATAGTAATGCATACTTTTAGTTGCTCGCTGTACGCGCGCATGCGCACTGCCCGCCCGTCATGCGCAACAAACTATTACAAAACAAAAACAACAACAACAACCAGCAACATGGCAACATTTACCGTTCGTACTTTGTTGTTGTATGCTGCAAATGCGGGCAGTGCTCGCAGTGCTGCGTCTTTTTGCGAATGCATTAACCAAAGCGGAAGGAAGCATGAAGGTTGCTGTTTCCCCTCATTCTTCGCCTTCCGCCACTTCCTGCCGCAACTGTTTTGTAGCACTACTTGTGGTTTGCAACCGCTGTTGCTGATTGCTGAAAGGAAGATGGGGGAAAGGCAACACAACAAGTTTTTAACGCCGTTTGTTGCCTACCACAAGGCGCCAGACAGGTAAATTCCAACTTTTGTGCATTTGGAAGAAACAGCAGGTTTGAGAAGAATCTTAATGCATTTTTACATTTTGTGTTTGTGTCTGTGTGTGTGTGTGTGTGTGTGCTGTTGAGTCGTTGTGTTTGAACATTGTCGTTGCTCTTTTTGTGGTGTTTATTGCTTACGGCAGCTGTCAGTCGTTGCAAAAATTGCTCAAAACGTTTTTACGTCGACGTTGAGAGTTCTTGATGGCTGAAACTGTGCGCCGAGTACTCAAAGCCAGTTTCAATAGGTTCGAATACAAGAGAATGAAATTTAAATAATTCATAACAAAAAGTTTTAATAAATTGTTTACTATTAAAGATTTGGTAAACTATATAACCGTGCGGCAGAAATAAAAAAAAATTGTGACACGGGAAAAAATCCATATATGCGCAGCGCAGTGTTATAATTAAATGACACTCATACGCCACGTTGCGCTGCGCAAAAAATTCACCTATTGCGGTTACACAGTTTGAATGTATTTTTTTTGGATTGGTGTCTTAAGCAAATTTGTTGGTCGTTAAAATATCTACAAACTTGCCGAAGACATTATATAGCATTTACGCGTTCGAAGACTTAAGCGACGAACTCGACTAAAATGAGCTAACTTCAAAGACGGATTTCTCTTAAACTAGAACCAATCCAGCCAAACGGCTGATGGATCTCAACTCAGTATACCTATAGAAAAGTCGTTCAGTAGGTCCCCCCATGTCTGAATTTTCGACTTGCACAGTGTTATTTTTGATTTGAAGTGTTTTTAGTGTTTGAACTCAAGTGTTTGAAGTCAACAGGCTATCAATCCATGTTTTTTTCGTAGTCTTCCCGAATATTGGTTTTCGAAAAAGTATTTTTAACGAGTTTGAAATCAATCAATCAATCAATAGGCTAAATCTTGATTCTTTATCTCGACTTCATATCTCGATTTTCAAAAAAGTATAAAACACGTATCGAATTATTTTGCATGTTAAGTGCTTTCACCAATTTAGAAGTCAAAAGGCGTAGAAAATCATGTTTCTTCATACAAACTTTTAACCCTTGATTCACTCACTTGGTTTGAGGTTTGAATTTCAAAAAAATTAAAAACACGTGTAAAAATTATTTTTGATTTAAAGTGTTTTCACCAACTTTAAAGTCAATAGGCCAATCGGTTCAGGGTTTTCGTAGTCTTTCCGTATACGAACTTTAACCCTTGGTTCACCGTGTTAAGTTTTGATTTTCGAAATATTGAAAAATTAAATTGAAAATTTAATTATTTTTTATTTGAAGTTTTTTCACCAAATTTGAAATCAATAGGCCTATTATATCGTTTCTTCATACAACATCTTAACCCATGTTTTGTCTTTTTAGACCTCGAAATTCCAAAAAGTTTCGTCTTAGTGGAGGTTTTTTTTTTTTTTTAATGTACCTAAAGTTAAAATTTCATGTTTGTAGCTTTAGCTGTTTGAACTGGGCGATGATGAATCTGTCAATCAATCAGTCAGTCAGCCAGTCAGGACAAACAATTAAATGTTTTGTTTGCTATGAGCATTGAGTTGGTTCCAAATGTACAAATATGTTACGTCGTAGGGAAAAGACTCTCTCTAGGGAAAAGATTCTTTCTTAAAAGACCCCATCTACATTTTAAGAAAGTTTTTCCTTATTTTACCAATAAATTTCTTATTGCATTAAGAATACAACAAATGAGAAGACTTACAAATTGAAATCACTTTGTCAATTTCCACAACCATGCCAAATTAATTTCAATAAATATTTATAACATCTCTTCATTGCAATAATTTTATGTTAGTTAAGTAGTGGTATTAAAATTTTAAAATCTCCTCATGGCATAAATCAATCAAATTCAAGGACTTTTTGCAAGGACATTCGAATATTTAGTAATTAGCCAAATCAACGCCAACTCCACAACCGACACATTACCTAATCTTAATTATGCAGTTTAGTGTTAATTATTGTCCAATCACGAGCGTTTTCCTTAACTGAGCCGCAACCACAATGGCAACGCAACACATGGTTCGAGCGCATATCGATTCTGGTCATTCTGCTCAACTGCATCACGCTGGGCATGTATCAGCCGTGCGTGGACGACGCGTGCGTGTCGAATCGCTGCAAAATCCTGCAGGTAAGTTGTGAGTTTAGCTTTAGCGATTCATTTGAATACTCGACATCGGGCAAATTTATACTTAAGTGCAATACTTATGCAAATATTGAATGAATTATGTGCGTGTGGAACAAATGACTGCAACAGTTGCCGTATTTATTGAGTTGTAATAAATGATTATAATTATAAACATGACAGGCACACACACACCGCACAGACACATTCGCCGGGCCGCACAGCGGATAGCACAAATATTGATTGTGCGAATATTAAACAACACTCCGACGACAAGTGACTCGTTGCCATTTATTGCTGTTCATTTGCGATGGCACAAATTTGCTAAATTAATTGCTAATTTATAGCTACATTGATATACATACATATATACATACATATCAATAAATAAGTATTCATTGCATATAAAATAAAAACAAATGAAATTGGGTTAAAGTTCGAAATCAGCGAAAAGGCATAAAGCCACATTTTCAAAGCTTAAAGAGAGAGCAACTGATTTAATCATTAGCTGATCTGACTCAGTAAATTGTAGTCTGTTTCATAGCAAGTCAGAAGAAAGTGCCAACAAAGCCTAGTCTACACTAGGAAACAGAGAATCCGAACCCTCCGACTCGATCAACAAGAAATTAAAACAATGGGCAATGGCCAAGTGCCGATAGTAAAATATTCGTTCAAGAGTTAAACCTCTCATTCAAATGTCCAGAATCAGCATAAAACCGTATGAGCCCTGTTTTTCTGTGTAACCATGAAAGACGCATTCTACTTGGCTGCGAGTAGCTCGTCCTTAGTTCTCCTCAAGGCTGTCGTGACAATTATGTCGATTCATTTATTTTTATGTCACGAATGAATACGCACACATACTCATGCAAATACCAGCCAAATGTGCCCTAAACATGGCCGCATGTGTGTGCGTTTTTGTGGTACTTGACTGTAATTTGTTAACGCCATTTTCTGGCTTCAGTTCACTCTTCACTTCCGTCAACAAAAGCGTCGGCTATAACAGCACTTCAGCTCATTAACTTGAAGATGCACACAGACGCACACACATGCTTAGTGTTTGGAGTGGGCGTATGACAGTCTGGTTGTCTGTCTGTGACGTCTAAAGCGGAATTCAGCAGGCGCTGAAATGAATAAGCGGATTTGTTTTCGGCAAACGTGTCGCTGCAGTGGGGGTCGAATAACAGCGGGACGCAAACAATTACTTTCAAGACAACACGCAGCGTGCTACACCAACACAACATAACACATCAACAACAACAACAACAAACACAAAGACGATAACAATAATTGCGGTAAGAACTGTGGGCCATGGTGAGAATGTTGCATAGCGACAAGGCCAAAAGAGTAGACGTGTAATGAAAACAACAACAATAACAACAATAGCAACATGACTAAGAACAGAAAAACCTACTGTTTTATGTATATTTACATGTTTGCACAACAATGGGCACAAAATACGGCCAGTTTTTCATAGCCCTTCTTGCTGAAAGGAAAAATATTTTGTACAAATATCAACAATGAAATTTAACAACGTAATCTCACCTCTTTCTTGGTGCACTAACATTTCTGTTAAGTAGACTTAGTTGTAGAAAACTGTGTGTGTAAATTAAAACCCAACAACACAACTTACAAATGTTATAATTTTATATAATTTTATGGTTTTACACTCATCATGTTCATAATGTAGTCTACACAAAACAACACAAACATCACATTCATCCCGTCAGCGACAGAAGGCCCTTCAAAAAACAGGATATTGTATGTAAGTACGCACACCAATTCTAGTTTAACTGGTGCGTCGAAAGCCCTGGTTTTGCATACAAATTAGCAATTATTTCAACTTGCAATAACAAACAAAAAAAACAAATTAAATTATTTAATAGTATTCAAGTAAAACTAACGAAGCGTGCAATCATTGTAGTTTTCCATGCATCTTGCATAACAGTTCCCTTTGCCACAGTCTGTCAGCTTCTGTTATGTGAAACCACTAACCGCTGCCTGCTCTAACATTTTCCCATACGTTTGTCTTGCGCTTTGCACTGTTAACTCGTAGCTAACATAGGAAGCCGTTTCACTGCTGTTAACATGGAACGAATTGTTTTAATTAACAATTAATAGGCCTATTACGGTTCGCGAGTCGAATGAAATATTGGGCGAATAGCATGATTTCATATTACGGATGGCTATTCGCCAGTCATTCGCCACTGTGACATTGGCCTCAGCGGCGAACGTGTAAATTTTCAAATTATGAAAAGCGAGTTAACTGTTTTTCGTTCGCTTCATGTGTCAAAAACGAGCGAATAAAAATTGTGTGTGACTGGGAAGCATTATGACGCAAAATTTGAATAAAAAGTAAGTATTTGAATTTAAATAGATTAATTATTTATAAAAAATGAATTAATGCAAATAATTTAGCAACAGTATGAAGAAAACAAATGCCAAGCAATTTGAAAAGATGGTTGCACTGATGCTGGAGCATCCAGAAGTGGGACGAGGACTCGGAAGCTTCGGCGCTAGCAAGAAATCGACAGCGGAGCAATGGAAGCAGTTTGGAGAAGAGCTTAACACTCTAGGGCCACCAGTACGCGATGGACCAGGCTGGAATAAAGTGAGTCCATAATCCCTGAACCCTTATTATATAAATTTAACATTGTACTATTTTCATTTTAAGGTTTGGCTGGACTTTAAGCTAAAATTGAAGAAAAAGTTAGGTGCTAATAGAAAAGAATCAGTTGCCACCGGTGGAGGTCCATACAGCCAAGTGACTCTTTCGCCTCTAGAACAGGCGGTGGAGTCCCTTCTAAGCCTGAATGAGGCTGTAAATCCTGAAGGTCCCATTTTTGGACCCAGAAGTGGCATAAGCGACCCCAGCACAAGTGCAAGCGCACACAACGTCAATAGCGGCTTCAGGACAAGCGGAAACGGCCCCAGTGCAAGCGAAGACGGCCCTAGCAATTGCATAAGCGTGCCTGAAGACGACGAGACAATGGTGGAATATCCGCATCAGGAGAGCGAAATTCAAGCCACCTCCCGAAAGAGAATGCGCTCATCTCTGTCGGATGTACAAATGCGCGAAAGAGAACGCTTGGAGTTGCTGAAGAAGCAGACTGCGAATCAGGAGGAGCTAATGGAAGAGGTGAAAAACGTGAATCAAAATTTAAAAGAAATTGCAAGATATGCCCGAAAAAATTTTGAATTAAAAAAGGAAAAGGAAGCTCGAAAAGCAAAGGAACACCAGGATCGTATGCGCATGCATAAAGAGAAAATGGAAATTAAAGTACGTGAGATAGAGTTGAAAGAATTAAAATATAATATGAATAAATAAAACGATTTTCATGACTGTTTATCTATACTTTATTTTGTTTTAAATATTATCATTGCGAAAAAGACATGGTTTGTTCTATCATACATATTGCAGCGGCTTGGGTTTTTTTTTTAAAATAGAGATGACAAAATTTCATTTCTTCGTCGCACTCCATCATTAACGGAGGTGTCCGCAGTGTTAGATTCTAAAGAATCGGGAAGATCTAGGTAACTTTCTATATCTTCTGGAATCGTCATCTTAAAGTACACACATATGTTGTGCAAAGCACAGCAAGCATTAATAATTTGTATTGCTTTTTGTGGTAAATAATGCAGTTTTCTTTCTGCTAAAAGGCATCGAAATCTACATTTAAGTACGCCAATCGTTCGTTCAATTATGTTCCTGGCTTTGGCATGGTTTTTATTGAACACTGATTCTCTACTGCCAGCACTCGCATTACGGAATGGCGTCATCAGATATGGCCGCAAAGGATACCCAGAGTCACCTATGGTGGATGTGGAGTTTTTTTGTATTAAACAGCAAAATTACAACATAGGTCATACGCATACCCAAATACATTGAACAATGCTCTCCGCTATTATGCATCCTTTCCAAGCTTGCATTCAACTCACTGCAGTTCCATACAAATGAATCGTGGGTCGATCCAGGGTACCGTGCGTCGACGTACCGTATAACCATATTATTGTCACAAGCCTTAAAAAATGGAAAAAAATATGTACAAAATTTAATGGCGCTAATATATATTTTAGGAAGGTGCACTTACAATCATTGCGTTCAAACTGTAAAATCCTTTTCGGTTTAAATATTGGTGTTTTCGGTCAAGTGGAGCAACAACAGCTATATGTGTTCCATCCACACATCCAATTATTCCCGGCAGCGACGATCTCGCGTAAAAATAATTCCTAGCTGTTTGCTTTTCAACTTCAGTCATTTCCATTCTAATCCACTCATGGCAAATTATCCTTTCAAATATGAGCAGCACTTCCTTCAGCACAACTGAAACTGTTGCCTGTGCAAAGCCGATTTCGTAATCATTTCCAACACCTTTTTGGTAGGAGCCATCTGCGAAAAAGCGCAGGGCGCAGGCCAGTTTAAGGATTGGAGGAATTGCAGCACTGCGTGTGGACTTCATCAATGGGCTTATTTTCTCTAGCACATGCACGAATGCTTCTTTACTTAAACGAAAGTATGATACAAACCTAGAAGCAAATTCTTTAGAATCCTCCCGAAACTTATAAAATTCGCATACTCGTATTTACAGTCGGTTGTTTAAATCGAGTGGATTAGAGCTGTCTCTAATGCTACGTCGCAGTCTCAACATATTTGCTTCCCCAACGTTATAACCATCTTCAAAAAATAGATCGGCGCTGCTCATCATGATGAAAAAACGAAAAAATTTTCCAACAATTCAAATACAAATTCAAAGTTTCACGTCTGTCAAATTTATTTTTGTATTTTAAGGTTGGTAACAAGGCGAATCACAGCGAATCAGTTTACTCGCTAACCATAATACGTTGTTGGTTGTGACTCGCCAACTCGGGCGAATAGAACAATTCATTCGACTCGCGAACCGTAATAGGCCTATAAACATTTACATTTTGAAGTCGCCTTTGGATGTTCGGTTCACTGTTAGCTCGTCGCTTACATAGCAAATAATTTCATTCGCTGTTAATAAACCGCTTTTTGCAATGAATAACATTATCAGCAGAGCAGTAGGTAAACAGACTTCACGCAGAGTTAACAGACCTTAGAAGATTTTAAAGACTTTTCATAGATTTGAAAGATTTCATGTACGTATTGTAAAAGATTACTGAAGAAATGAAAATCATTTCGTCTGTGGCATAATTTTTTCTTCATGTTTAAGGCAAAAGTGGTTTGTGCGTTTTTCCTTTACATTTTATATTTTTCATCTTTAATTCTTCTACTACAAGCTGTAAGTTTGCTTTGTTAATTCTGAACACTTAACATTTTGTCATAATTAAACGAACAAATTAGAATAATTTGAAAAGTAATTTTCATGTTCTTTTTAATCTTAACATCCGAAGCGTAGAATGCCGCTAAGTAGTGTTGAGAACATTTAGTTGCTGCTAAAAATATGTGAACTGCTTATCTGTATGTAGGTCCGTGTGCCCGAAACCACAGCTTACAGAAATCTCAAGAAGACTGCCTGTAATTAATTGTTGATATTAATTATGTCATGAACTTTTTAGTGGAAATACTTTCAAACAGATATGAACCGTTTCAGTTTACTTTAGTAGACTTGAGCAAATTTGTTTGGTACTACTAACCCACCCAAAGTGTTATCCCGGCAAAAAATTAAATTCTCACACTCTCACACTTGCACTAACACACTTTCCATGCTATTCCAGTTATAAAACAAACAGGAAGCTATATGACTTCAGGGCTTCGCCTGCCAGCAATCAGACAACACCGCCAGGCAGCTGAATACACAAGCAAGTCAGCCAAGTGACAGCCGCAGTGACATTTCTTCTTGTCGCATGTTTGGTTGTTTGTTTCGGTTTATGCTGCTAGTTACTTCCGGCAACACATATTCACACGCAAACACACACACACACACATGCGCATCTAGGCATCGCGCGCAAAATTTATGGCAGCTACTTTAAGTCGGCTTTCTTCGCTTCCGCAACTGCCAGTCATTCCATTACGTTGTTCGCCGTTGCTGTGGTCTGGCCACTTTGCCTCACTGTTGCCGGCTAATTACGTTATTTGTAATGAAGCCAAATTAGTTGCGCCCACGTCAACCAGCGCCTCAACGTTGACATATTTTGTCATTCAAATTGCAATTAAACACTGACAGCAAAATTTAAAATTGTTCGCAGCATTTAATCTGCGCCTTAATGTGGGCCCAAATAGCGAGCAGACGTAGTCTAAGCATAGAGCACTGTACAAATTAGTGTACAAAATTCCACATGTCACGCACTCTTCACTTCGTTGCGTAGACATACTAATGACTGCCGAGGATGACGCCGTAGAAAAGTACAAACCAACTGACTTTCGGATTTTATAAACTGATTTTACATGAGAGATAACAAATTAATCAAGAAAGATGACTGATATGGGTCGCAGACAGACTCAAATTGTTTCACAATTATCATTTATTACACTGAAAATTTCACAAGTTTTGACTTTTAGTACAAGAAATAATACTTCAGCTTTGTAATAATTCGTTTTTAGATTAAGAAATCCAAAATCTAAATCAATTCTTTGTAATTGTATAATTTAATATTATTGATTTAAAAATTGCCTGAAATGATTTAAATAATTAATTTAATTTCGCGCATTGAAATTTACTTTTCATTTAAATGTCACTCATACGCCCCTCATGCTGCAATATTCAAAAGCCTATGCGGCTTCTGTACACAAAGGCAAAGCATAAAATAACAGCAGCTAAGTGCAATTATGCAGACAAGACAATTACAACAACAACAACGACTATTGTAAATATTTACAATATGGCACAAGCAAAAGGCGCCAACACACTGCACTGCAAAACCACGAATGACTAAGGAAAAGCACTTAACACTCAAAAGCGACGCTAACAAGTTGACAGCTGACAGTCGACAGCAGCAACATGCAGCATAACATAACACAAGTGCCAACAATAGCAACAATGTGCACAACAACAACAACAACAAGTGCAATTCAATTATCAACGCTTGCCAAACAAACACCCACACTTTCACGAAACCGACGCAGATACACTCACGCACACACACTGACATACACACACACACATACACAAGTCGATATAAAGGACATGGCGGCCTAATATGTCATCGGCTTTGGCTGAAAAGTGAAAATTCATGCTGAATAAACGCTTTTAATCGTGTCTATCGTTCATATGTTTGCATATATATACATATATGTGTGTATATTGATGCGTGCGAGTGTGTACGCTTTAATGTTGTATGCGATTCACATGCACGACTGGCATGTCCTCATCTGAATAATTAGCAGGTGTCAGTATTTTGAAGCAATTAGTGTGCAAATACCCATAAATTGGCTCCGTTCTTAGTGTCGATGAGTGGTGGTATGTGAGTGTGTTACAGTGCAATCGAAATGTTAACAGATTCATATAGGTTGGAAATATAGCAGAGAACTTTTTTCGTAATGAAATTACGTTTTTCAAGTCTTTAGAACACAACACAGAATTTGTTTTTAAATTGAACGTGTCCTTTAAGCTGTGCTAATTTGTCTGTCTGTCTAAAAATACATAGTTAAAAAAACATGTTTCACGTATTGGCATTATTTATATTATTTAATGCTTGTACTTATTCATCATTTACGCCATTATCCGCCCTCCTGGTCTGCTTGAACCCATCAATATTGATCACTGTATGAGTTTTATTCATCATTGACTCCATTGTACGTCGCTCTTTAAACGAAGGTAGACACCACTCAGGTGTACATCCCATTTTCCGGGATTTAGGTGACCTCAAATCGAACTTTAAGAATTTAATGACTTTTGTCACGTCATGTGACTGACCTCTACCGTTGCAACAAAATGGTAATTTTCATAAACTTCTCTTAAGCTGTACTCATACAACAATCTAACGCTGCCTCTATCTACATAAACCTATGTTGGGAGTGCAGTCAACTCAAGTTTACAGCAGTTTTCGCATTATATTTGTGTCCCCGAATATTTAGAGTCACTGTGGTTCAGTGGTTAGTGCATAAGATTGCGATTCAGTGAAGTCATAAGTTAACCAAACTTGATCAAAAATGATTCTATGCACACAATTCTCTCGACTCCAAGATTAAGAAAAACTAAATTTCATTTTTAAACAATTTATTTAATTTTTTTAAATAGTAAAAGTTGTACAAAGAGAGTTGTAGACCTACTAAAAGAACCACAAGTATAGAAAACTTTGGAAAATATAGTTAAAATTTTGAAAGCTATATGAAATGTATAAATTTTAATCTCACTTAATTTTCATTGTATTTCAATTAAAATATCTTATTTTTAGTTTTTAAACTATCTTTGAAAACCTTGATGTTCCTTTTCTTTTACAAAAAACGAGGTACAAATATTTTATGTTGCATACGTCAGATGAAATGAAATTATTAAAAAATATATATAGCGTTTCCCCTTTTTTTTAGATTTTCCAGTATTTTTTTCTTATTTTTAAATGCCTGTTTTTGCCTTTTTAACAGTTTTTAATGCCCTATTTTGCCTTTTTTTGCAGTTTTTAGTGCCTTTTTTGCAGTTTTTAGTACCTTTCCATGCGTTTTTTGCTATTTTATTTTGCCTTTTTTATAGGTTTTTACAAGGTGCGTTCCAAAGTAAACAGGACTTTTATAAAATAAAGAAAACGGATGATTATTTTTGTATAATTCTTTTTATTTATTCAAAATACTCCCCTTCTGCTTCGATACAACGTTTTGCACGGTCCAAAAGCATTTGGAATGAGTGTTTTAGGCCATCGGCCGGCATCGCCTTCAGAATGTTGTTACAAGCCTTTTGGATGTCTTCAACGTCCTTATAACGTTTTCCTTTCATCGGCAAATGCAACTGACCGAATAAGTAGAAGTCACAGGGAGCCATATCAGGCGAATACGGTGAATAATTGATGGTTAAAATGCGATTTTTGGTCAAATAATCGGTCGTAACTACGGCTCTGTGAGCCGTTGCAGAGTGCCGGTGCCGGTGCGGAGCTCGTACCAAAGTTAAAAACATACTGTCACATTGAGCGGGATATTTCGGCTTCTACTAGACCAAATGTCATGAAATTTTGACAGGATGTGAATGAAAGATGTACCTTTCCAACGCATGTCACACATAGATGGCGCCACCAGAAACGTCCCTATTGTAAAAGTTCTGTTTACTTTGGAACGCACCTTGTAGGTCCTCAAAATCCTTTCCCTGCTGATGAGATTGAAATGGAATATTTTCTTATGAATATCTCCCAATCTGCCATTCAAAATCGATATACATAAATACGTTATGTATATAAATACATACATAGCTAAAGTGCTTCATCGGCTATTTTAAGTTTCAAACATCTGTCTTATTCTATCCCTATCGAACTATATGTCGTAAGTAAAGCCAAGTTAAATTCACCCAAAAATGTTCCTTTAAGAATTACCTTTTCTAATTTTCTTTTGATAATGGCCAAGTTTACTGTCATATGGTCGTAAAAGGAACCAAGAGAAGCTAATAAAAAATTACCTACGGAATGGATAATGGGTGCTTTTTACTTCTTAAAATTAGTTAGGAAATTCTGGATATGAGATCCAACACAAAAAACCACCAATTAAAAAAGTAAACTGTTTTGACTATTCTGTCAGTACCAGTAAACTAAAGCAAACTGCTGAGCATCAAATGAAATAATTTCTTATCAGAAGCTATCAACCTGCCATTGAAATCGATATAAATATACTCTGATTCTTTTAATTCAAATGTAAAGTTGCATGCTTCATGTCCTGTTCAGACAGCCAAATGAGTTGAGGCAATTTAGCTCTTAATTGAGTTTATTGCTTCTGCTGCTGTTCACACACCTCAATTTAGCTGTTATCGATTATGTTATCGAACATGTTTTGGTTTTGACGGAAGGAAGGTTTTTTCTGGTTATGTATAAAAAAGTTTTTAAAAATATTTATTGAACATTAAGAAATATCTTTTTAAACGAAATTTCAAAGCTAACAAATGTTAACAAACGTCTTTTGTTTCTGTCAGTTTCTCATTTTTGTTTTGGTTTGGTCTATTGTGAATGAATTTGGTTATCGCTAACAGCACCACACAGAGTTGCATGGAAAATCTAACTCAATTTATGGTCAATTTAGTGCTAATTGCAATTAGTTCAATTTAGACTAAAATTTGAGGATAAATTGAGAAAATGCCTAAATTGCGCAATTTAGCTGGCTGTGTGAATAGGGTATCGCGTGTGCTTGAAATCCAACCCACTCGCTCAGTCTTGCCAGTTATTTGTTGATATACATTTGACCATTTTATATATTTTATATATTTAACTACTAAAAATGAAATAAGTATGTATGCACATTTCAATAATAAAAGACAACAATGCAAATATATTGCAAATTATTCATAAATTTATCTCTCTCACTCTTTAAATATTTATTAATTTACTTTTTGTTATGTTTGCACAGATTTTTGATGACATAATTTTCGCATTTTTTGCACTCGAGATGAGCATCAAAATGGTCGCCATGGGCATTTACGGCAAGAACACGTACCTGGCCGACTCGTGGAATCGTTTGGATTTTTTTATTGTACTCGCCGGCCTACTGGAGTACGTAATGCATGTGAAGAATCTTAACTTGACTGCGATACGAACGATACGCGTGCTGAGACCGTTGCGTGCGATTAATCGCATACCAAGTAAGTGTTTCTTATATGTACGTGTGTGTGTAAGGCAATGAGCTATGCTGTTAATTGTATGGACAGCTGTGAGGAAGTGTTTGAAATGATGAATTGGCTGTGGGCCCAGCGAACGCCAACGTGGAATGGCGCACAGGTGATGCACGCACAAGTAAGCAGTGAGATCGATGGGTGCCAGTAAGCGGCAAAACACAGGACAGATTGAATAAGTCAAACTTTTCGCATTTGTGATGATTGCTTTGGGCAATGTGAGTAGATGAGCAATTGAAATCAATGAAAAGAAGAAACTGCTCAAGTTCAGCGTGGTTTAACTTTTCTGTTAAACTTAAAGTCATGACAGCAGCAGAAACATCATGGCGACGTCCTAAGAAAACAAGCATTTGAAATTGCCTCAATAAAACTGTGAGACATTTTTGAGGTCATAGAATCTGATCTGGAATCGGTCCAGACTGGTCAATAGTGGTGGCAGTGGATGGAACAAACTTCTAGCTGAGTTTTAAAAAGTTAGTTTCCTTGTAAAAGTTACAACCGTCTAAAGTTTACGTAGGTTGGTGTGTTTAGCTAATCAGCTTTTCCTTTACAAGTTCTAAGAAATTCAAAATTTTTCATTACTGTCTTCAGCAAACTTGCAGCTAATGTTCAAATTAACAAATTCTATGATTACTCTAAACGCATATAATTATATCTCACATTCAATTTGGAGGACAATGTTAGCTTTTAAAAGCTGTTGCACAGTGTAATTGGAAATAGCCCGATTTACGGTATCATTTTCCCTACCGATTGGGTTAGGATTTTGTGAAAAATTAGATAGGTTGGCAGGTAGAAGCGTTTGCTCCGAGAAAAGCTCACTTTGTCATAAAAGGTCATTGTGATGCCACATATAAGTATTTGAACTCATATCCCTGACAAAGCTAAGTAAGTAGACTGTTAAAAGTCTCATCGGCTATATCTTCTTAATTATCGAAAAATAAGTTTTCTTCAAATCACTTCGAGAGTGCAGAATAAGTTGTAAATCTTTTCTTCTTCGTCCATGCAACTCCTGTAAATGGCTTCTGCCGATATCTCAGAATTAATCGGCTCCAACTTCGGCCATATTCGGCCAAAAAACGCACATTCGGCCAATAATCCGTTCCGCCAAAAATAGGTACAGGCCGAAAGTCGAAGCCGAATGTGATCAACTCAATCAATTTGAGTACAAATCGCTCGCTCGATCAAAATGATTGATTTTGAGCCAATGTACCGTAGCCGAAGGTGAATAACTTAATTTATTAATAAGAAATATGAAAGTAAACGCAATTTCTTTACCATTTTGTGAAAAATAACTGCAATAACTGCAAGTTGCTTGCGGAAGCAATTTCATTTACTTACTTTCGTATTTTTTTTAATTATTCACTTTCCGCATCGATTTTAGCTGAATGTGAGTCTTGCAGCCGATTAATCGGCCAAAATGTCACCTTCAATCGGGCTCTAGTTGTAGCCGATATACCGTTTATACTAATTATAACCGATTATAATCCACACTCTCGGGTATCCAAGGTCAAAGATGGCGCTCCATGAAACCCTCTAAATAATGCAAGCAATGTTAGTCAGTTCGTGTCTTTTATTGCGGGTACAAATAAGTTTGAGGGATTTACAATACATAACGTGAATGTGCCAAGAAAACACAATGTCCGGGAATTGGGAATCTTTCTGCACGAGAATGCTCGGCTACACGTTGAAGACGTCGTCAAGGAAAGATTAGAGACGCTTCAATGGGATGTCCTGTCCCACCCGCCGTATTCGAAAAACTTTGCTCCTTCCGCGTATAGTTTGTTTTGGTTCGATAAATCATGTCCTGCCGATCAGTACCTCAATTCTTAGGAAGAAGCCTCAAATTGGGTGCATTCTTGGATCGCACCAAAAGACGAAGCATTTTTTCAGCGCGGAATCCGTACACTCTCTGAAAGATACAGAAAAGTCGTAGTTAGCATTGTACCAATTTCACTTCAAGTTTATACAAAAAACCTCAAAACTTATTTGTACCCCCAAGCCTGGTAGCCCCTAAGTCCAAGCCTGTCAGTACTTTGAGATCATCGATTCATGGATTTGCCACCCCTGGCCAGTTCGTCCTACAGTTGTCGGGGATGTCCCTATGATCACACACTAAAGATAGATTTTGTTGGGTGTTCACAGCTAATCACATTATTTGTTAGTATGTAAGATGGCACTCTGAAACCCATTGAGAGAATTAAATGGTCTCGTGCAGACACTTAACTGTAACTTGTAATTTTATTACATCTCGTAAAAAAAACTTAATCTAACCAATCTTCCACTCAATCTCTTTGTATAGTTGTGAATGTTTGTACAGTTTATGATTTTAAAATAAATTTTTCTGTTCATTGCTTTGTCATAAATTCTGGCTCTTTTCATCGCTCTTTGTCCGCAGGTATGCGTATCCTGGTGATGCTGCTGCTCGACACGCTGCCCATGCTGGGCAATGTGCTGCTGCTCTGCTTCTTCGTCTTCTTCATATTCGGCATTATCGGCGTGCAGCTGTGGGAGGGCATTCTGCGGCAGCGTTGTGTGCTCACCAACCTGCCCAAGTACGCCAATCCACCGTAAGTATCAGCACAACGTTTTCGGCTTTTTGTTTTTGTATAACTTTTTCGTTTCTTCTTTACATTTCTTGGGTTTGATTAAATTTTTAATTTGTTTAGACTTTTTATTGTGGCTTTTTTGCTGTTTTCTACCAAAACCACGGCAGCCAAATATTAACAAACCAACCAAAAAACCAATTATTTTATAATGTAAAAGCAAATTATGCGATCAAGTGCACAACTAACTGTTAAGTGTGCAGTTGAGATACTCAGAGATTTTCGTCTGAAAATTTTTGTGCGATTGCTTTGCGGTTTCTTCAGTTCTGGGCCGTAAAAACCGACTGCATTACACCATTTTTTTTAACCGAAACTAAAAGTGCGCTTTTCATGTTTTTTAAATAACATATTAAATAACATTAAAAAACATTTTTAAATAAAAAATAACATTAGTGTAGTCCATTCATTATTAAAAAATAGATTTAAAATTGCCAAGAAATATAAACCATTGAGTGATCTTAAATATTCCTTCACTAACTCTGGTGTTGAGTTCAAATAATTAAAAGTTTTTGTTTTGTAAGTTAACTATTTTATATTTTTAGATATTTAGACACATTAGTTAGTCAACATTTAGGAGAACTTTTTGGTATGTTAACTAAATTATACCATTTTCAATTATTAGCTTTTCATTTAAAAGTCACTAGTTTATTTGGGAAAATTTGTTGTCTAATCAACAAATCTCATTCACGAACAAAAAATTATAAAAATTTTACTACCTTTGAAGAAACTTTGGTTGCAAAATACATTAAAAAAAATAATACTTCGCAAACTGTTTTTTAGGCTAACCAATCCAAAATATACGAACGACATTAACACTTCTACGGTCGCTACCAGAAATCTTCGATATATTTTGAATATCTTTCAATAATTTACATAAAAACCCTCAGTTAAGAATACCAAAGGTGCAGTAAAAGGAAAGCATTAAATTGAAGACTTATTTTAGCACAGTTAGAATGATCCGGTTTAGGTCAAATAACTATGTATCGTTTTATTCAATAACTTGCTGCCATTTTGAAGGTAAGTCCACTAGGCTTCCCTCATGTAAACCCTGGTTTCTTCTAGCAAAAACCTGGAAAATTTTTCAACAGCAAAATCATTCCCCATAGACTGGAACAGAAAGGAATCACTTGATGCCACATTTAAACCCAAACAATCTGCCAGAGCTTGTCCGCCATTCCTGATGGATCACAATTCCTATCCGTTTGGCCACCTATGTACTTCTTCAGATGGTCCAATTGTGACTCCAAACAGTTTTTCTGCAGTGTTTGGCTGCTGGGCAATCGAAATAGACAGTCGAACTTAATGATTTTGATGATTTTATTGTGATTTTCGACTACTGGCCTTTCAGAGCGTGGTGCATCTTTGACATCAAAATTACCAAAATGGGACTATGAACTCTTTTCGTATTTGCAGCCACCTGGCTTGCATTTTTATCTGCTTTTATCGAAAAAAAACTCTCAAATATTACGTATTTTCTCTTTGGTGGTGTCCAGCCTTGACGCGCAATCAAACAGAAGTGAGTCAAGCAATTGCAAAATTGTCTGAGAAGTTTCTTTAGTGCCAAATCGTATCTTTTTAATGCCATTCAGCGTAACCCGATCGCAAGATATAGATTACTAAAGCCATCTATTGGGAAAATAATGGATTTATTTTTATTGCACCTTAAATTTAGATAGATTAGAAATCTTTTAAACACTTTTAAAATATTTTTGATTTGCTTAGAAAGATTTAGAAATTATTTTTTATGAAGATTTTGAGATCATTTTAATTTTTTGTTTCGTGTTTATGATTTTCTTTAAATAGTCTTAAAAACATTAGCAATTTTGTTTTCTTTCATTTCTAACATTGTTTACTAAAATTTGAAATTTCTTTTTTTTGTCAAAACTCTGTGCCAAAATTTCAAGGCAACCAGTCTGCCTGCGCCAACTCCACCAAATTTACCAATAAACCCTACACGCACAATGTGCTGCAACTTGAACGTTCGCGGCCGCCTCACCTGCACTTTGACGGCAACAATTAATTTGCATATTAAAAGCAGCAGACACTGCCAGCGATTATATTGACGGCCATGTACGTTGTCTGCCTGTTTGAGTGCTTTATGAACATTTTCCACATTTTGCTCAATTTTTGCTGCTGCAAAGCTTTGCATATTGCATTCTCATGTCACTGCTCATATGTGCTGGCGTTGGCAGTTTTACTGCTTCATATTGCTGCGAGTGAGCCGGCAGCGTTGCGACTAAAAATAAACTCCACATAAAACAACCGCAGGAACTCAAACAAACGCAGAAATCGATGCAAGGCACGTCAGCACAGTACCCACACTCACACATACATACATAGAGGAGATGTGTATGTGTATGTGTGTGTGTGAGTGTTGCGACAAAAAGTGGCTGCCAGGCGCCACTGTTCGCAACGTACACACAGCTTGTCCTCTTCTGCCCCGCCGCCCTTTCATTCAGTCAGTTTCGCGTCAGTGACAGCATTTGGAATGCAGTCATTTATGTTATGATTGCGCTGTCAGTTGAAGCTTATGCGGTGTCAGTGGTGCGGGCATACTTGGCGTATGAGCAACCATCAATTTGAATATGCAATATTCCGCACGTTACAAGCACCACAGAGTCGAAATGGCACAAAAAGAGCAAAGCATCGTGCATTGCTTTTAGCTTCCACTCCACCCATCACTTGATTCGTTTTCATTTCACATACGCTGCGGCAGCTAACCAACACTCACATCGTAAATATGCGCATAAATATTTTTTGGTTTATGTTTTCTTTATGTCAATTATCGGGGGGGAAAATAATAACAATAACATTTATCGTTCAACTGTAAACGGGACACAGCGCTTTCATCGCTTCCATCTCTCCTGCCTGCTCGCCGTCGCTGTAAATACATGTACACGCTTTCGCCACAACCACGACTCCGTTTCCACGTCACGGTGCCACAATTTCAATTTGTAATTATTGTATAGAGTGTTGTGAATATATTTGCATTCCAAATGGTAGCCCAACCATTCCGCACACACACACACACACACACATAATCACAATCACACAATCAATCAGCGGCACACAGCGCACTTTTTGTAAATTAATTCCGTCACAAGCCATCGATGCGTTGGTGTCTTCGTGTCGTGTCTGCGTTATATGTTATGTACATACATACATACATACATACATAAAAAGTCGATTTGTGATCAGAATATTCTCAATTTCAATTTAACCATTCGGCGTCGCATTCAATGGTTCCCAACCAAAGTCTAAATTTAGTTTGTGTGCCTTGTATTATATTTAAATTGTTTGTGGTTGTAAATATCAAACTTGGTCTGAAACCCACGAAACCCACGTGGTATAAGTATGAACAGTTTTTTATGCATATTTGCGTTTACACTAAGCACACTTCAGGGCGTGTAAATGAGTTGCCATCAAATGGGGCTGAAACAGTGGCGGATCCACGGGGGGGGGGGGGGGGGTTCGGGTCCGGACCCCCCCATCGGGAAAATTAAAGATGTTATTTGTAACATTTATTGGCTCCTAATTTTCAATTTTCGTTACGGGACGGAAAAGTGTCGCATGAGCAAGAAAAGTAAAGGAGAGTTAATATTATTATTTAAAAAATTCAAGAACTTTATTAATCATTATTAGATTTCATAAAAAACTGAAGAGCAGGCTACCTCAAACACTAGTAAATTTTCGAGGTTTTTTGAAAAATTCTACTAGAATTTCGTCCTCGGTAGGTTCAATGTGGGTATGGATATTCAAAGAAGCAAGACCATTTAGTCGTTCCTGTCCCATCGTATTTCTCAGGTAATTTTTGATCCTCCTCAACGTCGAAAATGATCGTTCTGGAGTTGCTGTAGTTACAGGTAGTACTGCCAAGACTCGCAAAATTATATCGACATTCTTGAATGAGTTGCTGTTGATGACCTGAAAAATATCGTCAGATTGGTGTTTGCATGTGTGACTCGATCCGAGAAAAGGGACTTACTAGGCACAAAATCGATTGTTGGATCATGATTGATCCTTTTCTTCTCTGGTTCAGATGCTGGATCAAGCCGAGTAAAGTATGAAAATAGAGTCCTCTTCATGTTGTAGTCTCAAAAGAAAATGTTTTTTTTTTAATTCTCAAATTACAATTTTTCTTGATGACACTTCAGAGAAAATTGACACTTGTCACTCTTGTCAGGCTTATCGAGGAAAAATAGAGGAAAAGTTTAAGAAATCTCTGACAGTGCTGCCAGTAGATTCTATTCGCCGCGGTATTTGAAAAATTAAACTTGTTGCATTTGTGATGAATATTGTGTATGCCGAAGGCTACACCTTCAAATTTTACTCGATATATACATATATATATATATAGTAAAATTTTGAGTAATAGACCCCCCCTTGGCCAAATCCTGGATCCGCCACTGGGCTGAAATATTAGCATTGATACAACTACTGCAATGATTTTTTTACAAATGAAACTAGATACACCAATTTGTATAAATGTTTCCTTTTTAATAAAAATAAACTTTTAAATAAAAATAAAAAAAATTACCTAAAACAAGTAAAGACAATAAATGGAAAAGCATCACCGAAAAGCATCAGCGGGGAAATTTTTTTTATATTAATAGACTTGAAAAGCTCTTGACCGCATACTGTCACTGGAAAGTCTGCTGATGCTCGAAAGTTTCGGAATAATAAAAATTCAGTATACGCATCCCTAAGCCATGACACAAGTCAAGTGCCAAAGCGAGCTCACAGAACGCTTTGAGGTGAATTAAAGTGCATCAAGGTGCAGTTAGTAGTTCGTTTGTTATTGCATTTTCTGATGGACCTCTCGACCTGTGAAATGCAAAGTTGTATGCTGTGGACGATCTCCTAAAGCAAAAGATTAGACCGCTCTACAAGAAAATCCGTCGCAGTGTGTAGGTGAACTCGAATCTAATGGAATCTACTGGACTCTGGATAAAAAGGTTCATATAGAGGGGTTTTCAGTAAACCTGAACTTGAAAATAGAATACAAATAGTTAATGAAGAGATATGACACACACTTCCAATGCAAATTTACGGCTTTGTTTACACAACTCGATCCGACCTTTGTATGAATCTTTTGCATAAGTTGCGCGGAATCCCACTAATGGTTTGAATGATATCGTTTTCTAGTTGGAAACTTTTTTTTTTCTTGCACAAATCAGTGACTTAACTAGGCTCCAGAGAAAAAAAACCTTAGAACAGCATATGGCCACATTTTGGTGGCATAAATCAGTAACATAACCAAGTCCCAGAGAAAATGAGATTGCACCATTTTGTTAGCCATTTCACATTACCTTTTCGAAAGTAATGAAATACTTGTTGCGTGACTCGTCGAGTTGTCTTGCTGGAGCCACCAGTCGTCCTGTCTCGTCATGTCTTCCAAAAAAGTTTTAGTTAAGTTTAGTTTTAAAAGTTATCATGATTCTTTATCGTTTGCCATTGACAGTCTTTTTCGTTTCTGAAGGCGATTCAAAATACTTAAATATCTGTTTGCTACAAAAGTTGTGGACGCCAAATATGGCTTCAAACGGTATTGGGCTCAAAAGTTGCATACGAACACCCCTAAATTAAATCCTGTTTGCGCCACTGGTGTCTTCCGATGAGGCAGATGGAGTGGAGACTCCGAACACTGCTGTGGATTTCTCTTTCCCGAAATGCTGCAATTTAAAACCAATATTGAACCATGATTTCGGCTGTAAATATTTCCTAATCCAAAAAGTTTGGCCAACAGAAAAAGAATTTTGTAAAGAATATTTGAGCAATCACTGACAGTGAATGACAAACATTAAAAATGGACCAAAAACGAGTTTCATCACTGAATATGATTGGTTCACAAAGAGTTTGGAATTTTTATAATACTAGAACAGGACAGGAAGTTTTATAATACTTACATTTTAACAATTTCGATGCGTTGTTAAATGGCTGAAAGTTTCACGGTAAAATGATAACTAAGAATACTTGGAAAAGTCAAAAATTGAAAGCGTTACTACCTGAAACGTCTGAATCATGAACTATCAAAGTTTGGAAATAATTGTTGAAACCCCCTTTCGAATTCAGTGTGGCTGGTAAAATTGAAGTTCATATTCATCATTCTTTGACTGAGACACATTTTGCAATATATAAATGAAACAATATACATACAAAACAATTGTAATGCAATGCAACTTGCAATGCTTTACGGTTGCAATGCGGAGCCGTTTCGCAAGACTTAAAAAAAAACTGAGCTTGAGCTAAGAAGGAGTGAGTCTTCATTTTGACTTAAGGCTGAGAAAATTTGGTTAGGGTAGGTAAGCTGGCTGACCAGGTCGACTATGCATAACTAGTCCATTTCCTGCATACATTCGAGCCGGTGATGACCATCGTTTGCGAGTGATCCGCAGTTAACCCTTTCGCTATTTTGTTGCCATATGGCACATTCCTACTTTGTGGACGTCTGATTCCTCTGTGGTTTCAAGAATACATTTTTTGTTGGTCCTTAGAATAGTTTGAAGTTTTAGGAAAAATACGAAATTAATAAACTGAATATTTAAGTTTAAAGAAGAGAAGTATACACGTTTTTATAATGGTATTTCTTGACATAGTAAAGCAAGAAGAAGCAGAATACTTTAGATCACTTTTTAATTTGACGTTTTCTTTCAATTTAGATACTTTTTTTTTAATTGTGGCTGAAGTAAATGAAGAAATATTCAAATTTTCGTTATGCGTAAAAAGTTGTAAAAGTTGCTCTGCAGTCCTTTCGAAGGAGCGAGAGAATAAATCTCGTAAGCGTTTTATTGAGTTGTCCGTACATTTAGCGGTTGCGCAGGTAGCTAAAATGTTCCACATCGCCTTCGTCCTGCGGCTCAGGTTGTCATCCATACTTTTGTTAATCACCTGAAAAGGCATCAGAACGGTGCTGAGCAAAGAAATGTCAGTAAATTTTTTTTATTACCTTCAAAATGGCAACTCATTCACACCACCTGAAACCAATCTACGAATCGTTGTATGTATGTTCAAATGTTAGGTTGAAAATTGTTTCTGAAAAAAAAAATATTGACATTACCGAAAGTGTAAACTCAAAACCCCAGTTACAACTTGTCGGCTTCATACAAATAAAATACAAACATAAATTCCTTGATCAGGAATATCAAATAAACAATATGTAATAATATTTTGTATATATAGTTCCTCCTTCCTATTGAAAAACTTCAAATAAATCGTATACTTTATTTTAATTTTCTCTAAAATTACACCCTTACTCACTCAAAGTCCTATTTCTCGCTTACGTTTGAGTAAAGGTGAATACATTTTATTTTAAGTTAATGCTCTATTTTTGCCACTTTCACCTCGAAACACTTTCAGTCCACTTCAGACCACTTTAGTCACATTTTCTATTTGTTTTAAACAACATTATTTCCCTAATTCCACCGACAATTTCCAGCTATGCTCCAACTCCATTCCATATAATTTCTTTCCGCCCTGTATCACTGCCAAACTTTTTAGTTTCACTTCAGTTCAAAAACAAAAACAAACCAACAGCCAAAACAAACGGAAATTCAAAAATTATACGCGATTTTTTGTTTACAGGGGACTACCTGATGAGTACAGAGTTCGAGTCCGTGTTAACTCGTAAGATAAACTCAATTTCTTTAATTGTATTTATGTTTATTTAAAAAAAAAACGCTAAAAAAGAAAATCAATTTCAAAAGAATAACAACAAACGTGTTGAGAAAACACATTTGTCTAAGTTTTTCTTATCGATTTGACTAATATTTGTTACTCTAAAATTGCTCCTTGCTACTATTCTTAGTTGAACCGAAAGCCAATTACTAGTACTAACCCACTATCTTCCTACTATTCAGATATGATTATACATATATATATATATTGTGTGTCAATGTGACGGCGCTATACTTAGAAATACTGCTCGGTGCTAGCCAACTCAACAACTTAGCAGAGTAGCAAACCCTAACAACACCACTTCTTCAAACTATTTCTACAACTTTTTACCACTTGCTGCCTTTCACACCCAAGCGCTACCTTTCCGACATACCCTCTCACTCTTGAAAACATTTCTTTTCCTACTATTTGTCACTTGAAAAAATCGTCTATTGCGACTCGACACACAGTAACTCCAAGTAGTCCATGTCCCTTTTTGTGTCACTGTTCGTAGCGTAATTGATGTCTGTGTACACTTTTATTCTCAGCTTTCCTTAAACATTTGGATTTTCTCAATAAACACAAATTCTATCATTTTATTTGATTACACATAAACACAAGTAATGCAGTTGAAAAAAACACAAATTTGTTCTCAAAGCACACCAAATGATTATCTTATTTTTATGAACAACTCATTAATCATATTTATGTATTTTTTATCTATTGAGTTTGAACTTATTGTGTCATACGATGAGTAATGCGGTTGTTTTTTATTGATCGAAGTTGACATTACTCTATGTATGTTTTTTTTCAATACTTGCTGTTTGTTAGTTATTCATTGGACATCAATTAAAGAGTTCAAACGCGCTTTTTAAGGTGGCAGCTATAACACTACTCGACACGAAAAATGCTCCTAAAAATAAAAGTATTTTTTAGACTTCGGCTGCTGAACATGAAACTGAAAATCATTCTGATTTTTGAAATTGGTCGAAAAATTCACTTTTTTACTACTTTCATCGTCAGTAACTTCCCCAAATCTCATCTGATTTGGACAATGTATATATCCTTGGAAAAGTTAGATAATTACCTTCTGAACAACGGGCAACTTGTGTTAGTCGGATTGTTGTTTACGAGATATGTGCTCATAACTGAAATAAGAGGGGAAGATTTCTGTTTTTCGAAGATTTTTCGAAAACGCTTCTTAAGAAAATTTTTTTATTTTCAGTTTCGTGTTCAGCACCCGAAGATTAGTCTAAAAAATACTTTTGTTTTTAGGAGCACGCGATGAACCCATTTTTTGTCGAGTAGTGTCATTTAGATTGGAGTTGTTAATGGAGCAATTTAGAAAAAATACTGGAAATGTTAAGAAGAGTTTCGTCAGAAAAAAAAACCAAACACTGCTAAATTTTAAGATGATAATATGTATTGCATATAATTCTCATCTATGTACTTTATGTGGATTGCAATAGAAATAAACGAATGCTTAACCAGTCCGTAATAGGAATCGAACCTAGAGCCTCTGGTATGAAAAGCTGGCGCGCTATCGCTGGGCTATCCAGGCCGGCCAGTTATAACTGTAATTCATTATTAACCCTTTCGTTATTTTGCTGCTTTGTGGACGAAAGCATCATATATGGCAAGTTGAAAAGTTTCGAAAAGTTGAAATTTTAGGAACAATACGAAATTACTATACAGAATATTCAAATTTAAAGGGGAGAAGCGTACACTTTTCTTGAATGTTATATCGTTACATAGTAAAGGAAGAAGAAGCAGCAAAATTAGAAAAAAATTTTACTTTGAAAAATTTTAAATTTATATTATTTTTTTACATAATCTTAGCTGAAGTAAATGACAAAATGTTTTATTTTTAGTTATACGTAAAAAATTGTTTATTTAATCAGTTATTACAGCCATAATGGTTGGCCATGTGGTTTCAGTGATATGGCAACATTCTAAAAAACAGGATTAGGGGTATTCGAATTAAGGGGTTATATACCTTTTTCTGTAGGGAAATACAGGGTTTTAATATTTTTTTTTTAAGCATGTTACCATAGTTTTATTTAAATGCAATACAAAGTTTATAAAAGTACATGTCCTTATGTGAATTTGTATAAAATTTCAAACGAAAATTCGAAAAATTGGGGAAGTTACAGTCCTTGCCACAGGACTCCTTTTGTTAGCATTGGTTAACGGTGAGCATGAAATCGAGGTAACGGCTCAGCTCAAAAAAAAAAAAAAAACTACGTTAGTACATAGTGTTACCTTGTTCGTGAACGAAGGATTTTACAAACAAAAATTTTTTACCGTTACAGTGGTATTTTTTCCAAAAATGTCGATTTTTAAGGTCGAAAAATTGAGTTTTTTGCCAAAAAAATATAGAAGAATTTGTCGAAAAAAATTCCTTCGTTCACGAATTAGCTATTGTATGTACAAACAACCCCTCAAAATTTCAAATTGATCGATGTAGTGGTTAGCGGGATATCGTGCTCACCGCGATGGCATTCTTTCAAAAATACGATTCCGAGATAATCGCGTTTAAAGTTTTAGGTGGACATTAAGTAGTCATGAAACTGCGCGCTATGAACGGCCGTATCTTAGGTTCTAGTGCCCCAATCTCGATTAAATTTTGCAGAAAAATTGTTAAAAGTATGTACTTCAAAAATAAGTCATAAAATTTTTTTCGATTTTTGAGCCACAAAAAGGTATATAACCCCTTAAGAAAAACTAGTTATTATAGAAAAATTGTTATAATCACACAGAATACTAAATCGATAAAATTAAATTTGAACTTTCCCCAGTAAACCCCTGTAGCGATAGGGTTGAAGATGGTTATAGCATTTTTGATCTAGAAATTACATAGTCTTGAGGATGAATCAAATTTCTGAGTTTACGGAAATAATGCTATAAAATCGCCTTTACCCATTAAAAGCTGACCCCAGAAAGGCTTGTGCGATTTCCATAAAATTTTACACAATCTTATTAATTGACCTAATCAGAAAAAAATCAAGCAAAAAACTCATACCATGTTTTTTTTTTTGTCATGTTTTTCGCAAACATTACACAAATAAACAAAGTCAAACATTTGCGGAAAATAAAATGTGCCAATAAAATATCAGCTGCTTGGATTTTGACGTTTTCACGCGTTGCGTTGTATGAAAATTGGCAGTGCTTAGGCCCAACGTTGCATTCGCGCAACACAAAACTTAAAGCATATTTTTTGTTTAAAAAATCAAAAAAAAAAATTTTCAAAACTTACTTTTAAATAGTTTAGCATTGCAAAATGCAGCCCACTAAGGGATTTTGATAGGTTTGAAGAATAAGTATTTTTGATTGAATTTCAAAAATTCCCCAAAAAAAACCTTTGACTTTGGATCGAAAAAAACGTATGAATATTTAAATATTTTTGAAATTTGAGTATGGCAGAATCTAAAACGATCAATTCTAATCCAATTCTACCCATTTTCAAGTCTTATGTCTTTATGAATTACTTAATATAGCGAAATTCCCAAACGTTGCGCAAACGCAACGCTCAGGGCTTAATGGGTTAAATCGGTTGAGGAACAAAGTAAATAACTTCCATCGACCCATTCAACTATTCACCCACACTTAGAAGCTATTAAAAAAGTGTCCAAACTGGGTCAGTTAAATTCAAAAATAGATCCATTTCACAGAAGTGAACTTACAGCAGTTTGCGTAAATCTGTACTTTGTCTTCCCTTCACCCATATTCCTTGCTACTTTGAACTCGATCAACCAAAAAACCGCATTACTTATGGGATGGCCCAATAGTTTTATTTTTCCTTCTACCTATTAAAAAAGTCAATTCAAAAGACAACTTTACTTTTCTTCACAATCAACTGATCCATCTATATTTTTCACCCTAGAACCACATATTAAATACATATGTATTCTTAAGTTCTCTTCAGTACTAAACTATTAGGTACTCTTTCATGCATCAACTATATTATTAGAACTTTTGTAAGCTCTTAAAAATTTATATTGAACAATAAAATATTTTTCAAACCATCAAGCAGTTCCCTCAATTTTTAAACACTGAAGACACTAGTAGAAATTTTTAATTTATTTTTAAATTTTTCGCTACAAATAGTAAACACAGAAGCACAAACAACAGCACACAAATGCTTTTAAAAATATTATTTCAACACTTTTTCCCACTTTAAATAATTGTTGTCCACTATAAAATTGTTTTATACGAATTTGTATTCAATACCAAAATTATTGTGTAGTCAATGCTGATTTATGTAATGTGTACAGTGTTTGTAATTTTTTGTTAGTAGTTTCAAACTTAAAGTCGGAGTGTATTTTTTTCAGTGATGTCCTTCAGTGTCCTGTTATAGTATTTGTAGAAAACCTAATTGAGTACTGGCTACCTAAGTTTTACCGTGTGTGTCTTTAGTTGTATGTTGTAGAATTCTTTAGTGCTACATGTGTCCCCGTGTCAGTTCTCTTCATGTATGTGTGTAGTCACAAAATTTAAGGATTGTCTTAGAAATGAAAACAGTTTATGTATCGGATGCCTTGAAGAGCTCAGCGTAATGGCAGAACTCGTATGTTGATCTTATGTAGTCCCTTGAGTCCCTACAAAACGCATAAAATGTAACTCCCCAAATATTTATTATACAAAAAACGTTGAGACAAATAGCGAATGACTTCAGTGCCTTGAGGCTGTTTGCCTAATCATGCAGCAGGAAAATTTCACACAATATTTAATAAAATAAAGCACACTCAATCCTTCGTATCCTCACTACAAGGAAACTGTTCACTGAACCCACAACTAGAAGTAGGACACCAACAAAAAGTAGCAAATACAAAATACACTTTAACTCAATTGAAAGCGATATTTCTTCTTACAGGATTAATCTTCACTACCGATTGCAAAGGTATTTGAAACTACCTTTATGAGTACTTAACGATTCCCAAAAGCCCTAAATCCCCCGAAAGCACCAAGATTGAAAAATCATTTCAACGATATGCAATCACAGCAACAATTTTTGAATCAACTCAAGCATTGTGCCACCCCAAGTTCACCAAATCACCTCGATTTTTGTATTTGAGCACTAGTCACTTAATAATTATTAAACACAATTTTATTTGAAAGTCAAACTTAACAGCATCTGAAATTCTATAATGCAGTTTGACAAAATATTTTTTGAGTCTCTCGCAGTTTATTGAAATTAGGAAATAATTGTTTTAATTTTTCATAAAAAGTAGCGTCTTAAGTTTAGCCACCCATATGCAATTTCTGGCGCCTTGGACATTTCGAAAATCTTTACATTATGCATTGCCGATTCATACATAAAGAGAAATATCTAAAACGTCATATAACATTTTTCCACAAAACGAATTTTCAAGTTCAAAGCCATTTGTAAACATTTGAATTTAGGTATCAATGCTATAGTCAACGTCCTACTTAGGTTCTTACCTAACCTAACCTGCAGTCAACGCTGAAAAGAATTAGTCAATAGGTAATCTTACACTTCAATCAGTTCTAAAGTACACAATGGCAATTAAAATATTCCAAAATCCCAAGATTTTTCAAAGAAGATCCATCTAATACTCCCAGCTTGCCAAACGATTTCGATTTAGAGAACGATTTAAACCTTCGGGACTACTGGGATAATACGTCCCACCCAGTTTTTAATGTCCCTCAAAAAATAATTCAAATCTGATGGCCTACACAAAATATATAAGTCGAATTATATGTTCCAGATTAAATGATGATTTCAGAATTTGTGAGTATTTGAGTATTCTAGCTCCACTTAGGCGTGAGAACATTTCTTCCAAGAGTATTTTGGTTTTCAAAATTAAACTCCACCCCGAAAGGGTTAAAGAAGGAAAACGTCAATCTCCACTTACTTTGCACCTGTCTCGCTCTTTGTTGAAAACTACCGCAAATCTCAAGAGCTTCAAAACTTGAGGAAGCTGCTTTGAGTAGAAAATATGGTTTGTGTGTTCTTGTCTGAAAGTTGCTCCAACAGTGTTGCCACTTATTTGAAATATTTTTTTCTTAAATAAAAGAAACTAAAATTTCCATACAAAAATGGAATTTAGATATTTTTTTAAAATAATTTAAATAAACTCAAATCAGGCAGTTTCAATTTATTACGAATTCAAACTTCAATATTTAGGATAACGTTAAACCATTTAAAAAAAAAACTTCAATAGTCAAAGTTCACTAATGTGATCAATAGTTTCATCATCAAAGTCGTTTTTTTTTTTACTAAGGAATTGCGTTTTTAAGCATTTTTACTCACTTAAAGTTCCATAGTTTGCAATATTGGTTATCGAAAAATCTTTCAGAAATTCATTTAAAATTTTTTCAATAAAAAATAAAACGATCCGTTGAAGTGGAAGGGTGTGTTTTGTGTGTACAAAAAAGTTAATTTAATTTTTGTAATTCCCTGAAGACTTCAGAAAAGTCCTGCAACGACGGGAAATTCCTTTTTCCTAATCCAGCAGGGCTTTCTTGTAGTAGAACTATAACTACAACTTCAACTTTTCTGCTGCTTAAATCGATATCCCAAAGTGATTCCGATTAATTTGAATATGAAACATGACATAATGTTTCTTTAAACTATGTGAACACTTAGGCTCGTGCGTCCTAAAGTAAAATATAGAATTTATCTCTGAGTGTGCAAACTTGCGTTACTACGTACATCACTTTCTCCTTCAATCTCGTTCTTTCTTTTTCTACTCACATCGCTAATTAGTCTCGTCTTTTACTGTTAGAACTGTTAGAAAACAACACTCGTTTGCTCGGTCATACACATAAATTTACATAATTTCAGTTTTTTACGATTGTCACTTAATCTACGTTTCATGACTATATCTGTCTCTCTTCAGTAATATGACGCTTTCATGCGTGTGTTAGTTGCATAGCTGTGTGCGTGTGCATTATGCATTTTTACCATAAAAACGTTGAAATCTTAAAAAGTCTCATTTTCCAATGTCATTTTATTGCGCGCTCTCTCACTCATTTACTCTCTCGCTCGCTCGCTCGATAACTAAAAATTGTTATAAACTTTAGTTTCTCGTTTTTGTCTAACAAATACTCATTCACATAATGCCATCTCTGTCTCTCTCTCTTTCGATTTTATTGTGTTTAGCGATATTTCAAAATTTTGACAAATTCATTTCTTATTTGTTTTTGTTATTTCGTGAACTCAACTTACTGAATTGAATATGTATGAGTCGAATCTTTGTAAAACAATTTTGCTTAATAATTTACATTTTCTCTCTTCTTCTCTCAATAACACATCACACAACAACAACAACAACATACTACATTCTACTGTGCCGCTCTCACACTTTCCGACCACAACTCTTTCATGCATTTCCACAAATCAATTTTAATATATTTTTACAAAAATACCACATTTTAAAACAACAACAAAAACAATTGTAAACACCAAAAACAACAACAACAAAATCACGTTTGAAATAAAACAGCATCAGCCTGAACTACGAGTTCTCCAAGGAGCAGGACTACATCTGTTCGAAGCCGGAAGACTCCGGCATGCATCTGTGCACAGAGTTGCCACCGTATCGTGTGGGCGCCATGATTTGCAGCGGTAAGTACAAGACGCGACATGGACGCGCTCGCTTCCGGTTCCTAATCCAATTTGCCGCATTTGCTTTTAAATTATAAAAAATGCGCACGAAGGAGAAATTTTCCATGTCAGCTGTGCGTATTCTGCTGCTTTAGTTGCCATTAAGTTGGAAATTACATATTTAAAAATAGAAAGTGAAAAAAAATTGTTCTACTACAAATGCGAACTTTGCTCGTTGGCCAACAACGGCCGCGCATTTTTAATTAAAACTGCTGCCACCGCCCGACCGTCACGACGACGCAACGAACGCGATTATCCGTGAGCAATGAAGCGGAAATGAAGCATAATTGCAGGCTTATTAACTGCGATAAATGACCGAACGCATTCACTGCGTGAGCGCACTTCAGCCTTTGTTCTCGTGGTCGTCCTTCCAGTCGTTGGCAATGAATAAATATTCAAGTGGTCCGAACAAATTCCCTACAAATTATTGTTGAGTAATGATTAAGAAAAAAATTATGTTAATCCTGAAGAAAAATTTGCGTCTATTTATGATAACATAATCAATTTGATGTAATTTGTGTTGGTTGTTATAGAACCGGCGTTGCCCTACAATGACAATCTGCCAACGAATCTGTCCTGCGTCAACTGGAATCAATACTATTCGGTGTGTGCGACGGTGGGCAAAAATCCGTTTCAAGGCACCATTTCATTCGATAACATTGGCATGGCGTGGGTGGCCATATTTTTGGTAAGTGAACTATTTTTAATTTTTTATTACATTAAATAATGTTTTATGTTGGTTTTTGAGATCGCATTTGTGTTATATATGAAATGTACGAGCACATCGTTTCAATAAAAAATAATTTGTTATGATTGGTTGCACTTACGTCAGAGGCGCACACAGTGGAAGTTTTGGGGGTTCAAATTCCCCAAATATCTGTCTTTTACAAAAATTGTATTTGAAAAATATAGTTTCAAACGGTATTCAGCTCAAAAGTTGTGTGACCCAAAATGAAATTCTGTGTGCGCCACTGACTCAGACTATATATTAAATTATCGCTCAATCTGTATGCATATACCTAAATGTTTGTCCTGACTGACTGATTGACTGACTAATTCATCAACGCCCAGCCCAAACCGTAGTTTCAGCGGTTTCTAACGTTAAATTTGAACTCCTAAACTTTAGGTCCAGTTTAGGAAAAGACCTAAGTAGGATTTTTTAAAGTCGGGGTCCAAAGGGGCAAACCATGGCTTAAGGTGTAGTATGAAGAAACGTGAATTATTGGGGCTATAGATTTCAAACTTGGTGAAAATACTCCAAATCAAGAATAATATGAACATATTTTTCGATTTTTCAAAAATCAAAATTTAGCAGGGTGAACAATGGGTTAAGACTACGAAAAAACATGAACCAATGGGCCTATTTATTTCAAAATTGGCAAAAACATTTGAAAGAAAAATAATTCGCCATCTGTTTTTCAGTTTTTTAGAAATCAAAATCTAAGGTGGCAAACAAAGGGTTAAAATTTCAAACTTGGTCAAGGCACTTCACCTATGAAATTATTTGACACGTGAAGTTTAAGTGACAAGTGAATCAGTGCAGGAAAATAAAGTGACTACATTGGAAAATCATAAATAAAGTGGCTACGGTGGTGAACGGCGTTAACCCGAATGTGCTGTAATTCTTTTTTTTATGGAATTGTGTGAAAACATTTTTTAAGCGTTTTAATATGAAGGTCCCCTCCCTCCCTTTCCCCATCCGTTTGAAACGTGTGTTGTATCACATGTTGGAAAAAACAGTGTTGCATACACATTTCAAACGGGTGGAATTTGTGGTATCACAACGGGCCCATAGGCCTAAGTGTGTCTCATACAGAGGCAGCCACTAAACCAACCAACCAATATGAAGCAAAATATAAAAATTTAATTTTTGACGCTTGAAGCTATCGGGTTAACCAAGTACAAAGTGTTTAATTTTGGCACAATTCAGTGATACGAACTACGCCTACTTTGGCTAGCAAAACTATTTTTCGTAAAAATTCTATAAAACAAGCTCTCAAGTGCAGTAGCTGTTTGGAAATCCTTCAAGCCCAAATGTCGTTCAGGATGTCGGCACAAGCTTTTTGGATGGCTTCTTCGTTCTGAAAACGCTTGCCTTTCATCAGTAAATGCATTATTGGACAATATTAAACTTGCACAGTACCAAATCAGGCCAATGCGGAAAGTGGTTAACGATCAAAATGCGATTTTTATTCAAAAAAATTGGACAGAAATGTCTATCGATGTAATGGCAATAGTCAACTTATGCGAAGCAACCCTGCACACACCTTTCGATTGTCCAAATGTTTAGTTGAAATGTTGTAAATTCATGTTATCGAATCCAATTGCAAGTATGACATGAAATGAAAAAAAGTTCTATTAAGTTTAAGTTTATTTTTGTACCGATGACATCAACATACTTTCACTTCACATGCAATAACTCCGTTTTTAGTGAACCAAATGCCATGCAATTTTTATTGAAAATCAGGAAAGGATGTACGTTTCCAACGCACCAAACAACCAACGCAAAAGTTAATTAGGAACATATATTGGTCTAAGCTAGTGGTTACCCTGATGTGGGTCCGAGGGCATCAGGACAGTGGTTTTATAGTTCTGACATTATTCAGATGTTGATCCTCAGCCGTCTAAGGAGCGACATACACACCCACTTTCTGATTTGCGTTAACGAAATTTGGGACAAACTGTCTGCAACACATTGAGAAAAAACATGGCCAAAATATGGCCTAAGCGGGAAGAAGAACTTGCTTTGAAACACCTGAAGGCATACTGCAAGACTCATTTCGGGTCATTGGCTGGTGGAAGAACATGTGGGGCGGTTACAAATACTCTTCACCAATTATTGTCGCAGTTGTGGGGAGAAGAACCAAAGGGAAACCTTCACCCACTTTCTGTTTGCATGTCCGGGTTTAGAAAGGGGCAGACTACGCTCGCTCGGAACTCTCTTCCCGAAAGACCTCACAACCATGTCAACTATGGAGATCAGCGAGCTTCTTCAATTCCTGAATGCAAATGAGGATGCGGCACCAAAACAGCATTTTCAGGGCTAATTGTGCTACCTAGCTGTGACAACAACCCCTCAACCAATTAATACACCTTGAATATATTTTTCACTCCAAATAGATTGGAATGGAATTCTTAAAAATTTTTATAGAAATTCAAGCCATACTTCTTCATCTCAAAATCTGCTCCAATAATATTTTAACATAAAAAAAGCACTAAAGTAATGAGACTTTTTTTGACTGTTTCTTCACATATCTAAACTAATTTTTCTCTGTGGAATTTGTTTTACAAAACAAAACAATTCATTTCAAATATTGTGGGATTTTTTAAAATTTTATTTATTATTAATTAACTAGTTTTATTAATTTAATTAATTTTATTAATTTAATTAATTTTATTTATTAATTTTATATTGAAAGATTTTTAACAATTTCATTTGTTTTTATATAATTAATATTTTAACGAGTAATAATAGTCCTTTATTGACTTCAGCATTTGGTCCAATAGCCAAAAACAAATGAGCAACTCACTTCAAATATGCGCAAATATCTTTTGCAAAAACATCCATCAACATGATTAATGATGATTAATATTAATGCCAATTAGTTAAAATGCTGCTCGTAGACAAGCGACAGTTTTTCCATTGCTAAAATTTATTGAACCCAGTGCACATTTTTTGACGTTGTCTCTTTCCTCATGGGCCAACATTGCCAGTGATATTGACAACAACGTAACAACAACAACAACAACAACAATATCAATTGCCAATAGCAACACGCAGCAAAGGTCGATGCCAACAACAATCACCACAAGGCCACGTAGCGTTTCCATTTCGCCGCACATGTTAACGACAGCACGACAGCAATGACAACAAAAGCGCTGCTCCCACTCAAAGCGAGCCAGATTCCCGCGGGCGCTGCTCTAAGCCGCGCACTCTTTAATTGTAATTTTTGGCGCGCTTCGCCATTTGCCGCGTTGCGCTTTTTTCGTTCTGTTGCTATTGACAGCGAAAGTCAGCCGAGTGGCGGGTTCGGGAGGCGAGTTGGTTTCAGCCTATTTGCATAATATTCATGCCGCATTAATGTGCAATGTATCCGCTTTGTTCAAACTTCCTAACCTCGCACGTGCCCTTTCCTCGCCCTTCGCCGCGCGGCATCATTCCGGCACTCACATCGAACCGTTACGAAAAACACACAGCGCCAATAACAGCAACAACTACGAGTGCCGCATATGTTGCCTTTGTACAATATGTGATTCGTGTATTGTGCTGTCGTTATTGTTGGTGTTATTACAATGCGTGGCATTACACCGCACAATGCGCATTAATTCCAACCCAACGAATTAAATGTTAATTTTGCCGTATTAAAATTGCGCCTCTTGCGCCTAAATAAATACTCACACACACACACACACACAAACATACACAGCATTTGCACACACATTTGCTGAGCGTCATTCTGTTATTTGGCACAAAAACAACATAAGCACCAACAAAAATAACAATAACCACACTCGCACATTTGCCCAATTTTTAAGTTGTTATTTGTGTTGGGCCAAGTATCGAGCGAACGGAGCATTATTCTGTGGCAGATTACAACAGCAACACTCATAATAACAAACATATTTGCAACAATAAAAGCAAACGGCACAGCAACATGGAATAATCAGAGAGCAGTGGTAAAAACGCGGAAACGCACTCGCTCGAGTTGGTTTTTTGTGTTGCGAGTTCTTGCGCCTAAATCTATGCTTTACTTTTTCTTTCTGCCAATCTCAACCTTGAAAACAGAAACAATGAAACAAGGCCAAGTTGAAGGCATAGTGGGAAAATTAAATCAAATTACCAAAGACCAACAACTGTATTGCTGCAGCTGAAAGGGAAGAATCGCAGGTTGAGCCCCGCGAACGTAGTCTTCCTTCGAGTAAAATGTCTGACCGAACCCAAGTCTTCTTATATCTTCAAATCTCAAATTTAACATGAGCTGCTTCTTTCTTTAACTCTTTTCTCTAAAAATTCGAAAAAGAAAAATACAAGAAGCCTCACAAAAGACCCAGCACTGTCTTAGCTTAACCCTTTCAGTCACAATGTCCAATATATTGCACTACAGCCCTTACAATTTATACAGAACGGGTTTATTTTCATGTCGGAAAGGGTTAACCTCCTGCAGTCGAATAAAATGTCTGACCAAACCCAAGTTTTCTTATAGCTTCAAATCTCAAATTCAACTTTCTTCTTCTCTTCTTTAACTCTTTTCTCTAAACTCTTTTCAATTGATTTAACAAGTCGCACTGGTGTAAGCACGTTTTTTTAATTTTTTGTTTCTTTACCTTTTGGATAATTTTCATTTTTGGGAGCGTAAGCTTGCTTTTTCTGCCAATTTTAGTTGCTGGCAAATTTTTACTGGATTAGCACTCAAACAGAGACAATATGCGCTTTTTCCAATGCGCAACGTGTTGACAATAGTTTCTCTATCGCTTCTCAGCCTCTCACAGCTTTCGTTTATGTCAACAGTTGAACATTCAATTATTGAAAACTGTGGCATTTATTAAAAAAGTAGCAAGGTCCAGAGCATAGTAAAATTATTCAAGTGAAGCAGGTAGAATGATGGACTTTTGTATGACAAAAAGAGAAAAAATTTTAAAAATGATTTTTCGTTCATGTCAAAATGTTCAAAAAAATTAACCCTGAATAATACACAATACAGGGTGGACCATTTAAGATTTGGAATTTGAACTACGCTTTATTTCGAGAAAATGTCATTCAATTTGTGTTCGTTATTTAGTTAAAAGTTTAACATTTACGAAATGGGACGCTATACGCTTGAACAAAATTGGGAAATATTGAGAACTTACTTCCAAAGTGAAGAGTATTCAACCCAAACTGTAAGAAATAAAAAAAAAAATTTTTCAAAAAAAAGATTGGCCTTCAAGTCAGTTTGTGGATCAGTTTGTGGATCAATTTGTAAAGCGAGCTCGTGAAACTGGATCGTTAAAGGACCAAACAACCCGTTCCCGTTCTCGTACAGTGCGCACAGCCGAAAACATTGCTTTTGTAGCCGAAAATGTGCGTGAACATCCATCAACGTCAGCTCGCCATCGCTCTCAGGAATTGAACATTTCCCGCACTTCTTTGATGAGAATTTTGCATAAAGATCTCTGTATGAAGGCTTACAAAATTCAATTGGTCCAAGAACTGAAGGCTCATGACCATCCGGCACGTAACAATCGAACTTTTGGGCAGCTTTTTCGAAAATCGAATAATAATTAATAATAATTGACTGGCACGACAGCCCGCTTACGCGAGACTAAGGCCTAGCTTCCCGCAACTACCCGTGTTGTGCGTGTGAATTTGTACACGGGTTGGAGGGACCTACAGTTTTATGCCGGTTCCGAACGGCAGGTTGGGAGCTTTTTCATAAGCAATTTTTACTCTCAGAGGTTTGCCATTTCCAGCTGAGAGGACAGCCACCGAAAGAGAAAACGAGTTTTCCCGTTATTTTTTTAGGTGTTATTACAGGCAGTATTTGAACCTGAGGTTGCTGCCTGCGACTCGCGGTCCAACGCACTAACCAACTGAGCCACGGCGGCTTCGAAAATCGAATAATCAGCCGAAATTCTGAAGTTAATTGGCCGCCTCGGAGCTGCGATTTAAGTCCGTTGGACCTTTTTTTGTGTGAGCAGTAAAAGACAAGTATTACGCTAACCATCCAGAGACGATTGAAGCTTTGAAACATGAAATCGAAGTTGCCATTCAGAAAATTCTACCCGGAACCATCGAAAAAGTACTTGAAAATTCGGTTGACCGAATGGCGTACTGTAAGGCCAGTCGTGGCAGTCATATGAACGATATCGTTTTTCATTCTTAAATAACAAAGTCCAAGCTTTGTAATAAAACAGGAATTTTCAAAAAATATTCATTAGTTTTTTTTTATAACCGATTCAAATTCCAAATCTTAAATGCTCCACCCTGTAGTATCAAACTTGGTGGGATTTAAAACAAAATTTAAAAATATTTTATTATTTTTTTTTTAATATTTAAAAATAATTCTAGAAAATCGTTGCTGTATTGGCTGCAGAACATCTATTTTCACAGTTTTTGTTGTATCCAGTGATCGCAAAAATGTAATCAAGAGTGTGGGCTTCACTTCAATGAATCAGATAACGATTTGAGGGGCATTGGGTTAATGCAATAGAAAAAAACTTTTTGGCAAACTAATTGTCATGTTTTTTTCTATTCATGAAGAAATATGAAGCCGTGTCTCTGGTCTACGGTATACTGTGGGTACTGGCAAATTTTTACTGGAAAAGTACCCCAACAGAACTAACAATTTAACTTTTTCAATGCGCAACTTGCTGACAATGATTTCTCTATCGTTTTTCAGCTTCCCACAGTTTTCGTTTGTGGCATTTGTAAAAAAATTAGCAAGTTCAGTTCATGTTTGAAAAGATCTAAACAAAGTAGAAACAATTGGAGATCATTCTGCCGCCTTTATTGTTTTTAGAAGTATTGATGCGAAGGATTTCAAGCGAAGGATTGAACCGACCCGCTTTATGTATTTTAACCCTTTCGCTATTTTGTTGCCCTATGGCAATATGCTACTTTGTGGACGTCTCCATCCTCTATGGTTGCAAGAATACATTTTTTTGTTGGTCTTTAGAATAGTTTGAAGTTTTAGAAAAAATACGAAATTAATAAACTGAATATTTAAGTTTAAAGAAGAGAAGTAAACACGTTTTTTTAATAATATATCTTGACATAGTAAAAGAAGAAGAAGCAGAAAAATTAAAGAACTTCTTAATTTGACGTTTTCTTTGAATTTAGATACTTTTTTGTTTTTAATTTTGGCTGAAGTAAATGAAGAAATATTCAAATCTTCGTTATGCGTAAAAAGTTGTATGTTTAAGTAATTATTACAGCCACAACGATGTGGTTGCTCTCATAGAAAAACACTCTAAAATACGGGGTCCGAGTATAAAAATTAAAAAATTTCGTATGGAATGTTGCTAATATAACCACATAGAAGCCTAAGACGTAAAATGTAAAATTTGAACTTTCCCCAGTAAAAACCTGTAGCGAAAGGGTTAAGCTTTAAGAGCACATCTTGACAAATTTTTTTTACTTTTCTTTTCTTTACGATTTTGAAACTGTATCAAGAAACCTTTTTGTTAACAAAACCCATCTTTTAGACAAAATTACTTTAGACAAAATTACAAAAATACTTTTAGAAACAATTCTCTTCTCTCAGCGTTGTTTGAGCTGCCATGGCTCATTCGTTCATTTTACCATAAACGAATGAACTACTTTAACCTCAAATGCACACTACTCGATCTGTCCAACTATTCAATTTCAACTGTTGATTCAACAGTTGCTTCAATGTTCTTTTTTTAATGTAAAATCGTCTCTGGTGCGTGTCCTTTGCGCTCATTTCCTGCATCGCCTGCACGTCGACACACCACTTTGTCATCATTACCATTAACGCCTGCAGCAGCCGCAAATGTACCGCTAACTGCTTTGCACTGCACGGCGCGACCTTATCGCGCCACTTCTTGATCCACTGAAAATTCAATTACTCATAGTTGTGCCGGCGCCCCGTCAGCGCTGTCGACGTCAGCAGCATGCAAAATATGCGCAAACATCACTCCTCCGCGCACCGCCCACCGCTCGTTCAGCTGTCACCCGCCAACAAAGCGAGGCAGCGCCCGTTAATGTATGCAAATTGACAGACATTTCGCCTTCCTCGTGTGCGCAAACATAAACACACACAAACACACACACACATATAACGAACGACGGTGACAATGAAGTTCAATAAAATCGTACAATGGCTCGCTGTCTGCTTGGCTGTTTGTCTATTTGCCTTGAGTATCTGCTTATCGGTCTCTGTCTCTGGCGTTCGCACGAGTTCGTCGGTCCATGCCCGCGGCGCAGCTATTTCACTGCCGCAGTAGTTTCATTTTACCTGCCGCGCATGTCGCGTCGACCCAGCGACACAGATGCCACTTGCAGATAGCGCATGCGGCCGCCAACTCGGCGTCAATTTAGCGCTGCAACCACTGTGCGGGTCGGCGCGGCGGCATAAGAAGCAAACAGATTGTTAATTGACATTGTCCTCGGGCGAACGCGGACGATGTGGGCGTGCGGGTGCACAGGTGAACGGAGCGCGATAATGCGCGCCAGCTGCTATCGCTGCCATATGACATTTGCTGATATTCAAAAATAATGCAATGCGATTTCGTTGCACAGCTTGCGGCGTCCCATTGCCATTTGCATTGATCCTTTCGCTTCCACGTAGCGGCGAAAGCGCCAGGGGGGGTGCGGCACTGCGGTCTTGTTCGATTTGTCAGGTAAGCGAATGCCGCTGCAAACTGACCACAAAAATAACTGGACAATTATCTGTGTGTGTAAACTTTGTTATTCCATTAGAGAAATGTTAACAGCAACGAATGCTGTGAAAATATTTTAATAAATAAATGGCAAATTGGGTGCCTTGCGGGTTTTTTCCTTTTAATTGGCAATAATAATAACAATTACACTCTCAGGCCACACGTTATGAAAAGTTGAGCGAGTGCTGAAGCATTGAATATTTGTAAATGTTCAACAACTTTTGATTTACTCGTTTACACAATACAACAAATAAAACAGTGCTTGCCAAGGTTAGTGTTTTATCCTGCAAGCTTCGTTCTCATACAAACTCTGACATATACATGAAACTTATATTACATATTTAAAATGGGCTGATGGCAATACGTTCTAGAGAGCCTATCTCACTAAACAGGGACCAGATCAGATTTTTTTAACTCAAACAAACGCGCAGGGGATGATCCCTATTAATGCGAGGCATTGAGTTGGTTTAGGAAGGATATGAAGGTTAGGAGATAGGGTTTTGAGAGAAGTGGTTATGGACTCTTGCTTTGAACATCGGACTCTTGCTTGCATCGAGATTATAAGTGCTGTGGAAAATATCCGCAGGGATAATATTCCACAACCGCGCTGTACGGGCCAGAAACGAACTTTTTCTGTAGTGCATACGGCGCTGTAACATCGTTTCAATGTAGAATGCATGGGCACCAGTGTTCAAACGGGTTCCCCGGAGGAATACCCGCAGTGATGGCAGCAAGCTGCTTATCTCCATTGAGCAATTACCGAAAAAGTATCGGTAAAACAACCCCACACATGCCACGTTGTGACGATGTTCCAAGGAGTCAATAGAGCTGGATGCCGATCCAGAAGCTCCAAATGGGTTTTTAAAGCCCCCGCCCATAGGTGAGAGTTAAGCTCCTTTTTAGGTCGAATATAGGTGGTATAAATAATGCGGAGTTCAGACGTAGTGAAATATTTTTTTCACCGCTTTAGGAAGCCGGGTTACTTGGGTATTTCTTTCGACACGCCAAAAATATGATCGTTCCAACGAAGATCGTTCTTAATGGACATGCCCAGAACATCAAGAACCGCCGATTCCGCAATACTTATACCTTCTTGTGTTGGGATGTGGGGAGACTCGTTTGTGGTATAACAGGCAATATTGGGTATTGCAAAGATTAAAATAGACCCTGTTCGCCTGCCGCCACTTGGATATTTGTAGGTGGCTTTTGGTGTTTTAACGGGTCGCTGTTTGGTTAGGACCCACGTAAGAAAGTTGGCGCTATTTTCAAACAACTTCTGTCGCAGCTGTATGAACAAGGAAGAAGAAGAAAAAATATTTAATCTTCAATGCACTTGCTCTGCTTTTTCCAAAAGAAGGAGGAACTACCTGGGCAACTTTTTTCTTCGACAGCTTCGTGAGAATCTCAAACTGGTTCAATGAGGGAACGATCTTGTGATCGACTGCTTGTGGTATCTCTATGGGCCTTCACGGTCAAGTTGGGCTCAGCCTTGGGGCAACCACTCCTACCTACAAGTTTAGGTTAAAGTGTGAGCCTTCATATGGAATCTCACATTAATAGAAAGAAATGGAGACTACGAGGATTCCAGAGTTGAAAGAGGCCGACAGCGCATTTAACTCAGCTAAGGCTCGAGGAATGGGTGCTACCATTCCTCCTTCTAGAGAACTCAACACAAAAGAAGAAACCTGTCTGAGAGAACGTGTTGGCGCAATGAAAGCTATTTTGGCCAAAAGACAGTAAATGTTTCCATTGGCTATCCTCGACAGCCTAGCGTGAGTGCACCAGACTCCTACCTAGTGCATGGTCTCGTACTTTTCCAACTTTTCTAATTTTTCCTGTCCTCTAAATATTCTCTACCTCAGATAATCCTTTCCCACTCACTCCCATGCAATATGATGCGCAATGTTTTACTGTAAAAAGAAAACAAATGAACAGTACACGGTGCACCAGTGACACCTGTAACGGGAAGCGGGCATAAGCGAAAACAGCGCACCAAACCGATCTTAGCGAAGTCCCCAACCATCCTGCTGTCACCGCCTTTACAACAGATGACGCTATGAACGGTAGCTCACAACATCGGAGGTGTC
This sequence comes from Melieria crassipennis, assembly GCA_963668005.1. Taxonomy (NCBI): domain Eukaryota; kingdom Metazoa; phylum Arthropoda; class Insecta; order Diptera; family Ulidiidae; genus Melieria; species Melieria crassipennis. The sequence goes on from OY764962.1 coordinate 42,046,654, forward strand.
GTTCCTAAGCGGCGGTAGATGGCAGTCCCATCACTTAGGACTACCTGCGGCAGGCCAATCACCTACCCTGGCAGAACAACAAAACCGTTTAACGTAACCAACATGTCTTGTGGAGGCCCGTTGCTCCCAATAGGAGAGAACAAGAAAAAAAAAATAACAAAAATGAGACATGGAGACATGGAGATGACAGACCTCCTGGATTCAAGTGATTTTAGATTCAGCAATAAACATCGAGACCTGTAAGGAGGCTTAGGGTTAAGAAAAATGAATAGAGCGATTGTCAAACTTTAGAAATCTTCTTTGGATACGTTCTAAGTAGTGTCCGACCGAAACATCTTTTTTGGGCCGAAACCGAAACCGAATTTAGTTTTTTTTTTATTATTCGGCCGAAACCGAAACATTCTAGTTGAAATAAAAATCATCATATCAAGCATTTTTTTTAACAAACGAACTTTACGTTAAGTAAATAAAGAACAAACATAACATAAATAAATAAATACTTAATAATAAAAACAATTTATTCATTTTTTAAAAACATAAACATGAAACAATCATCCTTTCGTACCCTACTCGCTAATATTCAAAATCAAATAATTTGATATTATATGCTAAAAACAAGTTTGTTTACATTGGTGGCATCTAAATTACTCCTCCTTTCACTATGCATCTGCTACATAATAAAATGTAAAAAAATATTCTAGAAAGTTTCGGTTTCGGCCGTTCGGCCATTTTTTGACCGAAACTGAAACCGAAACCACTTATTTGGGAAACCGAATATTCGGTCGGACACTAGTTCTAAGTGACTTGAATAGGAAGCATGGTAAGATCTCCAGATGAAAGCAGCATAGTCCACAATGGATCTAACAAATGTTGTCTTCAACATTAAGCTGCTTGAAATTAAGTTTGAAGAAGAGCTTTCGCCAATAGAAGCGGATTTGTGTTCCAAGTTTAGTTGGGAGATTGCTATTCATTCGTCTTATCATCCAGACCTGGCGCCAAGTAAGCACCACCTGTCCCTGTTTATGGTGAATGATTTTGCTTGTAAAACTTGCCTCAAGAGGAGCGTGTAAAAACCGACTGTTTCATATTTTTGCCAATAGGGACCTGAGTTTCTAAGTATGAAGGAAGCATACTGGAGTTACCTTAAAAGTGGTAGAAAGTTATTGAAAAAAAACCATACATATTTGACCTCAACCTAAACATTCTAAAATGCAAAATAATGAATTCCTTTTTACAAGACAAAACAAACAAGAAGAAAAATTTTAAATTTTAACAATTTTACATTTCGGATCTGCTTTCCTTCATTAAGAGGTCGAACTGGTTTGCCTCGGATTGATACCATTGGTTAGCTTCAGAGAAATATAAGAAAGGATCCAATGGGCTATTTTGGCCTTCAAGTGGAAGTGCGGTCTTCTGCGGTCACTAACCTGACCCAGTAATTTTGCAAGAAAATTACATTAAAAAGACATAGTTGCTTTCTAAGTCCCAGTCACCTTTGGTACGATTCAAGGAAATACTATGAATCAGTTTTACGCTAATTCAAGGACATGAGGTTAATAGCTCAAACACAAAGCAAAAAAAAGCTTTTGTACGAGAATTTGAATCGCTCGTTGCACACAACTAAACCACAAACACAACTAAGTCACTAAATAATCGACCGTCATTGTGCCACACTTTGAAGCGTTACATATTGTTGGGTTGTTTGTTGAAACTTTTGCTGCAACAAAACAAAACGAAACCAAACAATAATACAAAAAAAAAGTTGGCAAACAATTTGAAATGTGCGTTGAAAGTTTTGAAAGGCTTTCCAACTATGCATTTTGTGTAGTTGAGGAGGAAAAGCGGCGCACAAGTTGAAAACGCTATTGTGTGCGCATTGTTGGACAACAAGAATAACAACAACAGCTACAAACAATAATAATGACGGTAACAATAACAATGCAAATGCCATAAAATTGATTAATATTTTAAAGATGTAAAGTTGGGCACACAAATCGACCAAAACTCAATCAGTAGAATAAACAAATGCTTTCCAAAATTAAGGCGCACATGTGTCTTTACAACAACAAACAGCGGAATAAACAAACAGCTGCCACCACAAACACAAATGTGCCATTTTTGAAAATAATTAAATTGTTGGCAATGCGAACAACGCCAACAGGGCCAACATGGCGCCAATAATAAAATGTTGTTGTTGTTGTTGTTGTGTGCTTGAGCAAATATAGTTATTATGATTTGGCGTTTGTGTTTTTTTGTTTTTGTTTTTTTATGGCACATTTGGTGGCGCCATATCACTTTGCGCCGCCGCCAAATGCTTTGCATAATTCATTGGTGGTCGCAAGTGTGGTGCGGCCGCTGAATTAATGAAGCGCCAGCATAATACGAAAATGCCACGGGACACGTGCTGCTCGTTGGGCGTACGGGCGCGCTGTAATTAATACTGACAGGACGATCAAAACACGCTGATTGGCTGCAGCTGCAGTGCAACACACACGCGAGCCAACTTTAATTAGGCTATGCGAGAGTCAACAACTGCAGCGCGCCTAAAAGTATGCCACATTATGTGCAACTAATTTGGCCACGTCAGCCTCGACGAATTACACCGTGCGACAGTATTTTTCACACCGGAAAAAAATCCATATGTGCGTGAAACTAGAGACCAAATATAGTAATACTGCGTACTCAGTTTTTCATTTCTACATCCTTCGTCCTTTTAAAAAGACTTCAAAATTTTGAAGGGGATAAAAAATAAAAACAATATAAAAAATACTTAACCTCGTTAGAATATGGCGATATGTATATCAAATGAAAGAGGAAAGGCTCAAGAATTCAATTGATTGATTGATTGATTTTTTATCTGTTTGTAATAAAAGGATATGAAAAAGGTGCTTTGAAAATTTTAATCCTTTCTATCCTTGAAAATTTATATAGAATTATCTTGAAAAGTAAGTATGTTAGGACCCAAAATCTCCTTGATCACGTGTCAAAATTTCATTACTCTAACTTTATTGGTTCGAAAGTTATTAAAACAAAACGGAAGCTGCAACTCTAATGACGTACAAAAATTGTAATTTATTTGAATTTCAGTATTTTAAATAATAAATATATACAAAATCAATGAAGCGAGAATCATGAAATTTTGACACGTGATCAAGGAGATTTTGGGTTTTAACATACTTACTTTTCAAGAAAATTCTATATAAACTTTCAAGGATATAAAGGATTAAAATTTTCAAAGGACCATGAAAAAGGTCCTTTTATTAAAAATAGATAAAAAATCAATTTTATTTGAATTCTCGAGCCTTTACTCTTTCATTTGATATACATATCGCCATATTCTAACGAGGGATACATCCTTTGTACTTTTAAAAGGACAGAGGATGTAGAAATGAAAAACTGAGTACGCAGTATTACTATGTTTGGTCTCTAGTTTCACGCCCATATGGATTTTTTCTGGTGTGAAACATTTTTTTAATTTTTGTCACACAGTGTTATTTCAATTATTTCAGTAAAGCCTACATTTAGGCTTGCTTGTGTATTACCACAGAATAAACAGTAATACAGAACGCGCATCTCATACAAATTGAAAAATGTTAAGGGGTCGTAATATTACGACCACTGTTAATTTAACATTACGTCCTCTGCTATTAACATTACGAACAGCACTAGACAGCTTTCGTTTCTGTTATTTAACAGAACAAACAGCACAGAGATAAAAAGAAAGTAATGATCGCATGCGGCTCCGCGAAGCATTGAAGGGAAAATAGCGTCAGGCTGTGGTTGCTGTTGTTGTCGGCCAACAAAACGAAGTGCCACTTGCTTCTTACATATAAGGGGAGAAGAGCTATGATTGTTGTTATTGTTGCCGGCTAGGAAATGAAACATTGAATTTGAATTCTTTTTACTTTGTGGTTCATTCTGCGTGCAGCGCAGTGCGTACATACACTGTCGGTAGTAATTTTACGACGGAGTGTAGCGTGCAAAAATATATGAGAACGAATGTCAAAAGAGGGAAACTTATCGACTTAAAAAGTCACTACGGTACTAAGATATCACACTATTTTTAATTTTGATGATAGTTAAACGATTGGGTACAATCGTTATGTACGCAATATCCTTTAAATGGTGGATGTACGTACATATATCGAAAACACCAAAACAAAAAATGTATTCTGCCATCATTCAGGATCGTCGTTGCTTACTTACTTTTTTCTTATAGCTTTTTGCTTATAATAGACTAGCTGACCCGGCGAACTTCGCCCCGCACGACATTTTTCGTTTTCTTATAATGAAATACGCGAGATGGCGAATCTATGGCGATGCAAATTGACGAAGAAAACCAACTAAAGGAAGAGGAGGAAGCTACTGATTAACACAATCGAGGCCCTCAAATAAGAAAATGTTGCTACTAAGTTTCAGTAAAGAAATGGATTGCGCTTGAACCAGATTTAAATTATATTGGCAGAGCCACGCCCCCTTATTCAATACCCGCATAATGCCCTCTGTCGAAGGAGAAAATGGTATGTTCGTACTAAGTGTCATTGCTGAGCGACTTATAGTTCAGCGAAATATTTGGGTCACAAAAAATGTGCCACACCCCTTTTCCAACGCTTATAAAAACCTACCAGTAGAATGACCCATCTATGGGACGACGGTGCACTAAATTTCAGTGTTGTACGACTAACAATTTCTAAGATATTCTCTATTAAAAATTTGGTTTGTATGGGCAGTCATCATTCCCTCTGTCGAAAGATATGAATAAATGGTAGGTTCGTACTTAATTTCATTGCTGTGCGACCTATAGTTCAGCGGAATATTTGGATCACAAAAAATGTGCCACGCCCCTTGCCCAACACCCATCAAATCCTACCAGTAGAATGACCCATCTGTGTGACGACGGGGTACTCAATTTCAGTGTTGTACGACTTACAATTTCAAAGATATTCTATATTAAAGATTTGAGTTGTATGGGCGGAGCCACGCCCTCTTGTTAAATACCCGCTTCATTCCTTTTGCCGAAAGATATGACTAAATGGTAGGTTCAAACCAAGGTTCATTGATGTACGACTTAGAGTTCTGCTGAAATATTGGGTCAAACAAATTTTCCACGCCCCTTGTCTAACGCTCATTAAAATTTAACAGTAGGATGACACTTCTCTGGGAGGATGTTATACCAAATTTCAATGCTGTGCGACTTACAATTCCAAAGCAATTCCATATAAAAGATTTGACTTGTATAGGCAGAGCCATGCCCTCTTCTTAAATACCCGCCTCATTCCCTCTGCCGAAAGATATTACTAAATGGTAGGTTCATACCAAGTTTCATTGATGTACGACTTACAGTTCTGTTGAAATATTGGGTCATAAAAAATTTGCCACGCCCCTTATACAACGCCTATAAAATTTTAACAGTAGAATGACACATCTATGGCGATGTCTTATTAAATTTCAATACTGTGCGGCTTACAATTCCGAAGCTATTCCATATAAAAGATTTGAGTTGTATGCGCGGTGCCACGCCCCCTTGGTAAATACCCGCCCAATTCCCTCTGTGGAAAGATATGACTAAATGGTAAATTCGTACTAAGTTTCATTGATGTTCGACTAACAGTTCCAAAATTATGCGGATAGTTTGGGTCAAACAAATGTGCCACGCCCCTTTTCCAACGCCCATCAAAATTTAACAGTAGATTAACACTTCTGTGGGAGGATGTAATACCAAATTTCAAAGATGTGCGACTTACAATTCCAAAGCTATTCCATATAAAAGATTTGAGTTGTATGGGTGGAGCCACGCCCTCTTCTTAAATACCCGCCTCATTCCCTCTGCCGAAATATATGACTAAATGGTAGGTTCGTACCAAGTTTCATTGATGTACGACTTACAGTTCTGCTGAAATATTAGGTCATAAAAAATGTGCCACGCCCCTTATTCAACGCCCATATAATTTTAACAGTCGAATGACACTTCTGTGGGAGGATGTCATACCAAATTTCAATGCTGTGCGACTAACAATTCGGAAGCTATTCCATTTAAAAGATTTGAGTTGTATGGGCGGTACCACACCCCTTTGTTCAATACGCATCCCATTCCCTCGGACGAAGGACATGATTAAATAGTAAGTTTGTACCAAATTTAATTGATGTGTGACTTATGGTTCCAAAGTTATTGTCTAAAAATGTATTCTTGTGGTGCCACGCCCCGTTTTCCCGACTTTTCTTTTTCCTAAACCTTCACGTAACAATTTCAAACAAACCCGCCGAAGGAAGTATCCAAGTTGGTCCAGTAGTTTTAAAGATTTAAGCATACATAGGGACAGACAGCGACAGCGACTTTGCTTTATACTATGTACTGATGATGATGTATGATGATATGTACATACATTAGACATGACAAATTTGTAATTACGATTCTTCGGAACCTCTCATATTTTTTAGGTTTGACAAACAAATGTTTGGGCCTAGAGTGGGATAAAAGGCGTAGGGATAAAATAATAAATCGCGACGAGAAGTCATTTAAGCCAAAATTAGCGAAACCTTAGCATTCAAGTGCTCATAAGGAGATACAAATTTCTTCACGCAAAAGGTCGATCGCATAATAACATGAAAACAACTTGTTCTTATTAACCGACACACGTCGGGAATTGCCAGCCAATGTCAGCCAGAAACAAAAATTCAAAATTTACAATTTTCATTCGCTGATTAACAAAAACGATAGCACATCGCCCTTCATTCGCTTCATTGAAAATAACAGTAAGTTCTATGGCCGGCATCGAGCGCACGAACTCGCTCTGCACCACTCGGCACTTACCGAAGTTGACAATAACAGAGATCATCGTTGCACGAGAAATTAACAGAGACAAAAGTTCTGTTCAACAAACTCTGTTACCTCCCTCCTGCTGCTTTCGGCCCGCACCCGAAATTCAGATTGCTTCGCTGGTCGACATGCGCATTCTGTATACTGTTTATTCTGTGGTATTACGTTGTCATAGTTTGTGCCAAATAGTTGCTGACTTTGCATTTACATGCGAATTTACTTAACGTTTGTTGTGATTATTTCTTCTTCTTTCATGTTGTATTTGCGCTTTCATTTTGCTCTCGGATGTCTGCACGCGCAGGTGATATCGCTCGAAGGCTGGACGGACATTATGTACTACGTACAGGATGCACACAGTTTCTGGGATTGGATCTACTTTGTGCTGCTCATTGTGGTAAGTAAATGCAAATACACGTTGACGCTGTCCTCACATTATTTTGTGGGCTTTTCGGCAGGCCAACATTTACTTTTCTTGCAATTAGATGTGAAATCACTCTGAAATGTTCCATGCAAAATGATTAAATGAAAGATAAAACAAAACCGCCAAGAAGGTTAAAAACAGTTAAAAGGTAATAATGTCCAAATGGGAATACAACAAAAAAAATCAATTTCCGTGCCACACACACACAAACAGTTTGAGACCCATTCCTACTTTAACTCGCAAACAACAAACAAACAACTTGGCAAGTTTTTGTCTGATTTTCGCTCTGTTCGCGATGGACACGTGGCGTTCGTTAAAGGAAGTACAGGTAAAAATCTGCACAGGAGCACTTTTGCATCTCTACGCAACAAAGCACACACAATGTGCTCACACACACACACACACACACACAAAAGGTGCACACACAGAAGGCAAATAATAAAAGTGGGTCTCTTTGCGCCCTACTTTACCCACATTAAACAATACAACAACTAACCATACGCCCACAAAAAGGCAAAAACGAACAATGGCCCGAAAAAAGGCATCGCCACTGAACCGAAAAAATTTAATATTTCATATTACCTAAACAAGTCCCAAGCTCCCAAAAGTGTTGCCCACCACTTGAGTTGCTCACATCGGTCGAGTTGATTTGTGGACTTGTCGCTTTTTGCGCACTTTTGGGCGCCCGACCTCAGCTCGTCGCTCACCAGCTGACTGTTCGTAAATATTCAATATTCGTTTGTGATTTCATTTTGATTGCTCAGATTGCGCTGCTGTGCCGTTGTCTGTGCTCTTTGCCCTTGGTCCTTCGCCCTGCACGCGCACAGATACACATCGAGAGTTCTTTGCATACTTTTGTGCGCTTGGCGCTTTTCGCTGGCAATGCCAAGCACACTGCATCGCTGCTTGTTTTTGTCGATTACAAGTGCTGTGCTATGGGCGAAAAAATGTTCACTTGCCAGCAGCAAAAAGCAAAATTTGCCAGCCAATTAAATCGAGATTGCAACAGCGTTCAAAATGAATTGCGCCAAAAAATGTGAAATTCATCAACTGGAATTCGCTGGTCGGAAGGAAGCAAACTTGTTGAATTTGTATTACATTTATTTGCATTGTCGGTGGAGCAATTTTTGAGAATAATGGCGCCTAAAAGTAGGCAGTGAAAGATAGATATTGAAGCTTAAAACTAGGCAGTGAATGTGCTAACGAGAATGTTTATGTGTTGGCCTGAATTAAGACAGAAAGATAAGTCAAGTCGTACTAGTAAGTACTAATTAATGACTGCTTACAATTATTTTTTTAGAGACTATAAAGAATTATTAATTACATAAAATAAATTAATAAAATCAATAAATAAATTACATAAATAAAGGCTCAGCCGAAAACGATAGTCATTCCAATAAAAATCTGAAAATAACTTTTAAAAGTAAATATGAATCAAATGAATCAATTAATTGTTTCGGGAAGAAGTATAGACAAGAAAGATTGGATGAATCTTAGTTGGCAGGTACCGAGAAACCATTTCACATGAGACATTTCGCCCAACACTCAGGCTGAGTAGTCGAACGTGTTCATTCTAGGATCATTTACAAAAAATTATATTCTGCTGCGCCCATTTCAACTACCAAATCACAAGAGAGATACGTGGGCATTCCGATAAGTACTTAGCCCCACCGCCCGATGGTGCCACTATCGGAAGAGAAATTTACTATCGTGTAGTATATCCTCGTAGACGGCTACTGTCAAAATTTCAGCCATATTGGATTTGTAGTTTTGTTTTGACCGCGTGTGGAAACGAACGTGTCCGCGGATTTGGAAAAAATGGAAAAAGAGCAATATCGGTCGGCGATTCGCCAAATTGGTCGCATTAGGCTACGAACAGCTACCCCATCCACCGTATTCTCCAGATTTGGCCCCGTATGACTTCTTTTTGTTTCCAAACTTGAAAAAGTCACTCGCCGGGCAGAAATTTGAGTCGAATGAGGAGGTTATCGCCGCCGCAGAGGCCTCCAGAAAACGTATATTTCAGACAGGTTAAAGAAGTTGGAGCATCGCTGGGTCAAGTGTATCGAGTTGAAAGGAGACTACGTTGAGAAATAAATCGCCACTTTTCCAAAATTTTCGTTTTTCTTTTGTAGGCTAAGTACTTATCGGACCACCCACGTATTTAAAAACCCTTCTCATACATACATAAAGGAAAAATACAGGGTTACTTGATTTTACTGGTTATCTTACTTTATGCTCCATGAACAGCATTTTTGCTGAGTTTATATATAAATAAATAGTTTTTTATATAGTTTTGCATAGTTGAAAAATTATCTTTCAAGCATTTTTTTAGTCACTTATGTCTAGGAATCATATTGCAAACCTTTTTCAACATACATTTTGACAACTGAGCAAACCAGTTTTTTTTTATTAAGTTTTTGCTTCACGTTGGTTTAACAAAAACTGCCAGTTGCAATGAGTTTTCCGGTTGAACAGCAAATCAACCCAAATGCCAACCACAGTTTGAGCATGAACAAATTTCATTTCAATATAAATTAAATATTTTCGTGTGCAGTCACAGGTGAAATATTAAGAGAAAAGTTGTCAAAAACACAGAAGTTGCCGGTAAACAGTTCAAATAACTGGAAAGTTGTGTCAGAATTAAGATGACATCTACTCAGCAAAGTGCAACGTTTTGTCATCAAACGTAATGGTTAAATAAAATCTAAGCTGTTGGGAAATCACTTACCTATTTTTTTATTTTATTTACTTATTTATTTATTTATTTATTTAACAAGCCAATGAACATTTAGAACTTACTGACTAAAGGAAAAAAAAGAAAAAAGAAAAAGATCACACAAGTAAGGATAAAAGCTTCAACTTAACCTATGCAATAACAAATTTAATAATGTCCCTTTGGGAAGCGATACATCGAGATCTGGGACACTATTTAGCTCCGCAAGGGCTCTGGCCAGTGGCGCATTCTTAGAATAGTTTGACCTGAAAAAACTGATGTGGAAAGTCTCTACGTGCCGTAGGTTACGTATTGGAATATTAAAAGCAACTTTACTCAAAAGGGTTGGGCAATCTATAGACCCATTTAATAGCCCAACAATGAAGGAGCACGCAAGAAAGGTTCGCCTAGAGTTTAGACTCAATAAGTTTATAAGGCGGCAGCGGGAAATATAAGACGGTAACGGTTCAGTAAAGTTCAGCGACCTTAGGGCGAACCGCATAAAAATCTTTTGGATGCGCTCAATGCGATTAATGTGAGTCACTTGGTATGGCCTCCATATAAACGAAGCATATTCCAGCCTTGAACTGACGAAAGCCGTGAACAACAGTTTAAACGTATAAGGATCAGAGAATGACGCACTATTCCGACGAACGAACCCCAACATGGCATTTGATTTGGCAATAATGAAATCGATATGACTAGAAAAACAAAGTTTTGTGTCAAAGAACACACCTAAATCTTTGATTTCTTTGACTGACTCTAACAGTGAACCAGACAGGGAGTAGGGCAAGTGCAAAGGGCTGTGTTTCCTAGAATAAGTTACATGAAAGCACTTACTAATGTTTAAGAAAAGGTGATTTCTCGTACACCATGACTGTACTCTGTCTAGGTCAGCCTGTAGTGCCAGCGAGTCTGCCACATTTTTAATCGCAGCATAAATCTTCAGATCATCCGCATATAATAGAAATTTTGCAAACGAAAAGCAGGAGCCAATGTCGTTAATAAATAAAACAAACAGCAGAGGACCAAGTATGCTACCTTGAGGAACGCCGGAAGTAGCAACAAACGGCTGTGAAAAATGATTATCAACAGCCACGACACACTGTCTGTTGGAAAGGTATGATTTCACCCAATCAAGAAATGATGAGTGAAAGCCCATACAATTTAATTTCGATATCAGAATTGAATGGCAAACTCTGTCAAAGGCTTTAGCGAAATCTGTGTAGATAGTATCTACTTGACTCCCTTCTTGGAAAGCAGACAGACAATCTTCGACAAAAATCGCGAGATTGGAAACAGTAGATCTGCCTCTAACAAAACCGTGCTGGTTTTGACAAATTGCATTATTGACACAAAACATAAGTTTTTCATTGACTATGCATTCAAAAAGTTTAGACACCGACGTGAGTTTCGAGATGGGTCTGTAATTTGCGATATCATTCTTATTGCCACTCTTAAATATTGGAGTTATTGATGCTTTTTTCCAATCATCTATAAAAATACCGGACGAAAGGGATTTGTTAAAGATCAATAGGAGTGGCTCAATAAGAGAGCTGCAATTCTTCAAGAGTACAGCGGAGAGCCCATCTGGATCCGTATGCATTGAAAATTTAAGATTGTTGATGCCCTTTTTGACATCGTCGGCAGTTAAGGTCAACGACCCAAAGGTAAATAAGGAGTCAGGACTGAAAGTGTCAGCCAAAACAGCGTTTCCATCTGTAACAAAATTTGAGCTGAAGAACTGTGCGAATAAGTTAGCGGCATCATCCGCGGACTCGGCGACTTTGTCCTTGAAAAAAACAGAGGACGGTATATCGGAAACCGATTTTTTTGATTTAATAAAATTCCAAAAGAGTTTTGGATTACTTTTGATGCCAACTTCATAATTACGAATGTAACTGTTGTACAGCGACTTCGCCAACTTGTTGTAACTTCTAAGATGTGACTGATAGTAATTAAAGTAAATAGGACAATTAGTCGCCTTGAACTTTTTATAAAAAGGGAAAAATACTTTACTCACATTTTAAAATAAAATAAGAAACAATAGGAAATGCTTATAAACTCAAATAACACAGAGCAACAAAATCGACATTATTTTTTTTTTCTGAAATCAAACCATACTTTTCTGAAGGATTTTTGGACGCTGATTACAACTGCGTACTTAGTTTTTTGATTGTTTGAGCGGCTTAGGAAATATTGATGGTTTTCCTTGGAGGGCGTTTTACATGCTTTTTGGCCATTACATGCATGTAGCTCCTACAAACCTGAAGTCTTAAATGCCATTTTTTTAACATAGATTAACAATACTCTAGCTATGTATTTAAAATTTAAAACATTAAAATCGGTTCAAATTTGCAAGAGTTATTCATTTGCAAAGTCAAATTTTCAGTTACTTTGCAAGATTGCGAATACACAAAAGAATTTTGCTTCCAAAAAATATATATTGCCATATAGTCAAAGAAGAATGTTGGGGCTTTCAATTGAAAAACAAATTTTTGAAATACGATGTTTGTAATAGAGTATGTGTACAAATATGTAAGTTCTCCATGCATAAATTCAGCAACAAAAGCAAGGATTTACTTTTGAGCTTTAATATCGGAGCACAATTTTAGGCAGCTCACATACAATAAATGCCCTCAATTCATAAAATTTTCTGCTTTCGAATTTTGAATTTTTTGTGCCCTAAAAATATGTCGCAATAAAATATGGAAAAACAGCAAGTAGTTTGCTTAGTGTGTATGGTTGAAATTTTTACTTGTGTGATGCACCTCTTTCTAGAATAGCTCCTACAGTAATGAACCAATTAAAATTTTGTTAATGCCCCTGAAAAGACAAATATTGACGCTTGCGAAAATACTTTAGCTACTTTCGTCAATGACGCGAAGAGCATTAGAAGATTTCAATACAAACACGTGTTCAGAAGGTGAAGTCGCATTTACACTCTAATGAGTATAGGCCGAGAATGGCACATGCAACACAAAAAATCTGTTCTATAAGTTTGAGTTACAACCTTACACTATACATTGCATACTAACTCCTAGTTGAAAATTGCAACCCCGAATTTAAATGAATTTTTATAAAAAATTCGCGAAAATTGAACTTTGGAGAGCCATAGCCGTGTTAACCCTTGACCAATCGAAATCGACTATGGTCAAAATTATAGCTTGAGGATTCGTTATTGTGTCATAAAAAAATTATTGTGTTTGTCTACATATTATAAATGCAATAAAATCTCAAAGATGAAAAATCGTGGAAAACACCTCCTAGCAAAAACCGCCAATAACTTACAAACCGCTCAAACAATCAAAAAACTAAGTACGCAGTTGTGATCAGCGTCCAAAAATCCTTTAGAAAAGGTTTACTAGAACTCGGAAAAATTTTGGCTGTTGCTCAGTGTTATCAGTTTGCAACATAAAACAACATGAAACTTCAGCTGTTGGTTATTTTCTCACTTTATTCATGGGCTCGAACTCTCTTTTATACTTAACCCGTTCCGGCAATTTTCCGCATTTCTTGCGATAAAAATTTTTCTTTCAAAATATTGACTCTCATTGAACATTTTAGCTATAAAATACATCAAAATATCAAAAAAATCATTTAGGTTGAGAATTACAGTTCAATCAATTTTGTACGATTTATCGTACAATGGTCCGCAAAGGAGTAAAAATGCATGAAATTTTTTTTTCTTTTTTTTAAGCTTTAAGAACAATTCATTGATTTTCTTGATAGAAAACATAAACTATAACAACAAAAACCAAAACGTGATTTCATTTTGATCAAAACTTATATAAATTATATATACAAGGTGCGTCCCAAAGTAAACAGGACTTTTGCAATAGGGACGTTTCTGGTGGCGCCATCTATGTGTGAGGACATGCGTTGGAAAGGTACATCTTTCATTCACATACTGTCTAAATTTCATGACATTTGGTCTAGTAGACGCCGAAATATCCCGCTCAATGTGACAGTATGTTTTTAACTTTGGTACTAGAATGTCGATCGAACAAAGAGCTAATATTAAGTTCTGTTTTAAACTTGGTAAAACTTTTACCGAAACGTTTAAATTGTTAAAGCAAGTTTATGGTGATGATTGTTTATCCCGTGGCCGTGTTAATGAGTGGTTGAATCGATTCAAGAATGGTCGTGAAGACTTGAATGACGACGAACACGTCGGCCAGTCGAAATTTGTGATTACTGACGATGCCATCAAAACTGTGCGTGATTTTATCAAAATGCAGCCAAAATCATCATTGGAATTGATGGAAATGGAATTGAACATCTCCAAAACATCAATTGATCGCATTTTAATCGAACATTTGGGTCTCCGTAAAGTGTGTTCTCGCTTCATTCCGCACACTTTAACCGACGACCAAAAAGCGCAGAGAATTGAGCACGCAAAAGACATCGTTCGGGAAGCCAGACGTGATCCAAATTTCTTGTTCAACATCGTAACCGGTGACGAAACATGGTGCTTTCAATATGATCCCGAAACAAAGCGTCAAAGTGCCGAATGGAAGCACCCAGATGAGCCAAATCCGAAAAAAAACCCGCCGTGAGAAGTCAAAAATCAAAACTCATCTCATTTGTTTCTACGATTCAAAGGGAATAATTCATCGAGAGTTTGTTCCACCGGGAAAAACAATTAACGCTTTGTTTTATGTTGAAGTTTTGAAGCGTTTGGTGCATCGCATTCGTCGTATTCGGCCAGAATATCGCGAGGAAGGAAGTTGGCGTTTATTGCATGATAATGCACCGGCTCACAGAGCCCTAGTTACGACCGATTATTTGACCAAAAATCGCATTTTTACCATCAATCATTCACCGTATTCGCCTGATATGGCTCCCTGTGACTTCTACTTATTCGGTCAGTTGCATTTGCCGATGAAAGGAAACCGTTATAAGGACGTTGAGGACATCCAAAAGGCTTGTACCAACATTCTGAAGGCGATGCCGGCCGATGACCTAAAACACTCATTCCAAATGCTTTTGGACCGTGCAAAACGTTGTATCGAAGCAGAAGGAGAGTATTTTGAATAAATAAAAAGAATTATACAAAAATAATCATCCGTTTTCTTTATTTTATAAAAGTCCTGTTTACTTTGGGTTGCACCTTGTATACCTATGAAAATATATAAAAGTTTTATTGGTTCACTCACGGTTTTTCTCGCTCCATCGATGCGTTGGGCCCAGCGACACGATGCGCGTTTTCCAGGAACGTGTTGCTACATTAATGTTTGCGGAAAGAAAATGTATTAAAGTGTACGTACGTTTCCCCCGATATAACCAAATGAATATATTATATATATATTGTTTTTTTTCTACTTTTACCGATTTTTCATCTTCTTTAATTCGCTTTTTAAAAAAACCCATTATTTCCTTCTTCCCTTTTTTTTTCTCTTTTTTTTTTTTTTCTTTTTGTTTTTTTTTGTTAACGTACTTTTACATACGATAAATTCATGTTTCAGTTATGATTTCTAATTACATAAAAGAACCATTAAAAATAAAATAGTAATTAGAAATTTTAATTTTTTTTTAATTATTTTTCTTGTAGCTAACTTTTTTTATAGTTTTTAGTTTTAATTAGAAAAAAAATCGTATTAATAAAATAAGTAAAAATACAATTTTAGCAACAATTTTTCTCTTTTTTTTTCTAAGTAATTAATTAATTAATTAATTATTTATTAATTAATTTTGTATGAAAACTTTAATTAGGCCAAAAAAAATGTTTTCCCAATTTTTTTAATGAAACAAAATTTTAGTAATATGACGCACATATTGATTTAAAAATTTTAATTAGTTTTTATAAAAAAAAAAAAAATTTCAGCAACACTTCTGGAACCTCCTGGCAGGATTAGCGCAGCTTTTCGAAATCCAACGATGACTGGAAACCCTCATTCTCGGCATTCTCGGCAGTATTTCCGGGCAGCAGCAATATTAGTTTTTAGCACTTAATTTTCGTCGACATTTCACTTATAGTCTATTCTGTTTTTCTCTTTTTGCATAGTTTAAGGTAGTAATTTGGCGTACTTTTATTCAAGTTAAGATAGCACAATTATTTAGTTTTTAGCACACGTTAAGTAGTAGTTTTTCCTTTTTAAACATTGTCATTTTTGCGGTCTGAACAGCGGCGGAATTTTTGGCTGGTTTTGGCGTTTTGAATTTTTAGTGCCATACTTCGCAATAGTTTTAGTATAGAAACCACATTTGATTTAAAAAGTTTGCCTTGGGCGTTTTAAATCATCAAAACGTTCACACGCACTTGGCACTAGATAATTATTTGCTCCCAATTAGGCCATTGTTTAAGCCACTAGGTCCGCGCACTTTACCACTTTATTTCCTGCCGCACAATAGTCTCATGCCACCTTTGGGCCGCGAGAACTGGCAAAGGCCAATTTCGAATGCCACAGACGAACCGCCACTATCACGACTTTACGATCTGCCACTAATCATCGACTCATCAGCACTATTCCGCTTAATGATCTGCCACGACTCATCCTGATCTTACTGCGGCGGCCGCTTATAAAGGCAAATTTGGCAGCAACAGCGCATAATCGCCTGATCGCCCAACTTCCAGCGGATCACCCCACTTCTTTGCAGAAATGCGTCAAAATTTGGTGCAATGAGGTGACCTTTACTTTTCTTTCAGAAATATACATAACTAAATCTTATCACTTAAAACTTCAAACATCGTATTACTATATTTTCTCTCGCTTTCGGCATGCGCCTTTTATTCTTTGCCATATCATTTTGCCATTTCGTCTATGTCAGCTTTAATAAGAGACGCACGGTTGCACTTCAACCTGAGCAGACCGACACATACACATTGAGCTAAACATGCTCCAGTTGCCTTATAAGTTGATATTAGATATGGAGCAGCATTCAACTATATCAACACACACACACGCACAATTACCAGTGCAGATTTTATTTGCTCCGCTATGCAGTCTGCTACTTTGCTGAAATTTAAGTCTCCAGCGGCAGTGGGTCCCACAAGCAGTCGAGTGTGCGATGCGTTGCTGAATTCAATGGCAGTGCACCATATTTCATTTCCGCTCTTCTCAAATACAAACATACTTGTCCAGATATGCATACATACATATTTATGTAAGTATAATACATGTGTGCCATATGTTCGCACAAGTTTGGGTGCAAGTTGCGCGCGTGTAAGTTTATTTAATGTTTGTGGGAAATTTGGCTAATACGAGTAGCACATTCGATACCAGCCACTCTGCTTGCTTGTGCGTGGTTCCGCTGAAGTATTGCAGCATAAGTTGCAGCTTATAAGCTTTGCACTTTTTGTTGCACCAAATTTTATAAAAAATGATTTTTTGGTTTGAAATGAAATGGAATTAATTAAACACAAAACCAAGCACACAATTCCTAATAGTTGCTGGTTACTTTGTAGCCTAAAAGTATGCATCAAAGTCCATTCGTTTAACAAGCAGTTAGCTGAAACGTAAAGCTTGCCGAGTCGCTACCCAATTGACGACTTGTTTTAGTTGAGGCTTAAGTGCTTTCAAGAAATAATTGCTGTGAGTTTAACGGGAAATGATATGCTTGCACCGAATCGCCCACAAAAGTATGCACCACTGAGCGCACCATCTATTATTAGCCATTCACTTAACAAGTTTCTATTATATAATTTACAGTATAACGAAATTAAAATAAAAACCAAAAGAAAATGCAAAAATAGAAAAATAAAAAGAAAAAGCAGAGCGCACCGAGCGAGACAATGTGCCATTGCAAAATTAAATTTGTTAAGCTATGAAATGAAATTAATGTCCACTTGTGGGCAATAAAATGTGCTACGCTTGAGGTAAGGAGAAACGTAATAAAATAGAATTATATTGAAGATCGTGCAGAAGAGTTGTAGAGCATCAGCAGCCAACCGAAGCCGCCGCAATGTTGTTGAGGAATTTTGTAGCAGCCACAGACAGCTGGCGACAGCACAGAAAGGCGGAAAAACAAACAGACCCAAAGCGTAAAGCTCTCATCGCAAAAAGACACACTCGCAACTGCAACTGTGGCAGGCTGGCAACAAGTGAAAAATTTCCAACTTTTCTAACATTTTTCTTTTCAACATTTATCCTTTCTTATCTACGTTAATGTATGTGTATATTTGAGCATTTCCTTTCCTGGAAAACCTTTTTTAATAATATCAATTCTTTAGTGTCCTCTCGGCTGGCTGAAAAAAGTTCTTGCTTGCTATATTTTGAATTTAAATGTTACGTTTTTATAAACTCGTATATGAACAATGTTTGTGCAGTAGGTACACTTGAAAAAATATTTATAAAAATTCAGAAGGTGACTTAAAACAAATTCAACTTTAGCTATTTATCGTCATAAGCAAAATTTAATTCTAAATTAAATAAAATTAAAACTTATGATATGATTTTAATTATGTTTAAAAATATATGCTTTAAATACTCAATTCACATCAATTGTGTATGGTTTCTCATTCGGATCAATACATGCTTTTAAAGGGTGATTTTTTAAGAGCCTTCGGATTTGATTTAAAAGAACTCATAAAATTTAGAGAAATGTATCAAATCTTTATTTGAGTCGATAGAACAATCTATATAATTCAATGTTTAAAGATGGTTTCATGTAAATGTTGACCGCGGCTGCGCCTCAAATTTTTCATACGTCGCACAGTGATTCGACTCCATACAACCGCGGGACAAAATTAGAAGTAGTGGTCCGTTCTTCATAAAATTTGGTATACTAGTTAATCATGGTCTGCTGAATTGAAATCTCCCTGCTGAATCTTAAACTGTTGTAGTTTGGCAATGCCTGAGACTTAATTTTGCAAATTTCGTCCTTTTTGGAAAGCTATAGTACCAAATGTGTTGGCTAGATTTTTCAGATTTTACATTTAATCGGTAAGGTCAACATTGATTATTCCAAAGAGTAACAGAAATTGTTTCGGGACCCTCTGGTTTTGCAATAAAAACGATAATAATAGATGAATGTTTTGCATTTTTGCAGATTTTATCATTTTTCGTGCTAATTGCATACTTTTAGGCATAAATAAAATACATTTTGTCGAAAAATACGTGTTTAGACCACTTTTCAAATTGAATTATTTTCTGAGATCGGAGGATATCGGAGGATATAATTACATTATCCGACAAAGAAAGAATGTTTCTTAAAATAAAAAAAAATCCAGGAACATACTTTCACATACTTTTTAGATATTTTCGTCTAAGTTTTGCCAATTTTCAGATTTTTAACTTAGAAAAATATTTTGAATTAAAAGTGAAGTAAATCATAAATTTTTTGAATTTTGTCTATGGAACGAATCACTGTGCGTCGGTGCAATTTTGGCATGTGGCATGTTGAAACCACATGCCAGCCAAGTCCAGCTCTTCGATTTTGGGCAAAAAAAGTTCGTAATCATTGCAGTAACGTTCCTGCCTTCGTCGTCTTTGAAAAAGTACGGTCCAATGATGCCACCGGCCCACAATCCACACCAAACAGTACATTTTTCGGGATGCATTGGCAGTTCTTGCAATGCTTCTGGCTGCTCTTCTCACCAAATACAGCAATTTTGATTGTTCACGTATCCGCATTCAACCAGAAATGAGCTTCGTCGCTGAACACAATTTTCCGATAAAAAAGTGGATCTTCATCCAACTTTGCCAGCGTCCATTCACCAAAAGTTAGCCGTTGTGGTAGGTCCTGTGGCTTCAGTTCTTGCACCAGCTGCATTTTAAAAGGTTTTACACCCGAATCCTTCCGCAAAATTTTCCACGTAGTGGAGTAACAGAGGCCCTGCGAACGGAGTCGAATCGCTAATTCACGGTCATCAACAACACTGGCAGATACAGCTGCGATATTTTCCTCTGTCCGCACTCTACGTTTGCGTGTTGGTGGTTTAATATCCAATAATGTAAATTTGGTGCGAAATTTAAACACAAAACTCCGAATAGTTAGCCGCCTCAGATCGTCGCCCAAACTGACCATAAAATGGAAGGTGCACTTTCTTAACCGAGCATGAATTTTAATAATAAAATTCAATAATCTGCAAGCGTTGTTCGTTTGTAAGTCGATTCATGATTAAATTATAGACCAAACTGAACTCATTTGATAGTAACATGTTACACGAAAACAGCTGAGCTGCCAAAAACAGTGTTGCCAAAAAGAAAGTTGCTAAAAAATCACCCTTTATAACTACACTGTACAACAGCATTTGCGCAACAGAGCAACGACCATATATTTCTGAAAAAGGACGTCGTTCAGATCATTTTTCCCAAACAAAATCATAGTCCAGCACGTCTGAGTTGTTTGCAATTTGCACATAAAGGTTAAAGGCGTCGCTATAGACCTTTACACGGAAAGCATGAAAACTTGAAGAGTTAGAGTTTCGATGTCTAGGACAAAGTTGTTTGCATTAAAAATGTGAATATTTTTTGTATGTACATGAACCCCGCTACCAGTTTCCTTATCATCCTTTTTATGTTTTTCGAAAATGTTTCCATAAAAAGCTTGTATTGATTAAAATGTTGCAAAAAATACTATATCGTCTTTTTGGGAAATTATTCCTCATTTAAAATTAAAGGGGGGTTTTCAAACAACAAAACTCTCTCAAAATCTACCCCAAAAAAATAAAAAGCCTTAAACATGAAACCTTCATTCAATACTTTTTTCATAAATTGCTAGCTCGGCATGAGATGTTGAGAAAAATGTTGAATATTAAAAAAAAATATTTCCCATTGAAAAATAGTTTAGGTTTCATGAGTTGAAAAACAAATAAAAAAATAATAACATGCAATTCTTACTTTTTCCATGCCGACTACTAACAGTCAACTCGTATACAATTTTTTCACAGTGTAAACCAAATAAACCTCACCAAGCAGGACCCAGAGGGTAAAAGAAAAACAAAAGCGAAGCCTTTAAGTAAGTCGGCCCAGAAGTGCCGCCGTGCTCGCTGCCGTGAAATGGAGCGAAAAAGCATTGACCAGTCGATGTTGGACATCAATGTTCTCATTTCTGATTTTTCCTATTGAATGTAGTATTGTTGTTGTTGTTGATGATGTTGTATTTGTTGTCAGTGTAGACCAATGGTCAGAAAGGGAAACAGATAACAAAGTGTTTGAGTTTATTAGAAATGGCAGTAAAGTTGACACAAATGTGTCGAGAAGAAGAAGAAAGCACCGGAACATCAACTGGGACGCGCAGCAGAGAGTGCACGACCGACTGCGAATCACAGCCACGTGCTGGGTGTTTGTGTAACCTAAATATTGAATATGTAAGCGTACTTTATGTTTGTTTTTGTTGTCTGCTTTCTGGACAAGAAAAAGTGGCTGATAAACGCTGAAGAGAGTGAAAATGCGCAAATTATCTTTGGGCACATCGATGGTGCTTTCCTAGAATTAAAGTATATTTCAGCTTAAGTCTGGCCTTGCAATAAGGCAAATCTAGCAACATTGTTTGATACCTAAATGTATTTACAGGTTCAAATAGGATTTACGGTTGTGTAATTATTACTTAAAACCTCCTTACGATCTATCTAAAGAAACGCCATTTAGACACATTTCAGCATAATACAAAAACTTATGTGACTCAAATGGAAATTCTACTTTTTCGGGGAACTTAGAAAAAACGTTGTATGTGGTGGCTTCTTTTAGAACTCTGTCTAATTTAAAACGCCTTCCATTGCAATTTTGAATTTAATCGACAGTCTTGCAATACGATCAAAGAGCACATCATTAAAATTTGTTGAGTTCCTGGTCACTATTTATTGATTACTGGCTTATTTGGTAACGAGCGAGAAGAGGAAATGGCTTAAAAGGGGTCAGGACTAACAGACGTGAATACAGAGTTTGGTGTCTATAAACTGTAATACCATTCTGACAGGAAGGTAATGGGGCGAAGGAACTTACAGCACCTATGACCGAATCTGAATCAAAACAGAACTCTTTGTCTTCTCGGGTAACTCAAAAGAAAGGAGGAAGAAGGTCTGTCTATAGAAACCAGGGACTTAGCTATTATAAGTTTTTTAAGAAAATAATTGCAATGACGCAAACGTGTAGTTATTATGCAACTCAAAAATATTTATTACCTGATAAAAGCGGTACCGGTTAATTCGTGCGGTTTTTTTGGGGAAAATTGAAGCTTTATTTTGAAAAAATGGTTACAAATTTAATATTCAAAGTATTGTCCATCGCTAGCTATAACTTTTTCCCATTTTTCTGGCAATTCACGAATACCCTTTCTGAAAAATTCGGCCGGCTTTTCCGCTATCCACGAATCGATCCAATTTTTGACTTCTTCAAAATTGGAGAAGTGCTGGTCAGCCAGGCCATGTTGCATTGATCGAAAGAGATAGTAATCGGATGGCGCAAGGTCTGGACTATACGGCGGGTGGGGTAGGACATCCCATTTGAGCGTTTCAAGGTAAGTTTTGACGACCTGTGCAACATGTGGCCGAGCATTGTCATGTTGCAAAATTACCTTGCCGTGCCTTTGTTCATATTCCGGCCGTTTTTCGCGCAGTGCTCGGCTCAAACGCATCAATTGTCGTCGGCAGACTTCCCATGTGATCGTTTCATTCGGTTGCAACAGCTCATAATAGATCACACCCAGCTGGTCCCACCAAATACACAGCATAACCTTCAGGCCATGAATATTCTGAACGGCCGTCGATGATGATGCATGGCCGGGGTATCCATACGTTGCTCGACGTTTTGGATTATCGTAATGGACCCACTTTTCATCGCCAATGACAATTCGATGCAAAACACTTTTTCTTTTGTGCCGTTGAAGCAGTTGTTCACACGTGAAAAATCGGCGTTCGACGTCTTTTGGCTTCAATTCATACGGCACCCAATGGCCTACCTTTCGGATCATTCCCATTGCTTTTAGACGATCGGAAATGGTTTGTTGAGCGACGCCAAGTGATTTTGCAAGTTCTTCTTGCGTTTGGGATGGATCTTGGTCTCCAATCCGTGATCTTCAAACTTGTTTGGCTGTCCGGGCCGTTCATCGTCCTCCAAGTCAAATTTGCCACTTTTGAACCGTGCAAACCACTTCTGGCACGTACGCTCAGCTAGAGCATGCACACCATACACTTCCACCAAAATACGATGACTTTCGGCAGCCTTTTTCTTCATATTGAAGTAATGAAGAAGTACTCCCCGCAAAAACACTTTATTCGGCACAAAATTCGACATTTCCAGAGTAAAAAAAAGTATTGTTGTTTACGCTTCAGCTAAACGACACATACTGATTCTGAATCTATATGACAATAGCTTTCCAACACATATTTGGAAAGGTGAATCACTGTTCACAAAATCAAGTTACGCCATCTGTTAGAAAACCGCACGAATTAACCGGTACCCCTATTAATAGTTACAGGTCACGTACAAAATTTCTAATTGGGAATAATTATTATAAAGCAATTTTTTTTTTTAAATTTCTTAAATAAGGGCAATTTTTTTATTCCCAAAAATATGGATAATAATTATTTTAGGTCTCTGATAAAAACACTATTTGGGCAAATTTTAGCATAGAGAGCAGATGAATTGGCTTAACAGGGATCAGGACTGACTGTCTGGGGGCTATGCATTTTAATACGATCCTAACAGGAAGGTAATGGGGCGCCAGACCTAACTGAAGGAATTTACACCACCTATGACCGGAAAGTAATTGGGCGCCTGAGGGAATTTACCCCACCTATAACCGGATCTGAATCAAAAGAGAAGTGTTTGTCTTCTTGGGTATAACAAAGCGAAATTTTACGCACTGAGGATCTGAACAGTGCATTGTGCCATCCGGGTTTTTACAGGTAAGGTAGACTTGTTCCATCGAGATTACCGTCTGAAAGTATTCTTATCCGTTTATCCGGTATCGTTTATCCGGTATCGTTTATCTTTATTTACTCCACTTGAGAGCATACGGCTCCATCAAGGCCCAACGTTGGTTAAGGCAATCAATTGAAGTTCTTATCCATCACCCAGCCTATCGCTAGTTCTTATCTGTTGTACCCTAGAAGAGGCGCCTCCGCATCTGAAAGTTAATTAACCCATTAAGGACAGAACCTTTAAAATTTATGAAGGTTGTGGAAATTTTCAACACATGTCAATGTCTTATTCAGACAGTCAAATAAATTTAAGCAATTTAGTTCTGAATTTAGTTTATCGCTTTTGCTGTTCACCCACCTTAATTTAGTTGCTATCGAAAATGTTATTGAACATATTTTTTTGTTTTGACGGAAAAAAGATTTTTTCTGTTTATGTATAAAAAAGCGTTTAAAAGCATTTATTCAACTTCTAGTAATATTTATTCAACATCCCTACTGATGCACACAATTTTTAAACGAATTTTCAAAGCAAGCAAATGTTAACAGAAGTCTTTCGCTTCTGTCAGTTTCTTAATGTTGTTTTGCTCCGTAAATTGTGAATGACTTTGCTTATCGATAAGCGAATTGAGCTGAATTTATGGTCAATTTCGCGATAATTGAAATTAGCTAAATTGAGATTTTTGTATGGCAAATTAAACACAATTTAGTGCTAAATTGAGGATACATTGTCTAAATTGCTCAATTTAGCTGGTTGTTTGAATTGGGTATAACCACAGAATAAACAGTATATTAGAGAATAGAATTGATTAGGGTAAATTGCACTGAGACCAGGATTGATCTATTGTGCCCAAAAAAAAAAACAGTATATTACTGTATAACATTTCAAAATCTTGGCAGAAATGCCTATTGGACCTGTGGTCCTGAATTGGTTAATGGGTTGTGTAGAACGTCCTTTATGCATTCATTACCGCTAGGGTGGAGGTGATGCTAGAAAACGCAGAGGTTGGTGTCTTCGATGAGGTTACTTTGGATGATGTACGCGCTGCGACATACTTCCGTTAGTCTGAACTGGTACTGCTATAGTGTTGTTGTGTTTGTGTTGAACGACTTTTGGAGATGAAAACATGCTGCGAGTTGCTCATCACAACTGATTCGAATGGGAAGGATAGGAATTTCTCAAAATTTTAAGGTTTTGACTGCGTAATGAAGAGATGGGAAACAATTAAAAGGAAGACAAAACTAGAAAAATTGGAAAATTTAAAAAAATTAAGGGGGGTTTCTACCTTGTGCGGTTAAAAAAATCAATTTTTTTTTTCATGCATTTTTGGATTAATACATGATTGTAGAATACGCTCCCAAAATTTGATGTTGAAATCTTTCGAATTACGGAAGCAATTTATCGAAACAGGTAGAGGTGTCGAGCGCGCCGAGCCGCTGAAGCAAAACTTTGAACGCGTTTTTCTCAAAACTACATTTTTTGACCTTGCGGAAGTGATTTAGGCCACACGAGTTGAGCAATAGCTACGAAATTTAAAACAGTCATTTATCAAGGTCTTAGCTATGGCACGAACTAGGATCTTCAAGAAATAATAATTTTTTCTCATTAAAAATAGAAATTTGTATTGAAAAAAAGTAGGTAAAAATTTAGTTTATTAGTCAAAATCGCATATTTCCTTAATTTTTCATTTTTTTTTTTTAAATCGTAGTTCCAGCCATAGACAAAAGGATACAGAATAAGAAAAAATTTAATTTTTGTGTTTCAAGTCATCTCAAACAGCGGCAGGACTTCCGCGAGTAAGGAAGTCCTGCCGCCATTGCTCGATGGCCCCCTCCCCCCCTTTGCATATTTTATCTTCAGAAAAAATTTTCCAGTGTTTATCTTAAAAACCTTCCCATCAACAATTTTTCAAAAAAAACATGTTTTCTCGGCCGCACAAGGTAGAAACCTGCCTTAAGAACCAAGACAGGTAGGAATCGAACTCACAAACTCTGGGATGGAAACCCACTGCAACTTGCGCTTGATTTATGGTAGGACTCGTTCCATCATACTTGTATGTAAAGTGTTTGCAAATTATCCCCGTGGCTTTGTTTACAGGAATCAAATCGAGGTGAAAAATTAACTCGAGCTGGATCAATGGCTTTAATTATGTTTTTCTATAGGTGATACGTTTTAGTGGACTTGCGTCCATAAATCGCCAACTTAATGCAGCTCCAGAGAAAAAATCTAAGGACTTTAAATCATACGATCTTGGTGGCCTTTGCATAGAACACTAAATTCTATAATAAATCTCAAGAATTCTGACGCGTTGTTAAATCGTGTAGAGTTCCATGACAAAACGGTGACTATGGCCGAATACAAAAGTTGAAGAATCACAACTTTGTCGCCTGAAATGTCGGAGCAATGAGTTGTCAGAGCTCAGACGGAACTATTGAGAACTCTGTTATAACTACGTACATACATATATACATATATTCCTCTCAGCAGGAAATGGCAAACCTCTGAGAGTAACATCGCCTATGAAATAGCTCCCAACTCGCCGTTCGGAATCGGCATAAAACTGTAGGTCCCTTCCAACCTTGGAAAAAATTCACACGCACAACACGGTTGGTTGCGGGTAGCTAGGCCTTAGTCTCGTAATCGGGCTGTCGTGCCAGTCAAGAAGAAGAAGAACATATATTTTGCAGAAAATATATTAATTTAATATAAAAATCATTTAATATAATAACCCAAAAATTTTCGTTTGATTTTAATTGATAAAACAAAGTTTCTGTTTTGTTCTGTTCTCATATAAAAATACATGTGTTTAGTATGCAGCATGTGTGCGGCAATTGAATGAACAAATTAACAACTATACATAGATGTATGTATGTGTGTATTCCAGTAAATATCTGCGTGACAAACATGGTTCCCAATGGTATTTGCCTCAAAAGTTGCGTGCAAAATACCCCTCAAAATAAAATCTTGTGTGCACCAGTGCTGTATTTTGCATATAAAAGTAAACTAATGCAGAAGAGAAGCACAAGTCAGCCGAAATCCAAAGGACAATAAACTATTCGTTACTCTACACATGTGTGTGTGTGTGTGTTAAAGACCTGAAGCTATGCATTGTGGGAGTTGTGGGAGTGTAGACAGGTCAATGGTCAAGCATAAGTACACATATGTATGTATACATACATATATGCACATACTCGTACATATGTATGCACTGTATTATTCATTACATTTCACACAGCAGTGAACTACAAAATTTTTTTTTGCTCCTTTCAGTCTTCCACTTTGTCATCACAAAAGTCGTGTTTCATAAAAAAATTCAAATGTTTTAAAAAGATTGAGACTACTAATAAAATCTAACACCATATGCCTCAAATAAAAGCAAAGAAATTAAATACATTTTCATATAAGCAGAGCGAATTTGCGTTGTGCTAACTAAAAATGTATTTATCATATTTGGCTCAGCGCTAAATCATGGCGCATACAGTTCTACATACAAACGTAGCGTACGCACACACGTACATACATATCTACATTGGCGACACATTTGTCAGCCGCAATGTATGCAAAGAAATATGACGCCTGTAAAAATACAAGTGTGCACATATGGACAGACATCTGGTATATACTTATTTGTGCAGACTACATATTTACATACATAAGTTCTATATATGTATGTATGAATGAATATAATTTTGCAAAAAATGTTGCTTTAGTATATATTTCAAACATTTTACAAAAGAGGGTGTGTATGTGTGTGTGTGTGTTAGTTGCCAAGTGCGCAAAGATGCTGCCACTGCGTATCCTTTCTGTGTGTCTGCCTGTTTGTATGTGTGTTGCAGGAGTTTTGTGTGGCAAGATTTATTTGCTTGTTTTCGACACGACATAGATACAAAATTTCTGCATGACACATGCAGTTGTGCGGTTTGATGAACTCAAGTTTGATTTATTTTGCTATTCTTTTGGTTTTTGGGTACAAATCTGTTTATTTGTTTGCGTAATTCATTGTCAAAGAGATAACTTGTTTTCGGTTTGGGTTTTGCTAATCTGGCATATTTTGAATTTGTTTGACTATACTGTTGCACAAATTAGTTCACTGGCATTGGTTTTCGAGTTATCAAGCAGCAAAAGTTCTGGCAAAGAAGACATTAACTGATGGAAAAACTGCTTGCAATAAGCTTACTTTGAAACTTACATCAGAAATATGCATCAGTCATTGCTCGTTTGGGTCTGACTTGTAATCAGAATTTCTTGGAGAATGGATGTCCGTTTCACTGTTTGCCCACTAAACAGTTTGTAACTGGCATCAGGTAACTTTCAAGAAGTTAAGATCTTATTATGCAATTTTTTATGAGTTATACTGGAATTTAACCCTTTCGACCCCAAAGTTGCCTGAGAGCAACTTCACCTATTTGTCATCTTATAGCAAAAGCTACGATTGATTTATGTAGGCACCACCAAATTAATATTTTTAGAAGTGAATTCAAAGCACATTACAAAAATTTTACTGTTATCCCCAAAATAACTTCCAATATTTCGTAGCGATATCAGAGAAAGTTTTTGTTCTAATTGAAGTCTACGAATAGGACAAAAATTTAAATTAAAAAGTAATATGTTTTTATTTTTCCCTAAATATTAAATAACACAGGGCAACAAATTTCGACTTTTGGTCTGCTTTTCTGGGTTTGACATCAGTTTTAGGGTAATTAGGGAGCGCTGATTTCGAATCCGCAAACCGTTTTTAAAATTAAGTTTCCGTTTTCGAAAAAATTGGGGGTGTCACTTTTTCGGATTTTCCCTGACTTTTTTCACGTTGGGATTGTAATTTCGAAATTTGTTGCCCTGTGTAATCACTTAAATCTTCTCAGCCGGCCTCAATAGTTCAGCGGGTAGTGCGCTGGCTTTTCTCACCAGAGGCTCCAGGTTCGATTCCTAGCTCGGGCTAGCGAAACACTCATCCGTTTCTATCGCTATCCACATGAAGCAGATGAGACTTACAAGAATCGAATGAAGTGAAAGAAAAACTGCCAAAAACCGCAGTTCGTATTCGGCGTTAAACTATAGGTCCCCCTTCCCCCATCGCACAGTGATTCGACTCCATACAACCGCGGGACAAAATTAGAAGGAGTGGTCCGTTCTTTATAAAATTATATACTAGTTATCATGGTCTGTTGAATTGAAATCTCCATTTGGTTTTTCTTAAACTTTTGTAGTTTGGCAATGACTGAGACTTAAATTTACAATTTTCGTCATTTTTGGTGAGCTATAGCAACGAGTGTGCTGGATAGATTTTTCAGATTTTACATTTTATCGGTAACGTCAACATTGATTATTCCAAAGAGTAACAGAAATTGTATCGGGACCCTCTGGTTTTGCAATAAAAACGATAATAATAGATGTATGTTTTACATTTTTGCAGATTTTATCATTTTTCGTGCTAAATGCATACTTTTAGGGATGAAAATAATAAATTTTGTCGAAAAATAGGTGTTTAGACCACTTTTCAAATATAATTCTTTTTTGAGATCGGAAGATATCGGAGGATATAATAACATTATCCTACAAAGAAAGAATGCTTCTTAAAATTAAAAAATCCAGGAACATACTTTCACATACTTTTTAGATATTTTCCTCTAAGTTTTGCCAATTTTTAGATTTTTCATTTAGAAAAATATTTTGTATTAAAAGTGAAGTAAAAGCCTCAGCTTTGAAAATTTTGAGAAAATATTAAAAGCGAAAATGGCCACATCATTTTTTAATCAATATGGGAAGTGTTAGCAACTTCTTGATAACCATGTATTTTTACAATTTTTTTAACTCAATAGACTAAAAAACAGAAAATATGTGTTTACATTTTTTTGTGAAAATAGTTTCAACTTTGAGGCGCTTTGGCGCAGACACTAATTAATTGTTTGCACAGATTTTTTGGGGTTTTTTTAGTTGGAGTTTTGCCTTTCAGCCGCCGCCGTGGCTCAGTTGGTTAGTGCGTTGGACCGCGAGTCGAAGGCAGCAACCTCAGGTTCAAATACTGCCTGTAATAACACCTAAAAAAAATAACGGGAAAACTCGTTTTCTCTTTCGGTGGCTGTCCTCTCAGCTGGAAATGGCAAACCTCTGAGAGTAAAAATTGCTTATGAAAAAGCTCCCAACTCGCCGTTCGGAACCAGCATAAAACTGTAGGTCCCTTCCACCCGCGTACAAATTCGCACGCACAACACGGGTGGTTGCGGGAAGCTAGGCCTTAGTCTCGCGTAAGCGGGCTGTCGTGCCAGTCAATTATTATTTATTATTTGCCTTTCAAATGACATGAAAATCGTCAAATTCTGAGACTATAAATGTTTTGAATTTTGTCTATGGAACGAATCACTGTGCATGGGGACGAATTTCTGCTTCTCTTGATGTACTTCGAACCTTTGTGGAGATGAAGAGCAACGTCTCTTAATGTATTAGAAGGCTTTGTTGAGGAAGAGGAGTGGAAGGGTGTAATCTAAACTAGAATACCTCATTTTTTTAAATAAAAGATTAAAAAAAATCATAATTTCTATATAATGAAGTTTCTATATAATGAAGCTATTTTCTGGTCCCGTGCGAATTTATTATAGGGAAGTTTGACTGTACTATCAAAGTTGGCTCGACGTAGGGGTTTTTGTAATTTGTTTTTTTTACTATTTTTAAAAAATTACCAAAGTTGGAAAAAAAGAGGCAAAAAATATTAATTAATATTAATATATATTAATATTTTATTTATTTTTATTCATATATATTTATTTATTTATTTTTAGAAAGATGCCATTTTGTGCAAAAATATTTTTTTTTAAATCGGCTACGTCCAGCTAATTCTACATCCTTGTCTAAAAGGAATTAACCTTATTTTTATGTTTCAATTCACCAGGAGAATTGGAATCACGTCAACCAGGAGACAATTTTTTTTTAGTCCCCACTTTCCCCGCCTCTACCGACTTCAATTTTGAATTTTTTTCAACTATTATACATTTTTATACTTTTCAAGTATTAATAAACAACTTATAAAAAACATGGATAGTAAAAATAATTACTGTTTTTTTTATTACGCCCGTAAAAACACCTCAATCGAGCCTCTGGACTAGAATTCTCCCTTAAGGGGGTGTTCCCGGGTAGAAGTTTGAAAAAATCGATTTTTTTTGGCGTTTTATTGTACCTTATACTATATACTACCACCCCCCAAAGTCGTTTTTCAATCCGCAAACTCAGTACCCACTTTTTTGCATGTTAATTGAAGCAATCTCAGCTCGCCGAAAACTGACTTTCATGTCGAAACTGATGTCATGTCGAAACTTTAAACGCGTTTTTCTCGAAACCACATTTTTTGTACTGGCCGATAACTTTTCTCAGCAACTATGAGAGGTATCGACTTGAAATTTTGGGAAAATGTTCTAGATAGTTTTCATTGGATGCTAAACCAAAGTTTTCATCAAAAAATTATTGTTAAATATATTTTCAAGCACTCTAAAGGTAAAAAAAGGTGGCAAAACTGGACAATTTTTTTTCATATGGCCGCCATTTTGTTTCTAATCAACATTTTGACTAAAACTGTGGTTTAGCATCCGCGGAATTTATTGCAGATTAATAATTGCATACCCATTTCTGTTTCAGATTACTGGTTCCCGAAATTTCTTATCGGCCAGCAGTGAAAACAAGGTCACATTGACCACTGAAAATTTGTACTTAGAAAATAGAATTTTTTGACAAAAATATGAGTTTCTGTTCTCCAAATAATAAGGAACAACAAGCAAAAAACCAGAATATTGCATGTTGCCTTGTAGCTCCAAAATAAAACAGATGAAAAACAGCCTAAAATCGGCATTCTAGACGGGAACACTCCCTTAATTAATCAAACGTTGTCTATACTAGAAGACTAGATGTGGATTATATAACCAACAACGTCTACAGAAATTCGAAAGATAGAAGAAGACTCTATAGTAGAATTGTGGATTGAATTGAATGTGTGTGTTGTGGATTATCCAACCAAGGACATCTACAGAAACCGTAAAGGCTAATATGAAGAAGAAACCACTTTACACCGCTTGTGCACCCTCCCTGCAGTCTTTAGGAAACGACAGAATTACTTCGAGTGTTATTATGCAAATATCCCAGTGGACATCAAAGATTCAAACACTTGGGTTCTTGTATTTGTTTCGATTGGTTCTTGTCCTGCAAAGAGAAACGATTTTGCGTTAAACATTGTTTGGTTTGAATCCTAAACGCCATGGTGTGAGTTTGTGGTCTTAGAATGAAGAAAACAATTTCAGCATCCAAAGAAAGAGGCAAAAACTTAACCCTTTCGCTACAGGTTTTTACTGGGGAAAGTTAAAATTTTAAATCTTCTTCGTCTTAGGCTTCTATGTGGTTATATTAGTAATATTCCATAAGAAATTTTTTCTTTTTTATACTCGGACCCTGTATTTTAGAGTGTTTTTCTATGAGAGCAGCCACATCGCTGTGGCTGTAATAATTACTCAAACATAAAACTTTTTACGCATAACAAAAATTTGAATATTTCTTCATTTACTTCAGCCAAAATTAAAAAAAAAAAAGTATCTAAATTGAAAGAAAACGTCAAATTAAAAAGTTATCTAATTTTTTCAGCTTCTTCTTCCTTTACTATGTCAAGATATACCATTACAAAAACGCGTATACTTCTCTTCTTTAAACTAAAATACTCAGTTTATTAATTTCGTATTTTTCCTAAAACTTCAAACTATTCTAAGGACCAACAAAAAATGTATTCTTGAAACCACAGAGGATTCAGACATCCACAAAGTAGCAATGTGCCATATGGCAACAAAATAGCGAAAGGGTTAACACAGAGATGTGAGTACTTACGGCTGCAAAGCAATTTTTCTTGCCCACTCAATGACGATTCAATTTTCCTAATGCAACTCAATAGCTGACAGTGGTGTAATTTTCTTTAATACTTACTTGTAAATTCTGTACACGTACGTGTGCACGTGCACAAAGCCACACATATGCACGCGCACTCACTCACTCACTCACTCACTCACTCACTCACTCACGCACTCGCAAGGGATTCAATTTGCGCTGCAAGTTTCGACGGCGGCAGCATCAAAAACGAAAATGAAATAAGGATAACAGCAGCAACAACAACAACAACTCGCATACTTGTACATTGTGCGCCCTCGCAGTTTTTCAATTAACTGGCGCACATTGCCAGCAACGGCAGCGTCGCAGCCGGCTGCCGCAGCAAGCACAACATTGACACCAACGTCGACACTGCGCGTCGCAGCCCGTCGTCGTTGCTCGCCGTCGTCGGTGTTGGTTTCAACTTGAACAAAATAAGCCAGCGCTTTTACAGCTTTTAAAGTCGAATTGTGTATTTGTTGTTGTTGTTGGTTTTGTTCGCTTTAAGGTCGTGCAGGTGGCGCATCTCATTGTGTAGCTGCAGCTGCTGCTACTGCTGCCGCTGCCGCTGTTAACTTGTTGATTTGTTTCGCGTGCGCGCTAAACTTTCTTTTCTTGCCTCGGCGTCCCCACCTGCCCGTCCTCCGTTTGCCATCATCCATGACGCTGTCTGAGCCTTGCTTGCCAGTCCTGCGCTGCCAGTCTTCTTTGGGTGCTTGTACTTCTTATTCCTCTGCTTCTTCTTCTTCTTCTTCTTCTTCTTGTACATTGTGACACACATACCGCCTAACATATTTCCCCATTTAGAACGTCCGCGCCCAGGCGAAAAGTTTGAAATGAAAATTCCCTGCTAGCAGCTGCTGCCGCACTTGAAGCGTTCTCATTCGCACAAGCAGGTTTTTTCAACACTCGAGCGCGGGCAAGCGGCGCGCCACGACACTTTGAGGCCGTCAACATTTTCTCTGTGTGTGTGTGTGTGGTGGTCACCAACACACTCAACTGCCAACTGTGTGTGTGTGTGTTTGTGTGTCAATGAGTGCGTGTGCGAGTGCGCGGCTCAAAAAAGTTTCGCAAATTGCGCCCACAATGCGCTCACGTTGCCGCGTTTGTTGCGTTGCTGCGGTCGTTGTGCGGTTAAGTTGAGTGCGAAAAAGTCTTTCAAAATTTGCTGTTTTTCTTGGCTTAATTTTAATTTTGCCGTTTAAGTCGGTAACATTTTTTTAGGAAGTTTGGGTTTTAAACTTTTTACTGCCATTGTTAATGTTATTGTTGTTTCTGTTGTTGTTTGTTGCTATTTAAGCAATTTTGCTTTAAAGTGAAACCTTAAGGTGACATAGGAAGGGAAAAATGAATAGATAGAAAGTTAAAAAATTGAATTAAGTATTAAAATTAAATATTGATACGGAAATTTTAAAGAAGGAAATAACTGGAGAGTAGCTTTCGATACATTTATAATTTAATTTTACTTTGTCATATCTTGCAACACTTGCAGGAATTGGAAACTTTTCGACTTAATTTTTTTGGCTAAGTTTAATTGAAAAGTTTTGTGTTGCGGTAACATTGCTCTGGCAATGCCGTACGCACTTTTTCCATTTCTCCTTTGCTTCATCCTTCGCCAATTCGCCACCTGTCAAACGGACATTCTTGGCTTCTTTTGCAATTTGGTCGTTGGCAGGTGCGCATGGGCGCAAGAGAACTAAAATGTAAGTTGAATCTAAGAAATTGTATGGAATTTGCTGAATTTGCTGTTTAATAAAGTTTCAGCTCCAAGTGTGCTCGAAAACGTTCAACCAGCCTATTTCCTTTGGAACGCACCCCGCCAACATCCTGAAAATTTTATTCACTGTTCACTTCAATGGAAGGAGCACCAAATGAGGGTTCGCCGTGCGCGCGCTCGGACAACGAGGTCAGGGTTGCGGCTGCGCAGCAGTGCGCTAGCCCAACGGGGGCGACATTTGATGAGGCTGACGGAGCCGGCCATGTCGCGGCAATTGGCATTGGAACGCCTGAAGCCGCAAGGGCGCCGCATCGTCACGCATCAACGCCTACCCTGCCACCTTCAACGTCTGCAGCCCCGGTCCCAAACGTTACTGTGGCAAATACGCTGCCGCCGGCTTACGAAGGCCTGCCGCATTATGTTGCGGCCCCGGCGAAAGCATGTTCAGAAGCATACATACCCGGCTATATAAGCGGAACAGTTCCTAACCTCACAAACGCAATCCCGTTTTGCGACCCGTTATCACAGCCCATTTATACCAACATGCAAACGACTGCTAGGTTAGGCGGCCTCGTGCCTAACATCACCTCATCGACCATGCTATATGGCAATCGCCCGCCAGTATTGCATAATGATTACCACGTGTATCAGCCATTTTGTGTGCCAGCTGCGTTGCATAATCAAACGACACCCCCCATTATTCCAGCATTTTCTCAGCCGAATAACACTCAAACGCGAACGATGTATTCGAATGCAATTCACACTAGCGGAAACTCCAGTGCCGCAGACATCAATCTCACATCGACGCAAATTGCCAGTCGGCAGGTGCTCTCCAAGGACTTGCCGCCATTCTCGGGCAGGCCTGAGGATTGGCCCTTGTTCATCACAAATTATGAACAGTCCACGGAGCGCTGTGGGTTTACCGACCAGGAGAATCTTATAAGGTTGCAGAAATGTCTCAAAGGGCCAGCGCTGGAGGCCGTACGCGGCAGACTGATGATGCCGTCAACTGTGAGTCTTGCGATCAACACACTGCGCATGCTGTATGGCAGGCCGGACGTTATTCACCAATCAATGCAACGTAAGCTGAGGGAGGAGCCGGTCGTAAAACCCGACAAATTAGATACGCTGGTGTCATTCTCGTTGGCAGTGCAAAATTACTGCGCCACCATGCAGGCGGTCGGCCTAGCCGACTATTTAAACGATCCAGTGCTGCTCAACGACCTGGTGGCAAAGTTGCCGAGCGATCAAAAGTTGAACTGGGGTCGCCACCGTATGTTGCTAAGTCGCGTTGACGTAGCCGTTTTCGACGAGTGGCTTTTTAGTCTTGCCGCATGCGCTAGCCAAGTGACAGCATCTCACCCCGCCGGCGCGCACGTAGGTGGCAACAGCATCGAAGCGAGAGGAGGAAGTCGTAATGCACAAAGGGCCAGGATTATGGTACATGACGTGGTCGCTGGGAAAACGAACAGGAGCGACGAGGCAAATGACTGCCCGAAGTGTGGGGCGAATCACAAGTTATCGGACTGCGCAGAATTCAGAAGGTTATCGCAAGGCGATAGATGGCGTTTCGTTCGTGAAAGAAAACTTTGTTTACGTTGTTTTAAACCTCACTTTATTCGAAGGTGCGGCTCCAAGGACAGCTGTGGTGTAGATGGGTGCAACATGGCTCACAACCCGCTTCTGCATAGAGCGACTATGACAGGTGGCGCAGCCAGTGAGCAAACTACACTACACCACGAACCGGGCACTACGACGGGTCAGGAGCGACAAAAGGCGATCTTTAGGTATGTTGCGGTTACGCTACACAATGGGTCGAAGGCTGTCGACACTTACGCACTCATCGACGAAGGTGCGTCGTGCACGTTGATTGAAAGCCAGTTAGCTGACGAGCTCGCGTTGGATGGGCCGGCCGAGACGCTTTGTCTGCGTTGGACCGGCGAAATAACGCAAAGGGAAGCAACTTCCAAAATCGTAAGTTTCGACATCTCTCCAGCTGACGCAGTTGCGCGGAGATATACAGTGCGACGCGCACGGACAGTCAACAATCTCGGGCTGCCTCAGCAGACTTTGGAAGGCGCAACCATCGGCAAGCACGATCATCTTAACAAGCTTTCCATCAAGCCATACGTCGCCGCCAGGGCGCGTATTCTTATAGGGATGGATAACGCCAAGATTGGAGTGCCTATCGAGATAAGGGAACACAGGGGCTCCGACCTAATCGCTGTGCGATGTCGATTGGGCTGGAGCGTGTACGGCCGCGATACAAATGGGCGCGAGTCGGCACCAAGGGTATTACATGTTTGCGAGTGTAACTCATCGGTCGACGGCCGCATGGAACAACAAGTAAAGGCGTACTTCGCAATCGACGCTATCGGCGTATACGCACCGAGCAAGCCGCTGCTGTCTGAAGAAGACGAACGGGCGCTCGGAATCATGAAGAAGACAACAAAGTTTGTAGAAGCAGAAAAAAGGTGGGAGACCGGTTTGTTATGGAAGCATGACGTCATCGAACTCCCTGACTCGCTGCCTATGGCACGCCGTCGGCTCGCGTGTCTTGAGGCAAAGATGAAGCGTGACCCGCAACTGGCCAAGTTTATCATCGACAAGATTAAAGAATATGAAAGGAAAGGGTATGCGCGCAAGCTGGCGAACCATGAGATGGAGCCTAGCGCCAGGTCATGGTACCTGCCCATATCTACGGTGTTCAACGCGAACAAGAATAAAACAAGGCTCGTATGGGACGCCGCCGCCAAGGTCGATGGTGTAGCCCTTAATACCGTGCTACTCAAAGGACCCGATCTGTTGAAAAATCTCCTTGGCATTTTGCTCCGTTTCCGCGAAAGATCATTTGCTGTATGCGGCGACATACGGGAGATGTTCCATCAAGTTAAAATCATTAAAGAAGATCAGGCAGCGCAGCGGTTCCTATGGCGCGAAGGTGATTCATCGAGGGAACCAGACGTCTACATCATGGAAGTTATGACTTTCGGCGCATCATGCTCTCCCTCGCTGGCGAACTACGTAAAGAACCGCAATGCGCAACGTTTTGCTGAAAACCATCCAACTGCCGTCCGAGACATCGTAGAGAACACGTTTGTTGACGACTGGCTTCAAAGTGCTGACTCCGAGGAGGACTTAGCCCGTTTGGCTACTACGGTCCGCTGGATTCACGAAGAAGGGGGCTTTGAAATGAGGAATTGGATGTCGAATTCAAAATATGTTTTGAGGGCGCTAAATGCTGGCAACAATATGGTGGCCAAGCGTTTTGATGAGCCCGAAGCCACAATGGAAAAGGTACTGGGCATGTGGTGGCTGCCCGCCTCAGACGAGCTGACTTTTCTTGATAGTTTTCCAAAAGAAGTTCTTGAGGATACCATGGTCCCGACGAAGCGACAACTCTTGCGAACGGTAATGACAATTTTCGATCCGCTGGGTCTGCTGGGGTTTGTTATTATCCAGGCCAAGATAATTCTGCAAGAAGTGTGGCGCTCTGGTGTCGGCTGGGATGAGCCGATCGGCGAAGGCGAGCGCCAGAGTTGGAATCGGTGGCTAAGACGTATCCCGACGATTAGAGGCGTCAAAATTCCACGCTGTGTCACCGACCGCAGCCAGGACAATCAGCTGCATGTGTTCGTAGACGCAAGTATCAATGCTTATGCTGCTGTGGCGTACCTGCGCTCCTGTACTGATGGGCGCGTGCGCTGTTCCCTGTTAGCATCGAAAACTCGAGTAGCGCCGTTGAGGCCCATATCAATCCCGAGGTTAGAACTGCTGGCCGCAGTGCTGGGCCTTAGGTTGGCGAAATTCATAGGTGATGAGCTGTCGATTCAGGTGAGTCACAGAACCTTTTGGACTGATTCAAAGAATGTGCTGTATTGGGTGCGCTCGGACGCAAGAAAATTCCACCAGTTTGTCGCGCTTCGTGTGGGCGAGATTCTTGAAGGTTCCAGCGCCAAAGAGTGGAGGTGGCTACCAACGCGCGAAAATGTGGCTGATGAAGGAACGAAATGGTGCGAGAATCGAAAGTTTGACGACAACGAACGCTGGTTCCGAGGGCCTAAATTTTTGGAGGCGCCGCAGCACGAGTGGCCTGTGACGGAGTTGACAGGTGTCGACGATGAACTAGAAGAAAAACTACATCACTTATCTACCGAAGAGGAGCTGCCGCAAATTTCTGTAATCGTTCCAGATGTGAAAAGATTCAGCAAGTGGGAAAAGTTACGCGCAGCGCAGCGATGTGTTTTACGATTCCTGCGATCAGCATTGAAGACAACAGCCCGACTGCGGCCGCTGCGAAGAATGCTGGGGGAAGATAGTATGGAGACAGCAGAGCAGGTGATTATGCGGCAGTGTCAAGAGGAGGTGTTTCACGAGGAAATTCTGAGTCTCCGCTGCGGCGACAAGTTCCCAAGGAAATCTGCCATTTTTAAATGGTCGCCGTACCTGGATGAGATAGGACTACTACGCGTTAAAGGACGAATTGATGTAGCAGCCGCCGTACCTCATGATGCAAAACGCCCAATAATTCTCCCGCGAAATCACCACACGACTCGACTAATCGTCGATTTTTACCACAGAAAGTTTCACCATCACCACAACGAAATTGTTGTCAACGAGATGCGACAACGCTTTTGCATAGCCGCTCTGCGGACACTGGTCCGAAATTGTGCGTCAAAATGCCAAATGTGTCGCAATCGTAACGCTCGCCCGCAACCGCCATTAATGGGCAATTTACCTTTGGAGCGAGTGTCGCCATTCACCAGACCGTTCACCTATACTGGGGTGGACTACTTCGGTCCCATTGACGTAGCTGCAGGTCGAGGGCGCATAAAGCGTTGGGGCGCCTTATTCACGTGCCTAACTACGCGTGGAGTACACATTGAAATCGCTCCGTCTCTTTCCACGGAGTCGTTTTTGCTAATTTTTAAACAGTTCGTGAGCCGAAGGGGGGTACCAAGGCGCGTGGTATCCGACAACGGCACTAATTTTCGAGGTGCGAGCCGAGCGCTTGCAGAAGAAATCGAGAAATTGTCAGCAGGCGACATTGAAGCGAAGTACCCCGAGATCGAATGGACATTCATACCTCCGGCTGCCCCTCACATGGGTGGGGCGTGGGAGCGGATGGTACGCTCGACTAAATCAATTCTAATGGAAATCCTTCCGGAAGCCGGTATGCGTGAAGAAGTGTTAAGGGCCGCCCTAGCAGACATTGAAAGCATCCTGAATTCGCGGCCCCTGACGTATGTGCCACTAGACTCGCCTAATAGCGAAGCACTCACGCCTAACCACTTCCTGTTGGGCAGCTCTAGCGGCATTCGAGAACGGCAATGCGAAGACAGCAGCGGATCGGCACTCCGGCGATACTTTAGACAATCCAGCCAAGTAGCCGATCAATTCTGGAGGCGCTGGGTGCGGGAATACCTTCCGTGCCTCACCAGACGTTCCAAATGGTTCCAACCGCCGCCGCGTCCTATCGAAGTAAACGACGTGGTAATTATCGTTGACGAAAGCACCAAGAGGAACTCATGGCCGAAAGGAGTGATCGTGGACGTGCACAAAGGCAAGGACGGCGAAGTTCGCAGCGCTGTCGTAAAGACGTCGCACGGCCTGACCACCCGGCCGATAGTCAAATTGGCGAAGCTGAACATAGAGAACTGAAATTTATTTGGTAAACTCGTACGGCGTACGAGATATACGAAGGGGGGGATGTTGCGGTAACATTGCTCTGGCAATGCCGTACGCACTTTTTCCATTTCTCCTTTGCTTCATCCTTCGCCAATTCGCCACCTGTCAAACGGACATTCTTGGCTTCTTTTGCAATTTGGTCGTTGGCAGGTGCGCATGGGCGCAAGAGAACTAAAATGTAAGTTGAATCTAAGAAATTGTATGGAATTTGCTGAATTTGCTGTTTAATAAAGTTTCAGCTCCAAGTGTGCTCGAAAACGTTCAACCAGCCTATTTCCTTTGGAACGCACCCCGCCAACAGTTTTGAGCTTTTTGTTTTTCTATAATAAAAATTATCAAAATAATCGATTAAGCAACGTCCCACAGTGCTTCGAGTGTGGACAAAAATAAGAAAAGAAATTATCGCGGATTTTCACAAAAGTTGTATCATGCTAAAGGTAATTTTTTAATTAAGCTGGATCCGAATTACTTTCTCGAAAACTTATCGAGATTAGGAGATATAGCTAGTCAAAGTCGGATATATTTTTACAAAATTTATGAAGGGGAAAAATGAAATTTAGGTGCTTGTATAAAAAAAATAGTAGAAAATGTGTTGTTGTAGATAGGCTACTAATTTCTTTTAATATTAAAACTACTTTGATAGGAGCGAGACCGCTGATCGGTTTTTTTTGTTTAGCATAAATCATTTTTTTTCGGATTTTCAAAAATGAATGTTGTTTAACCAATGAAAATTAAAAATAACCAAATTTAGAAAGGCAATTTAAATCGAATGGCGTGAACTGGCGTAAATCCTTTTTATGACCTTTTTAGATGGACTTTCTTCTCCGCAAAAAAAATGCTGCGTCTTTTTGCGCCTTTGGAAAATATTCAATTATTTCGAAACTACTAATGTTGATTTTTTTACAGAAATCGCTTAAGTTAAAATTGCAACCAAAATGTGTAACCAAGTCAATGCTACGAACTATGAATGTTTTTTATAAAAATAGGTTTGGCACGCTTATTTAACCCATTATGAGCCATATTATCCAATTTTTCGATTATTATGGAATTTGTTTGCTAAAATGTGATTTAACGCTAATATATTTTAAAAAAAGGAGGAATGTCTAATTTTGAAGAAGGTCTAATTTTGAGGAATAATTTTTATAATAGCCTCAAAGTTATATATTGAGCTGCATTGCATATTCACCTGTCTCATCTCCATGTTAAGCTCTACGGATATCAAATAAACAAAAAATATATGCTTTAAGCAACTTTCCACCCTTTAAATGTCGAATTTAGAAAAACGCTAAAATATGTATTTTGTTATTGCTTTTTTAGTATACATATACAAAATTTTTAAACAATCCGACCACAAAACAATGTCCGTCCATATAAACTTCACCACCCCCTTTCCGCCCTTTCACGGTCGACGTTTTTGAAATCGCTTCTTTTTAAGGGTTGACTTTCTAAAATACAACTTTTGACCGAATTTTTCAACATTATAGCTCCAACATTATATAACCATATATAGTATATTCGATTTTTTTTAAACTATATATTTTTTTTGGAAACAAACACAAATTTTGAAGTCAGCAGCCCAAAATGACTTAGACTGCAATTTCACGTACAATTTCAGCGAATTTCACGTACTCCTTCTATTTTTGCCGCAATTTTGTATGGAGTCGAAGCACTGTGAAAGTGGCGCAACGCTCATCGAAGACGCCAACCAAAGCTTTCACCGTAAGGAGGCGTCAGTCCTGGGAGGAGAACATTGAATATAGATTAGTTAGAAGAGAACATAGAATATAGAAATTTTTTGAAAATCATGGTTCAGTTCGAGAACGTTACCGTGCAAGGACATCCATTTTACAATCGACGCAGGGGCGTAGCCAAGGGGTGGGGGAGGTTTGGGTGTCAGAACCCCCCATAGCCTATAATTATTCATCACTTTCAATCACTATGCATGGTGACGTACATTGCCAAATTACAAAATGGTCTTTAAAAAAATAATAACAAAACTTTTTTTTTTGTAAAACCGATTTGTTTTTTGAAACAGTTTCTTTCAATACAGCGACTTACATAGTTTAAAAGCTTGTCTAATAAGTGTTTTAAATTGTCGGCATGAATATCCTTCAGAATGTCGGTATAAGCCTTTCGGCTTCTATGTCCTCAATGGCTTTTTTATCACTAAACGCATTTTTTACAAGGCAACGTTAGATTCCCAAAACCTCACTGTTTGATGTGCTTTATGGTTCAGTGGAATCGTTGGTCCATACTTCTTTAAAAATGAAAACCGCGAGAACGTTATCGTCAACGGCGAGCGTTCTAGAGCCAAGATTGCCCATTACTTCGTGTCCCAATTAAATGAAATGTTGACTGAAGATAGGTTTTTCCAACAAAATGATGCCACGTGTCTTACAGCGCATCAAACAATCGACTTATTGAAGGAAACTTTTGGTAAACGCATTGCCAGTCGATTGGCCACAGCGATTGTGCGATTTAAAGCCTATACATTATTTTCTCTAAGTTAACCTGAAATCACTGGTTTATGAAAAACCTATGAAACCTTATGAAACCTTTTTCGAGATCATTGCTTGAAAGAATGGTGGAAAATTGGACCTGAACCGAAATTATGTTTACTCAAACACTAATCACATGAAATTATGTTTCTAATAAAATTTGAAATGATGTAATCTTCTAAATCTCTGAACCTCTAAAAAAACACCCTTTGTATTCAGTTATGTTGTTTGATTTTAATTCAAATTGAAAAAATGCCTTTTGGTGGATTACAAATTTATTGTATGTAAAGTACCCGAATTGCCTACATGGCTGCAACATAGAACAAAATTCTTTTTCTTAATTTAAACAATAATACTTTCTTTTCGTTCATTTTGTTTTATGACAAATAATTTATTTTCCAATAGGCACAAATATTTCACTTTGGCAACTAATAGCTATTTAAAAAAAAATTACTCTAGCCCCACGACAATAAATCTATAATTTGGTTAAGCATGCAATGTGACCGAATCTCGCCAACTTAGCGAATCCATGTATGAAAAAATGCAAAATTAAATTGAATTTTTCTCATTCAGCTTTGCCGCAGAATTTCAATTTTCCGGCAAAGTGCACATAACTGGCAAAAGTCTCCCACAAATCCGTACATATCCATTTAACTTTTTCAGCTCATACCGCTGAGCTTAACTTTTTAATGGAGTCAATACTTTGAGTTTGGCTGCCAACATCCACCGCTGGCCGCTTTGCTACTTATTTGCAGACATCTCAAAAATGTGTGTCGACGCCGCAGCAAACGACCAAAAGTAAAACAGCAAATAAGCAGAGAAAGCAGGAAATGCACTCACACAGCCAAACACACTTACGACAAAAACAACCAACGAAAGGCCGCAGACGATCACATGTCGGTCGCCTCGGACCGTACAGAACTTGGTCTGCGTTGTCCTAAGCAAACTTGCATCCACACACGTGCAAACTAAGCAGAAAAAATGTGCACAACAACAACAACAACTGCAATTGCTACACCGAATGTGGATGTCCGTTTGAATGCGCGCCACTTGCGCTCAGCGTTTTACATTTGCGTTTCGTGTCCCCCGGTAGCCAAGCGGCGAAATTACACTGAAATTGCGATATCATTTGCATCTGTCTCTGCGCAAGACTGAACGCCGCTGCCCAGCGCCGGCAGTAAAAGTGGCAAAGCACAACAAGTTTGGAAAAAGTTTCAGTTTTAACTAACTGCCGCTTGGCAAAGCTGCTGCTGAGCGGCCAACGAGTGTCTTTAGTCGACCAGCCGGACTCAAAAGTTGTCTACACACAGCCATAGAAATATACCGCAGCTAGGAGCCAGCGTCCGACTCACGTACGACTGGCAAAAGGTCACACGTCGGCATGTTGCGTATACGCCGTGTAGTGCACCAAAGCATTGCACGTACCTGTTGTATGTGCTGACTATTGCATGTGTGTGAGTGTATGTGTTCAAGCGTGCAGGTCTTTTACGGTGCAGCGGCGAAAAGTTGCCAACATTTGCCATGTATTGTAAATTGAAAAGTTCTGAAATTTGTGCTAAAGTTGGCAAACTGCAATTGTGTATAATTTTTGCAAACACCCACACACTGACACACATTCGTATGCTAATAACATTTACAACCATTCACACAAATACAATTTGGTGACTTTTAGCAGCAGCAACAACATCGGCAAAAGCCACACATTCTCCGA
Organism: Melieria crassipennis; assembly: GCA_963668005.1. NCBI lineage: Eukaryota > Metazoa > Arthropoda > Insecta > Diptera > Ulidiidae > Melieria > Melieria crassipennis. The sequence continues at coordinate 42,090,919 of OY764962.1, forward strand.
GTTGGGTCCACCGGCCACTGATTTTACTTTAATTCATATGCAAAGTTTTCAAATTTCAAAGCTGCTACACACACACACACACACAACCACATTCATACGTAGTAAATATATGTAAATGTGTGTGTGTTCAGTCAGCTACGCACTTGTGCAGTGGTGCAACTGTTCGTTTCGCATTTGCACATTTTATTGCAACAGCAAAGCAACAAATGTGCCAATTGCCAACGTCGCTCGGTATGTGGGCGACGCACAGCAACAAAGGCAAACGTCACGTCCAGGTGACTTTTGTGTCTGAGCACAAATTTTCAACACTGCAAGTTGCTGGTAATTTGCAAAATTGCATAAATATCTCCGATGCATTAGTGACGTTTGCAGGCACTTTCGATTTAATTATTTCCGCCATGGTCCCCACTCTAAAATTCCCATAACTCACCCCTTGTGCTTTGATGCAGTGTATCGTTTTAATTTTGGGATTTGTGTACTCTCAAGGCCATCAGTAATTACGAATGTGCTGCAGAAAAGTAAAACTACCAAAAGGAGGCAACGATTTCATTTTTATTTTCATTTTTTCATTGCATATCTGCATTCGTTGCAGGGGACCATAACATTGTTGTGTTTGGTGTAAACATTTAATATTTCTTTTTAATATTTTCTAGAATTCGGAAAGTTACATATTTAGACAGCAGAAATTTTTAAATGTTTATAGGAAAATTTTCCAAAATAATTTTTCAACCAAAATTGATAACATGTTGAAATATGAATCCAAATATTTCAAACTCAGTGGCAAAATTAGCTGAAATATTCTGCGGCATATTAAATTTCTTAGTAAAAACTAAGATCTGAGTGGCAAGATGGCACACAAACTCTAACAGTCAGTCAGTTTATACAAAATAATTAGCAGGCTGATTTAGTTTGGGTTGGTCTGGTATGGTATTGTTTCGTTTCGTTTGTTGAGGTTGAGTTTGTCTAAGTTGAAAAGGAACTATACAGTGACTAGCTGGGCCCTGTGGCTTTGCACGCAAGCTCTCCTGTTTCCCCCGATACGAATTAATAACCCATTGTTGGGCCCACCAGATTTTGATTTAAAAAAAATAACATGTGTCTATCTTTGATTTCGAGTGTCTTAAAAATTTTGAAGTCAGAAGGACCTTTAAATCATGTGTTTTCACATTTCCTCCAAACAAATTCTTAACCCTTGGTTTAGCACGGTAGATTTCGATTTTCAAAACAATTAAAAGCACGTTTTTATTATTTCCCGATTGAACTGCTTTTGATAAGTTTGAATTCAGAACGCCCAATAAATCTTGTTTCTCCATACAAATTGTTAACCCATTATTGACCCCGTTAGATTTTGATTTTTAAAAAAGTGAAAAACACGTGTCAAATTATTTCTCACAAAGAGTACTTTCGCCAAGTTTGGTGTCAATGGGCCCATTAATTCATATTTTTCACAGTTTCCCCATACAAACTTTTAACCCGTCGCTGACCCCGTCCAATTTTAATATTCGGAAAAATTACGTATCGAGTTATTTTACATTTGAAGTACTTTCACAATGTTTGAAGTCAAAAGGGCTCAGCAAAATTGATTTCTCCATACATAATTTTAACCCGTCGTTGATCCAGTTAGATTTTGATTTTGAAATTAATGAGAAACACCTGTCTAATTTTATTTATTTGAATTATTTTTACAATTGTTAAAGTCAATAGGTCCATCGGTTCGTGTTGTTTGTTTCGGAGTCTCTCCGTAAATAAACCTTAACCCATTGTTGGGCCAGTAAGATTTTGATTTTAGAAAAATTATAAAATACGTGTCGAATAAGTTTTGATCCATAATTTTTTCAGGAAGTTCAAATTCAATATGTTTATTAAATCTCGTTTCTTCAGGAAGTTCAAATTCAATATGTTTATTAAATCTCGTTTCTTCATACAACACTTAAACCCATGTTTTGCCTTTTTAGAAAACGTATTTCAAAAAATCCCGTCTTGGCGAAGGTTAATTCTTCAAGATGTACCTACAGTCCAAAATTCATGTTTGTAGCTTCAGCAGCTTGAGCTAGGCGATGATAAACCAACCAATCAATCAATCAGTCAGTCAGTCAGGATAAACAATCAATGTATAAAAAAATGGAGGCGGTACCACTCCCCCGTGTCAAAAACCCACCACATTCCTCCTGTCCAAGGACACGACCAAATCGTTAGTTTGTACCGAGTGTCATTGATGTGAACGCTCTAGTTCCAAAGATACACCGGAATTTAAAAAGTGCCACGCCCCCTGTCCAACGCCTATTATATTTTACCGGTGGAACGACATGTTTACGCCATGACACTGTACCAAATTTCAATGCTGTCCGACTTATAATTCCGAAGATATTCCATATTAAAAAATTAGGTTGTATGGGCGGTGCCACGCCCACCTGTCGTACCAACATCTAATATCGCTATAAACCACCGTATTGACATCTACTATCACACACAAAAAAATTTTCCCGAATTTTGGATTTTTTTATATATAAGATAGTGTCCAGTTCTTTCATGAGTGAGAATCTATGTTTTTGAACTCAAAGTTCAAATTACTTCAGTTGGTTTCGATTTCATAGGTTAGATTAGATTAGCTGGCTAAAAACCGCACATAGACCAGTTAGATCCTTAGCGAAACTAAATGAAGAGACAAAGATCTCATTGCTTTTTGTATAGCCGAGCACTCGGTATTTCCGAACTTTAGTAAATCGATGATAGAAAGTTGTGGCACTTCCTTTAGGTTTGTAGAACTTACAAAACCTAAATGTATCAGCAGGGTTTTGGCAAGCGCCAGGCAGGAGCAGAAAATATGCTCTATGGTACCTCTCACACACTCTTCGTTTCAATTGGTGATCCTGTTAATTCCAACTAAACAAAATATTACTTTCGGCCATCACTGGTGGCCAGCTTCTATGGGACTTCATATACAAGGTGCAACCCAAAGTAAACAGGACTTTTATAAAATAAAGAAAACGGATGATTATTTTTGTATAATTCTTTTTATTTATTCAAAATACTCTCCTTCTGCTTCGATACAACGTTTTGCACGGTCCAAAAGCATTTGGAATGAGTGTTTTAGGTCATCGGCCGGTATCGCCTTCAGAATGTTGGTACAAGCCTTTTGGATGTCCTCAACGTCCTTATAACGGTTTCCTTTCATCGGCAAATGCAACTGACCGAATAAGTAGAAGTCACAGGGAGCCATATCAGGCGAATACGGTGAATGATTGATGGTAAAAATGCGATTTTTGGTCAAATAATCGGTCGTAACTAGGGCTCTGTGAGCCGGTGCATTATCATGCAATTCTGGCCGAATACGACGAATGCGATGCACCAAACGCTTCAAAACTTCAACATAAAACAAAGCGTTAATTGTTTTTCCCGGTGGAACAAACTCTCGATGAATTATTCCCTTTGAATCGTAGAAACAAATGAGATGAGTTTTGATTTTTGACTTCTCACGGCGGGTTTTTTTCGGATTTCGCTCATCTGGGTGCTTCCATTCGGCACTTTGACGCTTTGTTTCGGGATCATATTGAAAGCACCACGTTTCGTCACCGGTTACGATGTTGAACAAGAAATTTGGATCACGTCTGGCTTCCCGAACGATGTCTTTTGCGTGCTCAATTCTCTGCGCTTTTTGGTCGTCGGTTAAAGTGTGCGGAATGAAGCGAGAACACACTTTACGGAGACCCAAATGTTCGGTTAAAATGCGATCAATTGATGTTTTGGAGATGTTCAATTCCATTTCCATCAATTCCAATGATGATTTTGGCTGCATTTTGATAAAATCACGCACAGTTTTGATGGCATCGTCAGTAATCACAAATTTCGACTGGCCGACGTGTTCGTCGTCATTCAAGTCTTCACGACCATTCTTGAATCGATTCAACCACTCATTAACACGGCCACGGGATAAACAATCATCACCATAAACTTGCTTTAACAATTTAAACGTTTCGGTAAAAGTTTTACCAAGTTTAAAACAGAACTTAATATTAGCTCTTTGTTCGATCGACATTCTCGTACCAAAGTTAAAAACATACTGTCACATTGAGCGGGATATTTCGGCGTCTACTAGACCAAATGTCATGAAATTTAGACAGTATGTGAATGAAAGATGTACCTTTCCAACGCATGTCCTCACACATAGATGGCACCACCAGAAACGTCCCTATTGCAAAAGTCCTGTTTAATTTGGGACGCACCTTGTAGAACACTTAAAGCTTTGTCAACACTCTTCGTGAGACAGCAGACGTCGCTCCTCACATCATTTAGCGCAAAATTGCCTGAAAGCTTTAAAATAAATTACAGAAAATAATTTATGTAGTTTACAAAAAAGGCAATTATGAGCTCTATCAACAATTTTAAATAAATTTCATTAATTTTATGACGTAAATATTAACTGGTTTATATTTTAAAGCAATGCTCAGATTACTTCAACAATGCTCCCAAAATAAATAATCTGCAAAATCCTATTATAAACTCACAGCTCAAACTTATTGCCTCAATTTTTCTTAATATTCCAATATCTAAAATGTCATTAAATTTACATTCATTTTGCAGATTGGGTCGTTTTTCATGATCAACCTGTGTCTGGTCGTCATCGCCACGCAGTTCTCCGAGACGAAGAAGCGCGAAATGGAGCGCATGCGGCAGGAGCGCGCCCGCTACACCTCCACCTCGACGCTGGCCTCGAGCACGAACAACTCGGAGCCGGCCACCTGCTATGCGGAAATCGTCAAATACATCGCGCACCTGTGGCGGCGCTTCAAAAGACGCATGATTAAGAAGTACAGATTATATAAGTATGCCGGTTGTTGTTTTGATTTGAGTTCATTGTGTTTTCAGTTGTTGTTCTTGCGTTCACGTACAATTGTTTCGTTAACACTGTACCGTTCCACCTTTTCCCCACCCTACCCCGTTCCCGTTTCACGCGCCGTGGCGCAACAAATCCACGCTATGCGGTGCGCCCAACCAAACCGAAGGCGAACCACCGACAAAAGCCCAACTACCAATCAGAATAGCTGAACCCAGTTAGACAATTTGAAAAACCCCAAAAAACCACATCTTTAGAACGCCCAAAAGTATGTTGCGAATGAAGTTGCGCTGCACAGAATCCAAGCGGAATTTCTCACAACAGCACCAAAAAACACGCACACGAAATTAGAACTTTTCACAACTTTACAGCAACTAACAATCATTGCCACATAGATTTGGTACAGAAAGTGATGCGCTCTCTTGTATATATTTTCCCTTTTCTGTACCCACTGTCGACACCGACCGCAGCAACGCGTCAAGTTTTGTCCGTCGAACAGACAAATGGCAAAACTAATGTCGAACTTTGACTTATCCCATCAAATGCAACGCAAACTATGCAACAATTTTATCAAATACAAATTGCTGCTAAAAACGAATTCGAGCATTTGAGGCCCAATGCCGAAACAGCACATAACTACAAATTGCTTTAGTGCTGTTTCGTGCCAGCATTTTGTGGCATACTTGCAGGCGCACGCAAACTTTCGAAACCACGCAGCGCAGTATCCTGTGGATTTTTCCATTGAAGCAACGAAATTAATTCTGACAATTTTAAGTTTACATTTTCCTTGTGTGTGCAGCAGAAATTCACAAGAAGGACGTGTGAGGCAGCCGAAAAGAATGTTTACATATTTATGGAATAACATTAGCTTGCAGTGTCATTGGTGTCTTTTGATTTCCACATTTAGCAAATTCTTATTTTAATGCCTCTACCGCATACCAGAGCGCATATGGCTTTCGAGTTCAACGTTGGCTGCAATATTTTGATAATGAATTTAAATTTCATTCTTACAATTTCATTTATTTATTTACGAAAAAATCTTTTAATTTGGAAGAATTTTATTTTGGATAGAAGATTCTGAGAGGAATGTTTGTCCATGCAACTTTTGAGGGTTTAAAAGGAGGAATTTATATACACTTTACTTGGACCCATCAAGGTTATTAGTTCTGGGGCGAATTTTCGCAAGCAAACCATTCGACAATAGCACTTTATGGGCCAATAACGAACTCTCTCTGTAGCGTAGTGCATTGGAACATTGTATCGATATGTGAAATGTTGAAAGAGGTGTTCGGGCAGTGTTGCCAGATACCTAAAATGACTTTCTACTAAATCTTAAAAAAATACTGAAATTTCCTCCCGAAAGTTAAAAAAATGTCCTAAAATTTTTTTTATAATTTGCGTTATTTTAAAGGAACTAAACTTCTCATAAAAGAATAAACATATATAGGTACATATAATTTTTTTTAATGCAGCCTCTTTCTATTCATCTTCAGCTTAACAACAAAAACTTAACAAAAACAAAACAAATAACAAATGAATTAAACAAAAGTGCCATTTTAGGCGGGATTTTATTGTGACAGCAATAAGTAAGAACGAGATAGAACGAGCTTACATTTTGGAAGCTTACAAATTTTTAACACAATATGGTGCTTTGACTATTAAAATAGTTGCTAAAATATGTTTTGTTGCCAGTGTTCCCAATACATCATACTTCGTTATCCAAAATCTCCCAAAAATCCACTAAGGATCCGAAAAGTCCCCTAACATAAAATATAAATCTCCCAAAATTTCTCCGAAACAATTCTTCCTCCTAAAAATTCTCCTAAAAGGCCAAGAATCTCCTAAATCTAGGAGGAAATCTCCTGATCTGGCAACACTGTGTTCGGGGGAATTCTCGAAATTATGGCTTATCTCCATCGAACAGTTGCCAAAGAAGTACGAGTATCTGTTAAATCGAGTCACGCCATGCCACGTTTGGACGCTGTGCCAACAAGTCAATGTCCTACTGGGCCCAATGTCCTACTGAGCCCAATAAGTTTTATTATTTTAAAGTTTTTAATACGTTCAAGATGTTTAAAATGGGTGGAAGATGAAAATTAGGCTAAATTTTTGGTAGGATAGTGAAATCCTTCTAGCAACCCTTAAGAAAGCTGAGACGCTCTACTGTTTCTACACACACCACCCATGACCTGAAATGAGTTGGGATGTGGGATAACTGGCAACATTCGGCCATGCAAGGATTAAATAAATAAATAAATTTCAAGTGGTCTACGTTTATAACTACATATAAGAACTTTCAGTACCGATTGACCTTAAAACACAAGTGACATTTTTTTAAAGAATATTTTGCATTCCAACACAAAGATATCAGCATTACTTGAAATGCAGAAACTTTCGAGATTGAAGCCACTCAAATTACACCAAATTTCAAGATAAAAATTTCCAATTATCACTCACTTTTTGAAATGATTGAACGGAAGCCATTACTTGCTTTGGTATGCGGTCAATCACCGGTAACATGTGGCATTTTAATCTCTGTTTAGCATTATCCGAAGCAAGTTGCCTAATCAGTGATTAAAATGAAATGAGTAATCGGATCTTGGGGTGAATTCTTAACCCCAGTCTGTCTGTATTTACTTAACTCATTTCAGTTCTATGCTGCATGCAATATTCGGTTATCAAACTTTTGTTTGTTTTGTGCGGTTAAGTTTGATTTAAATTTGATTTAATTGAAACTATTTGTTTTCAATATTCATTGATTTCTTTAGCATTTTGTGTGCTACCTCAATGTCAATAATGTGAGATTTATTAGTGAGCTCGAGTGCTTAGATGAATGTATGGCAAATGTAATGACTCAACAATGATTGAAAGATGAAGAGAATAAATTTCTAGCGTCATTAGTGATAACTTTCGTTATCACTTGTCATTGGCTGAAATTGCTGAAAGGATTCTTAAAAGCACAAAAGAGTGGAACAAACCAAAGTTTTTGTTAAGATTTAAAAACAAATTATAAAATTTTCAAACCGAAGAAATAAGTTGCCCAGGTAGTTCACCCTTCTTCTGGATAAAGCAGGTCAAGCCTATTAGGCAAATCTCGATAGTTTCTAAGTTTAAGGAACTTAATAAAGAAGTCGAATCAGTTTAGTTGTTGAATTTACTAGTTACTTACTTACTTACTTACTTACTTAACTGGCCATAACAACCCGTTATCGGGTTACGGCCTGCCGCAAAACTTCTCTCCAGGCGCCTCTGCTTCGCGCGCGCCTTCTCCAGTTGGTCACACCAAGAGATACCAGGGCCTCTTCCACTTGGTCCTTCCACCGGAGACATGGCCTCCCTCTTCGCCGTCGACCTCCAACCATCGCATCGAACACCTTTTTCGCCGGAGCTTCGTCGTCCATGCGGCAGACATGACCGAGCCAGCGTAGCCGCTGGATGTTAATTCGCTGCGCTACGTCCATGTCCTTATACAGCTCATACAGCTCGTTATTGGTTCGTATGCGATAGTCGTCACCAACACGAACAGGGCCGAAGATTTTGCGAAGTACCTTCCTCTCGAACACTCCAAGGGCCGCTATGTCGTTTCGTGTCATTGTCCATGCTTCAGCGCCATAGAGGAGCACGGGCAAGATGAGCGTCCTATAGAGTGCAAGTTTTGTCGGTCGAGAGAGGTCTCTACTTCTCAATTGCCTACCGAGACCGTAGTAGCACCTGTTGGCAAGAGTAATCCTTCGCTTTATCTCCAGACTGACATCATTGCTGCTGTTGATGGCGGTGCCAAGGTAGACGAATTCCTTGACAACTTCAAAGGTATACCTGTCGGCCTCGACGTGAGACCCTAGCCGCTGCGAGTCCCTGCGTGTAGACAGCATATACTTCGTCTTGCCCTCATTTACCACCAGACCCATTTTGGCAGATTCTCTGTCGATAGCAGCAAATGCAGCGGTGACATCTCGCTTGTTACGCCCGATGACATCAATGTCATCAGCGTAGGCAAGGAGCTGGACACTTTTGTTGAAGATTGTGCCATTACGATGTACACCGGCCTTGCGCAGAACACTCTCCATGGTGAAGTTGAAGAGGTCGCAGGACAAAGGATCGCCCTGTCTGAAACCTCGAACGGTATCAAAGGGGTCGGAGAGGTCACTTCCAACCTTGACGGAGCTGCGCGTATTGCTCAACGTCGCTCTGCAAAGTCTAACGAGCTTTGCAGGGATACCAAGTTCAGACAATGCGGCATATAGGCGATCCCTTATCGGGCTATCGAATGCTGCCTTGTAATCGATGAAGAGATGGTGTGTATCGATTTGGTTCTCATGGGTCTTCTCCAGGATTTGGCGTAGAGTGAATATCTGGTCGATGGTGGACTTACCAGGTCTAAAGCCGCACTGATAAGGTCCAATCAGCGCCTTGGCGAGTGGCTTTAATCTTTCACATAGTACGCTCGTCAGGACCTTGTATGCAATGGGAAGTAGGCTGATACCCCTGTAGTTGGCGCATATTGTTGGGTCGCCTTTCTTCAGCACAGGACAAAGGGCACTGAGGTTCCAATCGTTGGGCATTCGTTCCTCCAGCCATATTTTGCAAATGAGCTGATGCATGCACCCAATCAGCTCACCGCCGCCGGCCTTGAACAATTCAGCTGGTAGCCCATCCGGCCCTGCAGCTTTGTTGTTCTTGAGTCGCTGGATAGCGACCCGGACCTCGTCATGGCTGGGCGGTGGCACATCCACACCGTCGTCGTCGATTGGTGCCATCTGGACATCTTCACCACTGGCGGTATTGTTCCTTTCGTCGCCTGCGAGCAGCTTGGTGAAGTGCTCCTTCCACAACCTCAGCACACCCTGCGCATCCGTAACCAGATCCCCGTTTTCGTCTCTGCAAGAAGATGCCCCGGGCTTAAATCCTTCCGTGAGACGCTTAACTTTTTGGAAGAATTTTCGGGCGTCATTCCTGCTCCTGCACTCCTCGATTTCCACACGCTCGCGCCTTTCTTGCTCCCGTTTCTTGCGTCTAAAAAGGCACCTCTCTTTCTTCCTCTCCTCCCGGTATTTTTCTGTCATGGCTCGCGTGGCGGCCGACTGCAGGGTCTTCTTGTAGGCAGCATTCTTCACTGCAGTGGCTGCGCGACACTCTTCATCGTACCATTGGTTTTTTGGTGGTGGGCGTCGAAAACCAAGGACATTTTTTGCGGCCTCGCGCATAGAGTGGGATAAGTGAGCCCATAATCCGCCGATGTCATCAGGTGGAGAGGGGGAGCGACCGAGCTGGTTAGAGAGTTGAGCGGAGTAGGCTTCGGCTACCCCTTGTGATCGCAGCTTACTGATGTCCAGCTTTCTTCGCAAACTAGGTTGTGCGGTCTTCGCTGCGCAAAGACGCATGCGTACCTTGGCTGCAACAAGGTAGTGGTCCGAGTCGATGTTGGGTCCTCGGAACGTGCGCACATCTAGAATGCTAGAAGCATGCCTTCCATCAATCACAATGTGATCAATCTGGTTGCGGGTGGATTGATCGGGGGATAACCAGGTCGCCTTATGGATATCGAGGTGCTGGAATCTGGTGCTACTAACTACCATGTTTCGTGCCGCGGCGAAATCGATCAGCCTCAGACCGTTGTTCGAAGTGGTCCCATGGAGGCTGAACTGCCCGACTGTGGGGCCAAAGATGCCTTCTCGCCCGACCTTTGCGTTGAAGTCCCCGAGGACAATTTTGACGTCGTGGGCCGGGCACCTGTCGTAGACGTCCTCGAGCTTCGCATAGAAGGCATCCTTGGTCGCATCGTCCTTCTCTTCCGTCGGGGCGTGCGCGCAAATTAGGCTGATGCTAAAGTATTTAGCTTTGATGCGGATCGAAGCCAGCCGTTCGTTCACCGGAGTGAACCGAGAGACGTGGTGGCGAAGTCTCTTGCTGACCACAAATCCGCAGCCAAATTCGCGCTTCTCCGCATGGCAGCTGTAGTAGATATCGCAGTTACTAGTTACAGGCAGTTACTAGTTACAGGCAGTTTTAATGAGATATTTTCAGACTTCCGAGTGGAAGTGCAGTTTGTATTTATTGCGCACACATCATACAAAACCTAACCTAACTTGTGAAAAATTTTTTCAAAAATTTTATAGCACTTTTGAACAATATTCAATTATTTTAAGCTTAAACAAATTTACTTAATTTGAATAAAAATAAAAAATAAAAAAATATATAAAATAAAAATATTCAGCAAAAGTGTTCAATCGATGCGTAAATCGTCCAACATTCGATTTGAAAATTACGAATCGATTTGATTAAAATTTGTTTTTAATTTAAACCCAAAATAACTGTCAATATTTGTATTTGTACAAATTATTGTTAACATTCCATTTGCCGTACATTTGTCGAATTTCACAATTAGTTTAAAATGTGAGAAGCATCTAAAAGATCGCATCAAGCAAAAATTACATCAAAAACCAAAATTAGAGCATTAGTCAACTCATTAGGTTTGATTTGAAATTTAATTTTGGATGAATATTTCGCTTCTCTACGCAGCTCGAATAAATTCAAAATAAATTTTCTCACAAACATTTCAATTCAAATCGATTTAGTAACTACTACATCGATTTCCTAATCATACACAAATAGATTTCAATTGATTTAAAAGTTACCCACAAATTTATTTCAAATCAAACACAACATAGAAGAATGAAATTCCAAATTAGAAACAAAACAATTCGAATTCCGTTTGCGCCAAATTCCAAACGCATTTCTGTGTCTCATCGCAATGTCGCTTTCACGTCATTTCACTTAATTTGTGATTCATTTGACAAATTCAATTCAATTCAATTCAATTAGTATGAGTTGGTTGTGTTAGTTTGTGTTGTTCAATTGTTGCACTATAACATAGTGTCACCACCACCACCGCTGCCGCCACACCACAAAAACAAAACAAAACAAAAATATTCCCACCCCGAACACACGAAATCAGCTTTGGCCCATTGACTAATATTCACTCTTCAAACTTTGTACTCCTTACGCACTTTGCTCGTTCGCCAACAACAATGCTGTTGCTGTGTCGGCAACAATCACAATGACAATTGCAACCATATTGCCGCCTGTCGACGTCATAAATCATCGCGAACAATGACAACCGCAACAATCGCGATGTCAACATCATCAACACAACATTACCAACAACAACAATAAAGATATCAAAAGCAACAACGGCACGAGGGTCTATTGCCCAATGCCGATAATTTGACGTTTTCGCCGTCGCGCATCAAGAGCCATCACCCCAAGTGTCCCAAGTACGGCAATCGGAAGCCATCGAGCATTCAGGATCAAATGATCACCGTGATGGTGCCGCTGAATTCGAATAACAACAACGTCAACAGCAGCAGCAACAACGCGCACACTCGCAGCCAGCAGCACCCGAATGCTGCTGGCCAGAGCAACAGCAGCAGCAGCAACAATGCCAACCATCACAATCAGCAGCAACAGTCGGCGGCGCTGGTGCCATCAGCGCCAGTTGCCGCAACAACAACCAGCCCCGCCACAATAACAACACTAATGAATGGCAGCAACGCTGCTGGTGTGGGTGTCGGTGTCACCAGCATCAGCAACAATCACCAACAGCAGCAGCAACATCATTCATCATCCGAGAACTCGGAGCAATCGGTAGAGAACGCAGTCGGCGCGCCGGCGGTGTTGCGCAATTCAAATTTAAAGAAACCTGCAAATCATTTGAAGCCCGACCTGCCAGCCGAGCAATCAACACTAAACAAGCCGCAGCAGCAACAACAACAGCAGTCACAACAGCAAAAGACGATTCTTTTGAAATTCCCGCCCAACGTTGACTCGGAACAGCTAATTGTAAGTGTGTGTGTGTGTGTGTATGTGTGCGAGAATTTTAATATCATATTTAAGTATCTATGGACAGCGCTTCCCAACACGATGGTTCAAAATTTTGTCATTGGCATTTTTTTGTATGAATTTTTCATGGCAATTATTTATTGCAGCCACCAAAGCACTGGTTAGCTTTGGTTTTTCGTGCTTACTATGAAAAAATTTTGATAAAGAAGCGTGTGGTTTTAACGGAACATTAAACTAAGCACAACACTCAGCGCTTCTTACATATTTCCGTTCATGCTGTCGCAAGTCAGAAGCTGGAGAAACAACTTTCCGTTTGGACAACTTCCAATCCTGAAGCTTGAAGATCTTTTTTTCTTTGTTAGAAAAACCTAGCATGTGCAGCACTCAGATAACCAGTGGCGCACATAGGGAAGGGATTTTGGGGGCCAAGCCCCCTCCGGAAATACGAAAATTTGTATTACAAAATTTGTATTACGCAAAACTATTCCAAAATGAAATCCTGTGTGCGAAACTGCAGAAAAAGTATACAGCCATTGTACTGCGACTTGTGATTCCATGTTAATTTGCTTTAAATCTACCCGACCCGACCTTCGGAGAAATCTCAGTAGAACCTGTGGTGCCAAGGAGTCAAGGTCGACCACCTTGACCACCTTTCTCAAACTCATCAGTGCCAAATTTCTCAAAACTGATGCGGGCGATTCAATGCCACACAACTCACCAGAGCCTGGTTTTGATGCCTGGATTCCGGACAAGTACAGAACATACACTGTAGACAAACAAGAATCCGGAATCTAGCAGATGGCCTTCTTGAGGAATGCGATCTCGTCTTTGAAGACCGTGAAGCGATCGCTCTGTGAAGATCCTCATTAAGATCGTCAGTCCGATATAGCAGATGACTAATGACTTTTAACCAGAATCGTTGAAAGAAAATCAGCTACTAGGCGGCCAGGAAGCTCTCCTCCTCCTCTTCAGGTCTCGAAAGGACTCAAATGTCTATAAAGTATTTAAGATATTAGAATAAATTATTAAATCTGGGCCTCTAAAAATCCTCGGCCTGCGAAAAATGCTCATCGAACTCCTCCCCCCACTAGTTAGAGCTGCTTTTAATCTTCCGCGATGGTTAGTTTTTGTAAGTAATCTATTTGTTTGCTGTTTCCAATAAAGTCTGCTTCAGAACCTCTCCTAACCAGAGACAAATGAAACAATCAGCAATTTTCTCCATTTATGGGACTCAAATTGGCCTCAGACTAGAACAATTTTCCCACAATGTTTAGCATCAATTTACAGGCCCCCAAATGCACTGAATGTCATTGTGGACATTACTTTAGTCTGAAAGATGCAGCAAAAGTTGGATAGGTGAAATTAAAGTCACATCCCCTGTTTACTGCAGAATATTGCACAATCAATCCTGTTATTCAACTTGAAGGAAAATCGACATTATAAGGGTCCAAGAATTTCAATTTAAATTCTCTTTTATGATACTTACGACATTTCATCAGTCATAAAAATCTCGCTTTCTTGATTTTTATGTGACAAATTTGAATCATCGTGTTTTTGCTTTACTAGTCTCATCTTCTACAAAACTTTTAATTTTATTATTTAAAATTTTTCCTAAACTTTTATTAACATAAATATAAACTAAATATCAACTTTAAGTCTCCAATTAAAATACTACGAACACATAGTTTTGTGTGTATGTATAAGTACTAACAACAACTTAACCAACAACAACAAAAAATTTGCACTTCAAAACCAACAACAACCTACAATGATTTTCATATAAAATCAGAATCGGTCAACACGCTTTAGCTTATTTTTTGCATTGCAAAATTTTTAACTAATTTCGTTATACGACCAAAATACACTGAAACAAATTTTTCAATCAAACTGTGTAATTTTGCATCACTACCCGAAATGCTTTCCAGCGTGTCAGTTGAGATTAACTTTGTATTTGTAATCTATTCAAATATGCTTAGCTGCAGTTGGGAAACCTAGGAAAGGTATTAAGCACCACTTAAGTAATACTTAAGCAATTCAAATGTTTATGCAGTTTTATTTGTTAACAATACTCGAATGTGTTCAGTTGATTCGGTTATAAAAACAAAATCTATTACTTCATAATTTTGTAAATACGTTACTGTTTTTCCATTTGAAATACCCCACCTACTAACATACATATCTTTATATAATACATATATATATTCTTAAACGCCAATATGCAAACCTATTCAACTTTACTAATCCGTTGTGCTCCATTGTAAACAGTTAGTAACCATTTTCGCAACATTTCCACAAGTATTAACGTACTAAGATATAATTTTCGCTTTTAAAATTTGAATATATGAAACCATGTTGC
The DNA here is from genome assembly GCA_963668005.1 of Melieria crassipennis. Lineage (NCBI taxonomy): Eukaryota > Metazoa > Arthropoda > Insecta > Diptera > Ulidiidae > Melieria > Melieria crassipennis. The sequence continues at coordinate 42,105,948 of OY764962.1, forward strand.
ATTATTACCATATCCGAAAACCGTTAACGGCGGGCCATCCAATGCGTATTTCATAATTATGAACACACAAACATTTTTCTGCTCTCTCGACCATCACGCACGCAACGCTTCCAAACGCACAACAACACAATCATCCGGCACGCCGCAGAGTCATCCATGCACCTCCGGCTTCCTCAGTCCGCCCACGTCGGCCAGCCGCCGGCCGTCGGTCATGTTCAACGAGTACGTGCTGCTGCACACGCCGCCAGCCATCACCGAGCCGATGGCGGTGACCACAACGACGACGGTGGCGGAGAAGAACGCCGTCTGCTCGTCGGAGAAAATGACACAGGCGGGCGATGGCAGCATTTGGCAGGTGGGTGCAAACTTTTCCAATTACCCCAACGGCAGCAGCTGCATACAAACTAACACACACAAACACAAACAATAAATGCATCTAACATGCTCATGTACTACATGTATATGTGTGTGTATGTGTGTGTGTAGTGGAGAGTGTTTCTTCAATTCATTATATGATTTTGTTTCTCTTAACTTTGTTTAATTTAACAGTATTTAGCATTGAATAGTTTGATTTAAAAGAGATTGAAAAGTTCAAATTAACATAGAAAATTGTCAATTGCACTAACATTAATCATCAATTAACAAGTCATTTCTTTGACTAATTGATACCAAGAAACAAGCACCGCTCAAATAATGAGTCAACACATTAATAATTGAATAATTAAAAATAATTATAATTCATTTCATAGACTTATTGGTACTAGATAAGCAAATAGTGAATTGATTAATTAATGAATATTTACAAATATTTTTAATTTACTTCTTAGACCAATTGATCTTAAGAAACAAGCTACGAGTACCAGAATAAATAGTTTAATAATTAAAATTAATTTTTATATATTCCCTTCACTAATTGATTCCTAAAAATATTCAGAAATCAAGTCGAGTATTTTTAATTAACTTGGTTGACTAATAGATCCTTCGGAACAAATCAAATCAATTATTTTTAATTAACTTCTTTGACTAATTAATCCGTAGGAACAATTAGCAGTCAGGCTATGAGTGCTAGAATAAATAGTTGAATAATTTAAGTTAATTCTAATAAATTCCATTGACTAACTAATGCCTAAAAATATTCAGAAATCAGGCAATTAGTCATAGAGTTAATATTTAAATAAAATTCATTCTTATTAATATTCTTGACTAATTGACTCGTAGAAACATTCACCAGTCAAGCAATGTATCACAGAATTGATAATTTAATAACTAAAATTAATTCTAATAAATTTCCTTCTAACAATTGATCCTTAAATATATTCAGAAATCAAATCAATTAGTTTTAATTAACTTCTTTGACCAATTAATCCATAGAAACAATTAGCAGTCAGGCTATGAGTGCTAGAATAAATAGTTGAATAATTAAAATTGGTTATAATAAATTTCCTTGACTAACTGATTCCCTAAAATATTCAAAAATCAAGCAATTAGTCATAGAGTTAATATTTAAATAAAATTCATTCTTATTAATTTCCTTGACTAATTGATTCGTAGAAACACTGACCAGTCAAGCAATGAATCAAAGGATTGATAATTTAATAATTAAAATTAATTCTAATAAATTTCCTTCTAACAATTGATCCCTAGAAATATTCAGAAATCAAATCAATAATTTAAATTAATTTCTTTGACTAATTAATCCACATAAACAATTAGCAGTCAGGCTATGAGTGCTAGAATAAAAAGTTGAATAATTCAAATTAATTATTATAAATTTCCTTGACTAACTGATTCCTAAAAATATTCAGAAATCAAATCGAGTACTTTTAATTAACTTCGTTGACTAATTGATTCTTAGGAACAATTATTACTTAAGCTATGAGTTAATAATTATAATGAATGAACGAATGAAGCTATGAATAATTAAAATTAATTCTTATCAATTCCCTTGCCTAATTGATTCCTAAAAATATTTTGAAATTAAGCAGTAAGTCAAATAATTAATAGTTTAAAAAAATAAAATTAATTATTATTAATTTCCTTGACTAATCGATTCGCAGAAACACTCACCAGTCAAGCAATGAATAAAAGAACTGATAATTTAACAATTAAAACTAATTCTAATAGATTTCCTTTTAGCAATCGATTCCTAAAAATATTCAGAAATCAAATCAATTATTTTTAATTAACTTTTTTGACCAATTAATTCATAGAAACAATTAGCAGCAGGATATGAGTGCTAGAATAAATAGTTTAATAATTAAAATTAATTATTATAAATTTCCTTGACTAACTGATTCCTAAAAATATTCAGAAATTAAGCAATAAGTCAAATAATTAATAGTTAAATAAATAAAATTAATTCGTATTAATGTCCTTGACTAATTGATTCGTAGAAACACTTACCAAACAAATACTGAATAATGTAACCTTTTTTCTGATTTCCTGTTTCAAAAAAATATTTGGCATTTGACATTTCAAATATTTTACATTTGATCAAATAAAACTAATTCCCATTCACTTGATTGATTTTTGAAACAGTTAGCAGTTAAATGAATTGCTGAGCATTTTCAGAAGTTTTATGTATTTCATTGCAATCAAATAATTTTTCAATGCATCTCTTTCTCTTCCCCCGCCCTTTCGTCGCCTTCAACAACACTTACACATTACTCTTACTTTATGCTTTTTGTTTGTGCGCGCACACCTTTGTCCCAACACCGCCATTGCACCGTTACAGGTCAATCTACCGCAAACAATTAGCGGCGGCACAATCACCAACCCATACGCCGATTGCTCCGAACTGGGTATACACGACGCGATGACATGTCAAGAGCTCTTAGCATTTTCTGTGGCCTTTTCAGCGGCCTTGCCGACTGGTCAAAGTACGCTGGAATCATTTTACACGTCGTTAGCGCGCTGCGATCCGCACACCGCGGAGGCGCTCAAAAACCAACAGAATCGCCAAAATACGGCGCTTATGAAACAACAACAACAACAGCAGCAGCCACAACAACCGAACTCGCTGCTGGGCGACCGCAAACGCGCCACAACAGCCGGCAATGCAGTGGAGGCGATCGGCGCCCCAACGCCCGCTGCCGCCCCCACCGGCAACTACATCGAAGACTATTCGTGCTGCTACGACCTCTACCAGAACGCGCTGTCGCCGCTGGGCGAGAAGAAGCCGCGCTCGAAGGCGATGCGCGCCGTGATCGCCGTGTACCGGTGCGTGATGCGCGTCTGCGGCCTGGTGCGACGCTACATCAAGCGGCTGGTCGAGCACAAATACTTCCAGCAGAGCATCCTGCTGGCCATCCTCATCAACACGCTGTCCATGGGCATCGAGTACCACGACCAGCCCAAAGAGCTCACCGCCATCGTCGAGACGAGCAACATTGTCTTCTCGGGCATCTTTGCGGTGGAAATGTTGCTGAAGGTCGTGGCCGAGGGCCCGTTCCGCTACATAGCCAACGGATTCAATGTGTTCGACGGCGTCATTGTGATACTGAGGTGAGTGAGAACAGTTAGGGGTGAAAAGAGTTGCCAACGTGTCAATGATGGTGAAGATTTTTAAATGTGCAGAGAATATTAGTGGTAAAGATTTGCGTTATCTACTTAAAGTCGAATCTAATTTTTTTTTTGGTATTTTTTAAAATTTAACATTGAAATGTTGTGCACTTTGTGCAGCCTTTGCATTCCCACACACAAATGCAACACCGAATATATTTATGTAAATTGCGTCGTCCATGCCTTATCGCTGCCTAGCAGATTGTCAACTTGTTGCCTACACACACACAGTTGCCGCACTTGTGTCAACTGCGCTTCACGCGTTCGCCTGCATTGCCATTGCATTCCACTCCATTGAGAACTTTTTTTACGGCATTCGCCATTTGCCGCCATTGTTGTCGCATTTACACTTCGGGCACTTCCCTCCCACCCGCTTGGCACTGCTCCGGTTGTGGCGGCGTAGAATTGCAGCCGCAATGCACTCGCTGCACGTACATTTTCGACAATCTGGTGTCAACAATGAAATTATCATAAATTTCATGGACTTTGGAGAATGCTGAGAATATGCTCTTTCAAATGATTGCATATAAAAATATGTGTGTGTATGTATATCAGTCCATATGACTGAAAGCTACCACTCACATTGTGCGTGGCGCTTTATAAGTGAGTGAAGCAATGAAGTGAGCAATTTTTGTTTGAAGCTTTGCCTTTACCTGCTGTGATGTCAGTCGTAGATAGAAAAGAACGTGTACTACCTCTTTTTATATTTTCGTATAGTAGTCGAACTTGGCGTCAGACTTACAGTGAAACGCACTCCACTCTAACCTGCGAATGGACAATAAAAATCAAAAATACAGTGGTGTCTGGATATAGTGAACTAATTATTGCAAGGCCTGTTCACTATATCAAGGTTAACATTTTTGTTCAAAAACTCGTTTTATTTGCTCAAAATACACTTTTTGTTTTTTGCTTAAAAATGTTTTCCTATATTTAGAGGCTCGATGTCAAAATTTGGGTGTTCACTATATCGAGGTGTTCACTATATAGGGGGTTCTCTATACTCAAACACGACTGTATGTTGTCGTTATGCGCGTTTGATTGAGTCTGGTTTCAAGCCAACGTTTTGCTGACTTAAGGTCCAACACATTAACAACGTTACAACTCATTAATCCTTTCGACCCCAAAGTTTCCTGAGAGCAACTTCACCTATTTGTCATCTTATAGCAAAAGCTACGATTGATTTATGGGTTTAATTTAAGTAGGCTCCAACAAATTAATTTTTTTAGAAGTGAATTCAAGGCATATTACAAAAATAACTTGCAGCAATATCAGGGAATGTTTGTGTTCTAATTGAAGTCTACGAAGTGGGCGCGTTTAATAAAAACCCTGTTTTATTTTAATAATGGTTAAATAAAATCAAAAAGTGATCATTTTATATTTTTCCATAAATATTGAGTAATTTTGCTGTAATTAAAAAATATTGATACAAAATTTATTTAACCTGTCTTAAGCTAAAATTGTTCAAAAGTAAACTAGTTCTAGAACTCTAACAAAGAGGCGTGGCGACTTCAAATATCGTGTGCAAACTTCTTAGGAAAGTGTTTTATGATTTAAATACCAAAAAGTAATATCGAGACTCAGGGTAAAATTCGGGGTCGAAAGGGTTAAGAAAAATACTTAGGTTAGGTTAGGTTAGTTTATAAAAAAGCGTGTGTGTCTCGAGCATTAAAGGCAAACCATTGTGCTTCTTAAATAAAGAGAGCCAAATCATCTCTGTCGATCCAATGAAGCAGGTGAGCCATCCGAGCCAACACTGGGCAATGAAACGGGAAGAGGATATCTTTCTCCTAATAAAGCGAATTAAAAAAGATTCCTTAACCAAGCAAGACAAGTAACCAATATGGATCGTTCAGAAGTCAGCAAGATCGACCTGTGAGGCCAAGTCGTCAAGTAGTCACTCTTTAGGAGAGGCCAGGTCTAGATTTTGGATTCTTACAAAGAGAGAAGAGTATTTTTAATATAAACCTCAGTGCTTCTAGACTTTGACGAATAATTTCCTTTTGAATTTCAAAACATTACTAACTTAGTTTAACTTAGTCTAACTTGATTTGTTTATCACTTGTTACTAGAAGAGAACAGTCTATTTTTACTGAAAGTACACTGTCGATCAATCAATCAATCAATTAATCAATCAAATCAAACAACTTCTTTATCAATAATGCTTTAAAATGTAATTTGATTTCATTGTCAGCGTCATCGAGATATGCCAACAATTTCTGGGCAATGGCACCGGCGGCGGTGGATCCGGGCTGTCGGTGCTGCGCACCTTTCGCCTGCTGCGCATTTTGAAGCTGGTCCGTTTCATGCCCAACCTGCGGCGTCAGCTGTTCGTCATGCTGCGCACCATGGACAATGTGGCCGTCTTCTTCTCGCTGCTGGTCCTGTTCATTTTCATCTTCAGGTAAATTGATCCATTGACAAAACGCTCGTAACTAGTCGAACTAATTCCAGTAGTTTAATTGAAACTTAGTTGTGTAAATTTATATGACCGATAGGCGTCTAAACCACTTTTTTCTCCGACAATATTTCAAGTACTGTGAGGTAATGCGTGCAAGCTTAGGAGCTGCCGAAAAGTACACAAGTGTCGATATCCTTTCAAAGGACAAATGACAAAAGAACGCAAGCGATTCACATAAACGTAAAACTGCAACTAATTTAAAACCCCACATTAGATACGCTTTAAACAATAACAAATGCTTTACAAAATTAGCTTTTCAGAGCAACGAAACAGCTTTAGAATTAAATAATTAGAATTTGATTTTCTAAAACAAAAACCTTAATATATACTTAAGGCGTCCAATTAAACTAGAAAATAATGCAACAGGCGTGCATCTAAGATTTAAGATTAATACAAATATTTTTCATAAAAAGTGTCATATATTTTTTTGAAATAAATTTCAAATTATATGCTAGTCGACTAATTCATTAGAATTTGATTAATAAAAATTAGTTGTTTCTAATTTTATGAAAGGAATTAATTAAATAAAAAATGAATTAATTCATTAAAAATTAAATAGAAATCAAAAGTAATTAAATGTAGTTTAGTTAAAAAATAATAATTCAATTTAATGTAATTATTTAAATTTAATTAACAATTAGTTCATTAGGTATTATTTAATTTAAATTAATTAAAATTAAAATTTATTATTGAATTATTTGTGGTAAATGAAATTATTTCCTTACTTCATTATGAATTTAATTAATAATTTAATTGTTTATGCCCTATCACATGCTATTTATATAAAACATATTAGTTGATTATTAATTAGTTGATTATTATTCGTTTCAAAATTGTAAATTAATGATTGATAAAATAAAATCTTATTAAATAGTTAAAAAACTATTCATACACTCATTCATTCATTCACACGCTCACATTGTGCGTGGGGCTTTATAAGTGAGTGAAGCAATGAAGTGAGCAATTTTTGCTCGAAGCTTTGCCTTGGCCTGCTGTGAGGTCAGTCGTAGATAGAAAAAAACGTGTACTACTAATTAATTAAATAGTTAATTTCAAAAATTCTAAAAACAAATCGTTTGTATTATTTATGAATTTACTTTTTGATCAACAAAATCTAAAATATGTTATTTCATTCAGAATAAATAATTGTTTACCAACTGAAATGAGTTAATTAATAATTAACAAACAAAATCAATTAATTGTTTTATATTTAACAAATAAATTCACAATAATTCCTTATTTATCAATTAACTGTATAATTAATAAATAATTAACTAAGAATTATTTAACTAAAAAAATATTAACAATTTCAAAAATTATTAATGCATTTTCCAAATAATTCAATGAATTAAAAAATCAGTTTAATAATGTATCAAATAAGTAAATAAATTTATTTAGTCAATTTGACATATTTTTTATATAGTTATTTAAAAATTATTTTGTTTAATTTCATCAAAAAATTATAAATTCAATTACACTGCGGGACACTTGATTAACCTCACTTTACTTTGTTAGTTAAAATTTTTGTTATGAAGTCAAAAACTTTTTTTTTAATGTCAAAATTTTTGCGATACTCAGTTACATGTGTTCCTGTTTTTGAACTGCCAAAATTGTATGCAAAATGATGATGAACCACATTTTTGCGCTTTTAAGCCTATTTCAAGTGGGACACTTGATTACCCGCACCCATAGAAAACAAAGAAAAAAGAGGTAATTCTTAATTACATCCATGAAATTTTTATTACAAATATTTTGAGGGTAATCAAGTGTCCGGCAGTGTAGTTTGTTATAAAAAAATATATAATCTATACATAAAAAAATGTATACGAAATTTGTTATATAAATTCATTAAATTCATCGATTCATTATTTATAATAAATTGATTATTTAATCAATTATTTTATTATATGAATTAATTAAATAATTACTTTAATAAGTTAATTTCCGTAGGAATTAATTTTAAATTAAATTTAATTAATTAAGTGACACCCAATAACTATTCATAATTAGTACATAAGAAATTATATTTAATATCTGAGTATTTCTAATCATTTGTGACAGTTTGAAAGAGTGCAGACAGAGTCTGCTTTGAATTACTTAAAAAATATCAACAAGTTCCGTTTTCCACTCTATAATATATTTTACAAGTCCCTGTCTCTTCACGTGATTTGAGTTCCATCGATGATTTCTATATAAACAAAATTTCAACAACTTTCATTCGACATGAGTCGCATATGAGTCATGTACTTATAAGCAGACCAATTTGTTGAAAAACTACCAACTATCTTCAAACATAAGTATTAAAAATATCTATATTCCAAAACAAAATATACCCTAAGCCGTCGTAACTCGTGTTTATGAATTGAAAACTCCAACTGACTCACTTTCAGCATCTTGAAAAATTTATCGAAAAGATCTGGGTGCACGCCTGGTAATTGAACATTTAAAACCGCCCCTAACCCCACCTTAAGTACTCACCCGCTTACTACTTCAATTGTATTACCAAAACTCATGCTGCTCTCTAAGCTTTTCCTTCTCCCCCCCCCCCCCCCCAACCCCACCTACTCGCCGCAGAGCGCCATAGCCCACCACATAATCCAGAAAAAAATGAGCCAACCTGCGTCTTACCCCAACCCCTAAGCGTCCATTCTGCGTTCATTCGTACTTCATATCCACATTGCTCTCTCTCTCTTTCTCTCACTCCTGCTCTCTAATTCTTTTTCACCATTTCACTTAACCACAACCGCTCTCTCTGATCATCTAACTACTATCCATCCTAGACTTGTGCGTAGTCAATTAGTTTGAAGTATTCAACTATTCAGTAATCACCTATTTACTGGACTCGCCCAACCCAACATCCAATACAAAACCCGCTCCGTACACAAGTAGTTAGCAAGCTTTTGAATACTTGTAACTCGATTTCAACTAACTTAGCCTAACTTTACTATATACAAGCCACATGTACTTGATTTGTTTTCAAACACCTAAACACCCTTTAAACCCCACCCTACGCCCACAATTAATGCTCACATTTTTCGTACAATTTCTCACTTTGGTACTAAATACAAATTCGACTTTGTCAATTTATTTATTCGTATTTATCACAACTTTTTTTCGACCTTTTTTCTCCCCCAAACACCAAATACAAATCTTCTTAATTTCTTTTTTTGGTAAAAACCACTCAATGTTCAACACTAAATAAATAATTAGCCTTATTACACTTTTGTCATTATCTGGTTTCTTTACATCGCTGAACCCCTGCCGACCACTGGGCTGACCGTTCACAGACCGAGTGTTGGGCGGGGTTGAGCCCAAATTATACGTTTTTCATTTCACTCTCTGTGCTTTTGTTTTCGTCACTTCAAGTAATGAATAATATTTCGTTTCCCAACTCTACATTTGCTACAAACATTCCAGTTACTCGTACTCTACATGTTCAGTCGAAACCAGTATCTCGTATATAATCGTCAAGTAAACTACATGCAATATCGATAGTTTGATATAATTAAATGTGTGTATTTAGCCCGTTAGCGTAATTAGCGTATCTCATTGCGAATCCAGCTGCTGCCACTCTAAATACTTAACTCTCTCTAACTACTTACCTGCTACCTACATACTTAAGTACTCGTTCTTTTCATACTCGTACTTACTCGCAACTACTTAGTACACACGGGTTCATTTGCCTAATTGTGTAGTCTCGATTCATGAATTCCAAAGTTGGCTAGTTTCATTGTTGCCTCAAGTAGTTAGTCACAAATACATACATACTAACCTAAATACATACTCTGCATATACTTTGTATACAGTTAATACTAAATATATCGCAATTAATCAACTAATGATCTGCTTAGCCGATACAGCGCTACAGCGCTATCCAATACTCGAACCTACGTGTTTTCTTGCATTCATAGCGAATCCCAACCACTTAATTCAAGTCGCAATTGTTCACTTGCAGTAGAGATAAATACAACTCAACAAAAACGTTCAAGAACTAAACATAAAATTAGATGTGAAAGACAAGCTACAGTTAATCAACGTATTAAACTTGAAGAAAAATCGTATAATTAATTAAACATAAAATGTTAGCTTTAAGCTTCTCATAAGCCTCTCTTGATTTTCTTCTTAACGAATCACTTTTAGTTGTGGCTTCAATTTCTACGCTTTTAATTTTCGTTTTTTGGTAATTAAGCCTTAATTCTTTAGCGTACAATTGTCAAGTGTGGGCTGTTTAACTTTAACTTTAATTGATTATAATTATAGCTAAACTAGAACTTTGAAAAACATTGCATTAGAATGGCAGAGTCTGGGATTTGTAACGCTCGGAAAGAAGTGTGAATGGTAAAGCGAAATATTTGCAACTAAGATTGTTTCTAAAATTTGTATAGTTATTTCGAAATTAACTATAAAAAAAAGAGAAGAAATATGTAAACAATATCAGTTTTGCTCACAAAATCGGTGTCCAATAGGCGTTTCCTACGTTTACCAACAATCATTTGACCATAGCAACAGAGAACTGTGATTCTTGTGATTCTGTGTACCAGAAGCGGAACTTTAGACGAACTATAACATGTTTAGGTAGGAAATTCCAAGTGAAAATGCCTACCATCGAACTTTTGGGGTTACCTAAAAATAAAATACATCTTCTAAATCCACTAAAAATGTACTCGAACCCCTAACCTAGTTTATCTTAAACACTGGCGTGAAGAATATCGATGCCTAATAGACGTTTCCCACTTCTAACGACAGCAACTGAGATCTATGGTTTTGTGGTACTAGCTTCCAAGAGGTGAGGTCTAAAACTTAACTTCGGACTGATTTTTACAATGCATTCCAAGTTAAAAGACTTAAGAATAAAGAACAAAAAAAAAACATTGAAATCCACTGAGAGAATTTACTCGGTCTCTAAGCTTAAAGTACATAGTGCTGGAATTTCATCTGATAACTCAACTCAACTAACTCCGTAGAAGCTCACTTGAATCACATAGTCCCATTGTTATACTTCTATTACTCGGATTTTAATTCTCTTAGTCACAGAAACAGTTTAAGTTTCTGACGAAGCTATGTAAACTAAAATAGTTCTATCGATTAGATCCAGTGGATTCTCGAAAGAGTAGTAAATGAGTTTTCCTACTTTAGAATTGCTTAGGAGATGGAGCACAGTTTCCTTCTTTTTCATGTAACTCGTTCAGAAATAATTTCTTTATCGGAGTTTCCACCAAAGAGAACACCGAAGAATCTTAACGCGCAATGTAATCAAGTGTTCACTAAATGATTTTACCAATGAAAAGGGATTCCACCAAATCCATTGTTGACAGGATTGAAAGATACGACCTCAGTAGATCCAAACACTTGGTACACAATTCACGTAAGAATACCAGACTGTAAGTGCCCCATAACCAACACTACAGAAGTTGCGAGGACGTGAACCAGAAAGAGTCTGTAGACCACTATTCGGGCCTGACGAAGGCCATTCTACTTTCTTTGGGATCACCGTTCATAAAAGACGTCCAAACCAAATCCACGTTGGAGATTGGCAGACTACTGGGTTACCTAAATCTCACCAGCTTGATTTAAATCACCATAACCCAGCAGTGACAAACAATAAGGTTATGGTTTTAAAACGGCGGTTTCACGACGATAGACGGCGTTCAACGTTATACACGTAGATGTTATCTCAACTAAAATCGTATTCCAAAAAAGGCATAAAATGTTATGCAAATGGCAGATTGGGAATTCTTTATAGACAAATTGTCTACTCTGGAAGTTTTGCCATTTCACACTGAGATGGCAGACGGCAAAAGAATACCTACTTTTGTATACAAACCCGGACCTCAAGAATAGGTTCACGTTGTTTCAATAGAAAATTACTAACTATAAAGAAGTAGAAGTTTTTCACAGCACCTGTGAACTTCCTGGGTGTAAGTCAGTAGATGGACTATTCCTCATTCAAGCCGGTATTTCCGGGCAATCCAGAACCAACTCTTTGTTTTGCACTGGATGGATGGGTGGATGTGAGGGGGAGCCGAGGAAATAACCTCAAGCACTCAGGCTTTTTAGCCCATTGTACTTAAGGCTCAGGAAAAAGGTTGGTAGAGGAGATTGGAATGGGAAAGAGAAAAGAGAAAGTGGGTGGAAAGGGAGAAAGGGTTATGAGATCTCCTGTGCAAATTTCCCGAACTCATTAATGAATCTCAGGAGATCACACAGGGTGAGAGAATGAACTTCTTCCATTCTCATAACATCCGAACCCAGCGTGCGCAATCTCGTTCTAGAGAAAGCAGGACATGCACAGAGAAAGTGCTCTTCACTATCTACCTCCTCCAGGCAAGGCATGCAAGTCGGATCCTCGATGATGCCCATGTTGGCCATATGTCGCCCCCATGGATTGTGTCCTGTGATTAACCCGACCATTCGACGGAGGTCTTTCCTTCTCAGCTTCTGGAGGAAATTCCCTGCTTTCCTGTTCGGGCTTTTCACAAAACACTTGGCAGTTTTACAGCTTCCCAAGCTAGACCAACGTTCTCTATGTAGGTTATTTACACAGGACTTGATCCAGTCCAGGGTTCCTGCTAGACTGGTGCCGATTATTGGTGCTGGTCCCATGGGTGTACATCCTGATCCACAGTTAGCCAGTTCATCGGCAGTTTCGTTACCTAGAACACCGCAGTGTCCCGGAACCCAGATAAGTTGGAGCTTATTACGTCTCGCGACTGATTTTAGCTTCATCTTACATTCTTGGACCATCTTAGAGGTAACACGCGCGTTCTCCAGGGCCTTAAGTGCAGCTTGACTGTCACTACAGACTCCTATATGTTTTCCGCACCATTTCCTCCCGATAATCCATTCCGCTACCTTCCGAATGGCGAAGATTTCCGTCTGAAAGACGGTAGTCAGCCCACCCAGTGAGTAGCAGTTGACACTTCCATCGACGTGCCATCCAGCTCCAGTACCTTTATCGATCTTGGATCCTTGTTTTGCATTAGTTGGATCATCCTTTATATGCTGACTATTTAAAATCTTTTTAGCAACTAAAGAACCAGTTATCTAGTTGCTATAATCTATGGATATCCATTGTACAAAAATCTAAAAGATTCACGTATCTTTCGAACGTCTACTAAACCAGTCGTCTAGTTGCAATATTCGCTGGGAATCCGTTGTATCGAAATCTCTACAAGTCTCGCGTATGTTTCCTCTTCGTGCGCTTAAGAACAAATATTTCCTCTAAAGATCTCTAGACAGTAGTTAGACAATCGAAAATCTTAGTGGAACTATGATCGCACTTAAGTTTTTAACCCACTTGACAATTGTTTTTTTTTTAATTTCACTGAACTTTAACTCAGTTATGTTTTTAGCCTGGCTAACATTTCTGCTCACTTTTCGAGTGCGTTTACAATTTTTAAACTCTAAAAGCTTCATTAGTATTTACATATATTTCCAGCTTCAAGGCTTTCACTTCCTATTCAATATTTTTCTTTCAATATTTGGTTCACTTTTCAACTATAGTTTTCAATTTAGCTCTTCTAGTGTCAGCTACTTTTTCAACTTGATATCTATTTTTCTTCCTCTCTCTATATCTCTCTTTCTTCTTTCTGCTCTTTCGCTCTTGCGCTCAAACTACATTCATACTAACTTATTTACTTACTAAACGTTTCTTATAAAACAAATTGTATTTATTGAAAAAAAATAAAATAACGACAACCAACCACAAAAATAACTATTTACCATACATATATTCCTATATATAAAAATATATATATATGCAAAAATATATATACGAAAATCGCCACTCAATCAAATACTTATCAATAAAAATCAAAACATCAATTTAGTATACTCGGCATGAATCTGTTCGGATGTAAATTCTGCGAGCAAGTAAACGGGGAGCCGATATGCGATCGTAAGAATTTCGACAGCCTGCTATGGGCGCTCGTCACTGTGTTTCAGGTAGAATTGCTAAGCATACCTTATTATTCTTACTATATACCTTAAATATCGATATGACTACTTATGATACATAAACAATTATCCAAAAATAACCCAACTATCCACTTACAACTATGAATTGCTGTTACATTTGTGTTGTTGTACACCTAATACAATATTTCTGATTTTTCATTTTAGTTCTTTTTGATTTTTCGCTTTCGACCAGCTATGATTTCATTATTTCGACTTGTGTTGTTGGCTTTCTTCTTTGGATTTGAATGTTTTGGCTTTTTATTTTTATTTTCGATTTCGATGTTTTCATTTGATTTCGTTTCAATGATCTGAGATTCGTCGTCGGTGTGTACAGTGGTTTTTGCATTTGTCGTACACATTTTTTATAATTTTCGCTCATTCGTCTATTTAAGTATTCATCTCGTTTTTTCGTACTTTCGGTTCGTTTATAAAATTGTTGCGAAAATATGGAACTTTGCGATGATTTTGCTTGCCCTGCGCTGTTGTTCAGTTTCCTTTAGACAACTTAAATATAATTTTTGGTGTGTGTGTGAGTGTGGTAAAGAAGAAGAATTGACATACACACTCGCAAATCTATATACATACTCGTACATATATACTTAGAATAGATGCGGATGCGGTTTGGCTATGCGGTAGAAGCATTGGAAGTTAGTTGACTTGAATTGGTTTGGCAGTTAGTCGTTTGGTCGTAGTTGCCGTAGCGCCACCGAGCATTGGCCGAATCGTTTAAATTTTTACATAGGACTTTATGGCTATAGATAGCGTTATAGAATCGTAGTGCTGGTGAACGCATTTTATGAAAACCAGCAACAAACAATGCATGCCATTAGTGGAAAACCGTTAGTAGTGCAAGATGTACAGTGTGTCAGAAAGAGAGCGCCAATCAACCAAACAACCAACAGGTAAGCCAACTCGCCCATACACAAACCGAGATCCTGTAATTTTGAACTGGTTCCAAATAGATCCGTAAGACTTTGCATGCACATCGCAATCAAAACATTCTACGCTATCAGCAGCATTATTCATGCTGCTTCGAAACAACCTAAAGCACCCATTAACCCATTGCACAACACCCAAAAACCGCATCGGAACGCCCTCCGATACGCACGAATGCACGTTCTGGCTCGCCATGGGCCACTATATCTTTCTCTCTCACCCTCACCTTCACTTTCGATCGTCATTCTCGTTGGTTTTGTCGCTGTTTTGCATTTTGCTTTCGTTGTTACTGTTACTTTGCTGTTGATGTTGATGTTGCTGTTGTCGTTGTTGTCGCTGCTGTCATTGTGCCAGGCAATAATGCGCCTCACATACACCCACAAACACATCTACTCACCAACAACTTCAAAACTCAACGCTGCAGCCATTTTTACTTTAAGACGCTCTATCTAACTCTCTTTGTCTGTCTGTCTCTGTCTCTCTTGAATACTCTCTCTCTTTCTTTCTTTTATTCGAATTTCCATAACTTGCCGTGACCGTCTCGCTTCCACGTACACTTGCTAACAAACTTTTTTCCCTATAGGACAAATCGTATTCAACCTAACCAAAAACATAATCAACCACTTTTCCACTTATACTCACACAAGTCTCCCTCTCTCTCTCTCTTTCTGTCTGAATACCACAACCTTACCGTACTATCCATTGACTCCAGAAATCCTTTTAAACCCCTACACCTCTTACAGTTTCCATTATTTTATAGAGTCAATCACTGCGAAACGCTGCTTTATCGACACGGGCAGCTTAAATGAAAGACGGAATTTATATTTACAGTTACTGATTATGTGATAAACATGGAGAGCATCAAAATGCGATAAACAGATCTCATGCATTCAGGTGTTAAGTGAACTCTACCACTCGAACGCAACCTAACCTATGATAAACCTGAACTAAACTTTTGGTCCACTGTAGCGTCTTCCAAGCAGGAATGTGTTTGCATTACTTAAGCGCTTTCAAATAGCTTAAACAATCCAGAATATCGACAATTGACATCAGACTTCAAGTCCTTTTTCAATTCGCTCTGAATTCAGTCATCTCAGACTGTTCTCAGCTACAGTAGATCTCTCAATGAAATCTCCAACCAGCTACGACTACATGAGGGCCAGAACACAGGAATATTCCAGGAAGCTGCAGGTCAGATAAAAGGGTAACTAATATGGATATTGCCCTCAACATACTTGGAACAAATAGAAGATGGTATGAGAGTAGCATAGGAAACAAAGCGCGATAACTTTGATCAAAACTTTTGTTGGAATCCTCTCAGGACATGTTAAAAGACTAGATCCGTTTTCTAATGACTTTTTCTGCAGTTCCAAAGACGAGGAGGACGCAGGAATCATCAAACACGAACTCCATCTGAATAGCTGCTTACTCGATGTTCAGGGGAATTTCGCAGACTCGTCTATACATGACATATTTAGCTTTATAAATGCATTATCTAGTACGAAAAGCGGAGCAAACTATTCAAACATGATAAGTCGTTCAAAAATGTGCGGCCACTTAACCTAACTTAACCACAGTCTCAAAGATTTGCCGAGCGAATGGAGTTTAAGTACAGTGACAGAACATTTAGCAAATTGTCTCCTAAGGCGAACACAAACATCTTTATAAATATATATATTCTAATAACTTGTATATATACTTATAACTACTGCATGTAGATAAATTTGCTGCGGTGGCAAGTTTCAATATCCAGTCCAATGACTGTCTGTCAAACCGGACAGCATGTTGATCGTCGATAAAGCAGTGCCCATTGTTTTTCATAAAAATGTGTATTTTGAGTTTACCAATCTTTTTTTCTAATTTTCTGCCCGCTTCTCAATTCGCTTTTGCTCTAAATCGACTATAACCAAAAAAAACATCTTTTGTTGTTTTTTTTGTTTACCAACTCATGTCAAATACGAATTCCGAATTGTGTATTGCAACAGGGCTGCTATCGAAAATTTGTATATAAAAGCATAGCATATAGTAAATATATCACCATATTTCGATTTGTTCGACTGCTCCTTGTTGTTCAAAAACGTTTAACTCGCTTGCCCCACCCGTTAAAAATCAAACTCCCAAACCACAACTCGTATCACATACCACCAGCAGATCGGAACCGACATTTTTGTGCCCATTCAGAAATATATCGAAGCCAACACCTCCCTGTTTTCCATTCCCTCAGAAACCCACCAAATTGAGTTCGGCAACTACAGATCACAAACAGAAACCACTCCAAGTAAACAGAAAATTAAATGAATACAAATGCCCTAAAATACTACTTTATCGCAAAGAAATTGAAAACAAAATATGGAAACATGAAAATACCATACAACATATCTCTTATATATAAATATATATATATATATACATTACATATAAATATCGATATATAAATAAATCAATCTACTACTACTACTCGTATATATACATAAATATATATAAACCTACAGCATACTGGGCATGTATCTATTTGGCGGTAAGTTTTGTAAATTTTTGGACGATTCCGGACTCGAACGCGAATGTACGTGTCCCGAAATCATCAGCAAACATCCACAATGTGAATGTGATCGCAAACACTTCAACAACATTTTATGGGCCACGGTTACAGTTTTCCAAGTAAGAACAACACACATACCTACTACCTACTCTCTTCTTTCTTGATTTTATCATTTATCGAAAAAACAACAAATTCAAATTTCTCTCCTTATTCGTTCAATTTCTGATTTTAATTCATTTCGTTGAGAATAGCAATTAATTACTTAAGTCACACTTCCACTTGTCGCCTTAAGCATAAATAATAGTGAATTCTGTCACAATTGGTTCATGTAGGAATTGAGTAAACTTTTACTTACATATATATGCGTCCTGTAATCTATAGTTTTATTTAGTTTATCGTTTTAGTTGACTATGGCCGCGTAAAATCACATTGCTGCAAAACCAATTTGAGATCTTAAACTTGTACCAGTTTTATTGTTTTTTGTTCAATTTTTTTAATCACATATCAAAGTAGTAGTCGAGTATTTATTTAAAACACCCACCCACACATATTCCCAAGCACACTTGCAATTAACCAAACCGATGTATACGTGAAGATAGGCACACAATTGCGACACCTAAGGAGGACTCGGGCCCTGACTCTGAAAGTCTGCGAAAGTTTGTCACCTCATTTGAGGTGAAATATGAACCTAAGTACTTAAAAAATCTATAAGGGCGATCCTGGTCCAGTACAAGAGAGCGCAATGTTTTATAAACAACTCATATATATATAGTTTTTATATTATTACTTAACCAAAAAAATGATCACATCAAAGCAAGAATTGGCTTTTTATTGTGCAAAACAAAATTGCAATTTTAAACAAAAAATATGTTTCTTGCGGATTCTTTTTAATACTTTCTTTTTAATATAAAATTAATATACAAGATTTAGTACGTTCAGTTGTCAGTCAATTTATTTACTAGGTTAGGTAAATTGCCGAAAAACACGCTAAGATTATAGATGGACCCACCGTGATACCGATAAGAAGTAAATAGATAAATACTTCCCACAAGTCTGTAGAGAGCCTCAAGTCAAGTCAACAAAATTAGTGGATGAACCTCAGCAAGTCTCTAACGTTGACTAATTTGAGGTCATCCAAGTCGTTGAACCATGCAAATCTAGAACTTTCCACCTGCGCCTAAAGAAACTCAGGTAGAAAAAATGGATCAAGTCGACTCCTCTTTATTTTAGTAACTATGACGCTAGTCCGAACTGTCCCAATCTAGTCAAGTTTTCCCCTGTCATCCTTTTGTAGGCTGAAATAGCATTTACTAGTGAGAAAGTGGAGACCTATTGTAATTGTTGACCGATAGGATATTACTTGACCTGGTACCCAAATGAAAACGCAGGGACCGAAAAAAATACCGCTTTTTGTATGGTGAAAACCCTCTTGAGGGCTTTGATTACTGTCTGTAGAAATACAAATGGTTCCATTAGAGAGATTATGGCCTTTACTCCCTTTAAGAAGACACTGAAATAGTGTGGAAATCTAAGGCTTTAGGTATATATATATATTTATTGTCACCCCCTCAACGAGCAAGTATCCAGGCTCGCAACTACTTGAAGAAGATCTGGCCAGCCCCTTGCCCCTTCCCGGGTGGGTGATTTTGCGGTCTTGAATAGGTGGCCCTTGACTTCAAGTTTCCCAGAGACTTTAAATCTCATTAAGCCGGGCCGTCACTTATGTAAAGCGAAGTATGTACAACAACTCTTCTCTCAGTGACATCCAAATGCGAATTATACGGCGAAGGCTATTCTCCATGATTGGGTTTATTTAGAGTACACCTCCCTCTACCTTACCATCTCAAACTTAAAGTCCTCTGCCTAGAAACGTACTCCACTTTAGGTTACCTCGTTTCGCAATTCTCGATTATTAGTTTAAATGTTTTTTTTTAAGAAAGATTTCATACCGGCTCTATAAAAAGATACGATTCGAGGAAGTAGTTCGTGTTCTTCAGTTGTTATCGAGTGTATTAGAGATTGAAAGACGCTCAAAATTATTTCTCTGTGCCAGGATTCAGTACTTTTAATCTTCAAAATCTGTCTTTAAATTTAAAAAATATTACGCCATAAAACATACATGTGGTTTATCCCTTTAAGTCGGAATAAACAAAAAGAGAGCTGCCCGCAACATCTTTTCATTGGGCACTTTCTAAACTACATAACCTCATTCATCATTCATCATTCAAAAGGGCTAATCTTCAAATGAAAACAACGCCCTGAAACTGTAAATACTAGTTATCACACCTACGCTACATAGCAAACAACTCGAATTCAGCATCGCGTGCCACGCCAACAGATCGCGCGCGTCCATCTTTCGACTTCAGCAAAGACAAAAATCAAACCAACACTCCAAACCCCCATTAACCACAATGCTCACCACTCTTAAATTGTTCGTTTGTGCGTTTGTTGGTTTGTGAATTTTTTATTCTTTTTCGTTTCTTGTCATTTTTATTTTTACATTTGAATTCACTTAACCGTTTTTTGCATGGTTTCATTTTCGTTTTTGTAAAGTTCCATTTGTACTTTAAGACTTTTTGCAAAGCTTTTCATGAATTTTTTTCGCGCCTAGTAAAATGCAAACATTTCTACAAATTTACTTAAACAAAACAAAAAACAGAAAAACAAAAATTGTCTAGCAATTACAGGCATTAAGCAAGAATATTTCCACATTCCACATATATAAATATTTTATTTAACAAATTATCGGCACGTTTTGTTCCTTTACAAAAACTATTAATTACAAATTCATAAGAAAACTGTTCAATGCGTACACCTAGTTGACAAAACCAAAAAAGCAACAACAAAAAAATGGAAAAAAAAAATATATATATATTTAGAAACAAGCAGATTTTTGTTAAAACCACATTTTTTATTTATAATTCATTTTTAATTTAGTGCAAATACAACAACAACAACCCTAACCGCTTTGCATTGGAAATTGAAAATCGTTTGCTGTGAAAATTCTTTGCTTTTTGCTTTTTTGACACCAGCGAAAATGTCCGCATTTGCAATTTTGTCTTAACTTTTATTTAGGTAATCAAGTTGTCATTTCAATTGCTTTTGTTTTTTCTTCAATTTGTTTACTTTGTTTAGTTTTGAAGCTAATTTTTATTGATTTGCACATTAACACTTAATGACAGCAAATGTGTTTAACAAAACAAAAGAAGAAAAATGCAAAAACTTTTTCAATCAAAGCTTTTTTGTTTGCCTATTTTCGGTTTGCCTTCTGTGAGTTTATTTGCCGCTGTAGTTTTCTGTTGTCCTTGCATCTTTTTTGCGCTTGATTTTTGTTTTATTTTTTGTCATTTGAACGACCGAATCATTTAATGCGGTTTGGAAGAAATAAATGCCAGTGGAAGGAATATTGGAACAAAATTCAAGTTGCTTGCAAAATATTCATTCTCGCAAAGTATTTCCAGAAGCTGTACAGTGGCGCACACAGAGGGGCTGTGGGGGTTCAAACCCGCCTCCCCCAAACACAAAAATTGCTGGTACAAAATATGGTTTCGAATGGTATTCGTCTCAAATATTGTACGTAACCCCTCTCCCGCCCCACAAAATGAAATCCTGTGTGCGCCGCTGAAGCTGTAGACCGACAAGCTCACGCCGGTAGTCCCTTTTACCTTGTAATCTTCTTACTTATAGACACTCTACAAGAATTTCAACTTCAGATAGGCTGAGGTAATGTAAGAATTATTGTGCGCCGATCCTGAGCTTTCGTCGCTTCGTAGAATGTTTCTCACTCAAAAAGTTTGAGACTACTTTCTAACGATTTCTGCATTATTTGCATGGACAAAGAAGAGGAAGAACATGTACCTCATGTTCTAGAAGAAAAAGAAATCTTTTTAGTGACTTCTAGGGTATGTAGCCGAGAGGACTACTCACAATCTTCTTAGCTTCATCAAAAGTTCAAACCAATTCTGTGAGTAGACATACATCTCCCTTCGAAGCAGCGGCGCCATTTCTGGGCAGTTTTTGCCATCTTGGCAAGAGATTTCCAACAACTTATTACCCACTCCTGGATATTACTACATGTGAGATCTCATTTCCAACAACTTCTGGATATTACTACATGTGAGATCTCAAGGAGCTGATAGCAATGTCTCGAGTTGTGTCTGCAGCAATTTTTATAGCTGATTCCTCAACCTGAAATACCCAACAGTAAGTTCTGAGGCTTCTAAACATATCACAGATTAACACAGAATTTGTGGAGGTTAAAGTTTAGGAAGTAAAATCTTCTCGACGTTTAGATTTTGTTTAAGTGACACTGATGTCTTCACTGATAAAAATCTAATATGAACTTTCCTGACATTTAGAGTAGGAAACTCATTAAAGAACGGGGAGCCAAGAATTTGTAGCATGTTAATGGATTAAAATGGATTGGCATGCTATACAAATGTCCTTGTTGTGGACTTTAGCTTTTAGCAATAAATGATGTCAAAATCACTAATCCACTTTCGGAGCAGTCAGCAGCATAACCATTCAGTAGTTTCAGCTATCTATGAACTAGTACCCTACAATCAGTTTCTAAAGACTTGGATTTTAACATCCATAGTACATATATATTCCTTCTTCCTTAACTGGTAGGCGTCGGCACATTAGAATACAATTTTGTCCAAATTTATTATTCTCTTACTGCTAAAAACATTTGCTTTCGGAGCAGGAGATTTGAATTTAGAAAAATTTTAATTATTAATTAATTAATTTAAAAAAATATATTCAACTTCAAATGTTTTTCTTAGAAAAAAATTCAAAAAACTTTGTGTCCACGCCATAATTTCAAGCCCACAGTTCATCACTCATTCTTCATGTTCAACTCATTGTTTCGCTTATTGTGTGTGTCCTTTTTAGCCAAATTTTTCGTTATTCCTTTTTGGTTTGTGATTTTCATTTCCGTTTGGTTACTTCATTTGTGTTCGTGTGTTGATTTGTGCGTTTATTTGTTTGTTTGTTTGCGTTGTTTTGTATTATTTCGAACTTAATCATTTCTCGAATCCGCTGTTCTTCTAGATTCTGACGCAGGAGGACTGGAATGTCGTCTTGTTCAATGGCATGGAAAAGACAAGTCATTGGGCTGCATTGTATTTTGTGGCCTTGATGACATTTGGCAATTATGTGCTATTTAATTTATTGGTCGCCATTTTAGTTGAGGGATTCAGTTCAGAGGTAGAGTTTTTCATTCAAATTATGATACAAAACAACAAAAACCATTAGCTTAAGTGCTACAACAAGTCAAAGAAATGTTGTGCTCGGCCAGCGATGAAGAATTTTCGCCGCCTTCGAGTGCATGCAACGAAACGAAATCACAGCCAAACATCAAATTAATGCAAATCTCTTACAAAGCAAACATCTCAAGAAATGTACAGCAATTGTGTAGTATGCACGCCCCGACACCCTCCGGCAACCCCCTAAGCGCACATTTATGCACTTGTTTGCCGGCGAATTGCAAACCGAGCGAGCAGCTCTTCACGTTCAGACACGAGTACACCGCGAAAGCGGCGAAAATTCTTCATTGCCGCTGCCGTCCGACAGCAGTTGGACGCACTGGCCACTTGTGATTCTATTTGCGTCGCAGCTGCACCGCCGCTGCGGCAGTGCAGTGCGTCGCGCCACCACCGTCGCCTCTTCTGCTTGCTCCTCTTCCACTACTACTCGAACTTCTTCTTCCTCCTCTCGCAACCCACTTCTGCTTCCACTTTCACCACCTCGGACATGTCCGCTTGTTGTGCGCTTTCGTTGAGGCCGCGTGTGGTGGTCAGAGAAAATTCTAATTCTTTGAAATTTTGATTCCCTCAGCGAAATGAACGTCGCGAGCGCGAACAGCGCGAACTGGTCAAGAAATTGCGCGAAGAAACGTTAGCGGAGAATTTCAGCGACGTGATGTACGATGAATCGCGCAGCAGCGAGGCGGATTCATCGTCGACGAACGAGAGTTACTATGAGGTACGCAATCGTTGGCATAGCGCCGAGGATGTACGCAAAGTAAGTCGCCCACACCGCCCCCACACTTGCACGTCGCACCGACTGCACACGATCGCTTTTGTCGCGCCTGCGCGCGTGCACGCCATTCTAATGCCCCACCCAATTGACCCAATTGCAGCTGCAGGACTCGGCCGATCTCATACTGGAGGCGAAGTGCAACATGCAGAAGCACCAACAACAGCGCCTACTTCAGCCGGCGCAGGACTACCAGATCAACGAGGGTTGCGGGCGCAAGGCAACGGAAAAAGATGCCGGCAGCAAGCTGTCCATGGACGAGGATAAGAATAAGAATTTAAAAAAGGTACAAGGCACCGTTGGCAATGTTGTTGTAATATGTAAATGACACATTCACATTGCAGACATATTCGATAAGAGAGCGACGCGCCGATGCGCCACGCCTGTCGCGCATACGACCGATGCGCGAGCCGCCCATCATCACCACAACGGCCGCGACGCCGCAGGACTCGCCCAACACCACGCTGGAGTCGGGCGCGAGCTTCCGCAACTGGAACCCGCAGGAGCTGGAGCCGGCCGACGCCAACCAGGTAAGCCGCCAAAAGCATTTGCCGCGCGCCAACACTCTAGCAACCACTTTCAGAGTCCCGGCTCGCCGTCGCTACTCCGACCACCGACCATCTTCAGCGGCGGGCAGCGCTCACTCGACGAGGGCATTCCGTCGATCGATCTCATACCGCCGTCGCCGGTGCTCGCGCACAAGCCGCTCAACATACTGAGCGCCAGCCAACTAGGAAGCAATACTAGCGTTAGCAATTGTAGTTTAGTCCCTAGCAGTAGTAGTTTACTCCCCGGCGCCCTGAGCAGCAGGAGCAGCGTGCACGGCCTCATCATCGACGACATCTCGAAGAACGCGGACACGAGCGCCTCCGGCACGATTTTCGTGCCGACGACAATCTCGGCGGCCACGCGCCATTCGCCACTGCCCGCCAGCGCGAGCGAGCGCACTGGCGTACCGCTCGCCGCTGTCACAACGGCGCCGACGCCGACGCAGACAACGCCGTCGCCTCTTACGACGCAGACAACGCAATCGGCGGCGGCGGCGAGCGCTACGGCCGGCGAAGCGCCGCTCATGCAGCGCATACCCAGCCTGAAGCGTTTTCGGCGCTCCAGTTCGAAGCGAAAAAAGAAGCCAACAGATGTCGCCAACGCGGACGACGACGACCAGCAGCAGCAGCAGCAGCAGCTCAACAACGGCAGCGACAACTCGTGTCTGTTGTCGCCCGCGGCCATGCGCTCGGAGGCGTTTCTCAGTCCGGCGCGCGCCCCGTCCGGCAGCGTCAACAATCAGAGCGGTCGGACCAAGGACACGAACCGACTGAGTCCGCAGAACTCGGTGCGCCGCCTATCGACGACGCTCAGCATCGGCAGCATACCGCCGCTGGGCAGCCGACGCGCCTCCGCCTGCAT
This sequence comes from Melieria crassipennis, assembly GCA_963668005.1. Lineage (NCBI taxonomy): Eukaryota > Metazoa > Arthropoda > Insecta > Diptera > Ulidiidae > Melieria > Melieria crassipennis. The sequence goes on from OY764962.1 coordinate 42,130,847, forward strand.
CTTCAACTCGCAGCTCTATCAGAATCTGAACCAGCCGCCCAAGCTGTACGCGCCGCCGGGCGGCCAGCGGCGCATGTCCTCGTTCGAGCTGGCCTTCAGCAAGACGTCGCACCTGAATCTGCACAACCTGGAGGCGAACCGCAAGTCGCTGTCCTACACCAACTCCAAGCTGGACCTGGACAAGTGGCAAAAGTCCTACACGAACCTGCACGAGCCCGACATGCTGCAGCAGTACATCCAGGAGCGCGAGAAGCGCAAGAACTCGATCAGTCACTATCAGCGGCAACGCGACCAGGAGCCGCCGCACCAGCACAAACACCACAAGCACCACAAGCAGTATGAGCACGATGGCAAGGATCAACATTCCCTGGTTCCAGGCACCGAGCGCGTCTCCAAGCTGAAAATACTCATCGAGCGCCTGAAGCCGACCAACTTCACGGACAAGCGCGATTCGTACGCGCTCTACATATTCTCGGAGCATAACAGGTGGGTTGCTGCTGTCGCTATGGTTCATGACATTGAAAAGAGGGGGAGGGATGAGTTGAGTTAACAACCAAAAATCCGTTTTCAAATCACTCCCAACACTTAACAAGCATTAAGTGTTTAAGTAACTTTTTTGTGTGGATTATGTCAAAAACAGATTCACGCTTATCAGAGTGTGTCACCCACACTGACAGGCACCGCCAGTCACCTTTTGTTAGATCCACTAACTAATGGCAAGCACCAACATTTTGCGACATTGTGCAGAATTTTATGAAATCCGCTTTTAATGCAGCGTTGCCATATTTTCGCACTATTAATGCCGCTACTAATAACCACTAAACTACAATTACGAGAGCAAACACCTTAAGCGTGTAATCCGCAAATGACCTTAAATCCTCTGCTGCCCACAGAGTTCAGCACACACACACACACAGTCACAAACACATAGAAGCGCTGAAATTTGGTTGATGGCATTGCCATTTCGTGCGCTTCCTTTTGGCCAGATTTTTTTTAATATTTTGTTGTTGTGTGTGTGTGTGTGTTTGTGTACGTGATTCAGTCAGCCATTCAAATTAACTGCCCTGCGCTGTCGGCGGCGGAGCTCAGCAAAAAGCAACAGTTGCTATTACATTTTAACAGTTCGTTGTGGTTGTTGCCGTTGTTGTTGCTATTGCTGCCGTTGCATGGTTTGCAAATCGCTTCCCCCTAATCACGTTCGGACCGCATCCAGCTGCGCACCCAGTTGCCACTCGAGCCCAGCCATTTGCCAGACTTGTTTGCTTGTTTGCTGCGCTTTGTTGCAACTTCGTTGCAACATTGTTTTGTGACTGTAGCAGCAAGAGCGCAGCCAAATAAAGGTTATCATGACTCTGTGGTTGGTACTTTGACTGAGTTTAAAAGTAAGCAAGTCCTGGGTAAACAAATAGCGATCATAGTAAACTTCTTTCGGCGGCAACTATCTCAGTATGGAAAGTATTTTTTGAGTATTCGACTAAATTATTTAGAATGAAAAACTAAGAACAAAAATTGTGTTTCAGAAAGATATGAGAAGAAAGTTGAAGTTAGGGGCCCATTATATGGCTTGACCTCCTGTTATCGCAACGTTCCAATGTGGTCGAAATCACTTTGAGTCTTTGATGAACTTGTCGATCATTAAGCCGAGTTCAAGGGGTTAAGAATCCATAAAAGCTCAGAGGAAAAGTTGACAATCATTGCTGAATGTATCTATGTATAACACCGTGCGACAGTACTTTTGATCCATCCAAAAGATTATATAGGCGTGAAACTAGAGATCGTTCATAGTAACATGGCATACTCAGTTTTTCATTTTTTGATCCGTTGTGCTTTCAAAAGGACTTCAAAGTTCAAGAACATGCACAATTTAAATATATTTTTTTAAATATTTGCGATTGTGCAATGATGAAGATATGAATACCAAATGAAAGAAAAAACTTGCCGCTTTACGACTAAATTTTCTATTTTAAACTTTCAGGACCAAAATATGTCAGTAAGTTATGTGTAGTATAATACCTCAAAAATGTTTATTCCATCTAATTTCGTAAAAAAAAGAAGGGTAGAAGAATAAATTTTTGACTTATACCAAGATCCAAAACATATAGTTTTTCCAAAAGCATTCGTTAGGAAACTTAAAAGGTAACGCAGGATACATCTTTGAGAGGACCTTACTGACATGTTTTAGTCTTAAAAGTTAAAAAACGAAATATAGTCTAAAAGCGACAATTTTCTTCGTCCATTTGATGATCTCTAGTTTTCAAGATCCAAAACATATAATTTTTTCAGCATATGTTAGAAAACTTGAAAACTATCGCAGGATACATCTTTGAGAGGACCTTACTGACATGTTTTAGTCTTAAAAGTTAAAAAACGAAATATAGTCTAAAAGCGATAATTTTCTTCGTCCATTTGATGATCTCTAGTTTTCAAGATCCAAAACATATAATTTTTCCAAAAGCATTCGTTAGAAAACTTGAAAGGTATCGCAGGATACATCTTTGAAAGGACCTTACTGACATGTTTTAGTCTTAAAATTAAAACAAGAAATATAAAATACGACCATTTTCTTCGTCCATTTGATGATCTCTAGTTTCACGGGAATATAATCTTTTGAATGGGGCTTGACCAAAGTGGTTTTTTTCGCACGGTGTAGTAAGACACCGTTATTCAAGGTTTTGATTACACTGCACAACAGCATGTCTGTTGCATGGAGTTTTTTACATGAATCTGAATCGTTTTTCCACGCTGTTTTCAAAACCATACTCCGTTTTTATGTAACAGCTCTAGTTTTCGCAAAAAATGGGCGTATCACTTTTTCGAATTTGCCTTGACTTTTTTCTCGTTTTCGACTGTATTTTTCTGAACCAATAATCCTATCGACATGATTTTTATATAGTTACACTAACAACATCTCACGCCATCTTTTCCGACATTAATCAATTTTATGCGTTCTGAATTGGCGTTGTAATAAGGTTTCAAAGTAGGAAAATATTTAATTTCAAGGCGTTTTTCCTGATGACGAAAATTGTACAGATGTTTCATAAATCAAGTTACAAGGTAAATGAATATCTTAAGAAGAAACATCAAGCAATACAACACAGCCAAATTATTTGGCGGAATACACACTCGCATCGAAATAATAGCAAAAATGTACCATAGCCATTTTCATCCTTAAAAAATTAGGAGCCTCAAAATATGCAAAGTTTTTAATTTTTTCTGTTTCGAGCAACTCAAAATCTTTTTGGTTTTTGCTTGTATTTCAGACTATAAATGGAACATATAAAAGAGCATATTTTGAGGCCCCTAATTTTTTAAGGAAAAAGTATGAAATGTGATGAAAATGACTATGGTATATTTTTGTCATTATTTCGATGCGAATGTGTATTCCGCCAAATAATTTGGCTTTGTTGTAATGTTTGATGTGTCGGCTTTCATTTTACACCTAACTCGTTAATTCTTTTACAAAAATTGTGTATGTTTTTGACCATCAAAGAAAACGCCTTCAAATTCCATATTTTCCGACTTTGAGGTCCAATTACCGCATCATTTTTTAAATTTATAAAAATAAGTTGCATCGGAAAAGAAGCCGTGCGGTGTTGTTAATGCGATAAGGTGAAAAGCATGTCTATCGGTTTTTTGGTTTAGAAATTACAATCAAAAATATGAAAAAAGTAGAGGAAAAACTGAAAACATGACACGGTACCTATATCTCACTAACTAGAGCTGCTAGAAAAAATCTGAGGATAGATTCGAAATCAGCGCACCCAAATTAGTAAGAAACAGTAGAAAAACTCCATTCAACAGAAAAAAAGTGTTTTTTTTGTTGTGCTATGTTATTTAATATTTATTTCAACAGCAGGGATAAGCATTTCAATATTTCATAGCCTTTTTATCTTAGAGCCTCCCAAGTAGTTGGTGACGCCTTTGTTCAATGTTCGCCTGACCATGTGCCTTCCACTCTTAATTTCAGCCCAACTCAATCGTCCTTCTGATTCTTGTATCCGCACAATGTGTAGGCGAACTTTGTTCCCCATTGAGCTTACGCACGTTGCTTGTTTTGCATTTTTTTATTCAACTCTTATTCAACAGGTTTCGCGAAATGTGTACATGGTTTGTTAATCAGAAATGGTTCGACAATGGTGTCCTGCTGTTCATCGCTCTCAATTGCATAACATTGGCCATGGAGCGACCCAACATCCCACCAGACAGCGGCGAACGATTGTTCCTGGCCACAGCCAATTACGTGTTCACAGTCGTTTTCACCGTGGAAATGTTCATTAAGGTAAGCACCCGCCTCCAAACTCCAACTGCACCACCGTCTCTGTCTTCACACTTTGGCTGCGCGACGGCCTGTCTGCTTGCTTATCGCGCTCGCAGTGCTCACTGGCAGCACAGAAGCAAAGTGCAGGGAAACTCAACGGCCGCATTGTTGGCGTTTAATCTTCAGCATCGTTTGAACGGCAGTTGTGGAGCTTTGCGTTGAGTTGGTGGTTTTAGCGTGACGACAATGGATGGCCGGATGCAGCCTGAGTACTCTGCGACAATTACGTTGGCGACGAAAGATATCCAACAGTGAACGCGCTGATGGTTTATTTTGCAAGCGCCAATACGTTAGCAGACAGCAAACGTTGTTGGTGCGAAATAACACTAATTAGAGATTCAGATGTTTAAATAGCGTTACAAGCAAGGCTGAAGCCATGAAAGTCCTTGTGATGTCACTGCTCAAAAAACCATTGTCAAAAGGTCTATGAGTGGGAAATATTAGGCGGCAAGCTAAACAAGTTGTTCCCTAATCAATCTTAGCTAAAATAATTTTTTACTGCCAATTTAAATACATTCAATTTGTTTTGAAAGGCAGCTTGATTTGAATAGTAAATTAGGACATTTTACTCAAAACCAAAAGCCAATTCGAAAGCTAAATTGTATAGCAAAAGAATCCTCAAATCTAATCAAGTTAAAACACGTTTTAAATCTCTTAAAGAACTTGATGCAGAAAACATATGAACATCAACAAAATGGTCATCGATTCAAAGCACTGCTTCAGAAACTTAAAAAGTCAATTACACACATTTTCATCGGTTAACTCGTGTGCTAACAACTACAACAAAAACTCCATCTAGACCAACATTCTAATCACAACATTACGTTCCCTTTAATGAAGAAATTTCCTTTCATAAGTTTCACACTTACAAAGCATGAAGCGTGCCTCGTCAAAGTGTCATTAACTCTAAAGTCAACACGTCTACATTTCTCTCCATCGGCAGGTGGTGGCAGCTGGCATGTTTTATGGTCCTGATGCCTACTTTACATCCGGCTGGAACATTATGGATGGATCTTTGGTCACCATATCAATTATTGATTTACTAATGTCCCTGATTAGTGATTCGAGTCCAAGGATATTTGGGATTTTAAGGGTAAGTGAGCGAGTGACGCATGTGCGCCGTTAATGGTCGCAGATAAGTGGGCGGGAAACATTACTCACAATACCAATACGTGCCGATGTGAATAGACTTGTGACGTGCCAGAGATTTATGTGTATTTGTTGTAGTGCTATGACAATGCTATTGCAAAGGATTGGGTCGAGTTTGGTAGGTTATGGAGGTAGATGATGACAGCAATTTTATTTTTGGTTTTGGAAATAATTTCATGGCAAGAATGCCTTTTGAAAAGGAATAAGCAATGCTGCCACGTGAGCGCACATGTTGACTAGCTTTGCATAAATGAAACTGTGTCACTAGAACCAGTTAATTTTTGACAGTTTATTGCACTGCATTTTACTTATGCGACTTTAACGAGTTCGAAATTTAGTTTATATTTGAATATATTCAAGCGGGCACCAACGTTTCACCGAATTATTATTTTTATAAAGCTATATTTAAGCTTATTCAATTTATGCCACGCAGGTAGTATAAAGTTTTATACTCGTACAATTTCAAGTTGAGAATGATTTGCATCAGAAATCCGCTTCTTCCCACTGAAATCCAACTGTTCTACTTACTTACTTCAACTACAGAGCTTACCTGAACATTTCTGCCCCGCACTTTCTAACTGTAAATCCTCCTCAAGTTGTTTCAAAGACAAAAGTCCCTCTACTTAGCAAATTTTCCAGTAAATCGTACACCTTACACCTTGTTATATGTACAATCCATATGTTCAGTGGTGGTCGAACTTGTGAGAACAGTTTTTAACTTATTTTTTGCTTAAAGAATTTAAAAATAAAAATGTTGTAAAGCATCTAATTGAGACATTCTAAAATGATTACATAAGCCTTTGTGCTTGTCTGAACTGTTGTCATCCTTTTGCACATCACTGTACATACATCTACTATATAATTGTAAATATATTCTTGCAAAGTAGTCTCCTTCTCTGTGTGTATAAATATATACGTGTGGTTGTCCATTAACTAGAGGCAAGTGGCTGTGCAATTGATTCATCAATGGAATTATTAGACGTAATGATTAACATATTTACAATGTTTTTAATGATTAGTCACTGATTTAAACTGATTAACATTAAAAAAAGGTTTTTAAATCAATGTGAATTTAAAGTTCTTATACTACAAAATACAAATTATTAATCAAGCAAATAAATCTATAGTGCCTACAACAAAAAACTATAATTACAATTTAGTTATAATTACTATAAATTATCGTAATCAACCACTATTCAATTTGGAATTCCTCCAAATGTTTGATTTAATAGACAAAAAATCTTTAATTAGCCCATTATTGTAGATTGTCAGCTTTAATCGCTGATTAAATAAACTCTTCTGTTATTTAAACAATGCTGCATTCGTTTTTTATTTAAGAAAAATTTAAAAATAATTAAAATTACGACACTCATTGCTTGTTAGTCGATTTTCTGATTTCTTAAAATTGATTCACACTTAAACATTTTTTCAAATCAATGTCTATTTAAAACTATTAAACTAAAGATTAAATATAATTAATCAAGCAAATCAATCTACATCTGTCTTTACAGCAATAACAATTGAGTCATTATTTATCAAGATATCGTCCAGTTGTTGTTGTTACAATAAAAACAAGAACCTTCTCAAAACGTTCCATAAAAAAAGTCGTTCGGCTAATCAATTATCGTAGATTGTCAGCTTTAATCGCTGATTTGTGAGACTCTTCTATATTTCCGTCAATGCTGCATTGGTTTTTTGCTAATTTTAATTACACTTATATCCCAATTATGTCTAATTAGTTTATAATTGGTTTTTTGATATCAATGCTAAGAAATGCTTAAATCAATGTTAATTTAAAATTTGAACTAAGGATTAAAAAGAATCAACTATCGTAGATTGTCAGCTTTAATCGCTGACTCTTCTATATTTCCGGTTTTTTGGTTTTTTGCTAATTATAATTACAATTGTGACAAACACAAATTTAATGAATTAATTTTTTCAATGATTTCAATTCTAAAAAATGCTTAAAATCAATGTTAATTTAAAATTTTTGGACTAAGGATTAAAACGACTTAATTAAGACATTTAATCCATACACTTTTAAGAAAAAAAATTATTCATGAGTTAAAAGTTCATAATTTTTTTATATGTAGAACACTATTAATCAAAATTAATCAACTACTAATCAATGAGAGAATTCTCAAAATGTTGATTTTTTAGACTTTTAATCGTAGTAAACAGTCAGTTAATCATTGATTTGAGAAACTCTTTCACAAAATCTTCAATGCTTCATTGAATAAATACACAAAAACTATTAGTTGCTGCACTCAGCCCTTTTATAAGTGACAATTATCGTTCTTCAATAGAATAAATAACAAAATCATCAATCAATTAAACAATTACATTAAATTTCAGTTAGTTCAAATTATTATTATTAAAATTATTAAAACTAATAATTGTCAAATTATTAATTAAAAAGCAGTTTTTGAACGATATATTCAATGATTAATTGTTCTCTTAGTAATTAATTAACTAATAGTTTCCCAACTAAATGTGTTCAGGAATTTTCAAACATAGTCAATTAAAGTCATTATATGCGATTAGTCACTACAACGCCGATAATTAACGAAACAATTGCACAGCCCCAAATGCGAAAATTCATTTCGATTCAATGCAACTAATCCATTTTTACCGAATTTCCACTAATCGATTTGTTTCTCTTTTATCGCTCACGTTACATTGTTGCGCTGACGGGCGACGCTGATCCTCCGTCGACAGGTGTTTCGACTACTTCGTTCCCTGCGGCCGCTGCGTGTGATCAACCGCGCCCCGGGTCTGAAACTAGTCGTGCAAACGCTCTTATCGTCCCTACGTCCCATCGGCAACATTGTGCTCATCTGCTGCACCTTCTTCATCATTTTCGGCATCCTGGGCGTGCAGCTGTTCAAGGGCACCTTCTACTACTGCGACGGCGAGAACATCAAGCACGTGCGCACGCGCGCCGACTGCGAGAACATGGGCTACGCCTGGATCAACCGCAAGTACAACTTCGACGACCTGGGCAAGGCGCTCATGTCGCTGTTCGTGCTGAGCTCGCGCGACGGCTGGGTGAACATCATGTACACCGGGCTGGACGCGGTCGGCGAGGACCAGCAGCCGATCGTCAACTACAACGAGTGGCGGCTGCTGTACTTCATCGCCTTCATACTGCTGGTCGGCTTCTTCGTGCTCAACATGTTCGTGGGCGTCGTGGTGGAGAACTTCCACCGCTGCCGCGAGGAGCAGGAGAAGGAGGAGAAGATCCGGCGCGCCGCCAAGCGCGCGCTGCAGATGGAGAAGAAGCGGCGCCGCATGCACGAGCCGCCCTACTACACCAACTACTCGCCGACGCGGCTGTTCGTGCACAACGTGGTCGCGTCCAAGTACTTCGACCTGGCCATCGCCGCCGTCATCGGCCTGAACGTGGTCACCATGGCATTGGAGTACTACATGATGCCGAAGCCGCTGCTGTACGCGCTCAAGATCTTCAACTACTTCTTCACGGCCGTCTTCATCCTGGAGGCGAACATGAAGCTGGTGGCGCTGGGCTGGCATCTCTACCTCAAGGACAAGTGGAACCAGCTGGACGTGGTCATCGTGCTGCTCTCGATCGTCGGCATCGTGCTCGAGGAGCTCAAGACCAACATCATCCCGATCAACCCGACCATCATCCGCGTGATGCGCGTGCTGCGCATTGCGCGCGTGCTCAAGCTGCTCAAGATGGCCAAGGGCATTCGCGCCCTGCTGGACACCGTCATGCAAGCACTGCCGCAGGTCGGCAATCTGGGGCTGCTCTTCTTCCTGCTCTTCTTCATCTTCGCCGCCCTGGGCGTGGAGCTGTTCGGGCGGCTCGAGTGCTCCGACGAGATTCCCTGCCAGGGGCTGGGCGAACATGCACATTTCGCCAATTTCGGTATGGCTTTCCTCACATTGTTTCGCGTAGCGACTGGCGACAATTGGAACGGCATCATGAAGGACACGCTGAGGGATAACTGCGATGACGCGGCCGATTGCGTACGCAATTGCTGCGTCAGCGCCGTAATCGCTCCCATATTCTTTGTGATTTTCGTGCTGATGGCGCAGTTCGTTTTGGTGAACGTCGTCGTGGCTGTATTGATGAAACACCTCGAGGAGAGCCACAAGCAGATGGAGGACGAAATGGACATGGAAGTGGAGCTAGAGCGCGAGCTGGTGCGCGAGCAGGAGTTCGAGCAGGAGCAGAAGCTGTGCCAGCAACTGCAGGAGCAGTCGCAGGCGCCGCCGCCACGTCCGCGCCAACTGGCCAAAGTCAAGTCGCTGCCCAAGAACTTCACCTACAGCACACCGTCGCTGGACAAGAAATTCCCCAGCGTGCTGAGCGGCTTCAGTGGCGGTGGCGTAGACGCAGGCGCGCGCCGTCAAACAGTGCAATACTTCAACCAACCCAACGGCATCGGTCTGGCGGAGTTGGGCGGCGGCGGCGTCGGAGGTCCACTACTCACGCCCCAAGCGCTGGCCGCCCGCCTGAGTGCGGCCGACAACACTGCCGATGCCAAAATGCAGCTGCCAGCCGCTGCAGCGGCACTAGGCGCCCGACGCGGTCGACGCAGCTCGACGGCCTTCCGCACGAAGCGCGGTCTACTGGCCAAGGAGCGCTCACTGGACGAGCAGGCCATACGGCGTCGCACGCTCGAATCGAAGCGCATGAGCTGCGACTCGCTGCCGTGGGGCGGCGACGGCGCCGACTTCGCGCGCGGCACCATCTTCGAGAGCCTGGAATCGGACGGCGGCGGCGCGAGCAGTCCGACGTCCACGTACGATGTGCGCAGCATACGCAGCGAGAACGTGACGGCAGCAGCGCGCAGCGACATAGCCGCCGATGCGGCCAGCATTGTGAGCGCGAGCGTTATCAGCGAAAAGCCACCGGCTACAGGCAGCGGCAGTGCGGCGCCGCAGCGACGCCCCTACGGCCGCTCGCTGTCCACCGACCAAAGCTACATGACTGGCAGCGCTGGCGGCCTGACGGCACGCAGCGGCCTGCTGTCGGTGCCGCGCACCATGCCGCCGCGCAGCCGCAGCGGCAGCACCAAGCAGCTCTTCAAGCAGCAGGCGCTCGACGAGGACCCCGACATGGACGAGAGCACGCTGCTGCTGCCGGTGCTCGTCGAGAGCAACTACGACGGAGCGGGTCGCGGAAGCGGCCAGCCGCGCACTGGCAGCGCGAGTGCGGCCACCGCAAACGTTGGCGGCGCAGACGCGCTGAGCGGCGAGCTAGACGGCAGCGAGCACATTGCGGAGGGGCTGAGCAAGTCCGATTCGGCAGACATAATGCGCATCATATCGGAGCGCCGGCGCATGGACCAGCGCGACAACAGCGGCAACGAGGACTCCGACTACAAGGAGCTGCTGCTCGTCAAGTCGCCGCAGTCCTCCACCGACGGCTAGCGCGTGCCACCGCCGGTCAAGTGCTGCCCTCTCAGCAACAACAACAACTGCAATACGCACCAGTACTACCAACAACAACAACACCACAAACTAGTTTAAATATTGATAAATGTAAATAGAAATTTGAGTTCCGTTCAGTGCGAATTATGGGCAAACGCTGTGCGAGTGTGTGCGGCCAGTGAGGTCTCCGACGATGCGTCGCTACTTCCGGCCGAGCTCAACGTGTAGAATGTGTGGTCGAAAATCTCAGACAGCAAAGTGAGCCCGGAGAGTAGACGAAATTGCCGACTGCTGTCGCACTGTTTTCAAATTGCAGCAACGCCAAACGAGCAACGTTTGGAGTGTTCATGTTGTGTCGGGTCCGGTTTCCGAGTAGCGGCCCAAAGGTCCGATAAACAGCCAATTCTGACTTCTGGCCGTGACTCGAAAAGAGGAGGTGGCACAACATGATTGCCCAATTTGAATTCTACGCAGCTAATCGCATCAGCCGGTTGGGGTTTCAGGTGTAGCAAGAAAGAAGATTTACTGATCAATAATAATATTTAAAGAATTTGTTGTTAAAGAGATGTAAAAGCGATCGTTACGGATTCAAATCGATCACAAGAACCTTCTTCTGGTTCAATTGGACTCATTAGCACGAAATCTGCGCATTTGAAACCGCCGGCAAACTTTAAGTGAGCACCAAATCATCCACTGGCCGTGCAGTGTTTGCCCATAAATGAGGTTTCCAACATTTCACACCAATCGCTCCCGCTTCCTTTAATGTGTTGTGCGCCCATTCTAACCGCGTCATGTACTCGTATGTATGTATGTTTGTATGCATGTATAAGCGTCAACTTAGGGAATTTTTGAGCGTATGCAAGCCATGCAACACCAAAAAATGCCATTCAACTGCAAGCAATTACCAAATCATGTAGACCTTACTTAACACCCTCCAGCCCCTTACAACACACTTTTCATACAGGTTACAAATAGCCGATTATGACTTTTAGTTATTTTCACTTTTCTAATACGAAAGTAGTGTACAGAAAACCACCCAACAACAATTCAAATATTGGAGTATAAAACTGTTAAACTTGTCTAAAAATCATCAACTCTGTGATTAGCCGTAAAACCAAACCAGTATAAGTTGAACGCTGTAAAAAGTCATATGTGCAGAATGCAGTTTTAACTACACAAACACAACAACAACAAACAATTGTTACAATGAGCCAAGTGTCAGTGTGCGTTCGACTGGCCGACAGTGCTGTTTGGAATTTCCAGTAGACACTTTCCTATTGCAACTGTATAGAGAGTAACTGAATTATATACATAGCGGTATATATAGAGATATATACACACACACACACACGTATAATTAGCAGTAAGTTTAAGCGTAGTTAGCGTGAAGTTAGTAGAATTTGAACAATATGCAGTCGCGCCCTCTCCGCGCTCCCACTTTTTATCATTGATTTCAGTCGGTTCCATACCGCTTCCCTTCAACTAAATAATTCCTCAAAGCTCCTTTTCCACTCATAACTTGTTAGTATTTTAGTATTTTAAAACTGTTTGGTTTTTGTTTATTCGAAAATTATCTCCACGTGGCCAAAGAAAATCCCGCCCCCATTGAGTTCTGCTCTGACGCCTTCTCGACGACATGTCTTCCTCAACTCTAGAAAGTGTTTGGTCAAAAGTACAGCTGCAGCAGCAAAATAGCAAAACAATTATCTAGTTATATATAGTAGATATAAACTGTATCTATTTGTACATGTTTTAAGATTTAAATTGTTGCGAAAAACGAAAAACAAAACTTGAACGAAAACGAATTAACGGGCGAATTGTTACAAAACAAAAATAGAGAGCAAAAAATACATTAGTGATATCCACACATACATAGTTTAGCAGTTGAACTGTGAGTTTGTATTATATTAAAAAAAAAACGGCTAATTAATCGCATTAAAGCGAAATTAATTCAATTAATTTAAATGAAACCCAAGTGAAGTTGAATAAAGCTACACTTTACAAAATGACAATCCACATTTGTGCTTTTGATTTATTTTATTTTCAGTGTGTATTCTTGTCTTTGTAATTTATATGGTTTTTACTTTTTATTTATTAAAAAATAAATTACAATGCAAATTAGAATTAATCAGCCAAGTGCTTTAATTTCATTATGTAAAGCAACTTTCTGTCAATTTGCTGAATCACTAATTTACCAATTTTAATGATTTTAGTTTAAATAAATATACATATATTCGAGTAAAATTTGTCATACTAATTACTAAAAAATTCTATTTAATAAATGACAAATGTACATGAATAGATAACGATGGAGAAATCGTTTTAATTACAGCAATTAATTTTCTTTACTTTTTAAATGCATACATAATATTTGGCATTAAAAATTAACTATTATTTTAATCAGAATTAAATTAATTAAATTAATTAAAATTAAAATTAACTAGTTACTTAAACTAAAATAATTCAATTAAATAATTAAATCGAAAATTAAAAATTTGGATTATAGAAATTAGATGTTTTTAATTAGTGAAAAACATTTATTTCAACAATTTGCATTTTGCGAATCATTGAAATGAAAGTTTGATATTTCTTGTTAACCCTATGACGATTATGTACATGAATCATGATTATTTAGTTAATCATAATAAGTTTAATGATATTTGAATAAGATCATAAGTGCATAACTAATTATTTATGTAGTTTTGTTGTTCATAATTAGTTAAATTATATTTTACTAAGTGATTAGTCAACATTTTGTGATGCCACTAGAATTCAAATCACTTGTTAATGCTAATTTCTTAGATTTTATATTTAAAATAATGAAAGAAATATATTAAAAATTATTTAAATCACATTAAATTCCTGAAATGGTCTTTAGTTCTGGTTTTAAATGAATAAAATTTATTGAAAGATGATTGCAATTTCCCACTAAACTGATTAATTTTAGTTTGTAATATTTGAAATAAATAAAATCTGATTAACTAAACTAAACTAACAAAACCACTAAACTGATTAATTTTAGTTTGTAATATTTGAAATAAATAAAAAAGTCATTAATTTTATTTCAAATTAATTAGTTTTGTTAATTTATTTTAATTTTAAATTTTTATTAATTAATCAAGACCCTCTAACTGATCAAATTACCAACTGAAATGACTTTAAGTTCATAATTTACCATTTATTTTCATTATTTTTATATGAATCAGTAGATCGAAGCAACGGAAATGATTTATTATTTATTTTACTTACTTTTTATTTTTCTTTATTTTTTTGTATAAATTTGATTTATTTATTATTTATTTTTGTTTAATTAAAATATTATATTTTTGATATACTTATTTTTATTTTTATTTATTATTATTTATTATTATTTATTATTATTTTTTATTTTTTTGTGACACAGTGGAACCAAGCAACTGAAAGGATTTACAATTACTTATTTGTCATTTATTATTTTTTATTATTTTTTCATTATTTATAATACTAATTATTTATTTATTAAGTATCAAATATTTATTAATAATTTCTTTACTCTTTATTTATTATTTTATTTGTATTATTTCCAAGTAGAGCAATTTTTCACTTTGAATGATGTCAACAAAATTCAAATCTCTGTGAAATTTTATTTCAAATGAATTGTTGGCAGGACTTATTTTATATTTATTTTTAATCCAATTGATTACTACGCATCTAATTGACAATTAATTGCAAGTGATTAACGTTAAATTTGTATTAAAATCAACTAGTAAGATTATTATAAAAACTGAAAAATTAATAGATGACTATTAATTGAGTTGAATGATTTGATTTGATTCCAGACAATTGGTTATCATTGCCAATGCTGTGTGCTTTGTGTGGACACTTTTCGGCTTAGTTAAGAATAATAATCAATTGCGTGGTTTTATTTACTAGCGTAATTTTTTTGTGTGATGTTTTTATTTAATTATTTCAACTAAACAGTAACCGTAAAACAGGTTATTTTCTTTATAAAATTTTAATAGAATATGAAAATTTATATATATTTATTTAATTTTCTTTATAAAATTTTAATAGAATATTAACATTTATTTATATTTAATATAAATATGTAATTTTTTATTTATTGATTATGAATTATAATAATTTAATTTTTTAGTTTTTTCCGCATTTGATTTAATTTAATTGTCTTAATCAATGCATTACAGTTTTATCAATTTTTTTCACAGCAGGTGGAAGTTTTCATAGTTGCCGATGGACCAATGTCTATTGGCCTATAAAGTTCTTACCGACTAAAACCACTTTCTGTTTTTCTGCTGTAGAATTGGGCGCAGACGATCGCCAAGTGGGTTCCTTTTTGTCGTCCTGTCTCGCCACTGTATTAAGCTATTTGAAGGTTAGCCGTAATTGCCGACCTCTTTCGATTAGTTATATCACTAAGCGCTATCTCGAGTGGGTTCTTATTGTCGGATGTTTATCCTCATACATTTTTAGCAATTTTTTTTGTTAGCTATAGCTGAATATTTATATATTTATTGTTAAATTTATGTTGTCAAATTTTTTATGGTTAGGTTTTAGGTTATGTTTTTAATTATTTTTTATATATTTACTTCGCATATTCATTCACATTCATTTTTTATCTTCATTCATTAATTTAATTGTCTCTTTTCTCTTTACTTTTTTTTTTTTACTTTTCAATAATTTTGTATTAATTCTTATATAAACTGATTATTTTCTTAATTCATTGATTACAATATTTTATTGTATAAATGCTATGCGGCCAAAAGTATTTGAAATATGCCAAAGCCCATCTTTGGCCAAAGCCTAATCCGCACCCACTTACAAGTATTTTGAATTCGTTATCAACGCCATCAAACTCAACTGGAATTGATCATTTAATTTGTTGACAATGTTGTGTGTTGAACATTGTCACATTGCTTGTTAAATATATTAGAGTCGCTGTAGTTGTTACTTAGTCTTTTAACAAAATCAATGTTTTGTGATTTGCATTTGATGAAACTAAAAGCTAATTTATTTCCGTAAGCACTTTGAAAACACAAAACTAAACGAACTATTATGAAAGTGAAATTATTTGTTTTTTCAAAGCCATCACACAATTTTCCATTATTGTTTACAATCATTTGGTTTTTGATTTGTTGACTTTAGCCGATAATGAAATTACAATCATATATTGTACAGCAATAAAAGAGATTACATATACCACAACAACAACAACAGCCATAGAAACAATTCAGTTGAACATTAATTAGGCAAGAACTATATATATACATATATACGATACCTATATAGTTATGGTGAAATGTAGACTAGTGGGTATTTTTGTAAGAAGAAATACATATGACAACAACAACAATAATACCAACAACATTAGCGTATTTTACAAAAGGAAATTTGAAACAGAAATCGTTTCGCAAATGGACAAATTGTATGTAGAAAGTTGATTAGTTATTAGATTTTAGTTTTGGCGCCATGCGGCGAAATTGCCAGCCAATAGCAAAAGAACAATTAAACACACACACACACATATGTAACTAAATGAATATATATATAAGTATATATATATGCAAATAAGAAAGTTATTGTACTTGAGGCAAGAACTCGCCTCGATCGATTTATCATTCCAATCGGGCAGTAGCCCCACTCGACTAGTGCCAGATAACCAGTGCGATTGAGTGCACATACACACACAAACATAGGTCAAGACAAGCATTCCATGCGCTCTCCAGTCCCGCGCTGAGCACTGACGGACGCACATTTAGCTGAGCTGCGGGTCTGCCGCCTTGGTTTCGTGTCGAACTTTTGCACATTCGCAGCGAGAACGCGTCTAAATTTGTGGCAGTGTTTGTTGAATGGGCCAAGTGCTGTTACCCGATGAAAGTTTCAGGGCCTAGCAATCAACTCGAAGCAAAGCGAATTCAAACTAGAAACTTATAAACTGTATGCCTTCTCCCCAACTTTTTAACTACAACGCGCGCGCGTGTGCGGTGTGCAACACACCACCATTGTACATATGTAGGTACCATGTACAACAATATATACTATATATATATATGTAAAAAAGAAAAGAAAATTCTACACATTTAGAACAAATAAAACAGAGTTACAACTTGTTAGTACACTATCCAACGAATTATTGTAAATGCGTGTGTGTAAATTTCAAACAACAAACCACAAATTGTAAACGAAATACAAAACAACAAAAATGCCAACACTGTCAATTTAACAATATTGTGATTTTCTCCGAGTGTCGGTGCGGTTCGCGCTCGCTCGCAACACTCTGGCAGCGATCCTGAGAAAATCATAATTTCTTCTGTGCCTTTCTACCACGACAAATTTTCCCACACCGACCTTCGACCTCCTCTCAAGCGGCTAAACGCTCAGCCCCACTGTCTTCCCAGCCCCACTTCCCCCATCCACACATACTTCGAGCCTCCCTTTTATCAACTTAGATACTGATAGGAACACTTTTACTCGAAATACTTTATACTTGCCTCTAACAAAAATATATATATTTACGAAGATTCAATGAAATCTGCGAAAATTGAAGTGTGACTAGCGAATTAAATTGCAGTTTGTAGTTGACAAAATCATATGAAAATAATTTATAGTAATTGTAAGTTTTGCGAATTTTTGTTGTTACTACTTGAAGTAAAGTCCTTTCTAGCAGCGATAGGACTAATTTTGTAGGCACTGAAATAAAATTGTGAAGCTCAAAAAAAACAACAAAAAAGATAAGTGAAAAGAACGTCGCGCTTGTTGGAAAACGTGTAGCTCATTGAAAATAAAAGATATAAAGATCGAGATAAGTGTTGAAATAGAAACTTGACAAGAAAATGAAAGATGGAGAATAATCTGAAAACGTTTTTAAAGGTTTAAATGATGCCCCGAACACATAGACGAAGGCAGCGACAAGACTGCATCTGACCGAACACAGTTGTCGCTGTCGTCAAACATAGAACTTTTCTCTATTTCTTTGGCGACGAAACCGACGACAGCAATTGGCATCACTATTTCAAAATTGATATTTTTAACCCTTTCGCTATTTTGTTGCCATATGGCAACATGCTACTTTGTGGACGTCTGCATCCTCTATGGTTGCAAGAATACATTTTTTTGTTGGTCTTTAGAATAGTTTGAAGTTTTAGGAAAAATACGAAATTAATAAACTGAATATTTAAGTTTAAAGAAAAGAAGTATACACGTTTTTTTTAATTGTATATCTTGACATAGTAAAGGAAGAAGAAGCAGAAAAAATTAGAGAACTTTTTAATTTGATGTTTTCTTTAAATTTAGATACATTTTGTTTTAATTTTGGCTGAAGTATTTACTAAATTTCTTATGGAATATTGCTTATATAATCACATAGAAGCCTAAGACGTAAAATGTAAAATTTTACGTCTGTAGCGAAAGGGTTAATGGAATTGTTCTTATTTTGAGCAACAACTACAAATTTGTTAGTATTTCAGTTAATATTCACTAGTTCCAAAAATTATTACACATTGCAATTGGTTTCTAATTGATTGTACAACGTCAAATTGATATAATTGATGAGGCGACGGTCAAAGTCGACGCCATCTTGAAGTTGTGTGGCCGTGTCGCTGCCGTCTTGAATGTGTTCGAGCCATGAGATGAAGGAAAAAAAAACAGGGATATTAATCTGCACAGTGAAAAACGGAAAGCTCAAAGCTCACTTGGAATGTTAGATTAGAAAAATAGGAAAACGAAAGATGGTAAATAATCTAGAAGCTTATTGAAGGGGAAAGACTGTTGAATGTTAGAATGAGGTACAGGAAAGAAATAGGCATGTCAGTCCGAGAAAATTCAGAGTATGAAAAATAAAGCTATAAAGTTGAAAGATGCCCCAGAAGAGTGTCGACGCTCAGTGAAAGCAATGAAATGCAATATACCCACATTTCTGAGTATAGGTTAGCAAATTCAAAATATAGTTAAGCTACTATATGTAGTGTGGTCGAAATATCTGGGTTGCAATGAAGTACAGGAAAACATTCTAGGACTATAAATACAAAAAAGATATGAGTTGAAAACGCAAAGCTGTAATATCTAAAATTTCAAAGTTCATATACCTCCAGGCTGTGAAAAACTCAGCAAAACGTTCAAGTGAAACAACATCAGAGTGATCAACGTCAAGTCTAAAGAGAGCAACAACTATAGTAGGACATAAATAAAACAAAAGCCTAGGAAATATAAGAAAGTTAGAAAGTTGCTCAGCTGGAAGGTAGAGAACTTTAAAGCGAAAAAGTGAATTAATATAAAAAATGGGTTAAAATCTTGAGAACCATAATAATACCTAAAATGACAGAAGTGGGCACGAAACACGACGACATAATTTAATCCCAATCGAAGAGAGTTTAAGAAGGACAGCAACAATACAGAACAAGAAGCATGGCGGGGCAAATGTAAGCGTTTAGGCTATAAATTTTAACCTTCACCCCTTTCAAGCCAACAAAGAAACTTCAGAATACACAGATAAACTTTTGTACTAGGCGATCCTAAAACACTAAGCAAAAACAAAACTTCTAATCGCCTCAGAAATTCAATTTTTGGTTCCAGAGTCGCTGGTTCGTTCGGGAGTTCGGGTTCAAGTCGCTGCATTTAATTTGTTAGAAAATTTTCGGTTGTCCTAATTGAGAAAAAATTCAATTCAATGAATTCAATTCATTCAGATAGTTGTGTATGGCCCCAATCGGGTCGAAACGGTTAAGGGTTAATAAGCATAGACAGCAAACTCTCAAACTGTCGCATTGTTTTAAAAAGGAAAACAGTAAAGGGGAAAAAATTAAAGCAAATCAGAAAAAGCCTAGAACCACAAAATATTAAAAAGTATTGGAAGAAAAATTGGGTAATTGGGTAAAAGTGTGAAGTAAAACGTCAAAAAGGGACTAGAAAAGCAATAAAACCAACAAGCGCGATGTTGCGTGAATGAGCTTTAGATATTTTGAGCATATATCGAAAGCTGAACGTTAGATATATATTTTTAGTTAAAGCATAGGCAACGTGGTGTAAGTGACAATGATTGCAATCGAAAGGAACTATCGATTTTCATTTGCTAAGCATTTTCGCTAGTTTCTAATTCAAGTTGATTAATAATTAGGCATAAATCGCTAACTAATTAACCGATTAAATTAGATTGAAATTAATGAGAACGTTTTAATTACGGCCAAGTGGCTACAAGTCGTGTCGACTGTTGAATAGGCAAACGAATCACTTTCGCTTGAACTCAATAAGAAAATCACGTTTTAACTAAATTCAGTTTCCAACTAGCAAATACACCGAACGCAACAACGTAGCAAATAGTCGCAGTGCTCAGTTTCGTGTAAAAATCACAACAAAAACAAAAATAAGAAATCAACTCTATGTATGACGAACAAACTGCTGGTCAAGTGGCGTGAAACATAGAAATTCGCATTAAACTGCATTTAAAAAAAAGTAACAACAACAAAGCATATTAACATTAGCAATTAACTTGAATTGAATTGAATATTTGCGCGCAATTATTGTAGTTGCCACTTTCATGTTAGACAAAGACAAGAAGAAGAAGAACAACAACAACAACAAACACCTACGGCAGCAACTGTTGAGGCGCCCAAAGCTCAAAGTAGCATATATATCTGTTTCTTACATTTGTGTACAATTATAAACAAAAACAACAATATGAAACTGTAAATCAGAACAAAGGCAAAGCCCACAAAAGAGCAAACAAACTGAACATAAAAATTATTAAAAACAAACACTAAACATTTAATACATGAGAAAATTAATAAAATTATCATAAAATCCAGAGAGAATTGTTTAGATTTCTGAACGAAAGAAATAGTCATGAAAATACTGAATATTAAAGTAAAAGAAAAAATTAAATAAAATAAATTGAAGAAATTTCAATGAATGGGTTTCACTTATTGATTGACTTTTTTATACAAAATGTATACAGTTTTCTGAAAACTGAAACTGAATAGAAAAGGTAAGTTTTTGAATTAAAACCGTATTTCTTAAAAGTCAAATAATAAGTTCCGGATTCTCATGCAAAAGCATGTTTTTTGGAATGTTAAAAAAATTTATAGTTTCAGAATTTAACGATTTTGATGTCATTTGGAAGGTAAAACTCCAACTAAGAAAACCCAAAAAAAATCTGTG
The DNA here is from genome assembly GCA_963668005.1 of Melieria crassipennis. NCBI lineage: Eukaryota > Metazoa > Arthropoda > Insecta > Diptera > Ulidiidae > Melieria > Melieria crassipennis. Next base: position 42,151,866 of record OY764962.1, read on the forward strand.
CGAAAAAATAATGAGTGTATGTGTGCAAAATCTGCTAAAAGTCAAAAATTTTTTACAACAAAATGTTTTCTGTTTTTTAGTCTATTGAGTAAAAAAAATGTTAAAAATAGATTAAGAAATTATGTGGTCACTTTCGGATTTTTTATTTTAAGAAGCATTCTTTCTTTGTTGGATAATGTAATTACATCCTCCGATATCTTCCGATCTCAGAAAATAATTCAATTTAAAAAGTGGTCTAAACACATTTTTCGACAAAATTTATTTTATTCATCCCTAAAAGTATGCAATCAGCATAAAAAAATTTAAAAAAAACTGCACAAATGCAAAACATATATCTATCATTATCATTTTTATAGCAAAACTTAAGGGTCCCAAGACAATTTCTGTTACTCTTTGCAATCTGAAAAATCTAGCCAACACGCTTGGTGCTATAGCTTTTCAGAATTGACCTAAATTTCAAGTTTAAGTCTCGGGCATTGCCAAAAGTTTAAGAAAAAAAAATGGAGATTTCAGTTCAGTAGAGCATAATTAACTGGTATACAAAATTTTATTGAGTACAGACCTCTCCTTCTTATTTTGTCCCGCGGTTGTATGGAGTCGAATCACTATGAAATGGATTAAATATCTTTGCAAATGAGAAAATTTCCTTGGAAATGGCATTTAATTGTTAATGCATATTTTTGCATACTTCACTTTAGGTGCATATTTTTCATATTTGCGATAAAATGCATATTCTTTGCATGCATATTTTTCGGTTTGAAAGTATATTTTTTCATATGTGCAAAAAAAATTTATATTTAAGCATATTTTTCGATTCTTCATACATTTTTTATATACTAAAATGTACTAAAAATCAATAAATTTATTGATAGCAAAACTTGTCACTCCGTGGTTATAGAAGTAATGGCGATAACAAAATTTTTCTTGGTATTCTCAATAAATTTATTAAAAAAAAATATTTTTTTTACTGTTTGGACAACTTAGATGCATACAAATTAAATGATTTCTTTAAATGTCATTTTTAACATATCTTAGGTGCTATGTTTTAATTCGTAAACGCAAACGTAATTCAATGTGAATTCTAATTTTAAATGTTTGTTCATTTTTTATGTTTTGTAAGTATTGCATTCTTTATGTTTTCAAACATTTAAAAAAAAAAATTTTCGCATATTTTTAACAATTTTAGATGCTTATTTTAAAATTTTAGAAGCTATAATTAAATGCGCATATTTTTTAGTGCATGTAAATTCGTTCCCTACTTCTTACCAATTATTTTTTAAAACTTAATATATTTTATTAAAATGTTAGACTCTGATCTAAAAATCACAAATAAAGAAGTCTCCCGACCATTTTCAGTCGCCATCAAACCATTTTGACAACACGAATGAAGTCTTCTAAGTGGCAACGCTGGTTCATATTCAACCTGATGATCAAATCAGCTGTGCACTTAGTTTTGTTTTTGTTTTGTTTTGATCTTAAAACTATTTCTGACAAAATTTACATTATTCTTGTATACTTTCATTTTTTACATAAAACGAAAAAAAATTAAAAATCCCCACAGGCTGTAATATTGCAAGGCAAACGTGAACGCAATGCTCACAAAATCCAAAATTTGGTAATTCCGTGATTAATAATTGAGTGAAATTAGTGGCCTCGCCTCGGCATGGAACACGAAGGTAAACAAACGCCGACGGATGATAAACAAAAAAAAACAAATGCCGGCCCGGGTGGGAGTGGTTAATGTTTTGGTGGCCCGTTTTCGGCCCAACGATGGGCTGCCACTGTGCAGGAATGTTCAATTTAAGTTTCCTTGAAATTTGTTTAAAGTGTCTTTAGTTAAGCTACATTTTACAATTGAAATTTTTGAAGCACGAAATGTCCCGGTCGCAAAGAATAAATGTGATCAAATATTTTAAGAAGCGGTACTGCTTAGCACAGAAACTGTTGCCGGCTTTGGGATTTGCGCTAAGGAAGTGCACCGGCTTCGCGCCGAAATGTGAGGATTCCGCTTTGAACGCACTGTAGAGTGTTGCAGCCGAATTGGTCTGCTCATAGCGTTCGCAGTGCTCAATTGGACAGATCTGTCAGCTGTCCGCGTCTTACTGGAGCAGACCAATTTATCGCATAAAACGTTTTGCGCTTTGTACGTGGTGAGACTAAAGTGATTGTTTCAGCTGCAAGCGTTGCAGATGTTGCTGACCATGCCTGCAAACCATTGCTTCAGAATGTTGCGTCCGCCTAAAGTTCGCTCGATTCCTTGCAGTGACAATTATGCAGCTGAACGATGATTGCCTGCTGCACATAATTTCGTTGCTTGGCCAGAACGACCAGGAGCAATTGAAGCGCGTATGCCGACGTTTCGAGCAGTTGGTGAACTCGCACTGGCGAATCAAGTTCAAGGAATGGACCCGCGGCTACGAAAACGAGCAGGGGAAAGACGAGTTCGCATGGATGGCGTTTCACTTGCACGAGTTCGTGGAAGATTTGAATTTGGGCACTTTGCTGGATCACGACTTGGACATTTTGGCGAGCACCAAGTTCCCCAACACGCACACCTTAACTGCCTACAGCGAGGGCATACCGGATACACGGTTCGACGTGCTGGTGGACGTTTTTCCAAATCTGCAGAAGCTAACACTCGAAGCGAATCTAGAGCTGAGAGCCATTGCCAAGCTGCGACACTTGACCGAGCTCAAATTGGAGTACAACTACTACGACGATGTGCTGCACTTTGGCCCAATTTTTACGCAGCTGAAGCTGCGCACGTTCAGCTTTGGCTGTACCGATGTGTGCGAAACACAGGGCTTAAGTTGCATACGGCATTGCAAGACGCTGGAGGAGGTGTCGGCCGCAGCTGACATTCTGGACGGCATCGCGCCCATACTGCACGAACTGCCCAAATTGCGCATGATCGCCTGCTATGCTTACGGGCAGGGCAATCCGGTCGAGGAGAGCATTTTCCAGACGATCGTTGCCATATTCGGCAAGCGCATACACACCCTGGTCAGCGACAATACCGTCAACTTCTTCCCCATGGACGAGCTGTCGAAGATGAAGAACCTGGAACGTTGGATTATGAAGGACGTATCGGTGAGCGCGTTTTGCAAGGACCGTCTGGCGAGAGATCTGAAGAATCTACGCGAGCTACAGCTAATAAATAGAAAAACTGTAAAACCCAAGCATAGCGAATATACCGACTGCAATCCGCTGGATTTGATTGCTGCGTGTGGCCAATTGAAATTACTGGCCATGCCCTATGAATGGTTGCAAGACGATGTGAATATGACAGAGCTGTGGCATGTGCTGAGCGGCATGACTAATCCAGGGTCGAAGCAGCCACTTTTAGAACTGCGATTTCTCGATTACCGACCGGACCCGGCAGTAATCAAGGTTAGTTGACACCCAAATCACCTTCAATGAACAAGTTGTGAAATGGGTCGTTTTTCGTTGCAGGACTTGGTTAGCGTGTATGAGAAGCAGTTGCATATAACAATGACAGAATATCCGGCGGAGGAGCGCGACCGTTACTCCAGTTACTATTACAGTTACAGAATGTTTCGGATATATTTGGATGGTTATTCCAACGAAATTTACTAAATGAAAATAATGCAACTAAACTAGCGTTTTCTTTGTAGAAAACATGCTTGATAGGTTTATTGGGCTATAAGATCTATCTGCATTTGTAAAATGTAACAATTGGTCTTATGTATATATGTATTGAGCTCATATGTATGGGCTTTATATATTTCGAAAATCGAATTACTGAATATCGATTCCTATGCATACAATGTTTTAAAGGCCTTAAAGGCCATAATAAATAATGTTATTTTATATAGAGGATTTGTTTAGAATTCAATTCAAAAGCTAAGGGTATATTTAGTTTTCTTGTATTCTTATTTACACAGAAGGGTTACTTAAATCTCCATCTGGTATTTCTTTTTATCTCGCCATCACTAACAACATTTACAAGCTGCAACCGAGTTCTTTAATCTTATTACTTGTCAGCTTTCTGAACTTGCTACAATGCTCTACATTATAAGTTACGTTCATGTTGTTTTTGTTGTAGCTAAAGTAGACAAAACATAGCGTTGCTGCATTACAAGTCAAAGTTATAGCCAAAAATTCAACAATTATTGTACACATTTCAGCAATCATCTTGTCCTTTCTAAACAGATATGTTTCTGCTACGGTTTTTTCTCAGCTACAAGTTAAGGGTCATTTCTGCAAATAATAGAAATGCGGCGACCCTTCTTAACCATTTCTCCACGAAATTTTGCTACATCATTTGACAAAATTTCATGCGTAAAATTATATCGCGACGAATGGCTGCAACAGCAAAGCAGAATGGCAAAATTAAAAATAATTGAACATTCAAGCGGTGGTGTTTACCTCATTATGTACATTGAGCGCCGCTTAAGCAGCACATCGGCGTAGAAGTTGTTCTCCAACGTTGTTTTGGGCTGGTTGCGATAAGCGTCGTCCGTAGCAGGTGCAGTCGCGGCATTGTCCGCAGTGTTCGTATCGCTCTCCTTGAGCTGCTTGTACTTTGTCTCGTCCACACGCACCAGACGCATAACGCTGTCGCTTAGCAGACTAATACCAGCTATTGTAGTGCCACAGTACTAACAATTCGGAAAATAACAAAATCAGTTTTCATTCAAAACACTAAATTAATGCTCCACTTTACCCTCGTGCTGTCCACATGCGGCTTTATCACGCCCTGCTCTGCCAGGTCTAATATGTGCACGTAGGGCATAATCTCTCCATCAAAGGCCAACTGTCTTATACGCTCCAGTACAGCGCGGTTGTAAGGATACCACTGTTTGCGTTCCGTTTCTCGAAAACCGTGAATCGCCTGTAATACGAGAGTGGATTACTAACATTGTTCAGCATTATTCTTAAAACTATTTGAAATTCTCACTAACATCATCCCAGTGATCATATTCGTAATGCAGACGTTGCATATATGGCTCAATCTCCTCCAGCAGTTTCGCTTCCTCTTCCTCACTGATGAAATTTGTAACTAGACGCATGTCCTTGACGAACTTCTTCTGCTCCGTCTCTGGCCACTCACCGTGGAATTCAAAGAGCTCAGAGACTGAACAAAAAATGTTAGCATTATTCACTTTCTATTTGAGACGGCGGACGTGCAGTACAACACGTCTACTCTTCAACCCACCAGCATTATCTTGTTCCACCGCCTTCTCAATCGCTCGCCCAGAAGATTGTACTCCGTAATTTCGTGGTTCGTTCACCTTGAAAACTGCACAACGTGATTTCACACATCTTAATAAGTGTCGCGATGTTCTTGTTGCCAATTTATTCATATTTTTCAATAAGAAAATATTTCATTCGAACACTTGCTCAATATTAAATAACAACAGAATAGAAAATGCCGCGAACAGCTGTTGACAGTCAGCTGTTGAAATGAAGCCAACAGCTGTGGAGAATCATTTCATTAGGGTTGCCAGGGCTAACCATAACCGTTGCTCTCAACAGAAAATAAGTCATTGGCTGGTGCTGTTTGAAGGTGCTTGTACACTAGGAAATATTTCACATGGAAACATGCTATTGGAAACACATCGAAAACATAAATGTTTCGTGTTATGCGGAAACAGGCACGACTACGGTTTCCGTCGCGCCGCCATTTGAGGGTGCCTTTAAATAGATCGACGAAAAATAAGTCGAAAATGATGAATAACATTTTTCGATATCTCGCTTCGTTTTCGAGATATCGAGGTTCAAAGTCACCACCACATCAGGCAACCGTCAGGTGTGCACAGTATTTTTTGTTCAAATCCATAGTTCCAAGCCATAGTTTTTTTGGCAATAAGTTTTTCCCAGGTGGCCGGCCTTGGGCCGGGCGCTAAAAAATTAACCCCCATGGTAGTCACCACCACATCAGGCAACAGCCAGGTGTGCACAATATGGCAATATAAAAACTTTGAACCACGATATCTCGAAAACGAAGTGAGATATCGAAAAAATTTATTCTGCATTTTCGATTTATTTTCGGTCAATCTATCTAAAAACATCATCAAATGGCGGCGCCACGGAAACCGTAGTATCCCCCGGAAACATGTTTTCAGTACCTTGTACAAAAGAAATGAAAATCGTCGGGAACACGTTGCTGAAAACAATTTTAAATGTTTCCACGTTCTTCCCCTACAATGTTTCCGATATTTCCAACCAGCTATGTTTCTGGTCTTTGTACCTACGTCATTGTACAATGTTGTTGGAAACATGTGGTGCTTGATTTCAACGTTTGAAATTTATTATTGTATATCGGTGAGTGAAATAATATACATGTATCACCAATGAAACGCGGGTGTGGTAGTCACAATTGGATATAAATTATCCAAATCTTCTCTTAATTATTTTAAAATTTGGCAACATGTTCACTTTTCATAAATCTGGCAACTACGTTGGCATCGCTTGTCGAAACACAAAACCATATGTTTTCCTTGTCTTCCAATTGTAAAAGTTCGCAATTTTGCCAAGAGAAAAAACATTTTTGCATTTTTCTACTTTTGTAAATATTGGAAAACCACTATCCTCGTTCTATACATCCGACGAAATCGCAGTGTCAAGCTGAAAAAACCAATGTGTAATCGTTAACTGGACATTTAAAAGGCAGCGATTTGTGAAAATACTGCAAGATGCTACAACTGCGTCGTGCCGCCATCCGTGTGCCGGGCTTTTGTCGTCAGCAACTGCTGTGCGAAAATCAAACAAGTACGCTGCTAGTATCGACTGCCAGCGTGCAGACAGACGCCGCCGAGCCAGTACCGAATGTGCTGCGTAAACGGAAGTTCAAACCACAGGAACCCACCCAGTCCACGGAGGCGCTCCCGGAGCAGGCGCGCGTGGTGATCTGTGGTGGTGGCACCATGGGCGTGTCGGTAGCCTACCACCTGGCGCTGCTCGGCTGGGGTAAGGATACGCTGCTGATTGAGCAGGACGAAGTAGGCTCCGGCTGTGTGTGGAACGCCAGCGGACTGGCCGGTCGCTTTGAGCCCAGCTACACCGAACTGAAACTGGCGGAATACTCCATCGACCTGATCAAGGACCTCACGGAGAAGGGTCTTCCCACTGGATTTCAGCCCGTAGGCAGTTTGAACTTGGCGCGCACCTTCGATCGTATGACGTCGTTCCATCGCATGAAATCGCAGGGCACTGCCTGGGGAGTACCTTGCGCGATACTGACGTCAGAGCAGTGCAAAGAGCGCTGCCCGATCATCGAGGTTGGCGATCTGGCGGGAGGTTTCTGGATACCCGAAGATGGTGTCTGCGATCCGCAGCTGGTTTGCAAGACATTCATGCAGGAGGCGCAGCGTATGGGCGTGGACGTGGTGGAGCACTGTGCACTCCAGAAAGTAGACAGCGCGCACGGGAAGGTCTGCCGCGTGGATACGTCGGCGGGCAGTGTGCTGTGCGAATTCTTTATCAATTGTACGGGCTTCTGGGCGCGCGACGTGGGTACGCTGTCCTCGCCGGTGGTGAAGGTGCCACTGAAGGCGGTCGAACACCATTACCTGCATACAAAGCCCATAGAGGGACTGAATCCGATGACGCCGTTTGTCCGTGACTTCGATGGTGGAGTGTATTTTCGTGAAAAGGACGGACGCATTATTGCTGGTGGGTGCACTTCAACAGTTATCCACATTCTCACATTACTTACTTGTTCCTGTCGTTTTAGGTGGCTTTGAGCGGGAAGCCAAAATGCTGTATGAGGATGGCGTCTCGCCGCTGTCGCAAAAGGATCGCGAACTGCCACCCGATTGGGACCATTTTCACGTGCTTCTCGACGAGCTGCTGCATCGACTGCCCATGCTGAAGACGGCGCTTTTGGAACGACTCTCCAACGGGTTGGAAGCATTCTCGCCGGACTGCAAGTGGATTCTGGGCGAAGCGCCCGAAATTCAAAACTACTACGTGTCAACGGGTATGAAAACAATGGGTGTGTCGGCAGCTGGCGGCATTGGCCGGGCAGTGGCGGATAAAATCGTCAAAGGTAGCACCTTTGTGGACCTGCACTTTTTGGATATTAAACGCTTTCTGGGCCTGCATAACAATCGAAAGTTTCTGCGCGATCGCTGCAAGGAGGTGCCGGGCAAGCACTTTCAAATCAACTATCCCTTCGATGAGTTCCAGACGGGCCGGAATCTGCGTATGTCGCCTATATACCCAGCACTCAAGGAGGCGGGCGCGGTCTTCGGACAAACCATGGGCTACGAACGACCGGCCTACTTTGATCAGAACGACAAGAAGGGTAACTGCAGCGCAGGCATCATTTATTATTGTTCTTCTAGTCAAGACAGTAGCTTAAATTTTTTCTTAATTGCAGATGAATTTGGCATAACGCGTTTTCGCATCGCAGAAACGAAAACCTTTGGCAAGCCGCCTTGGTTCGACCATGTGGCTGTCGAGTACACCGCCTGTCGCGAACGTACCGGCATTGCCGACTACAGCTCCTTCACCAAATACGATCTGTGGTCGAAGGGCCGCGAAGTGGTCGATCTACTGCAGTATCTGTGCTCCAACGATGTCGATGTGCCAGTGGGCTCCATCATACACACAGGCATGCAGAATCACTTGGGAGGCTACGAGAACGATTGTTCGCTAGCACGACTCTCCGAACGACAGTACGTGGAAGAAATCTATGTGCTCTTGTCTGTTCTTGCCCTCTACATTTGAAATATGCTTACAGTTATATGATGATTGCACCCACTATACAGCAGACGCGCTCTATTACCTGGATACGCAAACATATGCCAAATCATTTGCGCACTGGTGTAAATGTAGCCGATGTCACGTCCATGTACACGGCCATTTGCATACTGGGCCCATATACGCGAGTGCTGCTGTCGGAGTTGACGGACACGGATTTATCGCCGAAGAATTTCCCCTTCTTCACTTACAAGGCAAGTGCTTGTGATTCAAGTGTTACTCTCCAGAGTCGACGTTAATAATGAAAGTTTGTGTACTGATGATACAGGAACTGGATGTCGGCTTGGCCAATGGCATACGTGTACTTAATATCACACACACCGGCGAGCTGGGCTATGTGCTCTACATACCCAATGAGTTTGCGCTGCACGTGTACTCGCGCCTTTATCAAGCTGGACACAAATACGGCATACAGCATGCAGGTTATTGTCAACGAATCTTTTCTTCTTGCAAAGAGCTCAATTTTCCACTTAATGCATTTATGCATTATCGTCACAGGTTACTACGCCACACGCACACTGCGCATTGAGAAATTCTATGCTTTCTGGGGCCAGGATTTGGATACGTTCACCACGCCGCTGGAATGTGGCCGCAGTTGGCGCGTTAAATTCAACGTAATGTTTATAAATATTTAACATCGCTTTTCCTCATATTGTATTTTCATTAACTCCGCCTTTACAGAAACCCATTAACTTCATTGGTCGTGATGCGCTGCTGAAACAACGCGAGGAGGGCGTCAAGCGCATGTACGTGCAGCTGCTGCTTAACGATCACGACCACGAGGTGGACATGTGGTGCTGGGGCGGTGAGCCCATCTATCGTGATGGCAAGTACTGTGGCATGACCACCACCACTGGCTATGGTTTTACGCTGAAGAAGCAAGTTTGTCTCGGTTTTGTGCGAAATGTCAATGAGGACGGCATCGAGCAGCCGGTAACCAACGATTTTGTAATGTCCGGCCACTACGAGGTGGAGGTGGCTGGCATGCGCTTCGAGGCGAAGGTGAATCTGCATTCACCCAATCTGCCAACCAAATTCCCAGATAAGGAACGCGAAGCATATCATGCGACACGCGATAAGCCCGGCCAAGCGGATTTGTTATCATTCGAGTCAAGGATTGAATGAATTAAACTGTTAAACCTGTTCTATTGCTGGCATTGTCAAACGATCGACTTGTCTTAATTAGTTGATTTAAGATACCTGTTGTTAATGTTAATTTGGCGCAGAGCGTTTAGATTAAACATTGATCTTTTGTTCAACTCGTCAAGAAAAGCCCGTTTAGTTGTTGTTATGATTTGTTAATTTATTAAAATGTTTATAGTTTCATTTATATTTATTGCTATGTTCCTTTTAGTTGGTAAGAAATTTGAAATTTGATGCGAATTGTTGATATTATAAATTTCGAGCTCCAGCCACCGGCCGGTACGCCCGACATGTACAACATGTTTGTACCACATCATTGGAATCGAAAAGTCTCCCCTGACATTGCATTTAAAACAGTCTCGGTCCTTTTATTGTCTGACTTAGTTTACCTATAGTCCCTAACTGAATTATGTTAAGATTGTTTGTGTTTTTTCACGCATGCTGCAGCTCAAAAGCAAGCTAGGAATTCGATAACGCGTAAAAAGTGTCCTTTATTATCAACACTAAACAACAATAAACTAACTCAAAAAACGATTCGAAAGGCGAAATATATTAAACAAAAATGGCGCTGTTCAGAATAAAACTAACAAAGTACAATGAAACATGCTGGAGTGCGTTGGCAACTAAATTTACTTAAACCACTCGGCTTACAAAATTCAGCATGATATTCTCTAAGATGTTTTTACTATAACATTTTTCTAATATTCGAAATATAAATAATGTCAAATTGAATTTCTATTTTTTTCTTTGCTCAAATGTAATTAAAATTTTTAATAAAGTTTATAGAAAACTATTACGAAAGCGGTAATGTCACTTATGCATAGGAAACTATATTTATTTATTTAATAGCCTACAATTAACCAATAAATCTTACAGACTGACAATCAATACATCAATATATAAGATTGTAAAGAAAACAAATTATATAACGTGAGACCTAAATAGGACACATCAAATATTTAACTTAATTAGTTTGTCACTTCAACACATCGAAAAAGTATGGTCGAATTTCTTCGAATCGATTGCCGAGAATGTCGAAAAGCAAAGGAAATCCATTTGGCTTTGTAACAGCAAACTTTGCGTACGTGCCAAAGTACACAACAAGCCCCGTTATGAGTGTGTATCATGTAGAAAATGTCCATTGAGCTCGTGCGCCCCCGACCTGCATGTCCTAGTTGCCGCTGCCGCTGGAGCGAACGGCGCTGCGTGGCGATGCAGTTTGTGTATGTGGTGCCCGGAAAAAGGCTGTATAGCAGTAAACGGCAGCAGCTACGCATATAGACGCCGTCATGTCCTGGAAAGCCATACACCTGCGTGTTGTGCGTTCGTGTGCGTGTTCGTGTTTACATTATGTAAAATTCACCAACGTGTAGAGGCAAACACGCCAAATCAAAAATGAGCACGCCAAAGGTTAACTATTTGCTTGTACATATGTAACCAAGCAATATGTAAATGCGGAAAACGAATAGATACAAATAATGTTATACTGCACGCGGCAACACACATACACACACACTTATGTACATAAATGCGCACGTGCACTGTTGGTAGGCGGCGCTTTTCGATTTGGCGCGTATCTACGCATATACATACACAAATTTACATACACATATGTACATAGCGAATGTGTGTGTGTGTGCGTGCAGTTTGTAGATTCTGTCCCAGACCATGGCCAACTTTTTGCGCTGAACAAATTTCGATCGATATTCGAGCCAGCCAAATGGAACGCTCAGCGCACCGAAGCCGCCATCCAGCCAGCCAACCACCAACACACACACACACACGTAGCCATGGATACAGACAGTTGCAGAAGACACAGATTTGTAGCGCATTTTTCGCACATGCGCGCCTTGGCTCACTTCCGGTGACGAGTGGCGGAGCAAGAAAGCAAAACGGGGTACAGGAAATTTCGCAAAATAAATAAGCAACATACATTTACAACTTGAATTTACGTTTGCGTGTGTGTGTGTGTGTGTGTGTTATTGTGGCCACACATTGCGCATTCACCAACGTTTTTTGTTTCCCTTTTCGTTTCGACAATTATGATTTCCCATTTGAACTAAGCCGCAAAGTATGTTACAATTAATATAGTTAAAGTGAGCACTTGAAAGCACCACACATTGCACAAATGGCATTGGCGTTATTGCATACTTTGAGGGGCACAGGCTTGTAGCTGGATTTTCACGCTTTTTGCTCGATGCTGTGCTGCTGTACCCTCGTGACTACATATAACGTATGGATCGACTGAATTTTTGGCAACTATTAGCCGGCGACGTGTGCCAAAAACGTTAGCTGGGTGTGCGTGCCGCTCGGCCATGTGATGCGGACGCTATGCAGATCACACGCAGCACAAGCACGAAAGCGTATCGTGAGACTTGCCTGCGTGCCGCACATATTCTCTTTGCTATTATATTGTTATTGTAGTTGTTGTTTCCAACAACACGCAAGCAACGCCAGCACTAACAAAAACTCAAGCCGCCCAAATCGCATGCATTGAAGACGCGGCAATGGCAACCGTCAGCGTGTCCCAAATAATTGCGCCAACATGCTTCTATGTGTGTATGTGTGTGTGTGAATGTTAGTTGCTGTGTTTTTTGCTATTTTGTCATTACTATGTACATGTGTCTGTATGTATGCAACTTTTGGTCGATACTCTTGGCAGCGTAACATTGTTAGTTGCCTTCTGCTGATTCTGCTTCTTCTACTTGTTTTTATTGTTTCATCTTCTTCATGGCACTATGGTTGTTGGTGTTGCGTTTGTTGTTGTTGTTAAGGTGGATGAACTTGCACTTGTGCATTTTTTTTTGCCACAATTTGCGGCTGTGCTCAATTGGTGTGCGCTCTAGCTCGCTCTCTCTCTCTATAACAATTGCGCTCTCTTGTGCCAACATTTTGTTCATAGCAACAATTATGGATTCTGTATAATAGAATTTAGTAAATATTTTGCATTTCCATACCAATGTATACAGAGCTGCCAAATCGAATATTGAACCCGAAGATTCAGATGTTCCTCTACACTTCTGGTTTAAAAACCAATTCTGCGGGTTTCCTTCGAATCAATTTCTTTATAACAGCAGGAAATTAGGCTGTATTCCGTACAACATGTTAAATTGTTTTCAAATAAATTCAAACTAAAATATATTTCCTCTATTTTGCAACACGACTTGGTTTGTTAACCTTTTTGCAGAATTTCAAAATATATCTTTTGCATGATGTTAGACACTTCATTTGATTTGATAACACAAGTCAGACGATTTTTAAATCACATCAAATACATTTTTATCAATTTATTTTCTGCATAAACTTACTTTTTAATAGGTATCGTTGGGTTTAAAACAAAGTCCACCAATTTTTTTGGTTAATAAAATCACAGCAACACTTCTAGAAAAGTGTGTAATTTTAAAACAAACACTGCAGATGGGTTAACCAAAAAAAGTAGAATTTTTGTACTTCATTGAATTGCAGCTTCCGCCTTTTTGTTAATAACTTTCGAACCAAAAAAGTTAGAGTAATGAAATTTTGACACGTGATAAAGGAGATTTTGAGTTATAATATACTTACAATTCTATATGAATTTTCAAGGATATAAAGGATTAAAATTTTCATAGAACCTTTTTCATAACCCTTTTTTACAAATATATAAAAAATCAATTTTATTTAAATTCTTGAGCCTTTCCTCTTTCATTTGGTATACATATCGCCATATTCTAGAGAGGTTAATTTTTTCTATTTTTTTTTATTTTTTATCCCTTTCAAAATTTTGAAGTCCTTTTAAAAGGACAAAGGATGTAGAAATCAAAAACTGAGTACGCAGCATTACTATGTTTGGTCTCTAGTTTCACGCCCATATGGATTTTTTCCAGTGTGAAAAATGCTGTCGCACAGTGTGGTGAAAGAAAAATTAATCAATTATGATTTGAATGCGTTTTAGAAATTCTTAAAAATTTTACTAACAACACTTTAAATACACTTTGAATATTTAATCAACGGTACAGTTGGTGTTTAATATAAAAAATAAGTTTTTCATTAGAACTTTTATTTAGTAGACGACTGGATTTGTGTGGCTATTTAATTCTGGTACTAAACTGTTTTAGTAAAATTATTTCACTTCTGCTCAGGCATTAAAAATGTATTACTGGAAATTTGCTGCTGTGAATAGACTAATTGATCTATTAGAAAATTTTATATCAATATTATTTATTTAGTTAATATTAATTTATACATTAATTCAATTGCTATATAAATTCAAAAGAAAATCAGCACTAAATAGTATCTGAGGCTATCGGCTATCAATATACATACAATATACAATACAATATACATAGATTCAATCAATAAATCCCATCTGTGGCCACGTGGTTATGTAGCTGCAGTCGATATATGTAAATTGAAGGTAAAATTTCATGTTGTCTGGTGTTATATAAAATATTGCTGTATTTATTTTAAATTAAATTTTAAAATTACTCCAGATTTAAGTACGTATGTATGTAAGTATACAAACGGCTAAAAAAAATGCCAAGCTATGTTGCGCCCCACCCAAAAGCCAGAAAATTTTCCACCCGACATTAGACAATCATACTTTCTTACACAATTTCTATTATGTATATGTACATAAAAATGTACATACACATGGACATGGTTGCTTCTGGAAATTCTTGCGTGTCTAAGCATATTTTTAGTACGTACCTACGTGATAATTCTGTGGTCAAAAGCACTAACCGCTTAAGTCGACTTAAGAAGAAATTGAGTTATGGATGCCACCACGTTCCCTTGACTGTGCTCTACGTTTGTGTAAAATCGGGGAGTTTGTAACTTTAAAATAAAATAAGTTATTAATAAAAACCTATTCGCATTCCCATAAGGAATACACTACGCGCTAAAACTTTAAAACGAGATTGCTCGAAACAGCAATTTTCGACTTAGGCGGTTATTGCTTTTGACCACAGAATTTCTACACCAACAAAAGCAGCGCGCATAAATCGTGAGCATCTGAAAAATCAAATAAAAATAACAACAAAAGCAAATTGTAGGAAATAAATATATTTAGCATGCCGCCTTTCTTCCGTTTCTTTGCGTCGTCAGCGCTGCCGCCGCTGTTTGAGTACGCGATGGCGTTACACCTGACGTCACTGTGTCTTCATGGATCGTGTCTTGCAGCTTTTGTGCACCCATACACAGCCACTAACTGCTAGAAATCGAGCCGTTACGTATTCAAGGTCTGCCTGTGTTTACCCACTCACGCACACACACAACCACACACCAACACACACACACACTCACTCGCTTGCCATACAAATCAGAGTACTCGTTTTTAAAGTGAAGGTACATTGTAAACGCTGCATGCAATCGAAATGCCGCCAGTGCGGTAAACGATGCGCTACAACGCGCAATGGCAGCTTATCCGGTCGCCGAGATGCGCACTTCAATGCAGTTCGAACTAATTACAGTGAAATTCCTCATAACCGGACACTCACCGTCGCAGTGTTTTGTTTTCGGTTATGGGAAATTTCTGCTTATGGAGGAGGGGGGTGCAAAAAATTCGATCAAATTGTTTTCAATTGATTCTCGTTTATTTATTTAATATTTTGTACGAATTTATGAATATTAAATTAATATTTTTTACATGTTTAGGTTGAAGTCGTTAAATTTTAGTACTGTTTCGGTTGACAAAATTTTGTAATGGTTGATTGTTTTAATTTCAAATGTTCATTTTCAAATACGAGTGAGATTTGTATTATAGGGTAGTACAGGTTTTTAAAAAACTGGTTTGATATTTTTTCATTTTGTCCGTTTATGAGAGATTTTTTAACCCTTTCGACCCCAAAGTTGCCTGAAAGCAACTTCACCTATTTGTCATCTTATAGCAAAAGCTACGATTGATTTATGGGTTTAATTTAAGTAAGCACCAACAAATTAATATTTTTAGAAGTGAATTCAAAGCAAATTACAAAAATGTTACTGTTATCCCAAAAATAATTTCCAGTAATTTGCAGCGATATCAGAGAAAGTTTGTGTTCTAATTGAAGTCTACGAATTGGGTGCGTTTGATCAAAACCCTGTTTCTTTAATAATGGTTAAATTAAATCAAAAAGTGATATTTTTGTATTTTTCCATAAATATAAAGTAATTTTCCTGTAATTAAAAAATATTGATACAAAATTTATTTAACCCGTTTTAAGCTAAAATTGTTCAAAAGTAAACTAGCTGTAGAACTCTAACAAAGAGGCGTGGCGACTACAAATGTCGTGTGCACACCTCATAGGTAAATGTTTCATGATTTAAATACCAAAAAGTAATATCGACCCACAGGGTAAAATTCAGGGTCGAAAGGGTTAATTAAAATGGTTTGTCCGCATTCAGTTATTAGAGCGTATGGAAAACTTAATGAAATTGCTATGTTTGCGAAATTTTTCCGGCTACGGAAGCTGTCCGTTTATAAGAACTGCCCGTAATGAAAAATTTCACTATATACTAAAAATAAATTAAATTTTAATTTGTCCGGCTATTGAAGCTGTCCGGTTATAATGACTTATAAGGACTTACATACCCGAACCTCGATTATCTGGGATGGTCGTAATTCGTCTCAGACGTTTTATAAGTTCTGTGAGGAGCGAGCACTGGCTGCAAAATTATTTTTATTCTAATATTAAACTTGCTTTAGTAGGACGACTCATATGTCGTAAGGATTACGAAACAATGTGTCGAAACAAACAAATTTCCAAAAATATCCTTAAAAACTCTTAGTTAATTTTTTAACAATACTTTTCTGTTATCATCACAAAAGTGTTTTTCCAATAATTAACAGGGCTTGACAGGGCGGAATGGCTTGATCTGGTTGCGAAAAATAACTACTTAAATATAATTTCAAATAATAAATATTAGTCAATTACAAATTGCACAATCGACAACGATTTGAATTTTCCTTAGTTTAGTTGGATTAGGTTAGGTAATACAGGCAAATATAGGCCTTGAAAAACTCCCATTCAGTTAGCGATACAGTAAGGAATTTCTTCCATGAGTCATTCAAGTAAAACTTCAAGAAGTATAAGTAAGTAAGTATTAAAAATTTTAGCAGATTTTCACAAGATTTTCATACTTGTTTCGAAGGCAGTTCAAGTCCTTAACACTAGAAAGACCGCATGTTTTCCATACCTACAAGAACTACATATCATATCCGCTAATATCTTAAAAAGTACACATCGGATTTGGCTAATTTTTCACACAAAAAAATTAAAAAAAAAATTGTTACGATAAAAAAAGTCACAAAGCAAAAGTTAATAGAAATACTAATGAAAATATAGATATTTAAAGAGAGATTCAAAACGACCGCAATGGTATTTCTAGTGTTAAATACTAAATACTGATCTCAGGCCAGCCAGGCGCGTTCCAGGCATGACAGAGCAGCAATGCAGGAATTGTTTTGGAGAATGATTAATCTTCTTCAAATGTCCTTAATTTACCTTTTAGGAAAATTTTACCGCACAGACCATTTCGTTCAGACCATATCACTGCCGAATAGTTGCAATTTTAGGCAACATAATGTCAATTTTTGCCCAGTGTTGTATGCATCATAAAATTGCAAATATATATTGTATAGTATATCTGCTTTTTATGTAAGAAAGTTAAATGGTCATTGCATACGACCAATAGTCAAAGGTGAGTTCGGATCATGTTGATGTGAACCTGAATTACAACCAATACCAATACTTGTAGACGTCATGTAACGACTCGACCGTAAACCAGTCTATTCAGTTAATTTGCAAAAACAAGAGAACAAGAACAACAAGCTCTACCAGCCAGTTACAGTTGGCCGAATCGAGCTTCACAGTCAGCTTCGACCCAACCACCCCCACCTACAGTTCCAGCGCCAACGACCGCGACCTCATGCCTTCGTTTGTTGCTACAATCGTTTACATTTGTATTTTGCGATGGTGCTGTTTGCTGTTATTGTTATTGTTGTTGTTATCTTCATTCCTCCAATTTGTACACGCACGCACGCACGCTCCCAATCCGACCGCCTTGACGTTTACATTATCGTACCCCAGGCGCCCGCACCAACATCCAAACCTCCCACCAACCCACTTCTGTCGTGCGTCTCTGTCGAGCAAGCGCGCGCTTCTCGCTCGCACGCGCACATGGCGTTCGAGCCGCACATTCTCTACTCGTATCGGCGGTGCTGACACATGAGTTTAGCTTTTCTGCTTTTCTGCGCCTTTTCAGCGTTTATCGATTTCTTGGTTCGTGTTCAGTCGTCGTTCATTGCCTCTGCCTTTGCGTGTGTGCCAATGCGATTGTCCGTGAGTGTGTGCATGTGTGCAGTATCTGTGTGCGGTACGCGTGCGCCCGTGTGTTGGTGCGATTATGACGCGCCGCACCTCACACAATACAACACAGCACACAAACACAAAACCAGTTTGGGCCGCTCAGCTGCCCGCACGCGCCCTTCAACTCGACAGCCCATCTGACCAGCCACTGCGACGATGCCGAGCATTTTTCCATGCACGCATACCAGCCGCCGCCGCTGCGAGTCTGGCACTGCCAGCAATGCTTCGTTGCCGTGACGTCACATTCCTGTCCGATTCGAGCGCTCGGGCCGAGTGCTCAAACCGGTTTTCGAATACATCTTGCCGCAATTGCTGGCCGCGTTCGAGCAGTGCTGCAGCTCGATGGTGAACGAATCGGATCGACGAAACCTTCAAAATGCTACGTGTGCTTATCACTCGGATAAAATTTGTGCACTGTGACGTCACGAAGTGGAAATTGCAAATACTCTGTGCAAAGAGAAGTCGCACCGAGCGGGCACAGTGGCGCAGATTGACATAAACGTATTTCGAAAAGTCAAAGCCATATCAAAATTCACTGAAAATTAACATTCAGTTTGGGGTAGGAGTGGCTGATCCGAGAAGACCGGCATTTTGTCAGAGAACCCCATTGTGATGGGTCACATTGACCCTGATTAACTTTGTGACATGAATAATAGAAAAGGATGAGTGGGATTTTGAACCGACTTGCTAGTCCATTCGGGATTCAAACTGAAACTGACCGGACAGAACCTTTGGCCACAGTTCTTCTGACAATTTCCACTTAGAACTTTATGAATCTTCACTCATCTCTATCTACATATTGTAAGCGACCTTAGCAGCTCTCTGTGATTCATTACCCAAACTGAATACGTTTTATGCGCACAATGCAAATTTGGCCCCACCGTTCAACGACCAGAACTGTACTTTATAGGTATCTGAACCGACCATGCGCAAACTTCTACCATCGCAACGCTACTCACGCACACACTCGCACAAGCACGTCACACAGCCACGCAACACACCGATACGCGCACACTTGCACACTGACCAAATACCAGATACCGCTTTTTTCTGCTCCGTACACGACACCACCTGGTGCCTGGGGCAGGGGGCGGCGGGCCTGGCGGCGCTATGCGAGACGAAACCAAAACGTAGCCAAGCGTAGTACACGGACGAGTGATTCACAAAAATGTTGTTAGCCCCTCTTTTGTCGCTCTCGCTCGTTCTCGCAATCATTGCCTTTGCCAACAAGAACAGCAGCAGCTGCTGCCGCTCCGGCAACGGCAACCACGCAACCAACAACAACGCAATAACAACATTTGCTTGTTGTTACTTTTGTTGTTGTGTTGGGTTATTTTCTTTTTGTATACACACACAATACGATAACGAGGCCTGCGTTAAAGTGGTGGGGGGGTATCGTGCAATGTCGTCGTCGTTGTCGTTTTGGTGGTGTTGCTGCTTGTAGTTCGTGCGCGTGCATACTCGTCGGGTTGGTTTTGTATTCGTGCAGTTGGCAGTTGGTTGGCCATCAGCGATGGCACAAAGGTAGATATAATCGATTGCATCGATAGAACGTTGGCGTTGCAGTAGGGTCTGTGTCATTTCCAATAAGCTCGCATTGAATTAATCTCCACTTAGGTGGTCAGAGTGACCCCTTTCGACCTGTTTCAAACTGCTTCTGCTTGAGAGCACTGCCTCCGACTGGTGACCGCTGCGACGACAGGGCTTCTTACTTTTGTTCATTCCGCCGGAAACACAGTCTTCTGCCTCATCACATGTCGACCGATTTCTGCATTGAACATTCATTTCCTTGCAGCTTCATTGTTCATTCGAACATCTTTACCAAGCTTCATATAAATGTATCTATTGTATAACTAACAGCAATCAAACGTAATATTAAACCTTGTTTCTTGAGTTGAGAAAACGTAAATAAGAATAGCCATACCGGATTATCATCTAGAAATATCAAACATTTCTGCACAGTGTGCGGTGAGCATTTCTTCCTTTTGTGTGGTTAATTAAATTTGGGGAATTTATAGATTATTTGTAATTTAATATCATGAAACATGATATATAGAGTAGTCATAAATAAATGCGCCTCTTTATTTATGTCGATGAATTTATTCATCATAATATTTGTATCAGTTGTATTGAATGTGTTGAATAGAATTTATTATTGATTGAGAACATAAAACGTAAAACACGGCAACTTGTGAAGTGTCACTTTTCAAAATTGGCGCACCTTGTCCAGCGCCACATTCGATGCTCGATTGTAGGCGCCCCAATTAGCTCATCACTAGACCTCGACTAGTCGCGGCAGCGGTGGCAGCCTCAACGACAGCATCGAGCAGCGAGCAGTGAGCAGCGAGCGAGTCAACGCGCGAGGGATACATTTTTCAGCTTCAATTGGAATTATTATTATTTTGCTGTCGGCGTTGGAAGCAAACGGAATCGTGTTGTGTTGTCGCGCGTTCGCGTTGTGTGCGCGTTGCGTTTGTTTCTTTTTTGAATTGAATTGCATTGCATTGCATTAAATTTCGTGTGTGAAACCGATTGCAGCGAGTGTGGAATATTTTATGCATTTTTCCGAAAATCTATTAAGATTGAATCCATCAAAATTTGCAACGGATTTGTGTGCCGCGTACTGCGCCATTTGGGAAATTGATTTTAAGCTACCCCGCCGTAACCGATATATATTTACCTCGGGCCGCCCCCTCGGTGTTTATACGTGCTGCGGAGTGGGCTGCGCGTACCCAACCGGGCCAACGGGTGGTAGAAATCACGGACAGAGTGGCGTGGAAGTAAGCAGAAAGAGAAGAAGAAACGTAAAATACGAACAAAACACATTAGTGTTTGGGGCGAAGGAGAAGCAGAAGCAGAAGGGAGGTGCTGCAAGAAGGTGCAGTGAAACGGAGCAGACAAAGACGAGGAAATCAATAATTGGCAAGCGAGCAGGACAACGGCCCTGTTAGCCCCATAGCCCATAGCCTGCAGCTCGGCGCGGTTGCCCATCAATTGCAGCAACAATTGTAACAACAAAAGCTGCAAGTGTGCAGTTGCAGCGGCCGCAATAAGCGCAAACGTGATAAAGTGTTGGCGAAACGAACGAACAGTATTCGAGCGCCGCACCCCGCTCTGAGTTCCACGCGGTACTCCACTCGTGACGGGAACGCAAAATGGAAAATTCGAAATTGATTATTTCGCCGACGTTCTGCTCGCATTTGTTGTTACTCAACACGTTACTGCCGTCCCAAAAAACTAAATTACATTAACTGAAGTGCGGCGAACGAGGCCGAAAGAGGGCCGAAGATAACGCCTATATCGCGTCTCAGTGTCGGCACCGAACAACTTTGCACAAACAAACCAATACAAAAATTGGTAAATAACAACAATCCGCAGTATTCGCCGAAACTAGTGAATAGTGCAAAAACGAAATTGAAGCGCGTTTTTTACACGATTTTATGTATGTATCGCCGAGGAAGAGGCAGCAGCAGCATTGACTGCAGAAATTTCGGTATACCAGTTTGAGTTTTGTGCGCGTGTGTGTGCGTGTGCTTGGCCCATTTGCGGTGTAGAGCAGAGCGACCGTAACGCGGAAAACAGGTCGCGCATCCTACAAACCTACAACACAACAACAACCAAAAAGCAGCAGCAACGCAAGAAATCGCCAACGTGCCGTACGTGCTCAGCAACAGCAGCAAAATAAACAACAACCACAACAGCAGTGAAGCGCGCCCAGAGGCTTTCAAACTTCCTGGTTTGCGGCCATTCCCCTCCACTTCCCAGTATACGCGTCGCATTTTAGCCCAACAACAGCTACAGCAGCAATCCGTCAACATGTCCCTGCAGACCAAGCGCCAGCACTGCTATCTGTGCGATCTGCCCCGCATGCCTTGGGCCATGATCAACGACTTTTCCGAGGCGGTCTGTCGCGGCTGCGTGAACTACGAGGGCGCCGATCGCATTGAGATCGTGCTGGACGCCGCGCGCCAAATGAAGCGCCTGCACCAGGCCGCCAAGCGCAGCCACGAGAACGGCGAGGTACAACAGCAGCAGCAGCAGCAGCAGCAGCAACAACAACAACAGCAACAACAACAGCAACAGCAGCAGCAACAACATCAACAGCAGCACCAGCAACAGCAGCAGGCCGCCGCCGTGGCGGCAGCGGTCGCCCAAGCGCAGCACCGCAATGCCGGCGGCGCTCCCATCAGCGTTGGCGTCGGCGTGGGCGTGGTCGGGCCGCAACAGCAGCAGCAACACCATCATGGCTACGCCACACAGCGCATCGGTCCGCCGCCGCCACAAGCGGCCAGCCTAATGGATTTCCCGGTGAAGATGGAGGCGCACGACGCCAGCGTGCGACCGGTGCGCATCTCGCACATGGCGCCGCACCACATGTCCATGTCGAGTCGTGCGGTGAACGCTGCCGCAGCAGCGGCCGCGGCTGCGTCAAATGTGGGCGTGGTGGGTCCCGTGCCGCCGGCGCTCTCCGTCAATCTGAAGCGTCCGCCATCGGAGGATGACGAGCATGCGCCGCACGTGGGCGACGCGGGCGGCCCCAGTGGCATCAAGCGCAGCGCCATCGACGATCAGGGCGTGGCACGGCCACCGCTAACACGCGGCGAATCACTGCCTGCAGCGGTCTCATTTGTGCCGGAACGACAGGCGAGTCTGCGAGACAAACACCAACCAGTGCGAGCACCGTCCTTTGACGCGTCCACCTTCAAACCTGGCGGTGAGTACAATCCACCAGCCCGCTTCCCATCCTCACCCACCACCCCAACAAGCAAAAACAGAAACTTCCCCAAACAGTTCAGTACTCTGTCCATTAACGTTCTGAAGCAGTTGTTGTTGTTGTTCACCCACATACTTAGTTGTCTGCTGTGTGCCTATTGGCATCATTCATTTGTGCCGTGCAACCCATTCCGTGTATAAAATTCATTCATTCACTAAACTGTACGATCGTTGTTGCTTTTATTGGGGTGCCAGTATGGCCGGTAAGGCTGCTAGGAGGCACAAGGTTAAGTCTTGTAAGCATTTCATATATGTAAACAGCAAAAGTCAGTTGGCCATTATTTTGAGTTGGTAAATGAATGGGAGATCGATTAAAAGTTTAACTCGTAAAAACTTGCATTAAATGCAGCAATCAAAAGCGAGCAGTTAAATTAGACCTGAAGTCGACCTAACCTTAACAATTTCATAAATCTGCCCTTCGAATATGTGAGGTAACAATCGAGTTGACCGCTCTGAAGGTGCATTACCGCCCAACAACCACTTGAATGATTCAGTGATTCGATGAATAATTATAATAGCCGCCGATATCTACGTTAGCGAACGTGTTTACAGCGGCGTTTTTCTCAAATAGCTGAATAGTAGAGTCGCTGAATTGGAAACCAATTTAATATAGTAAAAATATATCTATGTGCATTTGATGTTAACATTTTCGATTTCATCGACTTTCGGCGAGCGGGTATTGTGCTAAAATATTAACTTAGCTGACACTCTTTGAAAAAGTCCAATGCCCTTTGCTAGTATTGGGAACTGGGAACAAACTCTGTTCACTTCAGTTGCTCGCGAAAAGCACTGCAAGTCAGCTCGCTTAGAACGTTTCGCAAACATACAACAAGCACAACAATTAAACGATGATGATTTGTAGTCATCGCTTTCCATTCAAAACGAAAACGTATCTATGTATATTTGATGCTCTGAACACTCAGATAACGCTGAACGCTTAGATAAGATTAACGCGCAGAGTTCTGTTCTTAATTCCTTTCGCTTTGTGCAGAGCATTGATAAGCGGTGTATTGTTGTTGCGTTTTGGTGGCTATTTGTTAACCGATAACGCATGGTGGCTCAAGTTTAACTGAAGCAGATAAGCGCCGTGCAATCTATACTTTTATATATATATATATATATATATATATATACAAACACAGACACACACACACACACACGAATGCGTAGATATATGGCGCAGCAGAATGGAAAAAGCAAGAACGCCAAGAATTCCCTGAAATAGCCTGCGCGGCTTTATTCATTTTCTTGTTTATTTTCTTTATTTTGTTTTTGTTGCTTTTTGCTTCGTTGTAAAGCACCCAACACCAGTAACGACACCACCGACGCCCGCCAGCTATTAGATACATACGTATGTATGTATGCATGGGGCCCACCCGCCGCAACCCGCCTGGGCCGCAGCACGACCGAACCAGAACGTCGCTTATCGACAAACCAGAATGTTACGCGGCGCGATTTTTGTATCTACAACAGCGAAAAATTCTACATACGAGGCGCATTTGTTTTATTTTTGTTCTTTCGTATTTTTACTTTCGGTTCGTACGTACGACAGTGTGCGTGTCTATATATGTATGCATGTAGAGTGTGTGTGTGTGTGTGTGTGTGCTTAACGCGGCCAGATACACACATTTCAGCTGTGTATCTATAACGAAAGCACTGGCTGGGGGCTGTGGGGCGCGGCAGACGGGCCGACGTGTGACCGCAGGCTGGGCGCTTCGCAATTGTAACGGGGTTAGCCTATAGTGGGCAGCGTGTTGTGTGTGTATGTGTCACCGCCAGCCTCCTTTCGCCCGCCGCCCACTGGGCTTTTCCACCAGTTGTGGCTATTGCTGGCAGTAGCTGCCAGCGAGCAACAACTACAAAGCCCATCGCTGCGTTGCCAGCTCAGTCCGGGGCCTGGCCACCCCACTTGCTCTCCGCACCATGCTGCCGCAGTCAAGTGCAGATTTTGCACAAATGTCATGCGCAGTGCATTCACAACGTCGCCACCAGCCACCAGAAACAACCACCACCAGCAACAACAAAATTTTAACGTGCAAAAATCTTGCTTTGTGCATTTCATTCCATCGCATCGCGCCGCGTCGCCTGCACGCTACTCATTTCGTCCGTCTCACGTCTCTTTCAGTGGGCAAATCGCCCAACAACAACAACAACAACAACGCAACATTCAAAGTTGTGTATCTGTCGGTGGGTTTTTGGCTTTTCTTGTGTCGTTGCCGTTGTCGTTGTCGTTGCCAACGTTGTGGTGGGTTTTGGCGTGCGTTTTTTGCGCATATGCCAACAGCGTCGTCATTAAACTTGTTTTCATTTTAACACGACACGACAACAGCAACAACACCAACAATAAGAACGACAACAAAGACGACAACGTCGACGACGACGACATACATACGTAACATGCCTGGCCCATAATGTGTAGTCAGCGTGTGCATGCCGAGCGACTGCTGCTCGCCCAAGTCTCGTACAACCGCCGCCCTTCGCCCCCACGCACCATCCAGCAATCTGTAGACATGTTTGCCACTCTCGGCCCCTGCTGCACTCGCTCGCCAATTGGTGTGCGTTGGTGTGCGCCCCTCTGCCGGGTGCCAGCAACGGCTGTCGGGGGGAGAAGGCCACAAATTCACTGACTGCCTCGCTGTCTCTATGCGTCCCTATACTAAGCGTAAACGCTTCTACGCTACGTATCTCCTATGTAGTATATTTTCATTGTTGGGTGCATGCGCGTGCTGCACTAACACACTCGCAGGAGCACAGTTGCATAAACATAGCAACAACACGAGTTACGATAAAACATTAATGTTGTTAATGCAATTGTTTTGGTGACCAAAAGCTACAACACAGGCACTGAATTGAAGTGGGTGGGAGAAGTGGGAATGAACTATTCACAGATATGGAACACGCAGAGCAGATGGGGTAGCAGAATAGAAGCAGAATTCCCCCATGTATCGAGCGCTGAAGGGCGTTGAGATTGGGTGGGGGCAAATCTTTTGTGCTTTGAAGTACAGTGGACGTCCAGTGTAACGAACTTTTCATTTAACGAATTTTCGATTTAACGTATGGCCAAATTTTTTCCATTGATGGTTCTATATTACGAGCGAAAGTGATATTTGCGATATGCGATATAACGAATATTTTTGTTGTTTTTTACCCTCGTCAAGAAACCTTCGAATTGTTTTTATTTGAGCATTCACATTCTTTACAATAACAATGAATGTTTGGTTTTGTCAAGTGAACGGTACCTCAATTGTTTTTGTTTTTGTTACTTTAAAAATGTCAAATTTACGTCAAGTTAGCAACATTTTCAAATTCTGTTTGTATGCATTGCTGATCACTTCCACAGGATTTGTTTTGCGTTCGTTCGGCTTTTTTCTTTTAAAAATTAAAATTTCAATAATCATTCAAGAAAAGTTTCCATACATCCATGTATTTTGAAAATCCCAGTCGGAAATGGAACGATGAATCAATGCATTACGGAATGCTTATTTTTCGTTGTGGAGTACTCCATATTTCCCTTACGAATTCCCATTACTTTTTTAAGGAAATGGCCGCCTGACGTAAGCATTATTTCGTAAAGTATAAATAGAATCATATATGCTTACCCTCTCACTTACTATTGGAAATAGAAAGGAATGCAAAGAAAATGCTCGGAATACTTCGTGCTTGCATTCCAAATACTGTTTACTTTTTCGTATGATAAGGTAATGGGACTTTATAAAAGTGAGCGCATACCAAACATGCTTTACGCATAGTTGAAAAAGTAAGCATCTCCCGAACACATGCTTACCGTTTCGCTTACCAATAGCATACAACGTAAGCAGTATGCCTTACAATATAGCTTACAGCGTAAGCTATACGTAATGATTACAAATAAATAATTACTTTTTCCAATAAAAATAAAAATTTTATTATTGCCTGCGATATTTTGACTTGTGCTTTTCTTGTAATTCTCAACTGCTTCATGTGGATAGCGATGGAAATAGATGAGTGTTCAAACAGCCCGCGCTAGGATTCGAACCAGGGCGTCTGGCATGAAAAGCCAGCGCTCTACCCTCTAGACTATCGAGCCCAACCCGCTACGTTTGTTCATTCACTGTTTTCTTTCAAACTCGGAGCTACTCGGAACATACCTTACTGATACCTTACTTTTGGTAGCTTATATCTTTTTTTAATTTTCATGCATACTTTTCCTTGCTTACTTTGTAAGCTTAAAATTGAAGTATTCATAACTTCGCTTACGAATACCTTACCGGGTAAGCATTTGTCTCTGTTCGGGCGTCGTCGTTTTTTTATATTTTTCATGCATACTTTTCCTTGCTTACTTTGTAAGCTTAAAATTGAAGTATTCATAACTTCGCTTACGAATACCTTACCGGGTAAGCATTTGTCTCTGTTCGGGCGTCGTCGTTTTTTTATATTTTTCATGCATACTTTTCCTTGCTTACTTTGTAAGCTTAAAATTGAAGTATTCATAACTTCGCTTACGAATACCTTACTTCTGTACGGTTCTGTTTTCAGCATACGAAATAAGGCATAAATCATGCATTACTTTGGAATCACCTTACCAAATTTCCGACTGGGATGCTGTATAAAAATTAGATATTTATTTAAAAACTGAATATGTGAAACTTATTTTTTTAAGAAGGGAAAAAAAATTTCGATGTCTTTAACAAATTTTTCGATTTAACAAATTGGGGGTACAACATAAGATTCGTTATATTGGACGTCCACTGTATATGTTTTTTTTATATGACATGTTCTAAATCCATTGCAGAAGTTAGTTGACAGAAATGGACCCCGCTTCACATATAACTTGAAATTGCCATCTGAAAGTGGCTGCGAGCAAGTAAAGAGGATTATTTTAATCCTGAAATTCGAATGTTAGTAGTTTCAACTAATATTGTGAACGTTTTGTGATATAGTTGCAAAACGAGATTAGAATTCCCGGGTTACTGTTCATCAACTTGAACATTTGAAGCTTTAAAAAATCGGTTAGGGAGTAACAAGGGATCTCATCTAACATACTAGATATGTACTCGTATGTATGTTGTTTCCCACACCAGTCCGATCGAGAGCTAGAATACACCGACGTTATTAAATTTAAAAAAATTCAAAAATTAGGGCGTAGAGGCACTTTAAGTCAATCTTTACACTTGATCTGCATTTTAATCCTAAATATAGTCGATAGTCTTGCTGCTAGTTCTGCTATATGATTGTAATTAAAAATTTTAGTAATTTTTTTTCATAAATAAATCAACTTTTGTTTCTCGGTATTAGATGAATTTTCTTACATAGCAGATTGAAGATTTTATGTGGAAAGAAATCATTGTTATGGACTAATTTAGGTCATGAACAAACATAACAACATCTCTGGAGATCATCATTAGTGTCTGTAACAACAGTTTTGTTTACTTTTAGTTAGATATTTTTGAATATACTTAAAAATGAAATGCTGAGAGGTGTGAAAGGATGCCACTTACATAAATCATAATAGGATCATCACATCGATACAAGTTGTCGAATGCCAAGTGTGTTCCGAACATAAATATTTCTGCAAATAAAACAATAATCTGACAACAGATCTAACAGCTCAAATTAATTGCCAACTTAGAGCACAATCAGCCACTCAATCACCATAAATCGAAAAAGCCAATAAAAACGACCGCAGAAAGGTAGTCAATCTGGCAGCAACGGCTGCAGCGGCAATTCGCCTTTCATTTGTGATTTTCGTCTATTCGTTGGCGCTACGCTGCATGCTTGAAGCTAACCGGTATGTGAAGTCTGAAACAAAAAAGGAAAACCTCTCACGCAGCCACGTATGTACATGTGTATGTGTGCGCACGTCAACGACGGTCCATTGTATTGGACGGAGGCAAAAAAGAGGTTAAGGCAACGTACTTACCAGCCAGTCAGCCAGTCGAGGAAGCCGCGAACGTGCACAACGTCATCTTCGCTCGGAGCA
Organism: Melieria crassipennis; assembly: GCA_963668005.1. Lineage (NCBI taxonomy): Eukaryota > Metazoa > Arthropoda > Insecta > Diptera > Ulidiidae > Melieria > Melieria crassipennis. The sequence continues at coordinate 42,180,795 of OY764962.1, forward strand.
CGGAACTCGTTTCAGTGCACTGCCGTTGGACTTTGAAGATAGTGGACGACAAGCAACAACAATATTATAGTCAGCAACAACAACAAACATAGAAAATAGTCAATGTGCGCTCGCTCAGTGCAGCGACACACATGCAGCGTGGGCATGACGTGTTGCATGCCACAGCCGCAGTCGCAGTCACCTTTGCTGACCACTCGTCTGAATCACATACAAGCAAACAAACTTTTTTCAAATACGCCCAAATGGCTCTGCACATGGCGAACATTTTTTATGCCCACTTGATTCGCCCATAACTGTGTGTGTGTTTGGGTGTAAAAAGTTATAGTTGGTTGTCTGTTGGCTAGTTTGGCTGACTGTGCGGTCATATGTGTTTGGGTGCGAGCTTTGGCTTTGTCTCACAAAATTATAAGCACGTGAGGCTTTACTATTATTTATTTTCACTCGATTACCTCTTAGCCGACTTAGTGCAAGTATGGTTGAATTGTTGTATTTACGCAGCTGTTTTCAGTGTTTGGTCTTTGATTGCAATAAGCTGAGCTATGAAATGGCTGTCAAGTTGACTGTGACATTAGCCTCTTGGAAGGTGATATATAACTATTTAGTAAAACGCAATAATTGGTATTTGAGTGTGGCGAAAATATTGAGTGGAATTTCTCACTTAACATCTGTCTTTGACAATGCAAATATTTGCACCAAAGCAAACTGGATGCTAGAAATTTTGTTCGAACAATAAACGTTCAAATTGTTCACTTATAAGCAGGAACATACCTACCATGTATGCAGTCAATCGTGGACAAATCTCCAGGGGCTAAGATGGAATTAAAGGATTTTCCATGAATGTTAACTCTAAAGTAACTAAAATGAATTTGAACTCGAACTCTCTACTCTACGCATGTAACTTTACCACTGTAGACTACTTTAACGGTCACTGTAGAGTGAATTTCTACATGTTCAACATGGATCTAGGTTTGAGTATTAGCTGTAGGCGTAGAGTGACAAAACTGCAAAGTTTTAATTCACAAAAGATCCATCTTGGGCAAGAGCCAACTCTCTCAACTTGATTTCTCGATATTGATAAATGTAAAGCACACTTCGTTCTGACAAAGGTTTTATAGATGAGATTTTCTTTGTCTTATGAGCCATTAGAGGATCCCAATAGATCTAAGAGTCTCTTATAAATCTAATGTAATCTAATTGAGTTATCAAAAATAAACAAACGAATTGTGGTCTGACGAACAGTCTTGCAATATCTCCCGACTAACTTGGCCAGCTTACAATACGAACGGACCAACCAGCTGCTTAACCTCAGCCATCACTCAATAAGCACAACGGACTCGATTCTCACTTATCAGTGTCTTATGGGTAAGCATGCCGAAAGACTGGGACTGCAATCCAACGACTTCTGTCTAGGGTGCAGCTCCAAGGAGGAGGAGGAGACTGATCTCCAATCAGCTTTCTTTATTAGTCTCACCGAACTATCGCCTTTGAATATCAGGGATATAGCCAGTTAAGGGGCAGTGGCACCATCCACTGTGGTATCACAATGAGCCATAATTTGTGATTAACCCTTTCGCTATTTTGTTGCCATATGGCAACATGCTAGTTTGTGGACGTCTGCATCCTCTATGGTTGCAAGAATAAATTTTTTTGTTGTTCCTTAGAATAGTTTGAAGTTTTAGGAAAAATACGAAATTAATAAACTGAATAATTAAGTTTAGGGAAGATTAAGTTTGTGGACGTCTGCATCCTCTATGGTTGCAAGAATACATTTTTTTGTTGTTCCTTAGAATAGTTTGAAGTTTTAGGAAAAATACGAAATTAATAAACTGAATAATTAAGTTTTTTTTAATGGTATATCTTGATATTGTAAAGAAAGAAGAAGCAGAAAAATTAGATAACTTTTTAATTTGACGTTTTCTTTCAATTTAGATACTTTTTTTTTTAATTTTTACTGAAGTAAATGAAGAAATATTAAAATTTTCGTTATGCATAAAAAGTTGTATGTTTAAGTAATTATTACAGCCACAACGATGTGGTTGCTCTCATAGAAAAACACTCTAAAATACAGGGTCCGAGTATAAAAATTTAAAAATTTCTTATGGATTGTTGCTAATATAATCACATAGAAGCCTAAAACGTAAAATATAAAATTTTAACTTTCCCCAGTAAAAAACTGAAGCGAAAAGGTTAAAGGAGCATTTCATATAGAAGGCTACCACTCCAACCTAACCTAACCTAATTGACTTAAGTATTGCCAGAGAGACATAGATACTATTTGAATAACCAGAACCCATAAAAGTACACTTAAGTATCGGTTTGGAAAAGTAACAGTTTTCAAGTTTGAGTAGATTCCTGCCTTAAATGTTATCAACATAAAAATATACTTTTCGATTGTAACCATATACCATATACCAATTTATACATAAATATATACAATTTGCCATACCAAATAAGTGCTTTGGACTTTCCTCTTTGTCAGTATTTGGAAAAGGGCTCAATTAGAATTATCTATGTACGAAAAATATTCATATTCATATCATTCACATTAGTGTGATTAGTATGCTGCACTGGCCAGCGACTATAATTGAAATGTGATCGTTATGGTATAAAGAATTAATAGAAATTTTATAGGTAACATAAATGTTTGCTGTGTAAGAGGCAGAAAATGTGTTAGAGGTGTCAGAAGGGGTGCTTTTAGTTTACAACATATTGAAAGCGAGTTAATGAACTCTGTGGATTTTTAAATATTGTGAATCTTAAAAATGACTAGTTTTTCGTGTTGAGTCAATTGTTCAGGTAGACAAGTCAACATTTGAGTGTTTTAGTGATACAGTCAGATGCAAACTGCTCAGAGTGAATTTTTAATATCCATTGGGCAGGGAAGCTAATTAAATTATTTGTATTTTTTAATCTGGTTGTGTTTTCATTTGCATTTTTCTTCAGTTCTGGTCAAATTCACTAACCAATTCAATGAAATAGCCGATCGTAAAAGCTTGAAAAAGATTTGTGTATCGCTCGTTGCAGCACTGTTTATGCCAAAAAATACAAAATAAATAAATAAAGAAAATGAAAACATTTTATGTTTATGTTGTTGCGGGTCGGGCTGTTTTTGTCTTTCAAAACAATCCAATTCGGGCCGATTGTTTACGAGCAATAAACCGCGGCGCTTGTGTGGAGGGTGTGTTTGTTTATGGTTTCGGGCGCTGCGGTGGAGCCGCATCGAGTGTGCAGCCGAAAACGGATCGCTGATTATTCTAACGCGCAATGTTTACATACTTTTTAAAGTTGATTCGACTTGACTCGACGCGCTCATGAAGGCAAAACCCGCATTGACCAGCTACGTACTCCAATGGTTTGTGAGCGCCTCGTTTGTGGCACCGGGCCGGTGAAAATGAAAGGCGTCCATGGAACTTGCGAGCGATTGTGTGCACAAGTATGAAATACATAAGTACTCGTGTGCGTGTATGTGTGTGTGTGTAGTTGGAGTCGCAGCATAGACAGCGTCACTGCGATTGCTTGTGCTGAACGAAATGTTCCGGGCGCCCTTATCGCCGCCGCGCCTAATTATAGCGTGTGATAATGCGACGAGGGCGAGCGGGGGCGGCGGCGGCAGAGCGGCCGAGGCGACATATGTGGGGTAACATGGCGCTGGCGTCGTGTGCTGATAGCAGCACAGAACATCATCGGCACGCATGCCAATAAAATGAAATTCCTGCGGCTGTGTTTTGCGCGCTGCATGCTGAACTGTGCTGAGCTGAGCTGCGCGGTGCGCTGATAAGCGACGATTCGTAAGAGTAAACAGCCGCAAGCTGATAAATGGAATTTGAGCAGCTCCCCAAACTCCAAGGCGGCAGACACCAGACACCAGGCACCAGACGTGCGGAGCGATAATGCGCGACGCCGCCGCTGCCCGCCGCCCCGCTAATCAGTAGCCTTGTTCTTTTCGCTCGAAGCCGTGTTTCTGTTTGCCTTCGCACATCGTTCGTCCGTGTCGCCGCTGCGTGTAGTTTGTACGTCGCCTATCTTATCGGCGAGTGGCTGCTGCGCGCACAAGCGGCCGCACACGGGCGGCGTTTGACTGATAGCGGCGGCGCTATCAGCGGCCGAGCGCACAACGCTGATAGCACAGCCAATAATTTCCATTAAAACCATCAACGCTTCGTTTGTTGCGATTGTTGGTTTTCTCTGCGCGCATTGCGTCTCGCCGCGCCCGTTATTTGCACAGCTTTATTGGCCATTGTCAGGCGGTTGCACCGCTGAGGGCGCTTATCATATCTTATCAGCGTACATACGTACTGCTGTTAATTTTCATAATTTCAATAATAGTTTTCTCTTATTATTTGTGTGCGCTTTTGTTTTTGCCAGCCAGTTGTTTATTTGCTGCGCGGTGCGATTTTCGCTGTTCGGCGCTTATCAGCACTGATTTCATTAGCGGCAGCAGCGGCGCATACTAACATACATACATACATACATATATATACATAGTGCGTTATCGGCGTGCACGGCCGCAGCAACAAATGTGCGAATTGTTTGCAAGACTGCACAAGACGGGGACTGTTTGTTCGGCGCACTGTGTGCAATGCGAAAATTTTGCGGAATTTGAATGAATGAAAACATTTATTTATGGCCGGGTGTTGTTTGTTTCGATTCGCAGAAAGACTTTACTTCAGTTGTATTCCACGTAAAGTCGTAAAGCATATAGTGTGGGCTCTGTGTAAGAGTTGAGATCTTTTGCGCAGACAAATGAGTATCAGGATCAAGAAAATCGAGAGGAATTGTGGTGATACGACACAAGTTCAACGAATTCTTTATCAGCTATTCGAATTTAAAAATTTTTCACATACTTTTGCATGATTTCAAATAGTAGCGAAGTGGTTTTCGATGATGCGACACAAGTTCATCCGATCTTTTATCAGATATTCAAACTTCAATATTTTCTACATATTTTTATATAACTTTATTATCGAAGTACTTAGTCAAACTCAAAATCTTATTGGTTTATTATCATGTAATGAAAACAACAATTTCCAAATTCAATACTTTAGAAGGTCCTTTGAGAAAAACTTTTTTTCTTGCTTTGCATATTCTATCTATCTAACTGAACTCTTGAGCTAAAACTTGTCTTGGCTTATATCCAAATCATTGAGATCAAGGAGAAACATCAGCCGAATCTCGCATCAGGCAGATCTCTCTCTCTCTCATCAGCAAATCTCAAAGGACCCAGTGTACTTTTTCTTATCTCATCTCAAATACTTACATTGAAGCAATGATACGTAACCTGAACAATAAGAAAACATTTTATTGGTTGAAACTAAATTGTTGTAGCATTCAGATTACGAACGAAATGATAAAGAATCTAAATCTCTAACAGTGAAGTGTAGATTTAATTTAATATACGCTGAATCTTTGACATATCATGCAATATCAGTAAGATAAATGTTAGAATTCTTCGATAAAAACGAATGTCTCAATAAAGAAAGTTTAAGGCACTTTGAGGATTTTGTTATTTCATTACCAAAAACCAAACAACCGAAAACCATTTATTCAAAAACAACTATTGTCAAATAGTTTCTTACTTACGTTCGCATATATGAACCCATTTTCAAAAGATTTCGATATACCCGGCGGTTCCAAAATATTTTCTTTTTCAACATTTGTGTTATTTCTTATGAAACAAATTGATTCTGTAGCCGATTCTTTGATGTTGAGTATATCTTAAATTAATGTTATTACTAAATCGCAGTGCAGATAATCATTTATTGAGCACCAGAGACTTGTAGCGTACTAGTTTTACATACAGTTTGTCAAGTAAAGCAAATTTAAAGAAGGTAAAAAATTATTTTGAAAAGCTTATAATATAACAGAAATTGCAATATTTTGAAATTATTTGAAAAATATAGATTAATTGAATATTTCACTCTCATATAATATCAAAGTAATGTCTATTTGATTCGCGTATTGAAGGGCGAATTGATTTGAAAGTATCTCCTGGACGACCCAGAAAACTGTCTGACAAAGAAGAAAGAAAAATCATCCGAAAAGTTCGTGAAAACCCCCGTATCTCAATAAGGGAAATGGTTTTGGATATAAAAATATAACAGAAATTGCAATATTTTGAAATTATTCGAAAAATATAGATTAATAGAATATTTCACTCTCATATACTATCAAAGTAATGTCTATTTGATTCGCGTATTGAAGGGCGAATTAATTTGAAAGTATCTCCTGGACGACCCAGAACACTGTCTGACAGAGAAGAAAGAAAAATCATCCGAAAAGTTCGTGAAAACCCCCGTATCTCAATAAGGGAAATGGCTTTGGATATAAAAATAGAATGCGGAACTGATGTATCTTATGAAGCTGTTTGGAACTGTACGGCGCCAAATTTTCTTGGTTTTGAAAGAAGACGAATTTTTTGACAGTTTGAAGTATAGCTTCATTTCGTTTTTTTAATTTTTTTACTCTGTTTTCGCGTATCAAATAGACATTACTATTAATCTATATCTTAAAAAAAATTCAAAATATTTCAAAATAATTTGTCTACCTTTTTTAAGTTTGCAAACATTTACTTGACAAACTGTATATCTCCAACTCTGTCTCATCGAACTTGCAGTCGACACTTATCTGGTCGAATTTGAATAACAGCCACTTCATCGCTTATCGCTGGCGCAAACGCAGCTTAAACGGTATCAAAGCAGACCGTTATCTTATCGGGCCGCACAAAGCCTTCAGATTACCGATGAGTGGATTGGTGAAAAAAAGCACACGCCAGTGCGACACTTAATTATCAGGAAACGCGCAAGCTGAACTTATCGGCGATAAGTTAATGATAACACAGTCGATATCGTTGTCGCATTAGGAATCACAATTGTGTGATCAATGAGGGCGTAGTTATGTATTTTGTGACTTTGATTCATCAATTGGTCGTACGATTTGTACGACACCCACTAAACATACTTGGCACACAAACTATATTTAGCACTATTTATGATTTTCGTGCATTAGCTTCGCTTTTTGCACTGTTATCAAGGCCCACTTATCGTCGATAAGGTGAATAAAATATCAATTATATATGTATTCAATTTAATGCGGTGGAAAATTAATGACCGATAAGGGTTATCTAACTTTGATAATGGATTGATACACGTTTTCGTGTGATATGGTGCGATTATAATTTGTGACTTGCACTTCTGTGATAACGAGGCGATACGACATATGATTTTTAAGCGCCATGCTCGTTGCATACGTTTTATATATGAAAATACTTTATATAGTTAGATAACGTGTGTATTTTGCATATAAACCTGACTGACTGCTGGAACTTGCTAATTGATAAAATAAAGTCTGCCTAAAAGCGATATGGAAATGGGTTTGGTGTTTTGACAGCTGCTCGTCTTGCTAATGTTTCTCCTAAATAAATATTACTTATACACAATAAAAGCAAGCGATAGCAAGTATTTCACTTGGTCTGGGCGATTTGTGTGAACACCCTACACTATAGTCGCACCGCCTCACAGTGATTCGACTCCATACAACCGCGGGACAAAATTAGAAGGAGTGGTCCGTTCTTCATATATTCTTGGTATACTAGTTAATCATGGTCTGTTGAATTGAATTCTCCATTTGGTTTTTCTTAAACTGTTGTAGTTTAGCAATGCCTGAGGCTTAATTTGGCAAATTTCGTCATTTTTGGAAAGCTATAGCACCAAATGTATTGGCTAGATTTTTCAGATTTTACATTTAATCGGTAACGTCAACATTGATTATTCCAAAGAGTAACAGAAATTGTATCGGGACTCTCTGGTTTTGCAATAAAAACCATAATAATAGATGTATGTTTTGCATTTTTGCAGATTTTATCATTTTTCGTGCTAATTGCATACTTTTAGGCATAAATAAAATAAATTTTGTCGAAAAATACGTGTTTAGACCACTTTTCAAATTGAAATATTTTCTGAGATCGGAAGATATCGGAGGATATAATTACATTATCCGACAAAGAAAGAATGCTTCTTAAAATAAAAAAAATCCAGGAACATACTTTCACATACTTTTTAGATATTTTCCTCTAAGTTTTGCCAATTTTCAGATTTTTAATTTAGAAAAATATTTTGAATTAAAAGTGAAGTAAAAGCCTACGCTTTCCAAATTTTGAAAAAACATTAAAAGCGAAAATGACCCCATCATTTCTTATTCTATATTGAAAGTTTAAGCAACTTCGTGCCAACCAATTATTTTTAAAATTGTTTGTACTCAATAGACTAAAAACAGAAAATATGAGTTTAAATTTGTTTGTGAAAAAAGTTTCAACTTTGAGCCGCTTTTGCACAGACACTAATTAATTTTTTGCACAGATTTTTTGGGGTTTTCTTAGTTGGAGTTTTTTCTTTGAAATTACATCAAAATCGTCAAATTCTGAGACCATAAATTTTTTGAATTTTGTCTATAGAACGAATCACTGTGCACCGTGCGAAAAAAAATTTTTTTTTGCCGAGACCCATCCTAATATTGATATAGGTGTGAAACTAGAGGCCATTTATAGTAACCTGGCATAGTCACTTTTTCATTTTCTGACCCAAAGTCCTTTTTAAAGGACTTTAATTTTCAACTCAAATACTTTTTTAAATATTTGCGGTTGTGCAATGATGAAGATATGGGTACCAAATGAAAGAGGAAAATTGTCTCCTTTTAACTAAATTTTCCATTTTTGAACTTTCAGGACCAAAATATGTCAGGTAGGGAAAAAAGATACATGTTTTGGATCTCAGTCTGTAGATTCATACATCTAAATTTTATTCTATTTAAAAGTTCTCAAAAAATTTAAACAAAACCCCCCCAGAAACAAAATCCTGCGTGAGCTACTGATCCTTCCTAATCGACTTTCTTCGTCTTCTCAGACAATCTTCAATTCTCCCGTCTTCTTCTTATACCTGTACCTTAATGTAAGGTTGAGGTTAGGGTTTAGTACAAGTTTACTTCCTAAAAATTTCACGCAAATTTATCAACTTACTTTCTTAACTGGCCATAACCAGTTACTGTGTTTTTTCTGGGCGCCTCTGCTTTGGGCACGCCTCCTCCAGTTGGTCACACCAAGAGATGATAGGAATGATGGGAGATGATAGAGACACTGCCTCCCTCTTCGCCGTCAACCTGCAACTATCGCATCGAACACCTTTTTCGCCGGAGCTTCATCGCGCATACGGGAGACATCATTGATGTTGATTTGCTGTGCTACGTTCATGTCTAGAAACAGCGTTGTATGAAACATATAAACGTCTACGAAACTGAAATTTATCTCATATAAATATGTACATCGCAGCCATCCGCTGGCCAGACATGACTGCATCATTTCTGTATTTTACAATTTTCTCCATCGGCAACGCCTCCTTTTAGCCGCAAGCCACACATCTATTTACTAAAGCCACCCCGTCACCTCGGCTGTGCGTAAAAATCAATAATGAAACAGAAATACTGTATCTATTAGCCAGGTGCGCCACCGGGAATGAGTGCGGTTTGTGTCAGCTCGCATGGGGGACGAGCCTCGTGCAACAGCCCTGACCTGATTTATTGTTGGCCAGATAAAGAGCGCAAAAATGTCTTATCATAACGGCCTTGGAGCTGCTGTTCTCTCTCATTGCGCGGCATTTCTAGATAATTTTAACAATGTTTGTTTTTTCGAATATTATGAAATTTAATTGCAGACCTCAAGTACCTCCTTGTGCGAATCGAATGAATGCCAACCATGCAGCAATCATTTTTGTGGAATATCTCAGTCTGAGGCTTTTTTGAAAAATCGCTTTTATCACACCAGACACGTGATAAATGTATAGCAAAAAATCGTTATCAATTGCAGGACAAATACTGCAATATGTCGCTATTAGTAATTTAGTATGGTTGAATTTAAATATTGTTGCTATCGTTGCTAGTGCCGTTGTTGTTGTTGTTGGTTTTTTGCAAAGCGCTGTTAGGCATTCGTAAAGAGATGTCATGAAAATTTCGTATGCAAACCGAGTGCGCCAACACATCCAGCCGGCCATTCGTACATCCACGCAGCCGTCCACCCGTCCAGCCGTCCGTTCGTGCGCCCCGCCACACGTCAGTTCGCCTGCTCCATGGCAATCAGCGGCGTTGTGTGCGCATGTGACTCGAATTTTTAATGTACACAAGCCCACTGTGCGGGGCGCAGACGTTGCCTGGTGGAAGCAGAAAGTTATATATTCACGATGCATGCATGCCATATCTATAGATACGAATTGTGGCCGCTCGGTGCGTGTACAGCAAGTACGTACATATGTGTAATTGCGTGTGTGTGTGTATACATTGCGCTGGTATACATTAGCAATTAGTATTATAAACAAATAATTTCTATAAATATCACGATCGACCGACAACGTACGAGCGCGGAGTTTAAATTGAATTTACACGCTCCCACACACACACACACACACACACACACACGTACATACGCCCACCTATACAAGCGCACTGCGCACGAACGAACGCCAATATTGCCGTTTTCAACATCATCTCCGAAATACAAATCGCACAGCAGAGACTCATTAATATGTATGGCCGCACACGCACGAAATGCCATTCAAAAAGCTAAGCAAATACGAAATGGCGTCAAGACCCTCGACAAAAAAAACAGCAAAATATACTACAAAACGTTAATAACAAATTTGAAATGCAATGCAGGCACACCGACTAAATAGACTCACTACGTGTGCGGTAAAATCTTTAAGTGATGGCGATATCGGATCGTATAATGCCCTCGTTTCAATGTTTTACGTTGTTTCGATGCGAAGTAATTACAGATAATCTGAAGCTTGCTGGAGCAGTCGTGGCTATGTGGTTGGTGTGTTTGATTGCAAGTCAAAGCAACATGGGTTCAAATGCCATCTCAGCCAACTTCCATTGATGACAAGTTTTGCTGCGGATGACTGAGAGTGGGAGAAATGGAAGAATTGCCGCTTTAAAGCTTCGAAATCCGATGTTTGGGTCGGAACTACTTTACTAGTCCTTAGTGCCAATGTATCAGTTATGTACAAGTATATACATACATATTTGCTTGTGTATATATACCAACATATGTACCCTACAAACAATTTCTCGATAGAAACTTTGAGCGACAAATTCTCGAAATAATCTCGATAATGCTTGAATTTTTTGCCTTGAAGATTTTGAATATTTTTAAGTCAAATAAAATATTTTTTTGTCAAACGAAAAATTTTCATTACGTGAACGTGCGCGTATTTAAAACCGAGTTTACATGTCCTTCTAATCGTTATTTGATTTGAATAATGGACTGGCCATGCGACAGTACTGTAAAATATGCGTTTCAATTCAATTTTCAGAAAGAAAATAAGTTTTCGTAATGGTATCCAAAATGCTATTGAGCACAAGAAAAATTACGCTTTCGAAATGATATCGAAATTTTCAAAATTTTCGACATCATTACGATATCTCGGATAAGATGATTTCAATATCGCAACGATATCGAGATTTGCGAAATTCTCGACATCGTTACGATAGTGTCATTTTTTTCGTTCTCGATATCATTTTAGACACTTTAGCAATACTCGAAAACGAGAAAAATTCTCGCTTAAAGGATATCGTTTTTACATCGTTTCGATATCGTTTGGTTTGCTGGGTATGCATATTATATTGAATAGGAAACAGACACAGACACAATTTTCGATACATAATTTTTTCTATTACACAATTTTTGGGAAGTGAAAGCCTTTTTCCAATGCATACGTCTGGCTCAATTCAGAGCAACAATCTTAAAGTTAAATGCCCAACGAATTTTTTTGGAACGATAAAAAACCAAAGATTTTTCAAAGTAGTTTTCTGCTAGTAAATTACTTAAAAACAAATTATTGAAAAACAAGAAAATAATTTAAGAATTTGAAGGTAGATTTAGATATGAAATGAAATTTTTAAGTGTACATAAGTAGATCACTATTTCAGTGATTTATATTTTTTGGTTTTATTACATTTGTTTTGTTCTTCGGTCTTTGAGTTTTTCCGATCCGAATTCTCCCTCTGACTAACAATGACAAACTTTTGAACTTAAAATCGCTACACAGTAGATGTTTTTTCTCCTTAAAACTACAAAATATTTTAAATGGATTTTTGAAGGATAAACGGGCCATCCTTGAAAAAAGCATTTCCAGCCAGATCTCTTTATCGGTCTAATCTTTTTAATGTTGACCTTAAGAAAATCAGTTCTGTTTCTATTTCAAGAGTTCAACTGAACTCAACACACTCTGAAATTCGTTGGGCATTGATTATGTTGAAGATACTCACAGTTTTATGCCGATTTCGATTATCGTTTTAGATTAATTTTCATAGGCAATCTTACTCTTAGAGGTTTGTAAAAGTTGAAAACCAATGCAAGAAAAATCTAATTTGTCTAAATTTTTTGCTTTCAATGCAAATCCAAATCGCAGGCTAAGCGTCGCTTTAGATAAAATAGCCGCATGAATTAATTATAATTTGTTCTTGTAGGTCAGGAAATGATTTGTAATAACTAAACATTTGGATAACAAAAGTCATCCCAAAAGTATGCAACGCCAACCAGTTTTGAATGCAGCCAAGCAACAACGGTTTGCCTTCACATCAAGTATTACTCTATACACCTATAGGACGGTGTCTATTTCAACTATTTTCCGCTAGATAAAGCAATTTAATATCTACACGATTGCTAACGGTTTACCAGTAACCACAACAGACGAGATTTTGCAAGTTTTCTAGCCCATAACTCATAAACCTTCGCACGTACACTCTGTGCCGCGGATACCAATTGTGGCGAAACGCGGCTCATTGGAGCTGGAAAAGCCCTCTTTCGCTTCCCCCTTCTGCGTGTACTTGAACATTAAAGTTCTTTTGCTCTATGCGTGCCACAAACTTGCCGCAATTTCCAGCCCGACTTGAAGCCGCGTCTGGCAATGCCGGGAAAACTTAATGTCCGACGTGCATGACCGCACTTTCAGCCAGCTTGGAATGTCTTTGCGGTGGATGTTGTTATTCTAGATTCTTGCTGGTTGCTGCATGGTTACTTCAATTCTTTTTCATTAGTTTTCTGCGCTGCTGTTTCATCTTCCTTTCGTCTCGTTTTTTGTGTTTTTTGCTGCCTTCGCTTTTTCTACGTTCACGAACTTGAATGGCTGGAGTTGATTAACTTTTGCACGGCACATCAGCCAAAGCCGGCAGTCGGTGCCGCTCGCTGCTGTACACTTTGGCGTCAATTTAGCGTGTACGCTGTGACGCGTTGCCCGGTCGGTCCGCAACGTCTGCGTGGTACACGAGTTCATTAGGTTTGCGTTCGTCGTACGGCCGTCCGTCCGTCCGTAAGTCCGTCCGTCTGTCTGTATGTTCGCGCACGTACGTGAGCGTGCCCAATGCAGCCGCTCCAAACGTGTCTCCATTCAGCAGTCAGCAGCAGTAACGACGCCACAACGTTCTGGCCAGACGTTGCTTTGCTGTTGGCCTCTTTGTTGTTGCGAAATAATGCATAATAGCGTTTTATTGCCACAAGGCACATGATGTTGGTTTTTTTGTTTCCACATGAAACTTGAAAATGCCGTCGACCAGAAGCAGCGGCAGCAGTAGCGAAAAACGCCAACAATAACAACGAAACTGTGCGCGATTGCCGCCAAAAGCATTTAAAGCTACAGCGCGAACGAGAGCGAGACGGCGAGAGCGCGCAAATGTTTTTGGCACATTGTCAATTGGTCGCCGCAAACCCTCCGTTGCCGCCAATGCACCAGCCGCCCTTCTCGCCCACAACCGAAATCGCGTGCTCTCGTTTTCGTGCTCGTCGCAGCGCGCATAACTCGTCATGCCACTTGCGCTCCCCTAATTTTGCAATTAAAGCGTCTCCGCGCTCGCCGCGGCTTCTCCGCTTTTTGTCCACATGCCGTGCAAATGTTTTGCCGTTCACACACACACACACACACAAACCCGCTTGCACGCCTCTCCCACCGACTCGACGCTCATTTTGGGGTCGTTTCGATTTCGTCGCTGCAACGTCACGAAGCGCAAACATACACACACAGATACACATACACACTCACACCTATGCACACGTCGAGAGATTTCATTACCAACACAGCGGCGCGAATGTGACGTGTGCATTTTTTATAATTGAATGAAAACATGCCGCTTGGTGTCGGTCGGTAGTTTTCTTCGTTTTCTAGGCTGCGCTACTATTGCAAGCCGCCGCACGCCGCACTCTGCACGCTACACTCTACACGACCCCAAAATAGCGCAGCTGCACGCCGTCGTCGCCAAATGACGCGCTGTCGTCGTCCAGCTGCTCCTGCTCCTGCGCTGTCGGCATTTCCCGCTACTTGCTACATGCAAATGTCGTTCATGTCCGTCTGTATGTAGATATTTATAGTATGTTGATGTGTGCCTTGGCTGGTCCGTGTGTCGTGGCGGTGCCAACGTCAACTCGGCTGAATTTCTGTTTCGTAGCGCAGATGTTGGCGTTTTCGCTTTTCGAATACGCTCCGTCCGGCCGTCGGATGGACGGACGTATGGCTGAGCCAACGAACGAACAGACGAACGGAGGGATGAATGTATAGCGGCGCAGTCAGACATGTGGCCGTTGTTGTGTTATTTCATTGTGCTTATAGTATATTTTATGTTGTTTAATATTTATTCTTCTCCTCGCGGGCTTTGTCTCTGTGTGTGCGTATGTGTGTGTGTGTGTGTGTGTGTGCTTATGTGTTTGTGTTTAGGATTTTCGAGTCAATCGAAAAAGGCAGAAATAACAAAGCGCCAACAGCGATTATTGAATTAAACACAAAACATGCGCTGCTGCGGGGAGTTGGCGGGAAAGGCATTGAGAGCAGCAAGAAACAGAATGAAAACGATTCATGTTGAAATGAACAAAAACGTAAAAAGTAAACGAAAAATTCGCCTTTTTCTACATAGTTGTTGTTACTATTGCAATATGCTTTTGTATGAAATGAATGAAATGAAAATGAAAATGGAAACAACATTCTGAACGAATCAGTGTTTATTTCGATGAAAACATACCCAAACCAACGTCGATCGCCATTATTCAACGCACTAAACGAATCGTTTTCGAAAGAATTTTTTGAAAATGGAAAATAGCGCAAAAGTAATTTAGCTGAGGGATGCTTGATCAAAGAAACAGGTTCGGGTAAAGAGTTTTTTTTTCAAAATTTGTGTTTTAATTTTTTTCTACCGATGATTCCATGATCCGATTGGAACAGTACTGCCTAAAAAACTTGAATCCTAATCCCCATACCCACCTTAGTTTATAACTCTTTCACAAAATGTTCGCAAAGTTAACTGAATCGGTCAATATAAGTGGGGTGCAATGGTTGAGGTAAACAGCACTTTGCAGCAAAAATCCACATTGCATCTTAAAAAAGGCAAGACTACTGACCCTGCGAACTACCGACCTATAGCAATCTGTTCAGTGCTTTCCAAAGTAATGGAAGGCATTGTAAACTTCAACCTTGTGAAATATCTGGAGCATAATAGATTAAGTGACCGCCAATACGGCTTTCGAAGACAGCGATCGACGGGAGACATTATGGTGGTCCTCACCGAGAAATGGAACCATAGCATTCTAAACCTCAGTGAAAGCAAGGTTGTTGCATTAGATATTTCTAAGGCCTTTGACCGGGTGTGGCATAAAGCACTCGTGTCTAAATTGATTGCCTATGGCGTCGGTAGTATCTTCTCTCGTTGGATTACGAGCTTCCTCTATGATCGCTCTATTCGTGTTGTAATCGGAAAAGCATTCCCTTAGCGCGGGAGTGCCGCAGGGTTCGGTCCTTTCTCCAACCCTTTTCCTTATCTTCATCAACGACCTATTGTCGTCGATGAAGAATTCCATCTACTCGTTTGCGGATGACAGCATCATTTGTCATTCATACTCCTTCACAAAGCGCCACAGCTCTGTGGAGATTGAGAGAGGACGGCACTGTATGAATGACACACTTAATAGTGACCTACAAACAATCTCCAAGTGGGCTCAAGCGAACAGGGTCGATTTTAATTCTCGCAAGACCCAATGTTGCCTGTTATCCCACAAAAGAGTCTCCCCACATCCCAAGACGTCCCTGGTTATGGATGGTGTGAGTATTGCGGAATCGGCAGCCTTGATGTTCTGGGCATGTCCATCAAGAACGATCTTCGTTGGAACGATCATATTTTTGGCGTGTCGAAAGAAGCAGCCAAGTGCCTCGGCTTCCTAAAGCGATGCAAAAAATATTTCACTCCGTCTGATCTCCGCATTATCTATACCACCTATATCCGACCTAAAATGGAGTTTAACTCGCACCTATGGGCAGGGGCTTCCAAAACCCATTTGGAGCTCCTGGATCGGGTGCAAAACCGTGCGATTAAACTTATAGGGGACAGTAGGGCATCCAGCTCTATTGACTCCTTGGAACATCGTCGAAACGTGGCATGTATGGTTTTAGTTTACCGATACTTTTTCGGTAATTGCTCAGTGGAGATGAGCAGCTTGCTGCCATCACTCCGGGTATTTCCCCGGGCAACCCGTTCGAACACTGGCGCCCATGCATTCCACGTCGAAACGATGTTCCAGCGCACTACGCACTACAGAAAAAGTACGTTCCTGGCTCGTACAGCGAGATTGTGGAATGGTCTCCCTGCAGATATTTTCCCCAGCACTTATGATCTTGATGGGTTCAAGGCAAAAGTCCAAAAAATTCTTCACCCAACATCCTTTCTCCCAACCTATATATCCTTCGTGAACCAGCGCAATGCCTCGCATTTAAAGGGGTATCCCGTGTGCGTTGGCTCGTTAACAAACAAAAAAAAAATCGCTTTTGTACTTTACGTTGAAACTTTTGCAACTTTACTTTCGATTTGAAATAATGGGCCCCGTAAATATGCTGTTTCCCTGACTGGCCATCCTGACGCGACGATCCTCAACAGTTGTCGTGCGTTGCAAGTGCCTGCGATTTGGCTTCATGTGGCTTCTTCTGCCTGCATTATTGGCATAATCTCTTTTATTTATTTCTTTATATTTATGTTTATGTGTAACATTGCATTCTTAATGCCTGCCCCCCTCCTACTCCTTTCCTATGTGTACATATATTTGGTTGTTCCTTTGTCCCGTGCGTGTTCCCGCTTCCCTTGTGTTCAGTGTTTTCTCATTCTTTACATTTTACTTATTACATTTTTACATACCTAAATTAATATTTCATACTTTCCATTTTCATTTATCCCCATCGCTCATCCGCCCCGCTCATACCGCCACCATACACACACACACATATCTGTACGCATGCGTGCATGTGTGTGTGCGCAGATGGATGGTCGATGAGTGGGCTTGGAGGATGATTGAAAGGCGGAAAGTGTGAAAGTAATCAAGTCAAGAGTCGAACAAGAACCAAACCACAACCTTTGTATGATTAATTTTATAGTTTATGTGCCACCAATGCCACATCCGGCCGTATCGCTAGGCAATTCGACGTCGCCAGCCTTACCAACATCACAACAACAACAACAACAACTACCACCACAATCTCTAGCATCACCACAGTCAATAGCACCACCACCACCTCTGCCACAATTATCAACAACCGCCTGTTCAGTCACCCAATTAGCACAAAGTCCGATGGCTAACCTAATGTCCATTACAGAGACATTGCCGCCGGGTAGTCCGCGGAACGGACCCAGCCCACCGGGACCACCGCCGCCGCGCACAGCATCACGCGGCAGCCAACATTCACCGAACAGTTCTTCGGGTGAGTAGTCACTCCAAATGAACTGACCGAACGACCAACACCACAACTGCCCGAACCGCCGACCGCGACCGTAGCCTTTGCCCGTACTCGATTTATTGTACATGAATATATTTGATTTATTGTTACCGGTAGCTATAGTTGACCACATTTACCTCTACATCTAACTGCTTTCTCTACTCTGCTCACGCTCCACTCTCTCGCAGTTGCGCTTCGATTCTGTGCTTCTATTAATCGCGGTTCCTTTCTCTACTTTGCAGCCGGCTCGTCGTCGGGACGTCGCTCGTCCGGCTCGCGCCACGTGTCCAGCACCACAGTCACCAGCTCCGAAGTGCAGTCCAATCAGGCCCCACAGGTGGGCCCTGGTGGCGGTGGCGGCGGCACGGTCAGTGTCAGCAGCGGCAGCGGTGGCAGCGGCACGGGCCCACTGCCTCCGGGCGCTAACGGACCCGACGGTGGAGGCGGCAACGGTGGCGGTGGCGGTGGCCCAAGCGGCAGCAACGGCGCAGGACAACCCACGGCCGGCATGAACGCAGCGGCAAGTGCCGGAGCGCCGGCGCCCAGTGCTGCAGCGGCCGCGCAGAATGCCACGCTGAAGTGCACGCTATGCCAGGAGCGCCTAGAAGACACACACTTTGTGCAGTGCCCCTCAGTCAATCACCACAAGTTCTGCTTCCCCTGCAGTCGCGAGAGCATCAAGCGGCAAAACGTGAGTAGCGTGGAAATTGTGGGGCGCATGTGTGCGGCTTTTCTATAATCTACTGTCGTCTCTCTCTCTCTCTCTCTCTGTATAGGGTCTCGGCAACGAGGTGTACTGCCCCAGCGGAGATCGCTGCCCGCTAGCCAACTCGACCATACCGTGGGCCTTCATGCAGGGCGAAATCACTACCATACTGGGCGAGGAGGTTAAGGTGAAGAAGGAGCGCGAATCTTAATGTCCATTTTATTGTAAAAAGCTACGACGAGCTTTGGAGAATTTTTAAAGGAGGAAGAGCTTTTTCGATTGTACGGACGGACAGATGCGGGTAGGAGTGGCCCTCATACAAATTACGGATAACGATAACTGGCGAGCGGTGGACACAAGGAAGAAGACCAGTGAAGCAACTCAGAGGACGGGACGAGACGAATTTTTGAACAATGCCAACACAGACTGCGCTCCTGTGTATGTGGCCGTAGGGAAGCGTAGCGAAATACTTTGTTTGATGTTGCAACGGACTAACATCCAAGAAGGCTGTCATGCGCATTTTTGGACCGGAAGAATTTTTAACATATCCACCATCGGCGCCAAGGAAGCCATTTTTCAAGCAGCGCATTATTGAGATGTTTTGCAGTTGCCCTTTGACTATTGGTGCTGGATTGCGTGCGGCAGTTCATCAACCGCTTGACACAACACTAAAGCAGCCGAAACGACTAGCAAGCGTTGTATTGTAGATATAGGCTGGCCGATATTTCGGCGCTTCTACGCACGCGCTTCACACCGACCGAGAAGGAAATATCACCGAGATTACAGAGCTCACCAGCATTGCTCGTTTCGGACGGCCCAGTACCAATGGACATTTTTAGCACAGAGTTTTTGGAACATTTTGACAAGCCAGCAATCGATTTTTGGCTCTGCACAGCAGCCAAAGGCTGGCAATCAGACGACAGAACGCGCTTGAAGTGCGTGCCAAAAATTATAAAAAAAAATATATAAAATAAAATATTGTAAACTGTCCACGCGCCACCGGAGAAATTTCACTGCTCTTTCGGTTTATTTCTTATTTATAACTAATTTTTACATTGTAATTTGTAATTCTAATTTTAATCGTTTAACATTTAAATTGATATGTTTCGCAATGTAAGTCATTATTGTAAATATTTGTGTGTGGATGCTATGTCCAGTAATAGTAATTTGCGTTCTATTTGTAATAATTACAACTACAACTGTAACAACTAATGTTAAGCTTAGTAATGCAATCATGTTTTCTTATTGCGTTTGAACATATTCAAATAAGTTAAGTATTCTGTAGTCGGTAGCCAGTAGTAGGTGGAATGCGTTTGTGTGGTCATGTGGCATTTTGTGAAACGTGTTGTTGTACTGTACTTGTATTTGTACTTTATAGCGTTGTAGTTCTGAAGCCAACAACAGTGACAGCAACAGCGACAGTAAAAGTAACTTCAAAAATCTTTAACACCAGTTTTAAACTACATAATGCAAAAGCAAAGAAATTATCCACATAGCGAAGAAATATTAGCGATATACCAGCGATAAAATGTTAGTAGATTATGAATGAAGCATAGGAAAGCGTTAGCAACTACGCAACGCACACGTAACACTTATCATACATCATGTACATTTCTCTATTAATATTTTGTATTGTACTGAATCAATGTGTGAAAACAACAACAACAACAACAATAAATATGGCAACAACATTTTTATTGCGAATACTAATTGTAAAGGAAAGCAAACAAGTGAATTCATTTTAAATTAAAACTAAATACTGATACGATATGCAATGAAACGGAACACTGTGTAGTTTGTACTGCAAATTGCAAATGGCAGGAAGCAAAAAACGAAAGCAACAACCAGCAAGCAAGCAAGCAAAAATCATAAGGAATATAAAATAAATAAAGTAAATCAAAACAACATACAAACCCAATCGTACCAAATTCAATTTGAAAGTCACTTGTACGCTTACCATGTAAGAGCAGAATTGCTAAAGGGAAAGTACAGAATGAAACAAATCGGCTGCGTGCACTAGTAATACATATATATCTATACTATATGCATAAATATACATACATATACTATACATAAATATATACTACTGGAGGCACATGGGCGGGATGTGGTTAGCAGCGCTAAACGCATGTTGAAAGTAACATGAAAGCAGCAACGACACCAATACAGATATCCCAGTGATTGTAATTGAGAAAGGAATAAAATTCATACAACTGCATTTCAATACGATTTCATTTATTACACTACTCTGTTCGAGCCTCGCATCCACTGACTGTGTTGGGGAATACACAATAATGCGTGTAAGGCAGAACAGTTGTCGGTGACTGACAGCCATTTGTGAGTGCACAGACAAATGTTTTACTTTGTATGGTATCAAATTACCAATTCACAAATAATGAAGAAATAAGAAAAGTACCCAAAATATTTTAGATTGAAGCGAAATGGGCAACAAATAAAACATGCGAAAGAAGCGAGAAAATGTGGCCAAGGAGTGGATAATCGTTATGATTTTATTGGCGGCAGGCAGAAAACCCCAAAATAGAATTAGGTGAGGCGAGTCATTTAGAATGTGTCGTAAAAAAGTTGGCAAAAAGTTTGTGAATGGATGAATACATAGAAGCGGACTTTAATGTAGGGTGAGGCCGACAGGCGAGAGACTTTAAGGTTGAACCACGGACTGTTTGTTTCATGCTAAAACGTAAAAGCTAATAGAGGGGCGTACGAATGAGGTTTTAAACTCGAAAAAATTACCAACAAAGTTAATTGTGTTTCTGGATGTGAGTATAAATGTGAATAGGACCGATTTTTGATATAGTTTTTGAACGAAAAATCAATGAAAGAATGGTGAACGGTATGAAAGGATTTTTAGACAAGCCACTTTGGAGTGAAGAAAAAAGAACGAAAGTTCGTTCAGAAAGGGAAAAAGTATAAACAGTCAGTAAAATGATGGTAGGGCAAGAAAAAAATTAAATTGAATTAAAAACACTTTGAGGCAAAACAAATAGCTTGAGGAATGAACGCTTTGGTGGTTTAATAAAATGTAAACATCATCACCAAACAATTTTTTTAGCGAGATGTATGAATTCATGTACGAATAAATAGAATAGATTCCAAAACGTTTTGTACGGAAGTCCACGAATGAATGGATGAATGAAAGAAGACTCAACGAAAGCCAGAACACACGTGACAAGTGACAAAAAATACACGAAATAATTAATGAAATATGAATAACATTCTGGCCAGATTATTTTAATCAAACACAAAATTGCAGCCAAATAATTTGCTTTCTGGTTACATGGAAAAAAAGACAGAATTCCAACCAAATTATTTTATGTTAGAGCAGCCAAGCGAAAAAAAAATATAGACGAATGCAACAAAAAAATTTTGGTTATAATTGGTTATTGCATGACTATAGTATTGACGGCAATGTTAGGCAGATATCCAGCAATGAACGGCTAAAGCAATAAATTATAAAAAAAATTCTCATACTTGAGGGGCGAATGAGTTGAGTTAATAAATTAATGAAAAAATTATCAGCAGATTAATGCAGGAACGAATGACGGACTGGAATGTAAAGAAAGCATCCACTGTGTGGTTTTGTGAATTGAAAATGTGACTCCTAACAAACTAATGCACCACTTAACCCAAACGTGCCGGAATTCTTTTTCTTTCGAATTCTGCAAACAAATTTTTTGAGCGATTTAATATGAAGCATAATTGAAAAATAAAATTTTTTTAGTGCATGTTAAGTGTGACCATATGGTCACGCTAAGCGCTGTCGGGTTAAACTGTGCCAGCCAAGTGAATGAATAACAGTTTAGGAATGGACAAGTTAATTCATAAAGTTGCAAGTTGAGGGCCAGTTGAGGTTCAGCTACAAAGAAAGGCCAAGAGATCGATTGGATATTGAGAGTGGGGTCCCAGATTCATGACATGAACCAAGAAATTAAATTAATTGTGCATAATGAAATGCATAATGCTTATACTATATATGAATAGATGTATTCAGTAGCAATAATAACTGCAACAACTCTCTTTTTTCTATGAAAATATTGAATAAAGCCAAGCAATGCAGTGTTTTAAATGTTTTGTTGCGAAAGTCAGTGCAAATGGGGTGTAAATGATTTGTGCATGAAACGAAAACACATATTAGCCTCTGAGGAAGTAAGTGCAGAAAAGAGTCTGCGGGCGCTTCTGCGCATTCTGGGCTCTGTAAAACTTGCGCGTTCAAAGACTGTAAAAAGCATTGAGTCTGAGTCTGATTATGTGTTTTTGTTTTGTTTCACACCAATTCCAGACGGGAGTTTCTTTGAAAGTATAAACTGATGCAAAATATATTGGCCAACTATTTTATTTTGGACGATCCGAACTTTAACTGAAAGAGAAAAGAACTTTGAATTTTAACTAAAAAGAGAAGACTTTTTTGCAAACACTTATTCCGCAGCACTATCAACGGTATGAAAAACAACTACAGTGGAGGAAAATCAATGCAATTGCAATAAAGTTGAGAAACATATAAAACAACAATTCGAATATATGAAAGTCGAATCAAAACCAATAAAGCACAAAAACATTTTGTTAGTGCGAAACTCGCAAGGAAGCGGCACAGAGAATTAGTGAAATCCAATCCAATCAAATTGAAAACGAGTTCTATAACTACGATTGAATCATTGTGTAAAACTAATATACATAATTTTAATAAATACTAAATAATATATTACCAATTATAGTAACATTGACTATAATGATAAAATATGTGTTTAATGTAATAATATTAATAATAATGATGATACAACAACGGCGTCAAACAACAAACAACAACAACATCAAACAAGAATATAAATGTATATGAAAAGAACGAATGATTGTGGTTTTATTTTTGGGTGGGATTGTGACACGGTCGCATTAATTTTGTAAACAATTGTATATATATTGTTGTAGCAAAAAAGCTGATATGGGACAATAAAATACGACAAAAAATCGGTACTTTAATTCAAAGATTAACTAAATTTCAAATTATCATTTAATTATGTTTCAATACAATAATGTCCCATACTAAACTGGCATTAAAATATTCCAACCCATGTATCTCGGCTAAAGTTGCTTCAGCTAAAATTTTGAGTTAATCCACAATTCAAAATGGCTTGAATAGGCTTTCGATTTGCAGGTAAGACAGACCCCCAACTTGTGGTATCACAACGGGCCCATTTCGCGGCCTAAGTGTGTCTTCCGGCCACCTTAGCATAACCTAACCCGACCTTACCAACAATTTTGTTGAAAAGTTACCACAATTTGTATACTTTGAATTTAACATATTGGACATTTTGCGCTGATGCGCAAAAGCTGCTTTGAAAGCTTCTTTACATTTCCATTACTTTCGCTAAATTGTTTTTCTCAAAAACATTCCAAACAAACTTGCGCTATTAACATGTTTGTACTATAATTTTCCAAGCCGAAACAATGTTGATATTCAATTTAAATGGCAATGTTGCTAGAGGAAAACACGCAACATGTTGATGAAATCTAGTCAAGACACCCTGTTCATACAACTTAAATTTGCTCTCAAATCGTATAAATTTATGTATTTTCACGTAAAAGCACTGCAGTTGAAAACTAAAGTTTTTTCTTGTATTAATTTTCATATTGATTGAAACATTTACCCTAGCAACATTAAAAACTAAACACTTTTGTTTCTGCACCTTTGCAACTAAATTTACTAACAACATACAACCAATGGAAGCGTTTGGAAAGTAGCATTTCTGACATTCACTCATTTCATTTCGTTTTTGAGCATTATTTTACTTGTTTGTGAGCTGCTGCCTCATATTACGAGAATAAGGGCCACAAAGAAAAACAGCGAAAATAATGTAGCTCCGACGAAAAAATGGAAAAACATTCAGATTTTGGTAAATAAATTGTAAATTCTTATTCGCTCCTTGTGCCGAGAGTGTTTTGCAACGATTAACGTTGAAAGTGTGACTGCAGCAAGTGCAATCGCCGTGAAATTGTGCGCGCATTGTATGGAGACATCGATGCGTGGGCGCTGCAGTGGAATTTTTCTGCTTTTTCCAATTTCGCTGTGAAGCAATTGAGTTTAAAGTCAAAATCTAAAGTGCATTGGCAACAGCAAAGTGTGGTTTGTCTGTCGATTGCGGTCGTGTGTGCACTGAAGCGCAGCGGTCTTTGGGCCAAAGCGGGGAACAAGTGTTTGTTGTTGTTGTAGTTGTTGTGTTTCGTCATTGGAATGCGTGTTGTGTGTGTGTGATTCACCCAGTGGAGGGGCGCCGCACGAGCTGCATCTCTCAGGGTCAGGGTTGCGTGCGTGTTTTACAGAAATAAACAGTCGGAAGTGATGGCATGGTGTGAAAGTGAAGTTGGCAGGTGGCCCATTAATGATTTTCTCTTTCCCACCTGCACTTGCTCTGTTTTTCTTGCAGATACTGCACACATTCCAAATTCTGCCAGAACGACGGCCAACACGTTCGTCACTGCCCAGCGGTCGCAGCAGCAACAACGCAGCCTCCATACGTCCGCCTCCTGTGCCGGCTGCCTGAACACGCTGCACCTTAGTCGCGAGGAGTTTGTGGTGGCGCTGAGCCAAAAATGGCACAGCGACTGCTTCCGCTGCTCGGTCTGTGACAGTCACCTGCACGACTGGTACTTCGAGAAGGAAGGGTTACTCTTCTGCCGCGATGACTATTGCCAGCGCTTCGGCGAGGCCTGCCAGCAGTGCAGCGCCGTCATTACGGGCCCCGTGATGGTGGCCGGCGACCACAAGTTCCATCCGGAGTGCTTCTGTTGCAGTGCCTGCGATGCCTTCATTGGCGACGGCGAGTCGTACGCACTGGTCGAGCGCTCCAAGCTGTACTGCGGCAACTGCTACAAGAAACAGCTGTCGCCAGCGGGTGCAGCAGACGCAACGGGTGGAGCGTCGGGCGCCGGAGCGGCGAAACCGCTGCACTCTATACGGCTGGTGGAAATACCCAAAGATGCCACACCTGGGCTACGGCTGTCGGTGGACAATGTCGGCGCGCAGCGTCACTATCCGGATGGATGCAGTGGTGGCGGAGCGGCCGGCACGAGCGGCATACAGGCGCACGGCAGCGCATCGCCAACGACAACAATGCGATTGGATGGCGCGATCGAGCTGTGCCCAGCTGTACGCATTTCAGAGTGAGTGGGCCCGTCTGGTAGCGAACTTACACTTTGCAGTGCACACTAATAGTGTGCGTTGCAACCGAACGTCAACATGACTAACGACACTGACATGCGGCGGTAACGGTGGCGGTGCTCGAAAGCTGAAACTGTTCATGAGTCAAAGACATTCGATCGAATCGGTAGTGCATGTGGCGGTCAGCTAGGGAAAAGCTGTCGAAGCCACACAGAGCAGGCGTGATTAAAGTGTTTAATGTTGGCGGTTGGTTTTTGAGTGTTTTCGGTGTGGTAACACTCAAAACAGCTAAGAATTACTGAATCGATTTAATGGGCTGAGATGTTTGTCAGCGTTTACTCGCTTAGATTGACCAAACGCGCGACCTACAAATGAAGACTAGATTTCAATTGGATCGAATATATTTTAATTGGATTTATACGATTTTTCTTTGCCCTTCAGAACAATAAGTAAGCATTTTCTATAAAGTGGTAAGTGAAATTGATACAACTACTCACTAAAAGTGCATTCACTAATGTAAAAGAACGAATCAACGAGAAATAGCGACCCAGTCCCACAGTATTTTAAAGCGCAACTGTGTTGAGAGTGTTATGAATTATTTCGGAATTTCTAGATTGGTGCTTGATCATGCACCTGACGTCGAAAGCGTCCACCTAACTGATGTGTTATTTATTTACACTCGTTTTATCAGCGAATTGTTTGGTTGATTTAAGACCTTCGAGCCTTTAAGTTGCGCTATCACTGAAATTAACTCAGCCCAAGTGATTGAATTATCATTTTTGGAATGTGAATACTTCTGCGCCAAGTGTATTTTATATATGCGAAGGTAGGCCGCAGCCGCGTGCTATCAGTCGTCGCTTATCAGGGCCGTACTTTAGCGCTGGTGACGTTCTGTGTTATTTTAAAGTGCATGGCGCAGTAGTTTTTTATTGTGCGCTGCTTGCTTCACGCTAAACTGACACTTAGTCATCGCAAAAATAAACAAAAAACAACGCCACGACCGATAAGCACTGCGCAAGCAGCGCTGACCAGCCCGCCATCGCCGTTCGGTGTCCGCCGGTCAATTTAATCGAATCGCATTGACAAAAGCTATCGGCTACCGTTAACAACGTTCCGTCGCCTATTTCGCACAACAATAACAAACATTAATTTATAACTAATCAAATCAACTTAACGCACTTTCTTTGTCTTTCCCTGCTCTGCTCTCACTGCCAAACCACACAAATTGCTTGCTTAACTCCGGGACGGGCTGCATATCCTGTCGCAAAATATCAAATACAAAAATCGAAACAATTCCAAAAACCATGCAACTAACACAGATTCATTTGTAGAATTTACGGCCGCGTGGGCAAATACGTTTTCTCCTTTATTACATCAGTGATCGATCAGTGTTGTGGTAGCGATCATAGGTAACGGCCGCTTTGTTTTCTATTTGCCTTTTTAACTAATTTCGATTGCTAACATCAGTCTGCTTCCCAACTTCGCCAAACGCTAACCTTGTCACTTGCTCCTCGGCAGGATCGACGTGAACTTGGCCAACCTGCACATCGGTGATCGCATTTTGGAGGTGAACGGCACGCCGGTCAGCGACTCGTCCATCGAGCACATCGACAAACTGATCCGCAGCACCGAAAAAATACTGCAGCTGACGGTTGAGCACGACCCGGGCCAGGTGTTTCGCAGCTGCAGTCAGGCGGACATATTGAAGCGCGGCAGTGGCAGCGATCTCCTGCATCCACCGCCATTGGCCACCTCCGCCTCCAGCGTTGAGGTGTACGGCCGTCACGCCGACCAGTGCCTCACGAGTGCAGCTACCAACACCCACAACAGTAACAGCAACCGCGACAGTGCTGGCAGCGGCGGCTCCCCCACTCGACTCAGCAAGCAGGACAAGGAACGCATCTACAAGCGCAAGGATGAGGGCTACGTGAGCGGCACTAAGACGCGTCAGCTGCGCAAATGCAAGAATCTCAACATGATCGCTGCCGACATGACGGCCACGCCGGAGTCAGTCGTCGGCAATCACGCCGCGCACACGGCGCATTCGAACGCCACCGCCGACACTACCAATCTGCCGCTGAAAGAGAAGGAACGCTGCTCGAGCATGTCGAAGCTGATCGACGAGCAGCACGCCCCACTGCCGCAGATCTACGACCTGTCGCGCACCAAGTCGTTCCGCGTGGAGCCGAAGCCGCAACGTATTTTCCGCGCCTCCGACCTGGTGCTGGGCGAGCTGCTGGGCAAGGGCTTCTTCGGGCAGGTATACAAGGTAACGCATCGCCTCACAAAGGAGGTGATGGTGCTGAAGGAGCTGTACCGGGTCGACGAGGAGGCGCAGCGCAACTTCCTCAAGGAGGTCGCCGTGCTGCGCTCATTGCACCACCAGAACGTGCTGCGCTTCATCGGCGTACTGTACAAGGACAAGAAGCTGCATCTGGTTACCGAGTACATACCGGGTGGCTCGTTGAAGGAGCTCATACACGACTCCGGCCTGCCACTGGCGTGGCCGCAGCGCGTCTCTTTCGCCAAGGACATTGCCTGTGGCATGAGCTATCTGCACTCCATGAACATCATCCATCGCGATCTCAATTCGTTGAACTGTCTTGTGCGGGAGGATAAGACGGTGATAGTGGCCGACTTTGGGTTGGCGCGCATCATCACCGCGCCGCTCCATAGCACCGGCGGCGCCAGTGGCGCGCCCAGTAGCAGCAGCATAGATCGATGGAGCGGCAATGGCGCGTGCCTGAGTCCGAATGGCACGTTGGGGCGCAGCAAGAGCCGCCAACGACGCCAGCGCTACACCGTAGTGGGAAATCCCTACTGGATGGCGCCCGAAATGATGAAAGGCTTCAAGTATGACGAGAAGGTGGACGTTTTTTCCTTCGGAATTGTGTTGTGCGAGGTGAGTGTGTGTGGACTGTGAGTGTGACCCCTGCTTAACTTGTCTCTTTTTATTGGCAGATAATTGGACGTGTGCAAGCGGATCCGGATTTTTTGCCACGTACCTCCGACTTTGGTCTAAATCAGAAAGTGTTTCGCGATAAATTCTGCCAACAATGTCCAGAAGCGTTTTATAAAATTGCCTTCCTGTGCTGTGATCTTAATCCCGACAAGAGGTGTGTACATTATTTTTATTAAAAGGAACACTTTTTAGTAAAACCTCCTCATTCCCACAGACCGTCCTTTGATATATTGGAAATTTGGCTAGAAAGTCTATTGGCGTCCCTCGCCGTCAGTCAGCCGCTGCCCCCCGAACTGCTGTACGACATAGAGAACTATCAGGGTACTATTAGCATCAGCAGCACGCCGGATGATATACTCACGCCCAAATCGAATTTAAGTCGCGACGATTTGAATGAATTGGGCCGCACCGGCAAAAGCAACAAGGCACCAATACAACCACAATCTCAAAGCCAACTGCACGATGCGCTTACACCGCAGAACAGCGGGGGCTTTAAGCATTGTGGCGACACGCTAAAAGTGGAGGAGAAGGAGAATACGCAAATTTTGCGCAGCGACATACCGAAATCGCCGCATTTGGGCAAAGACTTCTCGCCGAGTGGTGAGCGCATACGCGACAGCATGCGTGCTCGCAGGCGACAGCGCCTTATGCAAGCACAGCAACGCGGACTGACGCCGGAGAACAAGTGCACCGATCGCGTGCTCGAGGCTGTCAAGCAGACACTGCAAAATGCAAATCGCGGTGTAAAAAAAAGTCGTCCGTATGGCGAAAAGGGTTTTCTGCTGGACATCAATCGTGACGGTGATCTGCGCCTGAACAACGTGAAAGACTTGAGCAATTGCTCCGATTTTGACTCTAGTTGTGATACGAGTCTGAACTACCACGAGGTGAACGCCGTGGATGATGTGAAATGCGATGAGCCATCAGCAGCAACGCCTCGACCCACTGTGCTGGTCGAGGCTGATGTCGAGGTGGAACTGAGGCCGAAAAGGCAAATACAAACTGCCGCTACGTCGCCCAAAGTGCCAGAAATAGAAGTTGAAGCAGAGCCAATGGCTGAAACAACACCAGCAGCAGCCGCTGCAGAAGAGGTTGTGGATTCGGTGGCTTTGAATACCATGCAACAAGTACAAAACAAAATTGCACAAAAATCATACCGCAACGCGCTGGACGACATACGTACCAAGCTGAATTTGTGCAAAAACAAGTTCGACACAATCGACGCGGCAAACCGGCGCAACTTTAACAATTCGCAGAGCTCCATGAAGACCTTCTTCAAGGTGGGCAACGGCAGCGTCAACAGTGTAGCCGCTGGTTGCAGCGCAAGCGAAAGCGTATACAAGACACCACCAGAGGCGCTGAAAATGTTTCAACGTCTGGAGGCTGCTGAAGTAGCGGCTGCTCATGGTGCCGGCAACAGTTGCAACTCGAGGCCGCAAACGTCCACTTATCGCGTCAATCAAACACCGATTTTTGGACGTAAGCAGTTGCCGAAGTCGGTGGAGCTTTATACGCCGCACTCCGAGTCGCTGGAGAATCTGAACAGCATAACGCCACTGCCCTGCTCCGCGAGCACTAAAGTAGAAAAGCTGAAGAAAGACAAAAGTCCGTCCAAGCGAGCGAAATCTCCGAAACCGATGCACAGCGCAACCAGCACGTTTAGAAGTTATTTGGGCGCCGATGCAGAGGAATCGGCAATGACGCCATTTCGAAATGGCGCGGAAGTATCGCCGAAGAAGAATCGGCTCACAAGCAGCAATGGTGGCAACAGCGGCGGCAAAGACAGTACAAACGAACGACTCGAGTCGAGTCGAGCCAATGTGAGTAGTCGCCTGTTTGGAACGAGAACAGCAGCGAAAACAACCACTTTGGCGTCAGTGCACACGCGCGAGTCCGCGCCGACAACAACGCAGCGACGCACGCTATCACCCACAAAAGCCAGTGACACACGGCGACTAGCCAGCACCGGTGAGTCAAAGTGTATTTGTGGTATTCGAAATGTTTGAAAATTTTATCATTTTTATATTTTCTAGCTCCAGTGCATCATCGGTCACGTCCTGCGCACAGCAGTAACCATCACCACAACTTGCCGCCAGTTGCAGCGACAGCGCATCCGTCCAACAAATCCAGCCGCTTGACAATTCTAAGCCCAGAGAAAATTCATCGCCTCAATGCCAAGTTGACCGACCAAAAAACGAAGAAAGCTGCGGACACAAAAAACCACTCATCGCACGCTACCGCTTCATTGCCCCTAAACGTGACGTCGTCATCGTCGTCCGTTGCCGTGAATAACACCGATCAGTCAATACAGACGGAGCGTCGCAAACGAAATGCGAATCGCGCGCAATTCTATACGCGATTTTGAATAGAGAAAAACCCTTGAATCGAACTTTCGAAAATCGAACACTCGAACATACGAAATTCGACCGTTGGGATGAAGCCGGTAAAAGGTGGGGCGGGGGATGCGTTTGACATGGCATGGCAAAAAAAATTAACTAGAATAGAGAAACTTCAGCAGAGTTTCAAAACAGAACTGGCAACTGTGAAACGAGTGGCAATAGCGATAGCAATTAAAAGGGAAGGTAGGAACGATAAGCATGCCTAACGATATACTTAAACGATGCTTTGCAAATGGGCCAAAATTACCGATACGATGCCGATAATTAAGGTCGACAGCAACTTCCAATCACAGATTTGCTGAACTAACTCTTTAGCAGCAAGACAACTGACACATACTGCAGTTGGGAAACAGTTTCTTGTTAAAAAGTGCCTAAATAAGCGGTATGCAATATTGTTTCTTATGTTATATATAGAACGTGTACATAATGGCAAGTTTACCCACTAACGAAAGGAAATTTAGGTATAATGCACATACGGACAAGAACACGCACTAACACTGCTATACAGGGTACGTTCGATTGAGGAATTTATAGAAGTTTTTGAAGCGAACTAATTGCAGAGTAGAGCAAAGCGAAATTTACACTTTCACTACCTCACGCTGCTGCGCCTACTACTCAGACTACTAAAGCACAAAAACTAAAAGTAGGCAAGAAATGAAACGCGTACATTTTGTTCGATTTTGCCAATCTTACGCCTTTTACTACTTACTAACCACCGCCAACAAAACTCGCCGCGAATCAATAACGGAAAACGTAAATGATAACGAATCGACGAGGCGAAATCTACTTATTAAACTTATTGCAACAGCAACACCTACACTGCAGTGCCATCTTGCGCGAGTGCCGCACAACGCTCACCGTTCACGTCGTCTTTATGTGTGTGTGCAAACGCGCATGCCTAGCAAATTGTTCTTCGTTCGTTCAGTTTAAATACTGAAAACTTAATTAATTGAAATACTAATCGTAGGCAAACTAACAGTATTTCCATATATTTGCGTAGCGATGCAGTCTTTGCGCAGCGCATAGAATTTCATCATGTCTGTATATTAATTAATTTTTTACTAAAATTAACCTTTGTAGTATTCCTTTTCTACGTATAGTAATTCTATGGCCATTGATTTCGTGTATAATATTTTGATATTTTACTAATTTAAGTTGGAATGTAATTTCATTTTGCATTAGCTGTAAGTTTGCTGTTTAAGTCCAACAATTAGCTGCAAAATTATTGCTCTCTTCGACACATTGTCTAATGTTTAATTTATATACAAAATTAGGGGCATGTACTCAGCGCTACTTGCAACGAAATTCGAATTGCTTCAATGCAACATTTTGCTCAAGAAAAGACAAAAACAAAGTCAACCGAAAGACACGAAAGTAAAAGACATGAATGTATTTTTTGAGAAATCACTTTGATGAAACTAACTGAATAATTTAAAATAAAAAATAAGTATAGAAAGAAATGCACAGTTTTGCATAAAGAATGCACTCTCGCCAACGCAGTGCGTGTGAGTAGCAGAAAAGTGGTCACCTATTTGGATGCAAAAATTGCAATATAAAAACAATTTATTTGGCAAGAAAACTCTACAAAAGACATACAAATATATTAAACGACTAGCCACTGAAGTTTAGTCGCTGTACACACCTTGACAGCATTAATTGTTGAATGAAAGTGATTCTTTAAGCGCACTTGCCGGCCTTCGTAAGCGTTCATTTTTCTGTTACGACGCGCACTCACCTAAACTGTGATTAACTTATGTATGTACGAAGGTGTAGTAAGTATTAAATTTGACAAATAATTAAACGATAACAGTGGAACTAATTGACTAATTGTAAGTGCAAATTGTAACATAAAACCGAACTCTTTGACTTGTGGTTAGTTTTAAGCGTTAACTTTAAATGTAATTCCCCGTTGCCGCTTTGCAGTGACTTTTATTGCCAACGCAGCAGTTAATTTTCGCAACAATCCACTTTGTCTAGAATAAATGTCAATTAAGCATTTTATTGGTTTAGTGAGATCGACTTTTGCGGTCACATTTTGCTTAAACTTAACTTTTTTGTACCTTCTCGAATATGTTTGTATACTTTGCCAAGAATCGGTTTTTTGTATTTGTATAATGTTTAGTCTTCTTGCTGCTTATTTGTGTAATGCCATTCCAGTTTGCGAATAAAACAAGCGTTATTTGATTATGAATTTCGACTATAGTTTTTAGTGGCTGTTGTTTTTATTGGCCGCAATGTTGCACCGCTGCAACTGATGGCAGTTGTTACAGCTGCCGTCGACTGCCGCGGGGCCAAACGCCGTTCGGCCGTAATCGTCTCAAAGTTTTGGCGCATGCAACTTGCGGTGCGGTTTGTTTACAATAATTAAAAATCATAATACCGACCATAAGCAACAACAATAAAAACTTCTTAGAAACCACAACTTGCTGCCAAGTTGCTGTTGATGTATTGGCTTCTTTGTGCCGACCGCACAACAACCGCCGCTTCGACAAGTTTTGCTTCTGCGAGTGCAGCATGTGCGTCCCCCCCTCCTCTCTCCAGCCATTTCGCCAGCAATCTTTCTAGTCGACCACTCAACACAACTTGCGCCAAGTAATCAAATAATAAGAAAAAAAGACGGCAAAATTTGCTGTTTTTATGCCGCCAGTCAATTAGCCGAAAACTTTCGATTCAACTCAACGCCACCCCGACCTGGCGTCCTTCTCGGCCGGCTGACGACAGTGCGCTGTGCTCGTTGATGGCTTTCTTGTCTGTGTTATTGTTGGCGAGTGCGCAGCCGATGCCTGCCGCCGCGCGCTCCACATGCTCGCACTTATTAGCTCAGCGCCATACGTGACTGTCGGCCGCAGTGTGTGGCAACGCTGCAGCAACTTTTCGCCAACAAATTTGCATACAGCACAATAAAAACAACAACAGCAATCATGGCACAAATCCACTTGCCACAAGTTGCAGCACTCATTAGCAGCAGTTGGTCGTTGTGGCTGGCAAATTCCTGTTGCCCATTTTTGCTTACGTTCCACCCACGCCTGGCGCATGCACTGCGGCCGCCGCCGCCCTGTTGCCAGAAATTGCACAGCCTTCGCAATCTCGGGTCCATTCCTCATTCGCTCTTATCAGGCGAGCAGGTCGCCTAGTCAAATTGCTGGGCCGCATTCGCGCGTGTGCGCATGTGGCAGTGAGGCGCCACCGCGAGGCGGATATTGCAGCTATCGTTGCCACTTTTCCTCGGAATTCTCCATCGCCCTCTGGTCCTCGTAATAGGAAGACGGAGGTACACACGTAGTAATTAGCTGCACACGATAAACGTGACATTATTTTTGTGCAAACCACACAAAATCACAGCCAAAATCCAAAACAGCATCAGCAACAATAAGTACAGCAACAACAACAACAACAACCGATGAGTGGAGTAACATAAACAACACACAATGCAAACAGCAAAAAAAATCGCATAAATGAAAAGGAAACCCATCATCGTTGCTGACGGTCTATCTATCTGCTTCGGTTGCTGGCGTTGCCGGGGCACTGTCTTTCTGACTGTCTGTCGGCTGTGGAGATTTGGTCACGGTTTTTGTCGGGCGCCGCGCTGTTGTTTTTGTTGTTGTCATTGTTCTTATGTCACTACAAATGAGTGTGTCGACTGGTTGCAGCGCATCACCAGAAGCTGACTGCGGGCGGAGAAATGACAAAAATTCAGTTGCAACTTGGAAAATGAAAATTTTCAGCAGTCTTTCGACGAGCATTTGAATGTGTGCGTGCGTGTGTACGACCCATGCGAGTGTCCTTTACGTGCTCTGTGCGAGTTGATAATGATTGCCGAACGTATCGCTTGTTAAGCTGAAGCATTCAATTGTTTATGAAGTTCTTAACAAAAATGTTCACATACATGTTTACAATGGGTTTTACTTTGGTTAGAATGCAAACACAGCGACCGCGGTTGCTTAATGGAATCGAATCCTGGACTCAACTAGCACTCAAAAAAGAGACTCTAGTATCCGCTTCAACGGAGCAAGCGAGCAAAGAGATCAAAATATCTGCTCATATTTCCCTTTCATCCTTCTGTATCGCCATTAAGCAGTTGGTGCCTTCCTTCCATATATAAAATCGGTGGACAAACAAAAATAGTCAAGTGACACTGGGTTCCCCATGAACGGTAGCGTAGCCACGGGGCCCGAGATGAATGTTTTGTATTAACCCTCGGATGGACTTTGTCGTCTGGCCAGACGAAATGGTTCAAAAAAATAAAAAAATCACAGATTCATCTCCTTTCTACAGTGTATTTGTGGGTAACTAAGTAAGTATATATGAACATAATTTGTGTATATATATACTTACATACGTTGCCTACCATATAAACATAATAAACTTCATCTGTCATTGCGCTTTGCCTTGTCAAAAGCCTCACCCAGATTTCGTCTGGCCAGACGACAAAGTGCAAATGTGTAGTAACTAATTACTGCCCATCGAAGGGTTAAATAGAGTGATATTTTGAAACAAAATTACGCCTCTTCCACTTCAGATGGTTCCAAATTTAATATTCAAAGTATTGTCCATCACTAGCTATAACTTTTTCCCATTTTTCTGGCAATTCACGAATACCCTTTCTGAAAAATTCGGCCGGCTTTTCCGCTATCCACGAATCGATCCAATTTTTGACTTCTTCATAATTGGAGAAGTGCTGGTCAGCCAGGCCATGTTGCATTGATCGGAAGAGATAGTAATCGGATGGCGCAAGGTCTGGACTATACGGCGGGTGGGGTAGGACATCCCATTTGAGCGTTTCAAAGTAGGTTTTGACGACCTGTGCAACATGTGGCCGAGTATTGTCATGTTGCAAAATTACCTTGCCGTGCCTTTGTTCATATTCCGGCCGTTTTTCGCGCAGTGCTCGGCTCAAACGCATCAATTGTCGTCGGTAGACTTCCCCTGTGATCGTTTCATTCGGTTGCAACAGCTCATAATAGATCACACCCAGCTGATCCCACCAAATACACAGCATAACCTTCAGGCCATGAATATTCTGAACGGCCGGCGATGATGATGCATGGCCGGGGTATCCATACGTTGCTCGACGTTTTGGATTATCGTAATGGACCCACATCGCCAGTGACAATTCGATGCAAACAACTTTTTCTTTTGTGCCGTTGAAGCAGTTGTTCACACGTGAAAAATCGGCGTTCGACGTCTCTTGGCTTCAATTCATACGGCACCCAATGGCCTACCTTCCAGATCATTCCCATTGCTTTTAGACGATCGGAAATGGTTTGTTGAGCGACGCCAAGTGATTTTGCAGGTTCTTCTTGCGTTTGGGATGGATCTTGGTCGAGTAATGTCTCCAATTCGTGATCTTCAAACTTTTTTGGCTGTCCGGGCCGTTCATCGTCCTTCAAGTCAAAATTGCCACTTTTGAACCGTGCAAACCACTTCTGGCACGTACGCTCAGCTAGAGCAAGCACACCATACACTTCCACCAAAATACGATGACTTTCGGCAGCCTTTTTCTTCATATTGAAGTAATGAAGAAGTACTCCCCGCAAAAACACTTTATTCGGCACAAAATTCGACATTTTCAGAGTAAAAAAAAGTATTGTTGTTTACGCTTCAGCTAAATGACACATACTGATTCTGAAACTATATGACAATAGCTTTCCAACACATATTTGGAAAGGTGAATCACTGTTCACAAAATCATGTTACACCATCTGTTAGAAAACCGCACGAATTAACCGGTACCCCTATTACAAATTAATTGTTTAACGAAATGTGAGCATTTCTTTGAAAACATGAATCGAATTTTTCCATCGGTTGATTTATTTTCTATCAAATAGTACTTACAACAAACGAATTCGTTTTATGAATTTGAACAAATTCGTTCATCTTACTATCGGGTGTTTTTTTTAGAGGTATAGAACTTCGAATTGAAATAAAACACAAGAAAATCGTTTTAATGTCCATCAATTTGGCTTTATTGGAAGGATAATTTTATGCCATTAATGTTTAAATATGATTTCGGGCATGTGGCCACCGCGGCTGGCTCGAATAAAGCCAATTCTACAGGTCCAATTTTCAACCACTTTTTCGAGCATTTGGGGCCGTATGTCGGCAATAACGCCACGAATGTTGGCTTCCAAGTCCCCTAACGTTTCTGGTTTGTTGGCGTAGACGAGCGACTTCACATATCCCCAAAGAAAATAATTCAATGGTGTCAAATCACACGATCTTGGTGGCCAATTGACAGGTCCATTCCGCGAAATTATGCGCTCATCGAATGTTTCCTTCAATAAATCGATTGTGACGTGCGCTGTGTGGCATGTAGCGCCGTCTTGTTGGAACCACAACTCATCCACAATCATGCCATCCAATTCGGGAACAAAATAGTCGGTTATCATGGCTCTATACCGGTCTCCATTAACGGTAACTGACTCCTCTTCTGACTGGGTCCTCTTCAACATTTTGCTCTACAGCGGCAATTGTTTCTTCGGTGCGCACTGTTCGACGTCTCTGCGGATGCGTATTATCACATAGAGTAAACGTAGTGCGAAAACGACCCATGGTTAACCGAATTAATTGCTCTGATGGACGATTATGTCGACCATAAAATGGACGGAGCTTGCGGTAAACTTCGCGAACTGAACCATTATTTTCGAAATAAATTTGCACGATTTGCAAGCGTTGTTCTTTTGTCAACCTGTTCATGATGAAATGGCAAACCAAACTGAACATAAATGACATTAGAGTTGGCAGATTTGACCACAAGTTTTATCTCTATTCGAAAAACAAACCTCTAAAAAAAACACCCTATAGAAGGTCCCGCCAGCCTAGCGGTAGCGCACTAGCCTCCGCACCCAGGACAATGAGTTCACATCTCACTGGAAGCCCTTTCCTTGTACTTTTCCAAATTTTCAATATTTCTCGGTTTTCAGTTGGCCATTAAATAAAGAAAACAACGTATCAGGCAGACTTGTTAGGATTGACTCATGCACTGGAATACTTTATTGACTCTCAGGTATCTAATATGCCGATCCTTGTAGCGCTGGTCAACCAGATGATGATTAAACTTCATAAATTCAACGGGTGTGCCTATGACAACAGGATGACTCTTATGTGTGAGTCATCATATACTGGAATCGAGTAAACTAAGCAGACCATGATTAACTAGTATACCACTTTATTTTATGAAGAACGGACCACTCCTTCTAATTTGTCCCGCGGTTGTATGGAGTCGAATCACTGTGCGCTGGTGTCCCTTGAAATCGGACAAGTCAAAGAATTAAACAAAATGTATACTTTTTGTTGTCGTCAAACTATTCAGACCCCACCGAATTGCACTCACCAATGGCCGACATTTTATTGTGCAAAATTATTGAACATTCGCTGGAGGAATGTCTGAGTCGACCGGCATAGCTGTCAGCAAAGGATACCAAAGAACAAATAAATAAAATACAAAATTAAATCAGAAAACAACGACAACAACAGCACAACATTGTTAGCAAGAATTATTAAGAATGTTGCCAACCTTGACGGTTAGTGAGCGTATGTCCCGAAATTCTCCCGAGCATTGCCAACTAATTGAGACAGGACGTAAAAGCGATGAAGCGGTGAACCAGCAACAAATCGCCGGGGCGGTGAGAATGTCAAAATATGATAAAAGCGCGACAATTCAGCAAACGCGGCAACTGGGAATTGCAATGTTGCTGCTGCTGTGTTGCTACGCTGTGTTGTACGTAGCTATAAATATTACAACAACAACACTAACAACAGCAACAAAAGTAAGCGAATGAATGGCGAAAGCAAGGTGCCAGCATTCGTCAGCAATACTAAGCTGTTGTTGTTGTGATTGTTGCTGTTGTGTGTTGCTGGCAGCAGCGGCAACAGAAGCGCCACATTGGCGCCACTCTAAATCTTCATTTTGCACATAATTTAGGCCCACCAAACATGATGTCGGTTGCAAGTTGCAAGCGTAAAACAACAAACACAACAACGATAGTCGTCGCAGCAGCCGTCATCAACAACAACAACAACACCAACAATCGCAGTGGTTCGCAGCGCAAATAAGCCAAAGTCAGATCAGAACTTTGTGCAACAATGACAACCAAAAACGCAATTTGTGACTGTTGATGTTGTTGTTCAAATATTGTTGTTGTTGATGCTTTTGCGACTGCTTTGCTGTTGCTGTTGTTGCAACAGTGGGCCGAAAACATCAAAGAGCGCCTGAGGAAAGCAGACAGACAGTCGCACAGACAAATCAAGCCGCGCTTACAAAAACAATAGCCACAGCACTTCTGATACATGGCCGAAAGCAACAGCAACAACAACATAAAACAATATAAACTTTTTCGCGAATGGCTCGACTCACACTTTTTTCGTAGGCCGTCAGTAGCAATCGCGAGCGCGCTTGCACACAGTTTGTCCGCGTCAAAAGGTGCTGGCTGGCAGACAGCCGAAGGCGCTGAAGGCCCACTCGTCGCCGACATTTGGGTGCGCGACACATGAATTCGAATTCGCCATTGTTTTTGGCCTGTTGAACGCAGCACCTGGTGGCCCTGGTGAAGCTGCTTCGGCATCGTTGACCAGAAGCCAAATTGCCAAGTTAATTGTGTGGACATGGACATGGATCAAGCATTTTGACTGTACTATCCATTCCATTCCATAAGTTAGACTCATCAAGGAATCTTCATGATAATTTGGAGGAGTACAAATTGTGCTACCACAATGAGCCGCGAATGCGATGTGTGCTTTCGTGCAGAAGGCTGCCACTACAAACTTATCTAACGTACATGTAGGAAGAAAGAATGCAATAAAGAAATTCTAAAATTTCAAAGCAAAAACAAAATAATCCAAAAAATATTTACACACGTGAATTAGCCAATACCAACAAATCATGCAAGCAGCAAGCAACGTTCAAACTAGCTTCAGCTCAACAATCAGCTGCAGCCAATGAAACCGTCACAGCAGTACTTTGGTAATAGTTCCGTTGACAAAAACAACACATTGACAGAGCAGATATCTAATAACCAAAAAATGTATACGAACCTCATCAGAGGCATTGCAAGCAACAAGAACAACAATGACCACACAGTTCTACCGACTGACCGCACACCACTGGCCGCCATCATCAACAACAACCGACCACCGACAGCAGCAACAACAGAAGCAGCCATATGCTCAGCAACCAGCAACATGTCTTTCAATCAACAAAATCAACATTTCCGTTTTTGAGTGTTCACGACAATGACGACGCCACCGCTGCGGCTGCCGTTGCCGTTGCTGATGGGCCCAGTTGACGGTCTGTGTGGGTGGCAACGTTTGATTTGAGGAAGTGTAATCCAAATTCAGTGAAGTTGTTAATCCGACTGCGCCAGCCACTCGCACTCAATGCGCAGCAATCGTGTGTTGCTGTTGTTGTTATTGTTGCTACTTTTACTGTATGAGACTTTTGTATTGTTGTTGTTAGTCGAAACGATGGCG
Organism: Melieria crassipennis; assembly: GCA_963668005.1. Lineage (NCBI taxonomy): Eukaryota > Metazoa > Arthropoda > Insecta > Diptera > Ulidiidae > Melieria > Melieria crassipennis. The sequence goes on from OY764962.1 coordinate 42,221,281, forward strand.
AATGGTTTTAGTGAACGGAAATTGTGGAAATGAAACTCGCATACGTTGAATATTTAGTTGAATCTTGTGCAAACGAAAAACAAACCGTTGAATGTTATAGTTTTTGTTATTCAGTTATTTTCATAGGTATTTAGTTGGAGCGCAGCCACATATCAGGAATATCAATATAATGTTTCATTGAGAAGAAAAAGTAGAAGAAAAAGTGTTTGGCACATAAAGAGTTCTTGTACTGAAAGGTTTTTCATTAAACATCTCTAAACCTTAGAATTGAATAAAAAGAGTTGTATATAAGATACCGATTAACGTAACCAACACAAGGCAATGGGTCTTGCGGAGGTCTTATGCTGCAGAGAGGCATGGACAAGGAAAAAAATAAGATATGGCGGATATCAATGGTTATTTGAATTTTAGTACATTTAATACTATTATTCTTTGGAAAAGATATCAACCAAATGGCCTTAAAAGCATTTATGTCAACATTTCAAAACTCAATCCTTAAAAATCCAGGGTTAGTAAAAGTCCCCAAACATTTTCATCCTTACTTCCGCCGCAGTAATCATCCAGCCACAGCTCCACTACGACCTAAAAGATATTTTTGTTTTCAACATTTTTCCCATACACACTGATCTTCAAAAATGAAATTTTGAATAAGTACGAAATAAACACTTAAACTCATTTTCAGTTTTGGTTTAATTCTGGCGTTGAAGTTAATTTCTGAGCTTTAATGTATTCAGAGACCTATAGTAGAATTTGATGGCGAATATTTTCGTCGTACATTTTTTCCTTAAAAAGTCCTGTTTTACGGAACATTTTTGGCCTTTTAGAAAAAAAGGGTCAAATTGACCCATACAAATAGTAGCTACAGGGTTAAAATGTTCCACAAAAATATTCTTCGTAGTATTTTACATCAAATTGCTGAACCCATCATATACCTGAAATGAAAGGTTACATGGTTTTCGTATGCCGATTCACCATAAGAATGTGCAAAAGGGGGAAAACTTTGACCCCCCTAAAAAAAAAAATTCAGATGTAAACTTTCAAAACGCCGATACACGTATATTTTTTTTTGCTCCCCTCTACCAGAATCCGTTGTCAGAACCTTGTTATATTTTTTTGTGTTGTGCAGTGTAATTTGGAGACGTTTTTGAAAATATGCTTAAAAAAGCTTTGTATCGGAACGCAGAAAGTCAATAATGGAAAACAGTCTAGGAATCCCTCCACGACTAATAGGGGATGTATATATCATTAGAGTCCGACCGATTAACCGGCATCGGCATCGGCTAGTATCGGTCAATGAAATTGATATCGGCATCGGCCAAAAAAATAGGTATCGGCCTTTTTTGGCTGATGCCACATCGGCCGTTTTTGGTCGATGGGATATCGGCCCATTTTCCTGCTTAAATTTTTTTGTTTTCATTTTTTGTACCAACGGGTTCTTATACCCCTTTTCAGTAATGTATTTTCAGATACTGTTTAAAATAAATGTTTCCTAGAAATGTTTTTTTTTTAAACTAGGTATTCTTAAAAACACAGATTTTCTCGAAATGTCTATGCATTTTGTCTATTAATGTGGATATCAGAAGAAAGGACTTTTAATTTTACAATCTTATCCTTCTTTTATTTTTTCCAAATTCGTTTTCTGATTTCTTCCCACTGCATCTGTACAACGGGTCGCAATATGAGAGTACAAATTTTAATATAATAATCGTAATTTTAAGTTGAAGAAAAAACTGAATTTGTGTGCAATATTTACGTCAGTATTTTTGTTTCTCTCTCAGTGGAATAAATGTGATATATTATTATTTTTTTAATACATGTTAATGTATTAGAATTCTGAATTCTCTTGTAATTTTATTAAGTTTTTAATTTATTTCTTTTCTCGTTTTTTTTTTTGTTATTTTCTGATGAATCTGAATGATATTCTGAATATCTGAATTTAACAAGATTTGTGGTTGTCTTAACCTCGATCTTTCCATTTCCAAATATGAATTAAAATCACTTCTGAACGGCTTTTATAAATGACGTTTTTTATTGTTATTCTATTCTTAAGTTCTATTCCTATTGTTATTCTATTTTTAAGTTCTTATATTGTTGTTTGTTTAGTCTGTAAGTTTAATTATTGCAGACTTGAAATAAATGAAATTAAATATTACAAACAATATGTAATAGTTCCTTTTGTTATTTTATAAAAAAGACTGTGTTTTGATTGAATTCATTCGTATTATTTTTTTCTATGTAATCGGCATCGGCATCGGCATTGGCCGATCCTCGCCCTTTCGGCCTATTAATCGGCATCGGCCAAATCTCGCCATTCCGGCCGATTCATCGGCATCGGCGTCGGCCAAACAATTTGGTATCGGTCGTACTCTATATATCATACAATATTGGGGGGGGGGAGGGTTTCTGGTACAATTTTTGAGCTCGATTCCATTTGAAACCATATTTTGCAGCAGCAATTTTTGTATTTGGGAGGGCTTGAACTCCCAAACTGTAACTGTAAAATGAGAGTATTTTTCACTGCCACAATTTTACTATTTAAAAGACAAATGACATGCAAGGATAAGGAAAGATTAAGTGAGATGAAAAAATACATCACAAATAAATTCAGGCACTCGAATATATTTTCATCGATTGGGTGTTAAAAATAAAATTCAAGAATGCGTGCATCACTCGAATTAGAGCGATGGGCGTATACTTTCCAGCTCCTCGATACATTTAGGCAGTTAGGCTGTTTTCTCCGCATGTCCAAATGACATTAGATAAAGTTAGGTTGATTTCAATTCATTTATAATAATATAACTCAATTACTCCAACTCAATTACTCCACCCAAGCATCAAAAACATGTCTGTGCAAAAACAATGTAAACACAGTCAAAGCCATCGGAACGGTCGTCGTTCTATGAGTTGTGGCGTTGTCGACAACGACATCGACGGCGCCACCACTTCACGCGGCCACAATCGGAGGCGAGGTCAGCGCCTTCGCATGAATCTGCATATTGCAAATAATAACAATAATAATAAACAACATGCGCGCAAAAAATGCACGCGGCGCAGCAGTGCGGCCGTGCGGCCAGAAACCCTACAAGCGCAGCGCACGAAAAGCGCAGCAAAAGGCTGCAAGAAAACAGGAAAGTCCGCCAGAGGTGAAGGCGTAGCAGCGTGTGTAAGCAATGGCCGCGGCGGGCAGAGCGACAGACAGCGCCGCCCATACCCAAAGGAGATTGCAACGTGCGCCACGTACCGGCCAGGCCAACACCACAATTGGCCAAGTCCGGCCTGGACAGCAGAGTGTAGCGGCCATTTTTCTGTCACTGCTTTTCTTGTGTATATTTTTGTTTTGTTTCGTACCTCAGCTCGTTTTATGTTTTTGCCAATTTTTTTGCATAAGTTAATGTATGGCCGCGTTATGGATTTCTTCCCCTCAAAATGCATAAACCCAATGCAAATATGTGTCCGCCTTCTGGTCGAAAAGTAGCGGTGAAGGGAAATTTATTCTCGTACGTGTGGATTATGCCTGGACTGAGTGGAACACATACATAAGTTGACTATATATGTATATGCAAAGTTTGTATGAACATAGTTGTGTATGAACATAGAAACGAATATATCAAATGTCTGCCTTTGTTGTTGGGGTGAGTGGGAAATAAAGAAAATCACAGGCGAGCAAAACCTAATCGCTGCAACTTAAGTAAATATCCAACAAATTAAAGAAATAAAAAGATATAAGAATGAACATTTAGTCCTCCTCTGGTCTTTTATCAAAGTTCTTTACGGAAGTTGCTGTCTTTTGTTAAAATGTTCATATTTGACACTGTAGTCTTCTGTTTGTCAGATCAGAAATTGTAAAAATTTGTTAGATTAGGTTGCGAAGCGTGTGTGGAGTACAATCCGAAGGTTCAGAAGGTCTGAAAAAGGCCCATTGTGAGTCTCTTTATATATAAATTTCTGTCAACAAACACATCTACATCTATATATATAAAAATGAAACGTGGTTCGTTCGGCCGCTTAAAACTCGAAAACGACTGGACCAACTTGAATACTTCCTTCGGCGGGTTTGTTCAAAATGTTTACGTGAAGGTTTATAAAAAAAGAAATGTCGGGAAAAGGGGCGTGGCACCACAAGAATACATTTTTAGACAATAACTTTGGAACCATAAGTCACACATCAATTAAATTTGGTACAAACTTAGTATTTAATCATGTCCTTCAATAGAGGGAATAAGGTGGGTATTGAACAAAGGGGTGTGGCACCGCCCATACAACTCAAATCTTCTAAATGGAATAGCTTCGGAATTGTAAGTCGCACAATATTGAAATTTGGTGTACCGTCGTTTCATAGATGTGTTATTCTACTGTTAAAATTCTATGGGCGTTGAACAAGGGGCGTGGCACATATTTTATGATCCAATATTTCAGCAGAACTCTAAGTCGTACATCAATGAAACTTTGTACGAACCTACCATTTAGTCATATCTTTCGGCAGAGGGAATAAGGCGGGTATTTAACAAGAGGGCGTGGCTCCGCCCCCACCACTCAAATCTTTTATATGGAATAGCTCCGGAATTGTAAGCCACACAGCATTGAAATTTGGTACGAAATCGTCCCATAAAAGTGTCATTCTATTGTTAAAATTTTTGGGGGTTAGACAAGGGGCGTGGCACATTTGTTTGACCGAAACTGTCCGCATAATTTTTAAACTGTTCGTCGCACATCAATGAAACTTAGTACGAATTTACCATTTAGTCATATCTTTCCACAGACGGAATGGGCGGGTATTTAACAAGAGGGCGTGGCTCCGCAAATAGAACTTAAATCTTTTATATGGAATAGCTTCGGAGTTGTAAGCCGCACAGCATTGAAATTTGGTGTACCGTCGTTTCATAGATGTGTCATTCTATTGATGAGATTTGATCGGCGTTGGTCAAGGGGCGTGGCACATTTTTTATATACATAGATTGTTTGTCCTGACTGACTGACTGATTGATTGATTGATTCATCATCGCTTAGCCCAAACCGCTGAAGCTACAAATATGAAATTTGAACTGTAGGTACATCTTGAAAAATGAACCTCCGCTAAGACGGGATTTTTTTAAATTCGGGGTGTAAAGGGGCAAAAATGTGTTGTGTTGTATGAAGAAAAGTGATTTAAGAGACATATTGATTTCGAACTTCCTGAAATTGGACACGCGTTTCTCATTATTTTCAAAATCGAAATCTAACTGGATCAACGACGGGTTAAAAGTATGTATGGAGAAACAAATTTGTTTGGGCCTTTTGACTTCAAACTTGGTGAAAGTACTTCAAATGTACATAAAATAACTCGATACGTGTTTTTCATTTTTTCCGAATATTAAAATCGGACGGGGTTAACGACCGGTTACAATTTTGTATGGCGAAACTGTAAAAAAACATGAATTAATGGGGCCACTGAGATTTAAAATTTGTGAAAGTACTCTTAGTGACAAATAATTTGACACGTGTTTTTCACTTTTTTGAAAATCAAAATCTAACGGGATCAACAATGGGCTAACAGTTTGTATGGAGAACTTAGACAAAAAGCACTTCTATCGGGAAATAATTAAAATGTGCTTTTCATTTTTTGAGAAAATCTAAATCTACCGTGATAAACTTAGGGTTAAGAATTTGTTTAGGGTAATTGTGAAAACCCATGATTTAAAGGGCTTGTGACTTCAAACTTTTTGGAAATACTTGACATCAAAGATAATAGACATATGTTTTTTTTAATTAAAATCTGACGGGGTCAACAATGGGTTCAGAATTTGTATTGGGTTGAAACAAGAGAGCTTGCGTGCGAAGCCGCAGGGCCCAGCTAGTTTAACATATTGATGAAACTCAGCACTTTAACAAGAAGTCAATTCAGAGGAAATTAGTTCAGCTTCGGGAACCTAGGCACCAAAAAATGGCCGCGGCGTTCTGTAAAACTGAGCTATGGCAGACCTCCTAGTCTGTGTTTCTTTTATTTTATTAGTATTTACTTACATTTATTATATATTTTATGTTCTGTGTTCTGTGACGATTTCAGTTTGCAGCCTGCTAGAAGTACGTTTAAATGTTAGCATATATCTTCTTTCTTCATGAGTTGTAATCGGCCTTATTGTTTCAAGAATATTCAATGTTTTAATGACTCAAAACTGAAAGCCACCAGTCAAATTATTTCCCATATGAAGTACTTTCACCAAGTTTAAAGTCATCAGCCCTATTAATTCTGGTTTTTTCATAGTTTTTATCTTTGATTGGAGTATTTTCATGAAATTGCAATCCTTAACTAATTATTTAGACTTTGAAATCGTAAAAAACGCTCAAAACTTGAACACTAAATTTGCAAGTCACCAAATTTTGAGCGTCAGTTTTGAAAGTTTAAATATCTTTTAACACTAGAAAGACAATTGCCGTCATTTTGACGGGTTTTAATTTTAAATATCTGTATATTATTTTGTATTTCTATCAACTTTTGCTTTGATGACTTTTACTTTTTTATCGGGTTCTACAACTAGTTCTACGATTAGGGTTCTACAATTACAATTAACCAAATCCGATGTGTACTTTTCCAGGGGTGGCTTTCCGTAATTCGATATCGAGCAAATACGTGTATCGAACTATCGCTTTTGCTTTCCGTAACGCAAACAGTGTTGCCGTTTTGGTCCAATTGGACCAAAATTGGTAGCTTCGTTTCATGAATTAGGGCTTTGGTAGGTTGGTTGGTTTGTTGTGATTTTGAAGGAATTTTGGTAGGCAACCCACTGCATTAATACATTTTCTATTAATTTTTTTTATGATTTTAAATTTACTCTGTGCTTGTGAAAAAATGTTACATGCAAAAGTTCAAAAATCTCTGCAGGGAAGATCTAAAGCTATTGGAGATTATAACGCCACATATAGTTCTTTCTGAATAAAATTTGACTCTTCTTCCTTTGATTTCAAAATTCCAAATTTAGTGGACTGCGATCCAGATAAAATTATAACGCAGTGAAACTAAATTTTTGTTTAGCAAATATATTTTGGTAGGCTGAGATTGATTTCGGACCAATTTTGGTAAGGGAGAAAAATTCTTAGTGGCAACACTGAACGCAAAATGTCGTCGTGTCGTATCGAACGTTCGATACAAACAGAGCGATACCAATTTTGCTCTCGTTTTGCTCGTTTGTTCGTTTGCGCGGTTGTCAACCATAACAAAATGTAAGTATGAAATTTGGAATTTTTTTTGTAAATTAATAAATGTTTTTAATTTTTTAGGAGTCAACACACGAACGCTGGACAAATAAAGATGTTAATCGAATTCATGGAGCAACATGCCGAGCTCGCAAAAAATAGTTTGCAGAATTCCAAGAACCGCCGCGACAAAAAAAAAGTTATGGTTGAGATTGACAGAGTTGTTGAACAGCAATGGGCCTCCAGTGAAGACAACGAAGGGGTGGCAGAAAGTAAGTAAAAACACTTTCTTTGAAATGTACAAAACTTTTCATGTAACTCGTAATATTTTTAGGTATGGACTGACTACCGACTGCAGCCGCCGTGGCTCAGTTGGTTAGTGCGTTGGACCGCGAGTCGAAGGCAGCAACCTCAGGTTCAAATACTGCCTGTAATAACACCTAAAAAAAAAATAACGGGAAAATTCGTTTTCTCTTTCGGTGGCTGTCCTCTCAGCTGGAAATGGCAAACCTCTGAGAGTAAAAATTGCCTATGATAAAGCTCCCAACCTGCCGTTCGGAACCGGCATAAAAACTGTAGGTCCCTTCTACCCGCGTACAAATTCACACGCACAACACGGGTAGTTGCGGGAAGCTAGGCCTTAGTCTCGCGTAAGCGGGCTGTCGTGCCAGTCAATTATTATTAATTATTATGGACTGACTACAAATATAACGCCAACAGAAAATTTACCACCCGAATGAAGAGCCTGACGAAATCGGGTGGTGGACCATATGACGCCGTGCAAATAAGCAATTTGGAAGAGCGGGTGATAGCTGCAGCAAAAATAAATGCCCAAATAACGGGAATTCCGGGCGTGGCGTCATATGGTGCTGAAGTAGATATGCCATGCTCTTCAGCTGCTGCCTCTTCTGGCCCGCAGCGCGATGTAACTGAAAGTTCTTATGAAGAATTATGTGAAGACGTTTTCTCCGATGAGGAAATTGCAGCAGCCATTGTTGCCCAACATACTATACACCAGGAAAGAAAAGCTGCGAAACAGGACAAACAAAACCAAGAGCAAAGAGGAGGTGTGAGACAAGTGGGACTGACGCAGAGCAAACACCAAGAGCAAAACGGAAGCGTGGAGATCAAAATATTCCTATAATATATAATATAATTGAAAACCAACGCAAATTTCAAACGGAAATAATACAAATTTTAAAAGACAAAAACGAAATAGAAAAAAAGAAGCTGCAGCTATTGGAAAAGCAAGTTGAATCCGAAATCCAATATAAAAAAACAAAAATGCAAGTACTACATTTAAAACTTGAGAAAACCAACAGTGAAATAGCCTTGCTGAAGCGCGGAAATCAATAACGTTTTAAATTTGTGTTGCTTTTTTATTTCTTGCTATATTGATCTACATGCCAAACCGTTTCGCTCTTGGTGCCTGCAATCTGCCAGATCCACTGGTTACACCCCTGCCCGTCTCTCTTGGTGGATGTGCTACCTCAGTATTAGTATAGTAATATTAACTTTTGTGAATGTGAATGAAGTAAAAAATGAAAAATGAAGTCTTTATATGTTTTGGAAAAAAGAGTCTTTTATACGATTTCTTATTCTTTCAGCGTCTCGACTCAACTCTGCTGGAGTTGTGCTATCTCTCTCTTGCAATGATGTATCGGCTTCGATATAACTTTCTTGGAGCGTCAATTGAATATTGTAAGAAACGCACACATTGTGAAGGGCGGCACACACGTTTGCAATTCTCGCAACCAATGTTGGATTATATCGCGGCTTTCTGTCGTCGGATAATACTCTCCAGCGCGCTAAAAAAGACGATGTAAATAAAAACTATTTAGCACTCTTTGCTTCAATATACTAACCTTTGTAAATTCCAATGCTTCTCTCCACAATGCTCCTTGCTTTGCTATGTATATCATTGTATATATATTTGCTTTCATCACTTTCGTTGTCTCGTAATCGGTACGGGGTCATTAGTCATGGTTCAAGAGGATAACCGGAATCTCCTAAAGATATATTTTTTAGTTGATATATATTTTTTCTAATGAATATGTCTTCAATATTATTCAAGCTTACCTAAACGCCATGAATTTTTATCTCCGTTGTTGTATCGCTGCTCCATTACCATCCTCTCATTCGAGGCCTTCCAAACAAAAGAGTCGTGTGAAGCTCCGCCATATATTGCTGTTATGTTTAATTGATGGTCACAGAACAATTTTCAAGATATTACTTTTCAAGGAAGCGGAACACATAACATATAAATGGCTATATTCTTAAATGCATTAGTGCAAAGCATTGACAGGCTGCCGTGGTTGCGCATAATAGTTCTTTTGAAATAAAAAACGCTGATTTTTTACACTAATGCATTTAAAAAACATCCCATACACTTTTATACCTACAATCATTGCATTAATGCTATGTTTTCCTTTTCTATTGAAGAATATATGCTCATTTTCAATGGGCTTCAGCAATTGTAAATGCGTACCATCAACGGCACCAACAACTGCAATGAATTAAATTAATAATAATAATAATAATTTTAATTAATAATAATTAATTAATTAATTAATTAATAAAAAGATTTTTGATAGAGTGCTGGGTCCCATGGCAGATGAGATGATAACCTCCACCCGCTAGCACCTCTAAAGTGGCGGCTAATCTTTGTGAAGGAGGAATGTATGTACTTCTCATACCATCCCGTAATTGTATGACATTGAGAACGTACATAAATGCCTCCTTGCTCAACCGGTACCTTTGTTGGAAGCTGTGAAATGGAAATTGTATAAACAAATTTTCCAAATACCAATTTAATCTACCATAACTCAGGCAATTCCATGGGATCCGCTGCATCTCTTAATCTTCGTCTATTGATTGGAGTTTCACGACGAAACTCCTCCAAAAACAATAAATACCGCCAATTGTACATTTTTATTCCCGACAATTTTTAAATTTGTTTATTTTTACGTGTCAAATTTTCTTCGTTTTGTTTACTTCCCGCTGCTTCTGACAGCTCCAAAGTACTTTCCACACTCTTCCCCTCATATCGAGTTACGAAAAGCGAAACTGTCTCGTTGAGCGTTCGATATCGAATCGATGTATCGAGCCAACGATGACCGAGTATCGAATTACGGAAAGCCACCCCAGATATCAGCGGATAGAACATATAGTCTTTGTAGGTAAGGATAACTTGCGGTCATTCTAGTGTTAAAAACCTTTGCAAATTGTTTTGCTATTTTATCTAAATGGAGAAGCAGAATTTTATGCAATCAGGCTCTGTGCTGTTATCTGTTTCGATAGAAAAGCAGCCAAGCACTAATCTCATACGAGATAATCTCAGGGTTTCAGTGCTGGAATGCATAGAGGCATTGAATGAACCTCCCCCCCCCTTTATTGGGCTCGGCAAAAACGCCATTGTACAGTCACCGAGACTTGAGCAAAGAACCAGGAATTCAGAAGAATTGTCTAATGCCTCAAGTCTAAGGCAATCGAAAATCTTTATCAAGGGGTATAACCCCAAATAGAGTGAAAATTGCCTCAGACTGAGAAAGAACTAGCTTAGAAAAATCATCGGTCTTCTAACTGGGCACTGCAGACTAAGAAACCATATCGGGCTAGAACAGGTTAACGTCTGCAGACTGCGGAATAGCAGAGGAGACTCCTGAACACATCATACTGCACTGCGATGCCGGATGTCGTAGCAGGATGCATTACCTGGGCCAGTTTTAACTTGCAGAAGAGAACATCAATCAGCTAAGCCCCGTAAGTTACTAAGCTTCATTAGGTCGCTGGATCTAGGAGATTTATTTGATCTAACAACTTGTAGAGGCACATTAGATCACTTCTGGTCTCTGTGCAGCAAACCCCATTAAATTCTATTATATCCTCTTAGTACTTCGGCAGAAACTTTTTCTTTTAAAAATTAAAATTATATAAATTATATTTACTTAAACCATACAAAAAAATTCGTAAATCTTTTGAAGTATAGTACAGCTCATGGGCTTCCAACCAATGGGCGGCGGATACCTCTTAATTGAAAAGGTTGGAGATTCGTGCTTTAATTGCAGCAGAAGAGTATCAAACAAACAAAAGTTTTCAAAACTACAAAACTTCGTAGATCATTTTAACAAAGATCAATCTGCCACCTTCAGAAGAATACTATACTTTCGACTCTTCGTGGGATATTCAGTCAACATAATATACTTTAATGCGATATTCTACAAGCATGACCCTGTAGAGCTCATACAGATCGTTGTATCAACTGTATGATCGAAGTGTCACGTGGCACAAGACCTTTTAATGCGACCCTGACGGACGAGCGACAGAAAGGGGTAAACGGACAGTTGTGGGAAGAGGGAAAGTTAGTTGGCGTCCGGCGACCATTCGTGGCAGTTGTATCTCTTAAGCCTGTTTTATACACATACGTATTGTACGAATACCTGTTTAAAATAAAGTTGGTTCATACAGGACCTATTCGCTAACTTACAGCAATACTGGGTTGTACTTGAATTGCTTTTGGAGTTGGCATTCGGCGGCCATTCGCGACAGAAGATCTTTCCATGTATGCTTGGACAACATTTTTCAACCAAGATTTCCAACCAAGACTTTGCACCATATATAGTACCATATAGGACAGGAATGACAAGTGCTTTGACAAGTATGACTTTGGCTTGAGGTTTGCTTTTCAATGTCTGTTAAAGTCGAAGCAACATTGGTTGGTAAGACTTAAACTCCATTTAATGCTCCGGCTGACACTGTTTTTGTTATTAATGCTGGTACCAAGAAAGACAAAGTCGTTTACACTTTAAATTAGTTTAGATTAAATATATAATAATAATGTGTTTATTTTCTTGTTTAAGTCATGACGGACTGCAACCTTAGACTCAAACTAGATGAAAAGCCTAAAACTTAATTTTTTTGTTTTAGTATTTTATTTTATTTTATTTTGTTTTGTTTTATTTTATTTTATTTTATTTTATTTTATTTTATTTTATTTTATTTTATTTTATTTTATTTTATTTTATTTTATTTTAATTTAATTTAATTTAATTTAGTTTAATTTTATTTTATTTTATTTTATTTTATTTTATTTTAATTTATTTTGTTTTATTTTATTTTATTTTATTTTATTTTATTTTATTTTATTTTATTTTATTTTATTTTATTTTATCATATTTTATTTTACTTTATTTTAGTTTATTTTAATTTATTTTATTTTATTTTATATTATTTTATTTTATTTGAATTATTTAATTTTGTTGATTTTGGTGTTGTTGTTCAAAACATAAATTTTGCCAATGGTATCTACTAACCACCAAATTTTTGAAAAAAATAATTATTGGTTGAACCACTTGTTGTTGTAAGCCACTTGTTTTTGTGTTTCGAAATTTTTTGGGGTTATGTTATCCCTCAGCATTGTTCCACTATTTATGTGTCTGTTTTTGGATGCAGTTATAAATGCTCTGTGTTGGGTAGTTTTTACGGAATCCAAACATCGGAGCTGGTCCTATGAATATGTTTGAATGTGAGGACACAAAAACAAATGTGTGCAATGAAAACACAAGAAGAATCTCACTCATAGCAATATTGAAGATCAAAACACGGATTAAGTAAATTTTTAAGCCTAATAATAATAAAACGAAGATTTCGGATAAAAAAAAGAAGATTAAGCCTGCTTGTTCTTAATTTTCGATTCACATTTCACTCATTAGTGGCCGTCAAATCACTGCGTTCGCATTTCCGCCCCAACCACCTCCACCAATCGACCTTTTTACTCTTAATTCGACGCACTGATTTTCATTCGGCTAAACAAATGAAACGTCAGGCGCATATTAAGGCATCCGATTTAATTTAATTTGTTTAGTGAAAATGCCCGGCGCCCACTCCAGCGGCTGCGCCTCCGCTGCTCCGTTCGCAGCGCACACTGGACAGCTGCGCCTGCGGCTAGGCAACGTTCAGTCTCGAAAACTTTGATCGCCTCCACTCCCAAAAGGGCCACGGGATGGGCGGTCAAGTGAAGCGTGCAGGGCGAACACACAAAAAGCGACTGGCACTGCAACTGTTCGTCTTATCGCGCCAACGATTTGATTTGATTTTGTTTGTTGTGTTTGCGGTAATTCGGAGCGGATGTTTTTCAAGTGGTTGATTGTTGTTTTTATTTGTTGTCTGCTGTTGGTTTTTTGCTGTTGTTGTTGTTGTTAATAGCACAGTGCTTTTTGTTTTCGTTTTGCGCGTGAATTATGCCAGCATGGCCCACCATCCCCTTTGCGGTCGGGCTGCTGCTGCTGCTGCTGACACCCATCAGGCGGCCGCTGGTTCACCTACAAAGACCGACGCTGCCGCCGAACGTACGTGAGCGGCATAAATTTCTTAATTCGCCCGTATTGACGACGACGACCATAACGATGATCTGAAGCATATTTACACTCTTAATTTGTGGCTGTTTGTGTTGTTGTTGTTTTGCTATTGTAGCTGCCGGGCTCGCTTCCATTCGTACTTTAGGCGCATTCGTTGGGCGCACGTAATCAGAATCAGAATCGAGCATATGTCCGAGATTGAATTTTCCTGTTTACCAAAGTCAACTCAAATATTTAAAGTCTCAGCAAATGACCTGTCGCTGATCTGCAGTGTAAGCGCAGTTGTCTATGTGTTTGTCTTTCGTTGTAAAGCAACTTTAATGAAACAAAATCAAAAGTAATTTCTATCTCCAGCAGCTTTAAATATTTCTGATGAATGTTTTTCGGTAGTGAAATATTGAGACATTAATGGTCATCGCTCAAACCACGACCTAAAACTCAATAAGCACTTCTCTATCCTGGGTCGGCTCATATTTTAGCAGGACATCGCATCGCACAGTGTCGCGATCCCATATAAGCCGTGGCCAAAAATACTTAGCGTTGTCCTATCTCAATGAAACTTGGTGAGATTGTTTTCGTGGTGGAAATTAAGAAATTTACAATAAATCATTGAAATTTTACCACTGCCACGCCCACCTCCCATACGAAGGGAACTGTAAAATTGAAATAACTTGCTTAATATTAGTGATAGAATTATGAAGTTTTGTATTTGAGCTTAAATTAATGACGTGAAAGCTCACACTAAAAATTGGCGGTCTACCACGTCCACTTTCAAAAATATTCGTATTTTACTACAACTAAAACTGTATTTTTAGAAGGCTGTTTACGATACTCGTTCCACGATGTAATTTTAATTGGTAAGCTTTCTAAAACCTCAAAAATGGGCGTGGCAGCTGGACCATATTTATTAAGTGGCCAAAACTTTTCCTTTATGAATTCATGTTTAATTTTTTCACCTTGTAATACCATATTTTGGTATAAATGTTTAGATTTTTAAAGTGGGCGTGGCATTTTGCCTACTTTTGATGATACGAACAATGTGCCAACCTTGTCCTTTTACAGCTCATCATTTCAGCAGCTGCTTTGCCGCTACTTTCATTGAACGTCGGAAGCCATACTTCGAAAAAAATCACAATTTTTGACTGTAGGTGCCACTGCAAAAAGTAAATGTTTAGGTGGGGACGCAAACTTTGCTTTTGTTCATGATTAACATCAACGCCCGTCTTATCTTTAAGTAAAGTTTTATTGACCACTTTCTGGATTCAGCTTTACGCCACACTTCAAAGAAATCACGTATTTTTAGTGGAGGCGTCACTAGAAAAATTCAAATAACAACCAAATAGGCACTTAAAGGCAAAAAATTACTCCGGATTATGCTATATACTTTTTTGAGTAATTTAGGATTGAAACTAAAAAAGTGTTTTTTGGCGTTTTTTAAACTTTTTTCCACCAAAGTTTTGGTTCTTTGTTAGAAGTAAACCGAAAAACGTAATTTTTCAATGTAACGGAATTTCACAGTTTTTTCAAAGCACAAACCAAAGAATAGTGCTGCCATACAGGAAATATTCCAAAGTTTTATTTAATATATAACATGACTATATTAGTACATAAATTATATTTTTTTTTGATTTTTCATTCAGCACAAAGTATTACTCACAAACTTGGAACGAATGCGTATTTTTTAACATCAACTTTGAAGCTACATAAAAATTGAACGGAGTAGGATATTGAAGATCGGAAAACGGATTTTTCTTAGTTGAGATATTATCTGCCGACTGCCATATTCATTTTAGTATTTTTGTAACATTGATTTTTACCATTTTTGGCCACACTCGCGACACTGTGCATCGTTTTAACGTTTTATGTATTAATTTTGTGAAAAGGTTCATGAAATCTGTTTAACCCTCAATCGCCCACCCTGAGTCCAGGGGACTCACTACGAACTTTAATAAGTTCGTACAGGTTGTGTTTTTATGTTTCGGCGTCCAGCTTTCGTATACCTTAATACAGGGTCGCGATGAACGCGAAGACGATTGGAAGTTAGCGCACTACAATTACAAGGGTGAATTTTGGCATCGAGTGAGTCCCAGGGACTCAGGGTGGTGTTTTGCGTTACAAAAATTGTACTTGTAAATTTTTTTTAAATCGTGTTAATTTAAATTTAGGATGCCAAAATGGCTGCTAAAAGTTCAAGAATTGAGATTGTTAACCCTTTGAGAAGTTTTGCTACTAACAATTTGCCTTAGTTGTGCTAAAAAGGTATGTGAGGTATGTGCACAACATATGAAATTCAACCTGCTGCACGTTTTCTTATTTTATATAATGAAGTATTACTTTAAGTTTTTTTTCTGAATATTTATTTGGTTTTTAAGTAATTTATGTAAAAAGAATTATTTTTGTTAATTTATTTATATCTTTTATTTTTGTAAAATGTTTAGTGTATGTTTTTTTAGAGTATTTTTTTCTATAAATTAAAAGGTGAATTTTTATTTGAGTTATGTAAAGATATGGAATGATATCTATTACAAGAGGTCTTAATGGGGCCTACAAAAAAATAAAAAAACATAAAAATTTAATAGGTGTTGCGTTATTTCCAAAACAAAAATTGTGAGTCCCGGGGACTCAGGGTGGGTAGATACGTGATTTTAATAGGGGTGGGTGATTGAGGGTTAAAACATTTTACTTCAAGTCTTGATGGCCGATTTTCTACAGCTTAATCAGCACGCGTCTCAAATTAACAACGCGCCGACGCTGCCACAACGCCGTCGTTTCCCAGCCAACCTGCACCGTTTTCCGCCCTTGGAACTGGTTCGCCAGCACATTCCCGGCGTCGAGCCGCTGTTCAAATTAACACAACGCATTTAAATTTGTCAACACCAACAAAATAAATAAATTTCAAAAAACGTGTCGCATGTTTTCTCCCCAAGTTTGTTGTCAGCGCGAGTCAATGCAAACAAAAAAGGCTACAACGAATTGAGACGTTGCTGTGCGGCTGCTGCAGTCTTGGGTCGCGTGCGGTTACGCGCGCTGCCCGCAAAATGTGGCAACATCAGCCACACCAACAGTAGCAACAACAAAAACCCCGAACAGCAACCGACAACATTAAGCGAGCGTCAACAGTTAGCTGCCAACAGCCAACAGCCGCCGGTCGCTGAATATTCAAATGACAATTCGGCAGCTGCGCCCAGTGCGGAATGCAAAACGGGCGGACGCAACCCGCTCGCATAAATCACCGCACACCACAACCGGCAGCGGCGGCAAGCGCGCACAGCACAACGGCGACACTGACAACGACACCGCCGAATAAAATTTAAATATTCACGCGCTGCGCATCAAATTGAAAATTACGCCAATTGCCGCATCAACAGCAGCGATAGCGACGGCAGCAGCGGCGCTTGCAATTGAATGCTTGAATGATTGAGTGGGTGGGGTGTGTGGGTGGGTGGGGTTGGCTGGGTTTTGGGCGTTTGTCTGGGCACACCCGCGATTCGAGAGCGCGCGCACAATTTGCAAAACACGATTTTCCATTTTTATTGCTGTGCCGACCTCGCACTGCTGCTGTTGCCTGTTGTTGTTGTTATTATTATTATTGTCCTTGCTTATTTATGGCCACTTCACACAAAGTCATTCGCGGCATTATGTGCGTACAAATGTCAGCGGCAGCGCCCGCACTGAAATCGGCCGTGAGTTACGTTGGTGGGAGACGTTCTATGCGTTGCTTGCAGATCGAATAATATGTAATGTCGAAAAGTTGATTTTTATGTGCGGTATTTACATAGAGTTCATTTCGAATTCATGTTCTTTGGCTGCGCGGTGAAATTTTCATAGAAAATGTAAACAACCAACAACAAATCTCTATGTATACAAGACTTGAAGATGTCTCATAGCTTTCGACAGAATAACATTGTATGTGCGTTGTAGCAAAACAAACAATTAAATTATGTAATTAAAGGTTTAGTTCTTCAAAACTAAGTTTTTCAAGTAAGATCTGAATAGGTGAGAACTTTTCCACCGACTTTGACTTTCCAACAGTAGGAACTGCTCTGTCCCACGGAAATGCAGGCTGCCCAAAAAACAAAACAGCAAATATGTTTAATACAAAACTCATTCATCTTATTCAAATTCGGCACCTTCTGCTTCGATACAACGTCTTGCACGATCAATTAGAGAATAGAATGATTTTTTGAGGCCATCTGTATCCATCGTCTTCAAACTTTGTCGGTCGTTGCCTTTGGAATCGCTTCAACATCAGGATTGTCCTTTGTCCTTTCATCGATAAATTCATTTCATCAACCAGATAGAAGTCACACGGAGCCAAGTCAGGTGAGAAGAGCGAGTGGTTGCTGGTAAAAGTGGAATTTTTGACAAAAAATCGGTTACCAAGTTGGATCGATGAAACGGTGCGTTATCGGGTAACAGGCGCCAGCTTCAATTTTTACGGTATTATGTCCTCACACGATGAATTAAATTTGGACATATTCAATTTGGACGATTCCGGCTCATTTTTGATGAATTCATGCACTTTTTCTATGTTACTTTGAGTAGGTAATGATATTGGAAGGACCTGGATGTTCTTTGTCCTTTATAACTTCACGACCGTCCTGGAACCGCTTAAGCCACTTACGAGATAAACAATCATCACCATACACTTAATATTGGCTCTTTGTTCGAACCTCATTTTCCGACCGTTGCTATAAACAGACCGCCACTTTTGGCGCGAAAACTTGGCTTGCACTGAACTAAATTGCATGAAATTTTGACAGCATGTCAGTGAATGATAGGCCTTTGAAATGTATATACCCAGCAACAGATTGCGCCAGCAGAATATGCTACTTCTCAGCAGTCTCGTTTTTCGTGGGACAGACCTTGTGATAATAAATTACACTGATCAACAGCAAACGTTTCATCAGTTCAGTTCACATCGATTCTTAGAACTGAAGCCAATTTTTATAAATTTTAAATGGAAATTGCTAAACCAATAAACTTCTTGCCATGATTTTTACTTTGTTTTCGAAATTTCTCACCTTGCTATGAAAGGAATACATACACCTTTTATAAAAAAACACATTTAATATCCGAAAAAAATCATGAGAGTGAAATAAATGCCGGAATGGTGTAGGAGAAACATTCACATCGCTCTTGAAATATGAAATATGAAGCCATTGAAATCTCCCATTCTCTTTGTGATATCATAACGGGCCCATTTCGTGGCCTTTTGGCAAGTCCCATGCCCAGACAGCCACCTTAACTTGACCTAACCTAAGCTATTGAAAACACTTTCAATGCACAACAAAAATACTGTTCTGGTTCACTTACTGCGATGAGTCTCTAAACCTTCGTCGCTCTGGGCAGCTGCTCTTACTCAGGAAAGACCCCTGAAGAACCATCATTACTGTTATAAAAAGTCATTTTTTGATAGGTTTTTGCGGGAACTATTTGCACGAAAAAGAATGATTCACCTTCTATGGACTGTGTAGAAGAAAAAAAACTCACTACAACTTATTTTCGATAACCAAGGAACCGGTAGGATTATTCGTAAACTATTTAGCTTTGTTAGAACCTCAAACTAGTTTTGTGAGTAATGAAATTTGAATGGAAATTGGCTTATATGGGTTCCTCTTCAGTGGATTTCCGCCACTGAAAATTTCTTATAATCTGATATAAGCAAAACTCTACTCGGCAAAAAATATCTCTTTTCGAAGTACGACTTTTTGCGGCCATGAAGAAAATCGTTTGTTTCATAGATGGCCTCTTCATTCGACTCTTTTCAAGGTAATCGATGTAATTTCCAAAACTGTAACATTCCCAATACCTTGTTTGAAGACAGAACCACCTCCGCCATCTTCGATTTTGATTCACCATGGGAAGTCAAATGTCTGGACTGGGTGTCTGGTGTATTGCAATGGATGCGTGCGTCATTAAAACTAGTTTCGATTTCTTTGAAAATCGCCAAACACTCCTTCGAAGTAATTAAACAGTGGCGCACACAAAGAGGTTTTGGCTGTTCAAACCATCTCTAAAATATCTGTATCTGGCAAGCATTTTTAATGGCAAATTTAGTTTCAACTGGTACATATTGGGCTCAAAAGTTGCATACGGAACACCTCCAAAATTAAATCCTTTGTATGCCACTGTTATCAAATGATAATATTTCGTCGCCTGAGAAAACAAATGTCGTATGTCTTACTAGGCGCAATGGAACATACGACATTCGTTTTCTGAGGCGACGATTTGCTGCCAATTATAAGCAAACGAGGCTAGCTGAGTTTTGGACTTTTCCCTTTTTAAATGTCCTTATGGTATTAAATTTGGTTTATAACTGACAACATTCTTTGTGGAATCACCAATCGATGTCACATACTGAAGAAGATTCTGTTTAATATCCTTAAAACTCTGCATGACTACTTTGGGTCCTATTTTTGTCTTAGTTCTCGGCTTGAAACTGGGTCAAGGTTCAAGGTTCAGCACGAGGCAAAACAGCATTTAAATTTCGTACATTTTCCGCATTTACTCCCTATGGATGTAGTTTTCCTTTATTTTCTTCTGTAGTAGTAGTCCGATCAAATATTTAGTTTTGCTTTTGTGTTGATTGCAAATTATTCGTACATGTTGTGGTTTTGACATAAATATGGTTGAACATAACCTTTTCAGATATTCTTTTCTGAGAAAGATTTGCAAAAGATTACACTTGCACACTTTTTCGAATTTTCCTCGGCTTTTTTCTCGTTTTCGACTGTAATTTCTGAACCAATAATCCTATCGACATGATTTTTATACAGTTGCACTTACAACATTTCACGCCATTTTTTCTGACATTAATCAATTGTATGCGTTCAAAATTGGCGTTGTAATAAGGTTTCAAAGTAGGAACATATTGAATTTCAACGCGTTTTTTCTGATGGCGAAAATTGTGCAGATGTTTCATAAATCAAGTTACGAAGTATATGAATATCTTAACAAGAAACATCAAGCAATACAACACAGCCAAATTATTTGCGGGATACACATCGAAATAATACCAAAAATGTACCATAGTCATTTTCATCACTTTTCATAGATTTTCCTTAAAAAATTTGGGGCCTAAAAATATGCAAAGTTTTTAATTTTTTTGTTTAGAGCAATTCAAAATCTTTTTGTTTTTTGCTTGTGTTTCAGACATACAAAAGAGCATATTTTGAGGCTCCTAATTTTTTAAGGAAAATGTATGAAAAATTATGAAAATGACTATGGTACATTTTTGGTATTATTTCGATGCGAATGTGCATTCCGCCAAATAATTTGGCTGTGTTGTATTGCTTGATGTGTCGGCTTTCATTATACACCTAACTCGTTAATTGATTTACGAAAATTGTGTATGCTTTTGACCATCAAAGAAAACGCCTTAAAATTCCATATTTTCCGACTTTGAGGTCCAATTACCATGGCATTTTAAAACTTATAAAAATTAGTTGCATCGGAAAAGAAGCCGTGCGGTGTTGTTAATGCGATAAGGTGAAAAGCATGCCCATCGGTTTTTTGGTTTAGAAATTACAATCAAAAATATGGAAAAAGTAGAGGAAAAACTGACAAAATTACACAATACCTATATCTAACAAACTAGAGCTGCTAGAAAAAAATCTGAGAATAGATTCGAAATCAGCGCATCCAAATTAGTAAGAAACAGTAGAAAAACTCCATGCAACAGAAAAAAAGTTTTTTTGTTGTTGTGCTGTGTTATTAATTGTAAATTTGAATAGCAAAATATAGCATAAACTTAAGGGATCAAGTTTTATGCTTTGTTATATATTTCGAATCTTGGAAAAGCACTTGAATGGATGAGTCGAAAGTTTAAGAAGTGAGTCTGAATTGAACTGAAACTAAATTTTAAATTTGACAGACATTTAACATACAAAATAAATAAAACGGAAGTGCCTCCTTTCGGAAATTACGCTCGAAACTTTTACCATTCACTCACCTGAAGACTTCTTTCGCACCTGAGTAGTGTTCAGTGTAATCAGAACTTGTTCACAAGTAAAAGTTAAGTGCAAAAAACTGTATTTAACAAAAACTTTAACCATAAATACATACAATTAATAAAAAAAATTATAATTTTTTCAAGATTAAAAACATTAATCGTTTAATTGTTCGAGTGTTTGTAGACCGACACACATAAATATTCGTAAATACTATCGCACCTGCTGACTGTGTGCATGTGTATGTACTCGTATAGCGCAGTATGTATGCAACATTAATCTGCGCGCACTAGCAGCACTAATTGCACCAACAAAAACACCAACGCCAACAATCAAAGCCACTCAACCAAAAGCCATAATTCATGGCATCCTTTTGGCTCAACATTTAATTTGTGGTGTGACTTTAGACACGCTCGGTGTAAGTGGTAGCACTATCAACAACACCAACAACAACAACAACGACGACGACAGCCGTAAAAACAACAATATAAATCCGCGTCGCGCCCAAACCCCAACGCGAACGCGAACGCGACCAACTCAAAAAGGATGAAAAATTTGTTCATGGTCATAAAATGAATGTCAGCCATAAACCGTGACAAAATATAAACGCACACAGCCACAGCGACGCCGGGCCACCGCAAACATACGTACGGACGTAGATGCGCGCGTGGCGTGTACAGTGCACCAATCTGCACGCATATTAAGTTACACATGTATGGGTGAACGGAAGGACGAACAACAAACAAAGAGCGAAAAAAATCAAATCAAATCAAAATGAAATGAAATGAAATTGTAACGATTTGTCGTCTGCGTCTCGCAGCGATTATGGGCTCAGGGGACAGCGCGGCCGCGGAGGGGGGAGTGGTTGCGAAACGGCCGAACGCGGCGCTGGACGGGGTGGAAAATGTAAATATTTAATTTTTGGTAAGAGTGTAACCGAAGGGATTTGCGATGCACGCGCCGCAGTGTGTGTCACGTCGCGTCGCGTCGCCGGATTCGCTACGCCGACCAGGCAGCCGCAGTTCGGCTGCAGCGCGTACGTGCCGCCGAAGTTCGAGCCATCACTGTCGTTTCAGCCGCTTTTATCTCTGCTCTACTTTGTTGCCGCCTTACGTCCGGTCGGGGAAAATTGATGATGAGCAGAAATTCGCCGGGCGGCAGGCGGCGAGGCGGCAAGTGGTGGGCGAGATGACCGCTTGGACACATAAAAATGAAGCGTCTCCGTGTTGCGGGCATAACAAATGGCACTGCGCTTTTTACTTGTCTCGTTTGGGTGCGTAATAAGTCCTTCGATTCGGTATTTTGCTATGAAATAAAACGAAAACGAGATAAGGCCAAGAGGAGCAATGCTGAACAATTTCATACTGGTACAAGTAGAATAGTGGCGGTGAGGTGGCGGTGAAAATGGGAAGAACTGCAAGACTTTATAACGAACAAATTTTGTTAAATTCCTTGAAATATGTGGAAGTTGTGTGA
Source organism: Melieria crassipennis (assembly GCA_963668005.1). Taxonomy (NCBI): domain Eukaryota; kingdom Metazoa; phylum Arthropoda; class Insecta; order Diptera; family Ulidiidae; genus Melieria; species Melieria crassipennis. Next base: position 42,244,235 of record OY764962.1, read on the forward strand.
GCCTCTGAACGCTCGTTCAATGACGTCTTCTGTCCAGTGATATGTTTCCGTGATGTCTGCATTGACGAAGGCGAAGTAAAATGTATCCCATACTTCCCATGTGCCACCGTGTAGATCTTCAAGGACCACGAATCTACAACGTGAGGTAAGAATTCTTAGAGAACCTGGCTACCGTAGGCGATCTACTCAGCTTCATCACTTCGTCCTGTAAGTGATTCCAACCTGGCCAATTACATCATACCCCCCTACAGAAATGGGTTCCTTTGAAGAGATAAATGCAAAAGTAATAGAAACCTGGATGGCTTTGAAAAATCATGAGAAGCGATTTAAATATTTTTTTATACATAGACATGATTTAGTGTTGTATGGAGATTCTTAGTAATAGATTCTTAAGATAAGATTCTTAATAATTTTAATGAGAAGTTGCGGAACATCGAGACTCCGCAACCTCTCATTTTATGCGGTTTGGTGAAAAAGTGCATGAGCCAAAAAATTTTGGGGTTAGAGTGCGGCTAAATGTTGTCGCATCGAGGTGACAGTTCACAAAAAAACTGGGAAATTCTACTAACAGCCGAAGTCAGAAGTTGCTCTTAGAGGGTTAAAATCTATGACCGACCCCTCTAGTTTTCCTTACTGAACATTTCTTTCAAACATACTCACCCCCTATCTACAACCCTTAATGGGGCTCCCATACAAAATGGTTGTTTTCACAAAATAGGCTCCCACTGCTCCCAGTTTGCACCCAGACGTGTCAAATGTATGACCGACACCCATTTATTTTCCCTTCCAAATGTTTCTTTCAAACATACCTACCCACTATCTCCAAGTCTTAAGGGGGCTGCCATACAAAATTGGCCATTTTCTATGCCATTGGCTCCCCACTTGTAAATGTAGAAGTTAAGTAAGCGAGAAAACATCGTATCTCGGAAACTACTAACCTGATTTAAATGATTTGATTCAGCGATCGTCAACATTCTTGAGTACAAAAAATACAAAAATAATTAAGGTTCAGAAATTCACCACCAGAGGGCGTCTTCCATACGATCGGATTTGTGACGTTGTCAACTTTTGGGTTTCTACAAAGCAAAAATCAAAATGTATTGTCGAAACCCCATTAACCTCCCCATTTCGAATATAATTGTAACTTTAGATTAGTGTTCGGTTTGATTAGGTTCAGAGGGCATGTATGGAAAACCCGTAATTTTATTCTGAGGCTTCAGTGCCTATTGCCTATTCAAATGCCTAAGTCGGGAAGACATCACAACCTTATAGTTCCAAAGTATGTGTACTTGACCTCTTCTAGACTTTTTTTCATTAACGCCGTAAGACTATGGAACTCTCTTCCGGACACTCTGAAAGCTGGACTGAATAGAAACAACTATAAAGCGCGAATTTTTGATTATTTCAATGAATTATTGTAATGGGTGTGCCTTTCGATTGCAGATCATCAAAACTTATTTCTCACATCTCTCTCTTTAACTCTTGCATTGTATCTTACCTCCTATATACTGTACTTTTTCTGTAATAGCCTTAAGTATAAAGTTTGTATTTTTCTTTTTAAGCTCGATACAACTGTTACTTAATACTAGTTGATGCACTTATAAAAGAACCATGTTCTTAGGTAGTGTAACCTTAAAAATAAATAAATAAATATAAATATAAATATAAATATATTGTGAGTGCCCTCTATGACTGCCAGGAGGAGGCACATCGCTCTAACTGGGATTCCTGTAAAAAGTCAAGGTGCTGTCTTTGTAAAGCCATCTGCTCTTCCAGATCAAATTGAGAGGTCCGATAATTTTACTATTGTTATCACTGTAAGCAGCCGCCGTAGCTCAGCTGTCTAGTGCGTTGGGCCGCTCGAACCCAGGTTCAAGACTCCGTTGCTACTAACACCGAAAAAAGAAAAACAACAATTATTCTTTCGGCGGCTGTCCTCTCAGCAGGAAATGGCAAACCTCTGAGAGTAAAATTGCCTATGAAAAAGCTCCCAAATCGCCGTTCGGAATCGGCATAAAACTGTAGGCCCCTTCCGACCTTGTAAAAATTCGCACGCACAACACGGATGGTTGCGGGTAGCTAGGCCTTAGTCGCGGTATCGGGCTGTCGTGCCAGTCAATTATTTATTTATTATCACTGTAAGAACTGTGAGGAAGCGTGAGCTTGAGTCATGTAGCCATGTACATCGACATAGAAAGTTCTAAATTTATTCCACTTCTTCGTTATAATTACGACTTCTCTTATAATTACACTGCCCTTAGGAGCAGTGTTGCCATATCCAGAGATTCCCTTCTAGATTTAGGACATTCTTGGCCTTTTAGGAGGAAGTTCAGTAGATTTACATTTTATGAAGAAGTTTACAAAATGGATGGATGCATGGATGGGTGGGAAAGTATGCCGAGAACATAACATATGAAAGGTAGTTCATCAAGCAGAGGGAGCACATAATATCAGCAAAGAAAGTGTGGAGGTGGGAGTGTTAAAATTAAAAGGAAAAAAGGAATCGCTCTTCTATGCAAATTTCCACACTCTCTTCTAAATCTCAGAAGATTAAACAAGGAAAGAGAACTTTTTCCATTCCTGTAACATCAGAGCCCAAAATGCGCAGTCTGATTCTGACGACGTCGAGATTAAAGATAGATATATCAAAAAAATTTCGCTATCCACCTTCTCTAGCAGAAAGAGCCTGTTGCATTCTGTTGATGATGTCCATTTGCCATTTGTGGCGATTTGCCCATTGGATTGTGTCCCGTGATTAGCCCAACCATTCAGCGATCCCATTCCCTAATCCATCTTCCTTCATTTTAGATAGCATTTTTCTTCCTTCCTGTTTGGACTAATTACCAAATAGTTTTCCAGATTTTCATACCACATCATTTCATACTAAATCATAATTTTTATGAAAGTAATCTAGGTATGATTTGATCCAGTACGAGGTACCTGCTAAACTGGCTCCTGTTATATTCATTCATTCATCCACAGTTCGCCACGTTATCGGCGGTTTCGTTACCTTGAAGACCATAGTGGCTAGCAACCAACATAAATTGAAGCTTTTATCCAAAGGAAGGTTTCATCCAGAGGCAGGATTTAGCGCGACCCGAGTTCAATCAATGGGAACAATACGCGAGAGCCGCAGGTCTTAAGTGTTTACTCAGTGCTGAAGTTTCTAAACTTTTTCTTTAATCTTAAGTTTTTCTTAAAGACTGTCTTCCCTACTTTAAAATCCAAATCGGTTTAAGAAGAAAGCATAATAAATCTTCTAGTAGAAAATCTGACAAATAAAATCCAGGCAGTGGATAACATTAAAAAGTGAAAGGGGCGCACATGTCAATCAGCGATGATTCAAATGGAGTCCTTAGACTGGTTAAGACTCATGACAAGAAATAATATCCACCGAAGAAAAACAATATTTTGATCCAAGTCCACTTAGTCATTACTTAACTAAAAGTTTTCTTTTTTCCATCGAAATGTTGGCATTAATTTCTTAACTAAAATAAAACCAAAACCAAAACTAATGGCAAAAAATTAAACTTGTAATAAAATAAATATGAACAACAACTACTAAATTCAGCAAAAATTAAAAACTCACATATGAACACAGCCCAACGCAGCCCAAAATAATTGCAACAAATGTCCGGGATGCGTGTGACGACGCAACTTGCCCGAGGCGCCTTGGGCAGCGACCAGCAACGGTCGGCACCTTCGCCAGCCGCAAATTGAGATATTAGTCACGACTATAGCCACGCCGCAGCGTGGCCCATCAGTCGCTCGAATGGCATCACCAGCGTCCGGTGCCAGACCGCTGTGGTCATCATCAACGCCATTGCTGGCCACCGTCAATGGCCTCTGCGTTTTGTTGTTCTTAAATATTTTTTACTTATTTGTATTTGTTTTTTGCAAACACTCATTAATTATCCGAGACTTAACAAGTGGGACAGCCCTGGCACTGGATCCACCGAGTGGCTGCGCACTTGTGTGTGTGTGTGTGTGTTGGCATCTTCGCTGGTCGGTGATCGCCGCTGTGGCGTTCAATTGCGTTCAATTATCTGTGTACGAGAGAACGCGCGCGACCTGTGGGCGCTGAACCTTAGCTACACGCACTCTCGCCCTGCGCCCCCTCCCTGACTGAGCCGTTGCGCTGTGCGGCGTAGCACGTTGGTTCGTTGGAATTGAAATTGGAATGGAAATTGAGGTGAACTGCAAAAGTGGTGGTCGTCGCCACCACGACGACGTCGATGGCGGCGCCGGCGACGTGTGCGAACTGTTGCCGGCGATCATGTCTACCGCCTGTTGTTGATTCGTTGTTGTTGTTGGTGTTGGTGATGCTGTTGATGGCGATGCGATGAGCTGTGGGCAATAAAACGGCTGGGAGGTAATGACACGATTTTTACGTTGGAATTGAATATGAGTGAGATAAGACGTATAAAAAATTAACGAGAAAAAAGGATGACAAGGATGAAAAAATAAGTTAAAAGTATGATACAATAGGAGGAGGTAAAGTAAGAGAGGAGATAACTTGAAGATGAATAATATATAATTAAAAGTAGGGAAGCAAAATATGCAAAAGATACAAACAGAAAAGAGGGAGGACTGTAAATATATGAAAGAGGAAATGAAAGTAACAAGGAAAATAAAAAGAATGTTTCAAAAGGAAGAACAGAATAAAGCCTGAATGAATTTTTTTCCTGCTGCTAGATATCATTTCTGAAGTTTCTTTACAATTTAGGTACCTAAACTTTCATAGAAAAATGTCATTCAATGCAAAAAATAGGCTCTTTATTAAATAAGTAAACACAATCTATAAATTAGCAAATTTTATGAAATTTTTATTGTAAACTTAAAACAGTTTAACTATGATTTTGTATCGAACAGAGTCGAAGAAAAAAGTGTAGAAAAACCGAATGAGTTAATCCTTTCGCTACAGGTTTTTACTGGGGAAAGTTAAAATTTTAAATTTTACGTTGTCTTACGTTACGTTACGTTGGCTTCTATTTGGTTATATTAGCAACATTCCATAAGAAACTTTTTATGCATAACTAAAATTTGAATATTTCTTCATTTACTTCAGCCAAAATTAAAAAAAAAAAATTATCTAAATTGAAATTGAAATTGAAAGTAAATTAAAAAGTTCTCTAATTTTTTCTGCTTCTTCTTCCTTTACTATGTCAAGATATACCATTAAAAAAACGTGTATACTTCTCTTGTTTAAACTTAAATATTCAGTTTATTAATTTCGTATTTTTCCTAAAACTTCAAACAATTCTAAAGACCAACAAAAAAAATTTATTCTTGCAAGTTGCAAGGCTAAGGGAACGTAATGTTTAGAATTGTACACATCTACGTCTATTCCTGAAGGGTTCTCTAGGATCAATTTACCCATTTTAATTTTAGTTAAAAGAGAAAGAAAATTGAGAAATGGGCAGAGAGTCCATCTGAAGATCAAATAAAAAAAGCCAATTCGATAGAACGAAAACTACAACACTGACAACAACAACAACAACAACAACATTACAAGCAGCAACGCATTTCCAATGTAACGTCGATTCGGCCTTTTCTTGCCCGCTGACCAGACTTTGGCCGATCGATACCAACAAAGTCGTTATCGTGTTTTTGTTTTTTTTTTTTGCTTATTCACACAAAATACGAAACAAGGCAAAAATCTAAATGACTATATGCGCATTGTTGCGATCGCGCACTGGTTGCGGCCCGTGGTTGTTGGTTGTTGCGGTATTTGTTGTTAAATAGCTGGGCGGGAACTTGATGATGAGTTGATGGGGCAATTATCTGCGGGAGGTCTGCCTGGCAGCTTTATTTTATATTTTTTGTGCACTTTTGTTGGTTGGCCGGTTGCTGCTTGTTGTCGGCAAGGCTTAACAATCACAGCAATAACGACAACAACAACAACAATTCAAAGAGGGGGCAGCACAGCAGAGGAGAAAAGAGAACTCACGCAGCTCTCAGTCCACTGTGGTGACGATGGATACGTGTTGGTGGCAGTGGTGGTGGTGGCGTCGCTGGTGGCGCGTAAGCTCTCACCAATCCAGCAGCCAGCCAGCCAACGCAGCAGCCAATGCCGAACACGACCCAAGCTGGTGAGACGTTGAGGTGCAAAGCGTCGACAGCGCCGGTGCCAGCGCCAGCGCCAATGCAATTTGCCCACCGGCCCAAGGCTAAAGTTGGCGCAGTTGCTGGACCACATTGCGCGTCGGCGATGGGCCGTTGCCGGAACGTCATCATCCGGCACTCAATAATAGCATGCGAGATGATGAGGTTTTTGGGCTTGGCAATGATTTGTTGCGAGCGTTGGTTGGTTGCTGCCTAAAGATTGGCAGTCGTCGATCAACGGCACTGAGTGAGCGAAAAAATTTGAAAATAAAATCCTGAAATTTTTCCAAACTTTTATGGTTTAAATTACTTTTTTTTGTAATAGCTTCGAGTGTGTTGGCATCGTCGAGCCAAGTGGCGCTGACGACGGCGGCTGGCTCAACACGACAAGGCGTTGTTGGCGTCGCCGAATTACAAAAACGTCGCAGCGGCAAAAAATGTTCTGAGAACCAGTGGTATTGACTGGGGTGGGGGGAGTAAGGCGAATTACAGCGAAGCCGAATGTTGGCGCCGTTTGTGAGCTGCATACAAATCTTAACGAAAAGTGGACGGATGCTGTGGAGAGATATGCGACCAATGGACGGACAGAGTTATGCTGTGCGTGGATAGTGGCGGACATGAGGGGAGAGGTGAAGGCGTCAGATATTCAATTGAAAAATGTCAGTGCGGCGCTATTGAAACGCTGGAAATTTACATTTACATTACTCAAAGAAAGGGGGAAACAGTTTTTTGCTGCTTTTGTGAACAATTTATGTTGAGCTTTAATTACGATCAGTGGAAACTGACAACACTGTGCAACACAAAACAAATAATAAAGTATTTTTTATTCGAACTTTTTCGATTTAATTAAAGACGACGTTTGTAGTGGAATATTTAAAATAACGTATTTTTATACCCATTTATTTAGAAATATGTACAATGTATGTACAATGCTAGGAAAGAAAAAGAAAAGAAAAAGCTAGAAAAGTAGAATTTATGAAGAATATGAAGTTTATGAAAGCAGAAGTACAAGATGGTCCGATCCGATTTAATTTAGCTAAGCTATCTTTTGTAAATCTCTCAAAAATGATTTGTACCATTAATATGAAAGAAAAAGGAAACCAGTTACCGGTTTCATACCTTTCAAATTGATCAAGTCAAGAGATGATACTCAGAACTATCTCAACTTGGTATCTATGTACTTTGACCGGAAACGCAGTAGGAAGAAGATGTAATGATTATTATTATTATTATTATATAGGCTATAGTGCACTACGACCAATTTGATCTTTTGTGCAGCCTTTGTTTTAACCGTCCAAGTTAAGACTTTTTATAAATTTTAGCTTTTATTGGGGTTCTAGTTTCCAAAAGGTTGATGGCGGTATAGATGCCTGACCAAACTGGAGAAATCTCTTTCGACTGAGTGAGGACATTCGCATAGAATGTGGAGTGATGTTTCCTTTTCTAGCTCACATATCCTGCACACATCCGTTGAGGATATTCCCATATTTTTGAGATGGTACCTAAGTGAGCAATGCCCTGTTAGGTACCCAGTGAGGATGCGAAGGTCCTCTCGGTTTAGCTTGAGGAGTTTGTTGGATACCCCTCTGTCCGGGGCCAGGAATTGTTCTGCCTGGCGTAGTCTCGTTGTGTTGGTCCATTGGTCAGTAAATTCCTGGTCAACCCATTTCCGTAACCACTCCTGAATGTGTCCTCTTGGTAGTCCACAGAATGGTTCCGGGCCTATCAGTGGGCGTAAGGCACCCTTCCGTCCGCTTGTTCGTTGCCGTCATGTCCTGCATGTCCTGGTATCCAGTGCAGTTCTACAGTGTTGCGCCTGCCCAGTTCATTCAAGAGATTGCGGCAGTCCGTCACCAGTCTTGAGGTAGTCGAGTAGGCTTCTAGCGCCATTAGGACTGCCTGACTGTCGGACAGTATATAGATATGTGTGCCAGACGACTTCCTGCGTAGGCACTCGCTAGCACACTCTATGATGGCGTGTGTTTCCGCCTAAAAGATGGTAGCTAGCTTCCCCATTGGGAAAGCTTTGTGAAATCTGGCACCATATACCCCGGCGCCAGTGCTTCCATCTTCCAACTTCGATCTATCCGTGTACCAGAGTTGCGACCCTGGGTCTGGTATGAATCGATTTGATCTCCATAATTGTCTGTCCAAGATGTTAATTTTGTAAATGTAATGATTAATCCAGGAGAAAGTAAAAGAAAATTACCATTGAAATGAACATCTTTTTCGCCGGAATTTCATCGTCCAACGAGAAGACATTTCCGAGCCAACGTAATAACTGAATTTTCAATCGCTTTCGTAAGTTCGTAAGTAACTTCATGTCTCTCAACAGATTCTACAATGAGATCTCTAGTCCTGCTCATATTGGCAATCTTGCAAAGTATTTCCTCTCGAACATCCCAAGGGCTACTGTGTGGTTTCAGGACAATATCCATGTTCCACGCCAAACAGAAGCACATGCAGAACAAGCGTTGAGAGAGATCTTTGCTACTAACTACTAATTTTCTACCGGAACCATAGATAAACTGTAGTAGGGACGTGGGGGAGGTGGGGGGATGTTAATCCGAGAGAAAGTAAAAGTATTATCATCATTTTTCATTATCATTTTTTTGTCGGAGTTTTATTGTCCACCGGGGAGACTTGTCTCAACCAGACCCATCTTTTTAAGATTCTTTTTCGAAAGCTGTAAAGTCAGTCAGTCAAGATAAAATAATATTTCGCTTGACGTCAGTTTAAACAGCATAGCCAAGGACCAGGATACTTTTGGTGAAAATCATTCCACTGCGATGCGCACAAACTTTGCATAGGACACTCTCGATAGTGAAGTCGAAGAGGTCGCATGACATAATATCACTTTGTCTGACACCTACAACGGTAACAAGTAGATCGATAGAACCCACGAATTTAATAAGAATATTTTCTTATCCATTCTAACAACATACAGAAACTTATTGTTGGCAAAACTGAATGCAATGGAATTTTGAAGATTTCGTTTTTTAACATTTTTTAATTTTATAATTTTAAACTAAAATTTTGTTTACTATGAATGACCTCTACGTACTGCCGCACGGTGATATATTTCTCTGAAAAACATTTTCCAATTAACTACATAAATTTAAATCAAAGAAAATTATTCAATTCCAACTATGAATACATAGTTTGACCCAAATCTATTGTGTGAATTTACGCGAACCGAAGCCGAGTTTCGAATAAATCAAATTGCAGCAAATTAGTCTCGAAAGGCCGAAGAAGCAACTGTTGAAAGCAAATAAAGAATAAGTACACAAAAGTGTAAATAAAAAGTAGGAAACAAAAGTAACAGAAACACTTTTGAGAGAATTTCGCCTACATAGATGTTGGAAGTATTTATATATGCTTACATATGTATGTATGTGAGGCTATTAGAGATGTGAATTGAGGATCTAAAAATAAGGAAGGAAAATTTCAAATTTATGATATATTAAGTTAGGTTAGGTTAGGTTAAAAAGAGATTCCGGTGTGAGAATAATGCGGCACTTCCACTCGGAGGTCATTAATGATCCATTGCACAGTGATTCGACTCCATACAACCGCGGGACAAAATTAGAAGGAGTGGTCCGTTCTTCATAAGATTTGGTATACTAGTTAATCATGCTGAATTGAAATCTCCATTTTGTTTTCCTTAAACTTTTGTAGATTGGCAATGTCTGAGACTTAAATTTGCAATTTTCGTCATTTTTGGTGAGCTATAGAAACGAGTGTATGGGCTAGATTTTTCAGATTTTACATTTAATCGGTAACGTCAACATTGATAATTGCAAAAAGTAACAGAGATTGTCTTAAGACCCAATAGTTTTGCAATAAAAACGATAATAATAGACGTATGTTTTACTTTTTTGCAGTTTTCTCAATTTTGCATGCTGATTGCATACTTTTAGGGATAAAAAAATAAATGTTGTCGAAAAATAGGTGTTTAGACCACTTTTCAAATTGAAATGTTTATTGAGCTCGGAAGATATCGGAGGATATAATTACATTATCCGACAAAGAAAGAATGCTTCTTAACACGTTCGCGGACAGTAAAAATTTCAGTGAGCTGCAAAAATAGACAGGCTATTTTTGTGGAAACTATAAGCACTATCTGAAATCTGATTACACATATATTGTTAGAGTTGTCAGATTATCATATTTTAACCGTTATACACAATGAATGCTATAGCATTCACGACGATATAGATCAAAATTTTCAACTAGAGTGACGTGAATGCTATAGCATTCATTCATAGAAAACATGAGAAGAAGAGGTTTATTATATTTTTATAACTTTATTTATTCAACAGTAGTTCTCTCTTCGTGTATAGATAATAACTGGACGCGGACAGTATACTTCAAACCATTTTGATTAAAAAATCTGTCATAAACGGACAAAATTCAGAAATATGCCTAACCAGTTTTTAAAAATCTGTACTACACCATAATACCTACAAATCTCTCTCTTATTTGAAAATGAACATTTGAAATTAAAAAAATTAGTGTTTAGGCCAGTGGCGCACACAGGATTTTATTTTGGGGTGTAGAGTTTGCGTACAACTTTTGAGCCGAATACCACTTGAAACCATATTTTGTACCAGCATTTATTGTGTTTGGGGGAGGAGGTTGGACCCCAAAAACCCCGCCTGTGAGCGCCACTGATTTAGGCGATAAACCATTACAAAATGTTTACAACCAAAGTAGTACTAAAATTTAAACACTTGTACAATGTGTGTACTTTACCTATACATGTAATAAATATTAATAAAATATGCAATATTCATAAATTCGTACAAAATATTAAATAAATAAACAAGAAACACTTGGATACAATTTCAACTAATTTTTTGTGCCCCCGTCCCCCATAACCGGACATCTCCCTTAACCGGACAAATCCACTGCGATGGTGAGTGTCCAGTTATGAGGAATTTCATTGTACACCAAAAAACAAATAAAATAATATGAAACTACTTAATGAATCAGTTGCTAATTACTTTGAAATGTATATTCATTAAAAAAATTTAAGTTTATAAAAATATAAATGAATAAAAATTGGCTTTAAAATTTGAATGCTATAGCATTCACGTCATTTTGCATCACTATGAAAATGACTGCTATAGCATTCACGTCCGCGAACGTGTTAAAATAAAAAAAAATCCAGCAATATACTTTCACATACTTTTTAGATATTTTCGTCTAAGTTTTGCCAATTTTCAGATTTTTAACTTAGAAAAATATTTTGAATTAAAAGTGAATTGAAAGCTTCAGCTTTCAAAATTTTGAGAAAATATTAAAAGTGAAAATGGGCACATCATTTCTTAATCTATATTGAAAGTTTTAGCAATTTCTTGATAACCATGTATTTTTACAATTTTTTTTTACTTAATAGACTAAAAGACAGAAAATATGTGTTTTAAATTTTTTGTGAAAAAAGTTTCAACTTATTAATTTTTTGCACAGATTTTTTGGAGTTTTCTTAGTTGGAATTTTACCTTTCAAATTACATACAAACCATTAAATTCTGAGACTATAAATTTTTTGAATTTTGTCTATGGAATGAATCACTGTGCTTTGTGATCACTGTGGATACAACTTTTAGTCCTTTTCTGGAGCAAATCAGTTCGAACTATTGATGAAGCGAAACAGATTTGAAGTTTAAACGTCTGTTGTATCTGTTGGGTCTGTGAGGGACCTTGATTTGATTAAGCGAAATCGTTGTTCATGGAGTATGGGGCAGCGGTATAGGTTTTGGGTCGCTTGTACTCACTGTTTAATATTTAAAATGAAATTAAGGAACTAGTGAAATTTTTATACTCCAAGTTAGTCATGCATAGTCTTATCTCTCTTGTCTCTGTTCTACATAAACTTAAGTCGAACAGGAAGTAATTTAATTTTTGGGATCATTTAGTTCCCAGTCAATTATTAAACATTAGTTCCCAAACTTTAATGTACTTAGGATACCTATCGTTAATTAATTCGAGTTCTAAGCATACAAATCGCCACATAAATTCAGTGAGACTATAAAGCGCTGAAAATTTCAATCTAATTTGATTCTTAATGATTAAAAAAAATCGATATGATTTAATTAAACATCACAAAATTTTTTTTTTTGGTAAATTTTCTTTTTTTACCGGAGCTTTAAATGATCGTTGCAAACATCTACAAATCTACAAACATCTCAAAACATGTTTCATGATTTGAGCATTCGGTGATTTTCCGATTGATTTCTCTAAATGGCCGGAATACTGTTAGTCGACAGAATATGCGGGCGGCATCGCCCTCACCTTCGTTCGCTTCGCACAGTCGGTTTGGTTGGGTTTGGTTTTGTTTGGAACATTTTGTTAAGCAAATATGGCACAGCATATGGGGACAACAGTCTGCAACAAACAGACCGAGTGAAGTGGAGAGCAGTTCCTGCATTTGTCCACATGCCCAGCCGAGTTGAATGCATGGTTCAGTGGGCTGGTGGCGCACTTGAGCGGGCAGTGCAATGTGGACCAAAATGTCGCCTATGGCAGTGATGAGCAGCGAGAAAAACTGCAGGACAACGGCAACAACAATAACGAGGACAACAACAAAAGCGAGAAGGAAATAGTGTAGGAAGCACAGAGAATTAAAGATTGCACGGCAAATGGCAGCAGCAGCAGTGGAAAAAGTGAAAACTAAGGAAAAATTTGCCAACATCTAAGGAAAAAGTCAAACACAACAGCGGCAGAAGGAAATGATTAGGGCGAACGAGGAAGCTGACGAAGGCAACTGAAGCGCTTGTTTACATACAATTAAATTCGCATAGAATGAGCCATGAACGACCAGAACAACACGCAAACAAAGGACGAGCCAGCAAACCGAGCTGAGCCGGGCGAAGGAAGCGCTGACAGCGTCGACGAGAAAATGCGGCGCTGCGGGAATGTGCTTGGCTTGCTTTTCTTTTTCCTAGTCGGCAGCTATGTTTATTTTTTATTTTTGTTGTTATTAGCTCATTTTTGTCGTAATTGTTGTTGTTATTCTTATTGTTGTGCCGAGTCCTAGCTGCAGCTCTGCCAACTACATAAAAGGATAACGTAAATTGTCACTAAGCCGAGCCGAGGCAGCCGGCGTTGGACAACAACAACAACAAAATTGATAGTTGTAAGAGCGCAGTGGCCCGTATTTGGAGATGGCACACATTGTTTGTATGTTTGCTTGTTTGTTGCTTTCTCTGTGTGTGTATGTGTGGGTGTTTGTGTGTTGTCAAATTGACAACACGAAAAAAAACTGAAGAAAAGCGCCGCAAACTGGCAAAGGAAGTAGTGGAATAGGCAAATAGTCGAGTGCGAGGCAGCTCGTTTGAGTGTGCGAAAAAAATTGGGAATTTGCACAAAAAAACCGTACACGAGGCCCCAGCAATGATGCCAACAATTAGCACACACACACACACACAGACAAACACACAACGGCGCATTACTGTCTCTGCGCGAACAGCAGCGAGCAAAGTCCTTGCGGCATTATCTCCCCATGCAGAATTGCGCTCTAACAGAAGAAAAGCCTAGAGCAGCGTAAGGAAACGAATGGAGCGTTTTTAATTGCTTTTATGCGTCGCTAAAATTTTTGCTATTGTTGCATTTTATGGCCACACAGTGGCGATATTCACAATATTTGGCAATCGGCGCTGCTGAAAGAGCCGAATTTTTTAATTGCCACCCGCATCACTTCGGTATCGGCTTAATTAGTATCGGCCGAATATGAGACCGATGAATCGGAATCGGCTAAAAAATGGGTGTCGATCAGGCACCAGTTCAAACGCCTTAAAGGAGGCATGCCCATGCAAATCTGAGCGCCTGTTCTTTCGTGTCTATGGCTGACAACTGACTGGTTCCCACAAGAAACGATTTAGGTTAAAGTAATTAAAATTTGGCATCAATTCAAAATCAGCTTCAGCTGATTCGAAAAACTGATTTAGAAATGGGCGCAGTATGAACAGAGTTGCCATTTAGCGGTTTTTAAAGAAATATCTAAGCGACATCAAATCACTTCTTAGTAATTTATACTTTGGATAGGTGGAGAAGGGAAAAGGGGTTAACAGAAGCGAGTCCAAAAAACCTGATTATCGCGACCCACAGTGATTCGACTCCATACAACCGCGGGACATAATTAGGAGTGGTCTGTTCTTAGTAAAACTTAGAGCTAGTTAACCATGGTTTGCTGAATTGAAACCTCTATTTTGTTTTTCTTAATCTTTTGTAGTATGCCAGTGTCTGAGGCTTAAATTTACATTTTAAATTAAATTTTGTGTTGGCTAGATTTTTCAGAATTTATATTAAATCAGTTGCGTCAACATTAATAATTGCAAAGAGTAACAGAGATTTTTTTTTCAATACAAATTATAATAATAGAAGTATGTGTGTTTTGCATTTGTGCATTTTTTTTTTAATTTTTCATGCTGATTGCATACTTTCAGGCATGAATAAAATAAATTTTGTCGAAAAATAGGTGTTTAGACCACTTTTCAAATAGAATTATTTTCTGAGATATCGGAAGGATGTAATTACATTTTCTGACAAAGAAAGAATGCTGCTTAAATTAAAAAAAAATCCAGGAACATACTTTCACATACTTTTTAGGTATTTTCCTCTAAGTTTTGCCAATTTTCAGATTTTTAATTTTGAAAAATATTTTAAATTAAATGTGGAGTAGAATACAGCAAATTTTGAGAAAATATTAGAATCAAAAATGCCCACATCTATTCTTAATCTATATCGAAAGTTTTAGCAACTTCTCGCGAACCATGTAGTTCTACAAATTTATTTACTCAATAGGCTAAACAACAGATGGCTAAGAACAGAACAAACAACCTGTGTTTTTGTGAAACAAATTTTCAGCAACTTTTGCACACAAGCTAAATAATTTTTTGCACAGATTTTTTGGGGTTTTCTTAGATGAAATTTTACCTTTCAAATGACGTCAAATCGTGCAATTCTGGTACTATAAATTTTTTGAATTTTGTCTATGGAACTATGCGAGTCTGAAATGCTATAAGTTGTTGTTGCCTTAGTTTTCCTGCAAGTCCTTCACGTTCTAGTAGTTTTGCACACTTCTTCAGTAGTTTAACCCTAGAAGGGTAACCTTCGTCGATTCGACGAACATCACATACATTTCTTCAAATTTCTCGTTATTCTCCGATCTGGTTTCTCAGTTGGCAATGTGCTTTATTGTGCGAATTATTTACAAAAAAAAAATTCTAAGTATAATTATATAATAAAGTTGGAGTTCATACTATTTCTAGTTCTTCCAAAAATCGAAGTTGAATACGACTTCGTCGATTCGATGAAGATTAGCAACAACGTTTGTAAAATATGATTACCCTTCTAGGGTTAAAAAGCTTTGATCAGAATAGTCAGCCAACAGATTTATTCAACATACTCTTTTCAACTTTTTCTTTTCAAAAAAAATGCAACATCTTAAAAAAGAATTGCCACAAAAACCGCATACATATTTTTTATTTGAGTTGTTATGAAACACCACCGCAACATTATCGAATTGCGCAGATTTGTTGTTGTGCTTCCGAACGCATTGCCACCTACCTGTCAAGTTCTTTCTACCAGTGTTGCTAGTGGTCAATTTTTCAGTGTTTCAATTTTAGTGGTCAATTGCAACTTCCTCGCATCAAATTGCCCAACGGCCGTTGTGACGCGACGGTCACCGTCACTGCGCCAACAACAATTGCAACAAGCAATCGCTGTTGCTGTTGTTGTTGTTGCTGTTGGCGCTCCACTTCCATCTTGTTAACACAATTTCCAGTGCTCGTCCAGTGCGGTGCCGCAGCGTAATCGATTTGCATTGAACGCAACGTGCGCATTGCGCCCATTGTCTGCCGCTGCCCTCTGCCCGCATTGCGCAGCAATTCGTTTGGCCGCGGGGCCACTGCAGCCGCACTGCGCCGGTCGGCCGGCACTCGATCAACGCGGCAAGTGGCGCCTGTCGTACGCGCCATCGGCGCTGCTATGCCGCTGGACGCGCATGCGCACAGGCGCCGCCACTGTGGGGCGGCGGCATTGATCAAACGCGCCACCGCAGCCCACGGACGCCACAAAGCACTGCACCGAAATCCTGCTGTCGTGTTCGGGCGTCTCATGTCCTTTGTGCGCGATTCTTGCGGAATGACTTGAATAGGCGCCGCTGTGCGCCGAGGGGGGATCAACAGTGGGTAGAGAGGTGTCGGCGTTTTGTGGCTGCCTCATTCTTTAGCAACGTCACATCGTGCGCGTTGTCGGTCGTTGCTGTCTGGCCACGGCCTGAGCCGCAGTCGCCACTGTCGCGCCGCTGACTTTGCTGTGGTTGCTTCTTCTGTTGGCCAAACGCGCGCACGCTCTCGTTCGGACGCCGCATGCCGACGCGGACAGACAGAGTGATGGTTGAAATCGGTGCGGCGTCTGCGGCGATCTGCAAGTGGCGCCAGTCGAAATTTTGTTGTTTTGCCAGCGCAAAAACAAAGCCACTGCGAACAATGAGTTGCGTTGA
Source organism: Melieria crassipennis (assembly GCA_963668005.1). Lineage (NCBI taxonomy): Eukaryota > Metazoa > Arthropoda > Insecta > Diptera > Ulidiidae > Melieria > Melieria crassipennis. Next base: position 42,260,849 of record OY764962.1, read on the forward strand.
GCTCGTTTTATTTATTGATATTTTGATGGAAACTGAGCCGCGCGACAGGAATTTACAGGCCAAATCTTGTTGTTGCATTATGTTTGGTAATTCTTTCACACAAAAATATGTGTGTGTGTGTGTACTCATACTAAAGTAAGCACTGAATGATGTGAGCAGTCGAGAGGAACATCGCCAACCTCCAGCGTGGTCTTCCGACAGGATGTCACTCTCGCCAAATGCAAATTGCCGCCATTGCATTTGGGATATGCAAAAACTGCCGGAAATCGCTCGGCGACCGCGTGTAGCGTGCACTCGAGCCGGCCGCGGGAGTCGCGACCCTCCAGATGCCTATCGACGGTTTAATTCTATTTGGCTGCTCGCATCTCCCGTCTCGGCCTCGAGTGCCGACTTCATTATTTCATTATCCGAATTTGAATGCACTTTTACGTTTTGCTTGCGCGATTTGCTATCGTTATTGTTGTTGTTGTTGTTGTATCCTCTTACGCTGCCACCGTTTCCGTCTTGTGCCGTTCTTAGGCGCTGCGAGTTTTGTGCGTGTTTTTCGAAAGAAAAAAACAGGCAAAACCCCAGCCCAGCAACGTACTCAAGCGCAAAAGGATATGCGCACACAAAGGATAATTGCTTTAGTGCAATTATGGGATTAGTTTATAGGCCAATAAGTTTGTAAAGCAGAGCCCAGCGAACGAATGCCGCCGTTGGCTTCGCTGCTTGTTCAGCTGCTGCCGAGCCGAGTGCGCTCTGCTGATCTATTTCTGAATATGTTTTTGTATTAATTCGTTGTTGTCATTCGTTTCGCCAGCGCACAACTTAATTGGTTTGGTTACAAAAGCCAAAAGCAGTGCACATCTCAGTCGAATCCTGGAAGGAAGCGCCTGCTTAACAGCAGAGTGACTTATGTGGCCTGCAGTACCTGCCGCGTATGACCAACGTGACAAAAGATGACATGAGAATGGCTTAGGGCTCATTGTCGGTAGCAGTGGCGGATCCAGGGGGGGGGGGGGGGGTTGGGGGTTGAAACCCCCGAAATATGTGGATCGACTATAAAACTACATACAAATTAAAAGACATTTTATAAATTTTAAGGAATTACTTTTTAAAACCCCCCCCAGAATAATTTTCTGGATCCGCGCCTGGTCGGTAGAGCAAACATATGTCATGTGTTCTTTTTAAATCAGACAATAAGCGATCTTCGATTTATTAAGAAATTATGTAGCGTGGCAAATTTGCCAAAAAATGAACTCTTAATGCTCAAAGCAACTGAATTTTCTAAAAAGATACTAAATAAACGTTGTTGTTGGGGTCTTTATATTAAACTGTCTAAATGGCGCACAGAGGATTTCATTTTCGGGGAGTTTGCACACAACTTTCAATCCCGATGCCATTTGAAACTGCATTTACCACTCAAAATGTCTGGAACAAACAGACATCTGGGTTGTTGAACCTCAAAACACACAAACTAGAATCTGAGTCTATTTCCTAATGACTTTTATTAAAGCTGCAAAGACGAGTAGGAACCAGAAAGTGTTCAACAACTGCTTCTCAATTGTTCTGCACTCGCTACTAAACGAAAATTCCATTTCGATACATACCTCATCGATGTCCTGTAGAATTTAGCAGAGACGTCACTGCATGTCATACTTAATTTTATAAAAAGTTCCAATGTGAGAGTTTTGCTTGAGAACAACTATGACTAAGTATGCACCAACAGCTCAATCCTTGCTAACACAAAATCCTTGCCGAAACCCAAATGTCATAGGGAGCCCGAAAATTAAAGCTGCAAATGTTACCCTGTTCGAAGGAGGATCATTTGTTGCGATTTAATTGAGCGTATCTACGCCAGACGCACTCACGTCGCGGCCAATCACATCAGATCAGCTCAGCTGAGCGCATTTCAATTCAATTGAACACAAGTCAGCCGCCGCGATCTGCATGAAGCTGCCTCGTTGCGAAACTGCGCCCTGAATGCAGCGCTAAATGAACGAAATTGAGCCAAGTGGCGGCCGCAGCGACAGCGGTCGGCAATCGTTGCTGCCGAACGGTGATGAGCTGTTGCGCAGCGAGAACTTTTCATGTGCCGCTTGCCGAACACTGACCTACTCTGTCAACGAGCATCGATCAGCGAATTGTCGAAATAATGCTTTGTGATTGCGCTTTTATTTAAATCGAAAGAAGCAGCAGAAAAGAAAAGGATTCTTCTTGCCGATGTCTCGCTGTCAATTTCAGACTTGTGGCGCTACAGGCAGCGCTGCACGCGTTAGGCGTTAAGTTCAACTTAGGTCGGTAAGCGATATAATTACTGGTCTATAGGTCTGAGTAGAGCAAAGGATTCGGAAAATAATGTAAGCGATTTGCAGATTTTCTTCTTCTGAGAATCCACGGAAGAAGCTACCTTAAGCTACCTTAGCAGGGTCCCGCGGATTTGCACGCAAGTTTAACCCTTTCAGTCACATTGTCCAATATATTGGACTTCAGCCCATACAATTCATTCAGGACGGGTTTATTTTCATGTCGGAAAGGGTTAAGTTTTAAAGCTCTTTGTTGATCCCGTCAGATTTTAATGAAAAAATACTTATCTAATTATTTCTCATTTGAAGTGCTTCAACCACATTTGAACCATATTTGAACCATTTGACCATATTTTAAGACAAAATTCCCATAAAATCTTGCTTCTCCATACAAACCCGTAACCCGTCGTTGACCCCGTCAGATTGTGATTTTCAAAAAAGTAAAAAACACGTATCGAATTATTTCGCATGTTAAGTGCTCTCACTAAATTTCTCTATACAAACTTTTAACCCACTTTTAACCCGTTAGATTTTGATTTTCGAAAAAATTAAAAACTGGTATCGAATTATTTCTCACTAAGAGTACTTTTACCAAGTTTGAAGTCAAAAGGCTCATTGATTCATGTTTTTCCAGTTTCTCCACATACACTTTTAACCCGTCGTTAACCCCGTCTGATTTTGATTTTCGAAAAAAAACAACTATTGAATTATTTCATATTTAAAGTTTCATCAAGTTTCAAGTAAAAAATCATGTTTCTTCATGCAAACTTTTAACCCTTGGGTCACCCTCTTAAGTTTTGATTTAAAAAAAATGAGAAACAATCATAAAATTATTTTTGATTTCCAGTGTCTTCACCAACTTTGAGGTCAATAGGCTCATCAGTTCATGGTTTTGTCGTAGTCTTCCCGTATACGCACCTTAACCCATTGTTGACCCCGTTAACCCTTTCGCTATTTTGTTGCCATATGGCAACATGCTACTTTGTGGACGTCTGCATCCTCTATGGTTGCAAGAATACATTTTTTTTTTAATCTTTAGAATAGTTTGAAGTTTTAGGAAAAATACGAAATTAATAAACTGAACATTTAAGTTTAAAGAAGAGAAGTATACACGTTTTTTTAATGGTATATCTTGACATAGTGAAGAAAGAAGAAGCAGACAAAATTAGAGAACTTTTTAATTTGACGTTTTCTTTCAATTTAGATACTTTTTGTTTTTAATTTTGGCTGAAGTAAATGATGAAATATTAAAATTTTCATTATGCGTAAAAAGTTGAATGTTTAAGTAATTATTACAGCCACAACGATGTGGTTGCTCTCATAGAAAAACACTCTAAAATACAGGGTCCGAGTATACAATTTAAAAATGTATTATGGATTGTTGCTAATATAACCACATAGAAGCCTAAGACGTAAAATTTAAAATGTTAACTTTCCCCAGTAAAAACCTGTTGCAAAAGGGTTAAATTTTTATTTTCGAAAAATTTAAAAATACCTGAAAATGAAAAATATTTGAAGTGTTTTCACCAAATTTGAATAATTAATTCGCGTTTCTTCATACAACACATTGCCTGTTTTGCACTTTTAGACCCCGATTTTTTTAAAATCCTGTCTCAAGATGTTTAAATGTCATGTTTTTAGCTTCAGCGGTTTGGCGATGATGAATCAGTCAATCAGTCAGTCAGTCAGGACAAACAGTTATATGTATAATGATATGAACTATATCTAAACTATATCTATGTATGAACAAATTCCTTTACTCTCTTCACTTGCCTTGAATTCCCAAAGTCAAAGATCAACCAATCATCAACGAATTTTTCATTTGTAGCGCCACTGCAGCCAGTCGCCTACGACCAACCGCAATTTGCTCTCATTTGTTATGTATTTTTGGCATTTTGCAAGTTTGCGCTTTTTTGTTGCTTTGCAAAATAAACAAACAAACAATTTTTGATCGATGTCGCATCTTTGGTGTGTTTAGGAAGCAGCAGCGGCAACAACAGCAACAAAACCAGCAACTGCCGCTGCCATTTCGGCGAACCGCGGCGCGCTGTCAGGCGCAGCAAAAGAAGATGTACGAACGCATGCGAAGCGAATGCTTTTGTTGTAGTTGTTGGCGTCAGATCCAAGCGCCACTGCTCCTAATAGCGCTTCGGTAGTGAGAACGCAGTTTTTTGTTTGGACCAATGTTGTTGCTATTGTTATTGTAGTTTTTATAGTTGTTGCTGCAGCTTGCGGCGCCTTTAATTGGCATTTTGTGATCGAAGACAAGGTGAGCTTCACTGTTCTGGCTGCCGCCACCGCTGTCGTCGTTTTAACCCTTTTTATACGCCATTTAGACAGACGCGTTCACAACCTTGGCCGCCGTAGCAGTGTCAGCGCCATCACTGCCTTCGCCGACCTTCGTTCGACTTTTATCAAACTTGTCGATCGCATCGCTGTGCGCTTATCTGATGTTAATTTTTCGGATAATCGCATCATTATTGGCCGAGAAGCGCGCATGCGCAGCGGCCACTGGCGCACACACACACCACAACCACACCGACTCATCGAGTCATGTGGAACGCCATCGACAGCAGGTTGGCGTTTGGTTTGCGCGCGCTTGACGTATCCCGCGGCCAGCTGGAGCAGCGCGGTCGGGTTGAGTTCACGCTGTGACATTTGTTCGAGCGCTCGTTTGCTTATTTATTTGTTCATTCGATTTGTTTATCTCGGCGTCGCTGCCCAGCCAGCCGTCCAAGTGCGCGTCGGCCCACAGCCACAACCAGCTGTTGTGCGTGTGACAAGTTGAACGAACGTCTGTGCGCCGTTCCTGCGCTCGTCCTGCGCTCATATCTGTCGCGCACAATCGTTACTAATTAATTTTTGGCTGTTTTGCTTGCTTGTTTGTTTGTTTGTTTGACTTTAATTAGACTCTAATTTAAATACGTATCCGTCTGTCTGTCCGTCTATTCGTGCGTCAGCGCGCATCCGTCTGTTGCAGCCGCCCATGAAGCCACAACGATCGAGGGACTATTTTCGAATTTCAAATTTTATGACCTCAAATAAAAACTACTGTTACGAATTTATGTTTTGTTTGGGCAGTTTGCGGCGTGATGTGTTTGGTGCGGTGCGGTGTGGTGTGCTGCGGCCTGAAGGGCGCGTACGACAGAGAGAGCGGGCGAGTGTGGGTGCACGTGGGCCATCACAATCGTGAAACGACGCAAATGTGTCACGCGCCATTAAGCAGAGTTTAAAATTTTCAATGAAAATGGGTTGTGTCGTGTGAAGCTGAATGCCAGTTTCGAAAGTCATAAAAATACACAATAATTGTTGTTAGTTTCTATTTAAGGTTGCAAGAACCGATAGAAGAAAATTCAATAGTTGAAACCAATGGATTCGCAGTCGTTTGGATTGTTTCAGCTACGTTGAAAAGTAGCCGAGAGTACTTATTTACTTACTTACTTAACCCTTTCGCTGCAGGTTTTTACTGGGGAAAGATACAATTTTAAATTTTTAAATTTGTATACTCGGACCCTGTATTTTAGAAAGTTTTTCTATGAGAGCAACCACATCGTTGTGGCTGTAGTAATTACTTAAACATACAACTTTTTATGCATAACGAAAATTTGAACATTTCTTCATTTACTTCAGCCAAAATTAAAAAAAAAAAGTATCTAAATTGAAAGAAAACGTAAAATTTAAAAAGTTCTAATTTTTTCTGCTTCTTCTTCCTTTACTATTTCAAGATGTACCATTAAAAAAACGTGTATACTTCTCTTCTCTAAACTTAATTATTCAGTTTATTAATTTCGTATTTTTTCTAAAACTTCAAACTATTCTAAGGAACAACAAAAAATGTATTCTTGCAACCATTGAGGTTGCAGACGTCCACAAAGTAGCGTGTTGCCGTATGGCAACAAAATAGCGAAAGGGTTAACTGGTCATAACAACCGGTTACCGGACTCCAATGGGACACCCCTAGAGATGATAAGGCGTCTTCCACCGAAGACCAAGTCTCCTTCTTTGCTGTCGGCCTGCAACTACCGCGTCGAACACCTTTTTCTGGAGCTTCATTGTCCAAATGGGACAGATGGCAAATCCAGCATAGTCGAGGAATGTTGATTCGCTATGCCTCGTCCATGTTTTTCAGCTCATACAGCTCGTTGTTCGTTTGTATTCGATAGTTGTCGTCAATACGAAGAGAGTCGAAGATTCCGAAGAACCATCACAAATCTCAAACAGTTTACGGCTGTGTCAAGGAAGACGAATTCCTTGAGAACTTCAAAAGTAAAACTGTCGGCCTGGGACCATAGTCGCTGCGCATATACTTCGTTTTGCCTCATTTACCATCACCCTGAAGCCTCAAATCGTATAGAATGGGTCGCATAGGTCACTTACAACCTTAAACGATCTACGGGTATTGCTCTCCCTCTGCAAAGTCTCACGAACTTTGCAGTGAGACCAAGTTCAGATAGACCGGTAGCGAGTTACCCATCAACATCTACACTGACGGCTCCAAATTTCAATTTCAATTTCAATTCATTTTTCTTTTCGCCTGCCTGATCACTACGGTGTCTTCTAGGCGGAAGTAATGGCCATTTACCAGACTTCTATCGGACTTATCCGCAAGAACGCCCATAAGGAGGGGAAGGGCGGGGCGACCACCTCATTCAGACTGATCTTGGACTGCTGAAAATCCTTAAACACCCTAGCCAGAGGTTTCAACTTCTCATTATTCTGGGTGCCAGGGCACAGGGATATCGCAGGCAACTGCTAGGCGGACCAACTTATCAGAGCGGACACGCTGCTCACCGAGGAATCGTCCTTCCTCCCAGTGGGGGTGTCAAACTGATGCTCAAACAATTTTATCAAAAAGAAGCAAACGAATTGTGGTCTGAAGAACAGACCTGCAATATCTCCCGACTAACTTGGCCGGCTTACAATATGAAACGGACCAACCAGCTGCTTAACCTCCGCCGTCACTCAATAAGCAAAACGGTCTCGGTGCCCACGGGTCACTGTCTTATGGGTAAGCATGCGGAAAGGCCTCGATAGTCCAGCGGGTAGCACGCTGGCTTTTCATACCGAGGCCCTAGGTTCGATTCCTAGCGCAGGCTGGTGAAACGATCATCTACTTCTGTCGCTATCCACATGAAGCAGATGAGAATTACAAGAATAGCACAAGTGCGCTCTTGGCAGGCAATGGCAAAACCTCCAAGTGTGAAAGACAAACTGCCCATCGCCGTTCGGATTTGGCGTTAAACTGTAGGTCCCTTCTCCTCGCTCTTTCCCCATCCGCTTGAAATGTGTGCTGTAACATATTTTAGAAAAAAAACAGTGTTGCATACACATTTCAAAACGAGTGATCTATGAGATATCACTCCCATCTCCTTCCCTATCCCCCATGGGTATAGTACAATGGTCCAAAATGGACTGAGTGCTATGGAAGGCTTGTAGCCCTCCTGCTCACCGTCACATCACACCACACATGCGGAAAGACTGGGACTGCATTCCAACGACTTCTGTCGAGAGTGCGACTCCGAGGAGGACCTGTTGTGTCAATGTCCCTTATTAGGCAGAAGAAGATATAAGCTTATCGACTCAGCTTTCTTCATTAGTCTAACCGAGCTATCGCCTTTGAATATCAGGGATATAGCCAGGTTCAAAATTGAATCCTCTTGGTTCTCAGCGCTGTAAGGGGGAGTCGCGTCATCCACTGTGATATTACAATAAGCCAGAATTTGTGCTAAAGTGAGCTCTTCATGTAAAAGCCTACCACTCCAACCTAACCTAACTTAACTTCAGACAATGCCGCATTCGGGCTATCCTTGATCGTCCTGTCGAATGTTGCCTTGTAATCGATAAAAAAGTGGTGTTAATTTGACTCTCATGGATCTTTTGCAGGAAACCCTATACAACAAAATAGATTATTTCTAAAAAATAAGATTATTGCCAGATTATTGTGGAGATTATCAAATAAATATCGTAAACTCAAACTCAATTCATTACCCACATTTTCAGTATTTTTCACACAAAATGTACATCGCTGCGAAAAATCCAATAAACGACGATAAGAATTTGCGACAACAATATAACATAGAAATAACACCAACAACAACAACCACTTGCAACAACAAATGGACGAGAAGAAGTTTCAATGCTTTAGTCGTTGAACCCGAAATGAATGAAGCGTCGTTTTTCTTTGTCACCGGCCGACGGGTGTCGCTGTCGCTAAAGTGTTTCGGAATAGGGAAGTGTGTGCGAGTGGGTGTTGCGGCTGCTGTGGCCGACGTTGGCGGCAATGGCGTTGGCGTTGGCGTTGGGAAGCGATAAAGCTGACAGCATCCTTTTGTTTGCCGCAAAATAAACCATAAATAACGGCCCAATAACAGTTTAGAGTGTGCGCCATCATCAACGACAGCGTGTCGCCGCATTTAATTGTTGCTGCTGGGGCTGCTGCTGCTGTTGGCATTATTGTTGCGTTAATGTTTAAATTCATGAGCGAACGATAATTGTCACCAGCGCCGTTGACAGCTGAATGGACACAAATGTCGCTTGTTGCGAAGTGTGTGGCGGACGGCTGAGTGCGTAGCGGCGCGGCCAATGGTGGAAACTGCCGAAACGGATGTTGCGCCGTGCGTCCGGAAGTTACGGCTGACGTTTTGCTGTTGGCCGCCAGCCGGAAGCACAACTTGCGAATTGCAACTTCCGCTTTTAACTATGCGTCAGCGACAACGTTTGACAACGGGGCGGACGGGGGAAGATGAGTATTGGGTATTTGGCATTTTGGTGTTTGAGTTTTTTCATACAATTTTTTTTTAGAATTATTTTGCTCAGTGCGGGGAAAATTCGACTAGCACCTACCTTTTCAAACTGTTATTTATTTTTCTATCAAAGAAATAAAAACTGCTTTCGATTAAAACAAGCAAAAAAAAGTGAATCAAAATTAGGTGCTAAACTTTCTCAATAGATAATTTATTGCAAAAACAGCTGAGCTCAAAACAATTTCGAAACATGAATTTTTGAAAACTCTGTAGACAGCCCAACGACACTTTGAATATATTTGAAGAAATTACATTCAACGAATTAAGACGCCAAACGGCACTTGAGAAATCATGTCAAATGGTGCTTTAAGCATTTCACGCTTTAAAAAATTCAAAGCACCAATTGAGGCGATTGCGGTCGACCTCAGCTGAGTGTTTCTGTAGTGGAAGTAATTAAGGGAAGGCTCCCCTGGATTTGGGCAAAAATAAGACAAAGTTTGTAATTTTTTTGTGGGATAATGAAAAGGCGTACAAACTTCCGGTTTTGACTATTAAATTCGTCTATTATTTAGGAGTTTAAAAAGTTAAAAAACTTGATGAAATTCAAAATGGCGGCTACAAAATGGCGATTTCCGTAGGCCTCTGCGCGCCAAACATCGCTCGAGAACTGTAATCCTGCAGCCTCTTGTAGTGGACTGAAATCAAAAAGCATTGTCATTACTGAAAGACAACAAAATTGTCTATGCATTGAACTAGACTCAAAAAATTTAAACGAAAAATTCTTGCACAATGAATATTTGAAGTAAAAAGTTAAATTTTTTGCACCTTTTTTTAATTTCAACCACATTTAAAAATTAAAAATAAATAACTATTTATGCAAATTGTTGGTTCAAGGCATACAGAAAATCAAATACATTCGAGCAGTTTTTAGATGAAGAAAATCGGATCATTAGATCAAGTCCAGGGATTTCAGTTAGATTGGAAAAAATGGTTTCGAGATACACGCGTTTGAAGTTTTTAGAAAGTCAAGTTTATCAAGTTTTTTAACTTTTTAAACTCCTAAATAATAGACGAATTTAATAGTCAAAACCGGAAGTTTGTACACCTTTTCATTATCCCACAAAAAAATTACAAACTTTGCCTTATTTTTTGCCCAAATCCAGGGGAGCCTTCCCTTAAAAGAAATATATTTTTTGTTTAGAGTTTGGCGTCGAAATTTGCAGCTGCCAAGCAACCAAGAAAACCAAGCAACAACCAGCAATGAGACGAGACAACTAAACGACTAATGAACACAGCAACAAATCGACACAACTTTTACTGAAGACATCGAAATTGCTAGACATAACATACAAACAGACATGCGGACATACGGACATACGGCTGGTCTGAGCATCAGAGCAGACAGCAACAGAAAGAGCCCATCGCCAGGGAGACAAGAGTCATCGCTGCAACACTGCCACCAGCTTTGACACGGAAACTCGTTAATTAATTTAACCAAAATCCACACAAAAACAAAACGAAACTGAAGTCAAGTAAATGTTAATTGAGAAAAAGTGAAATTTTGAGAAATTTTCACTCAGCACAGCCAAGTGTGCGCAGACACGAGACGCAGCCAACGAGGCGCGGAAACAAACGAAATTGGTGGAATGTGTTGAGCAACAACCAATCGAAAGTTTGCGCGAAGATTTTACCAAATCCTACTGGAATGCCAAGCAGATGAAAGTAATGCGAAATTAAATTAAATTCAATGAGAAAAGTGATTAAGTAAAAGCAGTGAGTGGACCCAAAATTCTGAAAATAATCAAAATTAGGCATTTTAAAACGGGCCTAAAAATGATTTAAATAGTAGTTATATGTTTATACAAATCATAATAGTTATAAGTTGATTCTTAAAATTTTTTTGCAATCACTTGTTTCTAAAATTGTGGCCAAGTTTAACCGGCCACGCAGGATATGTCGAATCAGCAGCACTTTTGCTGATGTAGTGGTGTGTCTTTGGTGTACTTTGTTGGGTTCTTTCATTACTTTGGTTGTTCTCGTTGTGTTTAATTTTACGCTCACTAATCAAAGCATTGAATTTTGTATACGACAAAAGTTTAAGTATTGTAGAAAACGTGGCAAGAAGCTCACGTTAATGAAGCAGAGTTGCCAGCAGCCGTTAATGCCACCAGCCAAAAAAATTAAGCATTTCTTCAACAAAATTGTATCTTCTTCTTTCTCTCTTTGTGATAAAAATAGTATTCTTTCAAATTTTTATACCGAATTTCTTAAGTTAAAACATTGCAAAACCAGCAAAGACACATTAAATGGAAGAGATTAAATGGATATGTATAAAAATGTAACTGAATATTGAATATTGAAGAAAATAAATTTGTGCTGTCCGAATGATCATTTTTTATTAACCCTTTCGACCCCAAAGTTGCCTGAAAGCAACTTCACCTATTTGTCATCTTATAGCAAAAGCTACGATTGATTTATAGGTTTAATTTAAAAAGGCACTAACAAATTAATATTTTTAGAAGTAAATTCAATGCAAATTACAAAAATTGTACAGTTATCCCAAAAATAATTTCCAATGATTTGCAGCGATATCAGGGAAAGTTTGTGTTCTAATTGAAGTCTACGAATTGGGTGCGTTTGATCAAAACCCTGTTTCTTTAATAAGGGTTAAATAAAATCAAAAAATGATAATTTTGTATTTTTTCATAAATATTAAATATTGTTTCTCTAATTAAAAAAATATTGATACAAAATTTATTTAACCTTTTTAAGGGTGTTTTAAGCTAAAATTGTTCAAAAGTAAACTAGCTCTCGAACTCTAACATAGAGGCGTGGCGACTTCAAATGTCGTGTGCACACCTTTTAGGCAAGTTTTTCATGATTTAAATACCAAAAAGTAATAAATAACCATTTAACATATACGCCAAATTTCAGTCCGGGATGTCTGCAATAGTGACGGAAAAAATAGCGTAGCGCCAAAAACATTTTTTTTTTAAATATTTTTTTTTTTAACCACAAAATTTACTTAAAAACAAATCTATAACTTGTATTAGATTATTTTTAGACTACATTAGCAGTTTCACGGAAATTCTCCAAGAAGATTTAAAAAAAAATTAAAAAACCTTCTCCTGTAAAATTTGCTCTTTACCGTTTACGTTAGTTTCGCGGATAAGGCTTGATATGAGCAGTATTTGAAAATTTGTGAGAGAGTTTGAATATAACTGGACATGTAAGAAGTTTAGAGTTGAATACAACTTACGACAAAGCAGCTGTGGAGTAGTCAATTTTCGTCGCACTTTTTTGAACTCTCAGCTTGGTGGGATACAATTTTTTCGTAGTAACTACACTTTGCCAAATTATACATACAATTTTTTCCTCAAACCCTACGAAACCTCGCAAACTCATTACTCAGAGTCTTCAGACAGCACTAAATCACGTCTACCTATATTACACCAATTGAGCTGACAAAGCCGCCAGCCATCATTGCTCCACCAATTTCTTGCCCGCTTAAAAAAAAAATAGATGTGAAATTCGCCATGCAACCACAACATATCAATTACAAAAAAATTGCGCTGCTTTCAAATTTGCATCGGGATTTCAATTCAATTCGAAATTTCCACTCCCACATGTTCCGCATTGCGTTGCCTCGCCCGAGAAAATATTTTTGCATCTGCCGGCGATACACAAAAGCGGCGAACAGATGAAACTTGGCCGCTGCCTACCTGCAATTGAGGGCACAATTGCACTGACACAGATACGGACACACACAAACACGCCCAGCATTAGACGCCATAATCGGGATTAATGCGCACTGCTTTATTGTTCCTTAGTTGTTGCTGTTGTTGTTGCTTGTTAAATCAAAAACAATTGATTGAATGAGTGCAGCGCAAACGAAATAAATAAATAAATGAAAGAAAGGAATTGCAATTGAAATCGATATTTTCTATTTTCGTTCTAGAAATTTGTACGTTTCATTGCACTTTGAGGCACATTTTTTTCCATAGATATGTGTGTGTGTGTGTGTGTGTGTGGACAGATACGAGCGGCTATACGTCAGCGCAACAATTGAGATCTTAATGACGTTACTGGCAGAAGGCTCGATGCTGAATGGAGGCGGTGAATGATGCAAAGCGGTTGGAAAGTGCGAGGGCCGGGGGCGGCCATTTGTGAGGGTGGCGGCAATGTGTCGTTGTTGCAGACAATTAAATGTACTTGAGTGCATTTAAAATGTCAACAACAGCAACAATAGTGGACAATGAGAGTGTAGTATCGTTAAGCCGGCTGCCCGAACTCACTTGCAACATTATCAGCTCGTCATGCAGCCAACCATCGATATTGCAACACCGTCTGCCGCCCAGCCAGAGTTGGCAGAAAAAAAGTGCGCGTTGTGATCAATGCGGCACAAGCATTCACGTGTTTGCTTTTGCAGTTGTTGTTGTTGTTGTCGCTTTTATTGTTGCTGTCGAACAAGTCGCATTATTTGTAGGTCATAAATTTTATTGCTCACTGCCGCCGCCACTGACGCGCACAATTAAAACGCAACGTAACGCTACCAAAACGAATGCGTCGACAGCGCTCGCAATCGAAAACTTTGCTGCCATCCGTGCAGTGCAGTGCAGTGCGGTGGGGTGCTTTGAGCCGTCGACCGGCCACCGCCACCGCCACCAACGCCGACATCCCGTGCTGCACGCGTCGCATGTGCTGCATTGGCCGCAATAAATCAGTCGAAAATTAGACAATTGCCGAAAATTGTTGAAAATTGCTGTGCGCCCGCCCGGAGCAGGGGTGACGCCGCGACAGACGCAGCACTCGGTGCCGCTCACCAAAGTGCTTCAAATTGCATGAAAATATTTTGACAGCCGTCTTTAAATTATTTAACTGCATTTAACTCTGCGACGGCACTGGTGGCCGATGATTTGTTGCATTCGATTTGTTTGATTCGGCTGGGCGCGCACTTGACTGCGTTTAATTTGATTAAATATGTTTTTTTTGTTGGTTTTAATTTTTGAATGTCGTTTTATTGGACAATTCGAATTATTTACGTTCTATATACTTGCATATATTTCCATATACAACAAAGTATATTTTATATGATTTTTTAGCAACTTTAAATCTACGGAATATGGACTATATTTTTGTCTTCTGATATTGCCAAATTAATGTTAACCTACTTAGGAGACAACATATGTACATATAGATGGACTTAAAAACAGATTTTATTCTTTTTTTTTACTTGACTATGTCACACAAACAAAGCAAGTAATACGAACACACACATACTGATCGCCGTCACCTATACAGTCGTGTCTGGGTATAGTGAACACCCTATATAGTGAACACCTCGATATAGTGAACACCCAAATTTTGACACCGAGCCTCTAAATATAGAAACAAAAAAATAAAACTAGTTTTTGAACAAAAATGTTGACCTTGATATAGTGAACAACCTCAATACAGTGAACAGGCCTTGCAATAATTAGTTCACTATATCCAGACACCACTGTATTTACAAACCACACCAAATCTCTCTCGATAGATCCAGAGCCGACACATAACATACAAAGACCGTTCTAAGTTGAAATAGTGAAATATTTCCCAGGAATGGAGTGAATGGTTCTCCAGGAAACTGGAACTAAGATTCTCATATATATTCTTTAGTGACTTTCAAGCCCAAATCAGACCTGCAGACCTAGAAGAGGCATCTTTACAACAACCTACACACTGTTAGCATTCAAATCAATTTAGACAGTCAGACATTTATTCGGACAGTCAGGCAGCAATTAAGTCCCTGGCTAGAAATTCTACTAAATCAATGCTTATCTCGGATTAGTGCCAAGCAACACAGTAGCAATGAACTCACAGGTCACCCTTTTTCGGGCACCTGGTCACAGAAAAATTACGTGCAACTGCAAGGCCAATGAACTAACAAAACTGGAAAAACATATCAATGGGTTGTCCCACTCATTTAACAGTGGCTTCCCCTTGCTTCGGTTGAATGCAATTTTAAGTAGAGTTTACTTCAAGATGGCAACCGATTTTGGGCGAAACAACACACCTGCAATATGGCCATACAAACATGACCAACACCAAATTGAAGGCGATCCAGACAGCTGCTCAACTTTTGCCGGAACTCCAAAACCGAACCTAAAAGTAGGTAAATTTGCTTTTAAATCGAGTTGAAGCCTGATCCAAAGATGTTTAAAAAGCGTTCGCCTGTTAGTGGGTTAAATGATGTACGTGGGCAGTCCGACAAGTACTTAGCCCCACCGCCAATATCGGTCGGTGATTCGCCAAATTGGTCGCATTAGGCTACGAACAGCTGCCCCATCCACTGTACTCTCCAGATTTGGCACCGTGTGACTTCTTTTTGTTTCCAAACTTGAAAAAGTCACTCGCCGGGCAGAAATTTGAGTCGAATGAGGAGGTTATCGCCGCCACGGAGGCCTCCAGAAAACGTATTTTTCAGACGGGTTGAAGAAGTTGGAGCATCGCTGGGTCAAGTGTATCGAGTTGAAAGGAGACTACGTTGAGAAATAAATCGCCACTTTTCCAAAATTTTCGTTTTTCTTTTGTAGGCTAAGTACTTATCGGACCACCAACGTATGTATCTGAAAAAATTTTAATATAAGGTAAGAAGAAGAGTTGTCTCCGTTCGAAATTCCTCTAAATTAAAATATATAAATAATATATAAATAAAAGTCACTACATGATTTTTATTGATGACTTAAAAAATGAAAGTCAGTGACCAATATTTATTGATGACTTAAAAAATGAAAGTCAGTGACCAATATTTATTGATGACTTAAAAAATAAAAGTCAAGTTTTAAATAAAAGTCACCGATAATTGTCAAAATGGGACAACTAAAATAAAAATCGAAACAAACTTTTATTTGTGGACTAAGTAATAAGAAAAAAATCAAAAATAATTGCTATTAGGGGAATTTTTTGTACTGTGCCAGCCCTGCTCGATTTTGACGTTCCAGCAATCCAAGCAAAAAAAATTCCTACCGTCATTTAAGATATATATGACATCATCAATTTTAATGTGGTTTTTGAGGGAATAGACGCAATAATACAGTCTGGGTAAAAAAAAATGTCAAATTTGGTTAAGAAAAAACTTAAAAATAAAAACTGAAGGTTTTTCTTGCGGTGAAAAAGTAACCAAAAACTTATAAAAAACTAAGGTAAATATCAGTGCTGGACTTAATTTTTAATGCTTTTTCATAATCCGAAATGATATCCGAGCATATCGTAAAAATAGAAAATTGATTCAATGCTTTCCAAAATGGTGTGAAAATGTAAAGTGCCAACTTTTTTTTCTTTGTAAAGTGCCACCCCTCTTTTTTCATTGTTTTGTGATCCTATATCGGTAAAATTACTTTTTGTTGCTCGGAATCGTCATTAAAATGGAAGTGTTCTCAGTCAATTTTTCTCTAATCTTATCATGAGGAATAAATTAGTTAAATTTTTATTAATTTCCATATAATTACCGTTTTATTCGTTACCATTCAATTTGGATTTTACTTTCGGTAATTTTCTATTCAATTCAAATTAAATTCAATAACGTTTCGTATATTCTCTAAATCATGAATTATTATTTGAGATTTATACCGTTTTTAGCGATTTTTTTAGGGGGTGGCACTTTACATTGAAAAATTTTAGGGTGTCGATTTTTAACACTTTGGGAAATTTGCTGTAAAATACGTATTTACGAAAAATTCAAATGAGGCGTTTCCTTGGATCATAGCTCTTTAAATGGGGTGGCACATTACAAAGACTTCCCCTATAGGATTTTTAAAATATAAATAAAAAATAACTGATGTTTGTTGAGTCATTAAATAAAAGTAAAAAAATAACCCTTAAACATTAATTTTTATAATAAAACTTATAACTGTTACGGTCCCTGGTTGAAATACATTTTGAAAAAACATTTCACTCATTTTCTAATTTCAGATATTTTCAACTGTCATTGATTTTCTTTCAAATTGAAACTTTCAAATAGAAACTAAAAGTTTAGTCACTAAAATGACGACTACAAAATACGTGTCTACTTTTGTGATTAGAGTCCAAATAACTCTGCCAAGACCGAGTGAAACACTTTTTTTGAATTTAACTTTTCGGACCCACCAGAAGCTTTTGTGCAGGAAAACAAAATTCAAAACTGATCACCAAATCGTGCCACGGCTAATTGGAAGCCATAAAGCAAAGTATCGCCTGCAGCAGCCGACTGCTGTCCAAAAATTAGTCATTAAAAAACAAAAATCGTTGCTCAGCTGCCATTTCGCAGATTTGTATGCGGTACTTGGCCCGGAAGTGTGTTGCGGTGCTTTCTTTCCCGATTTGTTTTCCGCGCTCTCTGTCTCTTTCGCTCCCCCTGGGGTTTTTGGAGCAAAGGGCTACTGCGCCGTGGCTGTGTGTGGCCCGCAAGTGGCAGCCACCCCATCAACGAGCGCACACAGCCGGTGAACGTGTAGCACAACGACAGCAATAAAAAGCAACGCGGCCAACAAAAAGCTACATGCAAACAAAAAACAGCCAACCGCAAGACCACACCAAATTTAATTGCGCCTACATCAGCGCGAAGCGCAGGCGCGCGCGTTTTGGCGCTTGTAAACGCGCGCGCGCTTCTCTCAAATGTGTGGCACAGCATGATTTGTTGTTGCTGCAGACAATTTCATTCATGCTGCGCGTCCATGTTGCATGCGGCAAAGCTTAATAACTTCTTTAGATGCTTGAAAAAGAAAAACAACAAAAGCAAACAGTCATGCAAGCATGCTGCACATTGACAGAGTCGACTTAGTGCAACAACGCGGCTGACCGCGCCCGCTTCGGAGTTGCGACTTGTGACTAAAATAATGAGATGATTATGATTCGCTCCGCCAGGCCGCTGTTCCTCTGGCCGGCCGCAACACCAGTCAGACAGATTGGACCACACAGTGTGCTGCAGTGATGCGGCAGCATGCAAGCAGTTAGCGCTAACCAGTAACGAAATTGAGTCAACAAGCCTATTGAAGAATGGGTTATTAACGTGGACAGGCCGACGTTGAAGCAACGAGCTGGTGGCAAGAAAACAGTTATCTACCGCCTGCAGCATGACTTGATTCATTCAAAATTTGTCTACGCTTTAGCCTCCTAAACAATAACCAGCTACACTAAAAGAAAAACTTGCTCCAAGTTGTAGCGGTAATTGTGATCAAACAGAGGAAAGAGTAATGGAACGATGGCAAAATTTGTCTGGTGGAATTATACAATTTTTACAAAGGAACAGAAATGTATAAAATTTCAAAAGGTTCACGGATATGACTTCAAACGATTATACTCGTTGAATGGATTTCGTTTTGAAAGTCTTGATGTGGAAATGTAGCTGGTCAACTTTAGGTTAGATGAGTCAGTAAAATTTTGCAAAACATTAAAATAAATTGACATGTAATCATTCATGACATATGAAACAACCAGAAAGTTGATATATGGATGCCTCTTAAATATTATACTTTAAATATTATTCGATGATTTGCTGACGAATCGATATAAAATCAAAAAGAATGATAAAAAAAGATGAAAAGTTGACCACCTGTGACGATGTGACGATGTGTGCGAGGGAGATGTTGTTCGAAACTAGGTGAGACCACCAAAACTGTTGCGAAGCCAGGCTTGATGCCAAAAAACAATGTTTGAAGTGACAGGATAGGATCAGACATACATGCACAGTGCGACAATTATGTATTAAGACCGCCTCTAGAAAATGCAATTAAAATACGATATCTGCTAATTTTTCGGTATATTTATTGGAAATAATCTCCTGATTCAATATACTTGTTACATCGACTTAATAGTGATTCAAACGCGTGTTCCAGCTAATTTTTCGGAATTTCCTCCAGTGCCCTCGTCGAAACCCGTTGCATGGTCTGAATGTCATCAAAAAAGCATCCTTTCAACTTCAATTTCAGTTTCGGGAACAAAGAGAAGTCGCACGGTGCCAAATTCGATGAATACGGCGGATGATTCAACACACAGACCTGATTCCGAGCCAAAAATTGACGAACAATGAGTGCAGTGTGACTCGGTGCATTATCGTGCAACAGAGACCAACTTTTTGGATCGCGGTATTCTGGTCGAATACGATGGATTCTGGCCGTCAAACGCTTCAAAACTTCGAGGTAATATGCGGCAGTAACTGTTTGAGCAGTTGGACCACATTCTTTGTGGATAATTTCTTTGCTATCGAAGAATATGATGAGCATTGTTTTGATTTTTGATGGAAATTTTCGTGTTTTTTTGGCTTGTGGTGAGTTTTTTGATTTCCATTCCGCACTTTGACGCTTGGTTTCTGGATCGTATTGGAACCACCATGTTTCATCACCCGTAACAATTGTTTTCAGGAAGTTTGGATCATTTTCTGCGGCTGCAATGATGTCTCTAGAATGAATGACTCTCATTAATTTTTGCTCAACATTTCAACATCAAACGAAAACGTGTTTTGCAAAATGAATTTTAATAAATATTAAATGTCAACCAAATGTCATGAAATTTTGACAGTTAGTAGAGGAAGGTTGAAGCTTCAAAACGCTCTATGTGCGAGCACATGCGCGAACTCAGCGCTTGGTTGCTGAGATATGGTTCGAGTCTTAATTCATAATTGTCGCACTGTGTATAAGGAAAAGTCTCGAAAGTAACACAGGTTGGAAGAATGCAATAATTGTTAACTGTCCTGTGGAGTTCTAACTCTGTGGAGTTTGAGAGTACTTAAAAGGCGAAATTTGAATTACGCACTAAAACGATTTACAAATAGTCCCCAAGAGGTGATTAGTGAAGAGAGTTGCTTCAGATTCATTTTTATCTGATAAGGATCTCACAAACGATTCGCTCAAAATCACAACTCATCCATTATGGATGGTTTTAAGTTTGTCTGATAAAAATATCTTCACTGGAAAGATCATATTTAGACGTTTTGAAAAAAGCACCAAAGTGGCTGGAGCCAAAAATATTCCCCATAAATACTCTTCACAAAATACGCCCTATAAAACTTCTTCGGAGCTACCCGATCTTATACAAAATGGCGTGAAAAAGTTTATTGGAGACAGCAGGTCATTCAGTTGATTGGACTTCCTGGAACATTTCCGAAACGTGTCATGTACGGCTCTATTTTACAGATACTTTTTTGTTAACTATTCAACGGAGAAAAGTCACTAGCGCGGGTTTTCTTTAGACCAACCCGCTGGAACTCACGCATTCCACTTTCTAAGCATTACGGAGAGTGTTAGTTTCCAGCCGGTACTGCGGAGTGATTTCCTTTTGGAAATTTTCCGTGACATCTATTACCTTGTTGGATTCAAGTAGAGTGCCCACAAATTCCTTTCTCATCTCCATATTTCCAAAACCAACGCAATTCTTTGCATTAATAGGGACCTCCTGAGCGCTGAGCCCGTGGAACACTGAACACTGCATGCAGTGGATGATGCAATGGATGAAGCTGGGGAAGACAGTGGCCGGGAACAGTGGCCAATTCCACTAAGCAATGACGTTTGAGTCAAATTGAATGTTTAGTATTTAAAATTTAAATTTTTGTTATTACTTGTTACTGCCAAAAAAAGATAGATGACATTTGGAAGGGCGAATCTCATAAAAGAAACTCTAACTTTACTTCTAGTTTGTTTATTAGTCTATGATTAATTTTTATAAATCGAAAGTATCCACACAAAAATCTAAATTGATTAAATCTGTTTTGATCTGTGAACCTGTAAGACGACAGAATAATTTTGGTTAATATTTATTTCATAATTTCTTTATGTTGATTAAATAATTTCTGTTGTTGGTTGCTTAACGAATTTGACTTATTTTTATAAAAAAAAAACATACGTTTAAACACATTTTTCTGACCGTGTAAGCATCACAGAACAACGAAATTGGGTTAAGGGAGAAAATGGCCAGAAACTAAACAAATTAAATAAATGAAAAGTAAATAAAAACTGCCTGAAAGCGCCTATAGCTCCACGCTTATTAACTAGAAATGTTAGTCCATGATTGTGTGAGTGTGCGCGCCACACACGGTTGGCAGCAGCGCCAATAGACACATCACAACTCGCATTCAATTAAACGCACGCACGCACAACAAGTGAAGGCGCGCGCCTGCGCAGACCAATCGGCCGGCCACATTGGTTGGCTAGCGCGGCCGGTGATGGGTTGGCGTTGCATGGCGTGGCGTGGTGCTGCTGGTGGCGTTGGCGGTGGTGTTGATGATGATGCGGACGCAAAATATTGTATTGTCGGCTGGCTGGCGCTGGCGCTCGGCGCTGCTAAACAGGAACATGCCACAGCAATTCATTTATACGCTCGTCTCGTTGTGGCTGTTCTGGTTGGGTTTTAACCACTTTCCAAGCGGATTTAGAAGATGAGGCAAAGCAAAAAAACCAAAACTGAAATGAGAAGAAATGAAATTAGTGTGTGGCATGTCGGCGTCGGTGGCGGTGGCGGTGGTCGTGGTGACGACGTGTGCCTTTATTTGTTTTAGCTTGTTATCCATATGTGTTGTTGTTTTTGTTATTGTAAGAAACTTTCAACAGATGATCGATCTTGGCCAAATTGTTTCAAACAAGAAGCGTCTGATTACCAGCAGCCGCCACCAAAATGACTTTGCGTCGGCCAGTGCTGCGGCTCAACGTCGGCCAGTGCAAGGCGGATGCGGCAGATGGACGCTGAGCGGGAGACGTAAGCTCCGAGGCACAGACGGTGGAAGTGATTGTTAGACGGTGGCGTGGCACCAGTAACAAATCATGTTAATGACCAAATGTTTTTTCGCTATTGTTGTTGTTGATTTCACGTTGTTAGGTCGTAGCTGGTGATGGCAATAATGTTGTTGGTGTTGGAGCGAAGTGATTTTCTTGTTATTGTTGATTTGTATACGCTGCACCGAATGGCCAAGTCACTTCGACATAAGGTTCGCCCATATGAAGGCGTGATCAATAGAGGAAAGCTATATATTTGGCATGAAGATCAAAGGAAGGATACATTTTTGCTATTTGTTTGTCCGACTTTCGTTCGGCGAGTATAAAAAAACGTTTAAAAAAGTTGAGATATCGGATTATATTCAGCATGGATCGAGTTAAAATTCTCACTAATTTATGATGAGAAAATGTGCAATGTTCACATTAGAGCAGTATTGCCAAACCATCATTTAATCATTCGTTGCGCCATAAAAATTTTGCCTTCTTGGATCAAGTCCTGTAAGCAAAGTCGCAGAGTCCATTTGAATGGCATAATTTCCAGGCTTTAACGGCTTTGAATGTTCACTAATTCGCATTAGAGATACCCGTCATATTTCACTCACAATGCCTTTTATTAAAAACTAAAGTTTAGACATTGACTTCTTTAACCCCTTCAACCCCGAATTTAACTCTGTGTATCCATATTACTTTTTGGTATTTAAATCATGAAAAATTTGCCTAAGAAGTGTGCACACGACATTTGAAGTCGCCACGCCTCTTTGTTAGAATTCTAGAGCTAGTATACTTTTAAAAAATTTTAGCTTAAAACGGGTTAAATAAATTTGGTATGAATATTTTTAATTAATTACAGAAAAATTATCTAATATTTATGGAAAAATACAAAATTATCACTTTTTGATTTTATTTAACCATTATTTAAGAAACAGGGTTTTGATCAAACGCGCGCAATTCGTAGACTTCAATTAGAACACAAACTTTCTCTGATATCGCTGCAAATTACTGGAAATTATTTTGGAGATAACAGTAAAATTTTTGTAATTTGCTTTGAATTCACTTTTAAAAATATTAATTTGTTGGTGCCTACTTAAATTAAACCCATAAATCCATCGTAGCTTTTGCTATAACATGACAAATAGATGAAGTTGCTCTCAGGCAACTTTGGGGTTGAAAAGGTTAACCACAATGTGCTTTTTCCCTAACAACATAAAATTTGCCACCTGAAAGATTCATTTACGCCAACTTATACATAGAAAAATTGAAATAAGAGGAATTTTTCCGATAAATGCTTAGTGACCCCCAATGCAGCGCATCACTTAGGTCGACCAAGACCATCTGAAACATTCTTATTGGTTGTTGCTTCCACGGCTGCTGCTGAGTTAATTATACTGCTCAAGTTCTCCACCCCACACTCCCCTCGAAGCCGTTCATTTCGCCGCTGTCAGGTGCATTTCGCCGCTATGCCGCAGTCAGGTCCGTCACCGCGACTCCGCTCCATTTGCGCAGCATCCCGCCGAGTGGCAGCATTTTTACAAATTAATAATGTGTGGCCGTGGCGCCACACTACGTGCCACCACATCGTAACCGCAGCTGCGTCGGACGCTGTGTCTCGTTAACGCTTTTGGCAGTTACGGCCCAACAAATGCCTGAAAATTAGATTTTCTTCCATTGCTTACTTCGTCTCTGCGCGCCGGACGGCCAGTGGTGCCGCTGCTGCTGCTGCCGATGGTCGCATCGCAGCGATTTATCGACTGCAATATTCAATGCTCGGACGCTGAAGATGGGAAAGTGGCTTCTGATTGAAATCGGCTGCCGCATTTCTTGCTGACACTTTGATTTTTATGTAATGGAAATTTGTATGGTTTTGTATAATGGAGATATGCTTTTTTTAGTTTTTTAAGATTAGAATTTGAAATGTTGAAATTGATTTTTTCAGTATGGGTAGTCAATAAGTCCATTAATAATGTTGGCTACTCATCTCAAACCAAAGTTTACCAAGTAATTAAATCTTACATGATATCTGTTTGCTTATAAGGAAAATATTAATTCTTTAGTTCCATACAGTATTCAAGAAGAAGAACTGATACAGACACAGACTACATTTTGCGGAAGTGGCTTTTCGAAATCAGTCAAATTGTCAGTGATCCAAAACGTTCTTGGCAATTGTTTACATTTCTTTATCATTTCCAGTGCAACGCTCAAAACTTCTTGAAGACTTCCTCTGTCTGTTCTTCTTTCCTTCAACCTTCAACCCCTTCAATGTGTCTGCGGCAACACGACACATGCGCCACGCAACTTCCTTCCGTTCTTTGCCTCTTCTACTCTATTCGTCTATGTGCTCCTCAATCCGAGCTATAAACAATTTTTTAATTTTCCCAATAATTGTTGATGTAGTTAGCAGCAGCAATGCAGCGATAACGTCGACAAGTTTGCTGATGGGCTTTGGTTCATTACACAGCGATCATTTTTGGTTCGTGCCAGTTATCTAACGATTAGCAACAACAATTACAACAACAACATTAACGGTCGCAACAGACATTGCAAAACATGCAACTAGCACAACACCAACAACAACAACAACAGCAACATACCCATTGACGCTTTGCTGGCGTTCGTCGCGGTCTGGCGTCGCGTCGTTTGTTGCAATTAGAAAATTGTTGGTATTTACTAATACTGGTTGCAGTTGTTGTTGTTTGTTGTTTATGTCACGAATTTGTTCACTTTTTCTTACAACACAGACAGAAATGTCGCTCCAATTTTTCACAGACGCCACCGATGCGCAACGTCTGCCTTCTTTGACCGCTCGGCCCACGCCTCTCCTCCACCCGCCTTCCGAGCCGCTCTGCGGACCGCTGTCGCGCTGCAGCCAACAACAAATGGGCAACAAATTGTTTCGTCGCATGTTTACGCTCGAGTAGCAGCAACAGCAGCAGCACTAATAGCGGTGGCAAGTGGCAAACAGGCACAACAACAAAACGCAAAACAAAAGCAAAGACATTACAAACGCGCGCACAAAAATTTCAAATAAAAGAAAACAACAATTTTATGCACCAATTGCGGTCAAAAATGAAATTCGTTCTTCTCGACGTTGACGCCGACCGTCGACCATCGGCCGTCGTCTGCCTTTGACCGACAGTGTCCACAATAATTTGCCGCCAACACCGCCGCAACCGCAACTTCCCATGGCTTCTGCTTCTTCTTCTTCTTTTTCTACTATGCTTGCTTCCGCCGGCGTCTCGCGTCTCGCGCAATATTAGAATTCTTTCTGAGGAAAAATGTTTGGGGCATTGCGACGCGTTGACGATTTGTCGCGCATCCAGTGGCGGCGACACGGCTGACATTGCGGCCGCTTATCTGTCACCCGCATCAGTGGCGTTGACATACCGACAAATTTTTATTATACTCACACACTTTTGTTGTTGCCGCTGTGGCGCTTCCACTTACGACTTTCATTTCACATTCACGCAACACATCCTGCCCGGCGCGGAGCGGACAGCGGTGGCGCAACGCCCTCGCTATCACTGCGGCAATCTTCAGCTGGCAACTGTCACTGTCGTTGGTGTTGCTGTTGTTGTTGTTGTTGTCGCATCGGCGCTTGGTACGTGTGGTTCCCACAGCATGTTGCGGTAGGCGGCCTGCCGCATCCTTTCGCTTTGATTTCGGTCTTCACGCGCCTTGTGCGCGATTCTTGTTGGCGTCACATTTGTGAGTGACATTTGTGTGCCACTGTCATCACCGCCACCATACGCTGCCATCATGCAACAACAAAAACAAACAAGAACTCCACATCATTCATACACAAATCTGGTCCCTGACAAGCCGATGACTGATTTCCGCGAATTTTTGCAGCGCGCACGCGTTTGAAGTTGCGCAGCGCCACCGCCGCCACCGCCGATGCGGCCGATATGGAGCGGCACAAGATGTTGTCGGCCGCGGCGGCGCTACTGTTTTTACGCTTTCGCTCAACCGTTAAGTGGCTGGTGCCACTTCATTCGTTCAACTCATTCAAAAGCAGCGAAAACAAACAAAACGCTGCACAAATTATTTTATCGGCGAAAAATTCAAACTCAAAAAGATGCGCACAAATTCCATGAAGTGGAATCCCTCCCAGCCCCGAGTGCTGCGCCCACCCGCCCGGCCGTTCAACGCGCTCATCGTCTGCCGGCGACATGAAAATCTCATCAAAGGCGCACTTTGTGCTCTCGCAGTCGGCCGCCGGCCGGCCAACCCATCGGCAGCGAACGCCAGGAGTGGCCACTCCACCAGCGGCAGCCACAGCGCCTGCCGCCTAATCATGTCAATCGGCAGCGGCTTTGATATCTGTGCTGGCTGGCGGCTCACAAGTGTTGCGCACACATCCGAGCCGCGCGCTCGAATGTTCCACATTTCGCCAAATCGTTTGATGTGGCACGCACGCGGGTGTTAAAAGCTGCGCATGGAAATTTGAATAACTACGTTCAAGCTGTCGTCTTCATCGTGAGAAAGTGAATGGAACACAATTTTCGCACATCTTGGTAAAAAGGGTGAGCATCAGTCGGCATTGGCACCAAAGAGAGCGAGGCGCTTTTCAGGAGATGGTTTGCTGCTTTTGGGGAAAACGTTTGGTTATGCGGTTAGCACTAACCTATATACGCGTTACCACTGTTCTATAGTACATAAAGAGCTTTGCATCAAGTAGATGCTGTCGGAGCTCTAAATGTTTCAGTATATTTCTAGGGATTCAAAAAGTATAAAAATGTGGGCGAAGAGCAGAAGATCTTTGGCCAATATTTCTAAGCAGACAAAATGTCAACCTTAGGTTAGGTTAGGTCTCTGAGTCGAACCTCTATTAGGCAGCTTGTTGGAGTCATCACTGGACACTGCGCCATTGGATCCATGCTTGTCAAATGGTGCCTCTCGTCCGGTGATGTCTGCAGAAGCTGTGGAAGCTGAGGAAGAAGTGGAAGCGATCCAACACTACTTGTGCCACTGCCCGGCTCTGCAGGAACGCCGTCCCCGTACCTTGGGGTCAAGGTTCCTGGCAGACTTGGCCTGCGCAGCAATAGTTGAAATTTCGGATCTACTCTCCTTCATCAAGAGGTCGAATTGGTTTGCCCCGAACTGAAAGCCACTGGCTAGCTCCAGAATCTTCTAAGAAGGGATTCACAATGGGCCATTTTGGCCTCCGAGTGGCAGTGCTGCCCTTGGGACGCACACACCCTTCCCTACCTAACCTAACTTAGGTTAGTTTAGGTTATGGTGGCTGTCTCTATAAGAGACACACTCGGAGGCCTATTGTGAGGCCCATTGTGATACCACATATTTCACTCGTTTGAAATGTGTATGCAACACTGTTTTTTCCAACATGTGATACAACACATATTTCAAGCAGATGGGGAAAGGGAGAGGGAGGGGACCTACGTTTAACGCCGAATCCGAACGGCGATTGGCAGTTTTTCTTTCACACTTGGAGGTTTTGTCATTGCCTGCCAAGAGCGCACATGTGCGATTATTGTAATTCTCATCTGCTTCATGTGGATAGCGCTAGAAGTAGATGAGTGTTTTACCAGCCCAAGCTAGGAATCGAACCTAGGGCCTCGGTATGAAAAGCCAGCGCGCTACCCGCTGGGCTATCGAGGCCGACAAATGTCAACATTTGTACCAAATAAACACAATTTGCGAAAAAGCGTTGCACTTTCTGCACGACAATGTTCGGCCCAATGTTGTATAAGTCGTCAAGGGGACTTGCAGGTACTTCAATGGGATGTCCTTCCGACTCCATACGACTAACACTTGTTCCGGTCAATGACTCTTGGCATGGCCGAGCAGCACTTTAATACTCCACAAGAAGTCAAAAATTTTTTTGATTCTTAGATCGCCTCGGTAGACGAGGTTGTTTTTCAACGCGGAATCCGTATGCTGCCTGAAGGATGGGGAAAAGTCGTAGCGAACAATACTTAATTGTGACATTATTATAATCAAAGAATAAATTATTAAGTTTTCCATCAAACTAAATATGAGTTGTTCTATTTTTCTACAGTAAAGTGAGTGTATTTATGACCTAGAAAAAGCATTTAATTTAAAGCAAATTTAATATATATAAGCGATCTTCAGTTTTATATCGTTTCCGAAAGACGGATCGAAAGCTTTTCACATGCAAGTTTTCTACTTTAAGAGATTCGCCATTTCTGATTAAGAAAAGCAACCATAAACCTTTCGAATATTCTTTTAAGTGATTGAGACTTAAACCCCCCACCTTCATGGGGGTTTAACACACTAACCACTGAGCCACGATGGCTGCTTATTATATCAAATCTATTTGTCAACCTCGAACGAAACAAACAAGTTCGGAACGATGTCATAACATGTCTTTTGCAATAACCAAACTCAGTGTCGACTATGTCAAAGCTGTTCTGTTTTCAATCAATATTTCATACTTTTTTTTATTAAGGCAAACGGGTATGAAAAATGCAAGAATTCAAAGCTTTGACGAAGAAAGAGTTCGAAGTGGTAGTTTCCAGACTACGATGAAGATAGAAGCCGTGTTCATATGGGAAAGATCAGTAAGAGAAAGTACTAACTATTATAAACCGTGGGCTTCCCAGAGATGCTTGGAGGAACGTTTTAATCCAATGAGTTGTTATGGTCAGCCAACTAAGGAAAGCATATCTTAGATTAGGTGGCTGCCTCTGTGAGAGACACACTCGGAGGCCTTTTGTGAGGCTCATTGTGATACCACATATTTCACCCGATTTCGGAACAGCGTATTCAATACTGTTTTTTCCAAAATGTGTTACAACATACATTTCAAAATGATGGGAGAAGTGGGGGAGGGAACCTACAGTTTAACGCCGAATAGCGCACTTGTGCGATTGTTGTAATTCTCATCTGCTTCATGTGGACGGTGATAGAAGTATACGAGAGTTTCAACAGCCCGAGCGGGGATTCGAACATAAGACCTCAGCTGGACTATCGAGGCCGACATGACACATCTCCCAAAACCATTTAAGCTAAATGAGAAATCCATACTTGTGATTAATACCCATTTGCTTTCCGTAACAGGCTGCGGCCTCTAACGTTTACTTCCGTTTTCATAGCACACGTCAACAGGACACTCCACTATTCTTCATGCATAGGTAACCGCATCTTCTCACTTAACTCATTTACATAATTAGGGGTATTCATTCTCGAGACAGCTCATCATGGCTGAGTACATTTCCCTTGTTAGACGCAGCCGTTTCCGTACCTGTGGCCTAATTAAAAATCTTAATTTGCGGAAAAACAATACGTGGATGACCCAGAAAAAATTGTGACACAGGTAAGTGGATCACTTAGTCGGCAATCGTCTGCGTAAATGGCAGGCTCAATGACTGTCTGACACGCTCGAAAAGCCAACCAACTGCGCTGGATCGCAGCAGAGCGCAGTGAAAACGATGCGCGCGAGGCGAACAATGACAGTGATGGCAACGACATTGAAAGGTCCGCAACAGAACTCGGTGGATGTGACGACCACGGCGGCTGTATGCAAAGTGGTCGGATGTGTGATGGCGAATTAGAAGCACCGACTCGTCGAGTACGCGAAAGCGGCATTGGCTGGATCACAAAGCGGCGACAATGGTTGAGCGCGAGCGTGCAGGATCAAACGAACAATGAACGACCGCGGGTGGATGTGCCAAGGCGCAAGCGAGCCGAATTACCTGAAAGCGCAAGCAGCGAACAGGATGTGCGCGCGGTGTCGCTTTGATCGCTGCGGAAAAAAGTCGCATTCGAAAAACAGCAAAAACGTTGAGACGCTCGCTGTGCGGGAGATCAAGCGGAGTGGCCGCTGGCTGGTAATTTAATGCCAGTTGCAAAAAAGTGATGAAAAGTTGGTTGAGAGGAGAAGAGTGGAGTGGGGAAGAAGCAAAATGGTCAAAAAAGGTTTGTTTATGCAGAAAGGGTAGTGAAAGATTTGGAAGTGAGAAGTTGAATAGAGAAGTTTGAGGATGGGAAATTTTGGGCATTTTTAGGCGTTTTAAGCTATGAAAGAGCGCAGTGATTGGTTAGTTAGAAGCTTTGGAACGTCAGTCAGAGGGTTGTGAGGTCAAATTGCGGCTCAGTTATAAAAAATTGTGTTTTTTCTCCTCTTACTTCTGACAATTTGAAGGCAGACAGAAGTTTGATACAAAAATCGTTGGTCTTTTGAAAACTAAAAAAAATATGTAAAACTATTTTAAAACATTGATGTACATAAACTCTGAAGCAGTGCTCGGGTTGACATGTCGAATGTCATGCAATATGAAATGCAAAAAATTCCAACGCAACGAACAAGGCGTCGTGTAAGGTCTGCAATGCGTACAGCGTACGTGGCACATATCGTCGCCATGTGGGTTTGCCAACTGTCACACAGGAAGCGCTCAGCTTCTTCTAGCATAACCTCCGCGGCTCGCACAGTGTCATTACGTGTACGTGCAGTGCGCTGGCAATTATGGCGCAGGCAGCGGTGAGGTGCGCGGCTACATCATGCAAATGTTGCTCAATTGCAGCGCCAGTGCTGTTGCATGTTGGCCGACGACGCTGATGATGCACTGTTGCGGGCGAGTCGCTCCCATCCTTGCATGCGCCGTGTACCGCAATGCGAAACCGCCAAATCACTGCAATTATGTGGCCAGCAGCGCGAAAGCAACGCAGCGCAGCGCAGTGCCGGGCGGCGATTGCAACAAATGCTTTTCCTTTGTTTTTGGTCACTGTTGCTGTAGCTGTTGTTGTTGTTATTGTTGTTGTGTTGTGCATTTAATGATGTGCAATGTGTTGTTGCGTTTGTGACCATTATGTGACAACAAATTGCTGCAACTAATGGACACTTTCAGCATTGCTGCACATGAGGCAAGCAACAAACAATCAGCAGCGGCAACAATAACAACAACGAAGTGTACCAACAGGCCCTAACCATCCATCAGCCATCACTCACTCAGAGTCAGCCAGCCAACCAGCGAACCACGCAATCGACCAGTGGGCGGCCGATGCGGCTGCGACGGCCGCTGGACAATGTGGCAATCAACAACAATAATAACAGCGACAGCATGAGAAATTTCCAAATTCGTGGTGGCATAAATGATGGCGACTGTTTTTGTGGCGTTTGTTGTAGTTGTACATAGTACTAGTTGTTGTTGTTGTTGTTGGCCATTATTGCTGGTGGCTGTTGCGCTGCGGCCGTTGTGGCGGCGTGAATGGAACGAAAAATGTCACAACTGTCACAGCGAAAGTCTGTCGGTTGATGTTATTGTTGCTGTTGTTGTTGATAATTCTGTGGCTGCTGTTGCTTTCGGGGGTTGCAGCGATTGTTGCTGGCTCAAGCTGCAAGTGTTGTTGTTGCTTTGTGTGGGAGCAGGCGTGACACGATCATCAGGCCGCGCAACGAAAACACAACAACACAAACCAAGCAATTGCAGTGGCAACACAGCGTACTGGCGGACGGACGGGTGAGTGGGCGGCTGTCAGAGTGGGCGGCGGCGGAAGCGTCCGCCCACGCTACCGCTGACCGCTGGGTGAAAGTACGCGAATGTAGCAGCACTTGATGGACGGATGGTGACGGCCCAAACGAAACGCTCGCGCCCGGACAGACGCACCGACGGACACCACATCGCTGCAGATGCGGGTGGGCGAGCGAGCGTCGTTGCCGTCATTGTTGTTGTTGTCGTCGACAACTTTTGTGCCGACTTGAGTGCCCTCTGCTATCCACTTTGCATAACTGTAATTTGTGCTGATGATTGCTGTTGTTGTTTTTTTTGTTCTCACGATCTACATTAAAAGACAGCAACGCAAAAACAAGGCAACGCTTGAAAAAAAAAAACAATCGCAGTTGTTGTTGTTGTTGTTGTTGTCGTTGAATTTCTGCGAAGCCGCCACACAAATAGCCCCTTGATTCAGCTTCACTCCACCCGCGTCACCCTGTCACCCGCTCCCCATTTCCACCCGCGCTCTCGCACTCACAATTGCACTCTTCTCTCAATTGCGTTGCGGCCTCTGTTCATTTCTTCAACTCCCCCTCGGTCCGCCTCGGCATCTTCTCTTCTGCCTCTCCTCCCTCACCGTTGGCGGCAATTCGCTTGCGTTAAAGGAAAAATCACGTTCGCCGCCAGTGGCGACCACCAGCACAAATGCCGCCCCTCGCCGCCTCACTGTCCTCCTCCATCGATGTCGGTGGCATCGCCATCATCGCTTCATAATAATAATTGAGTTTAATTGAGTGATTGACGTTTTTGCCTTCCACATCTTTTTATTCCCGCAATCGTTGCGGCTTTAATTTTGTTGTTGCCGTTGTTATTGCTGTCAGTGTTGTTGCTGTTGCAGTAGCTTTTTTGTTTTGCTTTCACAGTGAACGCGCTCACCCACAATTTCGAAAGCACCTAATGCAACGACAACAACAGCAGCAACAACAACAGTATGATTGAATAAACAAAATAAAAGGCAACTGAAATTATGAAATCAACAACACAAACCGCAATGCAACAACAAACAACAAACCAACCAAATTCAACTATGCAAATGTTATTGTTGACCGGTGTGATGGAAAGGAAAATCCGCACAGCTCACTTATTGCACAACCAACAATGGCGGCCCAGTAAAACTGTGTAATTACAAAAACAACAACATTGTCATAGCTGTAGTTGCTGTCGATAATTTCGTGATAAATGTGAGCTTGGCAGCAATGAACACAACAACAAAAACTACACATTTTTATAAATTCACACAGAAAGGATCGGAATCTTATCTTTGAAAAATTTGTAGAAAAAGGATCAGAAGGCTAATTTTGAAGCTTTTCGATTCAGTTGATTTTCCGACAACAACATACAACAACATGTCATAGCTGTAGTTGCTGTCGATAATTTCGTGATAAATGTAAGCTTGGCCGCAATGGACATAACAACAAGAACTACAGATGGTGACAGTTTTATAAATTCGCGCCGAAAGAATCGGAATGTTATCTTTGAAATATTTGTAGAATAAGGATCAGAAGGCTAATTTTGAAGCTTTTCGATTTAGTTGATTTTCCGACGTATTGCCAACTCTGAATGTTGCTACTTAAGTGAAGTATTGGTTTCCAAGGATATTACTGATTGCTAACAAAATTCGTAAAAAACATGTCAACATATAGTATCAGCTTCTGGCAGGAGTAACGTCAGAATTCTTATTATTCTATAATTCTAATTCTTCTAAATTCTTAACTTTTTTTTCATGCTTTTCTTCCTAAACTATTAGGACTTGGAGACACCTTTTTCAAAAACTTTTTTCTTCAATTCTATTTGGTACAAAATCAAATGGCCTTAAGTTCGACAGAAACGTGTTTCGACATCAAATTGTCTGAACTTTTAAAATCTGCCATAAAAATCAAATTCGAAAATGAGCCAATAAATTGTACATAACAAAAACAAGATTTTTTCACTAGAAATTTTTTTTCAATCTTTGTAATTTAAAAGAAATATACAAACATGAGTATATCCCCCGTCGAGACCAATGGGCCTGGCCAGGCATATTTCATTTTGACGCGTTAATTAAACATAGTTCTAATTTACCTAGCGACTTGTGCTTCCAGGTAGCTTCCTAAAATTTTATTGGCTATCGAATAATGATAAGGATAATTCTGAAAAAGTCCTTGAATGGGACGAAAAAAGGATACCCAAATATTCCACCTTAGTCGAGACCAATGGTGCCTGGCCAGACCCTATATATTTTGTATGGGAATACATGAAATAAAGCATGACTTCATCATTAAACTTAGTTGATTTATCGTTTTTATGGTTTTCACATAACACACACATAAACATATTAACATGCGTGTATGCATCTATTTGTGTTAGCATTCGTGTGTATTATGTTCTATTTATTCGTAACATCATTCATTATAATTTCACAAACGAATCGATATGGACGTGATCAGTTCTTGAAATGGAGTGCTGAAAGCCCAGAATCAAGTCCTAAAGTATGGACCGATTTGACTAGCACTGAACTCGATGCGTTTATCGGCATTCTCATTGCCGCGGGTGTAACTCATAATAATATGCAGTTCACACCACTCTTATGGCAAACAGATGCTCTTCCTCTGTTTCGAGCGGCCATGCCTTTCAAGAGATTCAAGTTATTGACACGATACATTCGTTTCGATGATGGTCGAACACGCGAATTTCGCTTACAATCTGATAAAGCAGCTCCAATTAGAGATATCTGGAATTTCTTGAACGAAAATCTTGCCAAAAACTATGAGCCGTACGAAAATGTCACGATTGATGAGCAGTTGTTTCCATACAGAGGCAAGACACGGTTTACGCAATTCATTCCATCTAAACCAGCCAAATACGGCGTCAAAGTATGGTGGGCATGCGACTCGAGAACAAAATATCCATTGCAAGGTATTTTGTACACCGGAAAAGAAGATGGAGCACAGCGAGAAGTGAACCAAGGAGAGAACATTTTGCTGAAACTTGCAAAGGGATACGAGCACAGTGGTAGAACAATCGTGGCCGATAATTTTTTCACTACATTGGAGGGTGCGAAACGACTATCCACCATCGGTCTCTCATTCGTTGGAACGATTCGATCAAATAAAAAATTTTTGCCAGAGGAAATGAAAAAAAATCCGTCACGTCCGTTCCTATCAACGCTATTTGGTTTTCATAATAATCTCGTTTCAATTTGCAGCTATGTTCCAAAAAAGAATAAAGCAGTGAATCTAATATCAACCGTTCATTACACAACAAATTGCGTTGGAGAGGCACAAAAACCCGAAGCAATTTTATTTTATAATGCAACCAAGGCGGGTGTTGACAGTATGGATCAGATGGTGACTCATTACTCAACAAAAAGACCAACGAAACGTTGGACATTTGCTTTCTTTTGCAACATGCTTGACGTAATGGGGCTGGCTGCGTTCATCATATGCAAAGAACACGATCGTCTCGATAAAAAGGATGCTCGACGCAACTTTTTATACAATTTATCGAAAACATTGGTAATGCCCAACATCGAAAATCGTATGAATAATCCTAATGTTATCAAACACCTATCATGTCGCCTTGCATTCGAATCATTTTTCGGCCGTTCACTGAACATTCCCGAACAAATGATAGCAACAACTTCCAAAGGAGCCGACACGCTCAAAGGAAGAAAAGACTGCCGCATATGTTCACAAACAGGCGATAGGTTGCGTCGTAAAACTCAGTTTTTTTGTTCAAAATGTAAAAATCCAGTATGCCAACAGCACTCTAAAATTGATTATGTATGTTTTTCTTGCGTTCTTCAAGCTCCAGAATAAAAAATTCCACTTAAAACCCATTCAAAATGCTCTCAAAAACGATACATATGTTCAGAATAAAAAATAAGCGAGAGAAAAATGTGTTTTATTCGAAATTCACAAGTCGTATTTCTGTTTTTTCTTGTTTAGGTTGTTTACAGATTGCCAAAACCGAATACATAGGTCAGAATTTAAAAATATGTATTCCGATTGTTTATTTATGCGCTCAAAAATAGCGTGTATTCCCATATAAAAACACGTAAGTATATGGGGGCCTGGCCAGGCACCATTGGTCTCAAGTAAGTATAACAGACTGTCGGTCTCGACGGGGGATATAGGTATATGCTCCGATATTTAGAGACCTAAAGGAATTCAATTTGCTCTCAAATCCTTCTGTTATAGATTTCTCTTACTCGGAAAACCATTTCAAATTGTTATTGAATGAATTAATTAGTTAGTATATTATGTATATATTATTTACTTTTCGCTGTAATTTGTACGAATTGTATTCAATTTCTGGATTACTTTTAAATAAATAAATAAATAAATATTCCCAATAGTGAAATTTAAACGTACATGGACTCTAATTTTGAAAACATATTTTATGTTTTTTGTGGTTAAATAACAGCTCTCAACCCATTTAGGTTATGACCTGAATCACACCTTTCCACTTCCCATGGTCCTCAATTTCCTTCAGTATGTTCAACCTAATCTGATGTCAGTGATCAGTCGGTGTCATTCTCTCGATGAATGAGAAATTAAGAATGGATAAGACAACAGAGAGAACAGCCGACTGAAAATGTATTTCACTTAATTATTTCACGTCAAAATATTCCCACTCAGTCTATGTTACTTTTACAATAATTTCTTACTACAAGCAAAAGGAATTTTTACAGCTAAAAAGAATCAATGACTCCAACAAACTGTGCGGAATGTATATGAAAAAATAATCAGAGAAAGTAACTGTCATACTTACTCTGGGATCACTTGAATAGATTCCATTGTAATCGCAAATTGAAATATTACCGGACAGAACTGAGTCAGAAGTGTGAGATGAGAAGTATGATTCCGATGATCTGTACGGAAGATTCCCAGCACTCACGTTGTGAAAGCAACTAATCGCATTGCATAAATGTAGACGAGGAGGAGTCAAGAGTGAAGGCATTCTTTAACTATGGATGTAAGTATCATTTGTCGAAAAGTAAATGCATGTTGCTATTTCATTGAATAAGTTAAATGAGATTTTAATAAATATTATTTAATTAAAAATATTTTTTATTTTAATATTGTTTTTCTCGGTGCTAAACAAAACTTAGTTATTCAAAATAATCAACTTTCAAAGTTTTAGTTGCAAAATTTATCTGGCTGACCACTTTGAACGATGTCATTGTCGATCCGACGAAGCATAACCTTTACGCATACAAAATATGATTTTTTTTTTAAAGGTACAAGACCTTAACCTTAACTCTTCTTTATCGATTTAGTCTTCTTTGTGGTTTTTTCAACAATATTGCAAAATAGTTTTCCTAATTTTTATTACTGAGTTCCTATTACAGCGTCCCTGTTTTTTAGAGTGTTGTCATATGGCAATTACTATATCATTGTGACTGTAATAATTACTTAAACATCAAATTGTTTAAGCATAACAACAAAATCGAATATGTCTTTCTTAAATTTAACTAACATTAAAAAAAAAATTATTTGAATCAAAGTAAAAAAGTCGAATTAAAAGAGTTTCTTATTTTTTTCTGCTTCTTCTTTTTTACTATGTAAAACATTAAAAAAACATGTAATTATTAATTTTTTTTTAGTTTTTTATTTTTTTATTTTTTAGTTTATTATTTTCGTATTGTTCCTAAAGCTTCAAACTGTTCTATGGACCAACAAAAAGATTTATTCTTGAAATCATAGAGAATTCCGACGTCCAAAAAGTTACATGTTGCCATATGGCAACAAAATAGCAAAAGGTCTAATGATCTCAGGAAACTGAAGCTTTAGAAGCTAAAAAGAATGGTTTCAAAGTGTGAGTTAGGAAAACAAAATAGCAAAAGGTCTAATGATCTCAGGAAACTTAAGCTTTAGAAGCTTAAAAGAATGGCTTCAAAGTGTTAATTAGGAAAGTATGTGCAAGTGACATCTCTAAAACAAAAAAGCACACTTAAGCCACTAAGACCGATTCTGACACAGTGAGAATGGTTCTTCTAGAACTCGAACTGATCAAAACATATTATGAAGCAATTCAAGTCCTTTGTTTCAACCCTCGAGAATCCCTCAGCAAATTTGGCAGTCAGTTTCGATTTCTGTATAGTTTAGTCTTTCGCTTCGTTACTGCAGCTTTTGCCAAATTCGTTGACTGAGTAACCTAAACCTAATCTTTTTGCGTAACTAGCTACCCTAAACGTGCTTCTTTTAAGATCCTGCAGAATTTTGGTGGGTTTCGAGCCTATTTTCGGTCAGATTATGTGGGTTATTGGTCCTTAGAGACCAATAAGACAGGTGCCGCTCAGGCACAGTTCACAGACTTAATATCTACTTCTCCCATCGCCAGCCGCTGATATTCTAGTATCTGATCAGTCGAATACCAAAGTCAGCAAAATCTGGGGAGAGATCTTTTGTATAATTTCACTAAAAACATTTATTAAAACACAACCAAACTTTGAATTAAAGTTGCAAATGATTTGTTTGCATTCTAAATTGCTGTCTCAAAGTTATCGATCAATGAACCTGATTGCCCCGAAGTCATTCTAACTAAATCTCCAAATATCACTTCCTAATTTAGAGAACTTTAACATTTCGATGGCAGCTGAATTTTGCGCAGCCAAATACAGCAACAATTCGCCGAAAACAACATCATCAACCCGCAACAATGCCTAGCAGCGATGACAGCAACAGCAGTTAAAATTGGCGGCTGAAACCAACCGCCAACGGCCGCCGTCGCCGTCGCCGCCACCAACGTAACGTATAATATTTTATTTGCTTGACGATCATTGCACGTCCGTCAATTTTTATTTCGTACCGGCATAATTCATTGCCTCGACAATATTGCAGCCTCAACGTCAACGTCGACGTGAGCAGCTTCGCTGCGGCGATTGTGCTGTTCCGTTGGCGCGGCGAGCAAGATTTGGCGGAGCGTTTTCATGGTGGTCTGCGCTCAATTAAAAGGGTCGCCTTTGATTCGTCGTTTGATTTATTCAATTAAGCTGGCTAGCTGGATGACTGGCTGGCTGGATGGTTCGACGGATGGCGGTGGCGGTGACTGGAGCGCGGCTGGGATTGATGAACGGATGAGCGGATTGAAATTGAAATTGCGCGCAATTGTCAGCGAGCGTTGGCGTTGCCTGCGTATTGTTGTCGGCGCGGGTGGTTACTCTAGTTGGTGGCGTCATTGTTGTTGTGCTTTAGTTGCTCTGGCTGGTGCTGGTGGAGGTGCTGCTGTTCATGCTGATCATGGCGGCGCTGGTGGGAATGTTTGCAGCTGCCAGCGATAACAATTGTTGTATATCTATTTTGTTTGTTGTTGTTCTTGTTGTATTTTTAAGCAATGAAATATGGTTTCTGGCTGTGAAATGGGGAGTTTAAATTGGGAGAGAGTTTAACACATATTTTTTTTAAGTCTTTTTCAGGGACATAACAGTTATAACGTTTATAGGAAAAAAGTTGGAAAATAACTGTTTCACTGTAACAAATATTTTAATTGTTACTTATAATTATTATTTTGAAATAATTATTTTTACATCTATGTATAACGATTATTCGTGACAAATATTTTTTTTCTGTTGCCGAATAACTATTATCAGCAAGAAATATTTTTTCCATTGTTCGGTAACGTTTACTTTTTGAAAAATATTTTTTCCGTCATTGCATAACTGTTATGAGAGAAAAATATTTTTTACGTTGCTCGGTAACGTTTATATTTGGAAAAATATTTTTTACGTTGCTCGGTAACGTTTATTTTTTACGTTGCCAGTAGCTATTGTGAATGGGACATATTTTTTTTACGTTGACTGATAACTATTATTTTGCAATATACATTTTTTACGTTGAAAATATCGGCACACAAAGGAAAGAGATGTCTGATCGGTGAATGCGACTATAACTTGTCTATGGAATTAGGTTCGCTGATCATGAATTTGATGCCAGACTAACACCATCACCGATCACTTTTGGAAAAATCCCAAATCTAAAATCGAATCAATGATTAAATTTTGTATTGTGTGGGTGGTGGGTGCCAGCCCCTTGTCCAGTACCCGTCCCGGTAGAAGGCGTAAGACTTAGAGAAGTCCTTAAATGTGGTGGATACCCAACTCTGACATCGAATTTATGATCAGCGAACCTACGAGTATTTCCATAGAAAAAGTATAGTCGCAGTCACCGATCAGACATCTGTTTCCTTTGTGTGCCGATATTTTCAACGTAAAAAATTTATATTGCAAAATAATAGTTATCAGTCAACGTAAAAAAAACATGTCCCATTCACAATAGCTACTGGCAACGTAAAAAATATTTCTCACAAAATAAACGTTACCGAGCAACGTAAAAAATATTTCTCACAAAATAAACGTTACCGAGCAACGGAAAAAATATTTCTCACAAAATAAACGTTACCGAGCAACGTAAAAAATATTTTTCTCTCATAACAGTTATGCGATGACGGAAAAAATGTTTTTCAAAAAATAAACGTTACCGAGCAATGGAAAAAATATTCCTTGCTGATAATAGTTATTAGGCAACAGAAAAAAATATTTGTCACGAATAATAGTTACGAAATGGCGAAAAAAGTATTTTTTCCCTCATAATAGTTATTGTCCAACATTTATAAATATCTCTTAAAAATGGGCAACGTTTTCGAATTTTAAAAAATGCATAACTGTTATTTTGGGTCCCTGGTCTTTTTGCTTCAATTAACCGTAAAAAGTAACTACAGAACTTTTGAATGTGAAACAAAAATCAGTTCTTTTATCAAAATATTGGAACTTTATTTCTAAACATTGACTTGGTTTTCCATAAAAAATTTTTATGACAATAGTTTATTTTAAGGAAAAAGTTAACATGTTGCTTGAGCTAACTGCTGACTGAGTATAATCGTTGATATGGCCAGGTAAATTTTGGAACTAATAAATGTTTAGTCAATTGTTAGTGAACTTTCTAATGTCTCTAAATTTCTAATCAAATTAGTTGACAGTTGGTTATTTTAGAGTAAAGGACAGTCTGGAACCATTTATTATAGTTCAAGAGGCAATTTACTCTTGTTGAAATACAGGACAACTCTGACCTTAATCAGCTCTTTTGAGTGGTCACTCTAACCTAATGAGTGACACTCTAACTATGAGGTGCCACTCTAAAATATGAAATGTGACAGTCTATTTAATTATATAAAATTGAGAAGGTCCCATAAATTTACTTCCGTTATCTGTGCTGGTCAATGTTGCCAGATCAGGAGATTTCCTCCTAGATTTATTTTTTTTATTTATTTATTATTTTTATTTATTTATATTCATTAAATAATCTAAAAATACAATATTCCATACAGATTATGTAGAGCTATTGAGACCAATACAGTTAATTACTATGCAATTAATTCATTTATTAATAGTTTAAAGTTATTTTTAGAAGTGGAAAAGTCAATTGCCAAAGAATTTGAGAGCATATTTAATTCTTTTAAGGCTCTATATGTACCGGCTGTTTTTTTAGAGGTTTGTTTTTCGAATAGAGATAAAACTGGCATTTTGTGGTCAAATCTGGCAACTCTAATGTCATTTATGTTCAGTTTGGTTTGCCATTTCATCATGAACAGGTTGACAAAAGAACAACGCTTGCAAATCGTGCAAATTTATTTCGAAAATAATGGTTCAGTTCGCGGAGTTTACCGCAAGCTCCGTCCATTTTATGGTCGACATAATCGTCCATCAGAGCAATGTTGAAGAGGACCCAGTCAGAAGAGGAGTCAGTTACCGTTAATGGAGACCGGTATAGAGCCATGATAACCGACTATTTTGTTCCCGAATTGGATGGCATGAATGTGGATGAGTTGTGGTTCCAACAAGACGGCGCTACATGCCACACAGCGCACGTCACAATCGATTTATTGAAGGAAACATTCGATGAGCGCATAATTTCGCGGAATGGACCTGTCAATTGGCCACCAAGATCGTGTGATTTGACACCATTGGATTATTTTCTTTGGGGATATGTGAAGTCGCTCGTCTACGCCAACAAACCAGAAACGTTAGGGGACTTGGAAGCCAACATTCGTGGCGTTATTGCCGACATACAGCCCCAAATGCTCGAAAAAGTGGTTGAAAATTGGACCTGTAGAATTGGCTTATTCGAGCCAGCCGCGGCGGCCACATGCCCGAAATCATATTTAAGCATTAATGGCATAAAATTATCCTTCCAATAAAGCCAAATTGATGGACATTAAAACGATTTTCTTGTGTTTTATTTCAATTCGAAGTTCTATACCTCTAAAAAAAACCCCCGATATATGGGAGCATGGGAAGCGTATACAGTTCTGATGCATTCAAGGAAAAATATATCCTTACTTCGAAGGCTTCTAGTAGGAATATGGAAGGAAATGCGCTCAAGCAGGCATGGAGAATCAATCACTCCACTTATAATGTCGAAAACAAAGGAAAGTGAAAGGATAACCCTCCTACTCTGTAGTGACTTGAAGTTGATTAACAGACATCTTGCATCGCACGAAGGAATCGGATCGACAAAATTCGACGATCTCAATGCAAATCGTACAAACGAAACATGATAAGGTCTCCAAATAAAAACGGCATATTCCAGCTTAGACCGAACCAGGGAATTATAAAGTAAATTTAGGGTATATGGGTCAGTGAAATCAGATCCAAAGCGTCGAATGAAAGCTAGTAAAGACTAGTTAGGAGATTATTGGCCTTTTAGGAGAACTTTTAGGAGGAAGAATTGTTTAGGAGAAAGTTTAGGAGGTTTACATTTTACGTTAGGTGATTTTTAGTGGATTTTTGGGAGATTTTTGGATAACGAAGTATGATGTACTGGGAATACTAGCAACAAAACATATTTTGGCAACTATATTAACCCTTTCCGACATGAAAATAAACCCGATCTGTATGAATTGTATAGGCTGTAGTCCAATATATTGGACATTATGACTGAAAGAGTTAATAGTCAAAGCCATAGTCAATAATAATAGTCAATTTTTAAGCTTACATATTGTAAACTCGTTTTATCTCGTTCTTAGTTATTGCTGTCACAATGAAATCCTGCCCGAAATGTCACTTTCGGTTTAATTCATTTGTTAAATGTTTTGTTTTTGTTAAGTTTGTGTTGTTAAGCTGAAGATTAATAAAAAAAGCTGCATTAAAAAAAATTATATGTTTATAATTTAATTTTTTTATGAGAAGTTCCTTTAAAATGAGGCAAATTATAAAAAAAAAATTGTTAGGAGATTCTTTTAACTTTTGGTAGGAAATTCCAGTATTTTTTTAAGATTTAGGAGAATGTCATTTCAGGTATCTGGCAATACTGTGCTAGGTCTGTGCTGAGGCGCGACCTAGAACTACTAAAATCGTTGATCGATTCTTCTTCTTCTTTTCTTATTACGCCCGCATGGGATTATAAGACCTCAACAAGGCAAATGTTTTGTGGTGGATATGTGAATCATATGAAATTCTGTCAGGGTGAGTGATTAGTCTATCGCTAGCAGTCTTAGGTGTTCGAACTGCCATCCATCCATCGACACCCAAGAAAAAAGAAAACTTTATACCTCCGTACGGTGAGTTTTGGACTAAGTTATATAAGCGTCCTTTGCATATTCGTTGCTGATAGGCAGGAGGAGTTGATATCAGAGGACTTACGTCATCGATGAGCGCTAACTAATTTTCTGTCCGTCCGTACTGTCACTGTGATGTTGTTGCGGCCGTAGATAATATTAGTATGCGTCCTTCTTTGGGCTGTTCATGCACAACCTAAGCCAGTCACTAAGACTCGTAAAAGCAACCAGGAACTCAAATCACAGATCTAATGTTTCGGGTCTCAGGCAATTAAAAATCTTCATTAAAGGTTAAAATGAACAATGCCTCAGTTTGAATAAAGAACAGCTAAACAGATTACTGGTGTTCTAACTGGACACTGCAGACTGAGCACATCATACTGCACTATGATGCACTTTATTGCAGCAGAAGGTGTTAACTTTGACCTGTAGGACTTATCCTAAGCAGATCATAAAAAGGGTCGTACGGTGATGTCTGTTTCTTTAATAAGCATTTCCGAGCCTCCGCCTTGTCATCTGACTTGCTATTTCTTATCTATTTATATCTCGGAAGTCAGAAAAAGGACTTTCAGTGGATAACTGTGAAGCACATTACTTTTAAATCTTCGAAGTAACTACTGTGGATCCCAATATATAATAATTTTTCAGTGCAACAAAGAAAATAGTGATATTTGTTGCTGGAACCAAATTGTTTTGTAGAAGCCCAACTAAAGTTTTCAAGTGTCCAGCAGTAAATAGGAACATTTAGTCTGCAGGTTCCCCATGACTCCTCCCGTCACTCTCCATCTTTGAGCCGTCGGAAGGTCCTAGTTAGATAATTTGTGTGGAACTGGGGGTTGGAATAGGCCTTTCTAACCAAACTAGCACTGCCGGGCCCAGAAGTTTCGAGTAGTTGAATTTAATTGTTATAAAACATTTTTTTATTCTTTATAGAAAGATATTCTTAGGAGAAGAACCCATTCCCTCCAAGGTCCTGTCAAGACAATCAGTGCCAATGCCACACCCAATGCGATCCAGCAAAGCAAAGTACTCACATGATATGGTCCCGTCTGAATTTTTACTCTTCTGGGAGCTGGAAAGCCGGGCATGTCCTTTGGAAGAAGGTCAGTTTGGGTCGATTGAAGCCATAAAAGAGAATTTGCTGAATTAGCTGAAGCCATAACTTAGTCGTGTTTGAAAATCTTAGACATGGAGGGTTAAAAAGAGTGTTGGCAAAGTTTTATGACATTAATTCAGTGGTGACCATTCGGCTATCTTATATTCGCATACTCGCGAGTAGCAGAATGGTCAATACTGCACTAAATTAAGTCTACTTTGAGAGCGACTAACACATTTTTATTAAACAAAATTATGTTTTGTTGTTTGTCCGCATACTTTTTACACAGACTGTAATGAATTACAAAATTCACTCCTTTTCCTATCTTAAATACAAAAATCCTTAAAGAGTGCTTCCCATTCAGAGAAACACATTTGCATTTCTTTGAACCGAACTTAACCCAAATTTCAAGTGAAATTAGCCTAACCTCACTTTATGCGAAATATTTGCTCTCCGCGTTAAAGCCGTTCAGAGGGTGGCGATCTCATACTTCGTCTGCAATAACCCTTAAAAGAAGACTGCATGGTTATAATTGAAAGGCACATTACAAAGCGATTTTTATTTTTGCATTTTTTATACTTCAAAATGGCAGCTAACACGCCTCGGTTCTTTGCGCGTCGCGCGCTTTGTGCAGAATGTCAAACTGCTAATTTGGGGTGGCAACAGCGATTTTTCTGCTTAATGTGCACCATACGTTGCCATTA
Source organism: Melieria crassipennis (assembly GCA_963668005.1). Classification (NCBI taxonomy): domain Eukaryota; kingdom Metazoa; phylum Arthropoda; class Insecta; order Diptera; family Ulidiidae; genus Melieria; species Melieria crassipennis. The sequence continues at coordinate 42,305,407 of OY764962.1, forward strand.
AAAAATCAAAGTGGCAAAAGCGTAGAACGAAAAAAACCAAATATCGCAGGAGTGGCGGCGGTGCAGCGTCGCTGTGGGGGAGCGTTCGAACGGCCGAAGGTGACTGCATGAAATTGTCGCATAAATTAATAAGCGAGGCAAGTCGGCGTTGTCGGCGTTGCCGCCCACTGGCAGAAAAATCAATTTTTCCATATCGGCGCCGCTTAACGGTGCAGCCGACTGCAAGCCCATCGAAGATCGTTCGCATGTGTTAACGCGTATTCAATTAACCCGCAGCGCGACACGAGAGGCGGCAGCGGCGCACAAGGACGCAGCGGCTCACTGAAGGAGCCGCGCAGGCTGCGACACATTTAGCGCGTCAGCATGACTTGAAGTGAGAACATAGAAAAAAAAGTCGAGTGAACTGAAAAAGGCAGCAAATGAGTTAAAAGGAACTTTGGCGTTGGCACGTCGGTCGTCGCATGTGGCAGCAATGGTTAGCAAAAAAAAAAAAAAACAAACAACAAAAAAAAAGAAAATCGCATTCGTAGAAAAGCATAAAAAGGAACAACACGAAGAAAAATATCAACGCAAAGGGAACAGAAGCCAAAGTGGTCGTGAGCAGCGGCGACGGCGACGGCGGCGGCGAGAGTTGGAGCGGTTAGAAATTGCTTCATTGCGGCTGGGTGTAATTATTTTCACGGCATATGTGTTTTGTTGCACTGAAACGTAACTTTTTGTGTTGCATGCATTTTGCGGTATGTTGTCGGCGATTGTCGCCGCTGCCGTAGTCGTTGCCATTTTGCTGTTGCTGCTACTGAATTAATTATGCTGCACACACACACACACACACACACACACGCGAACACGGACACGAACACACATGCACCCAGGCACGTTTGCAACATCAGTGGTGCTGTTCCTACTGTTGTTGTTGTTGTCGCTGATGTGTTTGCCATTTACCTGACAATTTGCACGACTCTGCACGCTCCATGGTTGCCAGCGCGTTTCCAGTCTAGCATTAAGAGTTGCCATTTCGGTGCGGCTGTTGTCGTCGTTGTTGTTGTTGTTGTTGTTGTTGTTTTTACTGTTTTTGTTGTTGTTGCTTTTGCGGTCGTTGCTAGTCATGCACAAATTGTGCTGCATAATTTGTGCAAAGTGGCGCGACCGGCGGGGTCGGTGGGTGTCCTCAAGAGTGGCGAGCGGTCAAAAAATGTTTAACGGTCGCATCAAGGCAAACTGACATGCATGAATATTTGGAAGGTTGTTTGGCTGTTTGTCGTTTTTTTTTTTTTGAAAAGATCCATCTTTGTATTTGTATGAACTTCCAGCGTGGCAAAGCTTGTGAGGTTTAAAAAACTACTTTCATATGAGAGAAAAACTTGCAAAAGTAATAAGCGATTTTATATATTTAAATTTCATATTTAACATTGAACACTCTTCATTCAATGCACAACATAAAAATAAATAAAATTGTATTCATTATTTAAGGAATGAATTTCTCGATATAGTAACAGAAAGAAATTCATTATTTTTCCAATAGATGGATTGAGTAATCTATATCTCACGTTTTATAGACGCAATAAGGTTACGTTAGATGGCATTAGAAAGATAAGATTTCGTACTCAAGAAACTTCTCAGACAGTTTTGTGGTTACTTGACTCAGTTTTGTTTGAGTTCACATCAAAGATGAAAATACGCCAGTAAAAAGAAAATATGCCATATTTTGAAGGTTTTCTCTGATAAGACGAAAACGAAATAGCGAAAACTGTTTATGGCCCTGATCAGTGGCGCACGCAGGGAGGTTCAGGTTCAAACCCCCCAAACACAAAAATTGCCGGTATAAAATATGGTTTCGAATGGTATTCGGCTCAAAAGTGGTACCAACTTTTGTCGGCCCAATTGTTGAAAATGTCGATTAAATCATTTAAGTTATCGAGTTTGACCATCACTGTTTCGATTGTCCAGGGTGTTTGGAACCACTTAAATAAGGCTGGATAGACAAAGAAGCGCAATGTATGGGTGCCACAAAAGTTAATGCAAAAAAATGCTGAAGGACTAGGTTTCCATCTGCGAATCACTGCAATAAATTCTCATTTATTCACACTAATTTCTGAATTGAATGGTGACGGGTAATGAAAAGTGGATCACTTAGGACCACTTCAAGCAAAAACACTTGTGATCAAATCGTGTTGAGCCGGCACAAACGGTGGCCAAACTAGGAATAAAAGGTTTTGCTGTTTATTTGATGGGATTGGCAGGGAATCATCTTCTTTGAGTTGCTTTCCTTTGGCCAAACTCTCAATTCAGACTTGTGGTATTAACAGTTGAACCGTCTATAAGAAACATCACCCAGATTTGGCCCATGGGAGAGGAATTGTATTGCATCAGAACAACGCCAAGCCACACACAAGCTCTGGGAGCTGGATTCAAATCTTCTTATACATCCGCCTTATAGTTCGAGTCTTGCACTAAGTCATTACAACCTGGTATTGTCTATGGCGAATCATTTTTCTGGTGAAAAATTTGCCTCAAGAGAAGCTTGTAAAAATGAACTGTCACCGTTTTTTGCCAATATGGACCATGGTTTCTATGAGAGAGGCATAATGGAATTACCTTCAAATGGCAACAAGTTATTGAACAAACCGATGTATATTTGACCTAAATCGAATCATTCTAACTATGCTTAAGAAAGCCTTCAATTTCGTGCAAAAATAAAAGATTTGCGTATACTTCTGTCGTATATATATATTTAAGTATACAAATACTTCTTTGTTATAATTTTTACATATCCATTCAGAAAATACGATCTAGAGTGCTACCTGAATTAGATATTACAAAGTCTCTAGCACTCGTTAGGGAGTTTGCGATCCAGAACGTCCAAAACTCTGGCATATGTTATGGGATATCTGGTGAAAGGAATAGATGCGAATCAAATTAGTCTTTCATATTTTGTGCTGGATTCAAAGTATTTATATGGTTCAAAGCATTGCAACTGAAGGACCCAGCAAGCAGCTGAAAGTTCCGAACAGGAGAAATCTGGGCCCATGGGGTTGAGAGGTATGGGTTCATGTGAGTGTGGCCAAAAATGGTAAAAATCAATGTTACAAAATGACTAAACTGAATATGACAATCGACAGATAATATCTCAACTAAGAAAAATCCGTTATCCGATCTTCAATATCCTACTCCGTTCCATTTTTATGTAGCTTCAAAATTGATGTTAAAAAATACGCATTCGTTCCAAGTTTGTGAGTAATTCTTTATGCTGAATGAAAAATCAAATAAAAATATAAAATATGTACTAATATATTCATGTTATATATTAAATAAAACTTTGGTATTTTTCCTGTATTGCAGTACTATTCTTTTGTTTGTGCTTTGAAATAACTGTGAAACCCCGTTACATTGAAAAATTAAGTTTTTCGGGTTGCTTCTAACAAAGCACAAAAAGTTTGGTGGAAAAAAGTTTAAAAAACGTCACAAAACACTTTTCAAAAGTTTCAACCCTAGATTACTCAAAAAAGTATGTATTAATATAATCCGGAGTAATTTTTTGCTTATAGGTGCTTATTTGGTTGTTATTCCCATTTTTCTAGGCAGAATGCCACGCCCACTTTAAAAATTTAAACATTTAAATGAGAAATGTCTGGATCTCTTTGAAGACTTATTGAGTATTAAACCAAGAACCCGGTTACTCTAGTTCGGGTTTAAACGCAATCGCAACGTCGATCTGCTGTATTTTACTGCAGCTATGTTTGTCTTTTAAGCAATCTCAACGATCCGGAAGCCCTTCGTGTGATTAAAAACTAAATCAATGGTAAAATATCCTCTCTCGCTACGTTACTGAGATCAATGAAATCTGCCTATAGTCAAACATATTCGTACGTGCCACATTTTCTATACGAATCAAGCAACATTGACTGATCCAAATTTTACACCTTCTCGAATTGGAATACTGGCCGACAGACGCATAAACTGCCACCTTGCTGTCTACTTTATGAAAATGAAAATCGCCAAAGCTTTTCCAACACTTTCCACATGGCTGCAGTGGCGGAATGCCGGGCGGCAACCAGAAGTGTGTAGGAGGTGCAGGCAACTGCATGCAATGCGCCATGACAACACCAACTAATGCGATCACAACCTAAACAACAACAACAACACTAACAAAGTGACTGCTGCAGTCGACTGCTTTTTGCTGCTGTCGTTGTGTTGTTTTAGACGCTAAACGCGACTATGTAAAGCACCAACGTGCCTCCAACATTCCATGATTTTCCAATTTTTTCCTGCTTTTGTTTTCTTTAACTTAATTTGTATTTGCAGCCATTTTCCATGCCTTTTTGTTGTTGCATTGTGGGTGGTAGTTTGGCCAGCATGTAGCTGCATGCTCTTTAATGTTTCAGTATGGTTGTTGTTGGTGTGTGGCTTTTAAGTTGTTTTGCTTCGAGTGCTAATAAATAGAAAAAATGCGGCTGCAGCATTTGGCGAGCTACAGCGTTAACTGGCGGCAGCAGCGACAGCGGCACAAAAAGCAGTCGCGTCCATGGGGAGCGGTCGAGGTGTTGGTGTTGCTGTTGTGCTATCGCTGCTGTTGTTGATGACGGCGTGAAATTTTATGCAAATGGCAAATAAGTGCAATCGGCACTCACTCACGTGGCGGCCCAGCAGCGACGGCGGCGTCAAGTGTGCTGGTCGGCACGTCTGCTAATTAGGCCACTTGAAATGTATTAAAAAAAACAAAAATAAAAAAGCAACAACAACAATACTCGTAAACCATTAAAACACCACATGAATAGCGACGAAAACGCGCAAAGAGTGCAAAGTGAAAAAGGCGCAACAGAACGTGACACGCCCGCAACAATCGGGTGCTGACATTTTCACAAATGGCGGCGGCGGCGCACATGACGATTTTGTTTCGCCATATTTCTGCCGCACTCACACACACACACAATGAGCTGCATGTATTCGCCTTTTCGCTGCCCACACTTGGGAAATGTGGTTTTCTTTGCGCCGATTTTTCATTAATCTTTTTGTGGCGCTTTGCCGCCCACTGCGGTCGGGCGAATTGTCGTCAGCTTTGAGTTCGACTGCGAGAAATTTACATTTGCTTTGAAATATTTATGCCAGTCCGATAGACATCTTGGAAATTGGTTGTAAAAAAAATATTTGCAATTTATGTTGAAAATCAAATTTTTGAGTAATTTGGAAAAGAAAACTCTCAGAAAATTTCGTCTTAAAAAAATTGTCTTCATATAAAAAGTTTGGAAAATATGTACCTACATATATTTTAAGTAAAAATGTCCTGAAGTTTATGTTTCTAATTTTATTTTTTAATTTAATCATTGAAAGTTTGTAGGTGATGATACAATTTTCATATAAGTAATAGGTGGAATTACTGTTATGTTTTTAAATGAAACTGCTCCAAATTTTTTTTTTATAATGTAGACATTTCCCTTTTGAAATAAAAAAAATATGAAAACTTAACTAGGATCCAAGGTGTATTGATTGAAGATTTTATCCCCTGGACGCGGTGCCTAATTTGTGCTATGGCCACATATACCCAAAATTTCGATCACTTGCTTGTAAAGATCAGAGGATCAGGAGATCAATTCAACAAGGCACTGTTATCAACAAGCATCACGACAAACAGGTACGTGTCCAGGCAGGGGCGGATTCAGAAAAATTATTTCGGGGGGTTTCAAAAAGTAATTCTGTAATATTTATAAAATGCCTTTTAATTTGTATGTAGTTTTAAACTCGATCCTAATATTTCGGGGGGTTCAACCCCCAACCCGCCCCCCTTAATCCGCCACTGTGTCCAGGGCTTGAAGTGGATACTTTTAGAGAGAGAACACACACCCTCCAGTTAACCGTGAAATGGTATCATCGCTATTGCTGTGATCAAAGAAGGTCAGACCTTCTCTGGTTACTACACAATTAAAGACCAATGAGGTCTTTGACCGACAGTGGCGGATTCACTCCCCAAATATTTTTCTGAATCCGCCCCTTTTGACTGACCATCACCGCCGGTCTGAGCTTTTTAGAATCCCTGGCTGCATAAATTTCGACAGATCCTTTCGTTCTGTTGTGTTGCTGAACGGAGTTTGGGTTGAACTTTCAGCATCAACATTCAACGTCAACAATTTGTTGATCACACAAAAGGTATCTTGTCTTATTCGGACCACTTTTTAGTCTCGATCCAGCAGAATATGCTTAGTGCACAAAAATTGTACAAGTTATGAGATCTGCAGAGGTGGAGTTCGTTTTTTTGCCGGAATCTGTGCCGTCCGTTCGGTCAAGTGGGTGTAGAAGCTTCAGTACACCGAGCTAGTTCAGTACACAAGGAGCTTAGAAAGTTTTGAGATTCGTAGTGGTGAAGCTTGGCTTATTTGTCGAATTTTATATCGCTGCACTCGGTCGAAGTCGAAGTGGACGAAGAAACTTTGGCGCACTGCGTCGGCGTTGGCCGAGAAGAAGAGAAGAACGGTTGCTAGAGGTAGATTCTGCGAGACCCAAAGTAAAAACATCAATCAATTGTCGAAGATTGTCAATGGACAGAAATGCGAGGAAACCTGTTGTTTTTAGGAAAACCCGCAATTTACTCATAATTTTGTATATAAGTATTTTTCAAGGACCGTAACATTTACAAGTTTTATTATAAAAATCAATGTTTAAGAGTTATTTTTGACTTTTATTTAATGATTCAACAAATAACAGTTATTTTTTATTTATATTTTAATTCCTATTAAATAATTGTTATTATATAATTTTTAAAATATAAATAAAAATAGTTCTTGTTTTTGAATTTTTCCATAAAAATTATTGCCAATCAACTCGACAAAAAATTGGTTCATCGCGTGCTCCTAGAAACAAAAGTATTTTTAAGACTAATCTTCGGCTGCTGAACACGAAACTGAAAATCAAAAAATTTTCTTAAGAAGCGTTTTCGAAAAATCTTCGAAAAACTCGTTTTTTCCCTCTTATTTCAGTTATGAGCACATATCTCGTAAACCAACCATCCGACTAACACAAGTGGGCCGTCGTTCAGAAGGCAATTAACTAACCTTTCCAACGATATATCTATTGGCCAAATCAGATGAGATTTGGGGAAGGTACTGACGATGAAAGTTGTAAAAATGTGAATTTTTCGACCATTTTCAAAAATTATACATTTTCGAATCGTTTTTTCATAGATAAAATAAATGATCTCCTCTGGTTTTAAAATCTAAGATGAAAGATATATTATTTAAGCAAATATTAAGCCTAACATCAACAGAATTGAAAGAAAAATTACAAAGTTATGGTGCACGGAGTGAAAACACCAACTTTTCATATATTACACCGAGCGAAAAAATTTTTTTATTTTTCCGAGACCCATCCAAATGTTGATATAGACGTGAAACTAGAGGTCATTTATAATATCCAAGCATAGTCAGTTTTTCATTTTCTGACCCAAAAACCTTTTTAAAGGACTTTACAATTTTAAGGACATACACATTTCAAATATTTTTTTAAATATTTGCGATTGTGCAATGACGAAAATATGGGTATCAAATGAAAGAGGAAAATTGTCTCCTCTTAACAAAATTTTCTATTTTGAACTTTCAGAACTTTGAAATAGAAAAAAATGTATATGTATGAATCTACAGACTGAGATCCAAAACATTTATGTTTTGCATACCTGACATATTTTGGTCCTGAAAGTTAAAAATAGAAAATTTAGTTAAGAGGAGACATTTTTCCTCTTTCATTTGATACCCATTTCTTCATCATTGCACAATCGCAAATATTTAAAAAAATATTTGAAATGTGTATGTCCTTAAAATTTTAAAGTCCTTTAAAAAGGTTTTTGGGTCAGAAAATGAAAAACTGACTATGCTTGGATATTATAAATGACCTCTAGTTTCACGTCTATATCAACATTTGGATGGGTCTCGGAAAAATGTAAAAATTTTTTCGCTCGGTGTAATATATGAAAAGTTGGTGTTTTCACTCCGTGCACCATAACTTTGTAATTTTTCTTTCAATTCTGTTGATGTTAGGCTTAATATTTGCTTAAATAATATATCTTTCATCTTAGATTTTAAAACCAGAGGAGATCATTTATTTTATCTATAAAAAAACGATTCGAAAATGTATAATTTTTGAAAATGGTCAACAAATTCAATTTTTTCAAGTTTCATCGTCAATAACTTCCCCAAATCTCATCTGATTTGGACAATCGATATATCGTTGGAAAGGTTAGTTAATTGCCTTCTGAACGACGGCCCACTTGTGTTAGTCGGATGGTTAGTTTACGAGATATGTGCTCATAACTGAAATAAGAGGGAAAAAACGAGTTTTTCGAAGATTTTTCGAAAACGCTTCTTAAGAAAATTTTTTGATTTTCAGTTTCGTGTTCAGCAGCCGAAGATTAGTCTAAAAAATACTTTTATTTTTAGGAGCATTTTTCGTGTCGAGTAGTGTTATTGCCGTTTATTGCCAAGTTTGATTCTCGGTGCGAAAAGAAATGTATTGGTATATTTCAGAGACCTAAAATAATTATTATCCATATTTTTGGGAATAAAAAAATTGCCCTAATTTAAGAAATTTCTAAAAATATTGCTTTATAATAATTATTCCCAATAAGAAATTTTTTACATCGCCTATAACTATTATCATGTATTAAATATTTTTGATTATAATAACTCTTATAAGTAATAAGTATATTTTTCGTTGTCGATAATTATTATTTAGGGATTTTTTTTTACATTGCTTCAAAACTTTTATTTTTGACTTTTTTAATTTACGTTACCGATAACTATTATTTTGAGAAATTTTTTTTTTACGTTGCTTCATAACTTTTATTTATGATTTTTTTTTCATTTACGTTGCTGATAACTATTATTTCGAAAAAAAAATTTACGTTGAATTAACACATTTTGGATATGAATTGATTTTTAATTGTTTTAAATTGACAAATGCAAATTAACTGCAGAATCCTAATTTCCACCAACAACTAAATACTTTAAAATCAATGCATACTCAAAATGTCCTTACCACAACCACAAATGTCTTTACACAACGTAAAATAAATGTTCTTTCATAAAAGTTATGAAGCAACGTAAAAAAAATTTCTCAATATAATAGTTATCGGTAACATAAATTAAAAAAGGCATCAATAAAAGTTATGAAGCAACGTAAACAAAACAAAATCCAAAATAATAATTATCGAGAACAAAAAACAAATTTGTTTCTTTATTATTTTCTTAAAAAACTTATAATAGTTAAGTCCCTGGTATATTTAATTTATTTGTATGACATTTCCATCATAGTAATTTTTTCAAATATAGTTTTCATAAGTAATTGTTATTTCTTAAGAATTTTGTTTTCGAATTAAAACAAAAACCTCTGAACTTTTTTAAAGAAAAAAAATATTCAGAAACGTTACAAATTTGAGTAATCACTTTTTTCAACAAGTTGTTAAATTTTTATTATTATTGTGCTATTTTTTTCGGATAAACGCGCAGTTTGCTCATTATTTTTCATACATTTTTTCCACATAATTTTCCTTAAGAAGCAGAGACTTGAAAAGATTGAAAGGTTAAGGGTTAAAATCCTTGAAATACTCAGTACACATTAACACGCGAAAAATCTGACAGCACCAACGCGCACTCAACGGCCGCCTTTGCCATTAATCATTAGCCACTTCTTGCCACTTGCCGCTTGCCACTTGCCACATTCTCAACTGGCCTAATAAGCGCACCGCTTTCAAAACAGCAGTCGCGATTCAAGCGATTTTTAAGCCCAAATCCACTTTAGAGCACACAATCACACAAACACACACATTGCAAAAGACACACACACACACACAAAGTGGCGCGCGAACTGCTCAACCACCACCCACTTGGGTTGCAAACATACAGCGGCAACAACAATACCCACAATGCGATTTGCTTAAATGCGCTAATCATCACAATAACAACAACAACACCAACAACATTTAATGCTGTTTGTATTTTTGTTGCTGTTATTGGCAACGGTCACAACCTTTTCTCATGATTTTTTGTGCAACTTGTCAACGTTATTGCGGTTGCTGTTGTTGGTTTTTCTGTTGCAAACACATATATAGGTACATGTAGATATGTACATATGTATATATTTCTAAATATGTGTTGTCATGATTAGCTCATTTACGTACTCAACAGTGATGTGGTGCGTGTGGTGTCGCTGGTGTGGTGGCAGAAAACGCGTAAAAGGAAGTGCGCAGCAGCACTCCAACGCACAACGTCGACAGTCGGCGCTGCAACAAAAGCAAAAACTGAAAATTACAATAATAACAACAACAATAACCAACCATAAGTGCCAACACATGAGCGAAAATGAGTGGCGCACCGGAATTGGCATCGCCGCAGTCGCTGGTACTCAGCCCACTTCATACCTCGCTGTCACCCCTCCCTCCTATCACATTTGCACTGTTGCACTCTTCCTGCTGCTTACAGTGCCGCCAACTGCTGCTCGCACAACAACGCCACAAACATCGGCCGCCCTCTCCACTTCCCTCTTTCCACTTCACTCTGCATGCGGCAGTCGCACAATTCCGTTGCTTGGATTTGCATTTTACGCTGCGTTAATTGCATAATGGCCGCGCCTCAAGGGTGAGTTCATTATTAACCCCTTGCCGACCCATCCCAACTGCCCGGCCGCCCCGGCACGTCCCTCCTTTGGCATATTTGCGCTTCTTACCTTCGTCATTACATCCACGTTTATTACTCTGCCTTCCATTTCTTTTAGGGCACACACAATTTTTTTGAAGTGTCGCGCACACACACTTTCACACAATCGTGTATGTGCGGTCCTTGCTGTAAGTGTGTAAGTGCTTCCTTTTTTTATGTTGTTGTTGTTGTTGTTGTTGTAGGGCATTTTGGCCTCATCCAAACACATTTAAATGTGTTCAACTTCCTTCCTATTGTTGCTGCTGGTTGGATTGTGTTTGGTGTTGTTGTTGTATAATTATTATTGTTGTTGTTTTTGTTGTGAGTATTTGCAAAGTTTCACCTATAAATATCTGAATCTTTACATTATTTTGTACAATATTTCACTTTGGTCGCAATTTTTTCCTCGCATGGCATTAAATTTTGTATCCTCTTCACAAACCACAGTAATTTTGTTTCACTTGACGAGTGTAAAGTTTTTTTGCATTTGTTGATATTATTGTTGTTGTTCAAAACACGTTTGTCAATTTCGACACTTCTGTCTGTTTGTCCGTCCGTCCACCTCAGTGGTGCCTCCGTCACCCCCCCAAAGTAGATACAATGAGATCAAAAAAATTCTAGTGAAAAATATTGTTTCAAATGGTATTGGGCTCAAAAGTTGTACGCCATCCCCCCTCACCCCTCTCCTTCCCACCGACCAAAATGGAATCCTGTGTGCGTCACTAGTCCGCCTGTTGCTAATACAAATCTAATGAAAACTTTCTTATGTTAAATACTTTAGAGCAGTTATAAATATTCTGCTTCTCGCAAGTAGCAGAATGGTAGAAATAACGTTAAGATAAAATATATTTAAACATTTCTATCTGATAGTCAATTTGCACTCACCCCCTTTTTATAGGAATTGAACTCTGTCCAAATCTCTTTCCAAATCTCTTTGCAAATCGCCAAACTGTGCACAAAGTTTTTTTATAGAAATTTATAAAAAAAACATTTATGGATTGGTATTATAAGCAAATACTGAACCAAAATCTTGTAATTGCTCTTTTTCTTCTTAGAGCAAGTATTTTGTTAATATTACTTTTATGCAAAAATAGTAGAAAGTAGAAATATGACGAATCAACCAAAAGAAATGTATTTAAATGTTATCTTTGATATAAATACTGGAAAATTGTCATATCTCGAGAGAAGTTGGTTTGTTCACTTGTAGAGAAGAAATCGAAACCTAGACAGTGTCGTACGACTACAATCTATTCTCAAAATTCATATAAAAATTATAAATGGAAAGAAATTATAAAAAAAGAACACTTCGATGTGCCTCCTTTTCATTCTTTCCTTTTCTATTTTCTCTTTTTTCCATATCCCGAGAGAAGTTAGTTTGTTCACTTGTAGAGAGAAAATCGAGACCTAGACAGCGTCGTACGACTACAATCTATTCTTAAGTTTCAGACAAAAATTATAAAGCGGAAGAAATTATAAAAGGAAAATCAGTTCAATGTCCTTTTTTTCACCAAGAATGGAGACAATATCTGGCACATACTTATACTATCTGCCAGACAAGTGGCCTCAAACGATTTTTACTTGTAAAGTCATACAGGAACCAATCAAAAACGAACAAAACGTAATATAATTTCATGGTGTTACATTAGTTCCTGAAACAAAAAGGACATGACGGATGACGCTCATTTGCACCACCTCGGTACCAACTCGGAGACACCAAACTCGGTAATAGAACCTAAACCGTACCGTGAGCTACCTAAAGACCACATTCAGGAATACTTAAGGAAATGAATTCCATAAACCAAATGTTAAAGCAACTTTTACCATTCAGCTTCGCCGTAAAAGTGGCTCGTGGTGTTAGTTGAACCTCGATGACAAAGGTTGGATGTTGCTCTTCTGTTGAAAAGAACAAATAAAGGAAGCCTTATCAATTTTTGATGTGACTAACAAAAGAAGGAGAGGTGCCAAAAGATGGGTTTGTTGCAAGAGACAGTTCCATAACAGCTTATTATGGCCAGATTAGTAAACAAGAAAGACTAGGCCAAAGGTTCTTGGTCATAGAGAGAGACAAATGTGGCTCATTACTGAAGAAAGATAATATTTTCATTCTCACAAGAAATTTAACAGTGTAATCAGCTCGCTCAGATATCAGCTGAATAAATTAGGATCTTTCCCAGCGGTTATGTACGCCACTCCCACTTCTATGTCAAATACACTTGAGAATACTGCTAAGACAACAGACATTCTTATTACTTAAAAGATGCACTTATTGAAATTGAATACTTTCTATCAATTCCTACTTTTTGTATTCTTAAGGTAAGGAATAAAGTAAGAAAATCTGGTATCAAAAATGTGTCCAATCAATTTGTACTACAACGCCAGAATAAAGCGTTGCCTAGGAGAATTTTAACAAATTATATTTCACTCGAAGATTCAAGTAATTTTAGACCATTCTCCGTTTGTTCCCAGACGGAGACTTTCTTAAGAAACTTACATATACATGTTTTTTAAAGTGAAGTTTTACTAGAATATACAAAATGAATCGGTTTTTTTTTGTTAGTTTAGTTAAAGATTTGTTAATTAAAACCCAAAAAAAATAATAAATTCTTCAATACTTTGTAGTCTCACGGTCGGAGCATTTGAAAAAATCGTACCGCCTCACAGTGTTTCGCCTAGAACAAGCTAGCTGGACAAAAACGACATTTTTATTTCCTGATTTTTCTATTAGATAATGAATGTCAACATTCATACATTAGGATTTGTGTGAAAATAACACACCGCCACTTTCAATATAGTGAGTTATATAGATAAATATATCAGATTATCGTAAATTTTAATAATTTCTTCACATAGTTGGCCTGAAGTGATTTCCAAAAATAAGTTCGTGTTAAAAGTCGGTTACATCTTTTTTATAATGGAGTCTATGCTTAAGAGTGAGTAGTATTTTTACAATGTCTTGTATTAGCAATTAAGCTATATTTAATAGTTGTAACGTTTGGTCCTAAGACTGGAATTATTAAATTCCTTAATGTATATACATATGTATATATAGGTATGTGTATATATGTATATATACATATACAAAACATATAACAATAAAAAAATATATGTATCTGAAATAAAAAGTCACATATAAAACGAAAAATTCGAAAAAATATTTTTGTCCAGCTAGCTTGTTCTACACGAAACACTGTGCGCCTGTCTGAAGTTCAGTTTGAGTACTTTTGGCTCAAATTTTATGGAAATAAGAACTGCTTGTTTGATTTTGCTGGATGACCGCCTAAGATTTGTAAGGAATCTCCTAAGATGAATGATCCCCTATTCTTTGCGAATAAGACAAATGTAATAGCAATGGACTTAGTCCAGTAATAAGAAAAGGGTCAGACGTATGTGGTAGAATTATGGACAATTGTGTCGATGTGAGTCGTATTCACTGCCGCCATAACCTAACCTTACCTAATCTAACCTCTTAAGATTCATTCAGGAAAATTACACCGAAGAAAGTCAAGTCGTCTAATCTGTCTTAATACTTTCTCTCTTTCTCAAATGCTATTCTCCCCAACTCAAACCCTCATAAGATAAGAGCTGTCTCTGGGCTCTTCCCCAAATCTTGGCAGAGATTTTGACATTTTCCACTCTCGCAACTTTCACTGATCGATGACAAAAGTGAATGTGACAAATTGTTAGTTGCAAATTTATTGCTGTAAACACGACTCTGCGAAAAACAAAAACGTTTAATGTAATTTAAGACTTTGGCCTGAAAAGAAAGTCGGAAGCCGACCGTAGACGTTGGCAAACATGGCGCGAGACAAGATGAAAGTGTGCGCGAGTGGGGGCGGCAATTTGCGCTCGTCGATGACCTACGCACGTGACGGATGGCAGTTGCAACTGTAGCGGCGCCATTGCACGGAGCAGACTGAATGCGCGGCGCAAACGACGAACGGGCTGACGCGGCATTTGGCGACGTTTCGGTTGCATCATTGAAGCATGAAAACTTTAATTTCTATATTTGTCTCTTGTAACCAGACAACATACAGTTGCAGTCAAATATTCACAGCAACTACAACAAAACGTCGACAACTACACATCGAGGCGAACGTTGATTATGCTCGGTAAAGCATTTCACTTGTTACAGTCGCGCAAAATGAGCAAAACGCAGCAAATGGGCAGCAAAAATAACAACAAAAGCAACACTCAAATTTGAAGGCACGTAACGTGAGCGGTGTGGCGTGCAACAGGCGGGTAAGCTGATATTTATTTATTGTTGTGCTGCCACTATTGTTTGGCTATTTGGCTACAATTATTGCTGGCCGCTGCTGTTGTTGCAATTATTAAACTGTCTTTACCACTCAGAACGGCAGCGAAGCGCAACGTTAATTACAACGGGATGCGCGTTCGAGCCGCTCGCCTTGTCTCTTTCCAGCGGCCAGAGGGGGCGGGGAGTGGCAGCATCGATAGAGAGTGGCAAAGAAAATCGACGTTTCGGTTTTGCACATTTGTTGGCAACACAAGAAGACGACAGGAGGCAGTGAAGAATAAATGAAGAAGCGGTGGAAAGGCGGCAATGGAGTTTGGTCGCTCGCTGGGAAGAGACGAGTGCGGATGAACAGAAAGGAAATGGGAAAAGAAATTGCAACACGCCAGTTGCCACAATACAATTAAAGGGAAGAAGAAGAAGAAGAGACGTAGGCGCGGCAGAGCGGCAGCAAACGTGCCCTGGTCAGGGGCCATGGGTCGTCGCGTTCGAGGCTCCGACTTGCACGCAGAGTCGACGTGGGTAACGTGGCACGCCAAAAGCGTAGCAACGTTGCATGTTGCATGCGTCACTTGACGCTGCATGGTAATTTGTTATTGTTGTTGTTATTTGTTGTGGTGTTTTGGCCAAGTGTCGTTGGCGTGTCAATTCAAATTTTACGCTCATACAACAAATAATTGTCATTTCCTATTTTCATCGCCGGTGCTGCTTCGGTCACAGCAGACTCGCCTCACCAGTTCACCTTTGTTGCAACATCGGCAATTTGCCGCACAAACCAACCAACACATGTTTGACTGACGTTCTGGGCGCTGCCTACAGTTGAAGTGTTGCTGCATGCACTTTTGTGTTTGTTGTTGTTATTATTATTATTGTTGTTGTTGTTTTTGAAGTTGTCTTCACAACTGCCACATAATTTTAAAGTGAAAAAGCAACGACAGCAGCATCAGCAAAAAAGCTATTTCGCACAAAATGAAAACATTAAATTGTCAAAAATGGAAAAGACATTATAATAACAACAACAACAACAACAACAGCAACAACATTACAAATACAATATTGCAAATGCGCGTAATTAATATTGCGCGCTAAATTACGCGCAAATGTAGACGCATGCAACACACATTGCAGCCGTCAGTTGCAAGCAGCAACAACCACCAACAACAACAAGAACAACTATCAGAAAAACCACACTGGCAGCAATATCATTAAAATGCGCTGCACATGCGCCCAAATGCTGCAACACAAGTGCTGCTGCTGCTGCTGTTGTTGTTGCTGTTGCTGCCACTGACACTGCTCAGCGCCCGGTTGCCATTTTGGGGCATGAAATGCAAACGGCAACAACAGCAGCGACTGCAATTAGCAGTTCTTCTTAAATATTGCTGCTGCTGCTGCTGCATCGAAGGCATCAAAACATTGCAGCTTGCAATTTGCTGTGTTGCTATCGTTGTTGTTGTTGTTACCAGTTGCAGGCAGCAAGCTGCAATTGGCCGTTGCCATTTTGTTGCCCATTATCGGTTGACAGTGGTTGGATTTGGTTGTTCTTCACAAAAAATCATCATCACTTCATTAAATATGTTTTCGCTGTAGCGTTGTTTTATTTTCCGTTTGAGGCCGCATGTTGCATGCAGCACAGCATTCGCTGCACGTCACAATTAATTATGCGCATTTAAGCTGAACTGCAAAATTGCTGCGCACAACGACAACACCAGCAACAGCGACAGCAACAACGATTGCAATTGCTGAGGCAGCGGTAGCCGCCAGCGCGCATTTAAATGACGCGTCCACTCTACGCGCCCCCCATTTGGGCGTTTTAATGGCAAATTGCTGCAGGCGCCATGTCGCATCGAGCGGGCAACATTTGCAGCATTTCCAAAATTTTCTGATTTTCGACATGGCACAGTTGTGAGTGTGTGTGAGTGTGAGTGTGTGAACCATAAAGCAAAACCATAAAGGCGAAGAATGAGAGCAGAGGAAATAGTATGAAAATCATATATAAACCGATGACTGCGAGTAAATATTTTGATGAAGCTGGATGATAAAATATACACTGAAGTGAACTAAAAAATAAAAGGATTTTTTCATGGGTGAAACCTTAATGGAACCAGGAACATTTCAATTGTTCCTGAAGGACGTTTGGAAGGAACTTTCAAGTACAAAAAATATATTCCTGTGATTAATGAGCCTTAGCGTTAACTCTACTCGAACGACGAGAACATTGGTGAAGGGGAAACAATTGACGATGCCGGGGACGCAGCGACGTTTATTTGCCGGAAAGATTGACGTGTAAAATTAGTAGAAAATATAGGAACACATAATATCTCCTTTATCAAAATTGCAATAAAAAAATTAACCTCTCCTGGTGGCTCGGAGTGTATGAAATATCATAACCGTAGCCAGATAACAATCGCTAGGATCGTTCATATCGCTCCTTCGCTGCAAGAACGTCATAACTAAAAAAAAAAACCCTGTGTGTATCTGCATACGATCTTTTATCTGTCAAAACCACTTTGTAAAATATTCAATACTTTGCTAACAAGACGACATGACAAATTTGTTGATGCCTTGAACTGCCTGTAATGGTAAACTTTAAAATTGAATTTTCTCGGAATGATGTAGTTTTGAGTTATGACGTTCTTGCAGCAAAGGAGCGATATATCTTACAATCAATGGCGCACAGAGGATTTAATTTTGGAGGGTTTTGCGTACAACTTTTGAGTCGAATACCGTTCGGAACTCATTCTGTGCCAGCAATTTTTGGGTTTGGGGGATGTTTGAACCCCCAAAACCCCCCTGTATGCGCCACTGCCTACAATGCTTGCTTGTATACTTGACTTCCCGTTTCTTGTCAACCTTACCAAAGACCTAACTTTAGACCAAAGACCACTTGAGACCACTTGTTCAGCTAATTAAGAAATCGAACTAATTTCAATCGATTTGTCAGAAATTTTAGATTCAATTCTTATTGTGGTATTGCAATGGCATTGAGGAATAAATTCTTTTAGTTGCTAACCTAATCTATTTAGCGTTGCTTCACCATAAAAATTGCAGTAACTACTAAACAGGGACCGTAACAGTTATAAGTTTTATTATATAAATCAATGTTTAAGAGTTATTTTTTTACTTTTATTTGACTTTCATTAAATATCGAAATGTATATATATTCTTGATCGGCTTAACAAGACCTGTCTTGACAATTCTATTTTCTGGACGAATCATAACTTTTCAAGTCACTGAATGATTTTAATTGATGACTTAAAAATTGAATAATCATAAAAATCATTGAAGTCACAAATAATTGTAATCATAGGACTACTAAAATAAAAATCGAAATAAAACTGTTATATTATTTGTGGACTAATATCAAAAAAATTAAAAATAATTGTTATTAAAGGATTTTTAAAATAAAAAATAATTCTTATTTTTTAATGTAAAAAATTACAAAAAAAAAGTTTATTGCCAAGTTTGATTCTCCGTGCGAAAAGAAATGTATTGGTATATTTTATTTATTTGCATGATTTTTCCTTCATACTAAAATTTTCAATTATAGTTTTCATAAATATCTGCTATTTCGGATCCTGCTACTAAATCATAATTATGTACTTACATTTAGTTTAGTAATTGTTGACTTTTGCTAGTTTTTTTATTCGGTAACCTGCATACAATTGCAAAATATTGTAAATAATTGAAACAATTTTAGTAGTAGTTTGTTTTTGCTAGCCGGGACGCACAACCGGCACTTCCTGATGTTTACCCAAGAATGACGCCATCTTTCCTTTTCTTCTCGTTCTCCGTCATCTCAAATTGGAGTTGCCACAAACTTGTTTAATTGTTTCGCAATAAGATGATCGATCTGGCGTTTGAAGACTTTAACTTTTAAATATTTTCAATAACAGTCATCCTGATGTCCATAAATGTAAACTAAAAAACTATGGTGTAGAATGAGAAGCATAGTACATATAGAAGTATAGTAGATAACTGTACGTAGTCACACTTGCAATAAACGCAAAAGTGTAGCCGTTCGATCCTAAGAATTATTTGATTGTTATGCAATTGAAATTTTACTAAACCAATTAAACCACTTGGCTTTCGAATTAAATGAACAGGAACACAAATATGCAAAATTGTGATGACTTCCAATGCTTCCAACCGATTTTTTGGTGTTCAAACCTCCCAAATATTCGTTTGTTACAGAAATTGTGGGCCGCAAATATGATTTCGAATGCTATTCGACTCAACAGTTGTGTGCGGAACTCACTTTCCCCCTTCAAAAATCTTGTGTGCGCCACTGACTTTCCTTATAGGCTCTAGTTTGTTTCTGTTTCTATGTCTATGTTTCTACTATTTATGGCTGTTTCATTAACTTATCAAGAGCAATGCGCATCCGCACTAAATCATTTAGGAATACATTTTGTTAGAGTTCCATTCCAAGCATTGTCGCTCATTAAATCCTTGTCCCTATATCCTTGCTACTGTCTCTTGATTATCTTGCTTTGAAGTTCGCAGACTTGCCAACAAGTTTTGACCATTCTGCCCATAAACATTTCAGGTTTCAGTCAGTTGTCTAAAATCATGGCCGACAATTTGTCAAACAATTACAAGTATGAACATTTCTTCTGCTGTCGAAAGTATTTTCACCCTTTCAGAACCATCTGAAGCGTTTGTGCAATCTGCTACTTGATTGTGTTAGGTCCTTTTTCTAAAAAAATTTTATAGACAATTACAAAAAAAAATTATAATCATAGTTGCAATTTTTAAAGATAGCTGACTTGTAAGTTGCAAATTAACCCGAAAAATTAAAAATTACATTCTATGAGTTCATGTTGCTGGGCTTGAACGCTGAGCGCCACAGAGTTAAAGAAATTTCATAAAAAATAAAATTTTGTGGAAATAAAAACAAAATTTGTGGTAGGTTCTCAATGAGTTAAGGGTCAGTGTCAAGCTTGAAGAACTCAAAAAGACCTCGAATACAGCGCATCGATAAACCATAAAAAAATGCGTGTCTTATCTTGTATCCAAAAATGTATTTTTTTTACCCATTTCGGATGCTACTTTTCTCACACAGTGGCGCCCACAG
This sequence comes from Melieria crassipennis, assembly GCA_963668005.1. NCBI lineage: Eukaryota > Metazoa > Arthropoda > Insecta > Diptera > Ulidiidae > Melieria > Melieria crassipennis. The sequence goes on from OY764962.1 coordinate 42,325,406, forward strand.
GATTTCATTTTGGGTGAAGTTAAGCATTCAATTTTTGAGCCCAATACCATTGGAAACTATATTTTGTACAAGCAATTTTGTTGTTGCGAGCGTCACTGACCTCATTGCCCATACACATGAACCGCTTATGTTCCTTTCGTTTTCTTCTCCCTTCCTCTCCTTTTTCTCTTCTTATTTTTCAATTTTCCACTACAATTTCAGCCATACCGAAAATTCCACAAGAAGTTTCGCTGCGATTTATTAGCAACAGCAGGCTTATAGATAATCGAAATTTCCTTCGGTTCGGCCCAAATTTCCTAACGTACGTAAAAATGTTGTCCTTTGACTGAAAAACCGTGTCACACACTGTCTGAAAAGATTTTTCTCAAATGATTTTTGTTTTAATTTTTCCACATGCCAATTCCGATTATGTCAAACCTTGTGAATTTTTGCATTCAAATTATGTGAAACTTTGCCGTTGCCACATTCAAGCAGTAAAAAAATTGTTTTTCACAAATTCTCAACGCCTGTGAATAGAAAAATGACGCATTGAAGTGTTGAAATTTACACGTAGCGAGCGTTAAAAAATACCGCCTGAACCCTTCCTGCCAACGCGCTAATGCGACTCTGAAACGAGAAATATTATGTAAAATTGTAATACGCTGAGCACAAATATTTCCCACACACACTAAAAATGGTTTTATTCTATGTAGCAAGAAATTAATTATAAAGAAATGCATTCTTATTTTGTACTCTTTTCCCCAGAGGCCCACTTGAGCGGGGGTTAAACAAGTAGACCACAAAAGGAAAACACAAAAAAAATGTGCTTTGTACTTGCAATTGCAGCGATGTAAAAAAGAATCGCATGCGATTTGCTGCCAACGACACGATCGATCGTCGCTGCTGTGCGAAAGGCAAGAAAGGGGAAATCAACTAAGCACCTCCCACTACACACAGCGATCGAGTGCACTTTGTACGAAGGCTGCACACACAGTTGCAACTGCACTGAACACACACACACTCACAGAAACCAACACCCAACAGTCGCCCAACAGCCAAATCATACACAAATTCACCACAGCGCAGCACTCAGAAATCTGTTCGAGCCGCTGGTGCACTCACTCAAGTTTGAGTGCAAATCAGTCCACTCCAGTTGACGTTCATTTCGCGCATGGTTGTTGTTGCTTGTTTGCAGCGCTTTGCAGCGGCACAGCGTCAGCTAACACCATCTCCCTCCCACAGCATGGCGCCGCTTCCCCTGTCGCTCGGCAAACAGAGAGCGCGACAGAGCGCAATGTATGCGCACTCGCTCGCCTCTCCGTCGACGGACGAGCTCAGCGCACACTTCCCCTCGTTTGTGCTTTGCGCTGCGCATTTGCCGATTCGATTTCCCCTATCGCTGGCAAAATGGTTGACAGTTGTGCGCCGGCCCACCACCGACACACGGCAGCGCGCCGCGAAGGCGTTGCTTGGGCCACGCTGCGTTGCAGTGGCGCACCCAGAAAACCTCTCTGGGGGGGGCTAATGCAAATGAATTTCAGTGAAGTAATAGGAACCATGAAGTAATAGGAAATCCTATACAAAAAAAATGATAATTTGGGAGCGATCACAAAAACAATTTTGTCTTAGGTTTAGCGCAACAACAATTTCATGAGAAATATTCTCGTCACCCACATCAGTACGTGATACCAAATTGTGGAAGCAATTTATGGAAGCAAATTTGGCTTTTGGGACCACCTGGGGGGGGCTTTAGCCCCGTAGCCCCCCCCGTGCGTTCGCCACTGCTGCGTTGGGTAGCGCTCTTCGATGGCGCAGTTTTTGACGTTCGGCCCTCATTTACATTCTATGCGTTGTCGCAGCCGGTTAATTTTTGGTCAAATTGTTTTTGTTTTGTGGTTCGAATTTGAATAGTCGACAATTTTTTGAGGATAATTCATTTGAGTTTGTCAATAGAAATCATACAACTGGAAGAAATTTAACGAAATGAAAACTTCAGAATTAACAAATCACTAATTAAAGCTTGAAAATCGGGAAATAGGCTGGTCCGCGACTTCTTTTTGGCTAAGCAAAGGTTTGGGACGTAGGACTTTGTTCGTCAGTTTTGTTGAAACGTTTAAGTAGGTAAAACTGACAGCACTTGGACCCAAGTTTTTTGAGAACCAAGTTTGAATGAACATTTTAAAAAAAGTTTTGAAAATTCGGTGTACTTGTATTGTTCCTTTTTTACACAGAAAATATTATAAATCCTGTCAGCACGTGGGTAGAAGTGTTCTTTACTTTAAGAGTTCTAACAAAGATAATGTAATAGGATGACTCAATTATATGAATTATCTTTGGTTCTAGCGAAATATCTGGCTTGGCTGTTTTTAGTGATTCAACTGTTTTTCGCACAAATTACAAAATAGCTCGCCCACAGTGGATTTGACATCTATTATGCTTTCTATATATAAATTTTAATGGTCTGAATTAAGTTGCTAACTTAATAGTACTTCCTCTTCTTAAGACACACTTTGACCCTTGTGGCCGGTTTTGATATCACAAATTTCATCCGTTTGAAAAATAAATGCAACTTGGTTCTTTAGATTTTAGTAACTTGGTACTCAAAATTGCAATCATAGGAACTCACTGAGACTCGACGTTGCTTCGCCAAATCGTACACATCCTTCTTAAGCTGAAAGACTTCCAATAAAGCAGATAGCCCTAAGAGTTCGATGTCTGCAAGCCAAGTCTGAAAAGCACCACACTGTCCTTATGGAAGTTTTTGTTTTCAACATGAGTGGCGCACCAAAACTGCTGATAACCCAATAATACACAAGTTTCATATCGACAAGTATTCTGTATTTCTTTTCTTAATTCCTGGTCACCTCAACCTAGGTTCAATCAACATTGATTCATAATCGACTTTCGTTTGGTTGCACATGAAGTCAACATTAAATCAAAATTAAACTATTTCAATCAACAATGACTTTTGATTTCGACCTTCCACAGGTCTCCTTTAGGTTAGGATTTTTTGGGGCACTCAAAACTTTGTTTTTCTTTTGTAAAAGTTGTGCAGAGTTTCAGTGGCGGATTCAGGGGGGAGGGGGAGTTTGGGGGTTGAACCCTTCCAAATATTAGGATCGACTTTAAAACTACATACAAATTAAAAGGCATTTTTGGCATTTTATGAATATTAAAGAATTACTTTTTGGAAAGCTCCCCCTCCCCCCGAAATATTGTTCTGAATCCGCCCCTGCAATGTTTCCATTTTAAAAATATTGCCATATTTTACAGCCATGCTGGAAAATAAACGATTTTGTTGACGATTGTGGGGGTTTGAGGTGTTTTTAAGATTATTACTTGAAAATTTATTGATTGATAGAATAAACATTAATAGTTGATTTCAGAGACATTATCAATGACACAAAAACATATTTTCGGTTATCCGTGAAGACAATTTCTTAATAAACCAAAGGACATGATTGTGGCAACAAATTTGAAACTTTAAAACTAAAATATGTGCAAATATATTTTAATGATTTGGGAATGAAAGGCCGACAAATATTTATTTATGTTTTATAAATTTTAAACAAATTAATAGTAATATGTATCTGCTGAAAATACTAAATAGTTATCTTTTATAATATACTTGCTGAGTCTGGTGACTGTAGGAAAGAGGCAAAAGCAGAATGACCAAACTCTTTTGTCCAACTCTGCAATTCAAATACAGTTGAACCTCAGTAATCCGGAATGGTTGGGACTCATTTCAGAAAATCGATTTTTTATTCCTTTGGCTTCAGTAAATAAATTAAAGCTCGCTCTAACTTCGTTTGATCGTTACGATCAACTGTAATGAAGAAAGTAAATGTTTTATTTTATTTGGTTAATCCGGTTAAAAACGTAATCACGGTTCGTCAAAGTACTTTTCTTTATCGTTCACGGATAATTGTTGTTCCTGGTTAATCGAATATCAAATAATCGCGGTTTCGCTATGAATATTTGGTTTATACATAAACACAAGACCGCAAAAATCAACTCGGAAAATTTTGGTTAAAAGATTTATAAACATAAACAAGTCTTCAACACTTTTGAAATTTAAACGGAAAATTTCATAAAAAAAGGCAAAAGTTATAAGAAAATGTAATAATTTACAAATTAATTTTGAGGCCTTTTTTATATTAATTACTTTTGTATATAAAATATCGGAAAAGTAATTAATTAATTAAAATTAAATATATTTGAGCAATGCCCAACTGGAGCCGACTACACAATTTTTTACCAATACTAATGACCAGGGAAAGGATTTTGTGGAAATTGCCTTTTTTGTTTGCTGCTAGATAGAGCATTTCTGATTGAAAATGAGCACGAATTAGGTTCTCCTGATTAGAAATATACCACTTTTAATTTGCCTTTTTTTGCCTTAAAAAGGCAGTTTGCCTTTTTCACCCATAAATGCCTTTTTTTAGTGCCTATTTTACCTATAAATGCCAAAAAATGCCTTTTTCAAGATTTGCCGAGCGCCTTTTTATTTTTCTTTCGTTTTTAATATGTCCCCCCTTTTGTTTCGCAAAAATACCTTTAAACTAAAAAAAAATTAAGTGGCAACGTTGCAATTTCGTTACCTTATCGATGTTTTTACATTGATTTGATCATTCCTAAGCCGTTATTTTTTGTTGTGCAGTGGAAAATTTAAAGAAAAAAACATGCCAAAATCAAAAAGTTCGGTTAGCGCAAAAATTTTATTTATTTTTTTGTGATACAAGTACGGCTTTTATGCTTTTATATGAGAAGTTAAAATATGAATTTAAAATATGTGCCTACATTTCAATTAAAATATCTTAGTTATAGTTTTTAAACTATCTTTGAAAACCTCGATGTTCCTTTTCTTTTACAAAAAACGAGGTATAAAGATTGTAGGTTGCATACGTCAGATGAAATAAAATTATTAAAAAATACATACCGTTTCCCCTTTTTTTAGATTTTCTAGAATTTTTTCTTATTTTTAAGTGCCTGTTTTTGCCTTTTTAACAGTTTTTAATGCCATATTTTGCCTTTTTATGCAGTTTTTAGTGCATTTTTCTGCCTTTTTGGCAGTTTTTAGTGCCTTTCCGTGCCTTTTTTGTTATTTTATTTTGCCTTTTTTATAGGTTTTTAGGTCCTCAAAATCCTTTCCCTGCTAATGACAATTAGATGCTCGAAATATAGAAAGTTTTTACTGAGAAAATGTTTTAAACAAGATGTGAAAATTTTCATACATACGGCGGACTGGTCAACAGAATTTATGCCGAAGGCAGAAATATGTTTGGTTTTCTACTTTTAGTTTTACAAAACGATGGTTTAATTTTTTAAATACAGAGCTCTAATGATTTTCTGCTTTTCAAAACAGTAAAAAAGTACTAAAAATATATTTTCTAAAGTTTTCATTAGTCGGATGGTTGCCAAGTTTTCGTTTTCAAAGTCCGTTCGTAATATTCGATTTTTCGTGCTTGTCGAGATTTTCTTTAACTTGACTATTTTCCTCTGTGCCATTTGGTTAGATTTGTTGTACATTCTGTTTTATTTCTACTAAAAAATTACGATAATTCGCAAGTTTAATAAAATTAAAGTGCTAAGAGGGAAGAATGGTTGGAAAACGTCCAGGCCGAGGTGCAGGAGGAATAGCCCCGAGGGGGGTTATTGAGGACCTTGGTTGTTTGGAACTTGCGAAACTTTCAAAAAAATTGTCAACATGAACCTTAAGAATAACGATTTATGTCCAAGCAAACGTTTGAGTTCTGCTTAAACAATTTTTGGGCTTCCATAAATTAAAAAGCAAAGGATTATCAAAATATTTAGACTACAGTTCATTTATCATTTTTATTTACTTTATATTCCATCTTTATTTCATTAAAGTTGTTTATGTTCGTCCGGCGTTTCTCGTTTAATTTTGTGCCTTGGCCTTTATCAATTTTAACATCTTTTAAAAAATTCAGTGCGTTTGCCGATCCTTTTTACGCACACACACACACACATATCCATAAAACAGCAGCTAGTAGGAAAATAATAAAGATGCAAACTGCAAAATTCATTGATAAAATGCAAAGTGTTCAGGGGAGCGACGTGTACGCAGCCGGCGAGCGCTCGATGGCGGCCATTGTGTGCGCGGCGCAAAATTTCCCTCTTGAAATTGAATTGGCAGCTGCCTGCTGCCAAAGAGATGAATACAATAAATACAACAGCAACAACAACAATAACACTAACAACAACGCAGAACGAAAATGAAAATGAAAGAAGAAAAATTGCCAGCAGATCCTTTGCAGATTTTCAAAATGGTCCAGCACAGCGAACGCGTCTGCAACAGAAACCAGTTTTGTTGCCGAGCGATTTGCAACGTGCAACATTTGCCACCAGCGCGCAACACGGCAAAAAGTTCACCACACTATTTGCGGTGAATTGCGGCGGCCGCCATTGCTGCATTGAGCGCAGCAGTCACGACGATGGAGACGCAAACAGCGACGACGGCGATGACGTTGGCAGCATGTTGCAAGCAACATGCAGCGGCGCAAGCGGCGACGCCAACGGTGACGGCAATGACGCTCCGAAGTGACAGCAAAGGCGTCACGGCCGGCAGCGACACGCTGTACGCGCCGACAGACGCGGTGGGGCGGCTGGAGTGGATGGAGGGCGGGCGCGCTGGTGTGGTGTGGCCTGCTGCGGAGTTGGCGTGTTGGTGGTGGCATGTTTGTTGCTGGTGTTGCATTTGCTGTTGCGACAGGCACCTCCTGTGGCGCTGAACAAAAGAGCCAGCGAAACGGCGAAGAGCGGCGAAAACGTTACAAACAATAACAAAAGAAACGAAGAAGCCACCTCACGTTGGTATCTGTGTGCGATGTGATGGACTGGCCGCTGTGTTGTTGGTGTCCTTTGCGCCACAGTTGCTGCTACTGCGGCACGGCCAGTGCCGCGGCGCACTTGCAGATGCTCTCGCGCGTTACACGCGGCAGATACATTCAGCCGATAGCGCGCTCCAAAGGCGCGTAGCCACACTTGTGTCTCTGGGCATTCGTATGCCAGCAACAAAAACAGCAACAGTAACAAAAGCATTGGTGCTGTGCAGCTGAGCGCCGCGTCGCGCTTTTATCTCTCGCATCGCGTTCGGCGCGTCTTGGCCCCCAACGTCAGCGCGTATCTGCAACGTGTATCTGCACACAATAGATGACGGCAACGGCGGCGGTGGCGATGGCGATGGCGGCACCGCAGATTTTCGCCACTGATAGCGACATTGTCTACCGTCGGCCGTCTGTCGCGCTGTTTGTTGTTGTGTTGTTGGCTGGCCGCCGTGTTCGGGTGTGTGCGTGCGCGCAAAGCCGACGGAATTGAATCAGATTTGGTCGGCTTTTTGTTGTTGCTATTGCTTTTAGCGCTTCTTTGCCATTTGGCTGTCGCTGCTGGCGCTGCTTTTTCTGCTTTGCAAGTCGGTCGTCTGCGCTGGCTGCGTTTTTTTTCGTTGCGCGTTTGCGAGCCGTGGAACGCGCACATTGTCAGCATTTGACTTTGGCGTCGCCGTTTGACGGGGTTGAGAGGTGAGACGTGAGGTGATGTCGTTTGGCTTGAAATTCCACAGCAGCGGCGCGCGTCAAGTCGACTTGACTGACTGCGACGGCAACGAAGGCGGCGGCTGCTGCGGCACACAACTCTGACAGCCGTCAGACGGTGTCAAAGTGCTTGTTGTTTTTGCGTTGTTGTTGTTGTACTATGTGATTTTTTCGCTGCTTTTTCTCTTTGCAAAATTTTGATTTGTTGGCGCTGCTCACTGCGGGCGCAAAAACGCGGCGCGAACTCGTATTTGATTTTGATGCTCTTCTCGTTGCTGTGCCGAGTGCTGTTGTTGTTGTTGTTGCTGTGTTTGCTGCCGCATTTGTTGTCGCCAGATATTCGCACAGTGCGACTCTGCGGTCGTTGCTGTTGACCTCACAAATACACCGAAACAACGCCACACACACACACACACACACACTCGTACACGCAAACAGCTCCGCAATTTCGCCTACTCGCCAGCGCGACACTTGGAGCGCGTCTTGGAGCCAACGCCGCAGCCGCCATCGCCATCGCCATCGTTGCCACAGTGCAGTGTGCAATCGCTGCAACAACGACAACAACACGCGGCGCGTCGTTAGAGCCACACGGTGCCAGCCAGCCAGGCAGCCAGCCAACAGCCACCAACCAGTGAGCCAGCCAGTGCACAGTGCAGCAGCCACACAGTGCGTGCGTGCAGCGTGTTTCGTGTTTCGTGTTCGCTATTCGCTACTTTGCCTTCGCCTTTGCGTTTGCCAGCGAACAAAAAATTGGCTGGGCCAACGTTCCGTCGCGTCGCGTTATCAGCCCTGTTGGCCCGTTTGGTGTTGGCCATTTTGCCGTCGCGAAAACGTCAAAACTGTGCGCGGTGAATGCGCGAGCAAGAAGAAGAAGCACAGCAAAGCAAAAATCAACTCAAGGATAATTTTCAGCAGTTGGAATCGAGTTGAAGTCGGGTTTTGGAAAAGTGCAAAAATTATTAAGTAATTTTATTGAATGAAAAAAAGTTGCGAAAAATACAAAAAAACTATTTCAAAAACTCAAATAAGTGAAATATTCAAAAAATGTTAATGAGAATTTTTGAAGACTTGAAATCAATTTATCACAAATAAAATAAAAACAACTCGAATTTGAATGAATCAATCAAATGCGACGACACTTGGATCTTTGGTAAAAGCTGAACTTGATTGCGATTAAATTTAATTGAAAAATTAATCAGCATTAAAAGTGTGAAAGCAAAGTTTCAATAATCAATTTTGAATTTTTTTTTCTAATTCAGTCAACAATTAATTCAGCATTAATTTCAAGTTATTTGTATTAACATGTTCAATATTATTGAATGAAACTCAGCTGCCGCAAACACTGACGGATTATTAAATTCTGGCTAAACTTCAACTGGTTGTTGTTGTTGTAACATGCTGCAAAAACATGATTAAATTTGGCAAAAACATAGCACTCAATGTTGTTGTTGTTGTGCAAAGCTTTCAAACAATCAATTCAAGAAATTCAAAGAAAATATTGAAGATTAAATATTGAAGAACAAAACTAGCCGCATTTTACAAATTTTTTGCGACAATCTTTTGACAAAAAATTGAAATTTTTACAAAATATAAACAGTGGCAACAATTTGAGAAAAATCTAAATATTTAAAAAAATGCACATTTAATGAGTTCCAAGTGAGACAAAAACAATTCCATAGAGGAAAATATTAAACACTAAGCAATTCTCAAAACTTTTCAATAAAATATTAAATTAGACAACGCCGTAAAAATTGTGCATACCCTACAGTGACATCAACAGCTGTCAATGTTTTGTCAAAAATTAAAAAAAAAACTGTGCAAATTTGTGCAAATCAAATTTAAAAGAATATTAAAAAGAATCACAACACAAACAGCTGTCAATAACAAAAATACTTAAAAACAACTGCATCAATTTTACTAATGAAAAAGCACCAAAATCTTTAAATAATCAGTGCGAAAAAGTTTTACGAAACAAAAAAAGTTTTAATGCAAGTATAAAAAAGTGTTTTAAATAAATTCAAAATTAAATTACAACACCAAAATTATAACACAACTCTTTAATTGAAGATTCAAAAAAAATTTTTGTGAAAGTCAAAAACAAACTCTTCATAAAACACCAGAAGATTGTGTTACAAAGTGTGTCAAACTTCAATAGTGACAACTATACAAAAAATCCGATGAAAAGTGATGCCAAATCTATGTCAATCACAAATTTGTGTCATGCAATATAATTGAGCTGCGACTTGAATTACTTTATAACAATAGAAAAAGGTTTGAATATAATTTTATATGCAATTAGTCGAAATATAAAAACAAATTTCAACTAATCTGTTTTGTGCTTTTTGTGGACTAATGAATGCCTCAACTGATTAATGCCAACAAAATTTTTTAGCTGCTCATGAACAATAATAATTACTCGATACATTTGTTTGAATAAATGTTTTTTACAAAATTAGTTAATGCTCTACGCTTCAGTTGATTCACATTTGGGCTCGAAATTTTCCAGCATGAAAGGATTTAATGAATTTTCGTTCCAGAACAAATTTGAATATCTCGCATGACTGAAACTTTGTTGCGCAGAGTTGTTAGAAGTTTGCAGACTTTAAAGAACAAATCTTTTTTACGAAATTTTAATTCCAAAGGATTTCTTTTTGAGTTGAATTTCATTTGAAACCACTTTTGCACTAACAATTTTTGTATTCGTGGGCCTTGAACCCCCAAAACCACCCCCATGTGTGCTACTGGTCCCATCTGTTACTTGCACTTATGTTTTAAATAATATATATGGAATGTTTAGAGGCAAAAAAGCATCTTATTTCTGTACCTACTTACTTACTAATTGGCCATAGCAGCCCGTTTCAGGGTTATGGACTGCGGAAAAAGTTCTCTCCAGGCGCCTCTGTTTTGCGCGCGTCTTCTCCATTTAGTCACACTCCATTTGGTATGATTGGGAGTCCTCAACTTGTTCCTTCCAGCGGAGACACGGACTCCCTTTTCACTGTCGACCTACAACTATTATTTCCATACAACTTTGGTAATGCAGTTCCTCATTTATCTGTCTGAAGAGAGTAGAAGACTACCTCCTGTTCTTTCTTCTGGACGTTTACCAACCATTCTTTCCACATGGTCTTTACAACAGTAAACTTACTAATTACACTGCACAACACAACAAAAAATAACAAGGTTCTGACAACGGATTCTGGTAGAGGGGACCAAAAAAAATATACGTGTATCGGCGTGTAGGACATTTGAGTACCAATTTTTATTAAGTACGAAACAAACACTTAAACACATTTTCAGTTTTGGCTTAATTCTGGCGTTGAAGTTAATTTCTGAGCTTTGATGTATTCAGAGACCTATAGTAGAATTTTATGGCGAATATTTTCGTGGTACATTTTTTCCTTAAAAACTCTGTTTTACGGGACATTTTTGGCATTTTAGAAAAAAGGGGTCAAATTGACCCATAAAAATAGTAGCTACAGGGTTAAAATGCTCCATAAAAATATTCTTCGTAGTATTTTACATCAAATTGCTGAACCCATCATATACCTAAAATGTAAGGTTACATGGTTTTCGTACGCCGATTCACCATAAGAATGTGCAAAAAGGGGAAAACTTTGACACCCCCTAAAAAAAATTCAGACGTAAACCTTCAAAACGCCGATACACGTATATTTTTGTTTGGTCCCCTCTACCAGAATCCGTTGTCAGAACCTTGTTATTAAAAAAAAAAATTGATTTTGCTGTGCAGTGTTATTAACTTTCAACGCGGGTTTTTACATTCAAAGTCACTACTTGCTTTTGGCCTTTGAGTTTGGAGAGGTTTTTACTCGGTCCTGGAGTCTTCACGAGCTCGTATTTTTCCCACGGTCCTACTAGTCCTCCCTATTGATATTTCTATATTAAAGTGTTGGGTCTACTGGATGCTTGAGATTGGACAGTGTAACCATTATATGCAGTCCGTACGGATAATGAAGGCAAATCCATTGAAGGCTAATGTGTAATTTGTAATTTTTTTGAATTGAGATAATAAAGGGTCTTACATCTGGGTCCTTACATCTGGGTCCTTACATCTGTGATTAGAGGGGATGCCCACCTTAGCTTCGTGTTCTTTATGATGATGACAAACTTTTCTTATCAGCTGTGCTTTGCTGTTCTTCTTGATCTCGGAGTGATCTGCTGATATTAAAGGATTTGATTCCCAGTCAAAGATGTTTGGAGACTGTACTCTTGATTGAACTCAGTAAAATGACGACAACTCCTCACTTTCATTAAGAGTAAAGCCTCTATAAGCCCAACGGTTCTGTTCCTGTTGGTCTCAAAGTGATCTACTAATATTGAACGATTTCATTCTCAGCGACCTACTACTGGATTTTTTCAAAAAAGTCCTTGGATACAGCACTCTTGATTAAATTTAGTAAAGTGTAGAACGTCAACGTCTAACTTTTATCAAAAGTAGAGCCGCGTGAAATTTGTTCAACAGGTTTTACGACTGAATGGTTCTTTTCTAATCATTCTCTTTCCAATTTAGTGCTCGTAGAACTTCGTTTCGATTTACTTCCTCTTAGAAATTCCTGATTAAGATACATTATTCACATTAAAAATTCTCGTTTTACATTACTATTAGCGACCTTAGTTAAGTGTTGCTTAAGTACTTTTAATGAAAAAATATTTTCATCTCATAAAAGATTGTTGTCATATGTCAGAATGTATTAAACAGCTAAAACAAATGTCAGCAACAATAAGTTAATGCAAACTTATAAATATATATCAGCAGACAATGTGCACGGGTCAATGTCGGGTCTGCCGCTTGATTGACATTTGTATAGATTACAAAGTGCTAAGCTTTTGTGTGATATAGAAACAATTCGTAGAAAGTCATTAGAGATTTTTAACATTTGTGTGATTGTGAGGTATTGAAAGGTTGAACATTTGCTATAGTTGCAACTGTGCAATGGTTTAGAGGACAACTTTGATTGGATTTTTGAAATTGAAATGATATATTTTTTAAATATATACAGCTATATATGACTGATGATTTATTATCGCTGAGACCAAAATCGGCTATGCTAAAAAAATGAAATTGCAACTACAGATTTGTTTCAGAAAATAAATCTCTACTTGGAAGAGAATTTTTAAAAACTTGGCCTTTAAATGAGAAAAAATGCAAACAAAATCAAAGTTGTTACTGTGGTGCACACAAGATTTCCTTTCGGAGGAAACCATATTTTCGCCCTAAATGTTTGCAACAAACAATAATTTGGGGCATTTCAAACCCACAAAATTCGCCTAGCGTGAGCCATTGAGTTGTTACAGTGGTGTCTGGATATAGTGAACTAATTATTGTAAGGCCTGTTCACTGTATTGAGGTTGTTCACTATATCAAGGTCAACATTTTTGTTCAAAAACTAGTTTTATTTGCTCAAAATACAATTTTTGTTTTTTGCTTGACAATTTTTTTCTATATTTAGAGGTTCGGTGTTAAAATTTGGGTGTTCACTATATCGAGGTGTTCACTATATAGGGGGTTCACTATACCCAGACACGACTGTATTTCGCATATTATTGAGTTGGCTCTGCTTGTGAACCGTTGATCGGTGCGCGTAGACAGCTTGACGAAGCTTCGGTATAAAACAAAGCCGATTCTCCCGATCCAGCTGACCACTTTATTATACACCACGTTCTGTTCGTCACAAACCATATATTTACTTATTAAAATGTCTATTCTCCGGCACATGAAACCAGCTTTAATTAATTGATTTTGCTTTAAAGTGCTGAATACATTTTCGCAGCTAGAAATTATGATCAGCACTGCGTCAAATCGTTGCGCCTAAGAAAATCATACGTTTTGCTTTAATTCACTCGTTAAGTGTTATTTATTGTGCACACAATGCAAAAAACTTGTTTCAAATTGCTTGATCAGGTTTCCAACACTAACGTGTAATTTTGCATTTAATCAGCAGTCGGAAGTGGTGAGCTTTCAATTAGAAACACAGTTTACAATTTAGACTTGTAACTGTGAACTTGACTTTGGGACCTTAACATCTCGTTGACCATTTTCAGCGACCACAATCTAAAAATCTTGAAAATAAAATTCGAAAGCATGAGAAAAATTATTTTGTAGTAATAGAAACAACATTTTAAGGCATTAAAAAACATATTTATTTATAAATTTATGACAATCGCAATAACGAATAATTAACGATGGTTGTTAAGTGTTAGTTAAGGCCAAATAATTACGGTTTCAAAGTCAAAGTCAGCCTAAAAGCATCTAACGCTTATTCTTGGTATTGTAATGGCATTCAAAACTGCACGATTTTTCCATGGCATAGTTTTAGGCAGTGTCAAAAATAGAAACAATCTTTTGACTGATATTTAAACCTGAACTTTACATACATTATTTGTTTCAATTGCTTAAAATTTATGATATTCAAAATTAAAAAAAATTTAAATTTAAAATTAAAATTTATTTTTCCAACAATAACTTCGTCATACTGTCAACTGGCAGATGATTTGTTTAAATTGTTATTAAAATATACAAGTGTCATTTAATACATTTTTCAACAACACCAACAGGCCTGACAATCACAATAGCAACAACAACAACGAGACCAAAAAAATGTTTAAAGCGTAAAATAATTAAAAGTGCTGAATTAAGTAACAAATGCAACCGAACGTTGCTGACAGCAAAATAAACCAAACAGCTGTACTAAGTAGAAACGGGCGAAAAAAATGGGCAGGGACGCTATAGCTATAACAAAAGCAACAACAACAATAACAACAACAACTTTCTATTGACATGTAAGATAAATCATTTACGGCAAATTGACGCAAAAACGAATGCTTGCAACAACCACAAAACGTGTATGTTGGTAACAACAACAACAACAACAACAACAAAAATAACAATAACAGCTACAGCAACAATAACCGCTACAACAACATCGCTGTCAACGCATGGCATGCGCAAAATCAGCAACTCGCCATCAACTCGACAACATGTAACAATTGCAGCAGCAACAACTACTATTACAATTACAAAAACAAAAACAACAACAATAACAGTAACAAGCAGCAACAGCAATTGCCAATAAAATTGCATGTGAGCGAGTATGATTTTTAACACTCAAATAAGCAACAACAACAACAACAGAAAGAATTATACGAGCAGATACCAGCAACAAATGGGCGATGACACGAATTGCATGCAATTTAATTTTGTAAAATAAAGCAATTTGTTGTTGCTGCTGCTGCTGCAGTAGTTGTTGCTGTTGTGTAGTTATTGTTTTTGCAGTTGAATATGTTATATGAAATAAATCAAGTGATAAGTTGTTGATTTGCATGCGTGTCGTTGTTGGTGTGTTTGTTGGTATTATTGGTGTTGTTATTATTGTTTTTGTTATTGTTGTCAATTATCTGTCTGTTGCTAATGTGACAAGTTGGCAGCAGTTGGTGCAACTAGTGCGAATTTTCGTGCCTAATTTCTAGTGCGATGCGATGTTGTTGAGTTGATGTTGCTATAATCTTTGCTAATCATTTTACAAATTGCTGTTCCATAAAGACGCACAAAACATAACTTCACAGTTTACAGTTAATTTGCAGTCCTCTGTTGAGTTCATGTTCAAGTGATGTGATATCCAGTTGATGTGCAAGTGATGTGATGCCAACTCGATATCACAGGACTCGATAAAGCAGGGAAAGAAGCGTTTAGAAATTTCATAAAAATTATAGAAAATTTTTGGAAAATATTGATAGATAATAATAAAAATTATGGAACCTATAACTAACAAAATGAGCACAAGATGGCGCAATAAAATACTGAGAGTTAAATGTACTCAACTGACAGAAATTCTTTCTAGTATTCAAGTCTAAAAACAAATTCCTTCGAATCAGTTCAGAATTATTCTGCTGTGCCTCGTATGCTCTCGAGTTCGGCTGGGGATTTATTTATTTATTTTCATCAGTCTTAGAATCTTTTAATTCTGCCAGAGTTTGTAACAGAGTTAAACAAAAATTTATCAAAAAAGGACGAGAACCTTGCCATAAAGTGTGAGTAAATGATCGATTTTAAAACCATAAACAGTTTTAGCGCAACCGAAGGCATAGCCAGGACTTCATTTTTAACTTAACTTTTGAGCCCAATAACATTTGAAACCCTATTCGCCCCCAAAATATTTGCAACAAACATATACATGTGAGGGGTTTTAACCCCCGGGACCCGCCCTTGAGTACGCTACTGAGTGCAACTATGTTTTTAAGTGGAAAGCAACCTCGAAAGGCCATTTTAACCATTTTGATATTTTGTTACCACTTTTTGGACGCCTGAACATTCTATGGTTCCAGAACTAAAATGTATCGTTCCTTGATCTGTAGAAAAGTTTAAAGTCTTTTTAAAGTCCGAACAATATTTTGAAATAATATAGCTGCATTTTTGAATTTTGAATAGAGAAGTGAATATGTTTTTGAATCCTTTTGCACCTGGAAATTTTTAAAAGGAACAGACATTTTTAATTTTCTTTTTAATTTCAATTTAAATAGACTTTGAAAAAAATTTTAAATACTTAACTAAAGTCAACGAAGAAAGAATTGATTTTCAATTATGCGCCATTTTATGTTCAAGTAATGCAGCGATTTTTTAAACCTTGATTGTTGCTATATGACAACACTCGAAAAATTAAGTTCTAGAAAAAACCGTTACTAAAATGTTTATAGTGTAATGAGCACTGGGATGGATTTAAGTCCTTTTGATATAAACAACTGTGTAAACTTTTAAGACAAACTTTATTTGCGTGTTCTAACAATGGCGTCACAAGTAAAAGTAAAAGTAAAACGTAAAGGTAAAGGACCAGCATGAACTTAGCTGCAAGCCCGAGTTGCCACACTGCTTGACAAGCCCAACCACAACAGGGTTGCATTCACCATGGCACCACCTCCACCAATACACTACAACTCGGCCTAACCTGACATTCAATCGACCTCGATTGCTTTTACAATGAATCTTCTTCTAGCTTATCATCTAAAAATTCATAATCTGTACATTCATCACTTAAATTATCACCATCTGTGTTGCCTTCTGAGTCCGTTTCAACTGGCCTACCTCGAGGTTCCAACCATTTCTTCATTCTAGACGAATCAATTACATTGTCATATGGCATCTGAGTAACCTGACAATTTTCAACATCCGTAACAACATAACGATCATGACCTAATTGCTTACGAACTACATAAGGGCCTCTGTACTTCTGAATTAGCTTCTTATTCTTCCCTACCGTAGTGTCTACATTTTTAACCACAACTAAATCTCCTGGTTCAAATTGTTTCGCTGGCCTATGGCTCCTCTCGTAATATTTCTGATTGTACAACTGAGACTTCTGTATTGCAAGCTCTGCCTGCTCCCTTATTTCGGACAAATTAACTTCTTCTCTTGAATACACATCATGCAAATACTCCGTCAATTCATCAACTACTTTGCCGCGCTGCTCAACGCCAAAAAGCAGCTTACTAGGGGTCGTCTTTGTGGCACAGTGTACAGTATTATTCATTGCAAACTCGACATCCGTCAGTTTCTGTTTCCAATCTACATGGTTTATAGGGTCAGTCGTTTTGGCCAATATTGCTTTCAACACCCGATTCACCCTCTCAACCTGACCATTCGACTGTGGCGAAGCTACCGCATTCAAAACATGTACAATGTTATTGTTCCCGCAAAAATCCCTAAACTCCGATGACGTAAAAGCTGTGCCCCGATCATCTATGATTCTTCTGGGACGACTGTATTCAACAAAATATCTCTTCAACGCACAAATCGATTCTTTCGCACTACTATTCGTAGCATACATTTTGACAAATTTTGTGAAAGCATCAATCACCACAAACACATGTTTATGCTTTGAGTTCACACTCTCCAATGGCCCGAAATGGTCAATGTGCACTGTATCGAACGGTTCCGGCTTCTTTGGAATACTATATATATTACGCTCATTGCTTCTAGGCGACGTCGAATAATAAATGCACTTCAAACAATTTCTGATGAACACATTCAGCTTTTCGCGCATACGGGGAAACCAATAATGCTTCCGAATCTGATTTGCACATTTCTCAATACCCAAATGACCATATTTCTCATGTATCAATCGCATAATGTTCTCTTCCATCTCACCCGGCACATACAACTGTCGATTCTGACCACTGACACGAAAGACTAACCCATTCTCCAACTCATATCCTGGCACTTCCCCTTGCTCTAATTCTTCCCGCAGTTTATAAATCACAGGATCACGCGTCTGTATAATCTGAATGTTCAAATCAACCTCATTCTCCTCAATACTACACACAGCTGACAACCGGCTCAATGCATCAACATGCTGCATCTGTTCACCCTTTCGGTGTCGAACTGAAAAATCAAACCCGGCGAGACCCAATGTCCATCTGGCAATTCTTGGATTAATTGTTTTCTTCTCCAATGTCAAGACCAAAGAGTTGCAATCAGTCACAACTACAAACGGAATTCCATCCAACATAGTCCGGAATCTTTCCAATGCATTCACAATTGCCAATGTTTCCAACTCAAAGCTATGATAACGCGACTCCGGATCCGTCGTTGTTTTCGAATAAAATGCCACTGGGTGAAACCTGCCGTCATCTTGCTTCTGTAACAGTATAGCACCATACCCTCGCGAACTTGCATCCGTATGCAACTCTGTCTCCCGCCCTGAATCAAAGACACACAGTACAGGGGGCTCAGTCAATTTAGATTTCAAGGTCTCAAACGCATTCCTACACTCTTCTGTCCATTCAAACTTTACACCTTTTCGCGTCAAATAACTCAATGGGCGCGCAATCTGAGAAAAATTATACACAAATCGTCTAAAATATGAAAAAAGACCCACCGCCCTCTGCACCTCCTTTATGTTGGTAGGTACTGCGTAATTCTTTATCGCTACCAAATGATCTTCATTCGGACGAATCCCCCGTTCACTCACACAGTAGCCTAAATACTTCAATTCTCTATATGCAAATTTGCACTTCTTCAGATTCAAGCACAATCCAGCCCCTGACAATAATTTCAAAACTTCTGCCAAAACCACATAATGTTCCTCAATAGTCTTCGTGGCAATGTTAATATCATCTAAATACACCACAATCCTCTTCGCATCAATCAACGGCCGCAACACTAAATTAATAAACCGCTGGAACACTGGTGGAGCATTAGTCAAACCAAATGGCATAAACCGATACTCATACTGTCCCATCGGAGTCACAAACGCAGTTATCGGTATCGATTCCTCATGCATCGGCACCTGGTGAAACCCATTCCTCAAGTCCAACGTACTGAAGAAACTCTTCCCACCCAAATATTCAATACAATCCTCAACTAACGGCAACGGATAATGATCTCTGACAGTCAACTTATTCAACGCCCGATAGTCAACACACATTCTCAATTCACCGTTCTTCTTCCGCACTAACACAATCGGAGACGCGTATGGAGACGCACTTGGCTGAATAATGCCCTGAGCCAACAAATCATCAATTGTCTTCTGTACTTCTGTCTTTTCCCTATATGACAACCGGCGCGGACCACTGTACACCGGCGCATCACTCTTCAACTGAATTTTCATGCAATAGCCACTCAACTTCCCCCCCTT
Source organism: Melieria crassipennis (assembly GCA_963668005.1). NCBI lineage: Eukaryota > Metazoa > Arthropoda > Insecta > Diptera > Ulidiidae > Melieria > Melieria crassipennis. Next base: position 42,344,586 of record OY764962.1, read on the forward strand.
GTTCTTCATTTTCAAATAGTTCTCAAAAACAACTGATTTCAAAGCATCTGCATCTGTTATAGACAAGTTTTCGTCCACATCAATTAGATCACCAATTTCATCCATCTCAGTTGCACCTACCATCAATATTACTTCATCATACAAATTCAAGTCTTCTGTTCCAACTAAATTTACAACTCCGATACACGACTCAAGTCGAGTTTCACACAAATTTGAATCACCAATTACATTTACCTCTGCATTAACTGAATTAATTTCTGACTTGCCACACTTATCATCTGATTTCAATAACTTAACTCTGTTTGGAACCTCTGTTATCTTAACTACTGGACTCTTTAATAAATTAAACAACTTAAGTGCACTGATATTCAACGGAACTTCATTTTTATTGGCATTATTAATCTCCAGCAGAGTACGTCTACTATATCTCACTGTGTCCATTTGGCACAGGCTTATATTCATTGCCTTAAGTAAATCGCGTCCAAAAAGTAGGGGCACCACTGCCTCTTCATCTGGCAAAACAAACAAATTATGGTCAAATTTACGGTTATCAAACACAATTTTACAAGTCACAAGGCCGTACGTACTTAAATTCATATTTCCCATCCCCCGATACTCTGTCACAGTCAATTCACCCGTCACTTCAAATGGCACAAGAGAACGCTTCACGAAACTAGTCGGACTGCCATTATCAAATAAAGCAAAACACGGAATTAATTCAGTGCACTTATTCTGTTTCAAAAAGGCAACACTTACAAGATTTCGGTGTTTCAGCTGTCGGGCTAAACGTCGGACCTCCTCTACCTCCGTCAATGGCGTCCCTGCCTCCCACTCCTCGACCTCTGCTACTGGCTGCTGTTGTTTCGGTACGGCTGGCATCCGTGTTTGCGTCTGGTTTAGTGTTGTATTCTGCATCCGACTACGACGTGGGCACTGCTGGCGCATGTGGCCTACTTCATGGCATATGAAACACGAGTTCGGTGGGCGTCGTGGGGCCCCGCACGCACTTTGATAGTGCCCATATTGAAAACAGTTGTAACACCTGACGGCCGACAAATCCGTGACTTTTGCAGCTGTGTTAGCAACTGGCACTGTTGTATACGACCTCGGCCTAGGCACGGCACCCGACATGACACTGATCTTCGGCACAACCACTGGCGCAGCTGCCCGACGCTTCTTCTCGTAACGCTCCATCAACCCCTTCAATTCACGCAAGGAAGTGGCACTGTACAGCATCGAAACCATATTCGTATCGTCGTTAAGCCCCTCGATGATAATGTCGATTAGGTCCGTTTCTGACACATCGGCGCGGCTGGCAATGTACTGCATCTCAACAATATATTGTCGTGGTGTTTCGTCTGGTCTCAGGACACGGGCACGTAACTGTTGCAGCACATCTCGAACCGTGAATATACGACGGTATTCAGTCATCAAAGCCATCCTTAGCTCACCATAGCTGCGAACACGAGTTATGTCCGCGAACCGCTTCGCTTGCCCAGTTATCAGATGTCGTGCGGCAACCAGCTGGTCTCGCTCACTGTACTGGAAACTCTCGAACACATTCTCCAAGTCGGCCAACCATTTGCTAACGTCCTGCAACTCCGAACCATCAAATTTGCTCATCATCGCGTCCAGTACACCCAGGTCGATTCTACGACTCTCGAACTCGTTCAACTCACGCTGCAGCTGGACAAGCTCACGTTTCTTGCGCATGATCGCCAACTGCCGATCTAACTCAGCCTCTTCAGCCTTAGTACTGGTCACATTCACCACACTCCCTGCATCAACTGTATCATCTTCTGTATCTGGCACATTCATGGGTCGCTCCCTCTGGCTGGCCCCTGGCATCTGTCGTCTAGTCGTCTGCACACTCTGGCTGGCATCTGGCATCTGTTGATTCAGCGGAACATCAGGCTCGCTATCCGCTCTGGCCGCTCTTCCGCTACCTCCGACACGACCTGCTACCGCTTGTTCATACACTGTCCGCAACTGAACCATCGTGGCGTCTTCCTCGAATTCAGCTCCCGCAGCCCGTAGTGCAGCAATAACCGCATTGCGCGTTAATTTGTTCGCCATTGAACCACAATAACTTTAGAACTTAGATAGAAAAAAAATTCCTGCTCGAACCCCACACTTGACGTTGTAATGAGCACTGGGATGGATTTAAGTCCTTTTGATATAAACAACTGTGTAAACTTTTAAGACAAACTTTATTTGCGTGTTCTAACAATGGCGTCACAAGTAAAAGTAAAAGTAAAACGTAAAGGTAAAGGACCAGCATGAACTTAGCTGCAAGCCCGAGTTGCCACACTGCTTGACAAGCCCAACCACAACAGGGTTGCATTCACCATGGCACCACCTCCACCAATACACTACAATAGATCGTAGTTATTATGGCTCACGAAAAGCTAAATCGAAGACTATGGAGAGTAAAAAGCTAAAGAAAGAGTTAAGAACATTAAACGAACTTAAGAAATTTGATTTGTACTCTAAAGAAACGTCGAAAGACAGAACCATGAAGAGAAAACTTAAGAGAACTTAAGGACTTTGATTTGAACTCGAAAGATATCTCGAAAGACAAAACCATGAAGAGAAAACTTAATAGAACTTAAGGACTTTGATTTGAACTCGAAAGAAATATCGAAAGTGTAGTGTATTGGTGGAGGTGGTGCCATGGTGAATGCAACCCTGTTGTGGTTGGGCTTGTCAAGCAGTGTGGCAACTCGGGCTTGCAGCTAAGTTCATGCTGGTCCTTTACCTTTACGTTTTACCTTTTACTTTTACTTGTGACGCCATTGTCAGAACACGCAAATAAAGTTTGTCTTAAAAGTTTACACAGTTGTTTATATCAAAAGGACTTAAATCCATCCCAGTGCTCATTACAACGTCAAGTGTGGGGTTCGAGCAGGAATTTTTTTTCTATCTAAGTTCTAAAGTTATTGTGGTTCAATGGCGAACAAATTAACGCGCAATGCGGTTATTGCTGCACTACGGGCTGCGGGAGCTGAATTCGAGGAAGACGCCACGATGGTTCAGTTGCGGACAGTGTATGAACAAGCGGTAGCAGGTCGTGTCGGAGGTAGCGGAAGAGCGGCCAGAGCGGATAGCGAGCCTGATGTTCCGCTGAATCAACAGATGCCAGATGCCAGCCAGAGTGTGCAGACGACTAGACGACAGATGCCAGGGGCCAGCCAGAGGGAGCGACCCATGAATGTGCCAGATACAGAAGATGATACAGTTGATGCAGGGAGTGTGGTGAATGTGACCAGTACTGAGGCTGAAGAGGCTGAGTTAGATCGGCAGTTGGCGATCATGCGCAAGAAACGTGAGCTTGTCCAGCTGCAGCGTGAGTTGAACGAGTTCGAGAGTCGTAGAATCGACCTGGGTGTACTGGACGCGATGATGAGCAAATTTGATGGTTCGGAGTTGCAGGACGTTAGCAAATGGTTGGCCGACTTGGAGAATGTGTTCGAGAGTTTCCAGTACAGTGAGCGAGACCAGCTGGTTGCCGCACGACATCTGATAACTGGGCAAGCGAAGCGGTTCGCGGACATAACTCGTGTTCGCAGCTATGGTGAGCTAAGGATGGCTTTGATGACTGAATACCGTCGTATATTCACGGTTCGAGATGTGCTGCAACAGTTACGTGCCCGTGTCCTGAGACCAGACGAAACACCACGACAATATATTGTTGAGATGCAGTACATTGCCAGCCGCGCCGATGTGTCAGAAACGGACCTAATCGACATTATCATCGAGGGGCTTAACGACGATACGAATATGGTTTCGATGCTGTACAGTGCCACTTCCTTGCGTGAATTGAAGGGGTTGATGGAGCGTTACGAGAAGAAGCGTCGGGCAGCTGCGCCAGTGGTTGTGCCGAAGATCAGTGTCATGTCGGGTGCCGTGCCTAGGCCGAGGTCGTATACAACAGTGCCAGTTGCTAACACAGCTGCAAAAGTCACGGATTTGTCGGCCGTCAGGTGTTACAACTGTTTTCAATATGGGCACTATCAAAGTGCGTGCGGGGCCCCGCGACGCCCACCGAACTCGTGTTTCATATGCCATGAAGTAGGCCACATGCGCCAGCAGTGCCCACGTCGTAGTCGGATGCAGAATACAACACTAAACCAGACGCAAACACGGATGCCAGCCGTACCGAAACAACAGCAGCCAGTAGCAGAGGTCGAGGAGTGGGAGGCAGGGACGCCATTGACGGAGGTAGAGGAGGTCCGACGTTTAGCCCGACAGCTGAAACACCGAAATCTTGTAAGTGTTGCCTTTTTGAAACAGAATAAGTGCACTGAATTAATTCCGTGTTTTGCTTTATTTGATAATGGCAGTCCGACTAGTTTCGTGAAGCGTTCTCTTGTGCCATTTGAAGTGACGGGTGAATTGACTGTGACAGAGTATCGGGGGATGGGAAATATGAATTTAAGTACGTACGGCCTTGTGACTTGTAAAATTGTGTTTGATAACCGTAAATTTGACCATAATTTGTTTGTTTTGCCAGATGAAGAGGCAGTGGTGCCCCTACTTTTTGGACGCGATTTACTTAAGGCAATGAATATAAGCCTGTGCCAAATGGACACAGTGAGATATAGTAGACGTACTCTGCTGGAGATTAATAATGCCAATAAAAATGAAGTTCCGTTGAATATCAGTGCACTTAAGTTGTTTAATTTATTAAAGAGTCCAGTAGTTAAGATAACAGAGGTTCCAAACAGAGTTAAGTTATTGAAATCAGATGATAAGTGTGGCAAGTCAGAAATTAATTCAGTTAATGCAGAGGTAAATGTAATTGGTGATTCAAATTTGTGTGAAACTCGACTTGAGTCGTGTATCGGAGTTGTAAATTTAGTTGGAACAGAAGACTTGAATTTGTATGATGAAGTAATATTGATGGTAGGTGCAACTGAGATGGATGAAATTGGTGATCTAATTGATGTGGACGAAAACTTGTCTATAACAGATGCAGATGCTTTGAAATCAGTTGTTTTTGAGAACTATTTGAAAATGAAGAACAAGGGGGGGAAGTTGAGTGGCTATTGCATGAAAATTCAGTTGAAGAGTGATGCGCCGGTGTACAGTGGTCCGCGCCGGTTGTCATATAGGGAAAAGACAGAAGTACAGAAGACAATTGATGATTTGTTGGCTCAGGGCATTATTCAGCCAAGTGCGTCTCCATACGCGTCTCCGATTGTGTTAGTGCGGAAGAAGAACGGTGAATTGAGAATGTGTGTTGACTATCGGGCGTTGAATAAGTTGACTGTCAGAGATCATTATCCGTTGCCGTTAGTTGAGGATTGTATTGAATATTTGGGTGGGAAGAGTTTCTTCAGTACGTTGGACTTGAGGAATGGGTTTCACCAGGTGCCGATGCATGAGGAATCGATACCGATAACTGCGTTTGTGACTCCGATGGGACAGTATGAGTATCGGTTTATGCCATTTGGTTTGACTAATGCTCCACCAGTGTTCCAGCGGTTTATTAATTTAGTGTTGCGGCCGTTGATTGATGCGAAGAGGATTGTGGTGTATTTAGATGATATTAACATTGCCACGAAGACTATTGAGGAACATTATGTGGTTTTGGCAGAAGTTTTGAAATTATTGTCAGGGGCTGGATTGTGCTTGAATCTGAAGAAGTGCAAATTTGCATATAGAGAATTGAAGTATTTAGGCTACTGTGTGAGTGAACGGGGGATTCGTCCGAATGAAGATCATTTGGTAGCGATAAAGAATTACGCAGTACCTACCAACATAAAGGAGGTGCAGAGGGCGGTGGGTCTTTTTTCATATTTTAGACGATTTGTGTATAATTTTTCTCAGATTGCGCGCCCATTGAGTTATTTGACGCGAAAAGGTGTAAAGTTTGAATGGACAGAAGAGTGTAGGAATGCGTTTGAGACCTTGAAATCTAAATTGACTGAGCCCCCTGTACTGTGTGTCTTTGATTCAGGGCGGGAGACAGAGTTGCATACGGATGCAAGTTCGCGAGGGTATGGTGCTATACTGTTACAGAAGCAAGATGACGGCAGGTTTCACCCAGTGGCATTTTATTCGAAAACAACGACGGATCCGGAGTCGCGTTATCATAGCTTTGAGTTGGAAACATTGGCAATTGTGAATGCATTGGAAAGATTCCGGACTATGTTGGATGGAATTCCGTTTGTAGTTGTGACTGATTGCAACTCTTTGGTCTTGACATTGGAGAAGAAAACAATTAATCCAAGAATTGCCAGATGGACATTGGGTCTCGCCGGGTTTGATTTTTCAGTTCGACACCGAAAGGGTGAACAGATGCAGCATGTTGATGCATTGAGCCGGTTGTCAGCTGTGTGTAGTATTGAGGAGAATGAGGTTGATTTGAACATTCAGATTATACAGACGCGTGATCCTGTGATTCATAAACTGCGGGAAGAATTAGAGCAAGGGGAAGTGCCAGGATATGAGTTGGAGAATGGGTTAGTCTTTCGTGTCAGTGGTCAGAATCGACAGTTGTATGTGCCGGGTGAGATGGAAGAGAACATTATGCGATTGATACATGAGAAATATGGTCATTTGGGTATTGAGAAATGTGCAAATCAGATTCGGAAGCATTATTGGTTTCCCCGTATGCGCGAAAAGCTGAATGTGTTCATCAGAAATTGTTTGAAGTGCATTTATTATTCGACGTCGCCTAGAAGCAATGAGCGTAATATATATAGTATTCCAAAGAAGCCAGAACCGTTCGATACAGTGCACATTGACCATTTCGGGCCATTGGAGAGTGTGAACTCAAAGCATAAACATGTGTTTGTGGTGATTGATGCTTTCACAAAATTTGTCAAAATGTATGCTACGAATAGTAGTGCGAAAGAATCGATTTGTGCGTTGAAGAGATATTTTGTTGAATACAGTCGTCCCAGAAGAATCATAGATGATCGGGGCACAGCTTTTACGTCATCGGAGTTTAGGGATTTTTGCGGGAACAATAACATTGTACATGTTTTGAATGCGGTAGCTTCGCCACAGTCGAATGGTCAGGTTGAGAGGGTGAATCGGGTGTTGAAAGCAATATTGGCCAAAACGACTGACCCTATAAACCATGTAGATTGGAAACAGAAACTGACGGATGTCGAGTTTGCAATGAATAATACTGTACACTGTGCCACAAAGACGACCCCTAGTAAGCTGCTTTTTGGCGTTGAGCAGCGCGGCAAAGTAGTTGATGAATTGACGGAGTATTTGCATGATGTGTATTCAAGAGAAGAAGTTAATTTGTCCGAAATAAGGGAGCAGGCAGAGCTTGCAATACAGAAGTCTCAGTTGTACAATCAGAAATATTACGAGAGGAGCCATAGGCCAGCGAAACAATTTGAACCAGGAGATTTAGTTGTGGTTAAAAATGTAGACACTACGGTAGGGAAGAATAAGAAGCTAATTCAGAAGTACAGAGGCCCTTATGTAGTTCGTAAGCAATTAGGTCATGATCGTTATGTTGTTACGGATGTTGAAAATTGTCAGGTTACTCAGATGCCATATGACAATGTAATTGATTCGTCTAGAATGAAGAAATGGTTGGAACCTCGAGGTAGGCCAGTTGAAACGGACTCAGAAGGCAACACAGATGGTGATAATTTAAGTGATGAATGTACAGATTATGAATTTTTAGATGATAAGCTAGAAGAAGATTCATTGTAAAAGCAATCGAGGTCGATTGAATGTCAGGTTAGGCCGAGTTGTAGTGTATTGGTGGAGGTGGTGCCATGGTGAATGCAACCCTGTTGTGGTTGGGCTTGTCAAGCAGTGTGGCAACTCGGGCTTGCAGCTAAGTTCATGCTGGTCCTTTACCTTTACGTTTTACCTTTTACTTTTACTTGTGACGCCATTGTCAGAACACGCAAATAAAGTTTGTCTTAAAAGTTTACACAGTTGTTTATATCAAAAGGACTTAAATCCATCCCAGTGCTCATTACAAAAGTCAGAACCATGAAGAGAAAACTTAAGAGAACTTAAGGACTTTGATTTGAACTCTAAAGAAGTATCGAAAGACAGAACCATGAAGAGAAAACTTAAGAGAACTTAAGGACTTTGATTTGAACTCGAAATAAATATCGAAAGACAGAACCATGAAGAGCAAACTTAAGAGAACTTAAGGACTTTGATTTGAACTCGAAAGAAATATCGAAAGACAGAACCATGAAGAGAGAACTTAAGAGAACTTAAGGACTTTGATTTGAACCCTAAAGAAATATCGAAAGACAGAACCATGAAGAGAAAACTTAACAGAAATTAAGGAGTTTGATTTGAACTATAAAGAAATATCGATAGACAGAACCATAAAGAGAAAACTTAAGAGAACTTAAAGACTTTGATTTGAACTCGAAAGAAATATCGAAAGACAGAACCATGAAGAGAAAACTTAAGAGAACTTAAGGACTTTGATTTGAACTAATAAGAACTTTCGCCTCAACACACCGATTTTCAAGGACTAAAAGCATGCCGTCATGTCCTTTCGAATGTTTCGGTATAAGCCTTTCGGATAGCTTATATGTCCACGTCCCCATAAAAGATTTAGATTTAAGACTGTGTGAAGCTCAGTTGCCTTTTCCACTTCTTTCCATAAAAGCAGCAGCAGCATTTTAAGGAGAATCTTATAAATGAATATATAAGACTTCAAATACTTCTTATAAGTATATTCATTTTTAATAATTTGTATTGTTTAAAAAAATAATAAAAACACAATTTTTTTTAACTGATTAATTTTACTTAAAACAGTCCCTCTCAGTCTCTCAATTCAACAATTTGGAAGGACTTAAAGCATGTTGCATGAGTATTTTAGAACCTCGACCGAGATGTCCTTCTGAATGTCGATACAAGTCTTTTGCATGGCTTCTAGGTCCATGTTCTCATAAAAGAAGAGCTGTGAAAACTGACAACAGACACACTTAAATTTAGAACTATAAGGAGCTCAGTTGCTTTCCCTTCTCAAACCAAAAGTGCTGAGACTTTCGAAATTCCAAGAGAACCAAGTCATTGCCCAGCTAAATCACAAAATGCCTCAAATGGCCACACAAAGTATCTGTCCTCGGTATTGTATTCTACGAAAATCAATAAACTCCAAGAAGAACACAGCTCGCAATCCCCTTCGCCGCTCGGCTGGGCACACTTTCGCGGACATTGTTGGCACAGAAAAAACACCCGAAAACGGCAGGCAGACTACGAGCTCTGGTACGTGGCATTGAAATTGAATGAGGCGCAGTGCGTCGGTGTGGTGAGGAGTTGCAGGGTGTGTGGGTTGAAGGGATGCTCGCCTTCGCCCACTCCACCCACGCACGCACTCGATACCAACTGAATACCGCAACCCTCACACCCGTCGCCGCCGCCGTCGCCGCACCACTCTCACCTACACTTCAACCTTCTGGCAGTGCGCTGAAATTGCGTTTTGCCAATGTTGTCTTGCGCATTGTTGTTGTTGTTGTTGTTGTTCTATCTGTAGAGTACGGTTTTCGTGGAATTCCGCCCCTGACGTTTTGATTGTTTTGCGTCGCGCACCGAAGACGCGCGTAACGTGCCGCAGCAGCGCGAAATTTCGTTTTCGATTTTTTCGCGTGTGTGTGTGTGTGTGTGTTTACTTGACGTTGTGCGTATCCGTTTCAGCTGCGCGGTGCTACTACCGCTTCTCCGGGCCACAGTTGGGTGTTAGGTGTTGTAATCCCATTTGCTGGATTGCGGAATCAGAAATCAATTACGTTGAATTTAATATGTCGAAAAGTGAAGCGCCGAGTGCACAGCGCGGCAGTGGCAAAATGATTTGAGGGTTGCCATTGCGGGGTGGGGTGGGCAAGTTGAGTAAGGAAATAAAATACAAAAATGCTTAATTAAAGCGAGCGGTTTTTCGAAGCATAACATATTTTTGTGGAATAGTGAAAAAGTAACTTTTTGGCAAATTTCATTTAAGTAACTGAAAACTTGAGCCCATTGGCGATGTATTTGTAATGGTTTTTAAAGAGGTTAGGAACGAATTGAGTTAAATTTACTCAAAATTACGCGCAATGAGTTCGAAAGAGTTCTCGGTAGTGACTGTAAATCAACAAAATTGTTAAGATCCTTTTGTTTTCTGTGGCTTAACTTATTGTTCTTCGTTTCAAGATGTTGTCTAGAAAGGGCTCTGAACTTATATGAACTGAACTTTTGACTGAAGAGAAGAAAAATGTTAGTAATTGTTTGCATTAACCTTCGGAGAACACATTGAGTCAGGTAAACCCATACTCCTACTTTAAGCGACAATATGTACCTGTCCAACGTTTTTTCTTGCGAATTTTTACTGGTTAGAAACTTCAGAGGTAATTATAATATTTATAAATTGTTAAAATAATATTCAAAATAGACCCAACATTTTTTTCAAGTCAAGTGGTTCAATAGTTGTGGAATTAAAGGCGATGAAAAGTGAAAAGTTTATAATTGAACCACAGTGTTCCCGATGGTTGAAAAAATAGCTGTGTTCATCAGGGCGCGGGGCGCTGGAATCTACAGATCTCTTCTCCGAAGGTCCTCCTCCTATGAAGACTTCAACAAATTGCATACAACGAATTAAATTCGGCCTTCTAAGTCCTGAACTTCTGCTTGACTTTCTTTCTTCAGAGCTGCTTAACACTCATTGAATACGTTTTGAAGTTTTATGTTGCAGCTATAGTAAAGAATTTATAGTGAAGAACAAAACCGACGTGTACGGCAAATTTTTTTTTGGTTTAGTTCCGCCTCAACCACTCAGTTCCCTTTCAATAATTACACTGTGCAAGTCGAAAATTCAGACATGGGGGGACCTACAGAGCGACTTTCTATAGGTATACTGAGTTGAGATCCACCAGCTGGATTGGCTCTAGTTTAAGGGAAATCCAACTTTGAAGTTTGCTAATTTTAGTCGAGTTCGTCGCTTAAGTCTTCGAACGTTTAAATGCTAATAGGTCCTAAATCGTTCCGAATATCGCTTTACTGTCTTCGGCAAGTTTGTAGATATTTTAACGACCAACAAATTCGCTTAAGACACCAATCCATAACAAATACATTCAAACTGTGCTTTCGACAAAAATGTCCCAAAAACCCCACTTTCGTCGAGGCATAAATGTAGTATAGCGAACGCTCGTGAAAAAAATAAGTGAGTATGCTTTTATATAGAGGGTTGGCTTCTGCATCTAACAAACTAAAAATTGTTCCTGGGAAACGCCCATAAAAGGCGTGGCTCGGCGTCAAAGTTCAAAGTTTTTATCAAAAAACTCAATTAATCCTGATTTACACGATATGGGTATCAAACGAAAGGTATTTATCATATCTTTTTTTCGATGTGCAACATTAGATACGTAAGATGTACTAATAAAATGTTTTAAGCAAAAAAAACATTTTTTTATAACAATTTTTTTTAACGGATTTTTTCTCGAAAAAATCCATTACTAAGGTACAATAAGTTTGCTACCATATTGTAGCCTGTGAAATTCCCTTTACAATGAAATATAAAACATTTGATATTTTTGTTTTTCTGAATAAATTTTTTTACATTAACTTGATTGTGAAGGTGAATGTGATATGGCTTTGGACCCAGACTCAAGTTAAAAAAAAATAAAAAAAAAGATTTAGCTCTCATGGTTTCTAGGATATTCAAGGATAAGAATTTAGTTGAGGTCCTTTATGTCCTTTCTCATTAAATTTTTCAAAAAAGCATATGGTTTCTTCGGCTTCATATCATTAGCTTTCATTTGACGTAAAAATTATTCCTTTCTGACATTTGAGTACAAAAGATATGATGTTTTAAATGTTCCAGTAAGGGGCACTAAGCCGCCATTTTTAAACTGCATTTAAAAAAAACTGGAACATCCCGGGAAAAATCCGTTGACACTTTTTCATCTACTGAGGTCCTCTATCGAATGAGACATGTTTGACCTTGTCCATTTATTTAGTGTTGCACTGTGGAATAAATTTTTTCGTTATCTCTGAAACTTTGTTTCCAGATATATTAAAAAAAACTTAAGTCTTTCAATAAAAAATCTTTCAAAACGCTGCTAACCTGTGTTGAAATATAATGATGCAGACAGTTTTGTGTTAAGAAGAAATCAAGTTTTTTACTTTTTTTCTATTACATTTCTAAAGGAGTTTTCTCAAAAAGTTCCTTGCTTGAATCGGAGAAGCTTTCTTTTTAAATATGTTGAAATGTTGCAGGTAATGACGCCAAAAAACGTGAGTTGAAAAGCCAGAATTTTTTACCTTGGATTGTTATTTCTACTGAATTTTTCCTTGTTTGGGATGAAAAACTCATAAGGATAAAAATATGAAAAGGAAAGAAATTACTGCTTCAATCTCCCAGCAGAACGACAGGACGAAAAAGGTTTTAGCCGATAGAAACAGGAGTTCATTGGCATCTTTCTATCAGTGAATATGAAAACTCGTCTTTCTTGTTTTACATATTGCGTTTTGTTATGAAACAATGTTTACATACTTTTCTTTAAAGTATTGTCCTTTGCTAGCCACAACTTTTTCCCACCTCTCTGGCAGCACATGGATTCCATGTCGACAAATGTCCATGTCTTAAGTTCTTTCTACTGAAATCACACATTAGGAATTATTTCTACTTAGTTAGTAATTTTCTAAGGGACTTAACTGTTATAATTTTTTTTTTAATAATTGGAATATAATTATTACAATGCAATATACATTTTTTGTTGATTATAATTATTATTTGCGACAATTAATTTTTACTTTGTGTAATAAATGTTATGAGAAACAAATTTTTTTTCGTTCTCGATAATTATTAACTTGGGATTTCTTTTACGTTGCTTCATAACTTTTATTTATGATTTTTTGTTATTTACGCCGAAAACTATTATTTGAAAGACATTTTTTTTACGTTGCTTTAAAACTTTTATGAAAGAAATTTGTTTTACGTTGCTTTACCACATATTGAGTATGAATTGATTTTGAATTGTCTAGTTGCTGGTGGAAATTAATTTCCTGCAGTTAATTTGCGTTTGTCAATTTGAAACAATTGAAAATCAATTCATACCCAAAATGTAGTAATTCAATGTAAAATAAGGTTTTTTTTAAAATATAATTAATTATCGACGACGAAAAATATACTTTTTTTCTTATAATATCTATTATGCAACTCAAAAATATTTAATACATGACATAGTTACAGGTCACGTAAAAAATGTCTTATTAGGAATAATTATCATAAAGCAAAATTTTTAGAAATTTTGTAAATTAGGGCAATTTTATTATTTCTAAAAATATGGAAAATAATTATTTTAGGTGTCTGAATTTTCTTGAGAGCTACTAATTTCTTGTTCGTTGAGCCATTATTGCCTGAACGAACATTTTGTAAAGACTTTTAGCGACGCTTGTCACTTGTCAAAACGTCCAAAACTTCGACCAAAATGGTTTCAGATGGTTCATTAATGAGAAATAACAATAATTTTTTTATTGAAGATTTCGAAAGTTAGAAACATTCGTTCAGGCATGGGTTAAGCAGGTAATTGCTAGATTCTCACACTACATCTCATTGTGGAAAACTTAAAATCTAACCAACTCAGACGAACTGACTTCTTTTTAAAGTTAGATTCCATCTCCAGTGGGGGAATGCAGAAAAATTATTAATGGACCAACCATGAGTTTAGTTTGCTTCTGAATATAGTAAACTTATTCAGTAAGATTCTGGTCTGTTTGACTAAATTGTTAATAAGCTAAACTAAACTCATAACTTTTAAAATTTTTAATTTGTCATCTGGGAAATCCAAAAATCGGATCCTTTTCCCTTTACCTTTCAAAAATAAACACCTATGAAAAGCTACCAACCTATGTAATGAAGAGTTTTTCAAACTTTTCTAATGAAGAGCAGAGAAGTACAGTGAAGAACGGAGGGGTATTTCAGGATTCAAATTCTTCCAAATATCTGTTTCTGGCAAACGTTTTGAGGGTTCAAATACTTCCAAATATCTGTTTCTGGCAAACGTTTTGAGTGGCAAATATGATTTCAAATTATTTCAAACCCACCAAAATGAAAACCTTTATGCGCCACTGAAGAAGAAAATATGGTTATAAATTGTATTAATAGGGTAAATAAAGGCTTTATTGATACCTTTTAAGTATGGAGTATTTTTTCGTTTCTTCGAAACAAACGTTGAAAAAATGCGCAAACCATCAAAAATTGTTTATATGTTCATCAGGGCGACCCTACTCCAAGTCTTCAAGGTCCGCAGCTGATTTCCTTGTCCACAATTATGTGGGACATTTCAATCAATACAAACCAGTTGGATCCATTACGCTCGAACAATGCGAGTACCGCAACACGGCAACCCATGGCGGCTGGTACGCGAAATAACCCAATGAGGGCGAGACATCACTTAGCATAATGGCTGTCAGGCGCTGATACACTCATCTAGGCTTCGATATTCATTCACTTTTCCTACACTTTTTTGTTGTTTTTGCTGATTTTGTTGCTGGCATTTTTGTTGGATTGTATCCGCAACTACATTGAAGCTTCAATGGCTTGTTTTGTTCTTCTATTCGTGGTTGTTGTTGTAGGGGAAAATAGGAAAAATGGCGCCCGACACTGTGGAAATTGATTTCATTTGCGAAATGTGCGCGCTGTCGTGGCGTGAGGATGGCCACCGAAAGTGAATTGTCGCAACCACTTCAACAATGTAAAAGCTGACGAATTCGGTATCAAGAAATTGAAATTTGTCGAGGAGGTTGGAGGGTGCAGTTGGAAGTGATTTAGCGCGCCCGGCGAGGCTGCGTAGTGGGCGTTGTACAAGTGAGTGTAGGAGTGGCGGGCACTCGGGCGTCTTTGTCATTTGGCCTGAGAGCGTTGTGTGCCTGGCGCGTAATAATAATAAACTTGACAACGTTGATATCTGCCACCAAACACAGTTTTCCCGCACCGCTGCGTTCGCCTCGGAGCGTGGAGAATGTGTGCGTCATCATTCGATTTATTTTGGGGGAGAATTGTGCGAGTGTGTCATTGGTTTTGTTGTTGCTGCCATTGCTGGTGAGACATACGCGCAGTTGCCCACACGCGCTTATCGGCAATTGAATTTATTTTATTTCAGCTTTTTTCGATAGCATCTGAAGTATTCTTTCGTTGTAGTATTTTGTCTTGTGGAGTATTTAAGAAATTGCGGATTTCGTTATCTTTGTTGTTGTGGGGAGTACACGAAATAAACGTGAACAGTTTGAGGCTTTTGAAAACACACCTCTTACCGTCTGCCCTGCGACAGTTTGCCACTCGTTGTGTGGAATCTTTGAAAAGAAAAACAAGTGAAATCAAGTGTAATCGCGGAGAAGTGAAGCGAACGGAGCAACTGAAAAATGGGGAGGGGCAGGGAAGCCACTTGTAGCCTTTTGAAATTTGTGTGACTGGAAACATTTGAAACTGTTGGAATAATTTTATTGTTGCTTTAATGTTTATTTAGATTATTTTTATATTTAATTTATCTGTATTTTGTTTTTATTTAATTGTATTTTTTAAATTGTAAAATTTTATTTAGTTTTTTTCTAATTTAATTTATTTTTTTATGAAGTAATACATATCTGTTATATTTTTTTAATATTTTTTTAAGTTTTTTATTTAATTTTCTGCCCTGTGACAGTTTGCCACTCGTTGTGTTGAATCTTTGAAAAGAAAAACAAGTGAAATCAAGTGAAATCGCGGAGAAGTGAAGCGAACGGAGCAACTGAAAAATGGGGAAGGGGAGGGAAGCCACTTGTAGCCTTTAGAATTTGTGTGACAGCAGACATTTGAAACGGTTGGAATAATTTTATTGTTGCTTTAATGTTTATTTAGATTATTTTTATATTTAATTTATCTATATTTTGTTTTTATTTAATTGTATTTTTTAAATTGTAAAATTTTATTTAGTTTTTTTCTAATTTAATATATTTTTTTATGAAGTAATAACATATTTGTTATATTTTTTTAATATTTTTTTAAAGTTTTTTATTTAATTTTCTGCCCTGTGACAGTTTGCCACTCGTTGTGTTGAATCTTTGAAAAGAAAAACAAGTGAAATCAAGTGTAATCGCGGAGAAGTGAAGCGAACGGAGCAACTGAGAAACGGGGGCGTTGGAAAATTGCAAGGGAAGTCAGTTTAGAAATTGGTGTGACAGCAGACATTTGAAACTGTTGGAATAATTTTATTGTAGTTTCAATGTTTATGTAGATTATTTTTATATTTAATTTATTTATATTTTGCTTTTATTTAATTGTATTTTTTTAATTTTATTTAGTTTTTTCTAATTTAATATATTTTTTATGAAGTAATAACATATTTTTTATATTTTTTTTAAGTTTTTTATTTAATTTTATATACTTTCAACATTTTTTTGAGAGCAGCTTTTTGTTTTCTTGAATGTGTCAAATTCGTTGCCAGCACAACACAGCACCCTGTATGCCCATGTCCTTCTTCATTCTTGATGAAAGTTGCCACTTGAGTCCGTCTAAAAGCTTTTCAATGCGAAACACCGCAACAAAAAGTCGCTAAGAACAGCGCACCGGGAAAGTAATGACCCAAAGGCAGCGATGCATCTAAATGACACCAACACCAACAACTCCAACAACAACAGCAACTCAAGTCAAAAACTCAACAATGGCACCAAGCAGCAGTCATCAGCCGCCAGCAGAAAATCGACCGGACTCTGCGAATTGCGTCCCGCGCGCCGGATGCGGATATGATGCGGTGGCCATCATTTATCATCATCAGCACCAACCGCCACAACAACAACAACAACGAACACCGATTCGACTCAAGTGCGCGCCAATGGGCCGCATGGCAGCCGGGGCGCCGAGTGGAGCGAAAAACACTTTCCGTTCGGTGTTGCCGCTGCCACTGACGTTGTTGTTGTTGTTGTTGCTGTTGCCAATGAAAGGAACTTCACAAGCAATTAAGCACACAAAAGTCGCCAAACGTCGAGCGCCAAAAGCGCGGACCAGCAGCAACAACAACAACAACAACAGCAAAAGCGGCACAATTGCAAGAACAAAAATGCGAGCACAAACAAAGCAACTGAACAAAAAAACAAAGAACAAAGTTAAAACAAGCAAAATGCGGGGGAAAAAAAAACATTGAAATGAAAAGTCAAGTCCAGTGGCGGCTTAAGGTGCTCGGGGGCCCGGGGCGGAGACGGCTAAGGGGCCCCCACAAAACGGTGCATAATAAGTTTGCGTACAGAACGCTTTTTACTTTTTTCTTTTGAAAATTTGTATTCCATTGAACAGTAAACGGACTTTATTTCGAAACGTATATGTGTTTCAAATTTTATAATAACCTTACTAAATCTTTCAAAAAATGATAACAACTTTCGTGAAATTAGGAAAACTTTTGGGAGAGCAAATTCGTCATTTCAAAAAGCCATCTTAAATCTCGAAAAAAACAGAAAATCTTGCTTTGTTACTACGATCTGGCCATTTTTTTAAGCTACCCGAGCAGGAGGATTAGATTGTCTTGCAATCAGTGCATCATTACACTAATCGACAAAATATAAAAAAATAAAAGTGTTTTCTAGACTAACTTTGAACTGAAACCAAAAATTTTTTTTAAGAAGCGTTTTCGAAACATCTTCGAAATACGAGTTTTTTCCTGTTGTTTCAGTTATGAGCACATATCTCCTAAAAGAATTAAACGAGCTGTTCGTCGTTCAGAAGATACCTTAGCATTTTTAGTGATATATAGATTGTCCAAATCAGATGAGTTTGGGGAAGTTACTGACGGTGAAAGTGGTAACAAAGTGAATTTTTCGATCAATTTAAAAAATCATAAATTTTCGAATTTTTTTTTATAGAAAAAATTGTCCTCTGGTTTTAAAATCTCAAATGAAATATATACTATTTTGGCAAATTCTAAGCCTAACATCAATAGAATTGAAATGACTAAGTTACGAGGCACTGAGTGAAAACATAGTGTCCTGGCATAGTCAGTATTACATTTTCTGACCCAAAGTCCTTTTTAAATGACTTTAAAATTTTAAGGACATACACATTTCATTCATTTTTTTCATTTTTTTTTTTTAATTTTTGCGGTAGTGCAATGATGAAGATGTGAGTATCAAATGAAAGAGGATAATTGTCTCCTTTTAACTACATTTTCTATTTTGAACTTTCAGGACCAAAATATGTCAGGTATGGAAAACATATGTATGTACATGTTTTGGATTTCAGTCTGTAGATTCATACATACATCTAAATTGTATTCTATGTATTTCAAAGTTCTAGTCTAGAAAACACTTTTATTTTTAGGTGCATTTTTCGTGTCGAGTAGTGTAATCTAAATCTTCAGAAATGTACAGAAATATTTGATAAAACCCAGTAGCAGTGACTTTATAGGAAAAGTCCTTAACAAAACATATTTCCCCCTACATAACAGCATGTAAGAAGCCCATATTTAACTTACACGGAGCATAGAATTGCTTTCGTAAAAGAGTCTATCAAAGAAGAAAGAGTCTATCAAAGAAGAAACCCGGATTTCCGGAACGATTTTGTATTTGCATATTTTGCACAAAATTTTAAATTAAAATTTAAATATTGCAATCTTCGAGGGATAATTTTTGAAAATTTGCAAACAATTGTTATTTAAAAAGGATGTTTTCTTGCTTTTATTGAACTGAATTTGTTATTGCAATTTCAAAGTCAATTGTCGATTCTCTGTCTCTTTCAATTTATAAAAGTGACAAACAACCTTTCAACAACCATTGTGGAGCGCAAATAGTTTTTTACAAGTTTCAGTTTTGAAAAACTTGAAATTTTTATATACAAGCTTCTCTCGGGGGCCCCCCGTAGCCCGGGGCCCGGGGCGGTCCGCCCCTCCGCCCCCCCTCTTAAGCCGCTACTGGTCAAGTCTGAGGCGAAGCAGAAGGCAATGAAAAACTAAAAACAACAACAACAGCAACAGTGGCTGGCGTTGAAGAATGGTCAAAATCCATATAGGTACACACACACACGCACACACACACAATCGCACACATTCAGGTGGAGCGTCACCCAAAGCATTGGTCGAAGAAAAAAGCGACGACATGGCGCAGACGGCACAGCGCTGGGTCGATTGTTCCGAATGGGCAGCGAGCGCTGCATAAGAACCGGCGGATCAAAAGCCACCAAGGCAGCAAGGAAGAAGAAGAGGAAGCATGAGCAGTGCTGGAGGAGACGCTTCCTACACTCATTTATGGGTTTGTATGTATTCGCGAACGTCAGCTCCCAGTGGGGAAGCCGTCGCTGGCTCCTCACGCTGGTGTTGTATTTGCACAAACGATTGGCTGAGGGACACCAATCCGCGCAGCCTTATCGCACAAACACACACACGCGCGCGCCGCACCCAAACGCACGTGCGAGCACACATAGCCAAACGACGCCTGGGTACATACCGAAAGCTGGACAGACGTACAGCTGGACGGACGGGCGGACGGAAGCACACTTCCACATAGAGAGACAAATGCGAAAGGAGTGGCTTAAAGTACACAAAATTCACACCACTAGCAACACTTGTTCGCTCTGTGTGGCGGTGGCAGTGGCGGCGACACACGGCCCCTGCCCGCTGCTGACTTGCTGCCAAAACGGCGCTCAAGCTTAACGAAATCCACCACGACGGGAGAAAACTCCCCAAAAATGGCTGGGATCCAAATGCGCAGCGGGCCTGCAGCTGCAGCGGAATTGGGGGGAACGAGGGCTGAAGCGTTGGCAATGGCGGGACAGTGCCGCTGAGAGTGTGGAAAAAGCCACTCACACGTTTGGTGTGAAGTCGACGTGGTCGTGGAGGAGACGGCGCACAGCGCAGCAAAGCAGTGACTGTCACTGCTGGCTGGAAATAAGTAGCAGGAAATTGTGGGGCAGTCGAGGGGGGTGGACAGGCGCAGTGAAAGCGGCGCTCCAATGCGCCAAATGAGGAGACGCGTTGAAGGCGCAGCGGGGCCACTAAGACGCAGGCGACACTGAATCGGCGTCGTCAACAATGGTTGGCACTAGACGTTGACACTATGGAATAGTGCTGCAACAACAACAACATTATATACACAACAACAAAGTAAAATTGAGCAATAGAAACGAGGAGTAGAAGAAGCGAAGAGTGAGAGGAAGCAGCGGCAGCAGCAGCAGCTACAGGACTGTCAAACTGTCAGCAAAGTAAATGGACAGCAAAGCGCTACTGCAAGTGACAACAACAACCATTAGTAAGACCGAGCGTAGATATTCAAGAGACAAGCCGAAAAATACAAGAGCACCAACAACAACAACAACAACACAAATAATGATAGTCGCAGCTGGATAGTGACAAGATAGGCAACTACTTATGCTGTAACAACAACAACAACACCAACAAATACAAATGGAACAGTAACGGCCAGTAGTGCAAAGTTTGATTGTCAGACATATTTAAACGAAGAATACGATTGGATAAGATTTGAAAATATAAATCAATGAAAAAAGGAAATATTTTTTCGATCTAATTTAATTGGAAACACCAACGATCTCTTCGAGGTTTTCGATAAACTTGGAGCTCTCTGCTGAACTAATCTTTTCTGCTTCCGATTTTCAATAAAGAATAAAATTCGCAACAGAGAACGCACAAATAGATAACCATAACAGAATGGATGAATATATAAGGTCCTGAGCTAGGAAAAACTTAATTTCCTTTAGAGAGAATTATCAGAAAATGTTCTTGGCCCTGATTCACTAAAGTGTCATGCAAATTCTTGGTCTAATTTCTTGATTGGTCCATATAGATGAAAAAAATGTATTTGGATCTTCGTCGTATTAAAGGATTAAATGTTATAGCAAAACTTGTTCATGCTAAATTAAAAAAAAATATTTGTAGTTCTTGTAAAATTACATATTAAATTTTTTATTAAAGAAAATGTTTTTAAAAATATTTTTTCAATATTGTTAGGCTTCAATGAATTCAAGTGTAACCATTGTCTTTTTACTGTATCTGAATTCTAGTTTGACGTATATATGCAGTGGCGCACGCAGGGGGTTTTGGGGCTTCAAACCCTCAAACACAAAAATTGCTGGTACTAAATATGGTTTCGAATGGCATTTGGCTAAAAAATTGTACGCAAAATCCCTCTCGAAATGAAATCCTGTGAGCGCCACTGTGTATATGTACAGATTTTATGAGTTTTAAAACTTTTGTTTTTGTCGATAGGTAAGGCTACACCGATTGAACTTAATCAGAGCAGTTTCCGACCTTAAAATTCGTCTCATAATCAGATATTGCGATATATCTGCGTCAAATACTGCATAAGACCCTTGAAAGCCAAATCGATTAGGTTAAGATAAAGGGATACGATTCAATGGTACAATGAGGGCTTAGATAAGGGGAAGAAAATTCAACAATCCTACAAGGTGGGCTGGGAAACTTCGCCAAGATAAGCTTGTCATCTCTACAAAGTATGTGGGACTTTGAGAAACAGTTCTATCTTGTTAGATTAGCAGGAATTATCCAACCCATTCGATATCTGTCAAGCTTTCAGACAAGGCGACACACAGTGGGACGAGTCAGTACTAGTACAAGTATTTTTTATGAACAAATATTTAAATATATGTACTTTTTTATAAAAATATATGTCTGAAGAAAAAAAAACAAAATCAGTTGACGGATACGCCCATTCCCTAGTTGAATGTAAAAATGTGAAACCGTGTTTAGGCTGCAACGTTTCCTTATCTCTAACTGTGACTAAGAAAGATCTCCTAGCGAGAAATTATTCGAGAAGATTTTTGCCCGCACTCAAAGTTTCCGGACACTTAGATTTGACAGTTTCATGTATTTTTTTAATACTTAATCAAAGGAAAGTCCAATCAGTGTTCGGATTTTCTGCTCACAGCACTGACTGAGGGTCATGGATTTGAAACCCGATTCAAAGATTAAATATGTAGTGGAAACTTTTCTTTCGGCAGTTGTCCTCAGAGCAGGCAGTGGCAAATCTCTCAAAGTTCGGAATCTCCACTCAATTGTGTGACCTTTTGATTTATGCATTAATTTGAATTTGACCCAAGTTCTCCTTGAGGCCGTAGTTTCCTTTATATAAAACAATTACACTACTCAACAAAAAATGGGTTCATCGAGTGCTCCTAAAAACAAAAGTATTTCTTAGACTAATCTTCGGCTGCTGAACACGAAACTGAAAATCAAAAAATTGTCTTAACCCTGCTGTTAGGTTAAGCCCATTTGGTCCAATTTTTGGCTTGTTTCCTTTGTAACTTTTGACTAACTATTTAACTATTAACTATTTTTTACTTCAGTTATGTTGAGTAAAGAATGAATGAACCAAAATAAATACAAAAAATTTAAATAAATTATTGTTTTGTACGAAAATTGCAGTATGGACCAAATGGTCCCTTTTCTAACCTAACAGCAGGGTTAACACTAGAAGTACCGGGAGCGGTCATTTGACGGTTTTCAGTTTTTGATTAACCGTAGCTCGAAAACGGTTTAAGTTACGAATCTGGTTCTCTTTGACATTTAATATTTTACACTAAGCTCGATATTCTAAAATTTTGCAATTACTGCGCCGATCTGTTCTCTTTATATCATCGATTTTACCTACTAGTACCACGAGCGGTCAAATGACGGTTAACAACGTAGCCATGGAAATAAATTATAACATTCAAAAAAAGTCAAAGATGGTACAAATTTTACAAGAACCTATGTCTTGCCTTCTATTTTAAATTAAATTTACAACCGACTTTTATATATTTATGAATTTCAATGTAAAAACAAAAATACAATATTTTACGTGTTGTGTTTGAAAGCATGAGCAGAAAGCGGCGAGACGAAATTTACTATGGTCATGAGTAGTAGCTTTACTTTTAAAATATTTGTCAAAACTATACTTGTTTACATTCAAGAACATAAATGAATGTTGTTTTAATGCTTACAATGAAAAACTTCTGCAGATTCAACCGATTTCGTTAAAAGCTCTGAATACCGTCATTTGACCGCTCGTGATACTAGTAGGTATGAGCAAAATCCGGTACTTCTAGTGTTAAGAAGCGTTTTCGAAAAATCGTCGAAAAAGACTTGTTTCCCTCTTATTTCAGTTATGAGCACATATCTCGTAAACCAACCATCCGACTAACACAAATGGCTCGTCGTTCGAAAGGGGAAATAAGAGGGGAAAAACGTGTTTTTTCGAAGATTTTTCGAAAACGCTTCTTAAGAAAATTTTTTATTTTCAGTTTCGTGTTCAGCAGCCGAAGATTAGTCTAAAAAATACTTTTATTTTTAGGAGCATTTTTATAGTCGATTAGTGTTATTTATAACAAAATAACTTTCAAAACATGAATAAGTGGCATTTTAATGACTAACTAACTCTTGGCATCACAATGTCGCCTCTTGTCTCGCTTCTGTTTTCGGTCTGCGATATTCATTTCAACCGAACATAACCTTAAAGCGTCAACTCATTCGAGTTGATCTGGCACACGAAACCGTTCGACAATTAGGCAAGAACGGTTTGACCATTTGCCAGGCGCCTTGAAATATGCCATACAGATTTGCCGCAATAGAACACGAAAAGTGCTCGCATGATATGTGGCACTCGAGTCGGAAAAGCAAACGATGCAACTCATACCTGCGCCGCCCAGTGAGCGCATTCAAGCACTCCGACATTCAGAATGCACGCTCAATGGATTGCAAAAAGGGGATTAGCACGAGGCCTTAAGGGCGGTGCACTGTTTTCCGAAAGGAGTCGAAAGGAGTCAAAAGGAGCAAATAAGAAAAGCGAAATTGCAACTGTGTGCGTGTGTGTGAGGCCATGAATGGCAGTGTGTGTGTGTGGGTGGTGAGAGAGGAGGAAAGTGTTGGTGTGAGTTAGCAACACCAACACCAACAACAGCTGCGACAGCCGCCCGCCGTATGGTGGCTACACAAACAACAACATCATCATCATCGTCATCATCATCATCACAGCCCCATCAACAACACCATTGAGCGTTGCACGCCGGCATCGACAACAGCGTCGGGTCAACACTCGAGGTGCGATTGTAAACACTAACATGGCTCGAATAATTTCGTACAAATAAACAGCCAAACGCCAGCAACAAAACCGGCTGCAGCCATTGCAGCAGCAACAAAATTCCAAAGCACAAAATGCAGCCGACAGCAATTGCTAGTTGTTGTTGTTGTTGTTGGTGTTGCAGCAGTCGCTGCAATAAATACGCTAACCCAACGGCCACCCCTTCCTCCCATTCCCCTCCATGAACAGGCAGCCGACAAAACGCATTTGTGCCGATGTTCGCCGGCGCATTCGGCGAAAAATGTCCGAGACGCTATTATGGCAAAAGTGTAAATAAAGTGAACGGGCCACGGGCCGATGGAGTGCCGGGACTTGGGGGCTTGAGGCGTGTGGCAGCAATAGAAAGCAGCCATACATGCATCTCTATAATGTGTGTATGTGTGTGTGTGTCTGTGAAAGTGTAAATGGCTGCCGTTGGTGAAGTGTTGAAAGGATTTGAAAATCTGAAGTGTTACTTGGCGCAGCGAGAGGAGCGGGTCTGCAAGGGTCTGGCTGTGGTGTGGCGATTTCTTGCACCCCTCGGGCTATGTGGCAGGAGGTGTGCGCTGCGCCAAGTAAATACAACATAAGCCGACAATACGCAGTGCAGTGCCAACACCAGCAGAAGTTCGTTGAAAGAATTTTTTCCAAAGAAAACAAACGCACTTTGAGTTCGAAGGTTGCTGGGAGCAGGGGTAAAATTAGGTTCTAAGGGGTGCGGTAAGATGAAGCAAAGACGGTGAGAGTGCTAACGGAATGAAGCGACTCATTAACGCCTACAAATGCTTTCTAAAAAAGGAATTATGGAACGTAATATTTTCAGTATTGATTTTCTCTGAAAAAACTATTTCAACGTTTTTCGAAATGAGGACATATTATTTTGCATTGATTAATTTGGTTCTTGTTCATCCCAAGAATTTCTAAAGGAGTTTCGTAAATTGTATTAGCCTTTTTTGTTGACAGTGAGACCATAAAATATTCAAAAGCCCTCGAACCCCAGTTACATTAAGTGGCTAACTATTGCACTCGATTAGAATCTGGAAAACTCTCAATTTGAAGTCAAGAGGTCAATACTGATATGACATAGAAACCTAATATATGATAGCATCAATTGCGGTACATACTGAGCAATTTAGTCCTTTCTATTAAACTTGGTTGGTGCTGTCTTTAAGTGATACCTCCAGACATCAAATCATAGTCTCTCTTCTAGGAGAGACCTGCTGAAAAGGTAGAAACGAAACACCAGTTCCTATGTCTCTGTTTTTCTACGACATTGTGGGACTCTGAAAGACTGTCGACCCCACATTCTGGAGTCAAGTTTCCTTAAGAGTTTTACAAACACAGCTAAAGTTGAACTATAGCAACTAACACACAGGAACAAGAGGCTTTCTCCCCCTCAAAGATGAAAAGAATAAAGGAATAAAGGTAATATCCTCATAGATTAGGGATTCTTGGTCTCTAAACATTTAATTTTCTCTCTGAAGATGGAGAATTTGTCTCCTCACATATAAAGACATTCTTTTCTAAGAGATCAAGAGTTCTTCTTCTAATGTATAAATCGATGCTTTGCTTAGAAGATTGAACAAATGCTCTCCTCAGAAAAAATGGGAATCTCCCAGAAATGAAAGAAGGAAGGAACCGTCTCTCAAGTAAAGAGATTTTCTATCCAAAGATTAAGGTTTTGGTATAAAAAGTCTACTCAGACATTAAGAATTTTCTTTTCCTTAAATTAAAGGATTATCTTCTTATAGATGCACGATTCTTCGCCTCAGATATGAGAAAGTTTTTTCCTCAGAGATGAAGAACTTTTGTGCTCAGGTATGAAGAAGTTTATTTTTCAAAGATGCACCTCAAGTATGAGGTAACTGTCTTCTCAGAGATTAAGATTGTTTTGATCAAACATGAAAGCATTCTTTTCTAAGAGATGAAGAATTCTTCTCTTCAAATAAAATGTTCCTCTTTCCTCAGAAATGAAGAGGACTTCTGCTGCGAGATGCAGAGTTCTTCCCTATTCTCTTCTCAAAGATGAATAAATCTTGCTTGGATATGAAGAGTTCTCTCTTTAGAGATGACGGCTTGTCCTTTCTTGAAGTCGAATGTTTTCCTTTGGAAAGGCTAAGTGATCTGCCGGAGCCGAAGGGACCAGCGTCTAGACCGACAATGGCTCGAATCACAGTTGAAGCAACCAAAGTGCCCAACTCTGTGGCTAGCAACAACAAACACACACATACCATCGCACTGTAAATAAATGTGGAATTCAGACTATCAAATCGCGCTCGAATGAAAGCGAGTTCTGTGGCGGCGGCAGGTGCTTGAACTTGTCGGAAGGTCATCAAAGCGCGCAAAGTTGCAACTTATCGCATAAGCGGCCGCAAAAAGCAACAGTGCGTGTGCAACAAATACTACAGCGAAATGTTGCACACTTTTGCGTTGACTTTGAATGAATAAAAGTCAATAATGGCGGCTACGCAACTTTGATGATGCTCGCCGCAAAACTTTCACTTTAATGTTGAAAGCGTGGCGGCGCGTCTGCCAGTCTATGCGGCGGCAAATTGTGGCAAGAACTTTTGCAGAGAATCAACGTAAATTGCAGCGAAGAGCGAAGCGAGAAAAGAAATATTTGTTTATAAAACACACAGACACACACACACACACAGTGACAGACATATAAAATGCTACCAACAAGAAGCAGTCTGTGTATAATCAGATGATTATGCGTGTGTGTGTGTGTGTGTGTGGGTGGGTGGGTGGGTGACTTTATGCAACAAACAGCAAAGTTGCAGCCGCACATCGAGCAAATAGTGGCAGCTCTGCGGTCGGCTGGTTGCTTGAATGGCTGAGTGGGCGGCGGGCCGGCGGCCGGGGCTGCTGCTAGGTGGGCAGCGGCAGCAGCAGCGGTGTGCGGGGAAATGCATGCAATGTACACTTTGTTTTTCACACATGCTGATTAACTTTTGTTGCTGCCAGCCAGCAACAACAAGCCGTCAAGTGTAAAGTTAATTAAAATAGCAGCACCAACAACAACGACAACAAAAACAGCAATAACAACAATGCAGTGCAGTGCTGGTAAACAGCTGAGACACACACATTCGAAAGTACTAACAGCAACAACAACAACAACGACGTGTAAAACGAGTAAAAATAACTCGGAGCACTGACGGCCGAGAGAAAATCAATCTGTGTGTGAGTGTGTTGGTGCTGGTGTCGGTGTGTCCAGCTACCGCATCCTAATTGGATTAAGCGCTGTGCATCCTTTAGGCGTTCGGCCAATTTCGCGCTTCGTGCATTTATTCTCTTTGTGACAGTCGCCAGCAACAATAAAAACAACAATGAGTCGTTTATGTGTTTGCGTTTGAGACTTACTCAAATTTTGTGCGAAAGCAGCGCCGTCGACACACAGCGACTGTCAGCCATTCCGACAGCAAATGTTGCAACAAAAACAACAACAATTGGTCTAAATACTTTCCGCATTGAAATGCATTGCAGACGTGCAGCGTGCAAACTGCTGCGTCAAGCACAAATGTTGCAGCAACATTATGCAACAGCAACATGGAGTCGTACAAAAACAAAATCCACAGCATGTCAGTTGTTGTAGCAATCATGGCTGCTTCATTAACACCGACAAATGCAGCGATTATCACGAAAGCAAAGTGCGCTTTGCTACTGTTG
Organism: Melieria crassipennis; assembly: GCA_963668005.1. NCBI lineage: Eukaryota > Metazoa > Arthropoda > Insecta > Diptera > Ulidiidae > Melieria > Melieria crassipennis. Next base: position 42,372,267 of record OY764962.1, read on the forward strand.
TTGTTGTTGTTGTTGTTGTTGGTATATGCAGTTCAATATTTACCCTTGCAAACTCACCCCAGCCCCCTGTCCGACCGAAAAGGCCGGTGTGAAATTGTGCTTAATGCGTCAATGAGCTAAAATGCTCCGAATGCTCACTGCACTTTTGTGGCTTTTTCAACACAATAGCAAAACCAACAATAACAACAACAACGACTACTACAAATTGTTTTAAAATAGTTTCTAGTTTATTATTGGCTTTTGCGTTTGGAGTTTTTGCCGACAGTTGTTGCCATTTAAAATACGACAAATATTTATTTGTTTTAATTATTAATTATTGGAAAATAATTTATGGATTACGTGTTGCCACATTTTAAATGGTTTAGAAAATTATACGAATTAATTATTGAATTCTTTTTCTCATATATTTTTATTATTATTATATTATTTTCTTTATTATTAATTATTTTTCTTTGACTATATTTTCTTTAATATTTTTACATATTTCTTGAATTTAGTAATAATTTCACAAATTTGAGAAAATATTTAAAATAATTATTATTTTAATTATTAATTATTGGAAAATAATTTATGGATTACGTGTTGCCACATTTTAAACGGTTTAGAAAATTAAACGAATTAATTAGTGAATTATTTTTCTCATATATTTTTATTATTATTATATTATTTTCTTCATTATTAATTATGTTTCTTTGACTATATTTTCTTTAATATTTTTACATGTTTCTTGAATTTAGTATTAATTTCAAAAATTTGAGAAAATATTTAAAATAAATGTAAACAAATGCTAAACAATATCCAGAAAGAATGATTTAGCCACCACCGAGGTTTTGGTAATTTTCCATTTAATAATTGAAATATTCAGTCCTACAAATAAGTTCACAAAAATTACAAAAATTTTCCATACATTGATTACATAGTTTTCGATTACAATTGCGGCATCATTACAGGCCATGTAGGCCTAAGAGTGTTTCAAACAGAGGCAGCAACCCTAACGTAACCTACTTTTCGAGATATGAATAATTGTGATTAATCACTTTTTTTAATGGCTTCCACCAACAGTGGCGCACCCAGAAAACTTCTCTGGGGGGGCCTATGCAAATGAATTTCAGTGAAGTAATAGGAACCATGAAGTAATAGGAAATCCTATACAAAAAAAATGATAATTTGGGAGCGATCACAAAAACAATTTTGTCTTAGGTTTAGCGCAACAACAATTTCATGAGAAATATTCTCGTCACCCACATCAGTACGTGATACCAAATTGTGGAAGCAATTTATGGAAGCAAATTTGGCTTTTGGGACCACCTGGGGGGGGCTTTAGCCCCGTAGCCCCCCCCGTGCGTTCGCCACTGTCCACCAAGTTTAAAGTACACAAAATTAAAAATATGTTTCTAATTATTTTTAATTGAAATTAATTTGACTAATTTTGACATTATTAGGCCCATTAAATTATATCTCTCCATACAAACTCTTAACCCATTTTTAACCCAGTCAGGCTTTGCTTTCGAAAAGAATAAAAAAGATTTGTATGATTATTTCCACCAAGTTTGAAGACAAAAGAACCACTAATTCATGTATTTTTCAAGGTTTTTCCATATACAAACCTTAACCCTTTGTTAAAAATGTATAGAATTATTTTTGATTTAGAGTACTTTCACTAAGATTAAAATAAATAGGCCGTCAAATCACGTTTTTCACATAACATCTCAACTCATCTGTTACTCCGTCAACACTAGAACACCCAAAGGACTCAAAAAGACTCCATTGAGATTTTTTTAATTTTATTTCATGGCTTTTTGAAAGAAAACCCTTTGTGACTTTTGCTATTTTTAAAGCCAAATTAATTAAAACAATTATAAATACTGTCAGGCACATTTTTATTTTACATGTATTTTATTTTGTAACATGAAAAAACCTTTCAAATCGACTATGTTTTGTAAAATTTCTCAAGACTAGCCAAAATAAATTAAAATGTTTCTTCAACCCCACCTCACTATTCTCCATCACTATTTTCCTCTCCACTCTTAACCCTTTCGACCCCAAAGTTGCCTGAGAGCAACTTCACCTATTTGTCATCTTATACCAAAAGCTACGATTGATTTATGGCCTTAATTTAAGTAGGCACCAACAAATTAATATTTTTATAAGTGAATTCAAAGCAAATTACAAAAATTTTACAGTTATCCACAAAATAATTTTCAATAATTTGCAGCGATATCAGGTCAAGTTTGTGTTCTAATTGAAGTCTACGAATTGGGTGCGTTTGATCAAAACCGTGTTTCTTTAATAATGGTTAAATAAAATCAAAAAGTGATAATTTTGTATTTTCCGGTAAATATAAAATAGTTTTTCTGTAATTAAAAAGTATTGATACAAAATTTATTGAACCCGTTTTAAGCTAAAATTGTTCAAAAGTAAACTAGCTCTAGAACTCTAACAAAGTGGCGTGGCGACTTCAAATTTTGTGTGCCCACTTCTTAGGCAAATGTTTCATGATTTAAATACCAAAAAGTAATATCGAGATACAGAGTAAAATTCGGAGTCGAAAGGGTTAAGCATAATGGGTTATCTAGCCTGAGTGATAGCCCATTTCAAATTGAACCCTCTAGGGTTCACTTTCTCGACTCCCCTCATATCCATTTCAAATGAAAATGTTTGAAATATTTATTTTAATTACCAATATTGAAGCACTAACAACACAATTTTTGTAAATTGTAAGTGAAAAATGTTTTCCTATCAACACGCTTAAAAATATCTACAATAAATCTATCGATAGCAAATTCTATATCAACTTGAACTGCTCTGCTTGAACTTTTATTAGAACTGAAGCTTAGACATCAGATTGTCCAAACATGACACTAAGACACTAAATAATACGTTTTACTATTAATAGGATTATTTCTAATATGCAGAATCCTTAGATTTTCGGTCTTAAATCATTTTCAAAATATAATGAGAGGCATTCAATATCAGCGAACTTTTTGAGCGAACTTCTGTGTTCAACTCGGTACAAGCTTCGAAACAGCCTCTGGAACCTTGAACAATGGAACTCTCTAGAATTTTGAATAATTTACCAGGAGATATTAAATTTGATTTGTTTTAAAATTCTTTTATTTATTTATTACATTCTACTGACAAACAAAAAATGTTAATTGAATAATGAAAGAATTCACTGAAATTAAAATTTTATAACGGCACACATGTTGTTAAAAATGAAAAAAATCCATGGAATCCTTGGATTTTGCTCATTGTAAACAATACAAAAATACATAGATTTGTAAAAACATCTTCAAAAACTATTTTTTGTATTTGCTCATTCACTTCGTTTAGGTGCATTAAGCGCCAACAAGGCTAATACAGATATTTGGATAGAAACAACTGGCTGGCTGATGAGCAACGTAAAGACTTCTATTGAAACTTCTATTAGCGATTCCAGTTGGTGATCTATTCAGGAACTGTAGTAGTGATTTTTTTAAATACTTTTAATGAACCCTAGTTGAGGTTTGAGTCCTAGTACAACGAATTCGTGCTGCTTGATGAACTGAGAGGTCACCAGAGTGGCCAAACGTTGCCTTGAGATGGTAAGGCAGTAGCACAGAATGCAATCCAGAGTTTCCAGAATATCATATTGCTTGTACATTCGAAACTTATTGTACGCTAGGTTCATCCTATTTAATAGATGTTATTTCATTTTGTAGTGAACCTAACTGCTTTTGCAACACATACAATATTTCCTAAAGGGGTTTGAATGTCCGCAAAAATTATCGTAATGCTAAAGATTCTGAGTGGAAAATCTGGTATTTTACTATTTATTCTATTTTGTCGATTCCAATCAACTCAGTTGGCTTGTAGTTTGTTCTCCAATTGCTTAGACAATGCAAGGGATTACAATGCAGAAACAAATATTATCAGTTCCATCCAATATAACGAATCTTATGTTGTACCCCCAATGTGTTAAATCGAAAAATACGTTAAATCGATCGAAATTTTTATTTGTTTTAAACCATCCTTTTTAATAAGTTTCACATATTCAGAGTTTAATAAATATCTTGTTTTATTCCAAAACAAATCCTGTGAAAATGATCAGCAATGCATACAAACAGAGTTTGAAAATGTTGATAACTTGACGTTTAATTTAAAAGTTTTAACGTAGCAAAAACAAAAATTATTGAAGCACCGTTCACTTGCCGAAACCAAACAGTCATTGTTATTGTAAAGCATGTGAACGCTCAAAAACAATTTGAAGGTTTTTTTGACGAGGATGAAAAACAACAATAATATTCGTTATATCGAATACCAAATTTCACTTTCGTTCGTAATATAGATTTTTTCCATCAATGGAAAAAATTTGGCCGTGCGTTAAATCAAAAATTCGTTAAATGGAAATGGTTCGTTATACTGGACGTCCACTGTAAGACGTCCAGAATTCATTTGGAGGGAGGGAGGGAGGTTTCCTTACTTTTGAGCCTAATACCATTTGAAGCCATGTTTGCCTCCTTCAATTTTTGTAACAAAAAAATATTTGGGGGGATTTGAACCCCCTAACTTTTCTGAATACAGTGGTGTCTGGATATAGTGAACTAATTATTGCAAGGCCTGTTCACTGTATTAAGGTTGTTAACTATATCAAGGTCAACATTTTTGTTCAAAAACTCGTTTTATTTGCTCAAAATACACTTTTCGTTTTTGCTTGAAAATTGTTTTCCCTATTTAGAGGCTCGATGTCAAAATTTGGGTGTTCACTATATCGAGGTGTTCACTATATAGGGGGTTCACTATACCCAGACACGACTGTATATTAGTTGAATGTCTGACTTGTTTACATCTTCTTGTAATTTGGTAACCATAGGTCAATGCAGAGTCCTTGAATGAAAATCCAATCTAATTTCCTAATCCGCAGGCCCTTTCCTAATTGCTGATCTATAGGAAATTCCCGTAGTGAATCACCCTGTACAAGTCCACAGAGCAACTCGTTAACATCTTTTCAGGCGATGCATTTCTTTTTCACCACACTTTACCACACATTCCCGCTTCTGAAGCGCATTCACGCAAACCGCGATTTATTCGCATTTATTTGTAGGCTCTTAAATCTTTCTAGCCAACGGCGTAGATGCTGTTAATCGGCGGCGGCGTGTGTGTGTCGCTGCGACGACGAGACGCGCGTCAATTAACACTACATGTGCTGACTGCGCAGTTGGCGGCAACACCTACGTCGCAGTCGCAGTCGAAGGTGAAGCTGCTGTCAACGCGGCCGCTGACTTTGACGTTGGCGTTAACTTCAACGTCGACAGTCACTCCCCGCTTCAACCAAATAAGCGCAACATCAACAACAACACTAGCAGCCACCACTTGGTGTACGCACACAGTCGCTCGCCGACGCACTGTCGCTGGTGGAGTGTGAATGTGTATTTACTTGTTGGCTTTTGCATTGTCACCTCCCGCAGCGGTGTGCCGCGTTGACTGCGTCCGTTCGTTTGTCCGTTTGTCGCCGGTGCGCCTTTGAAACCTGGTTGGTCGAGCCGCTTAAATCATCACACCATTTTGAGTGCGGCGACACTTTTGTGCCAACACGAAGGCGAACGCGAGCGCGAACACCGCCGCTAATGTGGACAATGCCACCTTTCCGCTCAGCCCGGAAAGCCAACAACAACTCGTTGTTTGTTTTGTTAGTGCTTGATTTTTTTTTCGCTTGGCCTTCTCCTCGTTGGTGCTCGGTTTAGTTCCCCCGCCCCCTTCTGTAAGTGAAAAAACCACACACACACACACACACGCACACTGCCAGCGCCAGCCTCCACCCCTTCTCGCACACAGCCATCGAAACGGACACGTACACGGCCGGTCCGGCGCCCCGCCATAGCCAGTCGCATTCCCATTGTCACCGTCGTCACCTTCACCATTTTTTCACACTCCGGTGCGCTCTCTCACTCGCGCTCGCACTCCCACTCGGCACCGCTCCTTGTCGCACCAACGCGGCGGTCCGTAAGCCAGCAACGCCATCACTGCGCCGTGGAAGCGCGTGCAGCGTCGCTGCTGTGGCGTGGTGTTGGTTGTGTCGCCTTTGTTTGTTTGCCAAACGCGCGACGAGCGAGGCGACGACACAGCGACACTCACCGCGCGCACGTGTGCGTGAGTGTTGTGTTTGAGTGTGTGTGTGTGTGAGTCGGTGTTGGGTTTGTGTTTGTGGTTAGACTTGTCACACAACATTGCCCGCCGCTGTCGTGTCGTCTGCTCGTTCGCTTGTGTCGTCGCTCGCCGGTTCGTTGACTCGCTCACAGTTGTGCTCGCCAGTGCGACTCGACTCGATGCTGGCGTTCAGTGCCGCTCTCGGTCAAACGTGTTGCGACGTTGCCACTTCGAGTTCGAGTTGCCTTGTGTCTGCTCTTCGTCGCTGTTGGGTTCTTTTGCTGCTTTAGTTGTTGTTGTTGTTGTTGATTTTTTGCAGCTCTTGCGACGTGTTGGTCGCATTAGAGAAATAGCGCCTCTTCTTATTCTTTTCCTCTTACCCGAAACGCAAGCAAGAGTCGGGCAAGTAGTGTGCGCTCGTTCGTGCAATGTTGTCGCTGTTGTTGTTGTAGTCGTATTAGCAGTGTTTGGCACAAACTGTTGCCATTGCGGCGCGCCGTTGTTGCTGTTATTGTTGTATTGGCAACGGCTACAGCGACGACGACAACGACAGCGACAGCTCGGGTGTTGGTATTGTCAGCGCTGGCGAGTCCGGTGGGGGTGGCGACAATGGTGGCGGCGGCGATGGCGATGGCGTTGATGACGGTGCCGCCTTCGTATTCATTCGCACTCACGGTGTGTGCGACTTTGTCACCAACACAAACAACAACAACAACAGCAGCAACCATAAGCACAACGAGGCCAGCAGCGAGCAGACATTTGTCGCATTGTCTCTTGTGCCTCTAATGCCGCTGATTGTTGTTGTTGTTGTGGTTGTTGTCGTTGCTGTGTTTGTATCTAATGGATAATCGGCTTGCTTGTCACTTCCTCTGCGACTGCTGTGGCTTCGCTGCGAACGCGCATCTTTTGCTCCTTCTTCCGCTGCCGCGGACGCGCCCTCAGCTACAGCCATCGCTGTCGCTTCCTTGTCTTATTAGAATTTGTCACATTTGCCGCCGATGTCGCATGTTGTGTCTCACTTGCACTCACGCAGCGGTCGCTTTGGCCATTTAAGGTGCAAAATATTTCCTTCAGCTCTGGCCGTGCGTAGGTGTAGGTGCAGTTGTGGTGCGTGCGAGTGTGTGTGTGTGTGTGTGTCAACATTAACGCATGTGAGAATTTTGTCACCAGAACTTCATGCGCTTTGTTGTTGTTGTTTGTTTGTTGAGTATTCGCTCTCTGACATGGTGTCCAAGTGGTAGCAGCCCATCAGCGATTCCTTGGTTCTGCTTTGGAGGCACGGACACGTTGCTTTCCACACGGCAAGTGGACGCTGGAGTGATGCGTTTGTAACGCCCAGCTGGAGGCGCTATAGTTATAGCAAAGAATACAACTGATCAGTGTAATCGGGTTTTAAACTTGTCCGTTGCTTGACTGCATTGGCCACAGTTAACTGTGAAGGAGTAAAGTTAGGAAAATGCAATTTGCCACAGCAAATGTGGAGAATAAAACCTAGACCTAACCTCTAGACCCTAGACAACTTCTAATAGATGCACATAATGTTTCAACATTCCGTCGGGTACATTCTAAATTCTTAAATGTAGGTTCGTCTGCTTCTTGTTTTGTTCAGCTTACTCTGACCATTACTAGTCGCGTTTGTATGTTTCCCCCCTTTTTTATATTTTTTCTTCAATTGCTTTTTTACTTCTTCGTTTTTTTGTATTCTTATGCTGCACTCTTTGTTATCGATTATCGGTTGTGTTATTTACAATTTTTGTTTTTTCTCTCCACTTTCCTACTATTTTTTCCATTCATACAGTCGTGTCTGGGTATAGTGAACACCCGATATAGTGAACTTCCAAATTTTGACATGGAGCCTCTAAATCATGAACAAAATTTTGAAAGCAATTTTAAGCAAAATTTTGAGCAAATAAAACGAGTTTTTGATAAAAATTGTCGACAGTCTGGTCTGGATATAGTGAACTAATTATTGCAAGGCCTGTTCACTGTATTGAGGTTGTTCACTATATCAAGGTCAAAACTTTTGTTCAAAAACTCGTTTTATTTGCTCAAAATACACTTTTTGTTTTTTGCTTGAAAATTTGTTTCTATATTTAGAGGCTCGATGTGAAAATTTGGGTGTTCACTATATCGAGGTGTTCACTATATAGTGGGTTCACTATATCCAGACACGACTGTATTTATATTTTTTACTTAATTTTTTTATTTTTTATATTTTTATATTTTATCATCTTTTTGGTTCTCTACTTTCTCACTTTATAAACTTCTCTTGCCATTCTTTCCTTCTGTCGTTTGTCTTCTTCGTTTTTTCTTATAGCATTTTCTGACTTTCACATTTCACATTTCCTTAATACATCTCCTGTCTATTAGTTTTATAATTTTAACTTTTTCTTTTTCGTTCCTTTTTCTTTATTTTTTAACTTTCTGTTGTTTTTTCGCCTTATTTACTTACTTTTTGCCATAGTTTTGTTTGTAGCATTCTATAACTTTTTCCTTTATCTCTCAAACTTTCTATTTATTAATTAGCCTTATTCTTTTTTTTATAATATTTTATAACCTTTTTTCTTACTTTAATTAATTTGTGCTATGTTTTATTTCCACCTCTTCGTGCTATAAAATGTTCAATTCTTCTATAACATATTTTTCCTTCTTTCCTGTAGTTTTTTCTTGCAGTTTATTTCTCTCATTTCCGCCGCTTAAACACTTTTCTTCTTTTTCATTAATTTTTTCTTCAATGTCTTTGAGCAATCTTTCGCTTTCTTTTCCACTGCTTTGCATTTGTTTGCTTTCCTTTCTATTAATTTTCTATTTCCTGTAAAAGATTTCTTTTACTTTGCTTCTCAGTTTTAAATCTTCAGATTATTTTCCTTTCCTTTAGTTGCCTCTCCTACCTCGGTTACTTTCAAGACCGTGAAATGAGAATTCGGGCCCATTTGGAAGCCGCCGGAATACGCGGGCCCTTCTTAAGATCCTTCTTCTATGGACTATTTAAAGAATTGCATAAGAAGTTAAATTTTGAGCTCCGAAATCACCGCATCAATTAAAAACCTCTCCAACCTTTCCTTCTCGTCCTTTCGTTTCTCAGCTTCTTTCTTTCTTATTACATCTTTTTCAACTTATTTCATGATGATTTTCTTCATTCTCCGTTCAATTGTCCTTTCATTTACTTTCGTTTCTCAGCTTTTTTCTTTCTTTATTTATTTTTCCAACTAATTTCTCGTTAAGGTTTCATGTTTGTTTCGTTTCATGTTTAATTTGTTTACATTCATATTTTCATCTCACACTTAAAGCTCAGTTATTACATCTTTTTCAAATTATTTCACCTTAGCGTCTGGATTTTCTTCATTCTCCTTTCAATTGTCCTTTTCCTTCTTAGCCAATGGTCAACGGAATTTCTTTCTTTCTTCTTAAATTGTATTCCTTCCATCTTGCATCATATTTTCCTTGATTTGATTTCGTTCAGTTTTCCATCCATGTCGTTGTTCATCACAGTGACTGTAATCAACTCTGATCCACTGATTCGCCGATTCCTCTGCTTCATTATCTTCTAGTTGCTCGTCTTTGGCGCCAGCGGCACCGCCCGCGGCCCGGCACTTCTACTCCTTTGGCTCTTCTTGTTCTCGCTCGAAACGTTCTCCTTCTCCCCTGCTGCTGCTGTTATTTTCGCCGATTTTTCTTATTTGCCATTCGGTGTTGTTTGCTGTCTCTGCTGCTTCCACTTTTTTTGCAGTTTTGTCACCTGCACTTAACACGCCTAGCGTTGTCTCTTTTTTTCACACTCCAGCACGCCATCTTTGGCGAAGAGTTTGAACTCTTAACACGGCCGCTCCAAACGCACCAACCGCCCCGTCACCAGCTCCAACGCAAGTGCCGCCAACGACTGACTGTGAGTGAGTGAGTGTCCGCAAGTTCCACCTTCGTATGTGTTCGTCTCCAGCGCTATTGCCGCCGTGTTGTGTTGTTGTTGTTGTCGCTCTTGCTGGTGTTTGGTGTCACCAGTCTTGTTAGCCTTAACGCTTTTTTTGTCGGCGCCCCACTGTCACTTCGGCAGCGCGCACACACACACACACACCAACGCACTCGCAACACCAACACTCGGCCAGCGCACCAATGCGCGCACACAGATACGCGCGCACACAGCTGCACGGGCAGCGCTTATTTGAATTTTCAGTTTCTTATTGGAAGCGCCTTCGCTGGCCAGACCGGTTTCTGGTCGCCGCTGCCGCTGCCACTGCCACTGCGCACCGCAACTCGGCGACGAGCTACTCGCCGCTCGTTGCTGTCGCCGCGCGAGTGTGTGCATGCGTTGCCGTGTCGGCGATTGTGTATCTGTGTGGCGGTGGCCGCTGTGTGCGTGCGCTCGTTCGCTCGTCGCTCTTCTGCGGCACTCACGTTCTGGGGGGTTGCGCAGCTTTCGGCCGTGTGTGTATTTTCCAGTTTGCAAACGACCGGCGTGTAGTTCATATCGGCTGCCAGTGTGTGTATCGAAACCAGAAAAAATCCCCCCTCCCACCCGCTCGCTGGGACGTGTGTGCGTCGTTGTCGTCTGTGCAGGCCTTGTCGATTCCGCTGGTTCGGCGGCCTAACGCGTACGCGCGGCCAGCAAAACGCATTTAAGGAAAACAGAAGCGAAGAGTGGCAAGTGTAAAGTGCAAAAGTGGCGAAAGCAGAGAGAAAGACGGCCGAGAACTGGGCTCAAAGTTGGGCCCAAATCTGAAACTGCTCGAAAACTGCCGCTCGAACGAACAGCCGCGGCCGACCCGGCGCTCTGTGAGCGACGCTAATTTCAATTTGTCTGCCTTGTTGTTGCATTAATTAGCCCGCAAAAAGTACAAACGTGCAAAAACACAGACGACATTCTAACTAAATCAGTTTTCTTCTTCTTCTCCTCGTCAAACTCAACAGCCGCCGCCGCCGCCGCAACAACAACTGCAATAGCACAGCAACAAATTCGTGAAAGGTGCTTTCAATCTGTCAATAAATCCAGGAAAAAGTGCAATTTAACAAAAAAGAGAAAAATACAAAATTAATAGTAAAAAATTCCAACTGAAAGTGAAACGAAAATCGTGTAACAATCGTCAACAACAACAACAACGAAAACAGTAGCGCGAGAAGTGCGCCGCCCTCCGCACTCCCGCGGCCAGAACAACGTTGTCCAAAGTGCATTGTCGCGCCGCGTTGCGCCTCCGTCGAGTCCGTCGAGTGTCGACAGTGCCGCGTGTTGGGTGTTGCGGCGAAAATAGTTTTGGTGTTGCGCCCGTTTTGCCTGAAATTGTAATGTGATGAGATACGACGTCCAGGAGTTGCTTCATCAGTCTGCTGAGGATCCATTCGCCCGATTCGCAAATGGGATGGCATATCATCCATTTCTGCAGCTCTCCCGACCCACTGACTTCAGCGTCTCGTCGCTGTTGACGGCGGGTAATACACAGGCCAGCACCGCCGCTGCCGCCGCCGCAGCCGCCGCAGCAGCCGGCGACGTTGCCACCAGCGGCGGCACCATCCTAACGGCCGCCACCTCACCGCACCAACCTCAGGGCCCGCTCAGCGTACTGCAACAACAACAACAGCAGCAGCAACTGCAATTACAGCAGCAACAGCAGCAGCTGCTGTGCGGCGTCGGTCAGTCGTCGCCCGTGGGCGGACAGCAGCCGCCGCAGCTCTCGCCCGTGTGTGGCGCCAACACCAACAACAACAACAGCAGCAGCAGCACCAGCAGCAATCACCACCAAACCAACAGTGCAAATAGTAAAACCCACAACAACAACAACAACAATAACAACGCGAACAATAACAATAACGATTCGCTGAGTAATAATAACAATTTGCCGCCGGGCGCCGCACATCCGCCGCCACCGCTCACGCCCCAACACCAACAACACCAGCAGCAGCACCAGCAACCGCCTCATCCGTCGCCGCAGCCGCATCCGCACCAGCAGGCACAAGCGCCGCCACCGCACCCGCCGCCGCAGCATCCGCACCACTCGCCCGTGCCGGGGCATCCCGCGCTGGGGCCGCACCTGCCGCAGCAGCCGTACTTTCCGGCCGCGGCGCTAGCGGCACTCGCCGGCAGCCCGGCCGGCCCGCATCCGAGCCTCTATCCTGCCGGCCTGCGCTTCCCGCCGCACCACCCGCACGCCCACCACCCGCTGGGCACGCCCTACACCACCGCCGAGGACGTGGTGCTCGCATCGGCCGTCGCGCACCAGCTGCATCCCGCCATGCGACCGCTGCGCGCGCTCCAGCCCGAGGACGACGGCGTCGTCGACGACCCCAAGGTGACGCTCGAGGGCAAAGACCTGTGGGAGAAGTTCCACAAGCTCGGCACCGAGATGGTCATCACGAAGAGCGGACGGTAAGTGTTGTCACACAGTTCCTTTATTGTTTTTGTATGATTCATAACGCCTGACGTTTGCCGACGGCAAATGGCGAAACTGACAACTGTGCGATCGAGTCGCACGAAGCGCTGAAAAGTGCGCTAGGCGAGGGGTTGCCGCTGTTTAGGGGTGAATCGTGGCTGCTGCATGGCGGCCGTAGGGGCTGGAAACGCGTTGCAGACATAATGATGGCAGATTCGGCAGTCTGCCATCGCGCCACTACGCTCAAGCGAAAAGTTTAGTGCTAGTGAGAGATTTTTGTCTGCCTTTTTTTTGTATTTGGGTTGGAATTGAATTTTTAATTAATTTTTAATTTAATTTTTTTTTTATTTAATTTTTAAATTCCATACATATTTTAAAAGCAACTAATTTTATTTGCTTTTCGCTTGAGGTTGAATTGAAATTTAATACTGAAATCACCGTTGTGGACAAAATTGAAAAGAAAAACAAATTCTTCTCAATTGTAGTGTTTCACTTTAGCTTTCAGTTTAATGAGAGAGACAGAAAGAGTTATGTCAAAGAGTTATGTTATATGATAGAAAATAATCTATAGGCTCAAATATTAACTCATAGACAAAAAGATTAAATATTTTTTTTACGATAATTTCGGAATCACTCTCCGTGGTTTGAATATGTTTATTGTAAGGTTCCTGGAAATCATATTATCTGGTAGATAATAATCTATAGACTAACATTATTGGTCCATAACTACATAAGTTATCTATAGGTGGATTAACAAATTTCAGTTTAAAGATAACAATTTAGGAATCTCTATTTAGAGTTTGAATGCTGTTTTAAGGTTTCCCGGAATCATGTTATGTGAGAGAAAATAATCTATTGGCTACCATGTTTTTATAATTATGTTATCTATAGTTAGATAAATCATTTTGTTTATGATAATTTTGGAATTACTCCGTTCAAAAAGGTTTTCATAAAAGATATACAAACTGTAACACGTTTGAAGAAAACATTTCAAACTTCAGTTTCTTGCCGGGGTATTAGATATGATTCCAAAGAAAGCTTACGATGTATAAATTAGATGAGCCTGAACCTGACATAGATAGTCAGTTTTTTTTATTCCAATTCGACTGTGAGAAATGTCGTCAACTTCAAATATTTTTTGATTCATGACTCAAGCAAGTCTGAGATTATTAAGATTAAGATTATTAAAGTGAGACTGTACTATCCAAACCTTAAGCTTTCCAATCCTTTTAGAGAACTTTTGAGAAATTCCACATTTTGATACATACAAATTTATTGTAGTATCCAAGACAACTATTCAAGACAAAAAATACGAAGGTATTCACTTGCAGTAGTCTTCTTAGTAGTTTGTGTATGAATTTCTCCTGGGTTGTGTTTTTCGTAGTTTGATATTTTTTGAAAACTACTTACACTAAGTGGTGAATGACGGCAGTACTTAAACTGATTAGAGATTGCAATATTCAACGGAAAATCATTGTTTGTAAATTAAAAACATTTAAAAAACTTGAAAATAAATACGCATAGACATTTGTGTGCCTAAAAATATTGTTGTCATATAAGTACTGTTCGTTTTTAAGAAAGAGTTGACAGTTTCGTCAGTTTCGTCAACAATCATTTGAGTCAAACCAGTTAATGAGTATGAAATTTTAAACGAAAATGTAATCATTTTGCAGTTGTAATAATTTTGAGAAAGTTTTGGTGCTTGAAGACCCCCCCTCGATTTTTAAATGAAGAATATTTTCCCAAAATACAATATGGGATTTTTTTCAATATTTTACTCAATACAAGCTTTTTATGAAAAATTTTTCCGAAAAACATGAAAAGGGGAAGGGGGTTCATGTGTACAAAAAAACTATTCACATTTTTAATGCAAATAACTTTGTCTTGGACATCAAAGCTCTAGTTCTTCACGTTTTTATCCTTTTCCTGTAAAAGTCTATAGGGACCCTTTAACCTTTATGTGCAAATTAAAGAAAACTCAGACGTGCTGGACTATTACTTTGTTCGGCAAAAATTATCAGTATGACGCTCTCTTTCAAAAATATACGATCGTTACTCTGTTGCAGCATTGCTGTTGTACAGTGTATCTAATCCTTTCTTACGAAAAAGGGCCAAATACAATTTTCTATGAATTTTAAATTTTTTGAATCGACAAAAATTAGATCTGCATGAACAATGAACTGTTTGACAATTCTTTGATATTTCAACTCAACTGCATTGTCTAAAAATATGTTTGCAAATTATAAACAATGGTACACAAGTTTTTGGAAATTTTTTTGCCAAGCAAGAAAAATAGTTCTGGCTTTATAATTCGGCAATTTCGAAACAATCTTTGGGCCAAACAATGCGCTCTTTAAACCTGTCTTTTTAGTCATTCAACCTCGTTTTTAATTGATTAATTAGAATGTTTCTCAAAGGGGTTTGCCTTAATATAGTTTTTAGTTTGTAAGGACACTCTTAATATTTTTATAGTGTGACCTTTTGTTCATAGACCGAATTGAATAAATAAATAAATATTTAATTTCAATATAAATGGTGTGACCTTTTGGTTCTATGGTTCCATCACTAAAAGTGGTGTCAAGTTTATTTGCTCTTTAGACAGTTTTAATAAAAAAAAACATTTTGAAACACCTCACTTTACGCTTGCAGACAATTATTGCTTAAGATCGAGTGAGAAATTCTAATACCAAGTGTTCAAAAAATCAATAAATTTGCTGAATATTTTGTTACCCTGAAAGAGTTGCGAAATTCTCATCGAATGGCTGTCCTTAATGGATCTAACCTGGCACACTCGCTACACAAGACTAAAGCAGTCAGAGTCACAGTTTGGGCAGCAAGAAAGATGGTTAGACCATTATCGCATTAGGCTGCAATAAGGGTCCGCAGTACACCAGTGATTTTTATGAGTATTCACTTTAAAATTCATACAAATTTCATAAATTTACGAATGAATTCGTATACATTTTCAAGTGACAATTGGATTATTTTAAGAAAAATCAGGCTCACGCAGGTATCTGAACTTTTAAAAGCGCCAATCAGCATTTCCAACCATATCCTAAGAATAATGATAGTCCTATTAGCAGAGGAATTGAAGGTTAATTTGGCACCAACTTATGATGAATGCTCTACATTTTGTTTTGATGAAGTGCAAACAATCCTGTAAGCGCTAATCTAATGTTCAGCACTTTGACATTCCGGGAATACATTATCTGTAAAGTAAATATTGTGAAACCAATTTTTGTTCTTAAGAATATCTAAACGAAAGTACATATTATAAGATGAACATTTACGTTGGAATCCCTCCTCAATTAAAATTCAAGATTCCCCATAAAATAATCATTAAAATAGTTGTGACTGCGTTCGTAAGGAATTTTGAGAATCTTTTGTCAGCTTCCACATAAAATCCATCTCACCAATTTGTCAATTTGTAATTTGCTCCACATAGACAACTGTAACTGTAATTCGTAACTGTATTTTTTCTTTTTTATAATAAGAGTTCAGCCCTTCTCTTTTAAATATCCACTTTCATTCGAAATTTGGAAAAGCTACTCACATGAAATCCATTCCAGAAATGTGCCAATTGATAACTTTTGCACACACAGATACAATTTTGTGATCGCAATTTTCCTTTTTTATTTATAGTTCAGTATTTTTGTCCCATATGTCCACTTTCAATAGAAATTTCGGGAGACCTTTGTTAGTTTTTCTTAAGATTCTTCTCATAAATTTATCAATGTGTTGTATGATCCACATTTGCATTATGTTTGTGAGTAATTTTTCTTTTTTGAATGAAATATTTTGCACTTTGAAAGGTATTCAAGACAAAAACTTCAACATTTGCAACTTTGAAAAAATTAGATATAAATTTTTTGCAGATGTACAGTTGTTATGTAAAGTTACTGCATACACATAAACAAAATGAGTAACTTTATATGAGTAAATTTCCACAAAATTTTAAAAATATAAAAAAATTCTAAAAAATTAAAAAATAATATTATAAAAAATGTTTGATCAAATATTTGCTCGCAGCAATAAAATATAAATATTGTAATTAGCAAATAGTAGCAATAATTCTTATGTTCAACTGTGTAACTTCCAGATTAAATACAAATCTGTGCAAACCTGAAATTATTCAGAAAACGTCAATGCTAATAAGGGAGAGTTGTCTACAGTCAAGTCGGTTTTTTTTTCTCATAATTTTCCACAATGAAAATATTTTGGAGCTCCTTCTTTTGCTTAATAGAATTAATTTTGATTGAAATATTTTCCATTATCTGAAGAGCTTAAAATCGCTTCAAAAATGTTTATCTTCTAATGTGGAACGCTATCAGACGTTCAATAAAACTACAAAAAATGTAAAATAATTAAAAGGAGAATCTCAAATTATGAAATTTTAATTGTTAAATTTACCTTTTGCATGAATTTAATAAAAATTATTCCTCAGATTTACTTGGTTCCGCGTCTAAATTGGAGTTCACAAAGAACTCACAACTGAAAAAACGTTGCTTCTTTATTGAACTTGACGTTGTATCAAAGTCTGGAGAATTTTTGGTTTTTTCTGCTGACAAATTTAAATCTATGTTTGCAAAGAAAACCTAGACAAATGCATACAAAATCATAAAAAATCATTAGAAAACCAAAGAGGTCCCACTATAAATAACTCTACTTTACTAAAATTATTTCACAAAACTAAGTCAGTTCAAGGCGATTCTACTTACATTCTACATATTTATGCGAAAGCTATTTATCACAGAAAAATATATATTAATATATTTCGATTCGATTTCGATGTAAGGAAGAGTCGAGAAACTAACCAAATTCCCCAAATACTCAGACTCGACAGCCTGAAAGAACGGAAGATACGAAAAAAGTGGCTGAAAAATAAGGTTTAGGTTGAGGAAGTAAGGACTACATGTTCTGCTGTGCAAGTGTCCTGGACTGGAAATTGAAGCAATCATCTCTATTTAAAGTCAGAACTTAGGATGCGTGGCCTCATTTTAGCGAAACCGGAAAAGAAGAATCTATAAAAAGACGAAATTCTCAATGCTATTTATCTTCTTCAGAGAAGAAGAATGAAAGTTGGATTGTGTTCTGTGATTCCCAAGCTGCCATAATTGTGAGTTAAGTGCTGCATATTTTTAACTTCAATGCATCCATCCAGCCATTCGACTCTATTCAAAGTAGGAAAGAGGAAACTAGGTTGGATTGTTAATAATGTGAACACAATCCACGATTTTTTAGTTGCTATACTCGTGCCTCATTCGTCAGATATCTCATATTTAAAATTTTATATTAATTTTTATTTTTGTAATAAAAGTTTTGAATTTTTTTATTACAATCACTTTGTCTTCTTCATACTAATCGTGTACTTCTATAAATAAAAATATTCGCTAGACTATTTTTGGGTCATTGAATTCTAAATTAAAAATCTAATTTGATTCACAGAAGCGTTTTCGAAGCATGTCCGAAAAACACGTTTTTGCCATATTGTTTTTTTTAGTTATCAGCACATATCTCGTCACAAAAAAAAATCATACAATTAGCGTAACCGGTTCACCATGCAGAAGGTATTTCCCCAACTCTTTCAGAT
The DNA here is from genome assembly GCA_963668005.1 of Melieria crassipennis. Taxonomy (NCBI): domain Eukaryota; kingdom Metazoa; phylum Arthropoda; class Insecta; order Diptera; family Ulidiidae; genus Melieria; species Melieria crassipennis. Next base: position 42,390,342 of record OY764962.1, read on the forward strand.
AATTGCGCAATTCAGACATTCTCAATTTCTCAATTTAGCTCTAAACTAAACTCAATTTCTCATACAAAAATCTAAATTTAGCAAATTTACCATACATTGAATGCCATACAACACTGTGTTGTGCTGTTTTCGATCAAAATATGCACCAATTCAATATTAAATTGAGAAACTGACAAAGCCAAAAGATGTTTGTTAACATTTGTTTGGTTTAAAATTTGGTTTTAAAATTGTGTGCATCAGTAGAAGGTTGAATAAATATTGCTAAAACTTCAATAAATGTTTTAAGCACTTTTTATATATAAACAAAAAGACAACCATTCCTCCTTCAAAACAAAAACATGTTCGATAACATTTTCGATAACAGCTAAATTGAGATGTGTGAACAGCAAAAACGATTATTGCTCATTTAAGAACTAAATTAATTCGTTTTATTTGTTTTATTAGTTACTTACGATTGTATTCCTATAAAGTAGTGTAATGCATCGATTACAACGACAGACAGTTAAGAAAAAATATATAATTTTTGTACTTGAACTCAAAATTGTATTGCTGTGTTATATTAGAAGTGTAGCAAAATAATCGATTCTACTTGAAATTCACAAAATTTGCAATAATATTTAATTGTAAAAATTATAAAAAAAGAACAACTGAAAAACGTCCAATTGGCACTCGATAGCAACATTCATGAATATCTGTGCGAGTGAACGACCCGCGCACTGGTCGACGAAGCCGAACGCGAACAGTTCCATCGCCGATACGCTCACAATCTGAATATCTGCAAATGTCAGCACTTTAATTGTTGCGCCTACAATTATTTTAAATAATTCTGGTTGTCATTGTTGGCATTGGTGCTGCTGCTGTCTGCTGTTTGCTTTGCGCGCTGCGTTGTTATCGCTGCCGTGTTCGAAGCAATTATCGCACCCAGCGGTGTTGGCAATATTTTCGCTGCTTTGTTTTAGCTGCTAAGAGTGTGTTGGCTATTGTTGTTGCTTTTGTTGCTGTTTTTTTTTTGCTTAAGCCAGCGCACATTCTTGGCAATTGTGCAAATAACTTTCAAGTGTAACAACAACAACAACAAAAAACATAACTCAAATGAACAACAAGATCAACACGACTATTGCGTTTTTTCGCCAATGCTGTATTGTTGTTGTTGTTGATATTCTGCTGAAATTGTTGATGCCGTTTTAATTGCATGTGTACACAGTGTTGTTGTTGTTGTTGCTGTTAGAGTTGTTATACTTGCATTCACTTGTTGTTTTCATATTTCGCGCTGTTGGTGTTATGACTACTTGCATTGTTCTTGTTGTTGTTGTTGTTGTTGTAAAGTGTTTTACAATCACAACAGGCAAGCCGCCAAGAATGAGCAAGAGACCGCAACGCGGCACCCGACAAATGCAGCAAAATGTCAATTCAATGCATTTCTCTTGGTTGTTGTTATTGTTTTTATTTTTGCTACTACAATATTGCAACAATTTTATTTTGCTTAATTTTATTTTCCGTTGGGCTTTTTGCGCTTTAATGCCATTTCAACCACGTTCACAGCAGCAACTCTTGTTGTTGTTGTTATTGTTGTTATTATTTATGCTGCCATTGTTGCAGCGCTGCACTCATCGCAACAACAATCTATGTGCATGTGTGTGTATGTGTGTTGGTATAAAAATTAAATTTGCCGCGCATGTTGCACGTTGCATGTTGGCGAGGCGCTAAATGCAGCTGTCGATTTCATTTTCAGCGCTTCGTTCGCCACACGGCACGTTCGACAATTTTGTTTTATTCTACGTGTTACTGCTTTAGCTACTGCTTCTTCTTGCTTTTTATATTTTTAATTTAATTTTATTTCTTTTTAATTTTACATTTTATTTTTAATTTTACATTTTTTGTCTTTAGTGAGCTGCGGCTATTTTTATGTCACAGTTGTTCTGTTGTTGTTATTTTTGTTGGTGTTGTATTTTTATGTTTCTTCGTTTTGCCTTTGTTTTTGGTGTTGGTGTGTTTTTATTATTACTGACATTAATTAGTATTAATGTGCGGTCGCACAAGGTGTCGTTCGGCCCACCGCCGTCAGTGCGGCAACACGCACACACGCACACAAAAATACTAAAAATTGAATACTTTGCAAGTGTAAATTTATTGCTCGGCGTTGAATGCAAACGTTGTACAGTTTTTGCGAATTGTTGGCACTTTTATTTGCGTTTTACTGCTTAAGTCAAATTCCAACTTGCTGCCAACCGCTTCAAATAATTTTTTTTACACGCCCCTAACTAAAGTGGGGTGCAAAGGTGTTTGTTTGTGTCTCTTTACGCTGAAAGCTTCGTTTGGGTTTAAAGATGCAAAAAATATCGTTTAAAGTTATTTAACTTCTGGCATTGACTTCAGGTTGAGATGAGGGTTTTTGCAAGGTTTTTTGACACTTAAAAAACGTTGTAATAAGTAATAATACTTTATAAAAAAAAATTTAAGAAAAGTATACACATGTGAAGTGTGAAAATTATACATATTTAGAAAATAGTAAAACCTCTAAAAACAAAATGATTTGAATTATACGAAATTACAATTTATAAATAGTTGAAACGAAGTCAAGAAGTAGCCTAGTAAAGTCTTTCCTAACCCACCGATATCTATCGCTTTCCCATCTGGAGCCCCTATCCGTCCACTTAGTATCTTGGTTTTTTAAAAAAAGTTCTTTGCGTTAGATCACTGTTTTCCATAATTTGAAGTAAGAACGCTTTGAACTTGGTTCTATAATGTGGATGCACATTCTTTTTGAGAATCGCCGATACCACAGCAAACACTGTTTTTTTTAGCTTCATCACTGATCATAAATTTTCGATGAAAATCGCGATTCCGTTTCCAAATTTTTCAGAGTCGAATAAAGAAATAAATAAATAAATAAATTAAATAAATGAATTAATAAATCAATAAAAATAAATAAATAAATAAATAAATAAAAATAAATAAATACATAAATAAATAAATAAATTAATTAATGAATAAATTAATAAATTCATTAATAAAAAAATAAATAAATAAATACATAAATAAATTAATTAATTAATTAATTATTAAATAAATAAATATATTAATTAATTAATTAATTAATTATTAAATAAATAAATATATTCCTTAATTAATTAATTAATAAATTAATGAATAAATTACTAAATAAATAAATAAATAAATAATAAATAAATAATAAATAATTAAAATAATAAATACTTAAAATATCTACGTGCACTCTCAGCACGTAGCTGGAAGCCTGTTAAATTTTGCTTTTCCTAGCATCAAAGTTAAAATGTTCAATAATCCGCACAACGAAGCGAGAAAACAGGTAGCCAGAAGGGCAACGAACGCTTGAAGCAAACTTAAAAAAGAACAAATATTTTATTTTTTTGGTTGCACACCGTTCAGCTTTAAGAGCTTTAAACTCTTTGAATATTTTCTTCAGCAGCAGCGACAAAAATAGGCACAAGTTTTGTGCAGCGACCTCGAAGTTGGCAAAATGCACACAAACCTGCCGCAGGGGCAGCAGCTTGCAACCTGCAACTTCACTGCCATGTCGACCCATCGACCAACTTTTCTGCCTCAGCTGGTTGCATTCTCATTCACATCACTGCCTCCAACACTCGGCAGTCCTCCGGCGCCCAGCTCCCAGTTTGTCGTTGTGTCGTTGTGTCGCCGCTGCAATATTTCGCCCGGAAATCTACTTGAGCACGTGTGCGTTCGCACTGTGAAATGTGCTTCTTAAGATTTTCTCGCGCGCATCTGCGAGACACCCACGACCGAAGCGGGCGAGTGCTGCCGCTGCTGGGGGATGTTCGCAGCCGGCATCGCAGTGGGGCAGCCGGTGCACGCTCGTCTCCAATCGCTTAACGCCGCACTCGTATCTTGTGCTACTCTGTAATTTTCTTGTTGTTGTTTGAAGGGCGTGTGAAAGTGCGTTTTAAGCTTCACACCTACGCACAATCTGCGCGACACTTGGTCGTAGCTGCTTTTAGCCGCCTCTGTATGCCGCCGTCGAGTGCGCACTCGAGGACGCACATTTGCGCATCTCCGACACGGCAAAATAGCATTATGCCAAGTTTTCTTTATAGTTGACGAGAGAGGAGGGTTTTCTTTTGTGCATGGGTTGTCTAAAACTTGGCTTGAAAGCTTAACGCTTCGAAGTGATTCGCAGGGCATCGGAGATGTTGCGATATTTTGTGATGGAGAGAGCCCAATCGATTGATTCATCTATTGATTATAAGATTTGTGAATCAAAGTATGCAACAGTAGTCTCTGAATACTCTTGCAATAGTCTAGCAATGGTGTCTGAATTTGTATCGCAATGATCTTGCAATAATTTCGCATTGGTCTCACATTCATCTAGTAAACAAATGGTCTGGCAATACTCTGCCAGAAGTCTCGTAGTAGTCTCAGCAATAGTGTACGAATTTCCTTGCAATGATCTTGCAATAGTGTGGCAATGGTCTTGCAATAGTCTTGCAATATTTTCGCAATAATCTTGCAGTAGTCTCGCAATAATTTTGTTTCCCAATAGTTTCGATATAGTTTTGCAGTAGTCTGGCATTAGTCTGGCAATACTCTGCCAATACTCTGGCAGTAGTGTCAGACTTTTCTTGCAATGGGGTGCGACCCCATTGATCACACATTAATCTAGTAATCAAATGGTCTGCCAGTGGCCTCAAGGTAATCTCTCAATGTTGTAAAAATTTCCTTGCAATAATTTTGCAATAGTGTGGCAATGGTCTTGCAATATTTTCCCAATAGTTTCAAATATGGTCTCCCAATAGTTTCGGAATAGTTTTACAGTAGTCTGACAGTAGTCTGGCAATACTCTGCCAATAGTCTGGCAGTAGTGTCAGACTTTTCTTGCAATGGGGTCGCAATAATCTTGCTATTGTCTGACAATATAATATTTTCACAATTTTCTTGCAATAATTTCGCAATAGTCTCGCAATCGTTTCGCAAATGTCTTGCAATAGTCTAGCAAAGGTCTGGCAATAGTCTCGTAGTGACCTCACAAATATCATACAAATGTTTTGCAATTCTCTCGCATTGGTTTAGTAATTTTCTGGCTTCTGTGTAAAAAATTGAAATACAAGTTGGAAACGGAAACAACAAAAACAAAATCAGTAGTAACACATTTTTTGTAAGTTGTGGAAAGTTTTCAAGTGTTGCACACATACCATAGCAGCAACAGCAACAAAATGCAGCAAAATGTCTAGTATTGTTGTTGTTGTTGTTGCCAACATGTCAAGCAGCAAAACGCCATAGGAGAAAAACAAAAAAATTCACACAACAAAATTTACTAAATACACAACAAATCACAAGAACAAAATTAAAAATTAAAAAAACCAACAAAAAAAAATAGAACAAAAAACAACGTAACATTTTAAAGAGTTGCCACATGCAACATCCTTGGCAGCGCCAAAACAACGCGCCACATTGTAGCAAGTTGCAATAGTCGGCAGAGCGCAGCGCCGTGTGGCAGCCGGTGCATAATATTAATAAGTAACAAAAACAACAAAAACTACAAAATATACATTTTTGCACTCACTGGTGGCACAGCGGCCGTTGTTGCTGCTGATTATGTTGATAGCAACAGCAACAACAACTGCAGCAACGCTGCCGCGGCAAATGCGCTCGAAATCAGGACGAAAGTGTGCCACGGAATGCAACATTGCGTTGCGTGTGTGCGTTGCATTTGTGTGTGTGTGTGTGTGTGTGCGTAAGTTTGTGCGCCGCCTGCCGCCATCACGCGTCGGCAGAGGCGCTAAAACAAATTTACAATTCGCAACTTTCAACTTGTGCCAAGCGGCAAATATGTAATGAAAAAGTTAAAAAAAAAAACAACAGAAACAACAACAAAACTGTGCACATTTTGTTGTTCTGGGTGGGTTGCACGACGCGCGGCGTGCTTCAGGCTCGTCGTCCTGCCGTTGCCGCTGCTGTCGCTAGTCGTGTGCACTTCGTTAGCGGCCGCCACTTGACTGGGCCGCACCCCGCCACCGCCTGCGCCCCATTCCCGACGGGCCGCACCAACGCCGACATATTGATGTATTTGTCTTGCGGTTTGCGCGCTCGCTAGTCGAACTCACGCAGCCATTTCGAGTGCGGCGTTGCCACTTTTGGAGTTCGCCTGCGGGCGGCGGGCAACGGGAAAGCTGCAATTTTTTTTCGTATTTTTTATTTTAAGCAAATATTTCGGATATTTTAAAGCGTTGCGTTCTCGCTACACTTTGTTGGACTTTAGAGAAATTTCGTTTCGTTCGCAAATGTGGCAACGCGCTGTGTGGATTTGAAGTTTATTTTAGCTCTTACGATGTCAAATACAGTTTTTACACATTAAACTCAAATTTAAATACGAAAGAATTAAGTTTTTGTATGAGATTACAATTTATATTGTTTCGAAAATTAGTTGTTCGTGGTTCGTATCGCTGGATTGTGCCAAAATAAAATACAATGCAATTCTTTAATGCATTTCACCGCTCGTACACATTTAATTCCCGCAAAATTACCATGCCTCCTAAAAGTATGCAATGCTGCTAACAAATGCCCGTTCAGTGTTTTTGTGTTGTGGAGCGAGAGAGCGAGAGCGAGCTGCCTGATCGTCACAATACGTACTTGGAAATTGCATAGAAATCAACATTTAGACCGCTGGGTAGGTTTTCCCATTGAAATATTTGCTATTGCAATGGAGAAGTGAGTGAGTTGGAGAGTGTAACCGAGGGAGTAAAGGGGCGTGTCGCGGGGCGGGAGCTCCAATTGCACACTGTCCAGTCGGCGCGCCTGTGTTGTTAATACAAATGTGTCAGCATATGTGTTGACAGCAGTTCGTCACTAATGGGTGACGACTGCTTATTGTCACAACAACAACAACAACAAAAGCAAAAACAACGGTCACAATAGCCGCAAAAACAACAATAATAAACAATTATTGCGAACACAACAACTAACAATTAGCATTTTTCATTCGAAATTCAAATTGCATTTAAAGGCGCGCAAGCAACGACAACAACAACAACAATGACAACAATAATGCAAGCAACAATTACTCGTACCTGCAGCAAATCTTCAAAGACCGCTATAAGCGCACATATGGACAGTTAGATGCGCGTATGGACAGTCGGTCGGTCCGTCAGTCAGCTCAACTGTCAGTTGGCGAAACGGACAAATGAACAAATGGACGAACGGACAGCAACAACGACGACCGCTTGCTGGTGGGAAAATGATTTTCTGGCCTTAACAAGCCACGTCCGCATTTTGTATGCAACAACAATCACAACAACAACAAATCGCATTGAAATCGTGCAAAAAAAGAGCCGCCGAATCAGCGGAAAATTCATTCTGAGTGTGAGCGCGCGCATCGACATGGGGGCGCGAAATTTGCCGCTTACTGCACAGCATGCAATCGGAGGCAACACCGAGCGCGCTGCGCCGCTGCACCGTGCGGCAGCGTGTCGCAAAGTGTCGTCAATGCGCCATAGCGTAAAATTAAAATCACATTTTGTGAGTTTGTGGCGCGCGCTTTTGCGTTTACGTGGCCGCCTGGCAGCTGCTTAGGCCGCGGCGGCAAATTGTCATTGTCAGCCGCCATTAATTGACATGCAACATTTTCGCATAGTCGTCGCGTACTTATAATTTGCTTTGCTTTGAGCGCGAGTTCCCTGCTTTAATTGGGTGTGATGGGGTGCCGCAGCAGCCAGCAGCGGCAACCAGTTATCCAGGCAGCCAAATCTGCTGCGCTGTGACAATTGCGCGATTTTTGAATTTTGCATTCATTGTTGTTGTTGTTGTTCTTGTTGTTGGCGCAGATCAAAGCGAATCATGCATACTTTCAAGTGCCATTTGAAAATGTTGAAATGAACGAAAGCGAATGGGTGCATAAAGTCCAAAGGGGGCGACAAAGCAGAGGTTCGAATTTTACCGCAAACAAATTTTACAAAATCCATTGTCTGTTTTAATTAAATTTACCAAGTTTTATGAGTTCATTTGTATCCTGGAAAAAATATGTTGCCAAATGTTTGCAACAAAACTAAATTAAACTAATTAAATCTAATGCGAAGCGATTGACACAAGTAACATTAAAGCTTTAAGTCGTCTATTCAAATCTCATTCAGCCGACACTAACCAAAGAAAAAACTCTGATTGTGGTAAACAGGGGTGGATTCAGAAAAATATTTCGGGGGGGGAGGGTTTCAAAAAGTAATTCCTTAACACTTATAAAATGCCTTTTAATTTGTATGTAGTTTTAAAATCTATCCTAATATTTCGGGGGTTTCAACCCCCAAAACCCCCTGAATCGGCCACTGGTGGTAAATGTGTTTATTCTATTGTAAAAGTGTAGATCGGCTGATGAGGGATCGCCTATACGTTGCATTGACTGAACTTGGTATCGCTGCAAAGCTCGTAAAGGTTGGAGGTGACCTCTCCGACCAACTCGATACGCAAGAAAGCCTCACGTATTCGATTCTTCAGTGAAATGCGTTTTTGCATCTGAAGCCTGATTTATATAAAATCCGAATTTTTTTTGCGCCTCAGACAGTTGTTGTGTTTGAAGAGGTCCTGTCCTACCAGAAGTCATAAAAAACGCAATGAGTTTTTAATCCTCCCCAGGGAAAGGATTTTGTGGAAATTGCCTTTTTTGTTTGCTGCTAGATGTAGCATTTCTGATTGAAAATGAGGACGAATTAGGTCCTCCTGATAAGAAATATACCACTTTTATTTTGCCTTTTTTGCCTTAAAAAGGCAGTTTGCCTTTTTCACCCATAAATGCCTTTTTTAGTGCCTATTTTACCTATAAATGCCACAAAATGCCTTTTACAAGATTTGTCGAGCGCCTTTTTATTTTTTTCTTTCGTTTTTAATATTTTCCCTCTTTTGTTTCGCAAAAATACCTTGAAACTAAAAAAAATTGAGTGGCAACATTGCAATTTCGTTAACTTATCGATGTTTTTACATTGATTTGATCATTCTTAAGCCGTTATTTTTTATTGTGCAGTGGAAAATTTAAAGAAAAAAACATGCCAAAAATAAAAAAGTTCGGTTAGCGCAAAAATTGTATGTATTTGTTTGTGATATTCGTACAAGTACGGCTTTTATGCTTTTATATGAGAAGTTAAAATATGAATTTAAAATATGTGCCTACATTTCAATTAAAATATCTTAGTTTTAGTTTTTAAACTATCTTTGAAAACCTTGATGTTCCTTTTCTTCAAAAAAAAAACGAGGTATAAATATTGTATGTTGCATACGTCAGATGAAATAAAATTATTAAAAAATACATACCGTTTCCCCTTTTTTTAGATTTTCTAGTATTTTTTTCTTAGTTTTAAATGCCTGTTTTTGCCTTTTTAATAGTTTTTAATGCCCTATTTTGCCTTTTTAGGCAGTTTTTAGTGCCTTTTTCTGCCTTTTTGGCATTTTTTAGTGCCTGTAAGTTCCTTTTTTGCTATTTTATTTTGCCCTTTTTATAGGTTTTTAGATCCTCAAAATCCTTTCCCTGCTTATAACATACCATCTGCCTTGAAGAAGAAGAAGGCGTCAGAGAAGACTTCGTTGCTTTGAGGCTGCTTTTCTGTTTGACCTATTCAACTTGTCAACCAACGACATTGACCGTCTGGACCGTTTCATAAGGAAGCACAAAGACTTCCCTCTTTCACCCGGGTGGGGTGTGTTGTTTAGGGTCCTTTCCTCTATTGTGATAACACATCGAGAAATCACCACCCCAAACTATCCCAAGAAAGCACACGTACTTCACTTTCTGTAGAAGGACTCACTAGGCTGACTTCTTCACTGACCATATAGACGATCCAGCCGATCGGATTATTCAAAATAAACGTATCTTTCTCAAAAGCTCAAATAGTTTCTATGAGTAATGGGGTATGTGATCCAATTATTGTTGTATCCTCTATGGCTTCTATGTCCTAGGTGAGCTCTCCTCGGAGCAGCCACTTCTACCTACCCTATCATGAGGTATCATGAAAGGGGAGTGATGTGCTTTACGATAGTCCCAGATTTCTTCCTTCCATTAGGCTAACTCATACATCAGTGATTTCTTACGTGCACTTCAGAGTATTTTTCGTAATTTCATGGACCATTTCGTTTGTTTTAATGGTTTTAAGTCCAGGAACACAACCAAAAAAATAACTCCCATTTTCAATGCCCATTGGCGAGGAAAGTCTGTGCCATATAAACTATGATTTGAATTGATTTAATTGCATTATCTTATTAATGATGTTCAGATATCAACTCTCGCCGTCTGAAGTCTTTCTCGGCAATACAGAATGTCTCCAAAACAGCACGCTAAATGTCCAGAAGTCGATATTATCCCTTATTTACTGGACTCCCGAGTAGAAACCAGTCCCAATTTCATTAGACAGCTGTGTGTCATCGATTTGGATGGCAATTTCAACATCTATTTCTATCAAATCTGTTCTCAGTCGAATTAAACTTTTTTAAACGACGAGAGGAGTTTAAATTCGACAAGCTACGAGTATCTATCAAAAAGACGGCGATCGTTCTGACTCAATGTTTAGCTTCCTTATTGAAAGTCACAGCTCGGAGTCAGAATAATTTTTATTTGTAAAACATTTCTATAAAATTTTAACTAAATTTTCATTTTTAAGATTTTTTTCAAATCATTAGAATCTTTAGACATCAATTCTTACATTTGTCTACTAAAAATTCGAAGTGTGTTCAAGAACATTTCCAAAACTTTTTGTTGCGCCAAGTGTACCGGACACGGATGAGGCGTGGAAACACTCTTTAGTGACCCCAGCTGTGGCAGCAATTAACTAATTGTCGACACAATTGTTGACGTTCTGTTGAAATGTACATACAGCCGTTTTGTTCGTATTATTGTTGTAATTGTTGTTGTTCTTTTAGTTCTTAAACGTTGTGTGTTGCTTCCAGTGTCATTAGTAAAAGTTTCCGATATGCCGTAAAAGTTTCGACCGTCCAACGGGCCCAGTTCGCCCAACTCTTCAATGGTTTCTCGCTTCTGGCAAATTGAGCCCTGACCGGCGGTTAACGGCACTGGGGCGGACCGTGTCAGTGGGCGGGCGGTGTGTACGGGTAATTGTGTTAAAATTATGAATGTGATAAGTTGTAAACTGCCAAGGAGGCGCAATAAAGCCGAAGCGTCGCCGAAACGTTTAAAGTCGCCCGGCCGGACGCAAATGACCGCAGCGACAGTTAGGCGGGTTGTTGCTACTGCCGCCGCTGTTGTTAACTAGTTAGTTGTTGGCAGTAAAGTGCGCCATTAAGTATTTACACAATAATTGCATTGGCATGCGACATCGAAGAGGGCACGGACGCGACCCACAACGAACGTCACACACTCGAAAGCAGTTTTCGAACAAAAAGCCTTCGAAACTCAGCTTTTCGCTGTGCAATAAGTGGCGGAGTGTGCATGTGCGGGGGGACGCATTGAAAACTATTAAATGTAAATTATTTTAACATTAATAGATTTTCTTGCCCTTTCGGCCCGCCTCGCTGCAGCGTTTTAGCTGTCTGCCAGCTACGTAGTTGTTATTGCTGCTATTTGTTTGGGCCTTGTTTACGCACAACGGGTCGCAAATCGCGATAGTTGATTGTTGTCAACTATCGACAAAAGTAACGAAAAGAATTTTGTTGTAAATTTTTGATTAGTGCGGAGTGAATGTCTCTGTGGAAACCCTGAACGAAAATGACTTTTTAATGTGTTGTCAGAATTGTTGGCGTAAGCACTGAAAAGTATTCAGATTAGAGAAAAATTCTTGCATAAGTGAGTGCAATATTTATGACGAAATGAGCGCAGAATAGTGGTCGACATATTTAATTCGCTCTGGGAACTGTTGGCATTCGTAAGGACTTTGGCTAATAGGAAAATAATGACATAAAGCGGCGAAATATTGCTTGAATGACATTTACTTAGTTGTACAAAATAAACAAAGGATTTGCAGGGAGGCTTTTTATATTCATTTATTTATTGTGTGAAAGATTATAAAACGTATTAAATTCACTTTTGGAGAGATATAATTATGAAAAATGGCTACTATTAACTTAAATTAATGAATTAAACATTTGACTTGATTACAAGATTTCGTGTGCTTGGGTATGTAGAGAGACCTATGAAGGACATTTGTGAAATACAGTTTCTCTAAATATTTATATACCTGAATATGTCAGGGTTGCCTCTAACTCGTTATTAATTCAAAAATATGTACAGATACGGAGTTGTAGATTGCATGGTTATATTTGGCGAATTGACTTATTCGGTGGTCGACTAAATTCATCGATGTCTGGGATTTCTGTACCAATATCTCTACTCATGGTCTGACTAGGAACATTAGAAGGCGAGTCTGGCGACGGGAATCGCTGCCATTATTCGATACACTGAAGACTCAAAACAGACAGTTTTTTGAAGCAAACAGCAGCTGAGCCGGCAAGATTTGACTCGAGAATGGATATCAACGATGGGGACACAACTTCCTATATAACCTTCACTACATCTCCCCTCTTGTGATCTCCGTAACAGAATTGAAGAGTACACAATAACGATCACTAATCACAATAATCATCAGGTTTCCGGTTCAAATTCAGGTTAGGTTTCAGTTTATTATGGCCAAAGTAAGATAGCAAGAAGCCAAATGTTCTTATAGCGTTCAACAAATCTGCACAAAGCATACATTAAGATATTCTTACGACCAGTGGCGCCCACAGGATTTTATTTTGGGGGGTTCGGTACACAATTTTTTAACCATCGAGAAGGCGCGCTATGAGCATTTTGCTCACACAATTTTTAAATCGATGAAATGTTTCTTTTCTATGAATTTTTTGTTCAATAAATTAACATACCCACCAAGCAAAATGTGAGAAATAGGCAAGAATCGTCAGAGGCAACAAATTGGCGACTCGCCGATTTATTGCCGCAGCGACAAATTAGCAACATGTCCCAAATACACGTTGTTTTTCAGGACTTTGAAATATCGAATTGATATGCTTTGTATTTCAGTGAGATTGATCGCATTTAAAAAAATTTTATTCATTCGCCGACGGTTCATTGATCAACAGCATTGATTCAAAACAATGAGAGCAACATTGAATCTTTGTATGCAAATGAAATTCCATCCCAACCAAAACTGACTGACTTTTTAGATATTGATATTTTCCAAACAATATGATGTATTTAGATATGAAAATGAATCGTCCAGGCGATATGAAAACAACTCGTCCAGGCGATATGAAAACGACTCGTCAAGGCGATAAGAAAATGACTCGTCACGGCGATAAGAAAACGACTCGTCACGGCGAGTTGCTTTCGGCGGACGTTTTAGAACGACTGGTGATACGAAATCGATATGTTGGCGATATTGCCGGCGAAAAATTTGTTGCCGGGAGCGACTCGTTTTCTTATTGCCGGCAACAAAAAATGTCTGGTGGGTATTGTTTTAACTTGAATTCGCTAAACTTTTGCAACACGAATAATTTGGTAGTATACATTAAAATACATTAAAAACGAAATTTGTAACAATTCCAATATACTTAAAATTGACACTAATTCCTCATTTGAGCAAAATGCTTACGCACGACAACCCAGGCGCGCCTTCTCCAGGGTTAACCTAATACAGTTTTTAATTATATTTTCTAAACAAAATGTTTGTTGGGTTTAAATTTTCAAATTCCGTCTTTGGTGCGCCATAGATCAATTGAAACTATTACTCTTTCCCTCACTCAAAAAGATAAAGGAGCCATGGATTCGGTTCACTCCTTTTGTCAATGTCCAATGTTCATACAGTCGAACTGATTCAAGTATTTCGGGCAACGATTCTTCACATACATAACAGAGATAACGGAAGTAAAAATATCTCGTCTACTCAATGTCAACTGAGAGAGCAAATTAAACTTCTAACCAAAACCTCCTTTAGGGGGTATGCCCCTCCTGGCACTCACAGAGGGCATTCACTATGGATAACAATGCCTCGAAGTGGAAGTACGGACTTACTTCCTTTGAAAATAATCCAACCTAACTTAACCAACCTAAATCTCGCTGCCTTGTTGCCGAAGCTCCTTAAAAATGGCCGCTCAATGAAAACTACATCCGGTCAACATTTGTCTTGACTACGAAAAACTTTCTTTACATAGTTTTTGCAAGAGTAATTTTGAACCGATTAGGTTGTCGGTTAATTGTTGCCATTAAAAATAAGTGAACATTTCAGAAAAATTATGGTGTGCGTTTGTCTTTTCTGGTAGTCGAAAGTTTCTTGTATCTTGGCTAATAGTGAAATGTTCAAGACGATTTTTATATTCATTACGAAACTCCTGCCATGCGATACAAAGCAACCGAGCAGCGGCGGCAGTCAGCGGGGAAGAGGGCCGTCAGCGGCTGAAAGCAGCCGGGCCACACATTCACACTAACGTGCAATTTAATCAGCATAAACGCGCAGATACAACAAAGACCGAGGCGCACACAAACAAACAAACAAACAGATAAACAAACGAGCAAACAAACAGCCAGCCCGACAGACGCGCTCTGAGCACGAACAGAACAAAGCGCAAGGAAGAAGCATCCCGGCAAGACGGCAGGAGCGTTTGGCTGACGGCCGAAGCGGAAAGCAGGGAACAGTCGAGGGGGGGTGCTGAAGTGAGTTGAAAGACGGCACAAGCGTCTTTTTGGCGCCAGTGTGCAAAAATATCAAAGATTCCTTTTTTTGATTGTCCAGTCGGACGAGACAACAAAATCCAACAACAACAACAACAAAGAATAAAGAGAAGCATAAAAATGCGCAGATGAAAAAGTAGAAGTCGAAGAAGAAGGAACATACGAAGAAGAAGCAGCACTACAAGAATTGGTAGAAGCACTGCGGCGAACAGACTCGCAGTCGACTGGATGGTAGAAGGCAGAGCGTGAATGCGCAATAAACGAAAGCGGAGAGCGATGATGGCGAAGGCAATTGATAAAAACACAATGCAAAAATTATGCGGCTCATTTTTAATAACTCGAAATGCGGCACGAACAGCGGATGGCAAAGAAGCAGGCAGACGGACGAACGGACTGAGGAACCGCTGGATGGATGGATGGATGGATGGGACGGCAGCACGACCGCGCAGACAGCTGGATGGCAGTGCCAAAAAAGTGTCACCGCGTACAAAACTGTGAGCCGCATGCGCAACCACAGTGCGCCACAGGCCGCAACAATTGCGGCGACCAAGTTGTTGTTGTCGATCGTGTTGTCAGTTGTCTGTTGCTGTTCTGGCTAATAATTCTGAATGTATTTGTGTGTTTGTTTTAAAAGTCTTTAAGTGATAACATGTTGTAGTTGCAATGGCGGCATTAATTTTGACATTTTCGGCGCGGCCTCGTCAAGGACAGCAGAGCAGCCAAAGTTATAAAGTCAGCCAGAACAGCCTGAAACATTGCGAAGCGCCCAAAACTTGAATAAAAAAATCGAAAAGAGAACAGACATGTGCCCAGAGGAAGCGGTTAGTGGCACAACAACAACAACAACAACAAAATTCAACAAGCAAAAACGCGATAAGCATAGCGCCAAAGACCGGCTCCGGACCAAATCGAGAACGTCGTATTGGAAACACGAGCAATCGATCGAGCTTGGCGGCTGCCGATGCCGGCCGCAGCGAGCGCAAAATGTCAAAATCGATGAATTAGCGGTTCAGTGAATGTGACAAACATTTCCTAGATACGCGCTGACAGATCAAAGGCGCACAGGCGGCTGGCTGGCGTTCGCGTCCGCGTGCGCATCGAGCGGCGGCCAACGAAAATGTGAAAGCAAAGTAAATGAATCGATCGGATAGTCGTCGTCACTTGCTGCGCAGGAAACTGATTAACGTTTATCGTACGCTTAGGTGCCGCCGCCGATGAGGCGTCTAGGGTCGCCGCCCGATCTGTGGCGCAGCGGCGCGTGCAGGGCGAAATTTGCGGTGCGATTGATTTGTTTCGCATTTCCGGCCTTTCTGATCGCTTCGACGCTCATCTTTCAGACTCTTAATTGGCAGTTGGTGTAAGCTGTGTGCTTTTGTTGTAATGTCAGCTGATGTCTTTTCATATGAAAATCGTGCAGTTATCTGCTCTGAAATGCTGTTTTTTATTTCGACCAAATCGAATTCGCCAAACGCTGCAAATAAAATCAGCAAAAAAATACAAAAAAAAAAATGTCGCTGTCACTTAGCGGCCGCCGCCAACGTGTTTCCGAATTAGTCAGTTGAAAACTTTGCCCGAAAATCGGCGGTCTTTATGTGTTGTTTGGGTGAACTGAAGCGGCAAATCTTCGGTTAAAAGGATTAGTTGGATTTGTCTCGTGGCAAATTCACGCTTGAAGCAAGCGCGCGTCCGGCGGCCAGCTGCGCGTTGGGCGCTTTTGGTGCGCTTCATTTGCTAATTGATGGCATTTAGTGGACGTTTAAGGGATTTGTTTGACGTTCGGCGCAGTCTCACATTCTGAGAAATTGGCGCTTGCCATGAAAGAATGTCAACTTGAGCTAAGAAAAAGAAAACAATTCAAAATATGTTGAAGACAGCGTACAAAAAAGAAGAATGGATTAAACGTGGGCGAAATGGAGAACTATGAGTTGGAAGATTGAGGGGGCGCAGAAAATGAAGAAAAAAAATAGAAGAAAAAATATGAAGAACAAGAAAGAAATCAATATCAAAAGTACAGGACAGATTTGGTAAGGAAGGATATGTGTAGTGTGTGTCGCACTTCCACTCGATGGCCCAAATGACTCATTGTGGATCCCTTCTTGTGTCACTTTAAAGGTAGCCATTAATCTAATCCAGGACGAATCAGTTTGATCTTTGGATGTAGGAGAGATAGATACGAAATTTCTATCCAGTTTCGTCAGAAATCTTGACCTTAGGGTGCGGAGACGAAGCTTCTACAGAGTTGTGTAGTGGAAAAGGAAGTGTTGTATTGTTTTCACCTTTTTCTCTTTTACTACGCTCGGCACTGTCTATAAGATCGGTTGACAATCTTGTAGTGTTGGAAAATCGAAACAAATAAATAAATCAATCAATCAATCAATCTACCCATATAGATTACTGTAGTTCCTGCGGCCATTACTGGACGTAAGAACTAATTTAAAAGCGTTTTATACTTAAGCTATGAGGAAGAAATGTTTATGGTGCAGTCAAAAGAAGATCTAAAGAAAGTGAGAAGAGAAGACTTACGAGAAAGAATATGGTTTCATATGATGACAAGAATGAAAGCAGTTAAAGAAGTTATGGGGTAGATTATCGTCAGATTCATTCAAACGTCAGGCTGTCTTCGACATCCACTGAGCACCGGGGCTTGAAACACTATTGGGCCGTAGCATTGAATCTTAAAGACCTCCGAGTATAGTGGCCGACAAATCTGTAAACTTCCTGTACTACCTGATCTAAGTTAAGGCTACATTGTAAAGGGAATTCCACAGGCTACAATATGATAACAAACTTATTGTACCTTAGTAATGGATTTATTCGAAAAAAAAACCGTTCAACAAATTTGTATAAAAATATATTTTTTTCGCTTAAAAATTTTTATTAGTACATTTTACGTATATAATGTTGTACATTAATAGAAAGGTAAGACAAAGACCTTTCGTTTGATACCCATATCGTGTAAATCAGTTCGAGATTAATTGAGTTTTTTTAATAAAAATTTTGAACTTTGACCCAGAGCTAGGCAAAATTTGTAGTTTGTTAGATGCAGAAGCCAACCCTCTATATAAAAGCATACTCATTTATTTTTTTCACGACGGTTCGCTATACTACATTTATGCCTCGATGAAAGTGGGGTTTTTGGGACATTTTTGTCGAAAACACAGTTTGAATGTATTTTTTTTATTGGTGTCTTAAGCAAATTTTTTGGTCGTTAAAATATCTACAAACTTACCGAAGACAGTAAAGCGATATTCAGAACGGCTTAGGACCAATTAGCATTTAAACATTCGAAGACTTAAGCGACGAACTCGACTGAAATGAGCAAAATTCAAGGTCGGATTTCTCGTAAACTAGAGCCAATCCAGCCGAACGCCTGGTTGATCTGAACTTAGTATACATATAGAAAAGTCGCTCAGTAGGTGCCCAGCTTGTTATTAATAAGAGTGAGAGTTAATTAATAAGAGTGGGAAGAAACATAATTTTAAAAAACAAAAACTGACATAAAGGACAACAAAAAGTTATGTGAAACAGAGGAAAGAAACCGATACAAAAATAAATATAGAAAACTACAAAGAAGGTGGGACAAACCGATGCAGGAGGAAAATAAGAATTTCAAGATTTTAATTTATTAAGATTTTAATTTTAAGTTAAGAAGTTTTTAATAGGAAAAGTATTGAAAAATAAAGAACAGGTAGAAGAGAATGTTTAAAAAAATAATAAAAAGAAAAAAAAAGCTAACACAAGAAACAGTAGAAACAAGAAGTAAAGGAAGATATGAGAAAGAAGAAAGAAACTGACAGAAGGGAAGCTTAAGAGGTATGAGAAAGAAGGGAGAAACAGACAGAAGGAAAGAAAAGCATAAGACGGTATGAGAAAGAAGTAAGAAACAGATGCCTGAAAACGCAAGAAAAATTATGAAGAAACTAATACTAAAAACTAATACTAAAAAAGTGAAACTAATACTAAAAAAGTTAAGAGTTACAATATGAAAGGAATTGGAATCGGAAAAATTAAAAAAAAAAATTTTTTTTAAGATAAAAAAAAAAATAAAAATATTAAATAGTCTAAAGCAGGGGTGCCCATGCCCTATGCTCTCGTTCCTCATTTGTTTTTGTAAATGCTCGTCGGCATTGGCTGAGCATTCTAGTATACACACACAGCACAGTATGCTTTGTTGGTACAAATTGGCGACAGTTATCTTCCACGTAGGTTTTGTTGTTGTCTAGCGTATGAATTCATTTTTATGTATTGGTGTTTGCTCTTCCATAAGAAGATTTTGGGCACCCCTGGTCTAAAGAATGCGAAGTTGAAGGAAAGAATCACAGGAAAAAATTATAAGAAATGGTATAAGAAAGAAGAATGAAACTGATGAAAAAGAAGTGACACAAATTACACTGAGGTACAATAAAATTTAATCAAGCAAATGTAAAAAATTGAGCTAGAAAAATTATTAACTAAAAATATTATGAAGAAGGAAACGCAGGAAGAAATTGTAATAAATGGTATGAGAATGAAGAAGGAAACTGATGAAAAAAAAAATGAGACAAATTACACAGATGGACGAGGAAATCTTATAAAGAAAATGTAATAAATTGAGCTACAAAAATGTTTAACTAGAAACATTATGAAGAATGAGATCGAAACGCAGGAAAAAATTTTAAGAAATGGTATGAGAATGAAGAAGGACACTGATGAAAAAGAAATGAGACAAATTACACAGATGGACGAGGAAATCTTATAAAAAAAAAAATATAATAAATAGAGCTAGAAAAATTTGTAACTAGAAACATTATGAAGAAGGAGATCGAAACTGATGCAAGTAGAAGCAAAAAAATACAAATAAAAATGAATAATTCGAAGCAAGAAGGTATTAAAAGGGGGGGAAAGGAAGAGGGTGAGGAAAGAGCAATAAGCCGTTGTTAAAATTTATAAATAGTGAGAAACAGAAAGCCACTGAATAAGTACTGAAGAATAAATAAAAAAGAAGTCAAAAGAGAACACAAAGTAGACGAAAACCGAGTGGTGAACGTTCAGCGTAGGCGAAGAAAGCCAAATCGCCTAATTGCCGACTAAACGTTACAACTCACTGTAACTGCTGGGAATAAAGTGAAGGAAAATATGGAAATTTTACGCACTGACAGAAGAAATATGTGAAGATAACAACATTTTGATGGGGGAAAAATCGTTTGGCTCAAAGACTAAACGCTTGAGTGGCCGCACAAAATTCACATTGGACGCGTTCGGGGCGCTTATCGCGGCGTCTTAATCGTGAATGGGCCATTTAGTTGCACTAGACTACGTTTTAATTTCGGCGGACTGAATGAACTGGCGCGCTGGATGCTCTGCACGAGCAATGGCACATTGAATCATGCGGTGGCATTAAATCATCGCCGAAATATTCACATCGTCAACAAAGCGGCTGTTATTAGCAGCAACAACACTTGCGGTGCGTTGCGGTGCGGCGAGGCGAGTCGAGTTGGCGTTGGTGCTGATAGGAAGGCGGCATGCAACATTTTTCGCTTTCTATGCTAACGGAATTTTGATGGCGGTGCTGTCGGCTGTCGCTGGTGCCGAGTGCCGAGTGCTGAATGCTGTCGTCGCCGGCGGGGCGAAGGGTTGCCAGTTGGCGGCATTTTCGCTTTGCTACACCATTTTGGTTTCAAAATAATTTGTGCCCCCCCGCCTTTTTTTGTTCGTCGTGCGTTTGCGTTTGTCGGACGCGGACGCGCTAATTCGATTCAATTTAACTTTGTTGTTGGCCGTTGTGCGCTGCTCATTTAATTTCTCGCCATATTTAGCGGGCAATTAGTAGCGTTTAAACGCAACTTCCGGCTATCAAAGAGCCAACAACAACTGCGACTACAACAGGCGGCGTAGATGGGAGAACAATGCGCGCGCGCACACAGGTGCGTCGGTTGCGCCGAGCGGCAGCGCGTCGCTTGGACGCACGCTTAATTAGGCGTTGATTTAGTGCGCAGCGCGCATTCGATAGCGGCAAATAAACTAAAACAGTTTTGTCTGCGCAATCATTTAGAAATAAATTCGCTTAAATTAATTAATTTAAATGTTCGTCGACCAGTCGGCCAGGCGGCTGCCGCCCCTGCGAGCGTGCCTAATTTATGCGCTTTTCTATGCACAGCACAGCACAGCCGCGGCCGGTGCGAGCGAGACGGCGCACACTTGCAAGCGGCCGCGTGCGCATGCGCAAAGTCGCCAAGTCGTAAAGTCGGCAAATGTGGCCGCCGCCGTTTGGCGCACAACTGTCAAACGTCGATCCACGAACCCGTCACGCTACGTGTTGCTATTATATTATGGCTTTGTTGCTATTGTTGTTGTTGTTGTTGTTTTGTATTTTTGGCGCGTTTGAGGTGCCACCTACCGAACGCGCCTCGTGAGACTTTGTGGCGCGTTTTATGATTTTGCATGAGTGCTGCGAAAAACCCCGCCGCCGAATACGCTTTGATTCTCCAGCGACATGCTAATTTATTGTTAATGTCGTTATTTATTTTTATTTTTGTCACCCGTTCGTTGTTTTTGTTGTTGTTGCTTTAGTTATGAGCTGCGTAGATTAGACGCCAATTTTGTTTTGGTTTTTTTTTTACGGAAATTACGTGAAATTGTCAGCAAATGCGCAGCATTAATAAGAATTAAGCGCAAAACAACAACAACAAACACTTTGAAAGTTACAACAACACCAATGATTGCAATCGAATTGAATTTCATTGATTGTGCGGGGAAATGTGGCAGAAAAAAATTTCTAGATAATAGCGACAGAAACAATGTTTTTGAATATTTTTGGTATTTAGCTGATTTCCAGCGGAAGTAATTAAATCAGATCTATTTATCTAATAATTAAGTGAATTTGAAATTCTAGTGAAAATAAATTATATAACAAACTAAATAATTAACGTACATTAAATACATATTTAAAAATAAATTAGAGATTAATTAAAAAGATTTAAATAATTCTTCATTAATTAATTAACTCTACATTTAATAATTAATTGTCAATAGGATCTATAATTTTATTAATTAATTATTTTCATTAATTATTTAATTAATTTTCTAATTATTCCTTAATTGTTATTTAATTATTACTTAATTCTTAATTAATTATTTAATAATTAACTAAAAATAAATTTAAAAAAAGTTAAATAAGTGATTTAAATTTAATAATTGTTAGATTAAATAATTTTTTTTAATTATTAACACAAAATTATTAGTTATATTAATTAATTAATTATAAATAATTAATATAATGTCTGTAAATTATATTTTGTGATCTATTTTTTGTTTATTTGGTTATTTTTCACCGATTAGTTTACATTTCATTGAATGGATTATTACATCTTGATTTTATCATTCTTAATTTTTCAAATCAATAGATAACTTTTTTAATTCATCTATTGACCAACCATTCATGGAATTTGAAATTCTAGTGAAAATGAATTACATAACTAATATAAATAATTAACGTAAATTAAATACACATTTAAAAAATAAATTAGTGATTAATTAAAAAGATTTAAATAATTCTTCATTAATTAATTAATTCTAAATTTAATAATTAATTGTCAATAGGATCTATAATTTTATTAATGAATTATTTTCATTAATTATTTCATTAATTTTGTAATTATTCCTTAATTGTTATTTAATTATTACTTAATTCTTAATTATTTATTTAATAATTAACTAAAGATAAATTGAAAATTAGCTAAATAAGTGATTAAAATTTAATAATTGTTAGTTAGATTAAACAATTAGTTTTTAATTATTAACACACAATAATTAGAAAGGAAAAAATTTGTTATCAATTGATAACAGTAATTAAGAATTATTTAATTATTAATTATTAATTATTTATTATATTTAAAGGTTATACAAGTGGCACCCCTTAAGAATTTAAATTGAAGTGATTTAAACTGAATAACTTATTAATAAATTTAAATAAATAATTTTTTTTTTAGCAATAAATGTGTTGTCAATTAATTAAAAAGTAATTAAGAATTAATTAAATGTTAGTTGTTATGCTTACAAAATTCTCAAAATATCTGCTGATATCAGCCAAACGTATTGCTTCGCTCCCGCCCAGCTCGAACAACGCGAGCGCGCTTTGCTCCTTTGTTGCAGCCATGTTGCGCGGCCCCTTTCGAACACGCCACCAACGCAACACTTGCCACTTTATTCACGCAACGAAGCGTACATCCAATGGTGACAAGTTTATGATGTCTCATCACATAAAGAGACAAAAGCCACAACACCAACAATTACAGATGAGGGCCCAACGCAACCGAAGTGTTCTTTGGCTTTGCGTTTCATTTTGATTTCGGGAAAAGAAACGAACGCAAACGCTTTATGAATATTTAATTGAATAATTTAATAAAATCAACAACAACAACAACAACAACACCAGCAACAGTGTGCATGCGTGTGTGTGTGTGAGGCACAAACCTGTAGCCGAGCGGAGTCGAACGACGAAAC
Source organism: Melieria crassipennis (assembly GCA_963668005.1). NCBI lineage: Eukaryota > Metazoa > Arthropoda > Insecta > Diptera > Ulidiidae > Melieria > Melieria crassipennis. Next base: position 42,413,467 of record OY764962.1, read on the forward strand.
GAAAATACTACAAATGGTAACAGCACGCAAACGGCCATAATGCCAACAACAAAAAAATATGATTTAATAAAATTCATTCACAACAAATCTGTCCGCACTCGTTGTGTGTTTTTTCTCGCTTTTTGGTTTTTGAGTTTTGTGAAATTTTCATAAAAGTTTCGTGATCTGTTTTGCTGATGTCGCGCTGGCGCTGCTGTTTCAGTTGTTCTTGTTGTTGTTATTGTTATCGAACACACACACACAGCCCAGCGTGCAGCAGAATCAAATCAATTTGCTGTCTGCATTTGGTGCAAGCGAAAACAACAACAACAACAACAGCATTTTGTGAAAATGACACACACCGAGGCAAAAGTGAGCCGACGACGCGTCGAATGAAATTAAAATTCAACAATGAAAACTATTAAGAAAATATGCAGACGCAACGCGTACCACCAGTTAACCAATTTGGTGACTTCTTGGAAATCTCATTCGAACAGCCAATAATAAGAAATAATTTTTCATACAACAAACAATAATATTTTATAGCATATCCAAAAAAAAAAAAAACTGAATATCAGACGACGCCGTGTTGGGTCATTGGTCATTGTTGTGGCGCGACATTTTTGTTTTTATTGTTTTTATTTAATTAAAAATCAACAAAATTCATCAGGAACGAAAATACAACAACAACAATACATACTAACAGTTACGAGTAGTAATGAGCGGCAGCGCAGAGGCGCCTCTTGGTGTCAGCTGTAACTCGATAACGAGTTATTATGGCCACATTTGATCAACTAAAGTGCGACTGTTTTGCATGTCGCTATAAATTTTAACAGATTTAATTTGAATTTCAATTTTCTACAGATTTTTTCGAAGCGTTTTCTGAGATTTACTCAGAGTTGTAATGTGTAAAGGTTTTGCTGGAGACAACAACTGATTCAGTCTGGACACTTTGATTCAATCTATCTGTATAATCTATTTTATGATCTATTTTGGGCTATTCCAGTGGCGGATTCAGGGGGGTTTGGGAGTTGAAACCCCCCCGAAATATGAGGATCGACTTAAAAAGTACATACGAATTAAAAGGCATTTTATGAATTTTAAAGAATTACTATTTTGAAACCCCCCCGCAAATATATTTCTGAATCCACCCCTGGTCTATTCGGTTATTTTTCACCAATTCGTTTACATTTCATTGGCGTGATTATTACTTTTTGATCTTATCATTCTTAATTATTCAAATCAATAGATAACTTTTTTAACTCATCCACTGACCAACCATTCATGCACTTTATTTTGTATTATCTATCTAGCATCCGGTAGCCTCAACTGTCACATAAAATGTTTCATAAACTATAATTAAAAAAACAATAAAAAATAATCTCTCGCAAGTCACTGTTAAATTAGGAAAGCAAAGATCTTTAACTCTATCCACAATCTTCCTCTTCTACCACTTATTTCTTTCTGCTTTCCCTTTGGCTGCAGAACAACGGAATAATGCGCTTCTGAACCACTTTGGCTCATCAATGTTATTGGTGTAATTTATCTCCAAATTCTGTCCAATACTTTTAGTAAACTGCATTTAATTTGTCTCTATTACCTTTATTGGCAAACCGTAACACAATACCGGGTTTTTAAGTCAGTATATTTGTTTCTATTATCTTTCCTGTCTCTATAATATTCCTGATATCTGTCTCATTTGTCTCTTTTTGCTTTCAACAATATAATCTCCAAAACTTGATCCATTAGACAGATACAACTGATAACAACAACAACTATTCTTTTACCAATTTTGTTTATTGAAACTTTTGACTTTGCTCGAATCGCTCTTTTCATAATAAATATTTTCATATTGATCTTATAACCAACTACACTGCACAACAAAATCAAAATTTGTTTAAATAACAAGGTTCGGACAACGGATTCTGATATGATAGGGGGCCAAAAAAAAATATATGTGTAGCGGCGTTTTGAAAGTTTACGTCTGAATTTTTTTTTAGGGGGTCAAGGTTTTCCCCCTTTTTGCACATTCTTATGGTGAATCGGCATACGAAAACCATGTAACCTCACATTTTAGGTAAATGATGTGTTCAGCAATTTGATGTAAAATACTACGAAGAACATTTTTGTGGAGCATTTTAACCCTGTAGCTCCTATTTGTATGGGTCAACTTGACCCTTTCTTCTTAAATGCCAAAAATGTCCTCTAAAACAGGACTTTTTAAGGACAAACTGTACCGCGAAAATATTCTCCATAAAATTCTACTATAGGTCTCTGAATACATCAAAGCTCAGAAATTAACTTGAACGCCAGAGTTAAGCCAAAACTGAAAATGTGTTTAAGTGTTTATTTCGTAGTTATTCAAAATTGGTAATAATTATAATTGGTAAATATGTAATTATTTAGAAATCATGAAATGAAAAGATTATAAAATCAATTCGGTTATTTTCTTCATCAATGGCATCACTGTTCTAATTAATCTTCAACTTCATTAAAAACGTTTAACTAATCTTTTCATATTGATCTTATAACCTGATTTTAGGTTTTAAACTATGGCTTGGAAAGATCATTAAAACAATTCAAACCTTTTTTGATTGGAATCACTGATTTAATTTTTCTTCTACTCCATGAAATACGTTTCACATGGGTCCGTACTCAATTTGTTGAATCTAATCTTGTTCCACCTATCTAAATACTTTTACCAATCGAATCTCTTTTCATTGATTTCAAATTTGTAAATCAGTAACTATTAACAACTCGTTTTGCTAATACAACATTCGTTAATCTGAACTGACTTCATTTTAAATATTGACTGCAATTTTTTACTTTAATCGAGTCACTGCTTATTTTGGCTACTCACTGATTCCAACAATTCGTTTTTGAATGATCTAATAGCTTGACTTTAAGCAGATTTAAACTCGTCTCATTGATTAAATTGTTCTGAGCATATCTGGTGCAAATTTTTAAATTAGTCATTAATTTAAATGCATTTTTTTTAGGTTTTTTATATGTTCCCAATAACCCTTTGCGTCACTTTTCGCTAAACCAATATCCACTTATGGGGTAGTGAGTTAAAAAGGTTTTTAGTCTAAAGAGGAAAACTCGGATGTGGCTGACTGCATGCAAACTTCAGAAGACACCTTAACTTTGTTGAGAACTTTACCTGTAGATGGTTTAAAGCATGCCGAACGATTGCATAATGTAAATCTTTTTCTAGCATACAAAGATATTCGTAGCCATTCATTGTAAAGAATGGGCTATGGACTCTTCAGAAGAACCAACTCGAAATAACACGAAATAACTCAAGACAGCTAATTCATTCGGTTAGATAAACATGAGCGGGGGATGAAAACGGATCTACTAGATGGTCTGTACTGGCTTATAACTTAACTAACTATTTATTAACTATTGGTAACAAATTTATCCTTTTTGGTTGGATCAACACGCACCCAAAGCACAAATGAGATCTTAGTACGAGAACTGAACCCATCCTCCTCTCGCTTGCGACTCAATACTTGAACCTTAGCTGAGTCACCATGCCATATTTGCCTTAATTTGCCTACGAAAAGGCAGCTGAGCGAATTGAAAATGGCCATTTTTTTAACACACATATTTTAGATTTGCTTTTTTAACTTTGAAAAATCTCCGCCTCGGCGTTGTGTCTTTGTGAGGCATTTTGCCGACTTGTGCGCCTAATGCGGCAATATTTTTTTTATTTTTTTTTATTTTTATTTCATTGTTTAAGTAATCCAGAAGTTTTGTATTACAATTCATACAGATTACTACGAGAAGTACAGTGAGATATATAAATATCCTAGCTAATTAAATCATTCAACAGCAGTTTAAAATGAGTTTCGGAATAGGAAAAATCCAAAACAAAAGAATTTGAGAGCGAGTTCATTTCTTTTAAAGCTCTAAAAATTGGGGCAAAAGAAGCGTAATTTGTTCTTACCCTTTCCAAAGCGAAAGTGGCATGATTTCTTAACGACCTTTGCGGAATAAAAAAATTGATACGACCGAGTAGGCAAGGACAGTCTATCGCACCCCGTATTAGGTTAAAGACAAAGGTAAGTGAGAGAATACTTCTCCTACCCTCCAATGACTTTAAATTAATAAGTAGACATCTAGACTGGTATGAGGGAATGGGGTAAACAAAATGCAAAGAACGTAGGGCATAACGAAGAAACCTTTTTTGGATTCGTTCAAGTCGATTGATGTGACACGCATAGTAGGGTCTCCAAATGAAGGCCGCGTACTCTAGCTTAGACCGAACCAGGGAGGTATAGACCAACTTTAGAGTATACGGATCCGTAAAATCAGAGCTGAAACGGCGAACAAAGGACAGCATAGAGTATGCCTTTGCAATCGTGCTGTTTAAATGACTTTGGAAAGAGAACCTATTATCAAACACGACACCAAGATCAGCAATTTCAGTAGGATTCACTAGGTGACAGCCACCAATGTTGTAAGAAGTGGGAATAGGGGACCGGGATTTTGAGTAGGTCACATGGAAACACTTATTTATATTTAAATTAAGCTTATTTTCTTCACACCAAAGGACAACGTTGTCAAGGTCCATTTGAAGATTGCGAGAGTCTGAGAGACACGATATTGATGAGTAAATCTTCAAATCATCAGCATACAAAAGGTACTTGGAGAATTTAAAGCAACTGGCTATGTCATTGATAAAGATTACAAAAAGAAGGGGACCTAAAATACTACCCTGGGGTACGCCAGAGGAGGCAATAAAAGGATGTGAAAATACATTGTCAACTACAACAACACAATTACGGCGAGCCAGATAAGATTTCATCCATCTTAAGAAGATAGAATGAACTCCAAGACTATGTAACTTCGAAAGCAACAAAGAGTGGCTAACCTTATCAAACGCTTTTGAGAAATCCGAAATATTGAATGAGCTTTGCCGCAAAAATTGTTCACTTCTGTCAACACATTCCATTAATGCTGCTATTGTTGTCATTGCTGTTGTTGTTGTTGTTGTAATTATAAGTGCATACGTGCCGGCAATGCAATTGTGCGTGCATCGGTCGGTCCGTCCTTGTGTTTGTCCGTGCCCGCTGTGCGTCCACCTGTGCGTGCCGCAAATTGCCGCATATTTTATTTATTTGCCTCTCACTGTTCGAGCGCCGACAATTGTTTGTTGCAGGTTTTGCAAAAATTTTCAATATGCACTCACACTTGCCGCCCCCCCAACCTCCGCTCCATTCGCCGCGCTCACTTAGCGTTGCCATATTTCATATTTGTTGGCTTTTATTGACGCTCGCACGCAAAGAGTTTCGAGTTTGAAGCGAAAATGCTCGATTAAAAGTTTGAAGCTTAGAACATTTGATGCGACTCGTAATTGCTTTCGCTGTCGGCCCGCACTTTTCGTAGCCAAAGTGCGGGCCGACACGCTGCGCAACAAGCATTAACATATAAATTACTTTTCAATATGCCCATCGAACGCCCTACACGCCCACCACTCATCGCACCGTGACGGCATGTCGAGCGTGTGTGCGTGCACACACATTTACGTGTGAAATTTTGCACGTCAAGATACACGTAAACATTGCGCACCCGCACACCACCACCACCGCTGCCACTGGCGCCAACGCACAACGCCAACGCAGTCGCTGCCAAAGTTTATGCAAATTTAGCTGCAGCGCTTGCGGCCAATTGAGAATGAGCGCATTACCATCAATTGTCGGCATTGCACACGACGCGCTGACGGGCAGCGAGCGGGTAGCGAGCGGCCAACGACCAGCGGCCCACACCCTGCAGCCCAGCCAAATATTCGACCAGCCGCACTGCCAATGCCGCAAAGTGGTGCAATTCAGTTTTGTCTGCGACTCGGCAAAAATACTTTTCCACTTTGAAGCATTCCGCTCGGCTACTCCCGAGCGGCCGTCACTGCCCCAAATACACGACGACACCTTTGCTTGCTGCTTCTTGCTTGCCACACATGTCTTTGCCCTCTGGGCTGCACTTATTGCATTTGTCTAAAGTGGAAAAAAGTGTATGAAATCCGCTGTTCATATGAAGAGCGATGAGTGATGAAGTCCATTGAGCTCTGTGCTCTTCGTTCCGCTCTCGTTCGGCCGCTGTTATAAGTTGATTAGAACTTAAACAACGTGGCGACAGACGTATCGAAGAACAAGTCTGACAATGGATAAACGAAAAAAAAATAATGTGGAAACAGTAGCTGTACAGTGTTGCCATCTTTTTTTGAATAAGACAAAGTTATATGAGCTGGTCGAGGTGTTGCCAAGCTGGCGTCACAATTAAAGTTCATTGAGGTCCATTAATATACTTGTGGTTGGAATTACAAAAATGAAAGCTCTCTAAAAGGACTCTGTAGTGAAGGTTATTAGTAGTGTCCGACTGAATATTCGGTTTCGGTTTGGGCCCAAATAAGTGGTTTCGGTTTCAGTTTCGGTCAAAAAATGGCCGAACGGCCGAAACCGAAACTTTCTAGAATATTTTTTACATTTTATTGTGTAGCAGATATATAGTGAAATGTGGAGTAATTTAGATGCCACCAATGTAAATAAACTTCTTTTTTAGCATTATATTGAATTATTTAATTTTGAATATTAGCGAGTAAGGTACGAAAGGGTGATTTTTTCATGTTTATGTTTTTAAAAAATGAACAAAATTGTTTTAATTAATAAGTATTTATTTATTTATGTTATGTTTGTTTGTTTGTTCTTTATTTACCTAATGTAAAATTGGTTTGTTGAAAAAAATGCTTGATATGGTGATTTTTATTTAAACTAGAAAGTTTCGGTTTCGGCCGAATATTAAAAAAAAACCGAAATTCGGTTTCGGTTTCGGCCGAATATTAAAAAAAACCGAAATTCGGTTTCGGCCCAAAAAAGATGTTTCGGTCGGACACTAGTTATTAGTTTTGGCTTATTGAGGCCTACGAAGTTGTGTTGACTGGAGGATCTACCACACAACTCAACTCTGTATCCAATCCGAAAACTTTCTTTACTTGACGGTCGTACTTGAGATGTCAGCGCGAAAATTAAACTATATCCCATGAAATTGTTGAAATGAAGTTGTGCCCTATAGCAGAAAAGCTGTACTGAAAGAAGAGGCGAGGTGACAAAATATTAGATGTGTTTTCAGTTTTAGAAATGTAAAAAAAAATATATCTGAATTAGTAAAATTCTATTTTGTCAATTTACATTAATTAGTTTAATATTTATTTGGCTGTAAAATTAAATAAAAATACTAATCAATAAATAAATTAATAAAAATATAATAAATAAATAAATAAATAAATAAATAAATAAATAAATAAATAAATAATTAAATAAATAAATAAATAAATAAATAAATAAATAAATAAATAAATAAATAAATAAATAAACAAATAAATAAATAAATAAATTAATTAACTAATTAATTAATAAATAAATAAATAAAAAAATAAATAAATAAAAAATATATAAATAAATAAAAATAAATAAATAAATAAAACATAAAAATAAATAAATAAATAAATAAATAAATAAAGAAATAAAATTAAGTAAATTATTTTCCTATCGTTCGTAATTAAAAGGACAGATACTGTAAGTATTTAGGTAGAAAAAAGGCGTTCTCTTTCTTTTAATATAGCCTGATATAGACGTCAGGTCAGACGATTGGTTTCGAACGGAAGTTGCATACTTAGTTGCAGACGGACCTACACACATTCAGACAGGTTTGCTAATTTTGGTTTCAATAAACCGTAGTTGACCAATTTACTTGATCGGAGTAAAAATAACAATTTTTGGATTTTGCTCAGATCGTTAGTCAGACTTGAAATTCAGTTATCAATATGCCTTCAGACCAAGATTTTGTTTACTTAGACAGAGGTTATTGTTTACTCTAAACCAAGTCTCACTCTGCAGCTGTCTTAAGGTAGTTTATATTCAATTTGAAAGTTTTTGAGACATTAGTCTGTATGTACCTGGGAAATGTGGCAAAGATGGGCCCAGTTCTACACATGAAAAAGAAATTCAAAATGTAATAAATTTTGTCTCCTAAACATCCCTTCAGAAACAACGCAATACTTCCCTGTTTCCATTAGTGAGGTATACGTTGTGCATGGGTTGGATGAATAGATTTGAAGATGGCCTGAATAGGTAATTTGTCAAGTACTTATATAATTAAAATACACATATAATTAAATACAAATATAATTCAAATGGAAAGAATCGGTTTGTTACGACAGAAAAGAAAATACAAGTTGATTGTAGAGGACCGATTTCGAACGGCGAGTTAAAAGCACTTTCAAAGGTAGTTTTAGTTAAGAAAATTGCTATATTTTTGCTATATTTTTGATGGTTCGGCTGAAGATCGAATTTGTACTCCATCGTCGCCCCAAACTTGCAGTACAACTGAACAACCATCATCTCTTGTTTCGGTCCATGGGGAAAATTCGGGCTCGGGAGCTTCTTTAGACCCTTCTTCCGAAACCCTCGAAACCTCGGGACCGGATACAAATCCTCTCTACTTTGCATCCTCTTGTCAGTGCTGCTCCTTACTTGCCGCACTATTTTTTTTATATTAGAAACACGCAGAGGGTCAGATCAACTTTCTAAACTACCAACTGTAGAGTGTCTCAAACCCGTAAAAACGGCTCACTCCAGCACCAAGCGGACTGCATTGGCGGTACGCGTAATTGCCAAGTGTTGATGCACCCGATGCGGCCATGCACCAGACACCAAACAGCGAATGGTTTGTGCTCATTAAAGACGGGAAGCTACTGAAAGCCGGCATTCATTCACACCTTTGCGTGCAATTTACTACACGTTCTACAATGCAGCCGACGCGGCTACAACAATAAAAGTTAGCGCAGCTACCACAACAACAACAACAACAACAATGCAACGGCAACGCTTTATTGTCTTGCCGACACCCGGCCCACCCTTTTGCCAAAGCGATGGATTTACACGGAAAACTTTGCATTGCAAATGTGCTTGGCAGCAGTCGGCTCAAGTGCGGCCAGGGGAGGTGGTGAGTAGGTGGAGGTGAAAAAGTAGTAAGAGGCATTGAGCGAAAGCAATTTGGACCGACCACTGTCTGATGTGTTGCCGCAAATTTTTGCACACCAACAAAAAACTAACTGACACAAAAGAACCCAAATGGCAAAAACGGAGGCATTCTTGTTCGGGGGGGCCACGGTGGGCAGACAGTTGTTTTTGTAGTCTAATGTGTGATAATTTTCACTCAAGCGCCTTTCATTGGCAGTCCCGTCGCCAGATGAGTTTATTTGCTGCCGCTGTTCGCTCCGGCTGCGGTTGCATGCAGCACACATTTGTGAGCGAGTTCGTGCAATTAAGTAGCCAAAAAAACGCACAACACGAACACAAAGCGACAGAAGAATGCACTCATTTCTTCTCGCATGTGCCGGTTCGGAATTTTTCTCTTTTGTTTGTTTACACACACCCGTTCGCCATCATAACGAAGTGCGAATTATTGTTGTGCTCACTTGAAACTTTGCGCTCTGTGCACACAACCAGTGGCGGCTTACGAACGGCAGTGGGGCCCGTGTTTAGAGGCTAAAAGTTTCGGTAAAATATGGCTTCTGATAATTTGTATTTACTAGTTTATTAATGGAATTTTGGATAATGCTCAGAGAGTTCGAAATGAATGGATTTGGTGGATTATTGAATAAATTAAAATGAAAAACATTAAAATGAATTAGAAAATGTAAATAAAAGTTAGATTAGGATAGTAAGTAATTAACCCTTTCGCTACAGGTTTTTACTGGGGAAAGTTAAAATTTGAAATTTTACGTCTTAGGCTTTTATGTGGTTATATTAGCAATATTCCATAAGAAATTTTTGAATTTTTATACTCGGACCCTGTATTTTAGAGTGTTTTTCTATGAGAGCAACCACATCGTTGTGGCTGTGGTAATTACTTAAACATTAAACTTTTTACGCTTAACGAAAATTTGAATATTTCTTCATTTACTTCAGCCAAAAAGTATCTAAATTTAAAGAAAACATCAAATTAAAAAGTTTTCTAATTTTTTCTGCTTCTTCTTCCTTTACTATGTCAAGATATACCATTAAAAAAACGTGTATACTTCTCTTCTTTAAACTTAAATATTCAGTTTATAAATTTCGTATTTTTCCTAAGACATCAAACTATTCTAAAGACTAACAAAAAAATGTATTCTTGCAACCATAGAGGATGCAGACGTCCACAAAGTGGCATGTTGCCATATGGCAACAAAATAGCGAAAGGGTTAAGTAAGTAAGTAGTAGGGATAGATTATACATAAATAAGTATAAGTCAAATAGCTCTTTGATTGTCCAATTAATACACTTGCAGCCCTCTAAGGCCTGTTGTGATGCCTAAAGAAGGTTGGATTATGTTAGCTGCCTTTGTTTTCTAAGACACACTTAGACCCTTTATATGGTCCATTGTAATATCACAATTCCTCCCGTATTCAATACTGTTTTTTTCAACTCATTTCAAACGGATGGCGAAGAAGAACCCCAAGTTTGGTGAGTATTTAACCAGTCCGAACTAGGAATCGAACCGAGAGCCTCTGGTATGAAAAGCCAACACACTATCCACAAGACCAAGAAAAAAGTGGCTTATTAATTTTGTCTGTGTTTGACAATTTTCAGCCAAAAACCTATGATATTGCTTTCGAATCAAATTCAAGGCGCGTTCCTTACTCCTAAACACGACTGGAGCCGCCACTTCTATTTTTGCAATGCCATGCCACATGCTGCAATAAAATAGCAACAACAACAGCAACAAAAACAACGTTAGTGTAGTTGGCCATAAAAAGGTAGTCGGCAGCAATAAAAATATGGAAAAAGCATAGTGAAAGAACTTAACAAGAACTGAGTAAAAAAGAACTTTTGTATGTGGGTACACAATGTGAAGGACGCATTGCACTGCAAAATGCATTTCTATGTGTATGTGTGTGTGTGTGTGTGCGTAGTTGAATAGTGGCGGCGAAAAAGCTGGGGTAACGTGGCAGCTCAGCTGTCATAACTTGTTTTGCTTTGTTCGCCAATGTACAAACACACAAACGCATACATATTTTTATGTTTGTATGTGTGTTGTACACACACACACACACACATAGGTATTTATGTGTTGCACCAGGGTTAATGAAGCCGTTGAGAGTTTTACTTCTACCGGATCCCGCTCGTTCCAAACGTTTCGCGTATTCACGCTGCACTGCACTATCGACATTGTTGCAGCTTTGTGCAGCAAAAAATGTTTAGAAATTGTGTAAAAATTTGTCTTGCTGCCAAATTTCGCCAACAGAACGATGCGCAATTTTAGGTTGCCAATTTCAAACAAAAGCTTTGCTGCTACAACTGCGATCCATTGGACGAATGCGCCGCGGACGCAACTCATTTGCCATGGTTTTAGTGTTCGCAGTCGCGGCCCGTTGCATGGTGGCGGCAGCCATAAAATCCATAATTGCTGCGTTGCTGTTGCACTCTCCGCGCCGTTACTGTCTTTGCTGAATCAAGACTTTGCCACCTACATATTACAAATGTCATTGTGGGCGCGTTGCAGTTTTATGCTTTTGCCTTATTTTCGTCTCACTCTCTGTCTTTGCAATAATTAGTGAAAGAAGGTTGTGAGGAAATGTCGCTGCAGGTTTGCTCTTTAACGTCAAATGGGAAACAGTGAGCGCACTGCTTTTAGTAGGCAACACTGGTGTTCAGTGTAGAGGGTTTTTTGCGGTGCTGCCAGCTAATTTAGTTAGTTGCATTGTTCAATTTTATGAAATGTATAGTAAAAGTTGTGGTCAAAGGAAATCCATTATTTTTGCATTAAATTGAAGCCTTTAGTTGGCATAGTCAGAGTGATCCGAATTAGGTTAAACCTGTTGCCATTTTGAAGGTTTGTAATTCCATTATGCATCCCTCATAGAAATTCTCGTTCCTATTGGCAAATTCCTGAAACAGTCAACTTTCAAAAGTTGCCTTGGGGCAAATTTTTCAGCAGAAAATTTATTCGTTATATACAGGAACAGGTGTTAATCACTCAGTACCAGGTTGGAACTATAAAATGGATGTATAGAAAAAAATTTAGATGTATGAATCCACAGACTGAGATCCAAAACATTTATGTTTTGCATACCTGACATATTTTGGTCCTGAAAGTTAAAACTAGAAAATTTAGTTAAAAGGAGACAATGTTTCTCCTTCATTTGATACCCATATCTTCATCATTGCACAACCGCAAATATTTAAAAAAATATTTGAAATGTGTATATCCTTAAAATTTTAAAGTCCTTTAAGAAGGTTTTTGGGTCAGAAAATGAAAAACTGACTATGCCAAGATACTGTAAATTACCTCTAGTTTCACGTCTTTATCAACATTAGGATGGGTCTCGGAAAAATAAAAAAAATTTTCGCACGGTGTAATAAATGAAAAGTTGGTGTTTTCACTCCGTGCATCATAACTTTGTTATTTTTCTTTCAATTCTATTGATGTTAGGCTTAATATGTGCTCAAATAATATATCTTTCATCTTAGATCTTAAAACCAGAGGAGATAATTTATTTTATCTATAAAAAAAGTATTCGAAAATTTATGATTTTTGAAATTGGTCGAAAAATTCACTTTTTTACAACTTTCATCGTCAGTAACTTCCCCAAATCCAAATCTGATTTGGAAATCTATATATCGTTGGAAAGGTTAGTTAATAACCTTCCGAACGACGCGCCACTTGTGTTAGTTGGATCGTTGGTTTACGAGATATGTGCTCATAACTGAAATAAGAGGTGAAAAAGTGTTTTTCGAAGATTTTTCGAAAACGCTTCTTAAGAAAATTTTTTGATTTTCAGTTTCGTGTTCAGCAGCCGAAGATTAGTCTAAAAAATACTTTTATTTTTAGGAGCATTTTTCGTGTTGAGTAGTGTAATTTGTTCGATGTACTGTGACAGAGAATACACGATTATGTCTCAAAGACCGATTGATCTCTATAGCACTGAAAATATTTAATAATTCAGGAGACCTGATCTTACCACGCAAAATATTATATGCGAACATGAGACAGATGAAAGTTCTCTGCTCACTGAGGGATTGCAAACCAAGTTGTTTGCACTGGCTGAAAGTATGTGATCCACTTTTCATTACCAGTACACTTTGATTTTGTTGCAATTCAGCAACAATTCGCTGAAGGAAATTCGGTTCTTACAGATTTTTTGCATTAACTCCGGCGTCACCCATACATCGAGCTTCTTTGTGTATCCAGTTTTTCAAGTGGCTCCAAACGCTTTGCAGTGCAAAAATTAGCTCCTGGGCAATCGAAACAGTGCCATATGATGATCAGGTTTCAACGATTTCCATAATTTTATAGACATTTTTGACAACTGGCCTTTTGAAGTGTTGTATATCTTTGACATCAAAAGAACCGGAACGGAATCGACGAAACTAAAATTGCGCCCGAATGGCTGTTACAGCTTTTAGGACCCTAAACACTTTTCATTATTTCCTTTTCACCATTATCGAAGTAAACTTGTAAAATTTTGCGCTTTTTGTCTTTGCTGGTATTAATTTTTGACGCGCACTCAAACAAAACTGATTCGGGCAATCACAAAACTGTCTGAGAAGTTTTTTTAGTAGGAAATCTTATCTTTTTAACGTCATCTAGTATAACCCGATCGCACTTATATAACTCGAGATAAAGATTACTAAAGTCATTTATTTGAAAAAGAATTAATTGAATTTAATTAAATTTTTTAATTTAAAATTCAATTGGAAACCATTTAGATTTCAAGACTACATAACTACTCAACTAAACATTAGACAATTAATCTATCGCTTCCTTCTTTTGCGATTAAATTGTGATGTAATCAATTATAATGGAATTCAATTATAATTACTTTTTAAACCAATGCTTTTGTACGCTCAATTAATTGCAAATACATATAATCCAATTAAATAATCAACTGAACTTGAAACTGCGAGTTCGGTGTGAATTGATATGTTTTTGTATTAATGGCACAAAATCAATGCAGTGTGTACACCGCTACCAGCATTTTTGTGCGCACCATAAAGTTTGCGCAATAATCGCAACACGCGCCCCACTCGAATCGCTCGAATGCTGGCTGAATGCGCGCGTAGCGTTGAAATACGCAGTTGCGGCGCTAATTAATTGAAAATGCGGGCGCAATTTGTTGTTGTGTAATTTCTTTGCACTCTCGCTGTTCTTGTTATTGCTATGGTTTTTTGATATTTTTTACATTTTATTTTTTGCAAATTATCTGCAGCTGAGATTGGAGTGGCGCAGACACTTTGGTACAGTGGGCTGATTGCATTGAAATATTTGGAAAAAATGTTAATTGCATTAAATAAAAATTTGCAATAAATTGGCAACGCTGCTGGCAATAAGTTCACATATGTGGCATAAAGTTGCGCGACAATTGAGCCACGTTATATGAATGTGTGTGTGTGTGTGTGTGTGTGTGGGTATTGTGCGGGTGATAATTTCGCTTAAACATCGAATTAAGCGAACCAAAACGTGGCGTGAACAAGGCGGTCGCCGTTTGTATGTACAGGGCGTCAAAATGTTAATACAACAACAACAACGAAAATTGTTATAAATACAACAAGCAAATATAAATTTCAATGAAAAGCACAAACCTATAAATAAAAGCAACAAATCGAAATGCCAAGTGCGACGGCACCGGGCCGAGTGGCGCTGCCGTTGTGGCGGTTGGCGATTGCGCATGCGTGCAGCAGCAGCAGCAGTTGCCGTGGCGGCGTCACATTGCAATGAAAACAAAACGAAAACGATGCACACAGCAGGCAAAGAAGGGCAGCAATAGCTACAGCAACAACAAAAATAACAACAACAACATTGTTGCTTTTATTAATGCGGCGACATAAAATCTGGCAAACACACACACACACACAAGAATCATGTTGCAAGTTGTAATTTGACTTAATTTTCGCATTGCTGTGATTGTGCCCAGTTTCTTCCTGCTGCCGCTTTGTTGTCGTCTTCACTGTCGCCGTCGTCGCCGTCGTCGTCTTCTTCTTGTTTTGCGCTGCTGTTGCTGTTTGTTGTGATCAGGCAGTGAGCAATTAAACTCGTATGTGGCAACAAAAATAGCGAAAGGTTGCATTGCGTTGTTGTTGTGGTTGTGATTGCCTTCAATAGCGTCGCTACAATAACAGTATCGACACTACAACAACAACAACAACAACGACATCACCAACAACAATTGTCTACAGTGCACAATTTTTGTTGTTATTGTTGTTACTTTCATTGTTGGTATTATTAGTCGTTGTTGTTGTTGTTGGGCATCGTCTTGTTAATTGCGTGCTGTCACTTTGAATGTAACAACTCGATTACACATTTAACGCTGCCGGGCATGTGTGTGCACTTTGAATTATTAATAAATGAATGAATGAATGTGTATCTAGCAGATCCCTGTCGGAAATCGGACTGGTCCAAGTCTAGTTTTTCAACTAGTCGCTTGACAGTCATATATGACCTCAGAATCGACTCGTTTTCTTGGAGCAAACTCACCCTTTTAACATGGCGGTGTCCTAGGCGACGGTCAATTGTCCCCGTCTGCATCCATTTCAACTAGTCCAAGGTTAGTCCGAAGCAACCAGTTTTCAAACCAGTTGCAAAGCGACTAGTTTGGAAAACTAGTTTATTCTGGATTAGTTTTCTAACCACTCGATTTTTATGGGGGAAATAAAACAGTGCATTTTTAAAATAATTATTTTATTTTAAAAATATTTTAAATTTTTTAAGTAATTATTTTATTTTAAAAATATTTAAAAATAAAAACAAAAAATCATCGCGAATGAAAAAAATTTTTGGTGCATTTAAAGATGAACCAAGATGAACTTCGACTTGTTGACACACTTCTGCCGGAACTATTTGGGGCCTGATGCAATACAACATCCTGACTTCGCCTGCAATAAATAAATAAATAAATGAATTAAATAATAATTACATAAATCAATAAATAAATATATTAATACACACCTTTCAGCTGCCGCTGCAATTCGTTGCTTTACGCAACCACGCAAAATTCTAACTGAAATCATTCAAGACAAAACATGCAAATCGAGCAAACTACGTGTCATGGAAACAGAAAGTTCGAAAAATGCAAACATTTCTACGTTGTTGTTGTAGCAGAACAATCGCAAGATCAGCCTTAACAGTATTTTTTTGCTTCTCTCACCTCTGTTTCGTTTTTCTCATTTTTATGTGCTCTTCTCGCTTATGAACGCGTACACAGAACGTGAACGATTAGACGCGAACTCACCGACTTCTGCATCCGCTGACAGTCACTTGGACAACTAGTTGCCCAATTGACTACAAAAAACTAGTTGAAAGACCAATGAATTTTGGGAACTGGTTGTCTCAGGTCCGACAGGGATACTTGCCACATACACACACACACACACACACAGACAAACTGCTCACTTGCCGTCCTAACTGGCCGCACTGAATTGCTGCAGTCGCTGCTGCACCTCGAGCCAGCCAGCCGCCTGGCTATTACCTTTAACTACTGCTTAGACTAACAAAAACAACAACAACAACATGAAGAACAATAACAGCAACTAACAGCAACAACAACAACAACACTTGCTTCAGACACAAACACTTGTTGTAGCTGTTTTGTGTAGTAAACTCACAATAAACAAGACGGCAGCAGCAACAACATCACTTACAACAGCTAAAACAACAACAACAATGTGTACAACGTAACGTCGCCAGCACCTTAACAAAACAATTAATAAACGTTGCGTTGATTGCCTTTTTAATCATTAACACCGTCAACACTGTAATTTTTCATTCGTTGGTTAGGCTCGGCGCGCCGAGCAGCAGCCGACAGCAGACAGCCGCCAGCAGCAGCGGCAGAGGAAGCAGCATAAGCAGCAGCAGCAGCGCCACTGGCGGCAGCAGGTGAGCCCATGCGGTGCGTGGCGCTGAGGCGGGAGGAAAAGGCGAGCAGGGCCAAATCGTTTTGCGTTACATTTCTTCAACATTTCGTTGATGGATGTTTTGCTGCTGAAGTTGTTTGTTGTTGTTGTTTATTTGTTTGCATTTGGGGGGCAATTTTCGCTGAGATTTATTGATATACGTTTGTTTGTTTAAGTGCGTTTCATTCGGCACACTGAAAAATTGGACAATGAATTGAATTGAATTAAAATTAATTGAATTGACTTGATTGAAATTTCTTGCTAGTGAAATTGATTAAGATTTTTGGCAATTATAATGAATTTTGGATCATATAAAATATAATATTTCATTATTTTAGTTGATTATTGTTCATGGTTTAGTTGGTGAAGTTGTATGTTGTATTGTAAGAATTAGAAATAATCACTGCAAAATTGACATTAATTATGATGATTATGTTATTTAGTAATTAACTAATAGCAGTTAATTTATTATTTTAGTTGATTATATATTTATTACTAGCTGACCCGGCGAACTTCGTCCCGCACGACATTTGTTGTTTTGTTATAATGAATGGCGAATCTATGGCAATGCAAATTGACGAAGAAAACCAACTAAAGGAAGAGGGGGGAGCTACTGATTAACGCATTCGAGGGCCTCAAATAAGCAATGTTGCTGCTAAGTTTTAGTAAAGAAATGGATTGCGCTTGAACCAGATTTAAATTATAGTGGCAGGGTCACGCCCCCTTATTTAATACCCGCACAATGCCCTCTGTCGAAGGAGCAAATGGTAGGTTCGTACTAAGTGTCATTGCTGAGCGACTTATAGTTCAGCGGAATAATTGGGTCACAAAAAATTTGCCACGCCCCTTGTCCACCGCCCATTAAATCTGACCAGTAGAATGACTCATCTATTGGACGACACTATACCAAATTTCAATGCTGTGCGCCTTACAATTTCGAAGATATTCTATATTAAAGATTTGGCTTGTATGGGCGGTGCCACGCCCCCTTGTTCAATACCCGCACCATTCCCTTTGTCGAAAGATATGAATAAATGGGAGGTTCGTACTTAATTGCATTGCTGTGCGATTTATAAATCAGCGAAATAATTGGGTCACAAAAAATGTGCCACGCCCCTTGTCCAACGCCCATTAAATTTCACCGGTCGAACAACATGTTTACGCCATGACACTATACCAAATTTCAATGCTATACGACTTATGATTCCGAAGATATTCCGTATTAAAAAGTTGGCTTGTATGGGCGGTGCCACGCCCCCTTGTCAAAAACCCACCTTATTCTCCCTGTCGAAGGACACGACCAAATCGTTAGTTTGTACCGAGTTTCACTGATGTGAACGCTATAGTTCGAAAGTTACACCGGAATTTAAAAAGTGCCACGCCCCTTGTCCAACGCCTATTAAATTTTACCGGTCGAACAACATGTTTACGCCATGACACTGTACCAAATTTCAATGCTATACGACTTATAATTCTGAAGATATTCAATATTAAAGAATTGAGTTGTATGGGCGGTGCCACGCCCCCTTGAATAATGCCACGCCCCCTATGCTAAGAACCTTCCACACGGTGCCCGTAAACACACACGTAATATTTTATTAAAATAGGTCTGGTGGTTTGGGAGTCTATAGAACACATACGAAATTTATTTGATTTTTATATATATAGATTGAATTTTAAAGGAAAGATTTAATAATTAGGAATTTGAATAATGATGATTATGTTATTCAAAAGTTAGATTGACTAACTAGTTAATTCTTTAGTTAAGTAACTTACATAATAACTGGTTAATCTTAGTATTTGAATTGATTATATAGTAATTGTAGAAATTAAAAGACATTATTGGAAGAATTACACTGTAAAATTTATATTAATTATGATTATTATGCCATAATTAATTACAATTATTATGTCAATAAAAAGACTTATTAACTAGTTTATTCATTCAGTTAGCTAACTGGTTCCTTCATCAGTCAATTTATTATTTTAGTTGACTTAGTGCTAATTTGTATAATTAAAACTAGTGAAAACATTGATTAAGAACTAAAAGTAATTGCTGGGTTAGTGTTGGTACTAATTAGTTAATAAAAAAACCGAACACAACATTGTATTATTATTAATAGTCATTGTATTATTTATTTAAGTTAATTAAATTTTAATTTACTATTTAAGTTAATTATATCGTAAATGTTGACTTTAAAAGAAAATATTGAAAGAATCAGGAATTAGATAAATTATTAAAAATAAAAAAAAAAACTGCGAAGCAAATAATATATTAATTACGATTATTAGGTAATTAAATAGTTTGATTAACTATCTAGTTAATTCAGTAGTTAACTAACTTAGTTAATTCATTTAGTTAACCAACTAGTTCATTCATTAGTTGATTCATTGTTTTATTTAGTTGCATGTCAGGCAGCCGCCGTGGCTCAGTTGGTTAGTGCGTTGGACCGTGAGTCGAAGGCAGGTTCAAATACTGCCTGTAATAACACCTAAAAAAATAACGGGAAAACTCGTTTTCTCTTTCGGTGGCTGTCCTCTCAGCTGGAAATGGCAAACCTCTGAGAGTAAAAATTGCTTATGATAAAGCTCCCAACCTGCCGTTCGGAACCGGCATAAAAACTGTAGGTCCCTTCTACCCGCGTACAAATTCACACGCACAACACGGGTAGTTGCGGGAAGCTAGGCCTTAGTCTCGCGTAAGCGGGCTGTCGTGCCAGTCAATTATTATTTATTATTATTGTTTTATTTAGTTGCATGTCAACTTTAAAACTAGTGAATAAAAAGACTGACTAAGAACTCTAAGTAATTGCTAGTTAATTATTGGTACTGATTAGTTTTAAATTAAATTAATATTAATTATGTCGATAATGTTATTAAACAGTTAATCGGTATTAGTTAATTCAGTATTTTAGTTGATTATTAAAAGAAAAGATTAAAAAATTGGAAGTTCAAAAAAGAAAAAAAAGGGCTAAAAATAATCACTGCGAAGTAAATATCAATTACGATTATTAGGTTATTAAATAGTTAAATTGACTAACAAGTTGATTCAGTAGTTAACTAACTTAGTTAATTCATTCAGTTAACTATTTAGTTCATTCAATAGTTAATTTATTGAAATAGTTGATTGCATACTAATTGTAAACATAAAATCTAGCGAATGAAAATATTAATCAATCTGAACTAAAATTAATTGCTGGTTATTTCTTGATACTGATTAGTTAATCAATAAACCGAATCAAATTAATATTAATTATGTCGATTATGTTATTAAATTGTTAATCGGTATTGGTAAATTCAGTATTTTGGTTGATTAAAAAAAAATTGAAAAAGTTAGAAATTGGTAGAACGATTAAAAGTTAAACACTCTAAAAACTCTAAAATTTTAGTTTGGCTAGCTACTTAATTAATTAACTAACTAATTTAGTGCATTTATGAAGTTGACCAACTAGTTCATTCATTAATTAGCGTAATATTTTAGTTGATTTAGTGTATGAAAGCATTGATTAAGAACTAAAAATAATCAGTGATTGATTATTGATTCCGAGTTGTTAAACCAAAAGCCGAATACTTTAATTGATTAAGAACTAAAACTATGTATTGATTGATTAAGAACTAAAACTATTCACTTGTTAATTGTTGATTGAGTTAGGATTAGTTAGTCCGTAAACCAAACACCAAATGAATTCATTCTTCAATTGAGAATCTTTCAATATTTACAACATTTTTGCCAGTGCACATTTTTATTAAGTTACATGCTTAAATACATAAATAAAAATCCAGCAGAGGTCAATAAAAAGCCAAACGAAAATTGCCTGCCCTACCGCCATGACAGCCGGTGCAAACAAGCCTTCAGCGCCAGCACTGCGCCGCCCCTCGGCCCAACAACGCATCGGTTGCGCGCGCGCTCGTACCTCAATTTTGTGGCTAAAACAAATATAAAGCGTTTATTGCGTTAATTGCCTGGTCTGGCGTCACGGACGAAAGTGAGAGCAAAGCTGCAGCACTACACGTCTGCCAGTGCGCGTGTGTGTGTGTGTGTGCGCGTTGATGATTGCAGCGAACGCGCATAAAAGGCTCACCACTTGAACTTGGCATGTGTGGCTGCAGGCCGCTGGCTGGCTGACTAGTCGGCCCGGTCGGCTGATTGCCTGCGCCAGCTATCGATCTGGCTGCGGCGCGTCCGTCCAACTGCTGGCCGTTTGCTATCTGTCCGTTTGTTTGCTCAGTGCCAACTCCGCCCACTCGGCCGCCGCGTCCCGCTGCCCTTTTTGCATATGCCAGTAAATTACTTGTGAGTGGAAGATTATTATGATCCCTTCGGGGCGACACCCCGCTTATTATGGCTTCGTGCACGCTGCTCCGTCTGCGGGCCGGCCAACAGCTTTAACTGTTTTTCGTGTGCTGATGTCTGTTTTGCAGGCATGACGCTGTATCGCACATCGTTAATCATTCGGGCTCAAGTCGAGCTAATCAGGAAGCACAGGCCCCAACCGACGAGGCAGCCATCAGCCAGCCCGCCAACCAAGCGGCTAATTAACTATTTAAGTAGGTCCCGTCTACGTGAATACGCGGCTCACATTTACAGCTGCAGCCCTCGAGCGAGATCGCCGCTTGCCACATGTCCCGCCAACGGTTCGTCGCAATCACTCAATATTCGCTCTGGCTGCGCGCCACTGTGATTAGCTATTGCGGTGTCATTATTTGGCAGTGCGATCGCGTTCCTATTCCATTCACATTGTCATTCTCATTGTCATTGTCATTGTCGTCGCCATTGTCATTCGCTTCCTAATCCAGCTAATTCCTATGGATTGCTTTGTTCCAACTCGAAAAACCGTCTGCCCTGTGTCCGTGCTGTCCTTATTAACCGTATTTTATGAATTTATGTTATTTAACCCATCATAAGTTGGCTGTGCCGCGCTCGTCCCGCGTTTTTATGTCCCATCTGACTCGCAAGATCGGCGCTGGTTCTTCGATTTTATTTGGTTATTTCGTTTTACAGCACACAATCGTTTT
The DNA here is from genome assembly GCA_963668005.1 of Melieria crassipennis. Classification (NCBI taxonomy): domain Eukaryota; kingdom Metazoa; phylum Arthropoda; class Insecta; order Diptera; family Ulidiidae; genus Melieria; species Melieria crassipennis. Next base: position 42,435,396 of record OY764962.1, read on the forward strand.
TATTGTGCCTCGTTGTCCATTTAATAAAACGTTTTACGTTTTTCGTTCGCTGCTCGTTGGCTGATTTTGCTTGTTGCCTTTTGTTTTTGTGTTCGTTTCAGTTTTTTTTTGTTTTTGAGGTTTTTGTTTTTGCGCTCCGCATCGCACAAATGTCCATCATTTTCGGTATCTGTACGTTTCAGTGTCCAAAGGTACACTGAGCATAGGAAAATGTTTCGAGTTCTTTCAAATTAAAAGTGGAGTACTGACTTCAAGATACACTTTAAGGTGTTTGAGTTGAGGACATTGTCGTTTTTGTGCTTCTTTTGAATGAAAGGATCCATAGTTTATGTTTCCAAGTAATAAAGATAGATTGTGAAATACGTTTCGGTCAAAATTAAACATGGGGTCCCCTATGTCTTTTAGTGGTCTCTAGACAGACCACTTGGATTGAAAACGAAAAAGTAAACTTTCGGGCAAATTTATTCTCTTCTTGAAGGCTAAAAGGCTTCTTCGTAGCTCAACTCTCATGAGAAAACTAAGGAAGTTTTACTAAAGGAAAATCTCTGCATAGCAAACAGGTCCCAGGTTGGTGTTTCTTCTACGTGTTGAAGAGTAGATAGAAGGATATATCCTGGAGTTTTATCTACTTCACAGTTACGATTGTATCTTTGTTGCTTTATAAGCACAACCTCGGAAAAGCATTCCCTTAGCAGGGGAGTGCCGCAGGGTTCGGTCCTTTCTCCCACCCTTTTCCTTATCTTCATCAACGACCTGTTGTCCTCGACGGAGAATCCCATCTACTCGTTTGGGGATGACAGCAACATTTGTCATTCATACTCCTTCACAAAGCGCCCCAGCTCTGTGGAGATTGAGAGAGAACGGCACCGTATGAATGACACACTTAACAGCGACCTACAAACAATCTCCAAGTGAGGTCAAGCGAACAGGGTCGATTTTAATCCTCGCAAGACCCAATGTTGCCTGTTATCCCACAAACGAGTCTCCCCACATCCCAAAACATCCCTGGTTATGGATGGTGTGAGTATTGCGGAATCGGCAGCTCTTGATGTTCTGGGCATGTCCATTAAGAACAATCTTCGTTGAAGCGATCATATTTTTGGCGTGTCGAAAGAAGCAGCCAAGTGCCTCGGCTTCTTAAAGCGGTGGAAAAAATATTCCGACCTAAAATGGAGTTAAACTCGCACCTATGGGCGGGGGCTTCAAAACCCCATTTCGAGCTCCTGGATCAGGTGCAAAACCGTGCGATTTAACTTATAGGGGACAGTAGGGCATCCAGCTCTATTGACCCCTTGGAGCATCATCGAAACGTGACATGTGTGGTTTTATTTTACCGATACTTTTTCGGTAATTGCTCAGTGGAGATGAGTAGCTTGCTGCCATCACTCCGGGTATTCCTCCGGGCAACCCGTTTGAACACTGGCGCCCATGCATTCCACGTCAAAACGATGTTCCAGCGCACTACAGAGAAGGTTCGTTTCTGGCTCGTACAGCGCGATTGTGGAATGGTCTCCCTGCAAATATTTTCCCCAGCACTTATGGTCTTGATGGATTCAAGGCAAGAGTCCACAAATTCTTCACGCAACATCCTTTTTCCCAACCTATATATCCTTCCTGAACCAGCGCAATGCCTCGCATTTATAGGGGTGTCCCCTGCGCGTTGGCTCGTTTAAAAAAAAACCTGTAGTATTTCGCAAGAACGTGGTCTATGTTGTCAAAACACTGTGCCAGATAATGGTTGATATCGATAATGAATGCGTGTACCAGATAAAGTTTACTTAATGCTCTCAGTATCACTATTCGAATGCAAAGAAATCAACTAATACAACATGAATCTGGAAGCTTGATCTGGTCTCGTATGAGCTGCCCTTTCAGAACTACTGGGCCTATGAGAAAGTTACTTGCTACATGGTATACCCAATTTTATGGAGATGGTTTGAGGATTTAAACTTGGCCCCAAATCAAATAAAAACATGTCCACCAATGCAAACATTTAATAGCTCTCGACTCTTTACATTTAATTCTTACATTCAATATTCCATCAACATTTTGTTTCAGTGTAGCAGCAACGTTGAATCTTCGTATGTGCCACCGAGTAGCATCGTCCACTTTGCGCTACCTTCATGCGTATTACTTTAAGGGCCTTTTGGCGCCCTCATACCTCTGCCTCTGCGTCCCTTCTTTCCGACCAGTTCAGCTACAGCGCAAATTTGCTTGCAACCATGTCCGGAGTTGGGTCGGTTTGTGTGTTTGACGGTTGTTTGTTTTCCTGATCGTTGGGCATATTACGAAAAATAATGGATTATTTCACGAGCGAGCGCCAGGTTCGGCCAACTTGGGGCACAAAATTGGACAGGCCGGAATCGGGCCAAACGAACAGCATAGGCAGACAGACAGACAGACACACATTGTTAGCTGGTTAGCGCAAGACGTTTAAATAGCCGCTGGCGATTCCTGCTCATATTTGTATTTTGTATTTCGCTGGGACGAAAAAACCAACAATGAACACCTTACCATCGCGCGATAAAGACCACGGACACGACCACGAATGCGATGACGGCTGATTTTTTGATAATAATGAGCCCAGTGACGATCGTGGTGATCGATGTTTTGGCTGTTGAGCAGAACAATGATTATGAGGCTGTTGATGATAATTACATGTGGTACGTACGTACGTGATGGAGAGAATGGAAGACTTGGCAGCGAGTAACAGCAAACTGTTTGGTGTCGATTGGTGCAGTGGAGATTTCAGATGGGAAAGATGAAGGAGCAACAAGTGGACAATTAGTAGTTTTGGGCACACGACTTTGGAGTTCTTGGAGACGCTGGCGCTCTCATGAGAAGGACGTCCTTGGGAGCAAGAAGCATTGGGTGTTTTAAATGGGATAAATTGAAGGAGTTGACACGTTTGAAAAGATTCTATGAAAGAACGCTGAAAAGAAGAAGAACCCAGGTCCCTCGTGTTCCTTGTTGTTAGGTTATAGCCATAGTTGGATGGTGCCTACTTTGTATAGTGGGAACTGATAGTTGCTGTTTGAGTTGCTTTTAATATACTTCAAAGCAACTCAAACAGCAAACAGCACTCGGTCGCAATGAATTTTAATCTAATTTTGAAATATTATAGTATTCGTATTCTGAGTCCACGACGACTATTTCTTTGTATGAAGATAAACTTTCAAATGATCCCTAATCGAATATTGCGTGAATTCAACGAAAAATTGAGGATTTTCATAGGAAGATTCATAAAATATATAACATTGTTTTCTTGTTGAAAGGCTAAGGGATTCACCACTAAATTCCGACTAGACTGAATTCGGGAAACTGAAAATTTTCGTGAAAATAAATAGTAGAGGTACCATAGGTAGAGGTTGTGGAATAGTTAGGTATTGAGGAGCTTCTTGAAAGGTTCAATAGATCCTAGATTAAGTTTTGACTAGTTTAGAGGACAACTGAAGATTTTCGTAGGAAGATCAAGTATTAAAAAGTGCCCAGTTAAAAGGAAAAAACTGCAACAGAGGCAATTGCATAGATTAGGGAGAGGTTGAAGCAAACAAATACAGAGAGAATATAATAGAATAGAATAGAATAGAATAGAATAGAATAGAATAGAATAGCATAAAATAGAATAGAATAGAATAGAATAGAATAGAATAGAATAGAATAGAATAGAATAGAATAGAATAGAATAGAATAGAATAGAATAGAATAGAATAGAATAGAATAGAATAGAATAGAATAGAATAGAATAGAATAGAATAGAATAGAATAGAATAGAATAGAATAGAATAGAATAGAATAGAATAGAATAGAATAGAATAGAATAGAATAGAATAGAATAGAATAGAATAGAATAGAATAGAATAGAATAGAATAGAATAGAATAGAATAGAATAGAATAGAATAGAATAGAATAGAATAGAATAGAATAGAATAGAATAGAATAGAATAGAATAGAATAGAATAGAATAGAATAGAATAGAATAGAATAGAATATAATAGAATAGAATAGAATAGAATAGAATAGAATAGAATAGAATAGAATAGAATAGAATAGAATAGAATAGAATAGAATAGAATAGAATAGAATAGAATAGAATAGAATAGAATAGAATAGAATAGAATAGAATAGAATAGAATAGAAATATTATAGGAAGAAACTGAACATTTTTTGGCATGATCAACTTTTAAAGACGTTTTGTTAAATGGAGGAGATTTGGGTCTACAAATTCAATGTGGAATAGGGAGAGGTTACACATATTCCCTCATACGAGTAGATCTACTTTTAACGTGAGTAAAAGAACAATGAGTATACTGGAAAGAGATTGAATATTTTCTTGGAAAGATCAACTTTTTAAGAATGCTTTACTAAATGCAGTAGATCCAAAATTTTACAGAGCAGAGTTTGAATATTCAGCATAAAATTTATTGGATCCTTGGTTCGAGCTAGAAACATGTTGAAAGTGACTGGAAAAGAATTCATATTTATTTATTTGATCTCTGTGTGAAGAATCTTTTTTCTTGTCTTGTTGTTGATGTAATTTTGAAAAGCATTTAGTTCGATTGCTGCTGCCACTAACTACAAAAGCACATCGCAATAACAGAAATACGCTGACTAGAAATGTTTGTGGCAAGTCAATTAGCTACTTGCAACAGCCGTTGGCAAATGGCAAAAGTATTTCGTTTTGTTGTTGTTGTTACTGGTCGTACGAAACAACAAACACATACTTGGATGGCATAAAGTTGAGTTGTGGCAGCTTCTTTATGGCCGCAAATATTTTGCTTTGCTGTTGCATTGTTGAGCGCTGCCACACGTTGCATATTGATTTTGCCATTTTCGTTTTATGAAATTTTAACCTGCTGTAATTACGCACAGCCACTTGTTGTTGGCATTTAATTTTCCCATCAACACTTGCCACCGACTGTGGGGCGTTCGCCGCTTACCGCTTGTTGGCCGCTTGCCACTTACCGCTTGTTGCCACTTGCTGCTCGGTGCGACATGCGGCGCGCAGATATTGCCCCCACTTAAATGCACGCGCATGTCATTTGCTGCAACTTCTAGCTACCGTCAGTGCAACAGTGGTTGTTGCTGCGGCTGTGGCTGCTGCACGAGTCAGTGCGGTGCGGTGCGGCCCGAATGTTGTAAACCACACGCATGCGTGTTGCACACACTGCCAGCTACCAGTTGCGCATTGTTTGCGGCTGCCTGGATGGTTGGCTCAAGCCGCCAGTGTTAGTGTGTGTGTGGCAAGTACCTTGAGCGCAACTGTTGCTGGTTGCACGCAAGCGCTGCTGCTGCCGCTCGTTGTCGTTGTCGTTGCTGTTTTTGCCGGATGAGCGGACTCTGAATAGATGAGCGGCTGTTGCCATGAATGGGAATGTCTGGCTAGTTGGCTCGATGTGGCAGCTGCTGCGGCAAGTGCATGCGGCATAGTTATTATTGCCACACTATGCGCCGTCACATTAATAATAACAGTTATGCACGTTTTATGCTCAAATGGGCGCCGGCCGTGTTGCATGCAACCTTGACATCGCCGGCACACAGACGCATCCATTGAAACAAGAAGAAGCAGAGTGCGCACTTCCTTGCCACATGCGGTGCCGCAAACACGTTGTCCACGCAGCAATTTGTGTGGCATTTGTCACTTTTGTATAGCAAGTGGGCTTGCAACAAATAACTATGCATTCATGTTTGTTGTTGTAGTAATATATTTTGCTGCATGCGGCCGCTGCATGCGGCCACTACAACTTGCCACAATTTCTACGAATTCTGTGTTGTTTTGATTTATGCCAATTGCTCAAAAGTGACAATGTCAACAACAACAACAACAATAACAACGATAATAGCTACAAGTTGGCAACAACTTGCCGCAAACTTGCTTGCCACCGCCAGCTGATTTATCGCAGTTGCATTCAACGAAAATTCAAAAATAAAAACAATGAAAATTTCTTTGTTAAACAAAGTGGTTGCTGTTGTTGTTTTGTGGTTGCAATGTTGATGCAACACATTGGCCACAAACCGGCCGACAGCCACCCGGACGCTGAAGCTGCAACATGAAACTGGTGTGTTGGCGTTGCTGCTTGCCACATGTTGCCAGCGCGTTTGTTATAGAGCCGCCCATAATGTTGTTGTTGTAAATGTTGTTTGCCACATCTATCGTTGGCGGTGGCGGCGGCCGCGCATATTGCAAACGCTCGCAATGTCGCATGTTGCGGCAGCAAGTGCGCAGTTGTTTGTGTTTTTGTTGTTGTTGATGTTGCTGCTCATTTTGTTGTTTCCGCTGCTGCCAACACGTGCAGACAGACGTCTTTTTCGCCCATGCGCCACACACAAACGCGCGTACGCGCACATGCAACATATGCCACACAGTGCGTACAAGCGACTACAACAACATTAACAACAACGACGACAACAACAACAACAGTAACAATGGTAACAACAAACACTTGTACAACCAATAAGCAACAGCAGTCAGCTTTTTTGCGCGCGTTGCCACTCGATTGTTGTTGCTGTATTCCTCCGCATTCGCTTGTTGGCGATCGCTGTGGCGCGATATGCCGCCTTGTGGCATTGCCGATATTGCGCGTGCGTGTGGCGTGGCATGGCGTGGCCCCCACGACGAATCTACCAACTACAACAACAATCAGAAAAAAAAACAAATACAATAAATAAAACATTTGCGGCCGCTCCTCGCCCCTCTTCATGCCAACTCGATTCGATTCAACTGCGCAGCGCCCACTTTCGGCTCCGTTTGCTGCTTCAACCCGCCGCAGCCGCCCACACGCTCCACCTCACGTCGTCGCTTCCAATAAGTTGGCCTTCCTGTGGCTGGTCTCCGCCCGACTCGCGCCCCACTGCCTCCACCAGCTTGTCGTCGTCGTCGCCGTCATCTATCTTCGCCTTGTTGGCGTTTCTTCCTGCCGTTGTTTTTATTGTTATTGTTGTTGCTGTTTTATCTTGTTAACTGATCCTCGGTGGGGCAGCTACACCAACACCACCACCGGCGCCGTATCTGCGCATCGCAATGCGGTTGTTGTTGTTGTTGTTGTTATTGTTGTTGTTGTTGTACTCGATGAGGATTTATGAGCGTCTGCTGCGTATGATGACTGTTATTAGTTGTAGTTGTGGCAGCAGCAATGTTGCAACATGCCGGCAACCCAGGCCAGGCCGCCAGTGTATTGGATCGTTGTTGTTGTTGTTATTGTTGCTGTTGTATTTGTGTGTGGTTTGTGGATTTCCTGTGCGTTGCTTCGATTTAAGCCGCTCTTCCTCTTCTGCTGCTGCTGCTTCTATTACTCAGTTGCTTTGGGCCTCTGTTGTTGTTGTTGTCGTTGTTGTTGCTGTGGCTATTACTCTTGTTTTTGTTATTATTGTTATTCGACCTTTCCTGCTGCTTACCAAACCATTAATGCCTCGCATCGAATGTTTTTCTGTGTGGCGTGTTGTTGCTATTGTTGTTGTTGTTGTTGTACAATTAACAGCGACAGCGCATGTAAACGATGTGATAATGTTGACGATGATAATGCCGCTGCTGCTGTTGTTGCTGTTATTGTTTTATGGTAATTGTGGTTGTTGTTGCTGTTGCTGTTACTGTTGTTGGTGTTCTTGATGACGTTCCACCGATGGTGATAAAATGCGCCAAGTTGCCGTTAGTGTTGTATGCGCGCATTGCTGTTGACTTTTGTTGTTGCTGTTGTCGTTGGCCGTTGCTGTCGTTAGTGCCGCTGATGATGGCCGCAGGCGCGCCCGTAATTTCACCTCAATGGCCTGTACCACCTATGTGATGTGGTGGGCCCACTACCCGCTGCTGCTTCGCGCTTTTGCCACTCTCCTCTCTCTTCTCTCTCAGTTCCACCCTGCGTTTTTTTAAAATCACTTTGGCTCCTATTGCGTTGTTGTTGCCTGGTTGCTCTGGAAAATTTAGTCATTCGTTTAATGCTAAATTGATGCTTGACATACGCTCGCATAAACATTCACACACACACACGAACCAAGATTTACATAAATTTTTATTAAAACTAATTACATGTGTGCTGTAATTGGAAATTGAATTAAAATGAAGAGGACGCTTCGAGATGGGAGTGAAAAGGCCGGAGACGATGCGAAAATTGCGTAGAGCTAAATCCGGTTTTTGCGCTGATTGAAGTTGCGTTTTGAGGAGCTGATTTCGTCCGGTTCAGCATCCGTTTGTTGGTCAAAAGTCAGTTGAGAATTTGTGTGTTTCAGCATAGATTTTAAGTGCGTTGCACTGTGTACTGGGAGGTCAAAAGGTTTGCTCTTTGTTACCGGAGGATTAACTCAGTTTTGTTTGAAAAGGAAGGTTAGTAGGCATTCGTGGCACATAGGCCAAGGATTGTGATACCACACTGGGACTCATATATCCTCTTAACAAAACCTGTTGCAGTTTCTAAAGAAACTAACTGAACTGAGAATCTGAGTCGTATCTGCTAGATGGCCCAAGTTTTTAAGGAAGAACTCACCCAGGCCAGTCGACCTTCTTCTATTTGATAAGTTTCTGGATATCAAGGAAACGCCAGGTAGAGTGTTACTTCTCACAAGGGTTTTACATCACGTTATCAGTAAACAAGGATATCCATTCATAGCATACATATTAACCCCCTCCCTCTCCCATGCCAAAATTAAATCCTAGGCGCCACTGGCTATGCTATATGTGTTGTGTTTGTGAATTTGGGGCATACGATTCTACATATGCCGATTCCGAACGGAGAGTCCTAAACAACCCGAAACAATTTTACTAGTAGAGATTTGCAATTCCCTGCTTAGAGAAAAGTTGCCGGGAGAACAATTAAGTTTATCTATATTTAACGTTGACAACGACTGAAACTCCAAGCAGCATGTCGAGAGTCGCCTTACACTAAACAGGTGAGCCATATTGGTTAGGTTAGGTAGGTTAGGTAGGTTAGAAAGGGAATGGTTTGTGCGGCTCAGCTACCGCACTTCCACTTGGAGGTCAAATTGGCCATTGTGAATCCCTTCATAAATAGTTCTTGGGCTAACCAATCAGTCTCAATCTGAAGCAAACCAGTTCGGCCTCTTGATGAAGGAGAGCTGATCCGGAATTTCAACATTTCCCATGCAAGCCAGGTCCGCAAGGAATCTTGACCCCAGGGTGCGCAGTCGGCGTTCCTGCGGAGCCGCGCAGAGCCGGAAATGTTGAAACGTTTCTACTCCTTCTTCATCTCCGCAGCTTTTGCAGACATCTCTGGAGGAGAGGCACCATTTGATAGTCATAGATGTAATGGCCAGTGATGACTCCAACGAGCTGTCTAATAGGGTTTCGAGTCAGGGACAGTACATTTCCGTTTTTTTTTTTAAGGAGGGCCAGTGTTCGGAAGGTTTAACAATCCGTTCTGCTGCACCATGAGGACTCGATGTTCTTTTTGCTCAACCCGTCAATATACAGGACAGATAGATATTGGACGAAGCACAGAGTTATCTACATCGGTGGTAGGCAAGGCCATCTCATCCGCTGCTTCGTTCCCTGCTACTCCACAGTGGCCCGAAACCCAGCAAAGAGTGACTCGGTGATACATAATACCTTGAAATGCAGTGCGGCAGCTTTGCACAACCTTTGATTTCACCACCGCTGATTCCAGCGCTCTAAGGGCTGCCTGACTATTCACGAAGATTGTGCCATCTGTTGGGAATAATCCACTGTTACGGCAGCTTTCCAGATTACAAAAATCTCCGTCTGAAAGATACTACTGCGGTGCGGGAGTCGGAATGACTTGGGTCCGTAGTACATCTGAGTGAGGGCCGCCCCTGTACATTAATCTATCTTAAGCGTCCTTCTTAAGTCCATAAGCGTGCTCCCTCCACAAGTTGGCCTCTCTCAGACTGAGAGCGCTTTAAGCGGCCTGGGGAGTACCATCGTGGTTTACCAGCACACTTTCTTTCTGAAGGTTTACCAACCGTTCTATTCGTATTTAGCTACGATCTTCTGGAGCTTCCTGACGAGGTCGTTCTCCTTGTCAGACAAGGATCCAGAATCTTTACTCATTTTACGAAGAAACGCAAGAGAGCGCCGGTAGCCATTTCTGGTTTTTTTCGCAGCACTGCTCGTCTTGCGTTCCCCCGCCAATGATGTTCCAGGAGTGGAACCGGTGGCCGCAGGTTCGTCCTTCTCCTGCAGGAGTGCTGCCTCTGCCTCAGAGTCCACCGACCCGGCGTTGCTACTCTGCGAGAGAATCATCGATTCCCCTTCCATAGCAGCGTCGAGTCGAAGGCCCTGGAGCTGAGGCACCATTCCGGAAAGTGAGGGAAAAATCTTAGATATTTCAGAAAATTTGCGTACAACTTGTGAGCTAAATTCCATTTGAAACCATATTTTGTGTCAGCAATTTTTTGTATATGGAGGAAGGGGTTAAACCCCCCCCCCCCATGCCCTGTGTGCGCTACTGGCTTTATACATAAAAAATATATGCTGGGTATTTTGTTTGTTCGTTATATAAGCTGCAAGTGACAGTTCCACTTCATCTCAATTCATTTCTGCTGCCCTCCAATGCCTTCGTTACGTTTTAATTTATTGTAGTTGTTGTGGTTGTTGTTGTTGTGTACTTTTTGCTGAATTCATTTCATTTCATTTTGCTTTGTCACTTATTTCACATTCTGTTTTTAACACGATTCCGTTTGCTTTCATTTTTGAGCTTTTATCTCATGTCAGCTACACACTGCATCCGCCCACCACTTCCCTTTCCGCGCCGCTTGTCTACCTAACCGCACTAACTTGCTGCCAGGCAGGCAGTCTGGCAGGCACTTGAGGTGCTCCTTTCAATGGTCTCTAAATGCGATTTGTCATTTGGCTGTAAAAGCGCACACTCACACTCACTCACTAAACACACACACACGCCCACATGTCGATTTTTGCGTGAATATCCACAGTTGAAGCATATTAACAACAACACCAATACAAAAACGAGGCGCAAAAGTCGCGTTCCCCCTCACCCCACCGTCAATGTCGACTGGGGTTTTTTTGTCGGTTGCTGTTGTGGAGCTTCGCAAAATGGAGGCGACTTGGGGCCGCGCGGGATTCTGTATGGCGGCGCTGATTTGTGCGCATGACAACCACTTCAAACTATACGCACTCACACGCACACACACATACTCAACTGTGTGTATGTGTATGTGTAAATACACCCACATAGGAGCTGTGCCTCAGGGAGGCGCTGCCAACAGACACACACACACACACACACACACATATATACAGAATCGGTTCGGTCTCTGTGCAATTTGTGTGTGTTTGTATCTTTTGTGGCTGTATCTGCGCGCGCGCGCGTGTATGTGTGTGCGCATTGGCTTATTTAAAATCTCACTCTCGTTTTCTGTTATTTTCCTTTTCACAACCGCTGCCCCGCGCCCACATGGCAGTGGGCCGGCGTTGAGTACATAAATAAAGCAAAGCAAAGTCAAGTGAAAAAAATTTAATTTACTCGCGCACATTTAACGCTACGTCAGTCAGCCAACTGCCTTTCCATTTCTTTTTGTTTTGTTGTACCAAAACATGCATAAAAATTGTAAAAGGCAAAATTAAATTAAATTAAATAATTTAGCGTGCGGCGCACTCACAAACACACACACAGACACACACATACAGACTTTTTCGGCTTATTGGCTGCGCGCTTTTTATGTGATTTTTATGCGCGTCTCTCGCATCTCTGCGCCGCTGTAGACAACAAAACTTGGTACTTGTTTTGTATAGCGGCAGCTGGCACATGCCCCACGTCCCCCTGCTGCCAACATCACCCACACGCGCTGAAGCTCGACGTTGATTTCATTTTCGTTGCGTTGTCATTTTCAGATACAACAACAACAACAACAACATGTCCAAAACACATTTGCGTTCGTGCTGAAGTGTCTTATATTCGCTGTTGTTGTTGTTGTTGTTGCTTAAAACTTTTCGCTTTTTGCCATAATCAAATTTTCAGTTGGCTGCGTTCGCTTCGGAACCAATGAAAACCATTCGGGGGGGTGGCACTCGCCGCCTTAGCACCATTTGAAGCGTTTTGCTTTTATGTTGTTGTTGTTGTGTTTTTTTTCAACTTATTCCTTAATATTTTAATTTGCATACGACGGAATTTGCGTTCGAGTGTTGAAAGAATGTGCAAATTTTACGCTCGGCTTTTCTGTTGTCGCTTTGTAGAGAATTTGGAAAAATTAGCACGTCGCTTGAGCTGCGCCGAAATGTTCGACTCGAACGACGCACACACGCCAACCGATAACGAGGCGGATCGATGGTGACTGAGCGAAGAATAAGCAACAACCAATGCGAAACGTGCTCACTCCAACAAAGCGAGAAGTGACAACTTATGCCAAAATGAATGCATAAAGTGCAAAATACCATATTTAACTAAGGCCCAGTTCACACTGGAGTAAAAATTATATGATTCGAATAATATGTCGCATTGTTTGATGTGAAATTGAATAAAATAGGCTCCAATTTACAGGAAGAACTAAGAAAGCAACTGACGGATCAAAGTTTAGGTTAGGTTACGAAGGTTGTGAGCAGAATAGGCCACACTTCCCCTCAGTGCCCTAAAAAACTTCATCGTAAGAGTCTTTATACAGTTGGAGGAACTGTCTCTTACAGAATTTCTCTTAGAATTTGTTCATGACTACCAGAACGAAGATTCAAGATTTGACGATTTTTCACCTCCAACATTAAAAAATCATGTCTCCATTATGAATCACTTCGGCTAAGAGATACAACATGTGTTACAATCGAACTTATTTCTTCAGACAAGTTGCATGTCCCTATTGGTTTTGCTATGAAGATTTCTCAAAAAAGGAGCTGGTCTTTTAAGCAAACATAAATCCTGGTGTTGGATCAAGAAGCCGAATCAAAATTGCTGCTTTAATGGAAGTGGCCGCTTAATTAATAAAGAAAATTTAAACAACACAAGAGATTTAGTCTTTTAAGCAAACAAATTGTTTGATTTTAGGAAACAACTCATAGTGGAAAAAGCAGTTTTAATGAATCCAATGGTGCATTCAGGATTTTATTTTCAAACTTTTGAGCCTTATATCATTTGAAACCATATTTACCATCCAAAATGTTCGTACTTAAAAAACGGAACCTTCCAAATGGTTCGACCCAATAAACCACTGAATGGACCATTTATAAATTGAAATATTTTCAGTGACATTGAGTCAAATATATCACAGCAACATGCTTGAGTGAAGGAGTGACCTAGAGTGAGTAAATAAATCAACTTGGTTTTCAAAGTTATAAGTTAAAAAAAAGGCCTGATTTTAGTAGACGACCCAAATTCGGAATATCCGTTTTAATGGATAATTAGCCAATTGTAATATTTCAAGTGACATTGAGTCAAATATACCAAAGCAATATGCTTGAGCGAAGGAGCAAGCAACTTGAAGACCAAAAGAGATCAGTTTTTTTAAATCAAGTAAAACTAGTCTTAGTTAGAGAATTAGACCCAGAAATGTCATTAAAATTTAAAGAAATGTAATTGCTTTCAAAAAGAAAAATATACTACAAGAAAAGCAATTTTGATTACCAAAAGAGATCAGTTTTAAGCGAAGAAATATATATTTTAATATTGAAATTGCAAGAAATACTTGCTGCTGAATTGCTTTCAAATACAAAAAAGGAAACTGAAAATAAAGCAACTTTGCAAAGCTGAAAATCATTTTTAAGCTTAAGAAAAATTGGTCTTGGTTGAACCACCACTTTTAAATTGTAAGAAATGTTATTACTTTTAAAAGGATAGAATCATTCGAAAAATTGGGAGTTAAAAAACTTTTTTGACAGTTGACTGTCTAAACTTCCACGTCGAAGATTACAAACTCATAAAGAAGACTATTCAAATATTGTATGAAAGGTGTCAGAATGGAGATTGAGTACTAAGTTTCAATGCTTTGTATGATGATTGACATGTCCTAATTTTTATCAAAAATCAAAAAGATAAAAATGTCCACTTATTTTGATTAATTTCTTAAAAGCAGATACATTTTCTAACGTGATGCTAAAAGTTACAATCGATGGAAGAAGAGAAAATACAGCAAATTAAAAATTGGGTTTGTTAAATTTTTCACAGTGTCCGAACTTTAAAGTGTCAGGGTAGTAAAATCGAATCCTATGCTCACGGATTTCCAAGAAAACATAGTTTGCTGCTAAAACAATTTGATTTGCTGTATTGCATTTCAATCTTATGCAACTTGGGGCTGTTGACACGCCGTTATTTGGTCGTTGAGTGGCGATTTCGTATCGACTTTCAAAAATCTTGTTACAAATTCTAAATCAACTTGTTGTAAGCTTTAAAATTATTACCTGTTGGACATTTTTGTTGCATGCCAGGTGTCACGCCCACTTGAAAAATTATACCATCAAGCGTCTTAGAAGCTGCACAGGTATCAATAAAATTCTGTGTCAAAGTTGCTATTGTGTACGTTTATTCATTCAAGTGAATGCAGATCAAACTGACAGAAATTCTAGCAAAAATTTAAAAATATGAAATAATAAAATAATATTGATTTGATCACTTGGCTAAATGTCAAATTGTGCATCGAGTAACAAATTTGAATCCATTTTTTACGCTTCCAAATCGCGCAATTTATTTCACCCACTTCAAACACATTTAAATATTTATGATTTTTAGCATTTAAATAATGTTGTTGTTGCTTTTTACACCTTTTACTGCCATTATATATTCATTACTTTTTTGTACTTTTTTCTTGAATTTTTATTTTGTTATACTTTGTTATTTATTTATTATTTCACCAATTTCTATACCTTTCACTCGCCCCTCAGCTGCAACTCTCTGTTTTCATTATTCTGTTATTTTGTTGTTTTTGTGTTTTTTGCCAACACTTGTGTGCAATTAATTAAATTGTCTACGTTTTGCTGTTGTTGTTTTATTCATCATTTGTGTTGTTTTTACTGTTTTTGCAGTTTTATTAGTTAATTTACCATGCAGTGCTATGTTTTTTTTCGAATGCAGCCCTGCGGCAACCAACCCCCAACCCCACGCGCCTCCACCCATTTAGCGCCAATTCGTCCCGACTCGCGCAACTAATTGACCATTCGCTGTCGCTTCGGTAACGCTGTCGCTGTCGCTGTCACCGGCGCTGCTGCGCCATTTTGGACGCCATCATTTACGCTCAATTGACATTCGCCCATGTGGCCATGTGCGGCGCCCCTTTGGCCTGCCGCCTCGCTCGCCCGTCGACCCGTTGTTCGACTGTTCAATTGTTTATTTAATATTTGCTTGCGTGCAAAAAAAGCAACAACAACAACAACAACAAGGTCCCATTCTACTCTTGATGACACTTACCGCCGGCGCAAGTGTTGCCAGATTTTATTTATTATTATAATTTTTTGCGCGCTGGACGCCGCTGCTGACCGGCCACGCCATTCCCGTTGTCCACTTGTTAATTTTAGTTTATTTATTCATGCTTTCTGTGTTTTTCTGTTCATATTTTTATTGTTGTTTGTTTGATTTCAGCTGATTGTTTTTATGTTTTTTTGTGTGTTTGCTTTTATTGCAAATTTATTTATTTTTATTAATTTCCGCACGGCTGTTTACTCTTTTGCATATGTGTGAGTGAGTGTTATGTGTTTTTTTAATGCTCTTAATTTTTTTTACAGTCGCTTGTGTGATTTTTCGCGCAATAATCATCAACACAGCGAACGATAGTGGCCAACTTTTTATTTATTTCTGTTAACCTTTTGCACCTTTTGCTGCCGTTTGCTTTTATTATTATTTGCATATGACTTTTGAAATCACTACAGGGTGATGCGAGCGTTTGCATTCAATGAGAAATTTAAATGTTGTTAAGTTTTGATTCGATTTGAAAAGATTTGAGATTTTTTATAAGGTTCATTATATTTTTCTTTGTCTCAATAAAGCTCGGAATTTTTGCTGTGGCTCAATGGTAAGTGGCCATGTGGCTCAAGTCCTGATCCAACGAACATAGAATGAATGAAATGTTTATTATCTAATACCACAAGTCTTGTGCATAGATTTAAGGAATACTATTCCATTTAGAAACAATATACTTTTCCACAGTAGAGCTTCTTAGGCTACAGTGAATAGAGAAGAACGATGAGAAAATAAATTGAAATAAAAAGACAACGTTGTTAACGGTGTTAAATTAATTCTGATTAATTTTTAAGCTAAATTCATGTCATTACGTATGGAAAAACATGTAATTTAAATGGCTGCTTGGGCTTCACTGGCAGTGCTTCAAGCGGTCGGTCTAATGAATCGATCCAATACGTGCGGCGTTATTCCGGCAATGGTGTCCTGAATGACGCCCTCGAGCTCGTCCAAAGTTGTTGGCTTGTTAGCGAAGACGACGCGTAGCCCCAGAGGAAATAATCGAGGGGTTCCAAATCGCTTGATCGCGACGGTCGATGTAGCGCCGTCACAGCTCGGATATATCAATGTTGTCGACAGAAAATCGGTTGTCAGTCATCAGCACAACCTTATAAGGATGAAGGCCCAAATCAAACCGCAAAATAAGCCGGGTTGACTCTTTGTTGATGCCCAATTGAGCTGATTGGAGCCGAACCTACCTTTCTGGGTCTGGGTTGATACTGGCCGCTTCGGTGGCTATGTTTTCTTCACTTCTCTATATGGTTGGTGGCTTAAAGTCCAAAAGAATGTACTTGCGGTCAAATTTTTTTTAACAGTTTAACGACGAATTAATTGCGCTCTGAAGTCAAGATGCCGACCGACCTCAGGACGAAATTCACGTTAATAAGTGAACCGGAATTTCGACAATATTTTTTGATAATTTCCACTGGCTTTGATATCTTTGACAGTTGCTAAGATTTCCCTATTGAAAAATTATCACTGCTATCTGATCATCCTTTATTTAATACCACAAGATGTTGTTTATTTGAGATCAGATCACATCAATCAAAGTCATTCGACTTATGAAAGAAAAATGATTTTGCTACCTTAGAACTTCTTCGACTGCTGTAACTAGGGGACTGGATTTTTACTTTTTCCTTCTAGATTCTCTTGAAATGTACATAGCTATGGGCGGTAGCACAAAGATAGCCGAATTGTAAGTTAGACTGCAGGACTCTGTGCGTCAATTTATAATAAAGTTATTCCACTTAAAAAAAAAGTAAGGAGATTCTGTTCGTTTTTAAGGAACAGAATCGCCTTTCTTTTTTTTTCATAGGTTCATAGGTTTCATTGATAAGGCGACTTCTTTGCAACTTCGAGGTAAGATTCAGCTATCAAATCCAACTGATTCATATCATATAGTGCGAGTATTCATGTCTTTCCATATCCTCTTTACCATGTTTGATTGCTTATATTTCCATACAAAATTCTCATTCAGACGTTTTAACGTGCTTAACGATCACGGAGACTAATTGAGTCATATACTTATGTACTATAAACTATTTGGAAAAATTCAGATTTTTGGTTTACAGCACCGTACCTCAGTACATTCGACCCATCCAAAACTTAATCGAAATAAAAAACTAGAAACCATTCGAAGAAACATGGCATATTTGGGGATTTATCCGTTTTTAGTTGTCTCCACAAATCAAAGGCTCGTGGTGATTGTAATTAACTATTAAGTACACGATTTTATTAACTTTAGATTTTTAATACACAAAAGTGTAAAACGGATGTAAAGAGAAAACGTTTGAAGTACTCTCTTCTTGAAAATTCACTAATGTGAGGATAAAAAAAACCGGCGCTTTAATTTTTTATTTAAAAATTAACTCTTTTATTAAGCGGCCAGAATCGAATTGAACTCGCCGGTCCGTCATTCGTTTTGACGTTGCCATATTACATTTTTTAAACAGAGTGACATTTTTTAAAACACAGAGTGACACTAGCATCCTTATAGAGCACTTCTTCAACCACACCTAAATGAATGTAACTGCGGCAGGCATTGCTAAGGGCCCAATGGGTCTAAATATGCTTGGCCATACAGACAGCCAGCATAACCCAACGTGAAAGTAATGTACCACAAAATGTATTTTTTAGTTTATAAACTCTCTCTTCCTCACTTTCTTCTACGCTCACTAGTCTGTGTAATGTAACTCACCCTGTATTTTTTGTTTTATGGCGCGAATATTGTTTGCCTGTCTGCATTTCGATTTGCTTTGCTTCAATGCTTTTGTAATTGCTCTCAGTTTTATTTATAAATTTATGAAGAAATACATAAATGCAAAGTGCTCAGCCATTCACTTGGTCCACATTTCTTTTAAAAAATTCAAAATTGTTCACATAAAGATACAAATTGATATTTGTACAACAGCACTTGACGAAACAATGCCGTTATCTGTTTAAATTTTACTTATGTTTCTTGTAATTTTAAATTACATAAAAACCATTTTCGAAGCAATTTGACGCTTTGCTGATTATTCAACAATAAAAATTCGACATGTCTAAATTTGACAGCAGCATAAAATTTGCCATCACCCGCGGTTGGTGTCGGCCGTTGACTGTCATTGGCTAACTAGTCCGCTGCTGCACAACAAATTATCAAAAATCTCATACTTAGACGAAACGCAGCCAATATTTATATCGACGATTAGACAAGCAACAAGGAAATCCATTGCTGTACGGAAAAAAGCGACGCTGGCGCAAAGGTCGAGCGGCATAAATCAAAAATCAAAAATGTGACAGCAAGAAAAACCGCACAGACAGACAGCTGGGTCAGACGGAGAGACATATTCGGGCAGATAAAAAAGACGAGCAGGAGGTTCCAAGGGCGCGCGACAGTCAGCTCGGGCGCAGATTGTGAAACAAGTGTCAATTTGGCTGTTGTTCAGCTGATGTAAAACTTGTTGTTGTCGTGTACAGTTTGTTGTTTGTGGTAACAGAAAACAAAAAAATGTGCGTTGACTGTCGCTTCATTGATTTATGTGACATGTTGTAAACATGCAACACATTGTTGTACTCGTCGCAATCGCAGCGACACATCAGGGTCAGAAGGTCAGACAGACACGCAGCTGAAAGGCGGCGGAATTTGTGTCGCTGGCTGCGGCCGCTTAGCGACATGATTCATGCGACAATTTAAATGAATTGCGCATCACTTGTGCCGCACTCGAATGCAGCGCAGCATAATTGTTGTGTTTGTTTATGAATTGGATTTCATGTCTCGAAAAATGTTTAATTGCGCTGATAAGCCGCAGTCGCAGGAGCGGCCGCCGCATGATAACAGACAATTATTACATTTCGGGCCGTAACATTTGTTGCGAGATAATTGTTCAAACTGTGTGCGTGCGTGTGGGTGTGTGTTGCACGTTGCAGATGCTGCGCGCAGCCGTTGCCGTCGCTCGAACGTGTCAGTTGCATCATTGCTGCCAATGGGCGTGCGCGCGTCTGTCCATTTTCATTCTTTATGTTTTTGGCTCTTTTTGCTTTTGCCCTTCTTATCCTTTTTCCGTATTTTGACCTAACTGCGTTTCCTTGAGCTGGCGCTTGGCTTCTCTATTAATTGCCGTTAATTCGTTTTTATACCAACAACAACCAGCAGGTCGACCCATTACAAGTAATATTCCCTTTTGTTCTGTTTTGTTGCCGGTTTGCGTTTTGATCCTGTTTTCTCATGCTGGCTGTTATTTATTGCTTTTCGTTTTTTTGTAACAACAACAAAAGCCATACCTTGGTTGTTTTTCTTGGGTTGTTTACTTTGTTGATTAGTGTTATTGCTGCTACTGCTGCACTGCGGGTCTTGTGAGTTGTCTCAGAAATGTGGAATATCCTGAATCGAAATTGCATAGCGGCTGCTGCTTATGAGAATTGAAAGGATTACGAAAAATATTTGGAACATTTTGCAAAGGATATATTTTTGTTTGCACTTGTTTCATAGCTGTTCTATCAAAATCTTATCATCTCTTTTCTTATCACACCGAGTTCCCCCTTATCTGTCAATTGCCCTGGGCTTTTTTTCAATCTCTAACACTACCCCCACTCTCAACTTTATATTTACGTCCATAACTGAGTATGTCCACGTCTAAGGAGCTCCCTTTCCACCCACTTTCCCTTTTCTCTTTCCCATTCTAATCTCCTCTATCAACCTTTTTCCTGAGCCTTAAGTACAATGGGCTATAAAGCCTGAGTGCTTGAGGTAATGACTTCCCTTTGGTTATTTCGTCGGCTCCCCCTCACATCCATCCAAGGATTCGCTAGGAACACACACAATCTCACTCCGTACCGTACCACTCAGGATCAATCCGCAACCGTAAGGACCTCTAACCGGTACCGCTATGAAGCCAACAGGGTCTATGCGTGGCCGACTTGGCCAGCAAGCTTACCTACCTCACCTATCCATGTCCATGTCAGTGTCTACCTTCATATGTATCTATAGCTCTATGTCTATTTCCTTTCTAGTTTTATGTCCGTCCACATCTATAGTACTTTTAATACTATGTGATTGTCTTTGGTATCTCTGACTCTTAAGATCAGATTTGACTAATTTTCAACAAAATAAATTTTGTTTTAAATATAAAATTTTCCATGATAAAAAATAAAAGTCACAAAAGCAAAAGTGAATAAAAGCAAAATTAAGATATTTTAAATTGAAAAATCGTCAATATGACAGCAATGACCTTTGTAGTGTTAATTCGATCCATAACTCTAGTTGTAACTAACCTTTATCCTTTTTCCCATCGCCATCTCTACGGTTCTCCATAATTTTGTAGGACAATATCCATTTTCAAACTTGTAGAACAATATCCATTTTCAGTTCAGACTTGAATATCGTTCTTCTTTAAGGGGCGGTAAGGGTTTCAGCGTAAAAAAAAACACTTTTTTTATGAATTTTTTTTTGAAAGTATGAATTTATAAAATTTATTAAAACCTTTTCTACATTATTAAGCATACTTTTAATATTCTGTAATTTTTTCATGCAGAAATATTACAAAACAAGCCAGTGACAGAGCTTGCCCCAGAACGTCTTTGAAAAAATACAATTTGCGGTGTTCACTGTATCTCGGTCGGAAATTATTTGAAATCAAAAACCATTACAATTTAGTCAAAGTATTATCAAATCCTCCCCCCAACGTTCTCCGATTATTATTTTTTTTATTTAACAATTTTTGGTGGCCACCTAAAGTGTAAACTGCTATTTTCCACGAAAAATTCCGCCATTTTGTGGGTGGGAAACCCCACCCATGTAAAAAAAATTTTTTTACTAAACGTTGGGGGAGGTATTTTATATGTAGAAAATTTGTACTAAGGTTCAAATGAATCGGTTTAGTAGTTTTTAAATGACAGTGAACACGGACTTTGAAAAAGTAGTTTTGAGACCAGAACAATAGAATAAGCTATATAAGAGAATAAGCTATATACCTGGACTAAAGGACAGGGGACTAACTGTAGACCATAACTTCAAGAGTTTTGCTTCGATCGACTTAAAATTTGGAGAATATATTCTTGAAATGTTTAACAATAACATAAGACAAAAAACTTCGATTTTTCGAAAGTGTAAACCCTTACCCCCGCCCCCCCTTAATCTGTGTCTCCATTTCCATCTTTACATTCACCAATCTAAATTTCTAGCAAAATCTTTATCTTTAGCGTAATCGCCATCTTAAGCTCAGACTTTTTTATCTTTTGTTCTGTATCCATTTTAAAGTCCATCTTCATCCTAGCTCTACTTTTATTCCTACTTCCAACTCTATTACAATCTTTGACTTCACATAAATCTGCATCAGTCGTTCTATCTCTTTGCTTCTTACTTAATTTTTAGTTCTATCTCAAAATTTATTTTTAAGTTTTTATATCCCCAATTTAATTTCCATTATAGGGAGTCTGAATCCGTGGCGTAGTCTTTGTCTTAAATACTTCGTATATTAATCTCTACGTCTGTCTCTATGTCTGTTTGTCCAGTTATTGTCATCTTAAGTTCTATCCGCTTCTTTATCTTAACCTCTTTCTATGGCTTTATATCAGTCTTAAGTTCTAACCACACATTTACTTCCATAACCCTCATTGCCTTGAGATTTTTTCTTAATTTCCGTATTTATATCCATCTATATCCATCCAACTCCAGTTTCGTCTCTACATTTTCATTTATCTCAGCTTCGGCTCCGACTTTAGCGCCATCTCCAACTAAATTTCTTTGCATAACTCTAGTTTCGTCTCCAGTTCTAACCTTATAAAAATCTTATTTTCCATCTCTACCTCCACATCAAAATCTATCTCTACCTTTCTAAAGCGTCGGCCTCATTCTCATCTTTAACCAATCTTTTCATTCTATCGTAAATTTATCTCGAGAAAACTTTACTCTATATCTCACTACAATAATATCTTCCATGTTCTTTATTCATTTCAAGTTAACATATTCCTAATTTGACTTTTTGTGCCTTTTTCCCTTGCTCAGCTCCATGTAAGGAACAATAAAAAGGATCCTTATCCTTCAACGTTCCTTGCAGCCGCTTCCTCATCGTCTCGATTTCCTGCACTTTGCCATTATTTGTCAAATAAATTTTTGCATGTGTCCATTGCGAAATTTCGCTAAACTGTCGCCGATAAAAATCCAATAAAACGACAGCTGTTGACTTGTCTGCAACGACGATAACGTCTCACATCTCTCGTTTTCGACCGATCGATCTGCAAATTTGCATTGTCCCCAAAATTCAAATTGCCAACAATTTAAATTGTTGCATAACCTCACAATTGCAAATTTAACGATCCTGCCTGAGCAACGAATCGAGCGATCAAGGCAATCGATCGCCGACGCCGTCGTCGAATTGGCCGTTGCTGTCTGCTGCGCACGCCGCGCTGACTTCTGCGTCAAATTGCACACATACTCGTACAGCCGAGCGGCGGACGCTGTCGCTCAGCAACGCGCAACAAATTGTGCAGATTCCACTCGACCCGATCGCCACTGATCGACGTTTGCAGCGCTGCTGACAGACGCACACCTGACCCGAACATTAATGTTTTCGAGAGATTAACGCTCGTTGTCCCCTTGTAAGCAACACAAAAGATATAACAAAAAAAAATTAAATAAATAAATGGAAGAATTAAGAAACGTCAGCGCCGGCTAAAGAGCACAAATATTCGTTGTCAACAACTACAACGATTTGCTGCCGCGGCGGCAGGTGCATTCGGCGCGCTCGTAAAAAGAATTTTGTGCTGCCGTTTTGTTTGAACCAAAAACAACTGCAACAACAACAAAATGAGAAATGACAAAATGCTGCTGATCTGTGTGAGAGAGGGAGACCTGGCCACTGAACGCAGTTGCGGGAAAAACAAACAAATAAATTTCAACATGCCCTCACACGCTGACAGTCCAAGTTCAATTTGATTGATCGCTTTATTTAAAGAGGCGATAACGTCGCGTCCGAGTCCCGGCAGCGGCTGAGTTGGTCGCTTCAGTTAGCTCGGCGAAGACAGCCATGGAACAGGTGTTGTGGCGTTGCTGCGTACTTGGCCAAAAGGCACGTTTTCACTGGGTCAAATGGCAAAGCGAAATGGTGCAACCGGCAGCATTTGCATTTTGAGATATAACAACGAAATTTGGTAGAACAGAGATATGTAGTCACTCTGGGTAATGCGGCTAACTGAGGGTCTCGAGAACATCACTTACATAGATCCTAATTTCGGGTCTAATTTTTTGCCTCTGAATTGGTTCTTATGTTACAGAACCAATAAGCGGCTCTTATGAATAATATTTCTTTTCGAGGTCTTCTATGCTAAGAAGAAAGTCTAAGAAACTTCGTACGGCGGGTCTTTGCAAAGGAGATGCTCTATACTTTCTTTCCAATTTTCTTCTCTGCAACTTCTGCAAAAGTTACCGTATAGTAATTTCAGTCTGAAGACGTCAAAATATGATTTCAAAGGCCAATTTGATTCCAAAGGCCTTCATACGGGGTTTGTTCAGTAGAATCAGTTCATTGATATTTCAACTTGTATGCCCAAAATTTAATTCAGAGCAATTGGAGACATTTTATCAGTAATTTCAAAAGACAGAATTCGTGCTATTAGAGTCATAAGCATTGCCACTGTGCTAACCTTACCTATCTTCAAGTCCTAACTAAAACCTTTCCTGAGCACCACTCGTAAGCGATCAAAGTTGCCTCATTACATTCCATACAACTTTCGATGATTATATAATAAATTATAAATTTTTTCCATTAAGTTCTGCAAAACAAGCGACACGTGCGCTCAATTCCACAAAATGCTCGCCATGCACTTTCAAAAGGACCTCCAGGATAGTTGCAATTTTTCATGCTCATAATAATTTATTCCTACTTTTCTATCGTTTTTCAATTTTGCCTTGCAAGTAATTTCCAAAGTAGCAGACATATTTTCAATTGTCCAGCTGTTTGTCAGTTTGTTGCTCGTAAAAAATATCACAGCTCGTCTGGGCGATTGCGCCGACATTTGGCATAGACAAGTGTCAAGTGCTGGTGGTCCTTTGGACAGTCAAATGAAACACTATGCACGCCACCCGTTTTGCGAAATTTCGAATGTCGTATTTAAATGACAACAACAACAACAAATTCTTCATATATCAACTCGTAATGAAAAAGGAAAGAATGACTTTTATTTATTGAATGTGCAACGTAGACAAATCACAATAACGAAACGAAAAAAAAAATGGTGAAATTATCCTTAATAACCAGATGACCAACCGGCCATGCGGCTAACATTTGCACAGCCAATGCTGGCGTCCCGACTGAAGGTAGCGTTTTAGTATGCAACGGTGCGCAGTGTGGCAGCAACACAGGACGCTGGCGCGCACGTGATGCACATTTCAATTTTTCCGCCATCTCGCCAGCCGCCTGTCTTCCCACTAAAGCTTAGATAGTGCGCTTGATTATTATGACAGCAAGAACAACAACAAAAATATCAATAATAAAGACCAAAAATCGCCAGACCGACAATGCGGTTGAAAATTGTCGGTTTAATTTTATAAAGTTTTTATGTTTTTATTTTAATTTTTAAATATATTTTTGGTTGAGAATTTTGTTTTTAAATTTAACAGAAAATGTTTCAGTTAGTGAGTATTTGGAAACATTTTAAAATATTTATTTTGTGGAATTTTTTGCTTTTGGTTAGCTCAGTAATGTGTTGATGTATGTGAGTGAATTAAAGTTCATATGTATATGTAAATACAAGGTGCAACCCAAAGTAAACAGGACTTTTATAAAATAAAGAAAACGGATGATTATTTTTGTATAATTCTTTTTATTTATTCAAAATACTCTCCTTCTGCTTCGATACAACGTTTTGCACGGTCCAAAAGCATTTGGAATGAGTGTTTTAGGTCATCGGCCGGCATCGCCTTCAGAATGTTGGTACAAGCCTTTTGGATGTCCTCAACGTCCTTATAACGGTTTCCTTTCGTCGGCAAATGCAACTGACCGAATAAGTAGAAGTCACAGGGAGCCATATCAGGCGAATACGGTGAATGATTGATGGTAAAAATGCGATTTTTGGTCAAATAATCGGTCGTAACTAGGGCTCTGTGAGCCGGTGCATTATCATGCAATAAACGCCAACTTCCTTCCTCGCGATATTCTGGCCGAATACGACGAATGCGATGCACCAAACGCTTCAAAACTTCAACATAAAACAAAGCGTTAATTGTTTTTCCCGGTGGAACAAACTCTCGATGAATTATTCCCTTTGAATCGTAGAAACAAATGAGATGAGTTTTGATTTTTGACTTCTCACGGCGGGTTTTTTTCGGATTTGGCTCATCTGGGTGCTTCCATTCGGCACTTTGACGCTTTGTTTCGGGATCATATTGAAAGCACCACGTTTCGTCACCGGTTACGATGTTGAACAAGAAATTTGGATCACGTCTGGCTTCCCGAACGATGTCTTTTGCGTGCTCAATTCTCTGCGCTTTTTGGTCGTCGGTTAAAGTGTGCGGAATGAAGCGAGAACACACTTTACGGAGACCCAAATGTTCGGTTAAAATGCGATCAATTGATGTTTTGGAGATGTTCAATTCCATTTCCATCAATTCCAATGATGATTTTGGCTGCATTTTGATAAAATCACGCACAGTTTTGATGGCATCGTCAGTAATCACAAATTTCGACTGGCCGACGTGTTCGTCGTCATTCAAGTCTTCACGACCATTCTTGAATCGATTCAACCACTCATTAACACGGCCACGGGATAAACAATCATCACCATATACTTGCTTTAACAATTTAAACGTTTCGGTAAAAGTTTCACCAAGTTTAAAACAGAACTTAATATTAGCTCTTTGTTCGATCGACATTCTCGTACCAAAGTTAAAAACATACTGTCACATTGAGCGGGATATTTCGGCGTCTACTAGACCAAATGTCATGAAATTTAGACAGTATGTGAATGAAAGATGTACCTTTCCAACGCATGTCCTCACACATAGATGGCGCCACCAGAAACGTCCCTATTGCAAAAGTCCTGTTTACTTTGGGACGCACCTTGTATGTATAAAGATTTATGCGATTTTTAGATAGTATTCGTTCTAGCACAGGCAAGTTTAGTATTCGACGTAGTGTTCGTACAAACTTTTTATTTATTTTTATTAAAAGTAGGGTTGACAGCAGTGGCGGATTCATGGGGGGGCGGGGGTTTGGAGTTTGAAACCCCCGCCCCGAAATATTAGGGTCGGCTTTAAAACTACATATCTACAAATTAAAATGCATTTTTTGGCATTTGATGAATATTAAAGAATTACTTTTTGAAGCCCCCCAAAATATTTTTCTGAATCCGCCCCTGGTTGACAGTACGAAAGAGTTTTGAAAAATAAATACTGCGCTTCACTTCAAAATGGCAGCACGAATCAATCCATGACTAATCAGTAGTCGGATTCGAAAAGTAAAATGATTCATATCCATGCAATCGAAAATTCATGTCACATGTCATCTATTAGTTTCTTTGTGACAGTCAATATTAATTAATTTAATAATTAATTATCATATTTATTATTGTTTTTGTTTTCTAAGACTTTCAAAATTCTGATATCAGGCAGTATTTAAATCCTTAAATTTAAAAGACAAAACAAAGGAGCACACCAAGGAGTGTTAACGAACCATTAATGGGATGATTCTGATTGACTATCTTGAAAAAGAACAAAAGAGACTATGTGAATATTATGCAATGTTATTGAATTGAATGAACCATGGCCAAAGGGTTTTCATCAAATAAGAAAATTGCAAGAGAATGATGCTTATTGCGGAGTTCTTAGGTCAAGTTGGGTTTTTTCTTTCCGTGCGTCCGAAGTATTTAATTTCTTCCATGAATTTGCAGAGTTCAGCTTATTACAAAAATCAGATTATTTTATAGGTTAGGTTAGAAGGTTGAAGTGGCTATCAGAGCACGGGACCTTGATGCAAGGCACACTTAGGCCACAAATTGCACCCATTGGGATACCACAAGTAGAAAGGAGTGATGTGACCCTACTGCAAGTTATTCAAAAGCCCGAACCTAGAAAGTCTGTTATATTGTCTGATCTCATCCAAGTTGTGGAAGAGTGGTGAGCCTGGATCTTTACATCTCCGTCTAGAGAGACCCGGGCAGTGACAGAGAAGGTGACTTACAGTCTCGTCTACTTCTACATTTAGGGATATGCGACAATAGTTTCAGCATCCAAGATCTTGGAGACCTACTTGTACCATAAATCATTGAATTGCTTTCGAAAAACATTAAACATTTGGAACATTAACCCTTTCAGTCACAATGTCCAATATATTGGACTACAGCCCATACAATTCATACAGAACGGGTTAATTTTCATGTCGGAAAGGTTTAAACAAGCCTATCGAGCTAAAAAGAGATTAGGTTGAAAAATTCAAAGAAATTTTTCTGAAAAAGTTTTGTTCTCTTATCCGCACCTCAGCATTTTTCAAATCACTGTTCCTCGCACAAGTTTAGAATTGGGCCCACACTCGCCAACACACTTTCGTATATATTTCTGTTGACTGCCAAATAAAAAGCAACACTCGTACATGTGGCAACTTGGCCGAGAAATTTCTCAACATTCCTGCAACGCTTGTCTGCGCGCACTCAGCAAAGCAACTGCCAAATTTCGTTTTTTGATCAAATGATGTCATATTCGGCAATGATAAACATTTTGGGCCAATGCCGAACAACACAACAATAACAATAACTACCTGAGCAGCAGCAACTTTAAAGCGACCACAAAACAATCAGAGAGTACAAGCCACATGAGGCGGCAGCAAAAAGTTGGCTTGTTAACAAGCCATCATCATTCCTTCACAAAAAACAACAACAACAACAACAACAAATACACAACCAATACAGCACAAAACTAAATAAATGTAACAACAACAAGTAGAACGCATGTGCAGCATGTTCAGCGTCTAAATGCGCCAAACATGAGCACAGAATGCGCCGAGCAGAGAAAAAATAAAATAAAAATCGAAAAGCAAAAAGCAAAAATTGGGACGCAGAGGGAGGAGCAACAGCGACGAAGAAGAAAAAATAAAAATCCCAAATAAATTGAATGTGAACATTTTTGATGAATTCCTGCAATGGATGAGAAAATTCCGCGGCGCCTACAAAATGCGCAAAATGCGACAGTTTGCCGGACATGGCGACTGGCGGCGGCCGCAGGGCCCAAAGTGGCGCTGTGACGGCGCGTTGAAGACGCCGCAAATGCGTCAGCGCCAATTTTGTAATGTTGCGTTGCTGCAACAACAACAACAACAACAACAACAAAGCACTGAATCTGCGCGCCAGTGCTGCACGGCAAACATTTTCGATGGGGACGCCTTAAGAAAAATCTCTTGCAGCGGAAAGTATTTTGTTGTTGTTGTTGTTGCTGTTTTTGTGGCACAAACAAAATACCGACGCCACTGCGCTGCTGGCGCTTTGCGCGTGCGCGTCTGGTGGCCCGAAATGATTTGTACGTTCACGTTTTTACTGCTGCTTCTCGTTGTTGCTGTTGTTGTTTTTTATGCTCTCTGCCTGCACCGGCCAGTGTCGCCAGACGCCAGTGTAACCCACAGACATTCCGCTGACTGCAGCTTTTTGCCGCAGCATCCTTTGCGCCGGACTGGAAGCGCGCACGCGCAGCCCAACCAGTGGCGCCATGTGCCCTATAACTGCGGCAACAAGGTAACTGCAACAACAACAACAACAACATCAGCAGCAAGATGAAAAAGCACCATTCAAGCAGTAAACGAGCCAACATTTCAACGCTGCACCGGCAACGACGGACACGCAACGACCGGACGGACGCGGCTGCAACGAGTGGCGCAGCTTAAAAATGAGTTACAAATGTTGCAGCTTCCCCTTCGTGCAGGCGCACTGCAACTGCATCTTTGCCGTTTTCTGCTGCTTCGCCGTTTGCCGTTTCGTCGTGCTGGTGGAAATGAATAAATAATTTGCAGTTCTGACGCCATTCGCTGCTGGCTGACTGGTGGGGCGCGTTCGGACCAGCGCGATTTTTTCTGTAACTGTGGCTGTGGCTGTGACTATCGCAGGCTCTTTTTTTCGTGGTTTGCTGCGAGAGGACATTTTGCTGCGCTAAATAGAAACATCTATGAGGATCGCTGGGTGGGCGCACACTCGCAACTGGCGCTGGCCGCAGGCAATGTGGGCGACGTTTGGACGGACAACCGAAGAAACGGTGGCAAACAGAAATTAATAAGCGATGTAGTTGCAGTTTTCGGTAAATTAAAAGTAGCCAAGACATTGTATTGTAAGGTCAAAGATTAAATGAACTGATCTATGGGAGAACTGATGGCTGACTGAGAAATGGGTTGGAGGTGGAAGACGTGCTTCGAAAATGGTAGATCTAAGCGACAAGTTTAATTCTTCATCTTCAATTCATCTCGAATACTCATCGGCCCAAATCTTCTTTTTTCGCAGAATTTACCGAAGCGGACCACTTCTGGGTCCCTCCTTGTGAGTGCCTCTTTGTCCTCCTATTTGATGTTTGGCCACTCAGCCGACCGCCGTATTCAGTAAAACTGTTGAAAAAAACTCCTTCTTATGTGTGAGTCTTCTCATGCCTGAATAAACTTCTTCTTATCTCTGATTATTTGTTGGTCCATTATCAAAATTTTCTATTTTTCTGTATCTTCTGGCAAATATGCACCATGTGTTGAATTGGGCCCTCGTAAGACCTGCAGTATTCACACATTACTACTCTCTTGTGCCCAACCGTGACCTAAGTGTGTCTTGGGGCAAGGATTCGTGTCCAGACAGCCCGCTTAGCCTAATCTATAACACTTAGTTAATAATTTCCAGCTCTCAAATAATAACATCTCCTTATAATGGGATCTGTCAATCGGATCTGCTTGAGATAAGATACATAAGAAAGTGTTATACCCTGCGACCTGTCAGATTTATTGTGATCCTGAGGCTCATAAGACAGGGATAATCCAATTTATGGAACCTAAGTGTGTTAGACTGGAGTTCCCCAGTCGATTAGACTGGTCACCAAGATGTTCTCGGGAACTTCTCCAAGACATTTTCAGCTAAGGAACCAATACAACACCTTTTTTATGAAGAAATCAAAATCGGTGGGAATAATATGGCTGGAAGTAGGACTATCGTCACAACCTATCTAACATGAAATTCTTCAGAATCAGAAGAGAGACCAGGCCAACATAACCATACCACTTCAACGTTTAGAGACACCGTCAAAGGTTTCACTTTTGACCGGCATTTGTAATGGTTTTTTGACGGTTGAACAGTGATACCATGTCCAGATGGTTGTCATAACTTTAGGTCAATACCTATGATGGATCAAGTTTTGGAAAGAGTTTAAGCAAACCTTGTTTTTTTCAATTTTAATAATGACAAAAAATATTAGCAACATTGCTATGTTTTTGGTGGACTTTAAATAGTTCCAACTTGAGTTCCACAGAGCATTTGGCTTCGAAAACTAAATTTTCGTTTGTATCCGAACGAGCTCGCTTGAGTTATCATTCTACTATTCCACACGCTTATTTATGATAGAATCAACAAAGTTAATATAGCACTAAGACCACAGGACGTCACTTGTCCTGTATTGGTGTTCGGCTTTACAGTTTCTTGATTCTACCCAACAAGTCTTAGTAGATTCTGTACTCTGTTTAGATAGTCAGTGCCAAAAACGTTTGAACAAGTTTTAGAGAACTTGGGAAAGAGCACTGCAGTGTCAAAGACCACTGTTTCAAATCCCCATCGTTATCAGGTACTTTTCTCATTAATCTCAAAAATTAATCTTCTTTTCTTTCTGTTTAACGACACAAGAAACACGAAGGTTCTTTGAGGTACAACAGTAAGCTTAGTTCACATTGCGTTTGTAAAGACCTCTTCCGATTTTGAACAATAGCTACTCGTTCCCGGATTGTGGCTTTTATGGCTACAGAAGGTAAAGGATAAACGGGTTCTGGGCCAGTAAAAAAATGGCTCGTATAACCATTCGGACATCTCTGCCCGCGTGCACCCTCTCTAGTATGCCACGCCTAGTGGTATCAGGTCGTTACCAACTTGAGACATGATCTGCCCTATCGTTCTTCTTGGGTCCCCAATCATTACGTTCGAGCTTCATTGTCGTTATCGACGTAAGACAAGTTCTGTCCTTTCGTTCGTCTTCATTTCTTTACAATCATTTTCGCTGGAACTGCATTGTCCATCCAAACCTGCTGACCAGAGGCTTTGTCTGGTACCACGAGGATCAGTGTGCCCCTGGAGCCTTTTACTCTAGCATGATCTTAGGACGGCGCCTCGGGGAGTTTCGTGGTGGCTTGGTTTAACACCCAAATACGGGTAGAGTTTCGTCTCGGCGTGGAGTCGCGTTCTCAACCGGCTGCCGGACCCATAGCACGGCAGAGGTTTTGGATAGGTCTCGATCCCTACCAAGGAGGGGTAATGTCCCATTTACATTATCCCAATTCGTACCGGGGGCTAGTCTCTCGAGGCGTTTATCAATGCTTAATTTTGATACGCTGTGCTTTTGAGCACCGTGGGGTTAGGCCACACTGTGGCGGCACTCACGTTAAAAATTCGACATTTCAATGTCCACCCAAACCCGGCCTGCAAGGACCAAAGTAAATGCTTTGAGTAAAATTTAATGAACCAGAATTGCTGCAGGATTGGGTATGAGTCCTTAGCGAGACTACCCGACAGTGCTGCAACGCGAACCTTTCGTCGCTCCAATGAGACGACGAGCTACGTGCGTGTGCTCAACATGCACCACACATACGACAATAATTTATTGAAAAATAATTTTTTAATGAAATCGTTTTGTTGGAGCGTTTCGCTGCGCTGCGCTGATGAGGGGGCAGGTTTTGTTGGTTTTTCATTGACGTCTCGTGTTGGCAATGCTCATAACTCAATGCAGCGGCGCACAGTGGCTGATTCTGCCGACGTAGGTTGCAAAAGTCGATTTTGTCATGTTCGATTTGGGGGAAACTGTTATACTTGTCCGATAGATAAATGCTTGGACCTAAGAAATCCGAAAACCTTAACTAAATTGGACAAATAGTTTTGCTTGTAGAGCCCGTCAAAGTTGAGCAATTTTTAGAGTGTGAAATAATATCAGCAATTTGCACTTTTTCGGCAACGCTGAAGTTTTAAAATACGGAAAAGAGCAAATTGATTGAAACTTTTTGCACCAGCATCGTAAAAGAAGGCATTTGTAGTAAATAATTAAATATAGAAAAAAAAAGTTGGTTGTTGTTGTTGTCTTTTCATAGGCACTCACTTGAAGCACTATTTTTATCACTCTTTTTGAACTTTCGATAGACTTTAAAAAAAAAGGCCATACTTGCCACGGTTCCGTCTTTGGGAAAATTGTTCACTAGTCTTCTGTGAGTACTGCCCTAAAGAGATCGGGTGCCCGATTTTGCCCGACTGGATTTTACAGCGATTTTTCTGTGGCCACCTCGCGCAATTTTGTGCTTTCGGGTGCGTGCGTTCGAACAAGTTCGTCAAGATTTTGATAGTGAATCACTTACACGCGATTATAATCGTTGCCAGGGCATGCAAATTTGGATTTTGGCTTCATTTAAGATGTGATACAAGCTTGCAACTTCATATTAAGTCGACTTTTTTTTGGCGTATATTGCTGTAAGCTCGAAGTAAAGAGTACTTCTGCTGGATGCGTAGTTCGCACGTACGAAAAACAAGTTGACAAGCTATCATGTATCCTTTGATGTAATGTTTTTGTTTTTAACAAAATACTAACACTGTGCCTGGCATAACATTTTTTTTTTAATTTGAGCAAAACTCAGTCAGTCGCCATTAGTCTTTGAGTTGAACCGCGCCAATGAAACAATTAGTTATTGAAAATCAAAAAGCAGACATAAGTATCTATGTGCAATGTCTAAAGCTCACTTATGTGTCTGGGCTGTTCAAAAATCCCACAACGCGGGAAAACCTAACAACTGTTTAGGTACCTGCTAGTACTAGAAGCTTAGTACCTGCTATTTGAATGCATATGCAAATCCTACTTATAAATAAAGGAGTTTGGAGTAAGTGAAGTTAGTTTCGAATTTAATTTGAACTAAACATAACTTCAACTCCGCCACTGCAATTAAACCGAAGAAGAAGCACAAAGATGTTTTTGAAAAATTCGAAGCTGTTTGAAATATTTACTATTTCGAAGACAAAGGAGAAGTTTTTTCTGGCTGTTACTAAAGAAATTGGTTACGTTGGTTAAGTTTGCCTGCAGCCAACATATCTATGACTAAAGAGAAGATATCCAGAACTTATCGCACTATAAAGTTGTAATGGATTGCGGCAAACCGTACCACCATCGACATAAAAGGCGGCAAAAGGAAGGCCGAAAAAGTCAATTCGGACTGTGCGTCATTTAATAAAAAAGACCTGTCAGAAGCTTTGGTCATAAAATAAAATAAGCATCAGGAGAAAATGAAAGGCGTTATAGTGGAAGCAGTTTTACCAGCAAGCCCGGGTCGTGTTAAAAGAATAAAAAACAGTATTCGCACCCCACCCAACGTGCTACCCATCAAATATAGTCATAATACAACTTTAGCACTGTTTTGTCCAAAGAAAAATTGACTTTTTATGTAAATTTTTCGAATTCTGGTTCTAATTTTGAAAGCAAAATTTATTAATTTTTATCTTTAAATTTGACTCTTTCAGCTTGTTTCTTAAATTTCTTATTACTTTTCATCTTTTTTAATGCATTTTCATTAATTTTGCAACTAAAACTTATCATTGTTGCTCGCATTATTCTTATTTACAGTAAGCCGAACTTTGACAAAGTATTACGTAGCACCCTGTACTTCAATTGAGTTTATTTTTGAGAATACAATAGCCTGATGAATTTCTAATCAACAGCAAAAAAATTTTCCAATTATCTCTATTCGTTCAGGAGTTATTAATTTTGCAACCTGAAATGACAAATTGAGCCACTGTGCGGCGCTGACATGCCGCCGAGTGTAGCGTGCAGTGTGCCGTCGGTGCGGCAAGTGACGGCAACGCTGGCTAGCCCAAACCTGGTTTGCAATGATGTGGCGATGATTCTTGTTGCTGCCGCTGATGCTGATGATCGGCGTCTTAGATTTTGTTGTTGCTGGCGGTGTTGCTGCTGTTGCACGAGACGTTCGTTAAATTTGATTCATGAGTCTGCGACTGTGAAGGTGCGCGCGATTGAGACGCAGACGCAGCAACGATTGCTGTGGTGTGGCCCTTTTTGTTTGAGGGCACTTTGGGCCTTGGCTGTTGATGTCGTTGCCGTTGTTGGTGTTGTTGTTGTTGTGGCGCAGAGATTGAGTGATTGCTGCCTAAAGTTATAATTTTCATATTTGTATTGTAAAAGGAGATCCGCGTGGCGCTGGCGCTGTCCGTCCGTGCGTCTGTCTGCCCGGCATCTCGGGTCGACTCGCTGTGCGGCGGTGTGTGTGGCGATCGAGCAACACGTACTGTGGTCAAATAAAAATGTTTGTTTTTGTTGTTTGGAGGCTTTTATTTGTTGGTTGTTCGCTCTTGGCGCTGCCAGCCGCTGTCTCGGTCTGCGGTTGCGGCCAATTTAGTGCGCAACAACAGCAACACACAAATTGGTCAAATGAAGCCACAACATTAGAGCGACCCCCGATAATGATGGGTGGTGTTGGTGGCGGCGACGACTTGTTGGTGGTAATTTTCGAGTTTGCAAGTTTCGCTCATTGCCCTTGCGCCCCCGTGTCGCTTCTCTTCCGCGATCGAGACGGCGCTGTCGTGAGATTTGAGCATTTTGTGCTTGGCGCCACATGATGGCCGATTGAGCAGTGGCCAGCACAAAAAACTCCGCATGGCTCGAGGTGGAAGAAGAAGACGTTGATGGCGCTGCAGCTGATGGTCGGTCGCGATGATCGTAATCACTGCGCCGACGATACCAATAATGATAATGTTGCTAGTTGTGTTTGGGGGCTTTTGGCTGCGTTTGCTGGCGCTTCAACTAAGTATTTGATGAATGTTTACATTTCATTTGATTTTCACTCACATGCAGTTCTTCTTCTGCCTCCACTCATGTGTCTTTATATTTAATGATATTTTCATAAAAACATGATTATTAATTTTTTCTCGGCACATTTTGTATATTTGCAGGCAAATGTTTCCTCAAATGAAATTTCGCGTTTCGGGTTTGGATGCAAAGGCGAAATATATTCTGCTGCTGGATATTGTGGCCGCGGACGACTATCGATATAAATTTCATAATAGGTAAGTGTAAAAAATTCATTGATTTAGTTTTAATCATTAACGTGATGACTAATTAAAAGACTAAAACCGAGCTATTCGCGGTCAACTGTGTGATTTTATAAACAAAAGGGTTCACAATTGTATGCTGATTCCGAACGGGAGTTGGGAGCTTTTCATGGACACATATCCACTAAGAAAACCTTATTGAAAGTTATCGAAAAGAGAGCAGAGAAGTAGAAAACTATTGCTATCTTAAAGACTTTACAATTTCCTAAAATTTTAGACTAAAGCTCGAAAGAAAAGTTTTGATTGAAGGCATTAAAGGTTGGCCCACAAATACTTATTTTTCTTTCATTTATTTTCTTCTTCTTCTCTTCTTTTTTTCTTTCTTTTCATTCATATAATTTTTTTCTTTCATTTATTGATTTATTTAAAGTACAGTATAATCTCGATAATTCGGACACTCGCTAATACGGACAACGCGGACACTCATTTCTATTGTAGACTCTGTAATCCGGACACTGAATTTGTATTGTAGACTCTGTAATCCGGACACCAGTGTCCGGTTTTTAATTGTCCGGATTATCGAGATTATACTGTACTACACCGTGCGACAACAAATATTACACACGCAAAAATCGATATACTCGCGAAACGAGGGGCCAAATGTAGTAAAACTGCGTTTTTAGTTTTTCTCTCTGACGTCAGAATTTTTTTTAAAGGACTTAATTACTTAATTTAACCTAATAAAGTTAGGAGGACGAAATTCAAGAATGTAAGATATATTTTTTCAAAAAAAATTATTGGAAATTTGCAATTTCCTTTTGCACCGAAACATTAAATTTTTAAAGATTCTAAGGATTTTTCTCTTTCATTTGGTAGCCATATTGTCATTCTATAATGCGCTCAATTTTAAAAATAATTTTTTGAAATAAACATGTCCTTGAAATTTCAAAGTCCTTTTAAAAAAAATCCTGACGTCAGAGAGAAAAACTAAAAACGCAGTTTTACTACATTTGGCCCCTAGTTTCGCGAGTTTATAGATTTTTGCGTGTGTTTTGAAATGTTTAGATTTTCGTCACACGGTGTTATAATCAATTCCAGTTGTTTTACAATCAAGAATCTTAAAACAGCAAAATTGAATTTTGAATTTAACCTTTAATTTTTTGTCGTCCTCTCGTCTTGTCTGTCAATAAAATACATTCCATAGAGGCATTCTGTGCCTGTTGGCCAATGAAAAGAATCATTTAGTATATAGAATCGAGAATCATTCAGTATATAGGCACCACTTGAGTTATTCGTTAGTGACTCTTCATTCAAACAAGATTTGTGTATGAAGACTGACCAGTTGGTGATAGGATGTGTTCCCGACTTCGAAAGTCTGCCTGGAAAGTATTAACTAATGTCGACTGATTGTTTTTTGCTCTGTTAAGTATTTCATATGTTGAAAATCATTTATAAATGGAATGTGGCAGTTTAATCTACTAAATAATTCAGCTCTGCCAACTGGCCAACTAATTTTTTTTTTTTAAATACCTATAGTTTTTTAAAGTTTATTAAAGTGTGAAAGCATTTAGTTGCGGTTATCACTGGTTCCCCTGGATTATTCCAGGAATCTCTCATTGTATTGGCAAGAGGGTGGGAAAAAATTAATTTATAGGAGGAGTTCGCAGTCGGAGCATAAATGCAGTACAGCGAACCCTCGTGATAACAATAAACGAATATGCTTTTATATAGAGGCTTGGCTCCTGAATCTAACAAACTAAAAATTTTGCCGGGGAAACGCCCACAAAAGGCGTGGCTCGGGGTCAAAGTTCAACGTTTTTATCAGAAAAACTAGATTAATCTCCAACTGATTTACACGATATGGGTATCAAACGAAAGCTCTTTTCCATACCTTTCTATTAATGTACAACATTAGATACAAGAAATGCACTAATAAAAAGTTTT
Source organism: Melieria crassipennis (assembly GCA_963668005.1). Classification (NCBI taxonomy): domain Eukaryota; kingdom Metazoa; phylum Arthropoda; class Insecta; order Diptera; family Ulidiidae; genus Melieria; species Melieria crassipennis. Next base: position 42,472,923 of record OY764962.1, read on the forward strand.
AAGCAAAAAATAAAATATATTATAAAAATGTTTTAAAAACGAATTTTTTTCTCGAAAAAAATCTATAATAAAGGTGCAATAAGTTTGTTACCATGTTGTAGCCTGTGAAATTCCCTTTACAATGAAATATAAAAATGTATACTTTTATTGTTTTTCAATATATATTTTTAAATAATTTTGTCCAAAGTAATTTCGTAGTAATTTTTTTTTTTCATGAGGGTTCGCTATAGTGTCACCGACCTCGATGTATCGCTTCCCAAAGGGACATTGTTAAATTTGTTATTGAATAGGTTAAGTTGAAGCTCATTTTTGTTATCTTTTTATTTTATTTGTTTCCTATAGTCAGTAAGTTCTGCATGTTCATTGGCTTATTAAATAAATATTAAATCTATATATATAAAAAAAAGTTCACTTCTTGTGTGTAGCCAGTGTTTGCGAAAACGGTTCATTCTTTTGGGAAAATTTTTTTCGTATGTGATAGAAGATGTTAATGCGGTGGTTTATAGCGATATTACATGTTTGTACGGCAGGTGGGCGTGGCACCTCCCATACAACCTAAATTTTTAATATGGTATATCTTCGGAATTATAAATCGGACAGCATTGAAATTTGGTACAGAGTCGTGGCGTAAACATGTCGTTCCACCGGTAAAATTTAATGGGCGTTGGACAAGGGGCGTGGCACTAGAGCGTTCACATCAATGACACTCGGTACAAACTAACGATTTGGTCGTGTCCTTCGACAGGAGGAATGGGGTGGGTTTTTGACAGGGGGGCGTGGTACCGCTTTCATTTTTTTATACAAGGTGCGTCCCAAAGTAAACAGGACTTTTGCAATAGGGACGTTTCTGGTGGCGCCATCTATGTGTGAGGACATGCGTTGGAAAGGTACATCTTTCATTCACATACTGTCTAAATTTCATGACATTTGGTCTAGTAGACGCCGAAATATCCCGCTCAATGTGACAGTATGTTTTTAACTTTGGTACGAGAATGTCGATCGAACAAAGAGCTAATATTAAGTTCTGTTTTAAACTTGGTAAAACTTTTACCGAAACGTTTAAATTGTTAAAGCAAGTTTATGGTGATGATTGTTTATCCCGTGGCCGTGTTAATGAGTGGTTGAATCGATTCAACAATGGTCGTGAAGACTTGAATGACGACGAACACGTCGGCCAGTCGAAATTTGTGATTACTGACGATGCCATCAAAACTGTGCGTGATTTTATCAAAATGCAGCCAAAATCATCATTGGAATTGATGGAAATGGAATTGAACATCCCCAAAACATCAATTGATCGCATTTTAACCGAACATTTGGGTCTCCGTAAAGTGTGTTCTCGCTTCATTCCGCACACTTTAACCGACGACCAAAAAGCGCAGAGAATTGAGCACGCAAAAGACATCGTTCGGGAAGCCAGACGTGATCCAAATTTCTTGTTCAACATCGTAACCGGTGACGAAACGTGGTGCTTTCAATATGATCCCGAAACAAAGCGTCAAAGTGCCGAATGGAAGCACCCAGATGAGCCAAATCCGAAAAAAACCCGCCGTGAGAAGTCAAAAATCAAAACTCATCTCATTTGTTTCTACGATTCAAAGGGAATAATTCATCGAGAGTTTGTTCCACCGGGAAAAACAATTAACGCTTTGTTTTATGTTGAAGTTTTGAAGCGTTTGGTGCATCGCATTCGTCGTATTCGGCCAGAATATCGCGAGGAAGGAAGTTGGCGTTTATTGCATGATAATGCACCGGCTCACAGAGCCCTAGTTACGACCGATTATTTGACCAAAAATCGCATTTTTACCATCAATCATTCACCGTATTCGCCTGATATGGCTCCCTGTGACTTCTACTTATTCGGTCAGTTGCATTTGCCGATGAAAGGAAACCGTTATAAGGACGTTGAGGACATCCAAAAGGCTTGTACCAACATTCTGAAGGCGATGCCGGCCGATGACCTAAAACACTCATTCCAAATGCTTTTGGACCGTGCAAAACGTTGTATCGAAGCAGAAGGAGAGTATTTTGAATAAATAAAAAGAATTATACAAAAATAATCATCCGTTTTCTTTATTTTATAAAAGTCCTGTTTACTTTGGGTTGCACCTTGTACATAGATTGTTTATCCTGACTGACTGACTGATTGATTGGTTGATTTATGGGCGTTGGACAAGGGGCGTGGCACTTTTTTAATTCCGGTATAACTTTGGAACTAGAGCGTTCACATCAATGACAATTGGTACAAACTTATTATTTAGTCGTGTCCTTCGACAGGTGGAATGAGGTGGGTTTTTGACAAGGGGGCGTGGCACCGCCCTTACAACCCAATTCTTTAATACCGAATATCTTCAGAATTATAAGTCGCACAGTATTGAATTTTAGTACAGTGTCATGGCGTAAACGTGACATTCCACCGGTAAAATTTAATAGGCGTTCGACAGGGGGCGTGGCACTTTTTAAATTCCGGTGTAACTTTTGAACTAGAGCGTTCACATCAATGACACTCGGTACAAACTAACGATTTGGTCGTGTCCTTCGGCAGGGGCAAAAGGGTGTATTTTGGAGAAGGGGGCGTGGCACCGCCCATACAACTCAATTCTTTAATATGGCATAGCTTCGAAATTATAAGTCGCTCAGCACTGAAATTTAGTACAGTGTCATGTCGTAAGCGTGTCATTCGACCGGTAAAATTTAATAGGCGTTCGACAGGGGGCGTGGCACTTTTTAAATTCCGGTGTAACTTTTGAACTAGAGCGTTCACATCAATGACACTCGGTACAAACTAACGATTTGGTCGTGTCCTTCGGCAGGGGCAAAAGGGTGTATTTTGGAGAAGGGGGCGTGGCACCGCCCATACAACTCAATTCTTTAATATGGCATAGCTTCGAAATTATAAGTCGCACAGCATTGAAATTTGGTACAGTGTCATGGCGTAAACGTGTCATTCGACCGGTAAAATGTAATGTGCGTTGGACAGGGGCGTGGCACTTTTTAAATTCCGGTGTAACTTTGGAACTATAGCGTTCACATGAATGACACTCTGTACAAATTTATTATTTATTTTGTGTCCTTCGACAGGGGGAATGGGTTGAGTTTTTAACAAGGGGGCGTGGCACCGCCCATACAACCCAACTTTTTTAATGTAAAATAGCTTCGGAATTATAAGTCGCACAGCATTGAAATTTGGTACAGTGTCATGGCGTAAACGTGTCATTTTACCGGTAAAATTTAATGAGCGTTGGACAGGGGGCGTGGCACTTTTTAAATTCCGGTGTAACTTTGGAATTAGAGCGTTCACATCAATGATACTCGGTACAAACTAACGATTTGGTCGTGTCCTTCGGCAGGGGGAATAGGGTGGATTTTGGACTAGGGGGTGTGGCACCGCCCATACCACTAAATTTTTTAATATGGTATATCTCCGGAATTGTAATTCGCACAGCATTGAAATTAGGTACAGAGTCATGACGTAAACGTCTCATTCCACCGGTAAAATTTAATGGGCGTTGGACAAGGGGCGTGGCACTAGAGCGTTCACATCAATGACACTCGGTACAAACTAACGATTTGGTCGTGTCCTTCGACAGGAGGAATGGGGTGGGTTTTTGACAGGGGGGCGTGGTACCGCTTTCATTTTTTTATACATAGATTGTTTATCCTGACTGACTGACTGATTGATTGGTTGATTTATCATCGCCCAGCCCAAACCGCTGAAGCTACAAACATGATTTTTGGACTGTAGGTACATCTTGAATAATTAACCTTCGCCAAGAAGGGATTTTTTGAAATTCTGGGTCTAAAAAGGCAAAACCTGGGTTAAAGTGTTGTATGAAGCAACGTGATTTAATAAACATATTGAATTTGAACTTCCTGAAAATATTCTAATATAGATCAAAACTTATTCGACACGTATTTTATAATTTTTCGAAAATCTAAATTTAACTGGCCCAACAATGGGTTAAGGTTTATTTGCGGAAAGACTCCGAAACAAACAACACGAACCGATGGGCCTATTGACTTCAACAATTATAAAAATAATTGAAATATATATAATTAGACACGTGTTTCTCATTATTTTAAAAATCTAAATCTAACTGGATCAACGACGGGAAAAATATGAATTAATGGGCCCATTGACATCAAACTTGGGGAGAGTACTCTTTGTAAGAAATAATTTGACACGAGTTTTTCACTTTTTTGAAAATCAAAATCTAACGGGGTCAACAATGGGTTAACAATTTGTATGGAGAAACAAGATTTATTAGGCGTTCTGACTTCAAACTTATCAAAAGCAGTTCAATCGGGAAATAATAAAAACGTGCTTTTAATTTTTTTTTAAATCTAAATCTACCATGGTAAACCAAGGGTTAAGAATTTGTTTGGAGTAAATGTGAAAACATATGATTTAAAGGGCCTTCTGACTTCAAAATTTTTAAAACAGTCGAAATCAAAGATAGACACATGTTTTTTGTAAATCAAAATCTGATGGGCTCAATAATGGGTTAAGAATTCGTATCGGGGGAAACAGGAGAGCTTGCGTGCAAAGCCGCAGGGCCCAGCTAGTAAATAAATAAATAAATAAATAAATATACTGCATTTGTTTCGAAGTCGGAACATAATAACGACAGTGTTTATAAAAAACAACTCATAACTTTATTTGATTTGTTCCTTTCGTTACAGTCGTTGGATGGTCGCTGGCAAAGCGGACCCAGAAATGCCAAAACGCATGTACATCCACCCCGATTCGCCCACAACGGGCGAACAGTGGATGCAGAAAGTCGTCTCCTTTCACAAACTAAAATTGACCAACAATATTAGTGATAAACATGGATTTGTAAGTACTGTACGTCTTCTCTGTTTACCGAAAAATTTCAAAGTAAACACTGACATATGCGAACGCTTTATGTCAAGGTCGAGATTTTTTCGATGTTGAAAACAGAAAATGGCCGCCATGAAAATATGAAAAAAATCAATAAAAAACATAAACGTGGATAAAAATAAAAAATTTTCTCAATTTCAAATTTTCGAAAACAACAAGAAAACTAAACGCACACACACACCAATAGTTGGAAGCTTAAAATTTTAGTTGAAAAAAAAACAAAATGCGTTTAAGCGAAGAGTTCGAATTGAGAGAATTTTTTATTGGCTATTGTAATTAACATTAACTCATTTTCTTAACAGTTATTTTTTTGTTTGTACATTTGTCATTTCCTTTCAATTATACTAAGAGTCCTGTATGTAGTTTTGTTGTCTCTTTTTTTCTTATCGCGCTTGAGTTAAGTTCAACTGGCGCGAAACTTGGCTGGGGATATCTTTTTTGTGTTCACCTTAAATGGGGAAAAAAGAAAAATTAAAATGGCATACGGCCAACAACTATTGATTTGACAATAACAATAACGACAACAACAATGACAACAAAAAGTGTAGAACAAAAAATGCGCTGCACGATGCGTATCCGCGCCGCGGCATCCATTCGTTGTCGATAAATGCAGATATTTATGCGTGCTTACACACGACGGCTGTGGATGGGTTAATGTGTGGCGGCCCACCGCAGCGGCAGCGTTCGAACTGTGCCTGCTTGTGTGTATGTGTGTGTGTGTGTAAGTTTGGATGCTTCATTGGGGGCAGCCCGCGTTGGTGGCGGCGCGGTCTTTGTGGATTAAAATGCCGACTTTTTAGCTATAGATTTCATAGTGCGTTGTTGTTGTTGTTGTTGGATGTTTTTGTTTTCATTGTCTTTCTTGTAATAGGGTTTTTGTTTTAGTTGTGTCGATTACTTGAAAGCGAACAACACTTGTTGCAGTGTTGCCAGATGTGCTGCATTCGTAGTTGAGTCAAAAATGAAGAAAGGTTTAAAAATTTCTTTAAAAAATACCTGAAAAGAATTTTAAAAATATCTTCAAATCTGTGTGATTCAGAATGTCCCAATCGCTTCGAAAGTTATGTGGAAAAATGTTGAACTAAAATTTGTTTTTCTAACATAAGTATTGGCTTAGTGCGTTTTGGGACATATTGTCCCAATCAACGTTTTGTGTGAAATGAAAAATATTTTGATAAGTTCCATTGACATTGGGAAATTTGAGTTCTTGACTTGTTCTCATTTTCAACTTAACGTAAAATACTTCTCTTCTCGCCTCTTAACTCTTAAACCATGGATTTCTTGAAAGAAAAACTCATTTTTTAACTCTGACAACGTTGTGTGTCCACACTTGTGCGATAATAAAAATTGAAATTATCTCGTGCAGCCACCAGCCGCCAGTTGCCGCGCATCGATTCATATTTTTTCGTCGCTTCTACTTTATTTGCTCTTTGTTTTTCCAATCAGTCTTTTGGCTAATTCCGCCAACTTGGCTTTGAAGTGTGCCGCCGGCCGCTCTGCAGCAGCGCTCTCTATCGCTCGCTTTGGCTGTCTTTTTCTGACTCGGCGACTGACTGGTTGGTTGGTTGGTTGGCTGCTCGCCGGCAGTCCCACTGGATTTGCATACGCGGCGTTATAAGTGCACGCCACCAGCCAACTGTCCGGCGTTGGATTAAAAGACAACAACAACACACACAACAGCCATAATCAGCGAATTAATTTATTGATGAACGCACAGCGGCGGCAATTGGAAGGCGACTGTTTTGATCTTGGCGGCGGCCGCCGCTGGATGGACGAAGAAGCTGCGCTGCCACAACGCCACCGCCAGTTGCGTGCAACACTGCAAACGGGCTGTTGTTGTTGTAGCTGTTGCAATTGCAATATTTGTTCACTTTGGTCGAACGGCAGCAACAACAAATGAAAAACAAAATGAAATAAAAATGGGCAACGACAAATTGTGGCACGTTCGTTGAAATTGCATTGATGACGTTGGCAACTTTGGCGGCGCCTTAGAACAGCGCACAACACAACGAGCGCTCGGTGTGTGGCAGTGCGCCGCCCAGTTTTTGGCTGCCAGCGACGGCAGCACACCGAAAGCGTCGTCGGTTGCACCGCGGAACACCCTAATTGACGGGTTCAAATGTAACTGTGGGCATTTGTTTGAAAGGGGTTTGCAGGTGCGTTAGGGGCGCACGAGCCAAAGGGTGCCAAGTGGCAAGTATGAACTTTTGTCACACTTTCATTGTTGTAGCAACAACAACCACTGGAATAGTTAGAGACAAAAATCATTGCTGTTGTATAATTTTTCACGCTCCACGCTCCACCCACCTACAGCGGACATGTTTTCTAGCAAGCCAAGGTGACCATTGAGCGTACAGTACTTTTCGCTTAAAGCGAACTTCGAGGGACTGGGCAAAATGGTTCGTTGTAACCGAAAGTTCGCCTTAAAAAGGGTCCGTAATAAGCGAAAACATACAGCGCGTACTTTTGAAATTGGTTCGTTTTAGGCGGAAAATCGTTTTAAACGGGTTCGTTATAACCGAAAAGTACTGTAGTAGCAAAGTGTGTAGAAAAAGTGTTGTGTAAATGTCACATCTGTTTTCGAATGCATAAAAAAATATTATATATTTGCACAATTGAGAAAATACAAACTTTTTGTGATGCATAGTCCTTTTTGTGACAAAGTGTCACAATTTTTCTTTGGCAATGTATCGCCAAAATCATTTTAAATAAAGCGTAGCTCACAATTGTATGGGTTTAATCAATTTCGTGTAGTGTGACAGGGTGTCCCAATTGTCACAAAATGTTTATTTGCCTAAAAGTTGATGAAAAATTACAGCTTATAATGAATGTGTGCAGTGGCGCACACAGAATTACATTTTGGGGGGTTTCCATACAACTTGTCAGCCAAATACCGTTCGGAACCCCACTTTGTACCAGCAATTTTTGCGGTAAGGGGGTTTAAACCCCCAAACCTCGCCGTGTGAGTCACTGATTGTGTGTCATTATTGATAATAATATGTCACAATAATTTTGTGACATTGTGTAACAAAATAATAACAAATCAGCTGCAGTCCATGGAACTTAAAAACATGGTAAATGAATTGAAATTGTATTGAAATGAATTGAATTAAATTGAATTGAGTGGAATTAAGTTGATTGAGTCCATGAAAAAATCTTAAATTTTGATTTTTCTTTTAATAATTTAGTACAATGGATATACTTCTATGGTTTCATAAAAATCGTTGCAAGGAGTGAGTAAAAACTAACTTTTACGATTTTGTTTAATAAATAGAAATTAATATTTGTATTAAAATATCAAAATTCTCGTCATACGGCCACCATAACTGGTCGCCACCAAATCGCTGCGTTGCATGAACGCAAAAAGTGTTGGTACAAATGATAGTGGAACCAGGTAATGGGTAGCGTCGCGTCGTGGCCCAACAGCTGTGCATCTTCACAGGACCAACGCGTATCCTTTGAGCAGTGCGCGCCAGAAACGTGCGTTCGCACGGACTTGCGGTGGCGCTGCTTGCGGTTACACCAGGACACGCCATGTGGTGTGCCGCGGTGCTGCTCACGCAGCTGGTGACCTATACGCCCCTAGGTCTCGCGCTTTCCCCCGCCCAGCCACCCGGGCCGCGCGCCCACCTTCCGTCGCTATGCCGCCTTCGTAGGCGAAAATGCGCGTTGAACTGAACGACGAACTGTTGAACTGCTAAACTATGCCACTGGGTGCGTGTCAAAACATGCATGTGACACACACACACACAAACAGACAGAAAGCCATTCGCTTCTACCACGTTACCGCATTGCTGCCCTGTAATCATATTTTTTCAGCCATTCACTTTAATTTTCAATTTCAATAATTACACTTGAAAATTATCTGTCGAAGAGTTTCGAAATGAAAACATTGAAATGCACTTAAAATTCAAATTCGAAGGGTTGCAGCGAAGCGGCCATAATTCAAAAACGAAATTACACAAAAGTTGAAAAAAAAAGAAACCTAACCTAAAATTACTAGGCACGCCACAAACTGTGGTCAGTGTTCGTGTGGTTGTTGTTGGTGGTTGGGCTATTGCACTAATAGCACAGTGTCTGCAAGTATCGGTTAGTGGTAACCGCATCGATTGACAGCGCGCTGGCTTGTCATGGTTTTGCGTTTCGACTAAATATTTAAAACGGTGCAACTGAAAAAAATTTGTAGCGGCATAAAAGGAATTTTTAATAAAATGTAAGACGTACAAAAAGAATGTACAAAGAAAAAACTTGAATGTGGAAAACTGCGCTACGGCAGGCCATCATTAAAGCGACGTCTGCTGCAACGCACAATGGTTAATTTTAGTGTGTGTGTGTGTGTGGCTGCGGTGTCGGCCATATTGATTTGCGGACAGGGTAACATTTGTACCCCCTCGGCCCAGCCAGTTCTGCGCATTGCTGGCACTCGTTTTCCTTCAGAAATGCTTTGTATTTGCTTTCGAATTGTGTGCAACAACAGCAGCTGCCGCGAGGGTTGATTTGTCGCACGTATCGCTGTTCATGTGTGTGTGTGTGTGTGTGTTGTATCCTTGCTTCAGCTACGCACTGGCGAGGTGTGGAACATATTGCGGTAAAGTGTTAAAATTATTTGCTTACACTTTGCATACGTTGACAATAATTTCAACTACAACAACAAAAACAACAATAAAGAAAAATATCATACAACCGCAGAGGTGTTTGAGTGACAAAAGCGGGGATGAGAAGTAAATATGATGGCAGCATTGAAAGGAATTAGTGGAGTGGGAAAAAAAGAAAGGGAAAAATTTAAGGAAAGAGAGTTGAAACTTGGTAGAATGTTGGCAGAATTGATGAAAATATAGTCTAGTAGTAACTGGTACAGAAAAATATAAAGAAATTCAACTAAACCAAGAAAGATAATCAGTAATAAATGAGGAAACAACGGGTTCAAAATTAATCCCAGTGCTTTCATATACCTGAAACAAGTTACATCCAAATCTAAGCAACTTGAACTTTCTCCCAAAAATGTTAAAAAAATTTAAAAAATAGTAAGTTTTTTGAAACAATGGTCGTCATGGTTTTATCGTTGGGTTTCATGTCCTTTTTTAGTGTTTACATGACGATCTGGTTGGTAGGGAGCCAGAGCGTGAAAATGGCTAAAGTTCTCAATTCAGCTAAGGTTCCTTCCATATCAGAAGCGTGATTGCAATCAATTAGACGTTTCCTTTCCCCTAAAACTTTGCTGTTTCCTAGTTTTTCGAAGTATCTCCCATTGAAGAAGAAGTCTGGCACTCATGCTGAGGCATGCATTTTCTTAAGAAAACCTGCTTCTTCGAAAGCGGTTTCTCAGCTTTTCATGTCTTACATTGATACAATGTCCAAGAATACTTATTTTCCATTCTTTGATTACACTAATCGACACGAAAAATGCTTATAAAAATAAAAGTATTTTGTAGACTAACCTTCGGCTGCTGAACACGAAACTGAAAATCAAAAAATTTTCTTAAGAAGCGTTTTCGAAAAACCCGTTTTTCCTCTCTTATTTCAGTTATGAGCACATATCTCGTAAACCAAACATCCGACTAATACAAGTGACCCGTCGTTCAGAAGATAATTTACTTTAAAGCGATATATAGATTTTTCGAATCAGATGAGATTTGGGGAAGTTACTGACGATGAAAGTTGAAAAAATTGATTTTTTTTTTACCATTTTCAAAAATTATACATTTTCGAATGGTTTTTTTTATAGATAAAATAAATAAAAATCTGGTTTTAAAATCTAAGATGAAATATATATTATTTGAGCAAATATTAAGCCTAACATCAATAGAATTGAAAGAAAAATAACAAAGTTATGATGCTCGGAGTGAAAACACCAACTTTTCATTTATTACACCGTTCAAAAAAATATTTTAATTTTTCCGAGACCCATCCAAATGTTGACATAGACGGGAAACTAGAGGTAATTTATAGTATCTTGGCATAGTCAGTTTTTCATTTTCTGACCCAAAAACCTTCTTAAAGGACTTTAAAATTTTAAGGACATACACATTTCAAATATTTTTTTATATATTTGCGATTGCGCAATGATGAAGATATGGGTATCAAATGAAAGAGGAAAATTGTCTCCTTTTAACTAAATTTTCTATTTTGAACTTTCAGAACTTTGAAATAGAAAAAATTAGATGAATGTATCTACAGATTGATATTCAAAACATTTATGCATACCTGACATATTTTGGTCCTGAATTTCTTCCTAAATTCCTGGTTCTTAAATTTTCTATTTTTAACTTTCATCTGATCTGGACAATCTATATATCGTTTTAAAGGTTAGTTAATTACCTTCTGAACGACGGACCACTTGTGTAAGTCGGATGGTTGGTTTACGAGATATGTGCTCATAACTGAAATAAGAGGGGGAAAAACGTGTTTTACGAAGATTTTTCGAAAACACTTCTTAAGAAAATTTTTTGATTTTCAGTTTCGTGTTCAGCAGCCGAGGATTAGTCTAAAAAATACTTTTGTTTTTAGGAGCACGCGATGAACCCATTTTTTTGTCGAGTAGTGTTATCATTTCTGAGACTAAGACAGAGTATTTACTATCCAAACTATTGTAGTGGGTATTATTGGGAATTTAAATACCCACAACTTAACTTTCACTACAATTGCTTCAAACGAGTAGTTCATTATCTTTGAGTTACATTTGTTAGCTTTAAGGCACTCTGGCAGACTGAGTCTGGACACTTTACCTCTTCGAATATGTATTCTAAATATTCATATTCAAGCAGGTATTTGTCTGTCTTTAAGTAAAAAGTGCCCATAAAATGTTCTTTTTTAAGACTGCGCAAGAAAATTGCCAACTAAAAATATTTAAAACTAAAAGACAGCACAGCGCTCGCTCGAGTTGGCTGCCCAAAGGAGCGCAACTTGCTGCTGCAGCATTTACGCTTCGGTAGATTTTGTGAAAACTCAAAGTGCCGAACTGAGGCAATAATTTCGAAGATATTTTCAACTTGCGTTGCTGCTGTTATACTTGAATGGCTGGCGATGTTCAAGCATCGGGCATGTGTGATGCATACGTGTTGTTGGGACGAAGGTGAGGCGAGCCATTGAAATTGGGGTAAGCAAGAAAGTGAGTGGCAGTGGGTGTGCCAGTGGGCAGGAGAAGCAGGAGAAACGCTGCTGCAATCCACTTTGAGTGCGTGCTTACAAGCGACACACGCACACACGCACCAACACACTCACACATGGACAAGAAGTATTTTGGTGCGCTGCGAAGATGGCAAACGAAATTGGCCAGATTCTTTTGATTTTCTATTTGAATTGTTTCAAGCATCCCGCAGCAGGACACAGCGCCACAATAATAATAGCAACAACAACAACATAAAAGGTGGGCGTGCAGACAGCGCAGCGGACCGGAGCATAGACACAAAGAGGCACGCATGTGTGTTACAATTAAAATGATACGAACACACACACACACACTCACACTCATACAAAGCTCAGGGAACTGAAACGACCAGCAAAAGGCTGCATGGCAAATACACAGTCGAGAGGGCAGAAGATGTTGTCGAGTAAGTAAATTTTCCACCCAACACAACTCGACGCGACATGCATGGAGAGTGTGCAGAGTGGCCAATTAATTTGATTTCAAGTTGTCAGTGTTGGCGCAAATATAGTTTCGTCTGTGGATACTTTGCCAGAGGTGGCGTGAAATGCGGCTTCATTTCGTATTTCGCTTAAGCATTCCTGCTTGGTGTCCTTTTGACCGAGTGAGCGTAAATGAGTGGCTAAAACGAATGCGACATTGGCTGGTTGTTGTATTTGTTGTAAGTTTCGTTTTAGTTGGCCTCTATTAGTGACACAATCAAAGGTAACCAAAGGCAATGCGCATTCCATTTCGAAAGCGAAGCAGCGTTGCCACACTTCTTCATATTATTGCATTATTAAGTGGCCAAGTCAGATGCTGTCACGTTTGACAGTTGCCATAGAATGATTAGTGGTTTTATGTAGTTTTCGGGATGCAAGTTTTTGAGGTATTGGCTAAGAGACAAAGAGAAGGTAATCGAAATGTTTTACCAGTTGGACGACAAGTGGAAATTATAGTTCAGAAAATACGGCAAAAGTTGTAGATAGATATATACATAGATTTTGTTGGAGTTATAATGCACAGAGACTACTACTGATCTATTTTTCCCCCTACGACTAATAGTTACAGAACATTGGCTGAACTAAACTCACGGGGGCAAGTTGGAATTTTTTCAAAGCCAACAGACAAAGGCAGAAGAATGCAATTTCCTGCTGAGAGATTAGTTGCCGAAGGAAGATTTTCTATATTTTATGTGGATCCGTGCAGTAATCACTAACCACTGATCCACCAAAACTAATAAATGAGTAACTAACTAACAAATAAGTACAGTGTTTTCCTTTGAATGGATGGATGGATGTGAGGGGAAGCCGAGGAAATAACCTTAGGGAGGTCATTACCTCAAGCACTCAGGCTTTATAGCCCATTGAACTTAAGGCTCATAAAAAAGGCTGACAGAGGAGATGGGAATGGGGGAAAAAAGAGAAGGTGGGTGGAAAGGAAGAAAGGGTTATGAGTTCTCCTGTGCAACTACAAAAGTTTAACGTCCATTGTGAGATAGGTACCATTGGTCAAAGTACTGGGGCCCGAAACACAATTATTTCTACCTCTTTTAAGAACGCGTAGGCCAATCACATAAAGCAGATTTGGTGCCATGGGTTATAGCCTCAGCTCGCCTTACCCTGGCGCCTTCACTGACTTCACATGTAGCTTCAAATGATATCAACACTTATTTGTTTAGGAAACAAAACAAAATATGCAGTAGAGCCAACCACCCAAATCTTTACACTCACTATACACAGTTTGCTGTGGGTTTCTACCACCACCACCAAAAATATATCCATATAAATATTCGAGTTTGTATGACAGCAGTTTTCCTTTGCGCGTTCATGCTGCGTGCGCTAATCTCCAAAGCTGATCGCAACCGACACTCTCGCTGATAAACACTTTCGAAAGAAACCATTGAACCACAACAACAATAACAAAAATATAAAAAGAAATGCTTATTTATGGCGTTACCCCTTCCAACACCCCTCGAACGCACTCAGTCGAAGGAGCCATTCGCGCACAAGTCGCACGAAGGGAAGTTGCTGCAAAATTGATGGCGCACAACAGCAGCAGTTGCAATAACAACAACAGTGATAGCAAAGAGATGAGAAATAGTGGCCAGATAAGCAGTCGACATAAGGCCAGATATTTTACTTTTTTTTTTACTTTACACATATACGAGTATTTATTTGTTTGAGATGCAGACGCCGCGATAGACGCCGCTAGTTGCCACCAAATAATCGCGTTGCGGCAGACATGTTGCAGTTGTCGCTTAGTTTGAAGGCCAAACACTTTAGGGGTGTTTCAAAACAATACGCTTAATGTTTAGAAAAAAAAATCGATAAACATGAAAAATATATAAATAAAAAAATTATATAGGCAAGAATAAGGACAGCTGTCTGCTTGCTTTAATTTTAAATATTTATTTAAACTGCTGTCAATGTTCTTCTCTCTTCGGCGTTGTGCAGAAATTCCATTCAATTGCAACCACAACAACAACAATAACAAGAACATGATAACTACCTGGAACGCCACGCCAGCCGTTAGTCAAAATTGAAATTCCTTGTTGACTCCTTGTTGGAATTTGCTTGATGTGCAGACATTTTTTTTTTACACTAATTTATTTTTCATTGCTAAGTGAATGCGAGTAGGGGAGACTGTTTAAATATACAAAAAAATGTCCATTATTTGTGCCAAAATGACTAAAAGTATGCAACACTTGGAACGTCTTCGACATTTAAGGTGCAGTGGGAAGAAACAAAATTAAAACAAAAGGTGGTAATTGTACACAGTTTGATTACTGTTCAAAGGGAGCTTAAGAAATATTAGGTGAAAATCTATACAAACCTTTCTTACCTTACATTTCAAAGGAATTTCTCGCATGCAATAAATTTTATTAGCTTAAGGGGGGTTTCTACCTTGTGCGGTAAAAAAAATCGATTTTTTTTTTCATGCATTTTTGGATTAATACATGATTGTAGAATACGCTCCCAAAATTTGAAGTTGAAATCTTTCGAATTACGGAAGCAATTTATAGAAACAGGTAGCGGTGTCGAGCGCGCCGACCTGCTGAAGCAAAACTTTGAACGCGTTTTTCTCAAAACTACATTTTTTGACCTGGCGGAAGTGATTTAGGCCACACGAGTTGAGCAATAGCTACGAAATTTTAAACAGTCATTTATCAAGGTCTTAGCTATGGCACGAACTAGGATCTTCAAGAAATAATAATTTTTTCTCATTAAAAATAGAAATTTGTATTGAAAAAAGTAGGTAAAAATTGAGTTTTTTAGTCAAAATCGCATATATCCTTCATTTTTCATTTGTTTTTTAAAATCCTAGTTCCAGCCATAGACAAAAGGATACAGAATAAGAAAAAATTTAATTTTTGTGTTTCAAGTCATCTCACACAGCGGCAGGACTTCCGCGAGTAAGGAAGTCCTGCCGCCATTGCTCGATGGCCCCCTCCCCCCCTTTGCATATTTTATCTTGAAACTTTTTTTACTTGTACAATAAACATATACCTACATCTGAAAAAATTTTCCAGTGTTTATCTTAAAAACCTTCCCATTAAAAATTTTTCAAAAAAACATGTTTTCTCGGCCGCACAAGGTAGAAACCTGCCTTAAAGTCAATTTCAGTTTAACTTAATTTGTGGTCATTTACTTGTAAAATATGTGTGTTTTTTTTGCTTTTGGTACGTTTTAACGGGACATAACACAAATTACTTAAAATTCATACAAATGTCTTGAAATCTGCAATATTTAGCTAAAATTAAAAAACATTTGTTTGTTGCCTTTACTTGCCATAATTTGCTCATCTAACAAAACTTGTCGCTAGAGTTGCCGCTTTTCGTCTTTTCGGACCAAAATTGGTTAAAATTTTTTTTATTTGGTCCGCTGGTCCGCTTAAACGAATTTCGGTCCGTTTTGTGATGTGAATATCTTCTCATTAATACAAAAAATTTACTTAAAAAAATAAAATTTTAATTTAAAAAAGAATTTAAAGATATTGCAAATTTTTAATTTGGTCGGTTGGGGTCGGAAGTTTGGTCGGAACAAATTTTCAAAGCATTCTCGCATGCAATAAATTGAACTCTGCGATATTTAGCTTAAATTCAAAATTGTTTGTTGCCTTTCATTTGTCATAATTTGCTCATCTAACAAAAAGTGCGGCCGACCACCTCAGCCCTTTCAGCTCTCACTTTCGTCAATTTAAACTTCAGTTCTAACCTCAAATGAGTTTTTTGCTTTTGGTTTTTGGTTCGGTTTTTGTACGTTTTAACTGGACTTAAAAAATAAATTAAAAATCAAATGTCTTAACCTGCAATTTTCAAAGCATTCTCGCATGCAATAAATTGAATTCTGCGATATTTAGCTTAAATTCAAAATTGTTTGTTGCCTTTCATTTGTCATAATTTGCTCATCTAACAAAACCTGTCGTCGACCTCCTCAACTTTCAGCTCTCACTTTCGTCAATTTAAACTTCAGTCCTAACCTCAAATCTGTTTTTTGCTTTTGTTATTTGGTTCGGTTTTTGTTCGTTTTGACTGGACTTAAAAAATAATTTAAAAATCAAATGTCAACCTAAAAATTGCAAAGCATTCTCGCATGCAATAAATCGAAATCTACAACATTTAGGTTAAATTCCAAAACATTTGTTTGTTGCCTTTCATTTGCCATAATTCGCTTTTCAATCAAAAAGTGCCATCGACTACTTTGGCACTTTCAGCTCGCACTTTCGTTCTGTTCAATTCTAACCTCAAATGTTATGTTTGCTTTTGGCATTTTGTGTGGTGTTCGCGTTTTGGGGGGGTGCCAGGAATTCGTCTATGGGCGCATAATCAACGCCTTTTAAAATTAATGAGGCATGCTCAGGTTTTTTATTACATTTTAACTAACCAGAAGCGCCGAAGCCGGCGAAATGTGCGTGTACGCGGTGCTTATTCCGGTGCGTGCGTGTGCATGTGTGTGTGTGTGTGTTGTGCGTCTAATAAAATGCATAAATTAAAAGGCACCCTCACGCCTTAAATATTTCCACGAAAAATCAACAAAACCAACGACAACTAACCACTAACACTCAGCGTTGGCCAGCAGCGGACGCAACCAGAAGGCGTCCGCGACGCTGGTGTTGGTGTTGCTGTTGGTGTTGGCGTTGGTGTCGCCGTTCGTCGCCATTCCTGCGCCACCTATCACGTTGTCCTGATAGTGTCAAATGTACGCGCTAAAAACATTATGTAAATTAGATTTGGGCCACTTTTGGCTAGAAAAGAATTTCGGCCAGTAGTGGTTTGTTGCCGCCACTGTTGCTTTGTTGTTGTTGTTGTAAGGCAGTAAAAATGCCAAAAGCACAAACGCTGCATGAATTGGACGATAGTAAACGGTAGTTAAAACGAAAAGCTGGCCCAGAGGGCGCGAGCGATGCGGGGCAGCAGGCTCGATGTGGAGCAGATAAAGGGAGCGCAAGTGGGCGAGTGAGTCGGGCAGACGAATGAAAAAGGTGAAAAATTCCAGTCAAGAAAACATGAAAACATTTTCGCGCATGCAAAATAATGAGGCAACGTACGGCGCGTAATGCCAACATGCCACACAATGCTCATAAATTGTGAGAGTTGTTGTTGTTAGTGTTGTTTCGGTAGCTAAAACATTGCCGGCGGTACAAAAAATTAGGTGTGACAGAGGTGAAAATTTAATTTTGTGAAAACTATGTGTAATTTGTAATTTACTTCGCCCGGCAAACATGCTTGAGAAGAAGAAGAAGAGAAAGAATAAGTAGTAGACAAACACGCGCTATTTGAAGTCTGAAATGATAAATTAGAGGAAAATTTTTGAAATGATTGTAGCAGTCGAGATTTTACTAAAAAATTAGAGACTAAATTAGAGGTTAACAAAAAGACTGTTTTGAATTTGAAATGAAAAGAATATGGAAAATAAGAAGAGAAAGAGGGGAGAGAGAGAACGGAAAATTGTTGGCGTTTTTAAGGTCCTTGAAGTTAAAATCTTCAGCGTTTACTAGAAGCTGATACATTTTTTTTAATATATGTAAATATTTAAAATATTTAATTCAAACTTATTTGGCTCAAAGCTTCACAATCAAAGCGCTTAAAGGTAAAAAAAAGATTTATAGAGAGAGATGCGAGATTATGAAGAGGCAAAGAGAAGGGGAAGGCATGGCCAAAAAGGAAGATAGCGACAGGGAAAATACATTTATGGATATATGTACTAAAGAAGGAGAATGTCAAATCTTCCACTGCAATGTCATGTCATCCACTGAGAATCGGATTCGTAAGAACTGTACGCCTTGCATGATTATCTTTTGCTGAGAATGAAGTAGAAACTTATGAGGCAAACTCTTGATAGGAAGAAATATGCATAGATACTCTTTTTTAAGAGAAAAGGGGATATAGGAAAAGTAAGAAAAGAGCTGAAAAGAGGAGAATATATCAGCCATACACCGCGACTGTTTGATAGAGTACATGGGAAATTCATGTCTTAGGTAGCTAACTCCAACTTAGAATGAAAGACTATAGCGGGAAAAGAATAAGAATTGCTTTAGATGTGATTAAAGACAGCAGCTAAAAGAATTAATAGTTAAGATAACAGACAGATGAGAAATTCATGTCTTAGGCAGTGTTGCCAGATACATGAAATGACTTTCTCCTGAATCTTAAAAAAATACTTGTCGGCCTCGATAGCTCAGCGGGTAGCGCGCTGGCTTCTCATACCGAGCGCCCCGGGTTCGATTCCTGGCTTGGGCTGGAAAAAACACTCATCTACTTCTGTCGCTATCCACATGAAGGGAATGAGAATTACAAGAATCGCACAAGTGCGCTCTTGGCAGGCAATGGCAAAACCTCCAAGTGTGAAAGAAAAACTGCCCATCGCCGTTCGGATTCGGCGTTAAACTGTAGGTCCGCTCCCCTCCCTTTCCCCATCCGTTTGAAATGTGTGGTGTATCACATGTTGAAAAAACAGTGTTGCATACGCATTTCAAACGGGTGGAATCTGTGGTATCACAACGGGCCCATTAAGAGGCCTAAGTGTGTCTCATACAGAGGCAGCCACCTCAACCTAACCTAACCTAAAAAAATACTTAAATTTTCTCCCAAAAGTGAAACAAATTTCCTAAAATTTTTTTATAATTGGCGTCAATTTAAAGGAATTAAACTTCTGTTAAAAAAAAAATAAAAATATATACATACATACAATTTTTTAATGCAGCCTTTTTGTACTCATCTTCAGCTTAACAACAAAAACTTAACAAAAAGAAAACATATATAACAAATAAATTAAACAAAAAGTGCCACGAGCTAACATTTTGTAAGCTTAAAAACTTTTAATAAAATAGGGTGGTTTGCTATTAAAATAGTTGCCAAAATATGTTTCGTTTCTAGTGTTCCCAATACATCATACTTCGTTATCCAATACTTCGATATCCAAAAATTACCCAAAAATCCAGGATCCGAAAAACCCCCTAACATAAAATATATATCTTCGAAACTTTCTCCTAAACAATTCTTCCTCCTAAAAATTCTCTTAAAAGGCCAATAATCTCCTAAATCTAGGAGGAAATCTCCTGATCTGGCAACACTGGTCTTAGGTGACTAAATCCAACTTAGAATGAAATACCATAGAGAGAAAGAAAAGGAATTACATTATACGTGATTGAAGACAGCAGATAACAGAAGGAACAAGTCACTGGTACATCGAGATCAGAACAGAGACTCTACAGGAATTTCTGGCGCTATTTTACTTAGGACAAATATTATAGACAGAAAGAGATAGGTAGATAAGGGAAACAAAGAGATAGCAGAGAGAAAGATAGAACAGATGAGGACATAAAGAAAGGAGGAAGCAGGATTAGTAGTTATTAGAGGAAAGTTTGAAGACATCTAACCTTTGAATAACAAAATTTCAATGTGTTAGGCCCAAACAAGGAATCTGTTTTGGTTAATCCTTTACAAACTCTTACATATACCTATCTATGTAAGATTCACTGCGTATGTTTTTTCCATTTACGGATTTTTTTAGACGCTGCGGTTTAATGAAATCGACTCATCAGTTCCAAGTACAAAATAGTATTAAGCTCTAATAGGCGTAGAATTGTTGGCTCCCTGAATAAACACACAACAATAATGATTGAGAAAAGTTGAGCCCTATTGAAGACTAAGGTATGACTAAGAATGATTTCAAATACGAAGCCCTGCTAAGGGGTTTGTCTAACTGTTCTAACGACGTGGAGGTTGATTCGATCGTAGAACTCGTTGCTTGAGCTAATAGGATGGAAGATCTTCTTTTCAATATGGACCTCGCTGCATAAATTCATGAGGATACTTCACAAGATATCGCCTGAGGTAGTTTTATTTTGAGAACTATAATGAAATACGAAGGACGAACGAACCAAGCGACATTTCAACACGAATTCGCAACAATATTTGGTTTTTCTGTGGACATTAAATAAAGGGGAAGAAATTCCATAAGAAACGAAAGTGTTACTCTGATAGTATTCACCTGGTTTTCTTCGCAGGTTTCCCGATCAGATTCCTTCCATGACCCAACGCGATAGTAAGTGATGCACTCAGGTTCGGATGCTCAGAGCGCCTTTACATTTAACCTCAAATTGCTTCACTTGGATGCACCAAAACCCGAGTCTTTGGTTCATCCCAAATCACTCACGTCACTTGAATAAGTAATGTGTGCCAAAAAGTGCGCCAGTCAACTACGCAAAAATGTCTGCTGCAGTCCTAACCCGCTGCCACTTTGCGGTCTAATATCGCTTTCAGAATCTTGCGCAAATATCTGAGCACATTAGAGCACAGCCCCAGATGCGCAGTCGATTAGATTGAGTGGCGTAAGAAACAAGATTATCCCCTTTCGGGCATCACCTGCACTTCACTCCAGCACACTCCAAAGTGCTTGTCATTACTTTAAGTAGTGGCATCAGTTGTTGTTGGTGTTGTTGTTGTCGCAACCATAGTCAACTCAATTGTCAACGCTCAACTGTCAATTGTCAAGCGTTCTTGTAACATTTGCCGCCGCTTTCCCGCTTTGTCCGCTTATCGCCGCACCGCTGCGCGCGCCCCCAAACCCGATAAGAATCGTTATCCCGTTGTTGCTGCCTTTAAACTGCATTTCGAGCACCTCGGGCAGGCATTGCGTTTTATGGAATTACCAAAAAATGAAATGAAAGCCGCCGTCGCCGTCGCCTTTTGTGTGTGTTGCGGCCTTTATTTCCTTTCTTTCCTTTCAGATCTCTGTGCGGCGCTTCCGTGCGCCCGCGTTGCGTCGTCGTCAACCTGGATTATTTTGTGCTATTTTGTCCGCCTTTGAGGGCCTTTTGTAGCCGGTAGCTGCGGTTGCGGGCTGCTTATCCGACTGCTCCTGCACCATTGTTGTTGCACACAAAAGCGGCGCTCAGCGTTTTTTTCGTGCCTTCCATTTTCAATTCTATTACCGCTGACAAGAGTCGACTTCAGCTGCCGCCGCCGTCCCCACTGCCCCCACGCGCGCCCCTGTTGTTCACTTTGGCCGCTGTTGTCTGTCTCTTCGCATGGCTGGGCTGCCGCGTTGCCATGGTTGACATTAATTCTCATTGTTGTTCCATTTAATTTCGCCCCAGATAACCATAAAGAATTAAGGCAAACACACGAAGGCAGCAGCTCTTTAAGACGCTTCTATAATTTTCAGCTATTTTCGTGAATAGCCGCCGCCGCCGCCGCCGCCGCCGCCGCACGCCTGCTTACACTCTTCGCTGCACACGCAGCGCTCGGCTGGTACCATATCGCTTTGCTCCTTTTTCGGCAGCGCTGCGTGAGTTCTTCGGCGGCTGCTGGCCAGGATTTTCTTGCGCCATCATCCGCATCCGCATTGTCCATGGCCGCTATTTATGCTGCGGAAATTTGTCTTCATCTGTCAACGATGCCGTGGCACAGTCTCATTATCGGCCCGTTGAGCCGCAACAAGAAGTAGATGAAGAAGAAGCAGAGCGCAGCGTGTTGAGTAGGGAGGCAGCACTAAATGAGCTGTTCAAGCGGCAGCGCGGCATTTAACCGCAGGAGGCGTATGCGTGGCTATGGGATGCCGCAGACGCACAACTGCCAGCCTTAATGTGTGCGGCTCGTTGGCTGGCTGACTGGCTGACTGGCTGACTGTCTGGTGCTGGCGGCCAGGTAAACAAATGCCTCGAATCGTTAGAGGCACTCGCACGCAAGTGATGCCGGATAATGTGGCTTTGCGTAGTCCCCTGTCAATCATTTCGACTTGAGCTCACTTGCACGGCGCGCGGATCTGCACTCGGCGCGGCTGTCGGTTAATTGAGTTATAGTAGCGCCGATGGCAATGGATACGGCAATTAGCGACAGCGACCGCCTGTCCCGGCTGGTCGCTTGTGTGTGGAGGAAACGTGGTGCACATCCTTTTTGGGTGGTTTACTGAATACTTATAAGTAGTTTTTTATTTCAATTTGAAAGTGAAGATGAGTGGATATGCATCCATAGACTTGGCAAAATATACATTTTGTGTTTAACTTTGAATTAATTAAAATAAATTTACAACAACTCCCAGTACATACACTTCCATCCACCAGAAGGAGGCTGATGTTGTACGCAGAAAAATTAGTATTATTCGATATTCTTCTAAACTAATTGTAATTGAGTAAGATATCGATTTTTTTAATTTTAAGAGGCCAACAAATTTTATTTCCTTACTAGGAGTTCCCAAATTGTGATCATTCAGCTTCTAGGAGGAATTAGTATTATTCGATATACTATCAAACTAATTGTAATTGAGTAAGATATCGATTTTCTGAATTTTAAGAGGCAAACAAATTTTATTTCCTTAGTAGTAGTCCTCAAATTGTGATCATTCAGCTTCTAGGAGGTCGTTTTTCTTTACTTTCTTTACTCCAAGCAAAGAAGCTTGCTTACGAAATTATTTTCTTTTATCGGCTGCCAAGTACAACTTATAATCTTTGTTAACCCTTTCGCTACAGGTTTTTACTGGGGAAACTTAAAATTTTAAATTTTAAGTTTTAGGTTTCTATGTGGTTATATTAGTAACATTCCATAAGACATTTTTAAATTTGTATACTCAGACCCTGTATTTTAGAGTGTTTTCCTATGACAGCAGCCACATCGTTGTGACTGTAATAATTAACTACTTAAACATAAAACTTTTTACGCATAACGAAAATTTGAATATTTCTTCATTTACTTCAGCCAAAATTAAAAACAAAAACTATCTAAATTGAAAGAAAACGTAAAATTAAAAAGTTATCTATAGTTTTCTGCATCTTCTTCCTTTACTATGTTAAGATATACCATTAAAAAATGTGCATACTTCTCATCTTTAAACTTTAATATTCAGTTTATTAATTTCGTATTTTTCCTAAAACTTCAAACTATTCTAAGGACCAACAAAAAATGTATTCTTGAAACCACAGAGGGTTCAGACGTCCACAAAGTAGCATGTTGGCATATAGCAACAAAATAGCGAAAGGGTTAAGCTCTTGAAACCTTCGAATTTGTTTTTCAGAATCGCCACGAAATCAAAGTATGGCATATCACAAAAAGACCTGAGTCATAGAACATCATAACTTAATATAGGGTGTTTTTTTTAGAGGTTTGTTTTTCGAATAGAGATAAAACTGGCATTTTGTAGTCAAATCTGGCAACTCTAATGTCATTTATGTTCAGTTTGGTTTGCCATTTCATCATGAACAGGTTGACAAAAGAACAACGCTTGCAAATCGTGCAAATTTATTTCGAAAATAATGGTTCAGTTCGCGAAGTTTACCGCAAGCTCCGTCCATTTTATGGTCGACATAATCGTCCATCAGAGCAATTAATTCGGTTAACCATGGGTCGTTTTCGCACTACGTTTACTCTATGTGATAATACGCATCCGCAGAGACGTCGAACAGTGCGCACCGAAGAAACAATTGCCGCTGTAGAGCAAAATGTTGAAGAGGACCCAGTCAGAAGAGGAGTCAGTTACCGTTAATGGAGACCGGTATAGAGCCATGATATAGAGCCGGTATATAGAGCCGGTATAGAGCCATGATGATTCCTTCCCAGGAAGGAAGGAAGCTTTAATTTCAACAATAAAACAAGAAACAAAATAAACAAATCTATGTGTTTGAGTCCAATCTCCAGTGGGTCAAAAAGAATCACTTGAGCTACACAACTCCCGCATGATGATCTATGATTTCGTTAATGAAGTTCTAAATAGTATTTATGATCTGTTAATAACCACAAATTTTGGTTTGAAATGCTTGAAACGGCTGTTTGATAGATGGCCAAGACCGCGCTTGAAAGATACTGGAACTTTTGAAAATAGTGTGATTTGGTTTTTTTTAGTTCTTTTCTCAGTGGGTGGAAATCTTTTTAGATATCGACACGGATTCGTCCAACGGCTGGACTCTTACCAACTAAAACCATCTTGTTATCCTGTCCTGGGAAGCACACCAACTAGTGGGAACATCTGCTTCTCCCTGTGTTCTCACGTGTTCATCTATTCGAGGGTTGGCTGTAATTGTTGATCTCTCTTCGCCTCCTATTCGCTATGTTACGCACTGTTTTAAGTAGTTTCGAGTGATACTGATACATAAGTCATCCTCTTACATACATAAGATGTCCTCAATGTCGGACACTGACACACTATGTGTGCGGCTGTCTTGTTGTCCTCATACCGATAATTTTCTTAGCAAGGTTGTGCCTAGACTGCTGGGTTCCGGTGCATAGCGATATTCCAGGGAACTACAGAGCAGACGAGCTCACTCGGCACAGTACGACTGAGCAGTTCCGCCAAGAAGTCACAGCGCTCGGTGTACCTCTTCGTACTCATTCAAGCTCTATACATGAAACTAATTTTAGATGGGCTGATGATACTACAAGCTTCTCTGTGTGCCAAATTTGTCCAACCTTTAACTTTCGACCTGTCCTCTCAGCTGGAAATGGCAAACCTCTGAGAGTAAAAATGGCTTATGAAAGAGCTCCCAACCTGCCGTTCGGAACCGGCATACAACTGTAGGTCCCTTCCACCCGCGTGCAAATTCTCACGCACAACATGGGTAGTTGCGGGAAGCTAGGCCTTAGTCTCGCGTAAGCGGGCTGTCGTGCCAGTCAATTATTATTATTATTTAACTTTCGGCGTTCTAGAAAGTTTTCTTCTAAACACGAACCAGATCAGAGCCACGATTGGTGTTTTAACGAGCTACTGTTTAATTGGCACCATGCAAGAATGTTGGGTCTGTTTTCAGATGACTTCTATCGCAACTGTATAAACAAGGAAGACTAAGAAAAATATACTTCATCTATGTACTTGTCCTGCTTTATCCAGAAGGATGCACTACCTGTGAAACTTCTTCTTCGACAATCTTGGGGGTCCAGCTGATAAGACTATTCGCAGTCTACTTAGTTTATGCTCGACTGGATGTGGTATCACAATGGGCCTTCATAACTTAAATGGGCTTGCCACTCCCAGCTAAATATTTACTTACCTCGAATCTTTTTTTGTTGACAATGTTGTAATTTTTTTGATTCTGTATTCTTCGATTTGAAGCAATCTGAGTAAATACATTATTTTGATTTTTCGAAAACTAAAAGTTCTTTGAAAAAAAGTAGTTACTAATTTCAGTACCGGCAACCAACCCTTAAGAAAATTTGAATATTACCACTTTGGTAAGTTTTTCAGTAAATTTAGAAAAAAAAAAATTTTAATATTTTTGCAACTGTGACAAAAATTCAAAATATACAGTGGTGTCTGGATATAGTGAACTAATTATTGTAAGGCCTGTTCACAATACTGAGGTTGTTCACTATATCAAGGTCAACATTTTTGTTCAAAAACTCGTTTTATTTGCTCAAAATACACTTTTTGTTTTTTGCTTGAAAATTGTTTTCTATATTTAGAGGCTCGATGCACAATTTGGGTGTTCACTATATCGAGGTGTTCACTATATAGGGGGTTCACTATATCCAGACACGACTGGATTTCCAATAAATTGTATATTAAAATTGTATTCAACTCAATTTTTCTAAAACGAATATCAGCTGTTTTGCGCCTTTGTGCGTAGAATTTCTTCACAGACTTCAAAAAAATGTTAAATTAAAAACTGGCATTGGAACGGAAGTGCAATATTTGCTCTGTGTTAAACCTCACAGGCACTCGAACAACAAAATCGAGGGAATACAAAGAAAACATTTTGGAAAACGTTCAGCTAGCGAAGCACAAAAGTGACTGGCGCACAAGTATCGCATCCCCAAAAACAACAAAACAATGTCATTTACAGAGCAACTGACTTTGCTTTATGCCACTTTTAACTCGTGTAAATATTTGCATATTTGTTGTTGTTGTTGTTTTTTTTTGTTTAGTTCTTCAACATTTGCAGCCGCTGTTGATTTGTGGTAATGTGTCGAGCGCGCAGTCGGCATAAGGCCGAGTTGCTGTTGTTGGCTGGCTGCTTATGATTTCTTGTCTTTCTCGTTGTTGCTGTTGTGCTGTTTATCTACTTTTTATTTATCGGGCTGCTGCTGTTTGTGGAATCTTAAGTCTGAGGTGACAGCCAGACACCTTCAGAGCGGCTACCAACTTGCTGCCACGGTCGCTTGTCCCTCCTGAACCGCTCGTACTCCCCTCCTCCACCCAACAGCGCATCGTAAATATT
This sequence comes from Melieria crassipennis, assembly GCA_963668005.1. Classification (NCBI taxonomy): domain Eukaryota; kingdom Metazoa; phylum Arthropoda; class Insecta; order Diptera; family Ulidiidae; genus Melieria; species Melieria crassipennis. The sequence continues at coordinate 42,499,577 of OY764962.1, forward strand.
AATTGGCTTTGTTGGTTGATGCTGCTGCTACTACTATTGTTGTTGTTGTTGTTGTTGTTGTTGTTTTAGGAAACTACTAGAAATCGTTTTATCTGCTGGGCAAACATTTGACAAATTTCCGTCGAGTTCTTCAGTCGGCGGTTGTATTGTCTTGACGGCGCTTTGTGTGCGCGCTGTGTCCGTGTTTTGCCGCCGACGCCAGCACAGGCCGTCTCGCTTCGTGTCGCTCTTGTCTCTTTCGCGCGCTGCGGTTCGAGCGTGCAATTTGGCGCTCGCGCTGGCACTGGCCCTGACTGTTTTCATTTTCATTCGTGTACTTCGTGTTGTTGTTGTTGTTGTTACTTGTTACTTGCTGTTTATACTATTAGCCGCCATTGCCACTGGTTTTTCTTTATCTTTTTTCCTGAATTTTTGCCCGCCAACTGGGCAAAAGTAAGACGCGCCGAGGAGGCGGGCGAGAGGCGCTTCATGATGGCTCTTGCGGTTGCTGTGCTGCCCATTGTGGTCGGCTCTGTGTTTGCTGTGCTTGTTGTTGTTGTTGTTGCTGCTGCTGGTGCTACTGGGCTGCATCCGCTGTACGCTATGCAAATATTTTCTTCTTTGCTTTTCTGGCTGCTGTTCCAGTTGTTGTTGTTGTTTGTTGCTGCAAAACATTTTTTTGCTCTACTCAAATAAGTTTATTTGTGTTTGTGATTGCGCCCGCTTACGAATGTGTTTGTATGAGTGTCTGTGCGAAAGTTTGTTTGTATGTGTGTGTGTGTGCCTTGCGTACACTGACTTCTTGTATTTGTTTTTGCTTCTACGTTTTGTTTATGCAGCGTTGTTTTGTAGCGCCATTTGGCTACTTAAATTTCACAACAACAACAACAACGAACACCAACACTAAATTCAACAATGCGAGCAGCAAGAATGCTGATCTTAAATGTGTTTAACACAGAAACAAAACGTGTTCCTTGTCGGTGTAAGTGGAGGCTTTCGGAATGAAAGGTTTTTGTCATTTAAAATTTACAATATATTTTGGTTAATAAATTTGTTTCACTTAAAACCTATTCATGATAATTGTGAAAAATATTTACAAAATGATTAAATTATTTATTTTTAAATAAAAAAAATATTAAGTAGTATTCATAAAAGAAGAAATTATTAAGGGAATATTTAAAACAATTTTTAAGTAAACTATTAACAAAAAATTCAAAAATTTAAAATAAAGTAAAAATAAAAGTAAAGGAATAAAAGTAAGAAAGTAAAAATTAAATACAGTAAATATTTATAAAAGTATGAAATAATTTAATGAAAAATAAATTCAGAAACATAAAAAACAAGTTAATAATTCAAAAAATTAGTAAATACATTGGTAGCAAATACATTTAAAAATGTAAAATAAACCAAATAAGTAATATAAAAGTTTTAAACAAGTTATTAACAAGAAAATCAAAAAATTAAAATGAAACAAATAATTTGTTTTTTATTTTTTCATTGTTTTATTATTTAAAAATTTCAATTATTATGTAACATAAATTACTAAAAAAATTACTAAAATTAAATAATTCAGAAACAACAAAAAAATAAAACATTAAAAATCTTCACAAAATCTTCATAAAAGAGTAAATTATTAAGTGAATATTTAAAACAATGTTTAACAAAAAATTGAAAAATCTAAAATAAAGTAAAAATAAAAGTAAAGGAATAAAAGTAAGAAAGTAAAAATTAAATACAGTAAATATTTGTAAAAGTATGAAATAATTTAATGAAAAAAAATTCAGAACATAAAAAACAAGTTAATAATTTAAAAAATTAGTAAATAAATTGGAAGCAAATACATTTAAAAATTTAAAATAAACCAAATAAGTAATATACAAGTTTTAAACAATTTATTAACCAAAAAATCAAAAAATTAAAATGAAACAACTAATTTGTTTTCTTATTTTTTATTTGTTTTATTATTAAAAAATTTCAATTATTATATAAATTACTAAAAAAAATTACTAAAATGACTAAAATTAAATAATTCAGAAACAACAAAAAAATAAAACATTAAAAATCTTCACAAAGTCCCCGCGTCTGGTACAAAACATCCTTCATTCATGTCTCGAGGAACGAAGCTCCCATTCTACAAAGCATTTATATTTCATTTCCGTCCTGCTTCATATGTGGTGCAGAAGCTTGGGCACAGTCAACAGTTACCATCGTTGAAAGACGAAAGGTGCTATGGAAGATCTTTGAACCTTCTCGCATTGGAGAAGAGCATCACATGCCATAGAACAGCGAACTGTATGAGTTATACGGAGACATTAATGCAGTGAAGGTGTCAAAAATACAGCAGAGACAACAAGTCAGGTCCACGAAATGATACCCACCAGAACCAAGGAGAAGAGAGCAAAAATGTCTACGATTTGTTGAAAGGAATGTCGCAAGTGTCGCAGAACCTTTCGATGCTTGGAATTTGGAACTGGCGTCTGCCAGCAAATAACAAATCGAGCTAACGCCCTCTTCTAGGCAACTCGAGAATAACACTTAGGATCCATTGTGCTCCCATATGAAGTTTTCTTCCGAAATTGCGTTTTTCTCTTTTCAATAGAACCAATAGAAGTGTAAAAGAATTTTAACTGTCAATAAATAACAACAATCATTGCATTCGTAATAATTGACATGATTTGACATAATTTTGGTAAACTAATAGTCAATCAAATATCGAGCCAGAACTTAAGTGAATGTCACAACTATTGAAACTCACGCATAACTCACGCACTTTCACGCCATGTGTGCCCACATGAGAAGTTCATATTTAAGGAAAATTTCCACTGCTTACACCGTGCGACAAAAATCAAAAAAATTTTTCACAGCGGAAAGAATCCATATGGGCGTGAAACTAGAGACCAAACATAGTAATACTACGTACTCAGTTTTTCATTTCTACATTCTTTGTCCTTTTAAAAGGAATTTTGAAGGTGATAAAAAATAAAAATATGGCGATATGTATATCAAATGAAAGAGGAAAGGCTCAAGAAATTAAATAAAATTGATTTTTTATCTATTTGTAAAAAAAGGATATGGAAAAGGTCCTTTGAACATTGTAATCCTTTATATCCTTGAAAATTTACATAGAATTTTCTTGAAAAGTAAGTATATTAAAACCCCATATCTCCTTGATTACGTGTCAAAATTTCATTATTCTCGCTTGATTGCTTTTGTATCTTTTTATTATTCAAAATACTGATACTTAAATTAATTAGAATTTTTGTACTTCATTAGACTTGCAGCTTCCGCGTTTTTTAATAACTTTCGAACTAATAAAGTTAGAGTAATACAATTTTGACACGTAATCAAGGAGATATGGGGTTTTAATATACTTACTTTTCAAGAAAATTCTATATAAATTTTCAAGGATGTAAAGGATTAACATTTTCAAAGGACCTTTTTCGTATCTTTTTTACAAATAGATAAAAAATCAATTTTATTAAAATTTTTTAGCCTTTCCTCTTTCATTTGAGATACATATCGCCATATTTTTATTTTGTATACCCTTCAAAATTTTGAAACCCTTTTAAAAGGACAAAGTATTACTATATTTGGTCTCTTGTTTCACGCACATATGGATTTTTCCCGGTGTGAAAAATGCTGTCGCACGGTGTTAGCGCAATCGCGCCGCAATGACAGCTTGTCGAGGAATAAGAAGAAGAACCGGCAGTCAAGACAAAGCGTAGAATTAATGCAACGTAAAATTTTCGTTGACATTTTTATTGACTGACAAATGTCATTCACACACACACACACACACACACACACATATAGAAGGAAAAGCACACGAGGAGTGCCGCGGTGGGCGCCAAGCACGCGAAATTGATGTCACCTTCGTTAGCTGCACGCCGCTGCGTTGCAACGTGCGGCCAGCTGGAGGGGTTCGCTGAGGTCGGGGGCTGTGATTGGGCGGCAAGAGTGCGCTGGCAACTAGATTTGGCGACACTCTCCACGCGCTTTTGTACACTTTTGCTGCTGCCTCTGTCGTTGGCGGCCCAACACAACAACCGGTCGACCACCAACACGTCCCGCTGGCTGCCTGCAATATTTCTGTGCGACTATTAGTCGCTGACACGGCTTTCGGCAGTGCCAAACGGCAGCGCGTTGTATTCTAATAACGACTGTTGGCTGTTTGTGTGTGTGTGTGTTGTGTGTGTGTGGATGCCACATGTTAATGTTTTATTGCACGTCGACATGATTTTCGCGTGTCAATTTCCACTCACAGCCAGCCATGGCCCAGCTGCGTGTGTTGGCCTGCCCGTGGGGTGTTTGGCTTTGTGCTTTTGTTGTTGTTGTTGTTATTGTTGCATTATGAGTGCGTTTTTACAAAAAATCACTGAGGCGCAACAGCGCACTGACAAACAGCAGCACCACAAAAACAACAACAACAAACAACAAAAGCACCGAAACCGAAATGACAAACATCAGCGCCGATGCGAACAACAACAACAATAGCATCAACGAGGCTTAGCTGTCGCTATTCGCCCGTTAGTGAGTTGGTTTTTTCATTATTGTTGCTGTTGTTGTTGTTGTTGTGGCTGTTCGTTATAGCGCAAAGTGTGTTGGGCTTTAATTCATTCATGTGTGCGATTTGTTGCTATTTTGTTGTTTGATTTAGTGTTTAGCTGAATGTTGCGCATTGCACACACACAAACACCCACACACTCATACATGGGTTTTAGTGTTTGCTTTGGATGAATTTGTTGCAAATTTTATTCGGACCAACAACGAAAAACACTTTACTTAATCACCTGTCTAATTAACGCAAATAACCAGAAGCTATTGTTGTTGGCCTAATTGTAGCAACAGCAGCGACCGCACACACACACACACACATGCACAAACAATAACAACGCCAACAATGACACAAGTGCAGTTGAAATGATTATAGCTGACACAATTCAGTTGTAGTTTTTTATAAAATATCAATTTTTATTTTGCTTGCACTAAATTTAATGCATGCTTTTAGGCGCTGCAACAATGCAACATGAAAGTTTTGCATGTTTTGATTTTGATGACAATATCGATGGTCTACGAGCAGTATTCGAAGCATAGCTTTGGGCAAATGCAAAAACAAATGAATTAATTGACTTTTCAAAACTTTACATTCTGCCAGTCGATACTGTGACCAACTTCAAAACTTTTTCATAATGTTTTCATTTTATTATTAAAATTTTCGAATAATTTTTATTTAACTATTTGGTGATAAATCGTCAAAAATCAAAATCAAATTCTAATCAACAACTACTTTCTACACTTTTGTATCCACATGCTAAGACGGCTCCAGTTCTTTTCCCACCAACTGTAGACCACTCACTCACACTCACAGTTTTGAAACATTTAATTAATCCTTTGCAGTGATTGTGAACATAATGAGCTCTCAAATAAGACTCTTCCCATGTCTCCTGCCGTGCAGCACAAAAATGTAACCGAAACATTTGTGCCATACACTCAAACTTGTTGAAAGATAAGAGCTACCGGTTCTACTTCTGCTCAAAAGAAGGAGAAAAGAACAAAAAACAAAATAGTAAAATACCCAAACAGGATTTTCCTAATGAAGACCACCCCGACTGTGGTGGCCAAAACTAATTGTAATCGCCGTTAAGACTGGTGGAAAACTCTCAAGCAGCGAACTGAAAAGAGTAATGAAAGGTCGGACTTAGAGATGTGCGCACATGACTACCTGTTTTTTGAACAACAACAAAAACAATAAACCATAAGGAAATGGTTGAAGTCTAGTTTGTTGAGTGTTTTCATGATTTTGGGAGAACAATTTTGGAAAAAATGGATAATGTCATTAACCTTTGTTAACGGATCAATGTCAAGAGATATGGAAAATGAAGCTGAAGATGAGTTAATTAACAGCACAGCTGGCGTTTGTACTGAAAAAAGGAAGGGAAACATACTATTTTGGTTGGGCTTAAAATTGGTAACAAAATGCATAACATTTACTTGTAACTATGTCGTTTTTTTTAATGCATAAGAATAGCTGAAATGTCATGTTGCAGCAGTTATGAATGTTTAATATATTTTTGCATGATGACGGGAGTGTTGCGAATTAGATCTAACATTGTCTTCATTGACAAGTATGAAGTGAAAGAAGACAGGAAGGCAGCTGGTCTCCACTTAGAAGTGATACATGTTTAAAAGACGTGTAGATTGGTGGATCTATGTAGAGTTCTCCAAGCGGAGATTTGAGCTACTTTGAGAGCAGTTAAATTCTTAGGTAGGTAGGTAGGTGTGGCTGCCTAAAGAAGAGCACTTGACGGCCCATGGTGATACTACATGTGGTTGAATTCTTACGAGATTTTCAATTACATCCAACGGACATGGCTGTTTTCGTGAACAGTCAGGTGCCTATTTAGTTAAGCGGTGAAATCAGTCGATGTACAATCGAAGGTAGAGCAGAAACATTGTGCCTGTCTACAGAATAGACAACAAGCAGACTTACTGAATGCTGGATTCTCTGTTACTTTAGAGTAGCAGCGCACGAAGCATTAAACAAGAAGAGCGGAGTGTTTTCTGAGTGATTAGATATGAAACATTTATTAAGTCCTTCTTAATGATTGTGAATTCAATGGGAACAGATAAGGAAAACTCTATGCTAGGACCGATATCTGGGTTGTGCTTGGATAGTGCTTCTCAGTTATTGTGAATGTAACGAAAACAGAAAAGGATAACTTTGCGCTACCAACGATATCTGACCCATTTATTTTTTTATTTTTTTTATTTATTTATGTATTTATTATTCATTTATTTATTTATTTCTTTAATAAGCCAATGAACGTATAGATCTTACTGACTATAGGGAACAATAAAAGAACACACAAATGAGGACAAGAGCTTCAACTTAACCTATTCAATATTAAATTTAACAATGTCCCTTTTGGGAATCGAAATATCAAGGACAGTAACCATAAATTAAAAAAATTAATCTAATCTTCTAATCTCTAAAAATAACGGGAAAACTCGTTTTCTCTTTCGGTGGCTGTCCTCTCAGCTGGAAATGGCAAACCTCTGAGAGTAAAAATTGCTTATGAAAAAGCTCCCAACCTGCCGTTCGGAACCGGCATAAAACTGTAGGTCCCTCCAACCCGTGTACAAATTCACACGCACAACACGGGTAGTTGCGGGAAGCTAGGCCTTAGTCTCGCGTAAGCGGGCTGTCGTGCCAGTCAATTATTATTATTTTAATCTAATCTTCATGGCGGAGTAGAACCGACTGCACCACCTGTCTGGTATTATGACCCACTTTGTCTACTGCAGTTTTGCCTTTGAGTTGGACCTCTTACGGCAACTCATTGGAGCCATCACCTGACACTGCGCGATTGGATCGATGCTCTTCATTTCCCTCTAGGCTAATCCTCCCGAACGATTTTCAACCCTTCTTCTCATTACGAACCTTACGACAGTAAACTTGCAAATTATCGAACGGTGATTGTGACTTTGGTTCAGGGGTGTCGGCAAAAGCTTAGAGAGGAAAAATAAAAAAAAGGTAAAGGACTGTAGAAACATGGGAGGGGTTTTTGGGGTTCAAACCTCCCCAAGTACAAATTTTGAAATTTCGAATTCAAAGGTTGCATTAGTTTGTTTACTACAGGATGGACCATTTAAGATTTAGAATTTGAATCGGTTATAAAAAAAAACTAATGAATATTTTTTGAAAATTCCTGTTTTATTACAAAGCTTGGACTTTGTTATTTAAGAATGAAAAACTATATCGTTCATATGACTGCCACGACTGGCCTTAGAGTACGCCATTCGGTCAACCCAATTTTCAAGTACTTTTTCGATTGTTCCGGGTAGAATTTCCTGAATGGCAACTTCGATTTCATGTTTCAAAGTTCCAATCGTCTTTGGATGGTTAGCGTAAAACTTGTCCTTTACGGCTCCCCACAAAAAAGAGTCCAACTTACTTAAATCGCAGTTCCGAGGCGGCCAATTGATTTCAGAATTTCGGCTGATTATTTGATTTTCGAAAACGGTGCCCAAAAGTTCGATTGTTACGTGTCGGATGGTCATGAGCCTTCAGTTCTTGGACCAATTGAATTTTGTAAGCCTTCATAACGAGATCTTTATGCAAAATGTTCAATTCCTGAGAGCGATGGCGAGTTGACGTTGATGGATGTTCACGCACATTTTCGGCTACAAAAGCAATGTTTTCGGCTGTGCGCACTGTACGAGAACGGAAACGGGTTGTTTGGTCCATTAACGAGATCCAGTTTCACGAGCTCGCTTCACAAATTGATCCACAAACTGGGTTGAAGGACAATCTTTTTTTGAAATTGTTTTTTTTTTTAATTTCATACAGTTTGCGTTGAAGACTCTCTACTTTGGAAGTAAGTTCTCAATATTTCCCAATTTTGTTCAAGCGTATAGCGTCCCATTTCGTAAATGTCAAACTTTTAACTAAGTTACGAACACAAATTGAATGACATTTGGAAATAAAGCCATTCTCGAAATAAAGCGTAGTTCAAATTCCAAATCTTAAATGGTCCACCCTGTATGAACATGAACACATGCACAATGGACCTTTTTTGGCCTTCGACTTAAAGTGCAGCCCACACTGCACACAACCCTTCTCAATCGAATGTCTTTCTTATGTCTTTCGAATATCTTCATCTAAAATTTTATTCAAAACTTTAAACACATTTGACTCTATTATAACGTTTATGCTTTCCTTTCCTTTCAAACAACAACAACAGCAAAACAACTGCCACTACTCATGGCGACAATTTGTAATTCTTTTTCAAACGACTACGTGCAATAAGTTTGAGAAAATTCCTAATTCAAACGTAGCGTTTTTCTTCCGCCAACGCCTTTGGTGCCTTCGTCCGTTTGTCCGTTTGAGCGAGCGTCTGTTGGCAATTCATTGGAATTGACGTGCCACAATTACTTAATAAGCCATAAAATATATTTAAATATGTCTGCTACTTTGTGGACTTTTATAATTTCCTCCCCAGCAGCAAAGCAAACACAATAACAACAACAAACGAATTATGCTTTATGGCTAATGATGTTAACGCGATCGCGCGCAAACAGCCGAAATGAAAAGAGTTACGCCCTCGCCGTTGCTTTTTTCGATTCGAGTTGAAAACATGAAATTAATGAATTTATAACGCGCGCACATACGCTGCACAACAACAACAACTACAAGTAGCAGCAAGACTTAAAAACAGAGAAAAAATGACGCGTTGGCGCCACCGAAATCACCAAAGAATTTAGTGCGTCGCCTGCAAGCGCCATGCCACCAGTCACCAGCGACCAGCGACCAGTCAACATGCAACAACATCAACGAATTAAAACAGTTGCGGCCACTCGTGTCCATATAGACGGCCATTTAAAGGCCCGTTCGTATGTCCACACGTCCGTCTGTCCGCTCAAGTGTCCGCCTGCACGTACCGAATGCGCCGCCGCCGCCGCCGCCGCTGCAGCCAGACAGCTGTATGCACTTTTCCAAATAATTCATTAATATTTTGGTAATTATGACTTGACGACGTATGTGAGGGACGTTCCAACTACAGCAACAACAACAACAACACTAACAACAACAAGCACAATGAGCACCTTTGTGTGTCTGGACTGCTCGGTGCTGCGTTTCTTGTGCGCCATTCAATTCAATTTGAATGAAGTGCGTGCGGCGCTCACTGCTGCATGTAATCGCCTCATAATCGCATTTCAACCAACAACAACAACAACGGCATACGCACAATGTAAATAAAATGTAAAAATGATACAACATATGAAAAAAATTATAAATATGTTTTTTTTTCGTTCGTATAATGTGGAAAATGACCCATTGTAGGGTATCAGCCACACCATAATTGCGCCACAAGACCATTTCGGGCATTTAGGATGCGTTTGTCGGCTATTGTTGTTACTGTTACGTTGCTGTTGTTGTTGTTTTTTGGTGTTTACTATTTTGTGTGCTTTTGTTGTTGTGCGTTAAGCAAACATTTGTTAGATTCGTACAAAAGACATTAGTGTGGACGGTTCGCTGTCGAGTGGTGGCGTTGTTGAAAATGCTTAGAAAATTAGTGAAAAATCGATGTCCTTTGCGTGCCGCCTGCAAAGGACGACCTTAATGAGCATGCGGTGCCTTTTGTTTGCTTTGCATCGATTGGATTATATTCCGAAGATGGACATTGTTAAATCGTTAGTTGGCTGATGCTCACACTTGCCGTAAAGTTTATTGATTACGGCGAGTTGTTGGATAAGTTTAATGTTGGATTAAACGTTTGGTATACGGAATAAAAAAGTAACTTAAGTTGTGTCTTTTTTTTTAATAACATTAACTAAACGCGACAAAGGCCATGGCCGGATAAGGAAAGGTTAAGTGCCCCAAGTTAATTTCGATTGTTAAATTTTTTCAATATTAGCAATTTTTAATCACCGATCTGGGAGAATTAATTGCACAAATAAAAATAAAAATTAACCCCTTTTACGGCAACAGCGAATTTTTTCATCAAATGTTGTTTTTTAGATATAAACCAAAATTAAAAAAAAACACTTATTTTTTTATTTTTTAATATATCTTAATTTTGCAAGGTTTTTTTGTAAAAAACATTAAAAAAAGCAAAAAGCATTAAAACCTGTTTTTTTATTTTAATATATTTAGTTTTAAATGAAAATTTTTAAAGCAATTAATTCGTTTGTTGTAGCATAGTCCTACTCCGCATTTTTCGCAAAGTGTTTGTGTGTTTTTTATTAATAAGTTTTAGTCACTTTTGTTTCACTAAAATAAATGCGTCCAACTTTTCGCAAAAACGGTAAAATAAGTGCTGTCAAGTAAAATTTGGCTACTTTTTCCCACTATTAATGCCAGTATTTCAAGAAATGAACCTTGCATTGTTGTAAAATAGCAAAAAGAGTCGTTTTGATAGTTACATCCGAAATTACGGGCAATTTTACTGTTGGTTGCAGATATACAACTGTACCGTGTAAAGGGTTAATAACTTTCAAACTAGTTGTCCGAAATGAATGGAATTGTGACGCATTACCAGAAAAGTGAGAGGAACTCAAAAGTGAATACAACCTCAAATATTTTTTTTTTATTTTTTCCATATTTGTTTGTCCTGACTGACTGACTTACTGATTCATCATCGCCCAACCCAAACCGCTTAAGCTTAACATAAAGGGATGAACCAAGGGTTAAAAGTTTGTATGAAGAAACATGATTTTGTATGCTTTTTGCCTTCAAAAGAAAAAATTCAGCAACGATGGGTTAAGAGACGGGGCCAACGATGGGTTAAGAGTTTGTATGGCGAAGCATGACTTAATGCACTAATTTACTTCAAATGTGGTGAAAGCACTACAAAAGAGAAATAATTAGATAAGTATGTTTTTACAAAAATCTGGCAATACCAACAAAGGCCTAAGAAAAATTTGGTTTATTGGCCCCATTGACCTCAAACTTGAGTGCAAAGCCGCGGTGCACTACTAGTTTTTTAATACAGCTAGAATTTTGGTACATTTACAAAATTTTTTTTTTAAATATTTATTTATTTAAAATATGTAGTTTTTCCACGTTTTTTTCTACCTAAATAAAAAATAAAATGTAATCAAATTTAATTTTTAAGTAAAATTAAATTTCTATACAATTTTTCAAATATTTGATTTTTCTTGTCTTTGTACGACATTTTCAAATATTTTGGAGCAATTGTCACAGAACTGAAATGCCAAACATTGGCACATGCAATTCTTGTCATAAATCTGGCTTGATTCGAGCAAAACAGTTCTTAAACTCTGAATAGTTAACTTGTTTGTTCGAATTCCAGCTAAAATCAATATTTCGACGAGTCAAATGCACTGTTATTTGTCTTATTGTCAGTTTTGTTGTTGTTGCTGCAGTTGGCAAAACTGTTATTAGCGTCAACTTGTACAAAATTGATAGGATTCCATCGAAACTTTTCACATTGCACCTCGCATTATCCTTGAAGTCAGAAATACGCTCGTCTGCTGTCTCGGCGGCTCGATTGAAAATGTGTTAATTTAAAATTGAAAACTTTCAACAATTAATTACTACATGCAACGTGCAGACGTGGTCGATTGAAATGACATAATTGCTATTGTTGTGATTGTGTGTAGTAGTTGTGGTGAAATTGTTGTTACTGTTGTAAATTGTTGTCAAAGTAATTACAAACAGCTGCAGCAATTGCACAAACATCCACACACACACACACACACACACATACACACCCACGCACGTCGATGTGCCGGCTGCACGCACTTTGCACGCATTTTGTTGCATAAATAAAGCAACGCCAGCAGCCGACGAGGCATTCATGACTCGGCCAGTGTGTTCTCTATCTGCCCGTCAGTCTGTTTGGCTGTCGCTCTGCTCGTTGACGGAGCGCAAATAATTGTTGCCACCGGTCAATGCAATTATGCACAACTGAATAGCTGCACATGTGGCAACGTTGGCCATCACCGTTTCCTCGTTGTCGTTGCCGCCCACGTCTGTGGCGGATTTTTGTGGGCGTCTTGTGTTTGGCCAACACTGGCAACGCACCGGTTATCCGCTTCGCTGCTGCTCCGATCGTCGGCGTGTGGCGCAAAGTTTCTAATTTCCTTAACGAAATTTGCGTTTGTTGCTGTTGCAGGACTCGTAGCCGGCGGCCAGGTGTTGCAACTTCTGCCGGATTTCGACTCAGTCGATGGCTGGACATAAATTGTTTTATAATTGTCATCAATAAATCAAATTGTTGCCAACTTGTTGGTTGTTGCAGCGAAAATTGAGACATTAAAGCAGTAATTGTTGGCAACTTATAATTGGTGGTGGTAAGCGTGCGTGTGTTTGTGTGTCTGTGAGTCAAGCAATTTTCATTGTACAGCAGAACATATTATTGACATGGCCGCAAGTAATTGAAGGACATTTACCGAGACACAATTATGGAAAAATTAGAGAGAATTAACCAAATTTCAGGTTGGAAACACCAGAAAATATGTGGTATTATTTCAAGTTTCTAATTACACTGATCAAAAGTAGAATCGGTGTAAAAAACATAAAATGGTGACAACAATTTTGTTCGAAATTTGTTGCCCTGTGTTATTTCATTAGTTTTTTGAATTGGTTAAATTTTCGTACTATCAAGTCGCCAGAAAAAGACTACAAAGTGTATGAAGAAGTTCACATCTCATATCTTTATAAATACCGAGAGATCTGCGCCTAACGGTATGCTGTAATCTTATCTGTTAAAACCATTTACTATAAGTTCAAATTTCCTCTACAAATCTCATTAAAGGTTCTTCGTCGACAGTTCTTCTAGTTTTATCTAGTCTGCTACAATAATCTTTGCTTACTTTTCTTTTGCTCAAACTGATGTTTTTCAGGTTTTTGGCCCAGCTCTACTCTGGCGCCAACTTCAGTTTCAAAAACTCACTCATTTGAGTCTTCAGCCACACATGAAAATAAATGCAATCAAGTTAAAAGAAATAAAATAAAAACAGTGAAAGAATGAACCAGCTTTGTCTCAAATGCCTGTAAACCGACGTGGAATTTATTAGGGAAATTTGTTCCCTAAAAATATTCTTTCTACTCTAAAGAAACTCTAGTTCTACTCTAAAAAAACTATAAAGAATTTAAATAAAGAGAATCTCGGGCAGTGCCTTAATTGGTTCGTGGCATGACTTGGCAGAAACTCCCCTGAAAGATCTGTTATGATTCGAAAATGCTATAAAGACATTAACAATGGATTTAGTACACACTTGATGTGTTAGAGACAGACGTATGAAGTGATGCCGGTGACACACATAAATACAAAAATTACTGGTACAAAATATGGTTTCAAGTGGTATTGGACTCAAAAGTTATACGCAAGCCTCCCCCAAATGAAATCCTGGATAGTACCATGGAACACATAGACTCAACCTCTCTAACTCTAACTCTAACCTAACCTGATTGAAAATTACAATATCAGTCCAAAAGTATGCTATGAAAAATCCGTTGAAAAATTTTATGAATTAACCCTTCGCTGCATGGCATTGCATATATGCAATGTTAACTTTTCATAGATTTGGAAACTATTTTATTCACCATTTTACAGTCATTCATTATTTAGTTGTGCCTTTTATGTTAAAGCATTTGATTATTTATTTATTTATTTAGTGTTTCGATTTGGTGAAATAGTTTTGGTTATTGATGGCATTGGTGATGTGGCGGTCGTCGTCGCTCAGCTGTTTAGTGCGTTGAATTACGAGTATGCAGTGATGCCTGACCTCTGTCCGACTCCCCGTAGTAGCCAATACTGAAATATAGATAAAACCGGATACGAAAAATATCCGCAAAACTTCTTTCATAGATATAGGAATTCAACAAAATTTCATTTTTGGCATCAGAACGTAACAAGCAACAAGAATTAGTTATATGGCAAAAATATGTTTTCTTCACGGAAATTAAATAATGCAACTAAGGGTTAACTAACTAATTTTTAACTTAGTTTTAAAAACCCTTCCCGGTAAAAGATTTGCATACTTTTAAACTGGCCATTCACTGTCAGCTCATGGCACCTTAAAACTTGTCTTAACTCTTCTTCTGGCTTCCTGACGTTTATAGTTTATAGCAATTTCAGCACAACTTAAGTACAAAATGTACCTTTTCTGTACATTGTGACAGTTGGCGGTCAAAGTTATTTGCAACATAATTAAATTCAAAATATGTACATACTTTCCCTTACTCGACTAACTGTTGTTCGTACACAAAGTAGTTGAAATTTTGTTGAATTGTGTTTTGCTGTGTTCCGTAACCAACAAACAAATGTCTACTTCTTTGATGGTGCCACTTCTGCCAAGTGTCAGTTGAAAGTGTAGCACATTCTTTATGAGTTCAAAGTCAAAGTCAGAGTCAAAGTTGTAGCAAAATGTTTGTTCAAATTTGCTAACAGTTAAATAAAAGAAAACAGCAAAACTCAAACCGAACTATGAGATTATTGTGTCAGATTTCTAACTGCAGACTGTAGCTGTCCAAAAGTTTAAAGATAAAAACAACAACAAATTGCACTTAATGCCACATAATGCATTACGGACGTCATTCATGAAGCAAAAGGCGCATCTCTGGAGTTGTATTCCAATTCCAGCACGAAAACGCCTAAAGCTATGCAATGGACTGCATGTCGTTGTTGGTTTGTTTGAATAATTTAACAATATTTAGTTATTTATTTAGTTATAATGTTAATGATCAAACATTAAATTCATGAAGAATACACGACAACGACTAAATGGTCATCTGTCAGAAATTTTTATTTGTATTTTGTTAGGTTAAAGCGCAAAAAATTGCTGCTAATTGCCGAGTGTTAAGCGTGCAGACACGCACTCGACGGCTGCTTGCTGCCACTTGTCGCCTGGCACTTTCCAACACTTGGCCTGGCTGCAGCGGCAGCTAAAGAATCGCTGTAGCTCTTAGCATTTTTCGCGCCATCTGCGTTTTCTTCGTGACTTTTTCTTGTTGCCGCGCTGCATTTTCACCATCCTTACAGTCGCCCCTCTCCGCCCGGTTGCATCGATCGCTTGCACGCGACGCCGTAAACACACTAATTGCATTTGTGCTTAACAATTACAACAAGAACAACAACAACAACAACAGCGTTGCAAATAAATTAAATTTCCAGCGGAAACTGCTGTCGCCACTAAGGTCCCAAACAGTCGTTTTTCGCCTGCAGCCTGCAGTGGCGCATCACCATTCGCATCATTCTCGGTGGCGCTCCATCAATTTTCCCCACGCCCAGCAACGGCAACGTGATTACAAAGAAATTCTCCAGTGTTGGGGTCTTTGCGCCTTTCGCGTATTGTTTTATTTGTTTGTTTTTTTGTGGTAGGCGAACCAACTACGCGGCCCTTTTCCACGTTGCCTCAATTCAAATTCCAATTCACACTCGAACACTCACTCAGGAAAACAACAACAACAACAGCAACAACAATCATTGACTGCTTCTCCAAAGCTTATTTTCACGTTCTTCTGTTCGGCGCACTCCCCATCACTGTCTTCCGTTGGCAGCATCGCACTCACCTTTTCTGCCCCATCAGAGAGCACCACCACACCACACCACAGCATCAGCCGATGCCTCGTGGGCCAGCGCTGCCACTGCCGCGGCCGCGCCACACCTTGTTGCACCGTCAACCGTACAATTCATCACACCCACTTGAGTGGTGCGGCCGCCACTCAGCTGCCACCTCAGCGTGCAGCGCCGGCAACTCACGCTCCTATTCGCTGAAGCTTCATGCCGGTGTGCATTTGTTGTTGCACTAATTATCGCGCCCTCTCTCTGGCACAGCAAAAACGCGGTGCAACAAAGCACAACAACAACAAAAACCATACCACATTACCGCAGCCATTTTTGTCCGCTGCGTCTTCTGCTTGTTCTTCCTCGTTGTCTTCTCCTCCTCCGCCCACTTTTATTACCACTTCAACAGCCACACAACGGCCGCAGCCGCTTCGAATGCGACCTGGAAACGACAAAAACCAGAAACAACAAAAACCATAGTGCAACTTGCTGCAGTCGGCAATGCAAATTTGTGCGCCTGCCGCTTCGGCGTCTTCCTGCTTTTGTATGTCTTGTGCTGCATGCTTTGTTGTTGTGGTTATGCGAGTTTTGCTGTTGCTGCAGATTGCAGCCGCTGCATGTTGCACACTCATACAGACACACACACCGAGGTTGCATTGTGCAGTTGTGTGCTGGGCGCAATTTGACACCGTTTCGCGCAGGGCGCAGCGGGGGGAATTATGCACCGCTTTGCGTATGTGTGCTTGTGTGTGTGTATGTGTTAGTGCTGTACTCTTAATATGGAAATACTGAAAACACTCGAAAACAAATCATGTTTAGAATTTCGAAAATATTTTAATTACACTGTACAACAGCATTTCTGCAACAGAGTAACGACCGTATATTTCTGAAAGAGGGCGTCATACTGATCATTTTTGCCGAACAAAGTATGTAATAGTCCAGCACGTCTGAATTGTTTGTAATTTGCACATAAAGGTTAAAGGGGTCCCTATAGGCTTTTACACGTAACGTATAAAAACTTGAAGAGCTAGAGCTTTGATGTCTAAGACAAAGTTGTTTGCATTGAAAGTGTGAATATTTTTGTGTACACATGAACCCCTTTCCCCCTTTCCTTACTCCCCTTTTTCATGTTTTTCGGAAAATTTTTAATAAAAAGCTTGTATTGAGTAAAATATTGAAAAAAAAATACCATATTGTCTTTGGGGAAAATTGTCTTTGGGGAAAGTTGTTTGCATTAAAAATGTAAATATTTTTGTGTACACATGAACCGCTTTCCCCCTTTTCTTACCCCCCTTTTTCATGTTTTTCGGAAAAAATTTTCATAAAAAGCTTGTATTGAGTAAAATATTAAAAAATACCATATTGTCTTTTGGGAAAATATTTCCCATTAAAAAATAGAGGGGGTCTTCAAACATCAAAACTTTCTCAAAACTTCCTCCAAAAAAATAAAAAGCCTTAAACACGAAACCTTCGTTAAATACTTTTTTCATAAATTGCTAGCTCTGCTTCAGTTGATGAGAAAAATGTTGAATATTAAAAAAAAAAAATATTTCCCATGAAAAATAGTTCAGGTGGTCAATCTGCTAATGGATGATTACAAAATGTTGTTTAAATCAATTTCAAACTCTTAGCGTTACAAAACCGATTATTTTCAAAAATTTTTTTTATTAATTTTCAGTTTTTGAAAAATAATTCAAACACTTCCAAGAATCCAGGATCCTCTAACTTTTAGCTTCATCATTGTTTAATACTCAATTCTTATTAGTCACCCTGTACTTAAATCATTTTGAAATTCTCTACCGATAAACTCATAAAAACACTAAAAAAGCAATTTAAAAAGCCTTTAGGAAACTTCCATCGCTCAAATGATACGAACGAAGCGCACGAGCGGAGTCAATGGAGGCGGCGGCCGCCACGCGCAAGTGTGAAGTGTAGAGTGCAAGCAGTCAATAATTAAAACATGACAACAACAACAACGAAAATGCTTCAATGCTACAGTAAACAGCAACAATAGCACAGCGCACAAGCATCAAATGCGTGGGACAGCAACAAAAACAACAAAGAAAATGGCAAAATATGATGGCAAATAATTGCAAAAATAACAAAAACAACAACAAAAACTTTAGCAAACAATGCAAAGTAAACAAAAACGAATGAGAGAGAGAGAGAGAATGTAGACAATGAAAAAGTAGTTTGTTGTTGTTGTTTTTGCTGCTGCTTTGATTGTTGTACTTGCTTTTACTGTCAATGTTGTTGGTGTTGTTGTTAATAATAATGGCGGCTGTTTTGGCGTGAAGCAATTCGGCATAAAATTAACGCCTTGCACCACTTCTGGCTGATTTTTGTTTTACATAAATAGTTTTGTTTTTGTTGTTATTATTGTTGTTGTTTTTATTGCCGTCCACCGCCACCATTCGCTCGTTCGTTTGTTTGCTTCCATTACACTCCTTTTTTTGCGCCACATTGTTTCGTACTCTTTCATACAAAAACATAAGGCCATTTGTTGTTGTTGCTGTTGTTTCCAACCGCTCTAGTTGTTTTTTTTATTGTTATTGTTGCCTTTTTGCTTAGTTGTCTTTGCTTGCACATATTTATGTTTTTGCCAATACGATTGACATATGTTGTATGACATTCTTTTGTTGTTGTTGTTGTTGCGGTTGCGGTTGCCATTGCACTCACCAGGCGGAAAAACGTTTGACGTGCAAAACGCTCGCAAGCTTCGCGCCACAACATGCGCGCCGGCGCAGTCTGATTCCGAGTAGATTAGGTGGTTGCAAGGCGGTAGAGGGGGCAAGAGGGGAGGCGTTAAGTAGTAGGTGTGGGTTGGTATTTAGCACTAAAGTATTCGCGTGTCTGTTTACACGATGCAGCGCACAGCTGGAAACACACAAAGCCAATAGTTGCGTTGAGCTTAATGTCATAAATGAGGTAAAGTTGTTGTTTTTGTTGATGTCAGCAACATAATCACAATAAATATGATTACTGCTATTGCATTCATGTGAATATTTGCAATTAAACAGTGTGCCGGTGTTGCCACCTTTCAACAATTGCCAACTGAATTCGCCTTCAAGCTTAAAATATATTATTTTCTTTATTATTACAATTTTTGCATAGTGTCCTCGTGTTCGCAGCTGGCTTCCAGTGCCTACTCCAATTAGTACTCATCGTTCGCCACCACTAACACCATTTAACACAAGCCTTATCCGTTTGGATGGCGCGACACATTATGGCCAACATCCGATTGCCGGATGTGGCAGCTAATTGCGCGGCTTGGGTCGCTCAAGTGGCTCAACACAACACAGCACAGAACAAAAATCATCAATCCACACTTCAATCCAATCCAATTCCGAGCAATCGAATTCCATTCAATCCAATTGCAATCAATACCAAACAACACCACACCATCCACTTCATATTTTTCAACTCACACTACAATCCCCGCGGCAATCAATTTCATCTAAATATTTCACTTTTCAATCGCTTCTTTCAATCACATTTCAAATTGACGCCTTGTCTGCTTTCAACCACAGAAAATCTCTTCCAATGCGACTCTTTCAAATACTGACTTTCAATTCTCATTCAATTCAATCTCTCCGATGCCTTCAATTCGATTCAGTTTTCTTTCGCTGTCAACTCCCCACATTCAATTGTCAAGCAATGCAATGGCTCGTTTTTGCACCCTTACCGCACACTTCACACTCGCTCGTCGTTGGTGCTGCAATTCACTAAATTCACCCCCCGTATTATTCATCAATATCACAATACACCCTTAACGCATTTTTGTCTGCCTTTCGCTCACTCTCTCGCTCGGCCGCTCGCTCTTTCGCGCGCCCTCAATCCAAAGTTCAAGTGGGCTAATGTCTTTCGAGGACTATTGAGCCGCGTTTATTTTTTTCACGTTTTCCTTTTCCCTCTTATTTGTATGCGACTTTTTTTTGCTGGCATATTTGAATTTCTATTTATGTGCGCGTCATTAATGGGATTTTGTGATTTTCATTTTCATTAAAATGCGTTTTATGGCGCGCACTTCAGTCAGCAATTGCGGAAGGTGTTGAAGATATTAACGGAACGGTGACAGAAATTAGCCAAATGCGTCGAGAGTGAGAAGAAGTGGTGCGAGATTTTGGATTTAAAGAAATGCTTTCTAGCAAATTAGTGAAACAACCCCGCCGATTGAGAATGGGAGAAGTTTTAAATCGCGTAGAGGAATAACATAAAAAATTATATCAAATTAAATGTAGAATATTTGTAAAAAAATTCTGACTTGACTGAGTCGTATGAAAGGAGTAAAGACGACCTTCGCGCAACTATAGTGTTTTATTTTTTTATTTTGTTTACTTTACTTATTTAGTAGATGCCCACTCAACCTGGGCATTGGAGCACACTTACTTACAGTGGTGTTTGGATATAGTGAACTAATTATTGCAATGCCTGTTCACAATATTGAGGTTGTTCACTATATTATCCCGGCATTGGTGTGGTGGAAAAAAATTACGTTATTGGTGTGTTGGGGTATGACATACCCCAAGACTTGATATAGCAGCAACCTCACGAAACAACACAAATATAAAAGATAGCAATTTTATATTATTCTTCATTTACTTTTACGCAATAAAATACAAAAGCACTTCATGTGCAAACAATTTGTAAAAGAAAATATCAAATATAACAAAAATAAACGAAAAGTACCGATATTTATAAGTTGACTTCATATAATGGGGTTTACACAAATCTGTATATAATTTTCCAAAAAACATAGTCTATTTTAAAAATGAAATACATATAGTTATGTGACATTAAATTTTTGGTAGCTACCCTGAAAGAGGAGCGTATTACAGGGTCTCAAAATTAGCACATTTTTCGCAAGTCGTATACGATTTTTGCTCTCGGACAAACCGAACATCGAATGCTGTACTGACGACGTTTTGGTATAGCTTCGCCTTATTTCAAGGATTTACAGAATAATAATATTTTTGTGTATTAATGATATTTTTTGGAACATATGATACGATAAAAACGATTGTCGTATGTGCTATTAAATTCAATGGAACATACGACATTCGTTTTCTACGGCGACGAAATGCGAATACTGAACTGGGAGCTTTTCTTGCACGTAGCAGTTGGGCAGTCGGTATTTGCCTCTTATTTTTCCGTACGGTATATTTTTTAATAAATCGACATCTACTAGACCATCGAAAATAACAATTTGAATTCAAAATCATTTACACAAAAAGTTACGTTATTGGTGAGGTGGGGTATGTCATACCCCAATGAACTTTAGCGGGATGTGACTGAAATCTGGTCACACTTAAGTTGTTTTTGGATAGCAATTGTGTATGGTTGGACTGTTATAAACAGCTACTAGAAGCAATAGTCCCCACATAAAACTGATATGCGTATTATTTACAAAAATACAACCTCTGGGGTATGGTATACCCCACCACACCAATGCCGGGTTAAGGTTAAAATTTTTGTGCAAAAACTCGTTTTATTTGCTCAAAAAACACTTTTTGTTTTTTGCTTGAAAATGTGTTTCCCTATTTAGAGGCTCGATGTCAAAATTTGGGTGTTCACTATATCGAGGTGTTCACTATATATGGGGTTCACTATACCCAGATACGACTGTAGTTACTTTCCAAGCTCTCCATAACAACCCGTTGCCGGGTTTTTTCCTGATTGAAAACAATTCCCCAGATATATCTGCTTCGGGCACGCCTTCTTCAGTCTTGTACATAAAGGGCCGTCGGTGTATCCCGGATTCAGAAATATTTGGGGGGCTGGGTTTCAAAAAGTAATTTTTAAAGTCAGTAAAGTAAAGTCCTAATATTTCGGGAGGTTCAACACCCCAAACGACCCCTCCCCCCCCGTGAATCCGCCACTTTATCCTGGACAATGTCAATGCAGTTGTAAAGCTGATACAGCTCGTCGTTAGTGCGAATACGATAGTCGTTGCCCACCCGTTGAGGAGCAAAGATCTTGCAACGACATTTTTTTCCAATACTCCAAAGTCTGCCTCATCATCCTCCATGCTTCTGTGCCATACAAAAGCTCGGTTTCAATGAGGGACCTTTAGAATATAAGTTTGGTCGACCGAGTAAGGCCTCTACTATACATTGGGACCAGTGCTGCCACTTGAACAATTTTTTTTTCGACCAACCTTCCGACTAAAATTTGCGTTATCTTTAAAGTCATTTTTAAATTACAATTTTATTTTTTTTAATAAATGTTTTGTACTAATGAAAAGATATTCACATCACTAAATGGACCGAAATTCGTTTAAGCAGACCAGCGGACCAAAGTAAAAAAATCTGAACAATTTTTGACCGAAAAGACCAAAAGCGGAAACACTGATAGGGACACACAACCCACTGAATTGTTGTACGTGTGGCAGACATATTCCGTATGAAAGTGTAAGCACTCGTTAGTAGATACAAAGATATGTAGGTAGGTAGCTACAGATAGATAGGTTAGTAAGTAGTACAGAGTGGCTCAACTGGATCTTACTTAAGCCATAGAGACCCATTGTGATGTCGGCGTTCACAAAATCTGACATACTTATGTAAAAACCATTCAGAAGTTCAATGTACCAACTCTACTTTCTAAATTGCGAGAACATATTTGAGATTTTAGCAAAGTTCAGATTGGCATTTTCACTTTTTGAAGTACTTAGGATTTTAATATCAAACCATTTCTGGAACTGAAATGGAAGCAAATAATTTCATTGTGGCACAAAAATGTTAGTAATTGAAAAAAAGTGGAGTGGAACCGAGTTGGCTTATGTGAAGTTCACATCTCTTTCTTTGCCTTCAACGAGCATTGGGACTCAACTAGAATTTTCCTTCAAACAATCGGATAGTTCCATCAAACTAAATGCTTGCAGCACCTGCCAGCCACTATTTGCATTCCTGTCCATAAGCAAAAACCTCTTTTCACTGTCGAATCTCTTGTTGAGCTCATTACCCAACACTCTGTGATTGAATTCGTTCAACCCATCACGTCCAGTGATGACTGCAGAAGCTGGTACAATAGTTGATACAATACTTCTTGTGCTTCGAGTGCACTTTCTGGCGAAAAGAATTCTGCCAAGCTTGGTCAAAATTTGAAAACTGCTCCACTTTATTAAAAGGTCAAACTGATTTATTTCGCAAACAGACGGATGTCTCCTGTGTTCAACAAGAAAAGATTCACAATGAGCCATTTAGGTCTCCGAGAATTGGGCCTAAACCTAACCTATTTAATGTATTGTCTTCTGTTGACTTCTTTGATGGGTTACAGTTCTTCTGTTGATTACTTTGAACGGTTAACGTTCCTGTGTTGTTTAGTTTTAAATGGTTAACGTTCTTGTAGTGGCTACATTGATCGGTAAATATTCCGCCAAGCTAGCCAATTAGCCTATCGCTAGTTGCTATAACTGATGGAGCCGCTTATGAAGTACCTCTGAGTTTGCGAAAAATTAGCTGCTATTTTGAAGTGCCAGTTGTGTGCCCGATTGGTGCTGAGTGGCAGTGTCGATGAATGCTGAATGATTGATGCAAAAGATGTGCAAATTACACGTTGCCGCTTGTTTACTTAAAAAATAATTAAGAGTTTAGGACAGTTAAAAAAGTTAGTCCAGTTTGTTCTTACTTATGCGACAGAAATATTCTATGCCACAAGTGTATATAATTCTTAGGCATACATGCAGCATAGCGAACCCTCGTCAAAAAAATATATAAGTATGCTATTACATAGAGCTTTAGCTCCTGAATTTAAGGAATGAAAAATTTTGCTTGGGAAATGCCCACAAGAGACGTGGCTCGGGGCCAAAGTTCAAAGTTTTTATTAAAATAACTCAATCAATTCTTAATCGATTTAATATATATATGATATTGGTATCAAACGAAAGGCCTTTTCCATGCCTATCTATTGGTATGCAACACTAGATACGTGATATGTACTAATAAGAAGTTTTAAGCGAAAAATTATTTTTTTTTATATAAAATTATTAAAAAGGATTTTTTTCTCGAAAAACCTGATTATTAAGTTATAATTAATTTGTTGCCATATTATAGCCTGTGAAATTCCCTTTACAATGAAATATAAAGCATTTGCAACTTTTGTAGTTTTGCTTTAATATTTAAATTTAAATTGAGTGAAAAGCACTTTTTTGCAATATTGAAATGGCGCTTATGAAGATTATTGGTTAGGCGCGATCTTTTACAATCATAGGATTTGAATACGAAATTCCTGTAAATAATTTACTGATCCCGATGCCTTAGTTACTCCCATGGGGGTTATTTTTTTAAGCGCGGCCGAAGGCCCTCAGCCCTCAATGCCCGAAAGTGATGAAGTGATGCCGAAGGTGAATTATGAAGATTATTGGTTAGGCGCGATCTTTTACAATCATAGGATTTGAATACGAAATTCCTGTAAATAATTTACTGATCCCGATGCCTTAGTTACTCCCATGGGGGTTATTTTTTTAAGCGCGGCCGAAGGCCCTCAGCCCTCAATGCCCGAAAGTGATGAAGTGATGCCGAAGGTGAATATGAAATCGCTTTGAAGCTAGAGTCAAGTTAGAAAAAATTCAAAAAATATATTAAAAAAACAAAAGTACACATTTTTATATTTCATTGTAAAGGGAATTCCACAGGCTATAATATGAAAGTAAACTTATTGTACCTTAATGATACATTTTACGAGAAAAAAATCGTTTTTCCTAAATTTGTACAAAAAAAGGTATTTTCGCTTAAAACTTCTTATTAGTACATCTAATGTTGTACATCAATAGAAAGGTATGCAAAAAACCTTTCGTTTGATACCCATATCGTGTAAATCTATTGGAAATTGATTGAGTTTTTTTGATAAAAACTTTGAAGTTTGCTCCCAAGCCACGCCTTTTGTAGGCGTTTCCCAGCCAAATTTTTCAGTTTGTTAGTTTCACGAAAATAAACTCAATATAAGTTTATAAGTTATATAAGTTTTCGTTTTTTTTCATGAGGGTTCGCTATACTGCATTTGTTCCAATTCTAATAACACGCAAATTTGTGCGCCAAAGGCCGTTACCCATTTTTCACTCATCATCAAACCGTTCAGCATCCGCAACCGAGTCATTCATCTTGGATCGCCACTATCTGACTTTCGTTCCGCACAAAAAGATTTCAACACTTTGCGACACTTTTGAAGCCATCCATTAGTGTCTGTTCAGCTGTCCATGCAGTTCTTTAAGCTTAAGAAAGAAAAACAAACCAATACCCAAAAAATAGATTAATTTATCTCGGTCGACGCTTGACTGAGTGCGCGGCTCACACGCGCTCGCGCATTAGCAGCGCCGATGCCCGAGGAAAGCAAAGCAGCGCTTATCCCTTGTCGGACAGACACAATGCATAAACTTATTAATCATAATAAATTGACAAACAAATTAAAATCCACATAATTGCCCTGCGTTCAGATACATACGGCACAACTGGCCAGCGGTGCGTCCGTCCCCATGTCCGTCCGTGCGTTCGCACACGTTTTGTTGGCTTTTCACCCAGCGGCCGGTGCGGCCGGTGCGTGTACTGGCCGACCCGTTCGCTGGTTCGAACGATCTGTGGAGTCGTCGCCATGTTATTGTTGTTGTGATTTCTGATGATGCTGTTGACCGCGGCCATAGTCTGTTCCCACGGAGATTTTTTTGTTTTTGGTGAAATTTGCATTTTTTTGTTTGGTTTTCAGTTTTGATTTTTTCCATTTCGCATTTTGCTGTTTTTTTGGCTACAATTTCGAACAAGTTAAATGAACAAATTCGTGGCTGCTTCTATTGATTTTCTATACAACATAATCGTAATACGTTGCCCTAAGCAACCAATGTTGCCTGACTGTGGTTTTAATTAATGATGTGAAAATTTGTTGAAAAAAAAAAATTTGTTTTTCAAAACGTGTATAAAAATTGTTTTGTGGTGTTGGTAATGCGAATTGATGGGAGGAGAAGTTGGCCAACAGCGAATAGGGTTAGATGAGGCAGGTGAAAATGGCCAATGGCGTTGAACGAGCCAACTGAAATGGGAGCGAGGAAGTTGAAAAAGTTTGAGACCGAATTGCGAATGGTATGGAACCACAGATAGAGGAAAGTTTGGGAAAATCCAAGCCGCCTGAAAGCAACGCATCAACGAAACGATAAAGCCAAACTCAACAACAACAAACCTTACTTGCAACATCGTGTTGCTGGTGTGCTTGGACAGCGTTTAATGATGGCGTCAGCAAGCCGATAAGCGATCTTCAGTGGTGCCACACTGCTCAGGTTGCAACAAGTGTCCCCGAACCTCGCGAACCTCGCTGACGGCGTTGGCCCTCTCGACGCTTATAAGCTGCCCGTTTTGCCATGAGTTGTTGCACTTTTAATTGTTGTTGTTGTTGCAGCCAGCATCCCACTGACAACTCCCAAGTGAGCGCACAACGACCAGCAGCCGCAGTGGGCGTCAACTACCACTGATAGTTGCCACATTGTTAACAAATGTCAACTTGCCACCGTCGCTGTTGCTGCCAACTGAAAGTGGTTGTTGTTGTTTGTTTTTAATTTTTCTTATTTTGTATTTTTTATTTACTTTTTGTTTTTAATTCCCCACCATTGTTTGTTAGGAAATTGCTTATTTATATATTCCATATTTATTTGGTGTTTTTATCGCAATTCTATGCTGCCGACTTTCGGCGCTTATCTGCCACTGCCATTTTTTCCTATCGCATTTTATTCATAAATATCTGTTGTTGTTATTGGTATGGTTTTGTTTTTTCATCGTCATTTGCCCATTTCGGCTGCTGATTTCCAATTTGCGATAACGCGCTGCACCAATTGTGTTGCAAAGACAAAAATATGAAAGAAACAACACCAACAAAAACCTAGTCAACCAACGATTAACGAATTTGTGTGTGTGTGTGTGTTGCACCAAAACTGAAACCGAACGACCATGACAATTGTTACAAAAACAACATTAGCAATGGCAATACGCCGCCGCCCGCTGTGTGGCACCAACGGTGCAGCGTCTGCGTCACACCCACTTCTATTAGCAGCTTTCGTGGCCCGCTTGCCAAGTGGCCAACCTTGCCGCACAAATTCGTATTCTTTATTTTTGCCTTATTGTTGTTGCATTGGTTGTCGCCCCTTGGCAGCAATGTTGTCGTGCAACATGTGTAGAGCGAGTAGTTGCTGGTAGCTGGCTACCCATCTTGCCACCTTGCCACCAGCCATAACAATTTACTGCTGGCTCCTTTATGTGCCACCACCACTGCAACCAAGCGACAGCTTGCGACAGCACAAAGACAGACAGACAGACATGGGATCCCCCCTCATGCGCGCAACACTATCACAATTTTTTTGCGCTCGCTTTTGGTTCGAATTTCGATTTCCATCGATGAATTTCATTTTATTTCATTCCATTTGTATTTCCATTTTCTGATAAGCATCTTAAATGCTTGTTCATTCCAATTTGTTGGCAAGTTGCTGGCCGCTTAACTGGTTGGCTGGCTGACTGCTTGGCGGCTGCCACACGACGCGCCGCGGCGGCTGCAACAAATTCCGGCGAATGTCGCGTCACTGCGACGGCACAACTGGTTCCGTGCGCCGCTTTCGTCCTGCTTGCGTGCTGCGCTCGAGCTCTGACCATCGCTTCGTGTCCGTAGTCGAAGGTGCGGCAGCAGCGACCAGTGCACGATTTTTTCAAAAACCGCTGGAAACAACAACAAGAAGTAGCATAATTTTGGCAGCGCCAGATCGCACCATCGGCAAGGCTCTCAAGGAGGCGTGCAAAGGATGCCAGGGTTCAGGCTGAAGGCGAGCACCGAGCACGACGCTGGGCTCCCTTGTTTCAAGTTCAATCAGCTACTTTATCGCTTTCGTTTGATCTACTACTGATCGACCATAAAACAACAAAACAGCAACAATGTATTGCATAATTTTCATTTCAAGTCGATCGATTGTCGTCTGCGGCGTTGCGGAAGGTGACATCGAAATTGTTGTCATTGCACGTCTGATGCAATAATACTAAACCAAAGTTTAAGACAGTTCAGATCTCTCTTCTATAGTCGAAGGATAAACGATGTGCCAAACAAATTGTTGTAGGTTTCTCGTTGTATAGAGCCCTGTCTGGAAATAGAGCCCTGCCTGGAAATCGGTACGAATCCAAAAAACCTTTAGGACAAGAAGGTGTTGTAGGTCTTTTCGTTCCATATTCATTTGGGATCATAACAGTATTTCTGTATTTTCGATACGTCCCACTACTAGGATCTCGACCAGGCAAAATTAAAGTATCATAAATTGAAACTTATTCGTAAATCAAAGTCTAATGTAGATGAATACAATTGGAGCGTAAAAGATGCCCTGGAAATGTACAAACTTTGAGAATACTTGGTTATTGTGAGTCTTTTTCAATAAAAGCCGAGTTGTAGTCCACCTCAAAAGCTCTTTTCAGGAACTCTACCTCGTGAATAGGTCTATAGTTACTTGCATCTAACACAGACAGGATCTTTCCAACTGGTCCTTCCATGGGAGACAGGTTTACCCTCTACATCGTTGTCCAGTCCAGTTTCCGCTTCGAAAATATTTTTCATGAATGCGTCTTTTCCATACTTTAAACATGGCCCAGTCAGCATAGATCTTAAATCGATGAATATCTAGTTTTCTGAAAAAATGTTTCCTCTTAAAAAATTCCAGCGCGTCTTTAGCACTTTCCGACGTAAGCCAAGATTGAGAATGAACACCTTATAGAGGTTATTTTTCGGCCGAGAGAAGGCTCTGGTTTTTAGCGATTACCGAGTGAAGAGCTTTCTTAGTCGAGAGCTTATTGATCCCAGACATTATTGACCATTACATATATATAAATTTGGTTGATTCTTCTAAAACCTGTAGTGGCGATGTTGTGCAATCCATTGAAATCACTTATCTCGGTTGATACTAGGTAGACATGATTGATCTGCTGGCTGTGTCTACTGCACAAAAATTGTTTTTTTTCTGGGCTGTGTAACTATTATATCTGGGTCTATGTGCACAGAAATCAAAAATCGACTTACCAAGTGTTAAATTAGTTGGGGGACAGTAACCATGAATACCATTTTATTGATAGATATTTTAAAGATATTTGGATGACAAAGAAGTACAAGGTTCCCCCATTTCGACTGCCAAAGCTCAACGGTAGCGAGCTCAGGCTATCCTCAGAAGCTAAATATCTTGGAGTCATATTGGACACCAAACTTAGCTGGAAAACTAATATACATGAGAGGGCCAAGAAAGCACTGGCAGAGTACTACTCGTGCAGCAAACTCTTCGGTACAAAATGGGGCCTACAGCCGAAGATGGTTCGTTGGACCTATACAGCGATAGTTCGACCAATTCTCACGAACGGAGCATTGGTGTGGTGGCCAGCGCTAGAGAAGAACAACAACATCAATAGACTTAGTGCAGTGCAGAGGGCGGCGTGTGTCGGGATTACGGGGGCCTTGAGGTCCTGCTGTTCTGACGCTTTAAATACGCTTCTTCATCTGCTGCCGATGGATCTTTTATTAGATGGACGGCCGCTTCAAGCGCATTGAGACTGAGAGAATCATCCCAATGGGCGGAAAGGCCTTACGGATACAGTAACATCCTCACGAAGGTTCCAATGGCCCTAAGGGGGGATACGGACTACACCAAAGCATGTGCCGACTTTAGACTTAGGTTTTCCACGCTCTTTCCCTCCAGAAAGGAGTGGGAGCGTTACGCATCCTTTTTTACAAACGTAGAAACCTCCTTATACACAGACGGTTCAAAGACGGACTGTGGTGTTGGGGCAGGTATTTACTCCAGGGATCTGGTAGTGGAAAAAGCTTTTCACCTACCAGATATATACAGTGTCTTTCAAGCGGAAGTCTTTGCAATAAGAGAAGTCTGCAGGATTCTCCTACAGCAAGAAATCCAGAGTAGGGATGTTTACATCTTTTCAGACAGCCAAGCGACCATAGTGAAATTTAAACTAGTCAGAGACTGTAAAGAATTGCTAGGGTTGGTGAGCGGCCGGGTGGATCTTACCATCTGCTGGATACCCGATCACACGGGTATCAGCGGAAGCGAGTCAGCTGATGAGCTGGCCAAGGTGGGATCCGCCATGGACTCACAGCCCGAAAGGGTGGCACCGCCTTTAAGTGCAAGGCTAAAACAGTTAAAGGATTATTTCCTGAGGAAAGCGGATAGTAGGTGGAGCAATCTTTCCAGCTGCAGAATGGCTCTACAGATCTGGCCACGCTACAACTCCCACTGAACCAACGATCTGCTGCTAAATTCTCGTAGGAATGTTTCTAGGCTAACGGCCGTGATCACGAGTCACTGGCCAATTGGTCTACATGCGGCGAGATTGGGAATCCCCCACAACCCTTTTTGCAGAAGCTGCAGCGAAATCAACGAGAGGGAAACACTCGAACACTTCCTCTGCGGCTGCCCTGCCTTGGCTTTTAAAAGACTAAATTCCTTGGGGAACAGTCTGATTAGCTCTCTAGCTGATCTGTCTGAGACAAAACTGAAATACATCAAGTCCTATTTGGACGATGCGGGTTAGCTTTAAGGCCCAGTATCCTCTCCCGCGCAGGGAAGACCCAGTCGAGGAGGCGACAACAAAACGGCACATAGTGGTACTTGAGTGTGCTCAGAGAGCACGCAGTCGCTGCTACCTACCTACCTACCTGGATGACAAAGACAGCGCAGTCTAGCGATAAAGAATTGACAGATTCACATTTAAATGAAATAATTGTCCAGGGGAGGTGGAGCAGCAGTTTCTAGCATTAAATGCTATAAATTTAGCAACATCATACTCCGATCTTTCAAACAGTGTCTGACGATAAGTTTTCGCATGAGCTCTAGTCTATTGAACCCTACCTGACATACTCGTACCAACCTTTTCGATATCGAATCTTCCACGTTTACTCGCATTGTTTTCGGCAAATCTGCAATTCCCGTTCGGAGGTTCGTTGAATTTTTGTTGCTTGTGACAGTTTCAAGTCTTTTGTTGTCGCTCCTTTTATCGCCATCAAATCGCCTCAAATTCACTTGGCAGTCGCCGTCCACTTCCATTTGCTCCATTGCCCCATCATTTGTTGCTGCTGCTGTTTTTGTTGCTGTTGTTGTGGCTGTTACTGTGGCCGCTGAATTTCATGTGGTCGGTCGCACCGGCCTTTGCAAATGTGCGCGCCTGTCCACCCAGCGCGCGCGCACATCGATTTGAATTGCGTTCCGCAGATTCGGCTGGCGCCGGCCGGCGTTTCCTTTGTCGCCAGCATCGCCACATCACAGGGCCCAGTGTGCGGCGCGCTCACATGCAACGACGGACAACAGTGCCGCATCCTTGTCAGCGGCTGCAAGCGCTAAACGGCCGCCGCAGCCGTGGCTGCCAGTTGCCGTTTTGCATGTGAGGCATTCCACGCGAAGCGGACAGGTAAAAAAACTCGATGTTTCCGATTTCAATAATATTTGAGTATGTTCTACCTATACGTATTATTGATACGTATACCAAATATTTTTGTGATATAATGACTAGTTAAAGAGTTATGGGACTTTGAAGTTTTCGACAGCCGGTTGGCATGCAGTACTTCAAAGCCGATTATGGAGTCATAAAATTATATATTAAAATAATTAAACCACTGGATTTCTTACTTCATTTACTGAGCTTTTTAATGGTCTTGTTGGAAAAGAAAAAAAATTTTTTTTTCGTAAAAAAAAAAACCAATTAATTTTTTTTCCTTGATTTTCACTAAGTTGGACCATTTTGTTTTTTTTTATTTTTTTTATATATATTGCTAATATTGTATAGAACATTGGTGCCAACTTTTATAATGGGCGTGGAAGTGGATTAGGAGCTAGACTGAAAATACTGCCGAAGGGTGGCGTATTTTGGTACTTAATAGGTATTAAATATCAAATAAACTCATTTTTTTGATAACACAGGCCGACAAAATTCGAACAAATTTCAGAACCAGAAACCAGAGTATACTTTTCCGAAGGTTTTTGGTGCGCTGAACAAGAATCTGGCCTCAGAATTGCTCCATCATGTTAGGTTTTCGAGATATCCTAACCTAAAAGTGCGAAAATTGCGGTTTTTGCCTATATTTGAGGTTATGTAGCATAGCTATTTTAACTTTTTTTTGTAAAATAACTGCTGGCATCTTAAAGTACAAGCCTTTCCCTTTCAAATGCGCCTTAGTTTGCTCAAAAGTCATTTTTCGTCTTTGAGATATCCAAAATTGAAGTTTGGAATACACATGAATTATACATTATACACAGAATTTCTCAAGTTTTGTACACCTCATGTGTATTCCAAACTTCAATTTTGGATATCGTGATGGAGCAATTCTGAGGCCAGATTCTTGTTCAGCGCACCAAAAACCTTCGGAAAAGTATACTCTGGTTTCTGGTTCTGAAATTTGTTCGAATTTTGTCGGCCTGTGTTATCAAAAAAATGAGTTTATTTGATATTTAATACCTATTAAGTACCAAAATACGCCACCCTTCGGCAGTATTTTCAGTCTAGCTCCTAATCCACTTCCACGCCCATTATAAAAGTTGGCACCAATGTTCTATACAATATTAGCAATATATATAAAAAAAATAAAAAAAAACAAAATGGTCCAACTTAGTGAAAATCAAGGAAAAAA
Source organism: Melieria crassipennis (assembly GCA_963668005.1). Lineage (NCBI taxonomy): Eukaryota > Metazoa > Arthropoda > Insecta > Diptera > Ulidiidae > Melieria > Melieria crassipennis. The sequence continues at coordinate 42,532,222 of OY764962.1, forward strand.
AATTAATTGGTTTTTTTTTTTACGAAAAAAAAATTTTTTTTCTTTTCCAACAAGACCATTAAAAAGCTCAGTAAATGAAGTAAGAAATCCAGTGGTTTAATTATTTTAATATATAATTTTATGACTCCATAATCGGCTTTGAAGTACTGCATGCCAACCGGCTGTCGAAAACTTCAAAGTCCCATAACTCTTTAACTAGTCATTATATCACAAAAATATTTGGTATACGTATCAATAATACGTATAGGTAGAACATACTCAAATATTAGTGAAATCGGAAACATCGAGTTTTTTTACCTGTCCGCTTCGCGTGGAATGCCCCATGTGAAATATCGGCGGCAAGAATTACAACAACAACAACGCGCGCGCCATACAATTGTCTCGCGGGTTGTCGTCGTCCCATGTCTCGTCTCGCGGCCGCTGTCCATTCGTTTGTGTCTGTCTGTCCGGTTGTCCGTGTCGTTTCGAACTGACTGGCATCCATTGCTGGCTGCGCTGTGTGGCGCTGATTTTGCGCGTCCGCATGTGTGTGTGTGTGTGTGTGTGTGTGTGATCTGCGCCTGGCGTCAGCGGCGCTTTTGCATGTTGTATGTTGCATGCTGCCCTGCTGCTTGTTCTTGTTGCATTGTTTGCTGGCTTGTAAACGTTGTAAATGAGGCATCTTTAATTCTTCGCCTTTGTCTGGCGCGTTGCACCAAAAGCGCGCTGCTTGATTTTTGCTTAACAGCGGCGCCGCACTAAGCGCCACAAGTTGCCACAAACCGTGCCACAAGCAACATTCACCCTTCAATTCCATTTCAATACGAAAATTCAATCCAATTACCAGCGCACAGCAACATGTTGTTTCTGTTGTTGTTGTTGTTTTTGCTTAAGTTGTACCTATTGGCGGCAAGCGCCAGAACGCGACGGCAACATTGATTCATCTGTTGGCGGCAGGCGGCTTGTTGCTGATGCCAGCAACCGCCGAACAAGAAGAAGAATGAAGAGTCATGGAATGTCAAATACGAGTAAAAGAGAGATATAATAAAGAAAATGGTATGAAGGAGAAGAAAAATCAATTCAAAGTAAAAGAAATTTAAATGCTAAACAATTCGGTTAAAAAATATGAATGCAAAACAAAAATTAAAAATGGTTAGAAACAAAACTCGTATGAAATCAATTGGAAGGAAAAGAAATTGGAAGCACAAAGAAATTCAGTACAAAAACTGAAACTTTTGTGCTTGTGCAACTATACTCTATGAAAAAAAATTAACAGCAATGATTAAATAACCACAACAACAACCACTCTAAACATCATTTATTTGCCGTCAATTGATTTTTTTCCCATCCTCGAATGGCAAACATCGTCCACTAATCTTGACTACCTTGACCTCGCGCCCCCTTTGGCAGGACGCCGCCTGCGCAGCGCCGATAAGCTTTTAAAGATTTCTAATTAGCCGCCACTACAAACATTTACTAATCACTTTAAATCAATTACCGACTGACTGCTGCGCCGCCACACACCTTTGAAGCGAACCACTGCTTCCGTCCGCAGTGTTTTATGCTGCAACAACAACAAAAACCCATCGGTTGACTCTCTCACCGTGGCTGCAGAAGTCCAACTCCTGGTGCAGCACGGAGGTCCTGGGCTGGCGTGGCTGTTTGGTGTGGCGTCTTCAGACGTTCAGATTTCGCCGAAATTAATGACCGCATTGCCGCTCTCGGCAATGGTACGCGACGCGCCGACCAAATTGCGTTGTTGCCGTATCGTGACGCATTTATCGCGCTAAATTATTTTCAATTCAATTGAATTGCTTCGCATTGGCGCATTGCTCCCGGCCGGGCCGTGCGCTGCTGTTTGCATTGCTGGCGGCGCTGAATTTTTCGCCGCGTCCACTTACTTTTGTGTGGCCGCTGCCGTGCTGGTGTGTGTGTGTGTGTGTGTGTGTGTGTTGCCAATTCCGCCGCGCTCCGCTGCGCGTATCAGCGACGAGGTGTGCTGCCGCACGCCTCCGTGCTTATCTCTCTCGGGCGCACTAAAAGCGCTATTAGCGGCCGCGTACGCGTCCCTATCGCATGGCGCATGTTGCACCCGTCGCCGCGGCCGCCTCATTCGCCGCCCGGTGTGCGGTAATTAACGCACTCGCATGCGAACCGTTTCGGTGTTGGTGTTGGTGTTGGTGACACGCTGTTGTTGTGTTGCGTTGTGGTGCGGTGTGGTCTGCGCGCTACTTGGCTTCAGCCTCTGTCAGCCGCACGCGTAATGTCCGTTGGGTCATTTATTTGTGCAACCTGATTCTCTGTTGTTGTTGTTGCTGCTGTCTTTTATATGATTGCCACATTTGTCAACAAAGCGTGTTGACAGCGGCCGCAACCACAGCCGCTGCCATCACCGCCGCCGCGCGGCATTGAAATCGTAAAAAGAACCATTTTAGCTGAATATCAGCGCAAGCGATCGGCGAAGATTCACCGCGCCGATTGTGCGCTGCGCCTAATGACGAGACCGCGCCACGAACATCGCACAACACAGTCGCGCGAAGGCATCGACTAGACAAAGGTGGCAGTTGCCGCTGTCCCATAAAATTATCCACCTTCATTAGGCGCACGTTGATAGCTCTTCGATTGGGCTATCGGTTGTGCGATATTAATGGGGTACTTGCCACGTTGGCGGTGGCCCTGAGTTCCGACTTCTGGCCATTGCTGTTCAATTTTATTACAAAAAAATTCGAGAATTTAAAAAAGTTGCGTTTTGAAACGTGAGGAAGTGAGGAAGAGAATCAATGAGACAGTTGCTGAGGGTGGTTAGTGTAATGGATGACAAGCCCAAGGGGCCGTTCAAATATTACGTAAGCAGATTTATTACAATTATTTACCCCCCCATCCCCCTTGTCAGCAAAAGTAAGCAAAGCTCTTACTCCCTCCCCCCATGCTTACGTAAACATTTTTCAATTAAAAATGTATTTTTTTATATTATAATTATAGTGTTATAATTATAATTTTAAAAATAAGAAAATAGATTTAGGATAGAGATTAGATTTTACTGATACAGTACTCAACATAGAGTAAGGGACAAAAATATTATAATCTTACGAACATAACAAACTTATTTTAAATTTTTGGTACACATATTAAATTCAAATTAACAGTCTTCAGTCCATGAAACCCGAATCCATGATTCTAAGTTTTCGATGACATTGGATTGCTGCTCAGTGTTGTGAGTCTGCTCACTTTCATCCGATTTTGGAATGTCTACGTCGTTCTCATCGAGCCATTCAACTCTAAATTTTGAATAATGCACATCAGTTCATTAGCACGACGAGCAGCGACTCTTCCTTGTCGGACTTTGCTTGTAATTTATAATTTCGCCACACTTCGTTAACTAACTTTTGTACATTTTGTACTTTCGTACTTGTATGAGATTTTTTAAAACTTTCAAACAATTTTTGGTATAACTTGGATTTGTCTATTTGAAACGACATCTTATTTAAACGTTAAACTTTGGCTAATGGAATCAACGGTAACACAAATATTAACTTGCTTTGCTATGCTTACAATACGTCTACTCGCTATAGTATCCAAACGAAACAATACACTGACAGAGGAAATTTAGACAAGTGAACAGCGCGAGTTATGTCGTTGGTAGTAGCACACACAAAAAAATATATTCCACTGCTCCTACTGGAGCCACTAATAACACTTGTAAGTTCGAGAGTTAACACAGAAGTGTTTATTGTATTAATTTTTACTTACAACGAAACTTATTCCTAATTACAAAAAATGCTTATTCTAAATTTGTTTGGTCTGATTGCGTTGACTGTTTTGGTTTTGCCGAGTCGGCAAGCCGGTCAGTGGCTTTTTCCGGACATGTATTATTGGCGCTGTTGCAATTTTAGCCTACGTTGCTGAGTTCGGCCAGTGGCTTTTGCCAGAACGTGTGTTGTTGGTGCTGTTCCAGTTTTTGCTTACGCCGCTAAGTTCGGTCAGTGGCCGACTCTTGGTGGCTTTGCTGGAACGCCGAGTGTTGTTGGTGCTGTTGCGGTGGGGGCTGTAACTCCTCCCCCCCTAGTGTAGAGCGAGGGCCAAAACGAAGTTATGGTCGGAGTGATACCGGGCTCCTGGTGGTGGCTGACTTCGTTGTTGATTATTTGGAAGATCCTCTTCCTTCGGAGAGTTACTAGTACGATGCTGACTGCGATGATGACCACGAGTATTCCGGTAGTAGTGTATGCTTGCGTCCTGGTCACCGTTGTTTGCTTCATTTCCATGTCTTGGCGAAGTATGGTCTGGTCTTCCTTCAGTCTTTGTAGTGTGAGTTTTCTGCTTGTGGATTTAGCTGAGATTTTGGTGTCTATTACGGGAATGGCAGCTGGTTCTTCGTGGAACATCATTGGTACGTCAGTGTAGTTGATGTTGTTGATTTGTACGGTGCAGTTGTCGTACCGAATTAGAGTTGACCCTTCTACTGTGATAGGCTGGTTGCTGCAAGTGGAACTTATTAATGTTTGTGGAGCGTTAATTAGAATGATATGGTTGTTTTCCGGTTGGAATATTGTTTCGATATGGCCAACGTCGTTCAAATGGCATTCTGCAGGCTGGTTCTTCATTAGTCTACCAATGCAAGTAGAGTTATGGGTTGCTTCTTCGAATGTAGGTTTGTTGCAAATAAATAGGTTTTCCACTACTGGGCAAATTTTTTCAAAGTACTGAATGTGTTGCTCATTATAAGAAATATAACGTTTTGTTATAATTTCTTTAGTGCCATTGATTGGGAGGGGTATAATATGATAAAATGTGTAGTTATGTGGATGTAATATGGGTATTTTGATGTTGAATATTATGTTCGTGTTATTATAGTAGGCTTGTAAGTCTAGAAGTTCGTAAATGTGCTCTTCGGATTTAATTTCTATTAGTTGGTTTTCTAAATGTTTCCGAATAACTTCTAGTTCTTTTGGGTTTAGAATCTGTTTAGGGATTATTTTTAGTTTAGCCAGTATTATGGCTTCCGAAATATCTGTTAAGTGACTGCTTAAAAGTTCTATGTTGTAATTAATTTGGTTTAGGTATTGTGCCTCTATTAGTAATTCTCTGTTTTCCTTAATTTCATTTGCGGTTGATTCCAAATATTGTGTTATCATGTTCTGTTCAGTGTTAATGTGTAGTGTAGTGTTCTTAAATCTTTCTAACATCTGATGGTTTAATTGTGTTTGTTGCATAATGTTAGTCTGTAGGTTTGTTTCTTTTTGTTGTAGGTCATGAATTTCTTTATTGAGTTTGTCTGCGTCATTTGCGTCCATATTCCCCGTTATAAATTTTGTTATAGTGCCCAATCCATTAAAAAGTCCTCTTTTGTGTCTTATTGTTGGTGTTAACATGAGTTTTTTGTGTTTTAATCCCTCTAATTTTATTTGCGTGATATCCATGGTGCTGTAAAGTGTGCTATGTTTTCTAAATGTGCTGAGAGTGTGTGAGATTTTTTCAATATTTTCCTCGTAGTCTTCTAAATTGATTATATGTATTAAGTTTTTGTATCCATTAATTGTTTTTGCTGTGCCGAGTTTGATTGGAAGAATTCCTTGTAATTCCGTTAAATTGTGTATTTCTAGTATTTGGGCTCTTGCTACAGTTAACCTATGGAAAAATATGGTGTTAGTTTGCTGTTTTTCTGTATTTACGTGTTAGTTGAAGCTTAGCCTTATGAAGCTTCTGGTTTTTTGAAGTTAGGATAGTATTTTTGTTGTTAATTTTTGTTTTATGAAGTGTGAATCTAGGAGTTATTTTGTTTCTCCTACATTCCTTCCTGAGCACGGTTTCACCTGGTTCAAAGTTTTCTGGGGCTTTTCTATCTTGGTTGAGTTTCTCTATTCTTGTGGCTACCTGATTTTTTAGTTTTTCTTTGACCGTAGGAAATAAAATTTTCTGGAAAGCATTTAACTTTTCTAGATAATCATGTTCGTTACTAAAGGCGACGTTCTTCCCGAATGTGTATGGTCTGCCGTAAAATTCTATAAATTTCGGTTAACGTTGAATGGAACCTTTCTATTGGAGCATTACTGCTGGTTTGTTGGAAGGATGTAATATGTAATTGTATGCCGAACTGGTGGCAATAGTCTTTTAGTACGTTACTGATGAATTCTGACCCTTGGTCGCATATAATTTTTTCCGGTATGCCATGTAGGCTTATTGAGGTTTTGAGTGCTTTTAGGACTGTTAGGCTGTTTCTGTCGGGAAGGCTGTGAACCATGGCGAATTTTGAAAATTTGTCGATTATTGTTAAGTTAGTGTTGTTGTTGATTGTGTACAGGTCTATGTGTAATATGTCCAAGGGTTTAGATGGAGTTTCAGGAGTTTCAAAAATTAATTTAGGGGGTTTCCTATCGTATTTCATGGTCTGACATTTTTCACAATTATTGATTGTTTTTGTAATAATTTCTTTCATGTTTGGGAAGTAATATTTCCTTTTAAGGTGTAAAAGATTTTCGTTAATACCTCTGTGGTTGCTATTTTCATGATGTTCTTTTATAATTTTTTCCTGTTCATCTGGTTGTCTAACGTCTAGTAATTTTTCTGTACATCTTAGGATTTTTAAAGTTTTGCTATGGGAGAAATATTTAGAGTACACTTTTTGTAGAATCTTAAAAATTTCGTCATTAGTGTAGACAACTGACAACTTGTTTGGGGGGAAAAATTTCTTGAAAATTTCTATGATATTTTGTTCGTCGAAGTGTGGTCTCCTTATAATACGTCTTTGCCTATTTTTAAATATAGTTTCAGTGGTCATTGGGGATCCTTTAATATCTTTTTCTAGTATTATTTGCAGGTTGAACTCGTTCAGAGGTTTTTCTGAAATTCGAATACCGTCGTCTAGATTTTCATCTGAGGAATGAATTGTGGTACCTTGGGTACCTTGTATAGAAGCCGCATCATTGAGGTTTACTTCCTCCTCCGCTGTAGTGTTTTCTATTTCAATTCTACTCAGGGCATCCGCGTTGGTATTGGTTTTCCCTTTTTCCTCCCTGTTCAAATGGTCGGAGCGAATTAGTTCCGATATATTTTTGAATTTTAATGGTTCTGGCCCTACTAAGTTCCAGTTGTTAAACTCTAGGAAGTTTTCCGCTTGAAACGATTCTACCTTTATTGGTTGCTCTAAGAAAAGGATTCTATCGTTGCTTAAAAAATTATTTACTTCCAAGTTGCTAAACCAGTTTTTTGCGGAGTATAAGCCTCCCGAAATTATGATGCCGGGTGTGAGTTGTGTAGGTGCTACGAAGATATTTCCATCTTTGAGGTCTACCGGTAACCTAACTATTGTTTTGGAATTGGCTGGAATTACGTGTTTGCCCGATGTGAAATTTGGTTTGAATTTTATTTGGATTTTTGCACGGTTAGTATGTAAGGTTTCAGTTGATAAATCTACTGAGGCTCCGAGCTGTTTTAGTATGTCAAGGCCTATTAATCCATCAAAATAGTTGTGGAATTTGAATATTAAGAAAGTGAAATTACCAATATCGTTAAATTCTTTGAATATGGGAAGAGTACATTCTTTGTTTATTTGATGCTTATTAAGAACCGTGGTGATAGTAACTGGTTTGATGACCGTTTGCAGTTCTGCTTGAATGAATTCTGGGTTTATAAAGGATTTTGATGATCCTGTGTCTATTAAAAATCTTAAGGGTCTACCGAATGGAGAGGAGATATTAATGAAGGGGAGTGTGAACCCGTGCTTGTTTACGTCTATGTACCCCGTTGGTTGTTCGAGGCTGGCAACTGAAAATTTTGCTGCTCGTAATCTTCGTCGTCCTGTATTGCTGATTCCTCCTCATCCTGACAATCTACGTTATGAAATTCTCCCTGAGGTTGTCTATAGTTCCTGGATCTAAAGGATTGGTTTGTATTTCGGGTCATAGTTGAGTTGCGCATGTTGGTTAGGCCAGAAGAGGTATCCATTTGTTCCTGTCTCTGTGGATGTCTGAAATTTGTAAGTCCTGAACTAGTATCCATGGGTTCATATTTGATTGCTTGGGCTTTATTGATATTTGGATTTATGTTCCCTTGGTTGAATGGGTTTGTTTTAAAATTGTTTTGATTGAATGAATTTTGTGGTCTATTATGGTTGAATCCTTTATTAAACTGGTTAAAGTTTGAAAACGAATTTCTGGTGTTCGGGTAATTTTGTGTTCTCCTGTAATAAGGCATGAATTGTTGTCTATATTGTGGTTTAAACGTTTCCGTTCTCTGGTAATATGTATTTTGTTCCTTTATACAGAAAGCGAGGGCCGTTGGTAAGGAATCTGGTCTCATCGCCCTAATGCTCGATCCTAAGGGTTCCCTTAATCCTGTCAAGAAAGCGTTGAGGCACATTTCGTTGAAGAGGTCTTTTTTTGCATTTAGGATGCCTTGGTTTGGTTCGTGGATTAACACATTGTTGCTTAGTGTTGACAGTAATTCAATTATGTCGTTGTAAAAATTTTCTATGGTCTTTCCGCCCTGTTTCATATTATGCAAATCCCTGATTAAGGAGGTTTCGGTGCGTTTATCGGAGTAATTTAAAATTAGGTTGCTTTTTATTTCATCCCAATTTAATGGGGTTCCATACATATTTAGAGTCTTATTAGCCTTCCCCTCTATTTTGTTTCTTATCGCTCTTAACAAGATTCGTCCGTAAGGAGTCTTATCTGTGCCCCTGATGTACATTAAAATTTCCTCTACGTTGTTAATGAACTCGTGCAGAGTCCTTGGGTTACCATCAAATTTTGGCAAATCCTTGATAGCATCCGGAATTCTTAATGAGTTAAATATGTCAGTCGATATGGAGTCATTTTGAGCCGTTACTTGGGCCGTGAGAGCTGCTTGAGCTGAAGTATTTGGAATAGGGTTGTTATTCTTCATATTGTTTGCTTGACTTGGTTCTACTATGGATTCCCAACTGCTAAGGAGAGATTGTGAGAGTGGTGTGTTGAAAGCGGAATCTTCCGGAATTGAATTTAAGCTTCTTGTTTTAAAAAGATTTGAATATGGGAAATACTTAGATTTATTTTTATTACAGTTTACTTTCGACATTAACTTTAAATTGTCACTTTAACGGTATGAATTACTTTTTGTTTCCTTCTTGTGTTTGTGTTTTGTGTAATGGTGTAATAGTTTCGACAATTTTAAATTGGGGAATCTTTTCTTATATGTGTGCGTTTTTGTGCGTTTTCTACTTCTTTTCAATATTTCTTTCTTTTCACGTAATTTTCTTTATGTCAGACTGGAGCGCCCCGGACTGGAGATCACGGCTGATTTTTCTTAAATCTTTCCCACACAGACTTTAACAGTGCTGTATTTAATTGTTTTTGAGTAGGCTGTAGCACTGATATGCCGTCAGTGATCTTTGCAGATAAGCCTTCAAAATGCAATTAGTACTCGATTTTTTTTATTTTGAACAGTGCTGTATTTAATTGTTTTTGAGTAGGCTGTAGCACTGATATGCCGTCAGTGATCTTTGCAGATAAGCCTTCAAAATGCAATTAGTACTCGATTTTTTTATTTTGAACAGTGCTGTATTTAATTGTTTTTGAGTAGGCTGTAGCACTGATATGCCGTCAGTGATCTTTGCAGATAAGCCTTCAAAATGCAATTAGTACTAGATTTTTTTTATTTTGAATTACTTTTGGTTTCTGGTTTCTGTTTGTTACTTCTATTATCAACTGATATGCCGTCAGTGAATAGAAGGCCTCTTTTAACCTGGAGGGTCTGGCTTTATAGGCTACAGATTCGCAGATTTGAGGTTAGTGATTGACTATTGGACTCCTATTCATGGAACCAATTGTCGTACAAAAATTTTTTTATTGTTTTACATTAGTTTATACAATTCCCAATTTTCATACAATTCTATTCCCAATTGCCGTACAAAGTTTTTTATTTTATTTTTTGTTTTACATTAGTTTATACAATTCCCAATTTTCATACAATTCTATTCCCAATTGCCGTACAAAGTTTTTTTTTTTTTTTTATTTTATTTTTTGTTTTACCTTAGTTTATACAATTCCCAATTTTGGACACTTTTAATGGCAATTCCATTCTGTACTTACATTATAAATGCCAGTAGTGCAACCCTTTTCCAGACTTTTGTCGTGCTTCCTTCCAGGGATGGAGTCATGCTTCCTTTTTTAGTGATTGAGTCGTGTTTCCTTAGTGATGGAGTCATGCTTCCTTTTTTAGTGATTGAGTCGTGTTTCCTTAGTGATGGAGTCGTGTTTCCTTAGCGATGGGTGTAAGGTCCGCGCGACCAGTTAAGGAGTAGAAACTCCACGGTTGTAGCTCCTCATAACCGCTGGTCGGCCGAAGACTGCGCCAGTTATGTCGTTGGTAGTAACACACACAAAAAAATATATTCCACTGCTCCTACTGGAGCCACTAATAACACTTGTAAGTTCGAGAGTTAACACAGAAGTGTTTATTGTATTAATTTTTACTTACAACGAAACTTATTCCTAATTACAAAAAATGCTTATTCTAAATTTGTTTGGTCTGATTGCGTTGACTGTTTTGGTTTTGCCGAGTCGGCAAGCCGGTCAGTGGCTTTTTCCGGACATGTATTATTGGCGCTGTTGCAATTTTAGCCTACGTTGCTGAGTTCGGCCAGTGGCTTTTGCCAGAACGTGTGTTGTTGGTGCTGTTCCAGTTTTTGCTTACGCCGCTAAGTTCGGTCAGTGGCCGACTCTTGGTGGCTTTGCTGGAACGCCGAGTGTTGTTGGTGCTGTTGCGGTGGGGGCTGTAACTCGCGCGGTAATTCCCTGAATCGGTTCTAAAGCGAGTGCCTAAACGTTGCGGGAATCCCCGAAAATGCGTTTCGTTTTCAAGAAGCGAGTGCCTAAACGTTGCGGGAATCCCCGAAAATGCGTTTCGTTTTCAAGCATAGACAATGTGAGGGTTGCCATTCGTGTAAAAAAGTAAATAACTACGGATGACGTAATCATCATCTAGACTCCCCTACCCCCCATGTCATCCAAAATAAGCAAAACAAAGACCCCCCCCACCCCTCCATAGTGCTTACGTAATACTTGAACGGCCCCCAAGGGTCATGGGTTCGAATCCTGTGACTCAGCTCACAGTAGAGGGTGCGAGTTTTTTCAGCATACAGTGATAAGCCCTGTGGTGGATAGATAAGTATTAGTGTTCCCTTCTTGTCTTTTCAAATGTTCGTATACTTCTTAATACCTCAGGAGGTCTTGTTGTGAAAAAGTGAGAGGATAATAGTAATTTATAAAATATGTTGCCTAAAGAATGGATTTTCGGTTAGGTTAGATTAGGTAAGTTGGCTGGCCAAGTAGGCCACGCCTAGACTCTATTGGGTTCATAGCAATACCAGTTGGAGCTCCTTAGTGTTGCGTATCGACGTAAAAGTGATCGGGGAGAATGCGGGCGTTCCTAGCAAAGTTCAACAGCGGCTTCATGTCATGCTTGGGGACCTCCTCTAACCCATACAAGAAAGAGGCCTCTAAGTAAGTAAGTCGTAATCTTGAGATGGCCGGACAGGAGCAGAGAATGTACTTCAGGGTTTCCTTGGCACCAATTTATCTGAATTTGCTGCAGTCAACCGACCGTTAGTACGAGGGCAGTCCGATAAGTACTTAGCCCCACCGCCCGATGGTGCCACTATCGTAAGAGAAATTTACTATCGTGTAGTACATCCTCGTAGACGGCTACTGTCAAAATTTCAGCCATATTGGATTTGTAGTTTTGTTTTGACCGCGTGTGGAAACGAACGTGTCCGCGGATTTTAGAAAAATGGAAAAAGAGCAATATCGGCCGGTGATTCGCCAAGTTGGTCGCAAGGCTACGAACAGCTGCCCCATCCACCGTATTCTCCAGATTTGGCCCATGTGACTTCTTTTTGTTTCCAAACTTGAAAAAGTCATCGCATCGCAGAGCATCGCTGGGTCAAGTGTATCGATTTGAAAGGAGACTACGTTGAGAAATAAATCGCCACTTTTCCAAAATTTTCGGACCACCCTCGTATGTCTGTAATGGTTCTGCAGTCTTTTCTTGGGAGTGAGAGAACGAATCTCGTATGCTCTCGTATGATTTCCGGTTAGGTTAATAAATAATTCGGTACTCATTGCAATCATTAATATTGACTCCATCAAAACTTACACTGACGGGATCTCAATCACCGTCAAACTTTGAAGCCCTCAGCATCCATTTTTTTTTTGTTTTTTTTTTGACTCGAACAAACGCGCAGGGATGACCCCTATTAATGCGAGGCATTGCGTTGGTTCAGAAAGGATATAAGGGTTAGGAGATAGGGTTTTGAGAGAAGTGGTTGTGGACTCTCGACTTGAACCCTTCGAGAATACCCGGAGTGACGGCAGCAAGCTGCTCATCTCCACTGAGCAATTACCGAAAAAGTATCGGTAAAATAACACCACACATGCCACGTTTCGACGATGTTTCAAGGAGTCAATAGAGCTGGATGCCCTACTGTCCCCTATAAGTTTAATCGCACGGTTTTGCACCCGATCCAGGAGCTCCAAATGGGTTTTTGAAGCCCCCGCCCATAGGTGCGAGTTAAACTCAATTTTAGGTCGGATATAGGTGGTGTAAATAATGCGGAGATCAGACGGAGTGAAATATTTTTTGCACCGCTTTATGAAGCCGAGGCACTTGGCTGCTTCTTTCGGCACGCCAAAAATATGATCGTTCCAACGAAGATCGTTCTTAATGCACATGCCCAGAACATCAAGAGCTGCCGATTCCGCAATACTTACACGACCCATAACCAGGGATGTGTTGGGATTTCTACTACAAATAGTGATAGTGAACTTTTTCTGCGAGAACAACTCCTTCGACCCTCGGTTGAGGCAACCATAGCAACCACAAATCTAGAAATCTCGTAATTGATCTTTCAACATGGTGAATTTGATTGCATCGCCAATAAACACATAAAAACTTTTTTCTCAGAGCAGAGTCTATGCATCACTGGGGATCAAAAAGGAGGAGTTTTCAGCATATTCACTAAAATCTATTACGAATATGTGGAATGATGTAGTTTAGTGTGTAATGAAATATTTGTGGTCTTCAAACTTAAAGCTTCCAGTTATTCATTTCTAAATTCGTACTACTGGGAAGGTCTTGAAAAGGGATCCGTTGAAAAGGTAAATAACTCTTTGCGCTTTTACATTCAATGCGGAAAATTGGCAATAAATTGGAATATGCGCGGAGGAAATGGAGTTAGGTAAAAGTGGCTGTTAGAGGACGGAAATTGCAGGAAGATAGAGGCAGATTAGATTAGGGTGGCAGCTCGAAAGAGCCATAATAGGACCGTTGTACCACAGAGTTTAAGGCTAACGCTCATGGAAAGCCTAATTGAAGGCAGTTTGAATTCAAATACTTACTTTCACTTGGACCAACATGCAGCAGGTGTCCATGTTTGATGTTTCTGAAACTTATTTATTTCTCCACGTGAAGTAGAATACCCAATGGATCTCCACCTACATCGGCAGATTATGTTACTCAAAGCTTTGTCAGAGCTCTTATAGTTCGACTAAATCACTTAGCTCCGTTCAGATATGAAAATGTAGAACGAAAGATCTCTCAAAAACACATAGCAACAAATCATTGTCCACTGCAATGGGATCCCTTGATTTTACGCTGAATACAAAAAATTTCCAATCTGAATCGGCGAATCCGAACAGATATTATGAAAAATATGCAAATAGCCATGAAATATAAAGCTGAGTCTGCGATTCGGCGTATCTTCCATCAAGGCCCAAATCGACTACAAGAGTCATTATTAAGGCCGTAGTTGTTGTTGGTCCAACCAGTTGTTGTCTGTATTCATTTGGCTCTCGGCTACGCTCTCGTGCAGCCATGGTTAATTACTGCTTTTTATTAATTAATTAAGTTTTGGAAAAGTTTTACGATCAATGCGATCCGCAGCGCAGACGACGCTGGCGACAACGGCGTTGGTCGTGGCGTGTGAATGAATGCGCTCGCGTCGGTACCTGTGTGGCATGGCGCGAATGGATCTCACGGCTTGGCGATACCGATGCCAATGCAGATACAACCGGCCGATATTGTATTTAGTATTTACAGCAGCCGCTACAACTGCCATTTGTCGTTGCAGACGCTGATTTTAATATCTCGCCGCATCTCGAATTCGATTTTTGGGTTGTTCACTTTTCGTTTATATTTTTTTTCGAATGTTTAATGTGCTGACCTTTTTCTACTACACTTGTTGTTGTTGTTACCAGTGGCGCACACATTTGAGTTACCAAATATGTTTTAACTGATATTGGACATCAAAATTGTGAACGGAATCCTCCCAAAATGAAATCATATTTCATATTTAATTAAATATTTCATATTCAATTTAATTAATAAATATTCATATTTAATTTACTCAAACTGATGTACTATAAAAGACTTAGTCTTACTTGTACAAATACTACTGAATAAATAAATAAATAAAATAAATAAATCCTGTGTGCGCCACTGGTTGTCACTGCTGCTTGAAGTTGACCACACGGCAAGTGTTGATTAAATGTCGAATATGTTGGGTTGAATAAAAATAGTCATAAAGGTAGGTATGGCCATAAATGTTGTTGTTGTAGGAGAAGAACAACAGCTGCAGGTGAAGTGGATGAAAAAGCGATGGGAAGGCGGAACGAGGAAGTGAGTGGGGAAGAAAAGAAGAAGGAAAGTCAAGAGAGAAGTTAGGAGAAAATTTTCAAATTACCAGAGAAAGAACGAAACGAAGGATACGAAAAATTACTGTGCCGCCTCAGTGATTGGTGAATTCGACTATTATTCAAATGACACGGAATTCAAGTTCTGATTTAATAAACAACAACAAACACAAAGTATTATGGTTTCGAATCGGAATAAAAGATCTAGAAAAAATCAAGCAGAAGAAGAAGTATTAGGTTGTTGAGGCCTATTGTGAAGCCCGTTGTGATGTGTACGCAACACTGTTTTTTGCACTCTGCGATTCTTGACATATTCATCTGCTTCATGTGGATAACGATAGAAGTAGACGAGTATTTCACCAGTCCGAGCTAGGAATCGAACCAAGCGCCTCTGGTATGAGAAGTCAGCGCGCTACCCGCTGGGCACTCGAGGCCCTAAAGCGCAAAAAAGGAGATATTTTGATTTTGAAAGGAAGTGAAACAGAAGATTTCAATTGAAATTTATAGAGAAAACATTCTAAGTAGAACTTTGAACGTAAGAAGGTAAAGAAGCAAACTGAAATGCGGAGATAGAAAGAAATACTCAAGAATGTCATTAAGTGAAATCGATGGGAGGAGGTAGAGGTATAGAAATATAGGTAGTCGATTGGCATTCACTCGATACGCTTCCAAGCAATTAATTACAGAAGTCAATTGACTGAATCCGGATGGAAAAGTGTGTTCAGCGATTACTAGTTTGTCGAAGTCTAATGAATGGCTGCTGTTAGTGTTGCTTCCATTATACTTGAAAACGCACAAAAATGCCAAATATGCATTTCAAAACACTTTGAACACTTTCAACACTTTGTTTAATCGTTTGTACGGATTTTCGCAGTGACTTGGAGGCCGTTTGACATCGTTTTTAAGTTTGAAACTGGTTTATTTCTTTAAAAAGTGTTTTAGTTTTAAATTTTTTCATACAAAAAAAATTTCTCAAGTATGTGCTGACGACTACTGACTGATGCCCACATTTTTATGATATCTACAAAATAATATTTTATGGTTTCATTTTTACGATTTTTACGATCAATAAGCATTTGAGGCAACAAAAAAGGCCATTTTATATGATCATTTTTATGCGCTCTTGGCCACGTTAATTAAGTGTAAAATATTCAAATTGGAAAATGTGAGTTGTCTGTGCTAATGGTTGTTGTTATTGCCAGCATTATATGGGTTTTTCCAATAATTTGTTTAGTACGCAGTGCAGGTCTGTGCCAAAGGTTTTCCCCCAACTTTCTCAAACAACTGTTATTCTCGCCTAAGAAAGCAAGGCGTGGCTCTGAATGCGAAGGAAGTGTGATGAAGGAGTCAAATGATATATTATGCGCATATTGATATGTTTAGTTGTGGTCATAAAAACTCGATTCTAGGCAGTTATCGGTGGTCAAATTTGCTTTTAATTCAAATCGATTTTTGTGTGCAATAAAACGTATTTTTTTACAACACTTGACAGCAGTAACAATAAAAGCAACCACTCGACGTTTGAGATTTTAAATAGTTTTTTCCGACTTTGGCTGCCTTCTTCTACATTTCTATATAAAGTACTGGCCACATATGATAGCATACATTTTTTTAAATAATTTTATTTTGATTTTGTTGTTGCTCTCTAATGTGTTTGGCATGTGGTCGCCTTGTTTCTATTGTTTTAGATTTGTTGTAATTTTTAATGAGAAACCAACTGATTTGTGCGCAATGCTTTACATTTCACACACACACATACAAGCATACAAATCGCTGCATAATTACAGCTCGCACAAAGCAAACGGGCCAAAATTAATAATTCATTTGCCACCTACGCACACATTGCCGCAGTTGCCACACCCCCCCCGCCCTTTCTCCTTCTGCACCGCCTGCTTCTCGTGCTAGTTAATTTATTTATTCGATTTTGTTTTGGGCTTCTTCGAAAAATTTTACATTATATGAATTTAATGTTTTGTTGTTGCGATTCGTCGCTTACCAATTTTGGTGTTGGCTGTTGCGCACATTTGCAGCAAAAATTTATGTGTTTTGTTTAATTAACAGCAAAAATTTGGCGCTGTGTGGCCACCGTTGGCCGTCTCTTCTATATTTTGTTGTCGTTTGCTGTGTGTTGTTTCTTTTTTGGTGTTGTTGGTGCCGGTCCATATGCAGTCAGTCCGTTAGATAAGCGTCCGATAGGCAAAAAGCTCAAAAACCTTCACAACTTCCAGCATTTACAATTCACTGCGGAAAGCGGCCGTCAGTGGAAACAACAACAACATAAAAACATTTGTTTTTATTTGAATCGAATAACCCATAGAAGTAAACACAATTAAAAGCGATAGTAATCAGTGAAAAACAAACATGCGCCACACATTTTCGAGACTTGCAACCAACCAAAAATGGACTCGGAAACGTTTGGGCAAGAATTTTAGGCGCCACTGAACATTTTTGTGCTTCTTTCATATCGGATTATCAAAGCAAACACTTTTCTCCAAGTGTAAAGTAGATTTAATATGTTTAGCACGACAATTCGAATTGAATTTGCGCAACCGAAAAAATTTGGCAGCCCAAAAATTGGTCAATAAATCATTATTTGTCTATAAAAGGGGAGCTGTCAATCGCCGTCTGGTGTTAATGGATATGTAGTCATTGAACTTTTGCTAAAGTTGATTCAAATATTTTACAATGAACCACCTTCTTTTATGACATTGGAATTTATGGGATGGGACCACTCTGTCCGAAGTTTTCACAGCTGCGAGTTCCGGCGTTTTTACAACTACTACAAAAATAAAGCGAAAATTGCGGCTTTCCCGCTGAAAGCGCATTAATTAATGAGCTGCCAATTTCTTGCTACCAACAGTCATGCAAAATTTACCAATAATAACAACAAATCTATGGAAAGCGAAGCGAAATTGATAGGCTGTCCCGGCCGTCGGGAATTGTCCCAGTTTGCGGCCAGTGGACGACGCACAAGTTGTGTGGTTCCCACGAGACACACACACACACACACACACACACATGTCCGGCAGTTGCACAGTGGTGCGTGTGCGTGTGTGAGCCATAAAATTGCGTTAATGTCCGCGCCGCCAAAGCAAAGTTCGCCAATAAAATGGCGAATTCATTTGACGACATGAAGCGCTTTGTGGCCGCCGAGACGCCACTGCAGCAATTTGGGTGCAACTGCTGCGGCCGCTGCTACCTGCCACACGTGTGCAACTTCAATGCTTTCCGCGTGTGTGCGACACTGCGTTGCAATATTAAAATTTACGCGCAATAAATTCAAGCAGTTTTCACATTAAAAATACTAAAACGTTCAAGTGTGGAAGCTGCTGTCCGGCTGGTGGCTTTTGCTCCCTTTGCGACAACCGCTGACGCCAGTCGCATTGCGCTATAAAAATTGCCAACATTACAAAAGTCACAAAACAACAACAGGAACAACAACAAAAACAATAAACGCCAACAACCGCAGCTGGGCTTTTGTGAGCAGAGAAAAAAAGGACCACAGCGACGAGGTGGCAGTTTTGGTTTTAGGCGCTCAACCATTCAATTGGATGCTTGTTGGTATTGTTGTCGTTGTTTTTGTTGTTGTTATTAGTTTAGTATCAATGCAAATCGAATGACTTGTGCGTTGTTGGGCAAAATTCCCATGACTGAAAGCTGCATGAAGAACGAACAGCAGTGAGAGATGGAAGGAAGGAAGGAGCGCTAATAAAACTGCGTTGGGTTATCGCGTTAAATTCAAAATTAAACTAGATTTTGGCCTTGTTTATGCCTGAAAAAGATTGATTTTATGTTAATGATTTCACAGAAACACTGAACTATTTATTGAGAGCTCTGGGCTTTCTCATCAATAAAGGTGGAAATATTGGGGTTTTGTTTTCTGTTGAAACAACAAAATGGTAACAGCTCTCTTGTTCCAGATTGGTTTAAGGTGCTGGTTGAATAATATCTTTATTCCAGCTTAGGACACATGAATCCTAACCAGCTTTTCCACTGTCGATCAACTGAACTGGACAAAATGGTACAGGTCTTTTAAACCTAAGCAGCTTCCTTGGCAATCATCTAAACTGTAACTGGAGCAACAAAATGGCGACATTTATTTAGCCATAGATATGTACATTAAAAATAAATCACTCAAATGTCTTTTCACCAGCTTTTCCGTCGTTGATTTTTTTGTCTTCCTGCATTACTTGTTTTTTTAGATCCACAAAGATTGTTGTTGAAAGTCTTCTTCAGCTCGCGTTTTACGTCTTCAAATATGGCTCATTGTATTGCTTTCAAGAATCAATAGGGTACAACCTTTAGTTCTCGATAAACTTTCGAACACATGATCTGTTTTACAGTCCAGTGGTTAAGTTAGGTCAAGAAGTTTGGCTAAGAAATTTAAATTCTACCGATCTACCCGGTGACTCAATTATCCTTTCTTGGTGGAGATAACTGTTAGCTCTCTCTCTCTCCCCAAAACTAGTTCCAGCTCCCAAATTTTGCTGCGCTAACCGGGTCTATAAGGAATCTTGATATTTTATAAATCTCAAATCCTTAAATTTCAACTTCGTGGATGATTTGTAATATCATGAATGCTTCTGTTGTTCCTACTTGTGTGTCCATTTACTTATATTTTTCTTCTATAGTTTTTCCTAGACTTATTTTAATCAAGAAGTATCAATCAACAATCTCCCAAAATAGATCTCCAGATTTCAAGCCCGAATTCTTACGAAACTCAAAAAATTAAAAACAAATCTTTTGTATTTTTGTTACAATTTTTCGAAGAGTTTTTAAGTAAACTGAAAGACAAAAAAATTTAAATTTGTATGAAATAGGTACGAAATATTTTTGAGCTTTTCACAGTTGGATGTTGTTTTAATCGATAAACAAACTATTGATTAAGTTAAAAATTTGATCAACTTTTGATTATTCGTTTAGATTATGCCATGTCTTGTCATTTCCCTAAAATGTTCACTTCAGATATTAGCACTTATAATTACTCAACCAAGCAAAAGCACATAAATTCCAATTAAAACCCATTTCAACTTTCACCGAAATCTCTCTCGCGCTCACTTTAGTTGGTGAAGTTTGCTTCAAGTGGAAGCTTCATTGGAGTTGATAGCTTTCAGCTATCTACAGCTTTCAGCAATAGTTGTTACCAATTTTGGAATTTTGCGAAAACAGTTGAACTCCCTCGTCAGAAGCCAAGCAGACACAACATCACCGCAAAGAAAAAACAGCATTAAATTTAGAATGGCCAACTTTTCTAAACCGCAAAGCAAATTAAATTTTACGAGTTTCGGAGACGAAAAAACGAGTTGATTATGACTGCCAAATTGGCCACCGTCACCACCACTCGATCGCCACACTGGCACACACTTGACGCCGCCTGCTAACGCGTTTGGTGTTAATTACAAACCACTTAAAGTTGTGTCACCAATAAAATCGATTACCAAATTTGGCCAGTCGCCAGCTACAGCGCAACGGAAACGGCGCGCGGCGCACTGACCAAATTTATCCACACAAAAAAAACCCCAAACAGTCGATTAAAAAAGCCGAAAGCAGCAACAATGCGCTGCTAATTGTAGGCATTGCAGGCCAATTAAAATGTGCGCGCCGCATAATTGGAAAAAGTTTTGCGACGCGCAAAACGCCTTCAGGCGAGGGGCCACACCAAAGTGGGGGTGGAGGGGCGCTAACAAACATTCGCCGCTACACAATTTGACATTTCCGCCGGCCGTGCATATCGGCTTGTCACACGAATTGCAGCAACGGAAATCCGGCGTAGAAACAAAAGACTTAAGCCACAAACTGACGGCCAGTTGTGTCGCTGTGCAGATATGAGCGCTTGAAATAAATTACCAAAATTTCGTATGCCAGCGCGGTAGGTAGCTGCGGTGCGGTTATGATTGTGGTTTTTGCATAAATCAATCGACGCACACACGTACACTTGTATGTCAGTTGGCCCGTGTGGCATTGGGTAAAGCGGCATAATTAATGCGCTGCGAGTTTTGTGATCTTTGTTGATTTAAATTGACAACTTTTCGGCAGCCAAATTATGCTATTAAGAAACAAATGCTGCCAGGAGCTGCGACCGAAGTCGGTCACAAGCAGACACATTTTACTGTATGTGTATGTGTGTGCGTGTATGTGTTGCTGTTGACTGACATTTCAAATTTATTGGTAGCACAAATCTGAAAATAAACACAACGCTTCAGCGTTTGTTATTAATCGTTGACTTTAAATTGGATGTTGTTAGCTCATTAATGTCGCTACTTGTAGCTTATAATTTAAATATTTGGTGCCATGACATTTGTCCATGGATCCAATCGACCGCCCCCTGTCT
Source organism: Melieria crassipennis (assembly GCA_963668005.1). Lineage (NCBI taxonomy): Eukaryota > Metazoa > Arthropoda > Insecta > Diptera > Ulidiidae > Melieria > Melieria crassipennis. The sequence continues at coordinate 42,553,201 of OY764962.1, forward strand.
GTCTGTACACTTGTTCGATTCCTCGTCCATTCATTGGTCTGTCTGCTTGTGCGTCCGTGTTTTGCCTGTAATGTGTTCTATAAATTGTTGTTAATGCTTTCTTTACCTTTGTTTTGTGGGTCAATAGTGGTGCTTTATTAAGTATTTAATTTCTGTTCTTCGACTCATAACACCAACTTTTGAAAGTCTTTAGCCTCATCACGTACTCAACCAAAGGGAGTCAACCAAAAATGCTACCGAAAAGCGCCAAGTCAAATTATATTATTCACATTCACATCCGCTCTCATTAGCACAACACCGACAATAAAAACAACAACATAACGAAGAAAAATAGCCCCAGTAAAATTTTTAAGTAGCCGGTAGCAGTTAAATTGCTACTGTTTCAGGCGTCTTTGCTCCACACTGCCGCCCGTCAATAAGTTAACCGGCTGCCCGCATCAGCAGCTAATAGCTTTCACCGTTCGATCGGCAAAACATGTCACCGAATTTTTATTGCTACTTTTCAGTTTTACATTTCTTTGATTTTTTCCACCGCTTTGAAGTCGCATCGTTTCTGATTTTGTGTGACTCTTTTTTGTCACAGCTAGATTTATTTTTTTTGTTCGAATGTCCATACAACATTTGCTTATCTTAAGTGATTTTTTATAGTGTCACCAGCCGCCGTAGCTGCGGCAAATCAACTCAAACACACACACACACAGCCACTAATACAGCAGCGCTGGTTCTAGCCGTCGCTGCTCATTTACATAATTTCGTTGCTGCTGCTTTTGAATGCTGTTGTTTACTCATTTGTTGCACCTGTTGTTGTTGTTGTTGTGTGGCTGTTTTGTGTGTGTTGTGCTTTCGATTTTTCAGCTGCATGTTTCTTTCGTTCATTCACTCGTTCATTCATTCATAACAAAACATCAGCTCATCCATCGCTTTCGGCCTGAAATGTATGCGTTGCTGAAAGAAAGAAAAAGTGTGGAAAGTGTGGCAAGTAATTTCATTCAACTCCATCGACTGATTTCAAATCTATTCAAATTTTTCTCAACATTGACGGGTTGTCTAATTTGCGCTTTAAAAGCAGCACAATTTTTGTTTGTTGTCTAATTTGCGCTTTAAAAGCAGCAAAATGTTTGTTACCACTGAGCAATGGATCATTTAGCTGAAAGCTGTATACTTGTATATGTTTCCAGGGATATTTTGTGAACGGTTGATTTGTTGTTCCATAAATTTTCAAAAGCTCCATTTACACATTAAATACATTTTCATTCATTCATTTCATTCATGCATTCATACATTCATTCATTCATTCATCATTAATTTATTCATTTAGCCATTAGTGCCATTAATCCATCCATTCATCGAAACATCCATCCAGTCAATTCATGAATAGCACTCATAGCAACGTTCCATCCTCCATCTGGTCTCCATCTATATATTCCATTATTGACTTTGTTAATTTAATGTTTGGTTGTTTTCCTTCAATTTGTATCAACAAGTTCAATCAATTAATCAATCAAATTCAGTCAATCACAGTCTCTCTTGGCATTTCTATGACATCGATGGTTTGTTTATTAACTTAATCGCATCTTAGTTTACTAATTAAAATTATCTCAATTATATGTTATTATTTCACTCAATGTTTTAATGCATAATTTGCCTACGGCCCTTGTTCTGATAATTTTGTCATCCATACAGTGATCTTGAAGACCATAACTCATGAATATGTCTTTCATTCATTATGACCTGTTATTCATTATGTTGGTTCGCCCGTGTCTTTTCCGTTAAATCTGTTCGCCTCTTCTTCGTTTTATCCATCCATATATTAACATTTTCAAAAATTCATGATTCATCCAATTCTTCTCCTGTATTGTCCGCTCATCAAATGATATTTTCTCAGTCACCCAGCTATTTGGTTCTTTTGTTCGGTCGCTTAATTTATACATAGTTACATAATTTGTTTACGGGTTTTCTACTCCATGTACTATTTACTTCCGATCAGTCTTCAACTTCCGTACGTCTGTTGTTCTGATGATTATGTTCATCCAATCTAATCTGTTCATACCTTCATAAATACACTTTTCACTCGTTATGTATCTTTTGTTACTTTGTTTCATCCGTACGTTTTTCTATTGATGTGTTCATTCCTTTACATAAACATTTATTCATTCAATAATCTGTTCATCATTTTCCAATACCTCCATTTAATGGTCCTTAAATTATTGGACTCATTTCTCATTTCTTACTCCACCTGTTCTTCTATATATGCACCTATCGCTCTGTTCATGCATTCATTATTCATTCACCCTTCCCATTCATTCCCTTCCATACTTCTGCCAATGTCATTATGCATTCATCTATTCATCTATACTACATCCACTTGTTTTTCTATTCATGTATTCATTCTCTGTTCATTATTTCAATGTGTTCATGACTTACTCGCTTATTCGTTGACCCACCTTTGCTTTCATTCATGCATTCATTCAGTACTCAGGATTCCATTCATCTATAATTCATTCACTTTGCCCTTCATTCATCCGTTTTGTGTACATCCTTGTGTGGAAACCATTCGTCCCTTGTCTGTCCATGCAATCATGTCGTCCATTTATTTCATTATGTGTCCACTGTTGGCGTGCAGTTAATGAGCAATCCGAGTTGCAGAGCAGGAAGAAGAAGACTTCACAGCGCAGATAAAAGCCAAAACCAGGCGACCAGCGGTGGCTCATGCCAACAGCGCAGCATGGACTAATTTATTGTCACTTAATGTCAAAGCAGCATTCGTTTCAATTAAAGCGCTGAGTGGTAGACGGCAACAGCAAAAGCTGTTAAACTACAACAACAACAACAACAAAAGCAATAATACCGCCACAATAAGAATAGCGAAAGACAGCAAAGCTGCAAGTAAGAGGATAACAGGTAGAGAAATGAGAAGCGAGAAAACTTAAAGAACGAGTTGTAGAATGTAGAGAAGTAGTAAGTAAAGAATCGAAGTATTTAGTTCGAAAAAATATTTATACGGAACCAAAGTTAGGTTAGGTTGATAAGGGGGGAGTTCTCCTCGAATAGGTTTTTCTTAAATTACTTTTTATTTGAGAAAGGGGACCAATTCCCCTCGTACCAGGGGACCTATTCGACCGATGAGTTTTAACAGAAGGCAAGAGTGACATATAGCAAACTTCTTGTGGAAGCTTATTAGATCTGATAATGCAACAAGGGACAAGGACACCTCTTGACATAAACCTATTCAACTTCTTAATTAAGCTTAGCAGATTTGCTAATTCAACAACAGATAAGAGGGCAAATTTACGCGCAAAGCGTTGTGGCACTGTCCAATCGGTTCTTCTTTGCACATACAATATCCTTAAAATACAAACTTACTTACTTACTTAACTGGCCATAACAACCCGTTATCGGGTTACGGCCTGCCGCAAAACTTCTCTCCAGGCGCCTCTGCTTTGCGCGCGCCTTCTCCAGTTGGTCACACCAAGTGATGACAGGGCCTCTTCAACTTGGTCCTTCCACCGGAGACACGGCCTCCCTCTTCGCCGTCGACCTCCAACCATCGTATCGAACACTTTTTTCGCCGGAGCTTCGCCGTCCATACGGCAGACATGACCGAGCCAGCGTAGCCGCTGGATGTTAATTCGCTGCGCTACGTCCATGTCCTTATACAGCTCATACAGCTCGTTATTGGTTCGTATGCGATAGTCGTCACCAACACGAACAGGGCCGAAGATTTTGCGAAGTACCTTCCTCTCGAACACTCCAAGGGCCGCTATGTCGTTTCGTGTCATTGTCCATGCTTCAGCGCCATAGAGGAGCACGGGCAAGATGAGCGTCCTATAGAGTGCAAGTTTTGTCGGTCGAGAGAGGTCTCTACTTCTCAATTGCCTACCGAGACCGTAGTAGCACCTGTTGGCAAGAGTAATCCTTCGCTTTATCTCCAGGCTGACATCATTGCTGCTGTTGATGGCGGTGCCAAGGTAGACGAATTCCTTGACAACTTCAAAGGTATACCTGTCGGCCTCGACGTGAGACCCTAGCCGCTGCGAGTCCCTGCGTGTAGACAGCATATACTTCGTCTTGCCCTCATTTACCACCAGACCCATTTTGGCAGATTCTCTTTCGATAGCCGCAAAGGCAGCGGTGACATCTCGCTTGTTACGCCCGATGACATCAATGTCATCAGCGTAGGCAAGGAGCTGGACACTTTTGTTGAAAATTGTGCCATTACGATGTACACCGGCCTTGCGCAGAACACTCTCCATGGTGAAGTTGAAGAGGTCGCAGGACAAAGGATCGCCCTGTCTGAATCCTCGAGCGGTATCAAATGGGTCGGAGAGGTCACTTCCAACCTTGACGGAGCTGCGCGTATTGCTCAACGTCGCTCTGCAAAGTCTAACGAGCTTTGCAGGGATACCAAGTTCAGACAATGCGGCATATAGGCGATCCCTTATCGGGCTATCGAATGCTGCCTTGTAATCGATGAAGAGATGGTGAGTATCGATTTGGTTCTCATGGGTCTTCTCCAGGATTTGGCGTAGAGTGAATATCTGGTCGATGGTGGACTTACCAGGTCTAAAGCCGCACTGATAGGGTCCAATCAGCGCCTTGGCGAGTGGCTTTAATCTTTCACATAGTACGCTCGTCAGGACCTTGTATGCAATGGGAAGTAGGCTGATACCCCTGTAGTTGGCGCATATTGTTGGGTCGCCTTTCTTCAGCACAGGACAAAGGGCAAAATACAAACACAGTAGAGAATTTGGGGGTTACATGGGTACATGGGGTTATTTGTCTCCCTATATAAAGTCCACCCAGAATGTCAGGGCACGTATCGTTGTTGAAAGACCCACATTACATTAGAGAGATACACACTTCCGGCAAAGTCTGGTTCTGAAAGTACGTCAAAGTTGGGAGTTGGTGTTGGATTAGTGGCTCATATTCCACACGAAAGAATTTGGGAACTGTAAGGAGGTCCAAGATTAGTCATGAGCCCACAAAGAAGAGTTAATTCTCTCTCTATTTCAAGGCTGACTATTGATCTCTAACCTCCCGTCTTCGTGCTCAGTTGACATTTTAAAGCGAGCGCATGTCACCGGACACGTTGCGTGAAGTGTCGGCGAATGAAATTCTCAAATGTTGTTGCCACATGGCAAAGGCACACTCCACACTGCGTACGACACCGGTCGAACAAAGTCACCAACACCAGCACCACCAGCAGCAGCAACAGCGGCGGCGGCGGCGGCGTCGCCAACTCAATAGTCCTCAGATAACGCTGATGACCCTAAAGCTGTTGGGGGACGAAATCAAAAGGCGGCAGCTAAGTAAAACGCGCAGTAGCCGCTGACTAAGTGGCGCGTTGCATGCAAAAGTCAGCGCTGCAACATTTTGTAACCGGCTGACCACCAATGAAGCAACGCGCCACAGCAACAAAAGCAACAACAAGTCAGGAAGGCAGCAGCGCTAAGAAATGTTGATAGTGGCCCAGGTTGACTGGAGAACGGTGAGCGTTGAGTGGTGCCGGTGACGGTGTTGAGTGAGTAAGCGCTGATAAAGGTGTTTGCATTGCCGGCGACATTAGCGCCCGCATACAAGTGGAAGAACAAGCAGCAGCGGCGGCACAAACTAATGACGATCATCGTCGAAACGTTGGTAATGATGATGATGGCGATTATTGAGCGCGCCGCTGCTGCGGTGCGGCGGCAGCACATCAAAAGCGCAAAAGCCCATTTCGGTAGCTGCTGGACTTGGACATTAATCGATAACACTTGAGTATATTTTCATGTAGCGAGGCGAGCCATTAAGCGATTGTCTCAGCGACATGTCGGCTGCTTAACGCGCGACCGCAGTCGCGGCCTTTATGGCCGTTGCGCATGCGCAGTGGAACTGAAGACAAAACAAACAAAACCAACCAACCAACAACAAATAAACGACAAATACAAAAGACGAGCAAAAGCTGAGCGCGACAAAAGGCGACGAATGAGAAATGGGCCAACTTTGTGTCGGCGACAATTTCTGTGTGTGTGTGTGAGTGTGTGGTGCGTGCGTGCGGCTGACTCTGGGTTCGGCGTATGGTGAGTTGCGTGCGCCACTGTCCGTTCGTCCACTCGTCTGTTGTCTTTAATGAAATTTCACATTTTGCGCGATTAATCGACGCAGCCCATCGGTGACGGTGGCAGTGGCGGTGGCAAGGTTGACAATGCCACTTACCACCTCGACGACGACTTTCGGTGCTAATGACAATCAGCGGCGCTGCGGCTTCTGTTCTGTTCAGAGGCTTTTTGAATGTTTTCGTTATTTGTTGTTGTTTATTGTTTACAGCAAATTGTGGCCAACACAATTTTCTGCAAAAATTATTATGAATTGCAATTGAATTAAAGTGGCTTAGTGAGGTTTTAAAATTCATTAGTTTTTACTGTGCGTTTGCTCTTACGGGGGGAATGCGGTACAGCGTTGCAGTTGGTATAGTAAGTCAAGGGTTTCCCAACACTCAACTGCGAAGTAGTCTATGAGTTGAAAAGAAGTGAACTCAGATTCGTGTAATCTATATTTGTGCCTTCCGGATGGTTGAAGTATTATGCGAGAGATCCGCCAGCACAGAATCAAGATCGGGAATTTAAGACTATCAATTTAAGGCTGTCTCAGCTGCAGCAGATCTCTTAGCTACTCTGACAACCAGCTACAAATAGAATTGTACAGGGTGGACCATTTAAGATTTGGAATTTGAACTACGCTTTATTTCGAGAATGGCAGTCCAAATGCAGGCAGTCCAGTTCAAGTTGTGCTCGTAATATAGTTAAAAGTTTGACATTTACGAAATGGGACGCTATACGCTTGAAAAAAATTTGGAAATATTGAGAACTTACTTCCAAAGTGGAGAGTCTTCAAGCCAAACTGTAAGAAATTAAAAAAAAAATTTCAAAAAACAGATTGGCCTTCAACTCAGTTTGTGGATCCATTTGTGAAGCGGGCTCGTAAAACTGGATCGTTAATGGACCAAACAACCCGTTCCCGTTCTCGTACAGTGCGCACAGCCGAAAACATTGCATTTGTAGCCGAAAATGTGCGTGAACATCCATCAACGTCAACTCGCCATCGGTTTTAGGAATTGAACATTTCCCGCACTTCTTTGATGAGAATTTTGCATAAAGATCTCGGTATGAAGGCTTACAAAATTCAATTGGTCCAAGAACTGAAGGCTCATGACCATCGGGCACGTAAGAATCGAACTTTTGGGCACCGTTTTCGAAAATCGTATAATCAGCCGAAATTCTGAAGCAAATTGGCCGCCTCGGAGCTGCGATTTAAGTCCGTTGGACTTTTTTGTGTGGGGAGCCGTAAAGGACAAGTTTTTCGCTAACCATCCAGAGACGATTGAAGCTTTGAAGCTTTGAAACATGAAATCGAAGATACCATTCAGGAAGTTCTACCCGGAGCAATCGAAAAAGTACTTGAAAATTGGGTTGACCGAATGGCGTACTGTAAGGCCAGTCGTGGCTGTCAGATGAACGATATAGTTTTTCATTCTTAAATAACAAAGTCCAAGCTTTGTAATAAAATAGGGATTTTCAAAAAATATTCATTATTTTTTTTATAACCGATTCAAATTCCAAATCTTAAATGGTCCACCCTGTATTAGAGAAAAGATATTCTAAGAGAGATAAAGTGATATAAGATCAAAGGTCTGGACGTTACTACCGCACTAATGGTTTAGAGAGGTTCCTCCAGTCCTAGTTAGGCAATTAGGTCTTGAATATGTAATGAAAGAAGTAACATAAAAGCAAAAGAGGTGTGTCCAATTTTCTCTAATGTCCTGCTGCCATAAATCAACGTCAAATTGTCGACTCATGTCGGTGTTCATATTATTGGAGTGGCCCATTCTGGACTCTGTGTGACGCAGTGATGCTAGCGAAGTTATACACCGGACTCTCGCTTTTGCTTCCATGCCATCTTTTGGCCTTCTGTAGACCGTTTGAGTGATTACTCTTATAGATTGAAGATTCTGCATCTAGTAATTCCGTCGACTAGTTTCCACAATATTCTTAAGGTCATCTATTTGAGAGAAATACAGGTTTTGTATGACCAAGTTTTTAGGTTAATTTTGCTTGTATTAAGCCCAGATGGCGCATTGTTTCCTTGACTAATCGAACCAGTTGGAGTTTTTATTGAACCAGGACCCTATTGGAAATCCTAGTTCAACACATATAAACCCGCATTTGCAGCAAGTTTCCTGGAACTTCTTCGTTCTTCGAGAAGCTGAAAAAGCACTGCAAAGATTTTCCCAACCGCTGCGTCCAGCACTTAATCTCTCGTTAAGTCAATGATTGCCCGGTTCAGTTTTGTTCACATTGTCACGCCCTGCGCGCTTCGCAATTACACTTAATTTGTTTTGATTTTCTTTTTTAAGCTTCGATGCGCTTTCACAGATACTTTGTGCATATCTCTGCATCGATCAAAGCTATCAATTGCAGCCCGATCGATTTTCGCTGCCCACCCAAGGCTTCTCCACCTACTCGCTTCTGCCACACCCCCCGCTCTTCTGCCACTTGCTCATTGCAACGCTTACTAATTTTTATTTCTATGCGAGTTTTGCTATTACCTACAGTTGTTGTTTTTGTTGTTGTTGTTGTTAGTGCTGCTGCTGTGAATTTACAAACTTGACGATTTGTTCGTACATTTTCCGCCTCTTGACTTCTGCCTCTTGTGCGCTGAGTATTTATGCGATCAGCACAAAAAAAACAACACATTGCACCATATAAGGTGCTGTTGCTGTTGTTGTTGCTGTTGTTGGTGTTGCAAACAGTAGTCGCCATAACTGTCAGTTTGCAAATGCGATCGCCGTTGATCGCAATTGAAATTGATGGTTGAGCGCGTTTCTGTGTTGGCATTCATTTTTAGCATTGTTTTTGTTGTTGCCATTGCAGCTACCAATTGCTGCTACGAAATTTCACATGCAGCACGCCGTTGCTGCATCTCATTGATTTGATTTGCTTTATGCGAGTGGCGCATTGCAGCCAGACGGCACAGACGACCGAACGAACGGCCGGCCGGACGGACGGACAGAGTGCTGAGCTGAGTGCAACAACGGTTTGTGCAACAAAATGAAATCATGTTAAAGGCGCATGCGCGCACTCGCTCGTACAACATGCCTCATTAGTGGCGCATATGCAAATAGAGCGCCCAGAGGCGCCCCCAAAAACAACAACAACAACAAAAATAACAAGTAACAGCAGCCGCAGCGCATAAATACAGTATTTGCGGCAGGAAAAAGCCTGCAAATGCCCAAAAAGCCGCACAGTCGCCTGCACACGCCGCCGCCCATTTGAAAGGCAAATCGAGTGGCAGTAACAAATTTTAGCTTGTTGCAATGCGCCATTACTTGCCACAAACGCTGCGGACGGACTAGGCTAGACAGAGTCGCAATTGGCGGAGCTGCGCATAGAATAAACAACAACAATAACAGTAACAAAAACGAAATGTACGAAAAACTGCTATTGGGAAGTGAGTCGAGCACATCTCGAAACGAGCGCGAATTGTGCGATTATTTGTTGGTCTACGTTTTGCTGTTGTTGTTGTTGCAATCGGTAGCATTGCTTGGCCGTAAAGTGAATATAATATTGGAGCAGCAGCTGCTGAGACACGAGTCGTGATTTGCTCAAGCAGCGCCTTCACTTTTTGCTCTTCCACTGCTTTGTTGGAGTGAGTCGTCGGTCGATCCTTCACCCGATTCAAATTATTAGAGACAGTGAATTGTCCTACTCGACTTTCAGTATCATTTAAAAACGATTTTAGGCACTTCAGAATCGACTCATTTTAGTAATGAATGAAGTTCAGCGTTGTGCATGGAGCTGATATGAGTTTATATCCCATCGAAACAGGACAAGAATAACTGGATTGAAGAAGTTTCCAGCGCAAGCGGCTCACGTCTCTGAATCTGTCACTCTCACTAATGTACAAAAGTGCACCTATTTTTGTCTCTATTTTTGCGTATTAGTTGAAATTTTAAATAGGCCTCTCGCAGCAAAACTTGCGTGTAGAGAGCTTAACTGATCTAGACAAAACTTCACTAAATTTAACTAAATTCACTAAATTTAGCACAGGATTTCATTTGAGAGGAAGGTAGGTTTGCTTTTGAGCCCAATACCATATTTTTCACCAACATTTTTTGCAATCGGGGGCTTTAAACCCCACCCTCCCCGTGTGCGCCACTGGTCACAAGTGTCTCAGTCTTGTGTACGTCTCTTCCATCTAGTCATGGATACCAAAGCAATATGCGGAACGTCTTCCACAATCGAAAGCATAGTCTTTCTCTCCTTCTACACTTTCGTACAACGAATAAAGACTAACTCATCGAAGTTTAGATACATCGACCCAGTTGAAATTTTTAGCGAATCGAGTCAAGTCAAGTTTCAAATGAAATCTAATTTTTGCAGGTCATTTGAATAAATCGATATTGTCGCCACTAGGGGACATCGCCAGATTTATCCAGTGTTGATTTCAATCCTTGCCGAATACGGGAAAAGAGTAGCGCTTGAAACACTCCAGAAGTCCCAAGTCGACAAGAAACCGGAACTCGAGGATGCGTAATTTTATCCAAACCAGGACACGGCCATAACATACGAAGTGAGGAATCTTTTCACGCTCATGAAACCCTTCATGAAGATTCGTAGCGGTCCTGCTAGACCTGCTACTGACATATGTAGTACGAGAGTACTTCTCATAGAATATTTTTTATGAAACGAATCAAGTCACCAAAGTCTATTGTAGAAAAGATAGTAAAGTCGACAAGAAACGTATAGCAATGCCTAAACAGGTTTATCCGACCTAAGAGCAATCAATAACGGATGCACTCCAAAATGAATTCAAATTGGATCTGTAGTGAACCAAGATCGGATTGATAAGGTTGACAACGCATGGACCCATGCTCCGGTCGCCTTTCTACTCATCAATAGGTCTACAGAGACAACAGTATTTACATATTCAATGAAATCAGTGGCCTCGCAGGAACAAACGAAATTACAATATGGATCTCAATAAGTTCAGAAAAACCACGAAAAGTATAAAGTCTGTCAGTCAGACTACAACGCGTTGCACTTTAGAGGACAACAAGTAAAAGATTGGAAAATCTACGGCTTGGCATTGTACCTGCTTGTACAACCCTTTTGACCCCAAACTTGCTGGAGAGCAACTTCACCTATTTCTCCTCTCATAGCAAAAGCTACGAGTGATTTATGAGTTTAATTTAAATAGGCACCAACAAATTAAAATTTTTAGTGAATTCAAAGCAAATTACAAAAATTGTGCTGTAATCCCCAAAATAATTTCCAATAATTTGCAGCGATATCAGGGAAAGTTTGTGTTATAATTGAAGTCTGCGCATTGGGTGCGTTTGATCCAAACCCTGTTTCTTTAATAATGGTTAAATAAAATCAAAAAGTGATAATTTTATATTTTTCCATAAATATTAAATAATTTTTCTATATTAACCCATTAAGCCCTGAGCGTTGTGTTTGCACAACGTTTGGGAATTTCGCTATATTAAGTAATTCATAAAGACATAAGACTTGAAAATGGGTAGAATTTGATTAGAATTGTTCGTTTTAGATTCTGCCATACTCAAATTTCAAAATTATTTAAATATTCATACGTTTTTTTCGATCCAAAGTCAAAGGTTTTTTTTGGGGAATTTTTGAAATTCAATCAAAAATACTTATTCTTCAAACCTATCAAAATCCCTTAGTGGGCTGCATTTTGCAATGCTAAACTATTTAAAAATAAGTTTTGAAAATTTTTTTTTTGATTTTTTAAACAACAAATATGCTTTAAGTTTTGTGTTGCGCGAATGCAACGTTGGGCCCAAACACTGCCAATTTTCATACAACGCAACGCGTGAAAATGTCAAAATCCAAGCAGTTGATATTTTATTGGCACATTTTATTTTCCGCAACTGTTTGATTTTGTTTATTTGTGTAATGTTTGCAAAAAACATGACAAAAAAAAACCTGGTATGAATTTTTTGCTTGATTTTTTTTCTTGATTAGGTCAATTAATAAGATTGTGTAAAATTTTATGGAAATCGCACAAGCCTTTCTGGGGTCAGGTTTTAATGGGTTCAAAAAATATTGATACAAAATTTAATTAACCTGTTTTAAGCTAAAATTGTTCAAAAGTAAACTAGCTCTAGAACTCTAACAACGAGGCATGTCGACTTCAAATGTCGTGTGCACATTTCTTAGGCAAATGTTTCATGATTTAAATATCAAAAAGTAATATCGAGACACAGGTTTTATTAAACCCTTTCGGGGTCGAAAGGGTTTAATAAATAACAATATAGTTTTTAAGAAGAGCCAGCGAGAAGAAGATATCCCTATTAGTGCGAAGCTCGATTGGGAATTTTTACGGTGACATTTCGTCTTTGGACTTTGCTAACAAACGCTTCTACGGTGACGCCAGATAAACTATATTCAAACTATAAAATCCAAAATCAGAGGCGATACAAGGAGACTGGCCGTCAAAGTATCTTTAGCTGTTCCGCTGTGTCAAGGCCAGATAATGTGCGGCCCACAGGAAACCCGCTTCGATCGCATCGCAATTAACATGTTTCTCATAACCAACTTGTATATAGCCAGATTTATCAATTTATACACGTTTGTCCGTCTGTGTATCAGACATTCCAAATTATGTCTCACCTAACTATAATTCATAAGGCCCCTACTGTACCCCGACCGAGACGAGTCCAACTGGCCAGCTAGCCATAATTTACTGCCAGCACTTGCGACAAAGTCCCGTTCTTTGAAAAATATTGTTGTCTTTTAATTGTTCCTTTATTTAAATTTTGTCTTAAAAACTTTGCATAATTTTCCCACAAATTCGGCGCTTTGCAATTTACCTCACACCTCGCAGCGCAGAACACCGGTCGAACGGGCTTAATTAGTGCGGCTGATTTAGCGTGTGCCTGGGTGGCTGATTGCGTTGAAGCCGCTTGTGCGCCGCTTTGGCGGCTAATTACAAGCGTGGCGCATATGGTCGACGCGCTACTAGCGGCCCGACGCTGCTCGAACCCAGCTAGACGGATATCGAGAAATGAAATCAGAAAAACGTTCAACGCGCATAAATTAGCGATTAATTTTGTCACTGTTGATTTCTTAAGACTCGCTTCGTGTTGATGCATTTCGTGCGTCCGTCCGGTCAGACGGTCCCATTCATTCAAACGTGGCTCATTCAACGTGGCCATATTCGTCTATGTGGTCCATGCGGCAAGTGTTCGCATGCATGTCCAATTGTTTATATATATACAAAGAATTAAATATGCACGAGTGTGTGTGTGTGTGTGATGTTTGTCTGACCGCCTAGCAATCGCTTAATTAAGATGTCTTGACTTTTTTTCGCTCTTCACTGATTTTCTTCTCGCTCTGATAAAAAATGATCATTCGATTTTTTGTATGGCCACAAAGCATTTGTTGAGGGAATTTAAGTTTGTTGTTGCTGTTTGCGACCCTTTACAGTCGCATTATAATTCAAAACGAATCAAGCAGTCGACGCAGATAGTAGAAAGGCGAAAAAAAGGCCCTCACACGCACAGCTCTCTCAATAAGTTCCCCGCGCCCTGCGAGACTGCAACTGGCATTTGTATTGAATATTTTGTGGTTTTGCAATTAATTCACTGGCCAACTGAGCAAAGTTCAATGCGGCGTTGAAGTGAAAAAAAGTATAATTATAATTTCTTTGATTTCATTCCATCGATAGGTTTGAACTTGAAAGCAAACCAAAGGAATTAAAAAAGAGAATATTTTCTTTTTCGCTCAATCTTCACTTCAATTCAATAGCAGCCAGCAGTGGTTTTCGAACCGTTTCCCCAAACCGGCTCAACTGCGCCGCCAACATTTTCCGCCAGTGTATCCATAGTTCAAACTTCATTCCACTCCACTCCACGCCACCTCACGCCAACTATTCTGCGCCGTATCCGCACATCAACTTGTCAAATGGCAATTTATGGTTTTTCACTCGCCAATTGCCGCAATTACCCGCCGCCCGGCATACACACATGTCAACACCTCTGCGCGCAAATGGCAGCTGACTTATGGCAGCTGGAAGCTGGCGGTGCTGCCGTGTTGCTGCTATTGCGGTATGCAATTGCCACAACACTGCCAATAAATAACAGATCTGGCCATATTTATCCACTAATAACTATGCTCGCAAATATTTATTTATAAAATACGATAAGATTAAAAATAAATTCGCAAACTTGGCGCTTACAATAAAATAAACTATGAGTTTTGACTTTTCACTGCGTTCGATTTAAATAAATGAACGTTTATTGTACGAATCCAAATGAATTGATAGTGTGATTTTTTAGCAGAATTAACATTTTTTCAAATAGTTGGAAATAATCGGTACTTAAAATTTTTACTTAAATTGGTTTTTTAGCTTTTTGCAATAAATCTGCTATTTTTCAATGGAAAATATTTTTTTTTAATATTCAACATTTTTCTCATCATCTGAAACAGAGCTAGCAATTTATGAAAAAAGTCTAGGTTTCGTGCTTAACCCTTTCGAGCCCAAAGTTGCCTGAGAGCAACTTCACCTATTCGTCATCTTATAGCAAAAGCTACGATTCGTTTATAGGTTTTATTTAAGTAGGCACCAACAAATTCATATTTTTAGAAGTGAATTCAAAGCAAATTACAAAAATTTCACTGGTATCCCCAAAATAATTTCCAATAATTTGCAACGATATCAGGGAAAGTTTGTGTTCTAATTGAAGTCTACGAATTGGGCGCGTTTGATCAAAACCCTCTTTCTTTAATAATGGTTAAATAAAATCAAAAAGTAATAATTTTGTATTTTTCCATAAATATTCTATCATTTTTCTGCATTTAAAAAATATTGATACAACATTTATTTAACCCGTTTTAAGCTAAAATTGTTCAAAAGTAAACTAGCTCTAGAACTCTAACAAAGAGGCGTGGCGACTTCAAATGTCGTGTTCACACTTCATAGGTAAATGTTTCATGATTTAAATACCAAAATGTAATATCGAGACACAGGGTAAAATTCCGGGTCGAAAGGGTTAAGGCTTTTTATATTTTTGGGGCAAGTTTTGCGAAAGTTTTGGTATTTGAAGACCCCCCCCTATTTTTAATGAAGAATATTTCCCCAAAGACAATTTGGTATTTTTTTCAATGTTTTACTCAATACAAGCTTTTTATGAAAAAATTTTCCGATAAACATGAAAAAGGGGGTTAAGGAAAGGGGAAGGGGGGTTCATGTGTACAAAAAAATCTTCACATATTCAATGCAAACAACTTTGTCTTAGACATCAAAGTTCTATCTCTTCAAGTTTTTATACTTTCCGTGTAAAAGTCTATAAGGATCCTTTAACCTTTATGTGCGAATTACAAACAACTCAGACGTGCTGGACTATTACTTTGTTCGGCAAAAATGATCAGTATGACGTCCTCTTTCAGAAATATACGGTCGTTACTCTGTTGCAGAAATGCTGTTGTACAGTGTTATTATTACTCAGGTCGATTATTACGCCCATCAAATTCCGGTAATTTTTAATATGTTCTATGAACTGAAATAGAAAAAAAAGATTAGAATATTTTGATGGACTTGTTGAGATGCGAGTCTTTTAACCCTCAATCACCCACCCCTATTAAAATCACGTATCTACCCACCCTGAGTCCCCGGGACTCACAATTTTTGTTTTGGAAACAACGCAAACACCTATTAAATTTTTATGTTTTTTTATTTTTTTGTAGGCCACATTAAGACCTCTTGTAATAGATATCATTCCATATCTTTACATAACTCAAATAAAAATTCACCTTTTAATTGATAGAAAAAAGATACTCTAAAAAACATACACTAAACATTGTACAAAAATAAAAGATAAAATAAATTAACAAAAACAATTCTTTTTACATAAATAACTTAAAAACCAAATAACTATTCAGAAAAAAACTTAAAGTAATACTTCATTATATAAAATAAGAAAACGTGCAGCAGGTTGAATTTCATATGTTGTGCACATACCTCACATACCTTTTTGGCACGACTAAGGAAAAAAGTTAGTAGCAAAACTTCTCAAAGGGTTAACACTCTCAATTTTTAAACTTTTCGCAGCCATTTTGGCATCCTAAATTTAAATTAACACGATTTAAAAAAAATTTACAAGTATAATTTTTGTAACACAAAACGCCACCCTGAGTCCCTGGGACTCACTCAATGCCAAAATTCACCCTTGTAATTGTAGTGCGCTAACTTCCGATCGTCTTCGCGTTCAGCGTGACCATGTGTGAAGGTATACGAAAGCTGGACGCCGAAACATAAAAACACAACCTGTACGAATTTATTAAAGTTCGTAGTGAGTCCCCTGGACTCAGGGTGGGCGATTGAGGGTTAATGGTGAAATAAGTGACTATAATAAATAAAACGTCTACCGATCACTGATAGCTGACAGCCGACTTAACAGTTCACATCTATTGAAAGTTCTACTACTACAAAAACAACACCAATTCCATCTTGCATCTCTCCTAGAAACCCTCGTCCCTATAATAATAAACGTCTCTTGCGGCAAGTTTTTCACCAGCAAAAACATTCGTCATTGGCAGCAATAGATGGTAATCACCTTGTTTCAGGTCCGAACTATAAGCTGGTTCTATAAGAAAGTCCCAGCCAAACGTTCGGAGCTTCTGGCGAGTCACTATCGATGGGTGTGGGCTGGCATTGATCTGATGGAACACAATTGATCGCCTATTGGACAAAGTTTACCACTTCTGGACGATTAATTTCTTCAGCCAGTCCAACTGTTGACAGTACAGGTCGGAATTAAAAGTTTGGCCATAGGGCAGCAACTCATAGTAGATGATGACCGGCTCAGCGCGATTCAACCGTTTTCGCTTGAGGTTGTTTTAAGTGATCCACTGACTCATTACCAGTCTCCGCTTCAGAAAAGGGTCGAATTTGTTACAATTCAGCAACGATTCGCAGTTGGCAATTCGGTCCATGGAGGTTTCTTGCGTTAACTCGTGTGACACCCATACATCGAGCGTCTTTTTGTATCATTCATTTCATTCATTTTTGCTTCATTCAAGTGTTTCCAAACGTTTTTCTGCCATGTTTAACTCCTGATCAATCGAAACATGATGGTCGAACTCGACGATTTCCATAATTTTGCCAACATTTTCGTCAATTAGTCTTTCAAAACGTGGTGCATCCCTGCTCAAAGCTCTCAAAGTTATCATAATTTTATCTTAAATTTCCTACTACCACTTCACCACTTGTCGACACCCGATTGCTCTTGTGACCATCTTATTCTTTAAACCCATATATGCCCATTTTTCAACCTCTCCCCACATGACCGCCTCACTCCTTCGCGCATTCAATTTCCAACAGCACGCACCGCACAGAAAGCTGTCGCGCTGACAGTTTTGATGGCGCTGTTGATGGTGTCCTGCTGCGCAAACGCGCCTGCAATGTTTGTTGTTGCAAAAAATAGCGAATCTGTTGCTGTCGGCTTGCTGCTGGCCATATTATTCCTACATTATAGTTGATGGTGGTGTTCGTTTTGTTGTTGTTGTTGTTGCTGCCGTCTGTTGTCGACATTTTTATAGTTTTATAATTTCTGTTGGCTGTCGTCTGTTGTGTTGAATTTTGCATTTTTTATTTTTGTAACATGCAGTTTATTGTAGACATTTATCTTATTATTATTTCTTTTTGATTTTTTTTTTGTTTTTTTTGTACTTTATTTAACAACTCGCGATGTGTGTGGCATTGCTTTTCTACATTTTTTTTTGGGAATTTTTAGAGTTAGCGGAGTTCAAGTTATGGAGTTATGTTCAATTATTTTTTTTTTTATAAATTAGTGTCTAGTCACTTCAGATTTTAATGAGATTTGTAAAATTTTCCATATTTAGTTTTAATAAAATCTTTGCATAGAATTCAAGGTCACATTTCTGTGTTAGTATTTCTCTGAATGAAATTTGTGAGATTTTGTAAATAGTTTCTTAGTAAAATTTTTGCAGCAAGTTTCATTTCTTGAATTTCTCTAAACGTGCGTTGACAACTTCCTCTCCTTCAACTTTCTTCTCCTTTAACTATTCTTTTTTTTTTTGCATTCTATTACAGAACTTCATTCTTTTCCTCGTCCTGCTTTCAGGCACAATTTTTGCCAACGCAGTGGTTCAATTTCGCTGTCTGTCCAGCCGTACAGCCATTTATTCCTTAACTGTCCACACTCGACTCGATAGGCAATTGTCGCTTTGCTGTTATTGTTGTAGTTGTTGCCATCGTTGTTGTAAAGTATGTCTTCACCAGCATCCGCTGAGCAGCTCAATCAGCCGCAGCCAGCGCGTCATTTGCCACATTGAGGTGTTGCTATAAGTTGCAACTTGCAACACTTGCCGTAATGTGCCACGCTCTGCGCCCAACCCGTTGCCGCCCTCGTGTCGTTCGTCAAGCAATCAATTACTACCAAAAGCGGCGCAATTGTGCGCATTTTAATTTTGTCCATCGCGTTTTTTGCGAATCGCCGATTTCACAGCATGCCACAATTGTTGTTGTTGTTGTTGCTGTTATAGTTGTTGCCAACTTCATTTGCGCCGTCTCGGGCAGTGTCGGGCGCGCTCATTATTTGTCGCTGCGCCTCCAACAGCGCACCGCGGCCTTGCCACTTGTGCAGCTGCCTTGTGCGATTATGAGTTTTTGTATTTGTAGCAATGACAATGAGACAATTGCGACGCAGCAACGTGTTGATTACTTCATGTACGCATTGTTGCCGCATTTGCCATGCAACCGAGCGTGTCGTGCTGCATGTGTTGCACGTACAAAGCGAACGTACACAACAGCAACAACCATTTCTGCAGCGCACAAATAGTGTCACATAATGTCTGCACAACAATTTGATTGTTGATGTAGTTATGTTGTCGTCGCTCGTCTGCTTCTTCTTCTTTGCTGTTTTTTGCTGCCGGACAGCGAATCTAATTGAAGCCGCATCGAAAAAAAATGCGCGACTGATTCTGCTGCGTTTTGTTATTGTGATTTGTTGTTGTTGTCGCTGCACATTCAAGCAGCTCAATTGAAATGTTGGCACCGATTTCTGCTGCTACTTCGGCTCCCTCTCTCTGTGCCTCTGGCCGACAATTCCTTTTCTCTCATCGCTGCGGCTGCGCGAGCGTGAATTACGCTTCTGTAGCGACTTGAAATTAACACAGCATTGATTTACTTTTCATCTCCCGCCCTCCAGCTTGCCCCCTCATGCTTGCTTGTGTCAGTTTAAAAACGCTCAAAGACCGCAAATTCAAAACTGTGTCCACTTTTTTTTTTTTGCTACTGCCGCCACCATCACTTTTGGTCATTCAACTAGCAACAACAATGCAGAGAAATGTAACAACAATCTTGCTGCAATTAGTTTATGCAAACGTCTCTCTGTATTTGTATTGGTGCGTGAGATTGTGTGTGTGTGTGTTTGTGTGTGCGGCATCAAATGCGGCGCCCATAAAGCAACATTTTAATCGGTCAACTGAAAATTGCTATTCACAAAAAAGGAAATTAAACGCGCAAATAAAAACCGCCGACGACCATTAAAAATGTTGTGTGCAACATTTAAGCATTAAGTGCACCAAAGCATTGGCCAGCGCCAGGCAGTCGTTAACGGCTGGCGGCGCCTGCGCACAAATGCGACCGGCGGTCGGTGCTGTTTATAATTTAATTTCAATTTCAAATTCAAGTTCCGATTTCAATTGCGCGCCTTTTCCATCTGTCATGCAATTGCAGCGTAATGCAGCACGTTAGTGCCGTCATTTGGCCGCTGCAATTGCATGACAGATGGAACAAATGACGGCATTATCGTGTTCACATATCCCGACCTTAAAAGGACAGTGGGTCGACTGACTGCAGCGCCTGGCTGTTACTGCTCAAGTCTGAAGGAAATCAGTGCAACAACACGTAGCGCACAAATTGGTGAAGATGACGCAGACTATTTGCGAAAATTTGCAGTTGTTGTTAAATGAAAAAAAAATTATTTGAGAAAAATTAAAACTGGACACAAAACTGTTTTGAATCTAGAACTCGAAAAATTTAATTTAAACGAATTTGCCGTTCCTTTAGATTGAGTTTCAGTTCCCAGCTTTTCTTTGTCAACCTTACTTAAAAGTTTAAACCTACTTAAAACTTCCTAAAAACTTTGTTAAAAGTTTGACAAATAAAAGCAAGAAACTGAAACTTTAACTTAAGGAATTCAAAATTAAATTCAATTGGTCGAGTTCTTATTTCAAAATAGGTGTTTTGCTCGAATTTCCGTATGTGCTACTAATCACAAATAAGGAAACGAAACTTATTCAAAAAGGTCATAGAAATGATTGATTATTTGTTGTTAGAATGATGGCCGAAGGCATCAAAATGGACCTTCGAGTGTACCAGCGCATCAATCAGCAAACTGTCGATCTTACTTACGCCTTACTTATCCGAACTTGTCGTTACTATAGTCACAAGATATCCATTTTTGTTGATGCAATATGCTCTATAAAGTTGTAGAAACCTGTGTAGTTGCCAATTCCCAATGGCGGGTTGTTTGCTTCTTTATAGCCAAATTGAAGAAGACCACAGCATCTAAAAGAAAAGTTGTTCAGTTTTATTTTAATCTTAGCTGAGTTGACTCTATGACTAAGTAGACACTTTGACTCGTAATTAAACGCCTGCATCCAATCCTCAGTAGCCCAGCATTATTTCCCAAGTACAGTAAGAACATACAACAACAAAATCCCTGAATCTCGGTCTAGCATTATTAGGTTTGAGTATCTCTCTCTTTCTGTCTTGCTCATGTATCAGCGAGCTCTCAGCAATCCCGGCACATTTACTATCAGCTAACTTCTGCACAATACATCCAAATTGATCCGAGTGCCTCACTCGAAATACTTTTCTTTAATACTTCACTTTCACATCATCTAATTCCGAAAATGTTTTCAAAAACTATTTTAAGAACTTCACGCTTTCCTGCGGTCTGCTTCCCAATCGATTTCACAACCTTGACGTTGCCAGTCAGCTGTTCAGAAGTATCAGCTTGCCAACCGAAGTAAGTGTGCACTATCCAATGTTCTTGTAGTGAATTTCAACAGTTTGTAAAAACCTAAACTTTCATTTTTCGATAAAGTATTACAAAGAAAATATAAAAATAAGATATAAGCAAATAAAGTTGTTATAAAAAGCGAAGGATTAATACGCAGAACGATACGGAATGCCAGTTTACTATAGCGATTACAGTAACTATTCAATATTAAAATGATCCCTAATTATTTTCAAATGCTTGTTTATTGCATCTTTTGATGGTACTTTTGTATGCACTGAAATGAGTGAATCATGTTTGACTTTTAATAAACAATTTTGAAACAAAAAAATGGGGAAGAGATCCTTACAACGCAGAACAAACACAACAGTTCGATTACGAGACTACAACCCAGCTTTCAACAACCATACACGAATAAAAAAGATCAGCAGTTATCCTCATTCCGAATGCCGAACTTTCTTCATAGACAATTTTACTCTCAGTGGTTTGCCGTTTCTTGGTGAGAGGGCCGCTACCGAAAAATTAATGTTTTTAAAACTTGGCTACGATGGGGACCCCAAACAAGACTCGGCAGTCGAATTACACTAACCAAGTGAACCCAGGCTGTCACTTAGATAGAATCCTTACTTACTTACTTACATATGGGATCCTTAGATATGAGAAATCTTTAAATTTTTACGTTTGTTTTTAGATTTGTATGTATAAGTATAAAAAAACGATGGAATGGAACAGCTTTTTGTTTGAGTTTGAGCATTTTTCGTAAAAATTGCTGATAGAATCTACTTACTGAATTAAATCCTCGACAAATTGTTTGAGAAATATTTTTGTTAAGAAATAAAGGGTGTGTTAGAGTGTTAAATTAAAAAAAAAAACATAATAAAGATGTGGGAACCAAAATATGTCAGGTATGCAAAACATAAATGTTTTGGATCTCAGACTGTAGATTCATACATCTAAATTTTTTCTATCTCAAAGTTCTGAAAGTTCAAAATAGAAAATTTAGTTAAAAGAAGATGATTTTCCTCTCTCATTTGATACCCATATCTTGCATCTTCCATCATTGCACAATCGCAAATATTTTAAAAAATATTTGAAATGTGTATATCCTTAAAATTTTAAAGTCCTTTAAGAAGGTTTTTGGGTCAGAAAATGAAAAACTGATTATGCCAGGACATTATAAATGACCTCTAGTTTTACGTCTATGTCAACATTTGGATGGGTCTCGGAAAAATAAAAAAAATTTTTTCGCACGGTGTAATAAATGAAAAGTTGGCGTTTTCACTCCGTGCATCATAACTTTGTCATTTTTCTTTCAATTCTATTCATGTTAGCCTTAATATTTACTCAAATAATATATCTTTCATCTAAGATTTTAAAACCAGAGGAGATCATTCATTTTATCTATAAAAAAAACCATTCGAAAATGTATAATTTTTGAAAATGGTTTTTTTTATTTTCATCGTCAGTAACTTCCCCAAATCTCATCTGATTTGGGCAATCTATATATCGTTGGAAAGGTTAGTTCATTACCTTCTTACCGACGGGCCATTGTGTTAGTCGGATTGTTGGTTTACGAGATATGTGCTCATAACTGAAATAAGTGAGGAAAAAACGTGTTTTTCGAAGATTTTTCGAAAACGCTTCTTAAGAAAATTTTTGTACTTTCAGTTTCGTGTTCAGCAGCCGAAGATTAGTCTAAAAAATACTTTTATTTTTAGGAGCATTTTTCGTGTCGAGTAGTGTTATCCAATCAGCAAACATAAACCATCGATCGGTTCTTTTACTTAAAATTTGAGTTTCATCGCAATCGTTTTGTAATACAGTTGTAAAATAAGATTATCATTCCTCATTTAATTATTTAGTATTCCATATTTTAGTATCAATATACACCAAGTTGACCTTTCTGCAACAAAAAAGACCAACTTGCATTGAGCTGCGAATGTTTTCACATTTAGCGAATAAAATCCCTTTTCTATAAATAGCAAATAATTCATCAAATAAATCCATTTTCTTGCGAGGCGCAGCAAGATAGCCTTAAATCACCTGCAGGGTCATGGAGACATCGCATATGAATTCGCATGTTTATGTGGTTTGAGTGGATTCGAAAAAGTGGAACCACTCGAACGAGTTGCTTCAATAAACTCAGCTCCTAATATGGCAAAGCAGAAAACCCCATAAAACGTTTCTTAATGTCTCCGATTGCCTCTCGATTCGTTTGATTGCATAATTTCCTTGCTCTCGCTCCCCGTTTTCGCACCGTCGAACGTTGCAATCACTTCCCGCTTGCGCAAAAACCGTCCCCCGTCAGGCTGACATTTTATTGAACTGCGCCTCCTGAGCGACAATGGCGGCAATTTATTAATGCAACACTTGGAAATAATTTCCCGAAGCTAATCGCCGCCGTAATGCCAAATGACAAATGCAGCGAACGGTACTGCAATTATCTAACGCCGCGGCCAGCACGCACGCTCGCCAGCTCGCTGGACGCACGGCATGTGTCAGCGCCGTGGCCGCGCAGCTGTGATTGCGATTGTTGGCCGGCGACGTGCCAACGTGATGCGGTACCTGTCGCTTCGACACGTTGCCACTTGGCGGAGCGCTGCGACTGCACTCGGCGCTTGAGCGGCGTGACGGACAGGCTGTCAGGCAAGCAGCTGACTGACTGACTGGCCAGCCGCTCGCTCGTTGCACTGTCAACTTTATGGCTGTCTATGTGCCGTGCTCACGTTTCTGCTTGGTCGGTCGAGGCTCCAGTCGCTCCAGTGGCCGGCCGTTGCTTCCATTCAATCGCACTTTTCATGCCGCTAATTAGACTCGTTTTAGCCCGTTGCGACATTGGCTTCTGTGTCGCTGCTCACTTGGCATTTTTGCGCTTTGCCGGCCGATGACTTGTTCAATCTGCAGTTTGCTGCAGTTTGTGCGCCGTCGCTGCGCTTGTTTTGGCATTTTTATGTGGCCGCTAATGTGATCATTTAAATGACAATTATTAGCGTTTATGGCCAGCGCCGTCGCAATTTCATGTCGAACGCGCACCGGCTGCCAGCGAGCGACGGCATTTGATGCGAAAATTAATGCTGGCATTTGAAATTTCCATAGCGGTATTGCTGTTGATTTTGTTGTTGTTTTTGTTATTATTATTACTATTATTGTTGTTTTTGTGGCAATAAGATTGACTGCAGTTGTAGAATTTTGCAAAATGGAAATTTTGTCGCAGCTAAATTGAGGCGAGACAGAATTTAATCGACAAGTAAACAAGCAAATTGACATTAAATAATTAAATCGATTCATTTTTCAGGTAGTTGAGACGATTTAAGTATGCATGTGTTTGTGTATGTGTGTGTGTTGTATGTGTTTATGGCTCAGACATTAAGACAACAAGTTGGGCAGAGCGATGGGTCAACACAAAGTCGCATGTCACACAGTGAGAAATTGGGTGAAAGAATTGAATTTGAAGAAAGTAAAACAAAATAATTTGGAGAAAACAAAATAATCGATTTTGAGGAAGGGAAAACCTATAGAAACGCTATCGTTGAAACAATATGATTTGTAAAGTCGTTTTGTAGGAAAAAAAATACAAATAAAAATATGGTAAGATAAGATAAGTTTTAAAAAATTAACGTCCAGCTGGAATTTGTAGCAACGCAGCACTCAGTGTTGCCAAATACCTGAAATGACTTTCTCCTAAATCTTAAAAAAGACTTTCTTTCCAATAGTTAAAAATCTTCTAAATTTTTTTATATAATTTGCGTTATTTTAAAGAGATTAAACTTCTCATAAAAAATAAAAATATGAACATATAATTTTTTTTAATGCAGTCCTGTTTTATTCATCTTCAGCTTAACAACAAAAACAAAACATATAACAAATGAAAAGAAATTAAATTAAATGAATTAAATTAAACAAAAAGTGCCATGTTTGGCGGGATTTCATTGTGACAGCAATAAGTAAGAACGAGATAGAACGAGCTTACATTTTGTAAGCTTACAAATTTTAACACAATAGGGTGCTTTGACTATGAAAATAGTTGCCAAAAATTTATTTTTTTTAAATTTTTTTTATTTTATTTGTTTAAAGTAATCCAGAAGTTTAATACAGTTCGTACATAAGTGAAATATATAAATATCCTAGCTAATTAATTCATTCAACAGCAATTTAAAATGAGTTTCGGAATAGGAAAAATCCAAAACAAAAGAATTTGAAAATTTTAAAATATGTATGTTTTGTTGCCAGTGTTCCCAATACATCATACTTCGTTATCCAAAAATCTTGCAAAAATCCACTAAGCATTCGAAAAATCCCCTAACATAAAATATAAATCTTCTAAACTTTCTCCTAAACAATTCTTCCTCCTAAAAATTCTCCTAAAATGCCAAGAATCCTAGAAAATCCTAAATCTAGGAGGAAATCTTCTGATCTGGCAACACTGCCAGCACTGCAGACAACCCAACTAGATTTACTATATTGTCACACTTTATTGGTGATTGGTGAAATTTATTGCCACACTGATCTTTTACACTTTCTCGGGAAACAAACATCTCCCAATGAAAATATGATCAGACATAGAGCACTTTACAGTTCTTAAAGACATAACCCCCAACAGATGGCGACTACAACACACCAAAGTTCGATGCTATCAAAAACGGACTGAGAAAATGATGTATGGATGATTCAAAACTACTCATTAAAGTGGGTCAGTTTTCTTTACTGACTTAATCCTGAAACTTTCCTTCCTACTTCCGAGTGATTAATCAGAGCCGTTCAGGCTGAGATAGTTTTGTCATACCGTAGCTTGCGTCTATTAAGGAAAAAAGGTCAAACACTGGACGCAATCTTCCTGACATCCATTTAAGCATTGCACTGTTTCTTCGGGCATTGAACTGGCTTCAACTCCAGCTGATCTCTAAATCAGATATTGACAGCTACGATTACATATGTGCAAAGTCATTCCAGGGAACTGAAGATCTGATGAGCACCAAGTAAATGAGTCAGGACTTTTCTAATATCGGTATTCCAATCAACATTTGTTGGTTTATTGCCAATTCTACCTTCATTCCTATAGCAAATAAAAGCTAGAAAGGCAGTAATTTTGGAAAAAATAAGTGAAACAGATTTGGCCCAAACTTGATCTAAATTGTTTTCCTCAATTGATTGTCTCACAAGAAACCAGATGGCAACTGTTCTATAAGCTCTGAAGTTCCAACAAAAAATCATGTCTTTTTTAAGCAAGAAAACTAGCATCATTTTCAAATGATTTTTGCAGAATCTGGCGTAGTCTCCATATTCAATTGAATTCCCAAAAATTCGTATTCGTTTGCCATATTTTCTTGCCGTGTAGTCATTGCTATTGCTGATGTCGTTGTCGTTGTTGTTGTTGCAGTTGTTGCTTAACAACGAAGGTTAATCATCGTGATCGATTTGTCTTAATTTGCACAACGATTTTATATTCCACATATACTCACTTCATTCATTTTTTATTTATTTGGCTTTATTGCGGTCGTTATTGTTGTTGTAAATGTTGTTGGTGTTCTACGAAAGGTAAAACCTCACGCGCTGCGCAACGCTCGCTGTCTGCCTCCTTGTTTGGCATTTGATTTCAATAAATCACCGAGCAAATTAGAACCGCAGGCGCTGTTCAAGTTTGTTAATCATCAGACTGCGGACAGCCTGAAATGGGTCTCATCATGCTGCGCACACACACACACACCCGCGCGCACAAATGTTCGTGCGGCACAAGAAGAAGCTGGCAACGGCAACGTGAAAAGCAAACAAGATCTTTAACTGGCGCCACCAGCCCATCAACGGGGCGCAACGCCGAAACCCTCAATTAAATATTTCAAGCTCAGGTTCGCTAATAAATCCTCACGGCCGCTGCGTTCCTGCTGCGGTCACATTTCCTCGTCCGTCGCGCTGCTTCGCTGCCGCATCCTGCTTTCTATTGCTCACTCGTTCCCTCTCTTTCGCGCTGTCTCTGCTGCATTTGCATCAGTCGCGCCCTGCCTCGCGCTCACAGTTTGACCAACACTGTGTCGCGTCTGAGTTTAGGCAGAAATCATCAGGAAGCAAGCTCACCGCGTGCAGCTTACTCATGCAACCTGCTGTCGCGGCCACATCATCCGCCCGTACAACAACAACAACAACAACAACAGCCCGGGCAGCAAAAAGGGAAGAAGCCATGGCAGCAAAAAATTGCAAAGGAACACGTAATCCCACAATTAGCCGCACACCAACTTCAACTTAATCTGGCGGCGCCTGCCGCACCACCGCTCTCCCTGCTCCCCCATCGCCAGCGCTCCTCCACACGCTTTTGGCATTTTCGTCTCCTTCCTTTTATTGGTTTCGTTAATTTTATACGTTTACTTATTTGTGTTGTTGTTTTAGGATTTTTCAAAATCACATTGGACCGCCCGCATTCACACGTCGGTGCGCCTTCGTGGCCGCTGCCGTCGCAAAAGAATTCCAAATTCGCACGATCAGTGCGGACGACAACATTCGTCGACGCTGATTATTTAACGCTTGCTAAATAATGTCATCGCTGCTCGCCAAATGAAGTGGTGACCCAAAGGCTCTCCACTCCCGGCGCGCAGCGCCGAGCGCCTCAAAAATGTTAATTAGTGCCGCTGGCGCTGCCGCTGCGACGCATACGACATCGGTTTCTGAGATTATGTTGTACATAAATCGCCACTCTCAATCGCCCGCAACGAGCAGCCCAAGCCACGAAAAGTGCACACCTCCGCCGTGTCGAGCTTCCACTCTCTGTGTGTGCTGCGCTTAATGAAAACGATTAAGTGGCAGATAATATTTCGCTGCTACAAGTTTTAGTGAAGAACAAATGACAACATTAAAAATTGAAGTCAAGGAATTCATAAAAAAAAATTCATGCTGGAAAGGAAATAGCATTGACTTGGCAGAAAAAACTCTCATGTCAACTAGTAACGTCAGATTGAGACAATTTTAGTATAGATAGTTCCGCATAAAAGTCGGCTTTAGTTAGCAAAGGACTAAAAAGAGAAAGTCGAATTTCATTTTGCAGTTACCATAGTCAGTTTAGAAAATGCTTTTACGTGGCAGCGAACGACTCCAACGGCAACTCTACAAAAACTAGCGATGGGGATTTACAAATGAAAATTTATTTTCGGAATATTGGCAATACCGATTTATTTTGTAATCAATTATTTTGCAGTATGGTCGAACTTCCAAAACTCGAATCACCATACTCGAAAGAAAAACTTCGACTTATGGAGACTTTGACTTATAGAATTGTATGGAATTTGCTCTTTAACCCATTGCTGCCGGGTACCAGTTCCGCCCATACGATTTTGATAAAATTTCATTCACGACCTAGAAGTGACCCAAAATGATCAGAAACAAAATTTCAGCTTTCTATCTCCGTACGTTGTTGAGATATTCATTGGGTATTTTGTACCCATTAGGCAGCAATGGTAGCTTTTTTCCATACTTTGTGAAGTGATCAGGTAAACATGTGAACAAAAGTTGTATTTTTTACAGCTGAGTTAGGAAGCAGATTTTTGTGAAGTTCTAATGCCACTACGTTTCTCCACATTTTCCACCTCCGGAAAATTCACGATTTTTGAAGTCTGGTAACTCTAGCTAGATGGCGAAATTTTAGGGTGACCTTCACTAGGTTAAGGTAGTTCCATCTTTACCCTAACTATCCCTATCAATGGTTCTGAGGGATCTCAAACATTGACTTTTTTGTGATTTAAAAAAAAAATCAATTTTCATGGGTAAAATTTTACCCATTAGGCAGCAATGGGTTAAACGCTATTACCGCTCGATTTATTTATTTTTGTTATTTATTTTTTATTTATTTTTATATTCAGTCTACAGTTGAACTACTTACAGACTATGGGAAACAATTAATTCTTGAATAACACAGTGCAACAAATTCAAAAAAAATTTCGAGGGACAAGGTCAAACCCGTCTCATTCGATAGAGGACCTCACTAGATGAAAAGTGTCAAGGGATTTTTTCCGGGATGTTCGAGTTTTTTTTTAAATGCAGTTTAAAGATGGCGGCTTAGTGACCCTTTCTGAAACTTTTAAAACATATCTCATATCTCTTGACTCAAATGTCAGAAAGGAATAATTTTACATTTCATAAAATTTTTCCAAAAAGGATATTGTGTCATCGACTCGATATCATTAGCTTTCATTTGACGTAAAAATGATTCCTTTATCACATTTGAGTCCAAAGATATGATGTTTTAAAAGTTTCAGAAAGGGTCACTAAGCCGCCATCTTTAAACTGCATTTAAAAAAAAACTCGAACATCCCGGAAAAAATCCC
Organism: Melieria crassipennis; assembly: GCA_963668005.1. NCBI lineage: Eukaryota > Metazoa > Arthropoda > Insecta > Diptera > Ulidiidae > Melieria > Melieria crassipennis. The sequence goes on from OY764962.1 coordinate 42,582,559, forward strand.
TTGACACTTTTCATCTAGTGAGGTCCTCTATCGAATGAGACGGGTTTGACCTTGTCCCTTTTTTCAGTGTTGCACTGTGTAATCAATTCAAAAGACCAAATAAGGCTAATCTAAAACTATATTAATTTGCACTAAAATCTAGATGTGGGCTGTACATATTGCAAAGGCGGATACATCTGGCTAGAACAATTTGTTCGATGTACTGTGACAGAGAATAAACGAGTTATAGAAAAATCGAGTTATAGAAGTTCGAGTTATGGAAGTTCGGCTGTATTTATTTTCCTGACGACTAATAAGCAGTTAAAAATGAATCTCTACGGTCGACTTCTTGTGAAAAGCAGACGGCAGCGTAGAAAAATCGATTGGACAATTTTTCGAGGGTTAATCTGCCCATCTCTGACATAAAGAAAACATAAACAAGCAGCTATATATCGGTACCGGAAGCCCTCTTTTGCTGCTTGATTCTTTAATGTTCAAGTCATTAATAACGAATTGATCAGCAACTGTATCGAGCCGGTAACAAGAATATGTTAGAAGTCTTCGTCATCGAACTCGAAGAGGTCGATCCGGTTTTTATAGTATATATTTTTCGTCGTTTCGTTTCGCACACTGCACAGTGATTCGACTCCATACAACCGCGGGACAAAATTAGAAGGAGTGGACCGTTCTTCATAAAATTTGGTATACTAGTTAATCAAGGTCTGCTGAAGTGAAATCTCCATTTTTTTTTAAAACTTTTGTAGTTTGGCAACTTAAATTTGCAATTTTCGTCATTTTTGGTGAGCTATAGCACAAATTGTGTTGGCTAGATTTTTCAGATTTTACATTTTATCGGTAACTTCAACATTGGTAATTGCTAAGAGTAACAGAAATTGCCTTAGGACCCTTTAGTTTTGCAATAAAAATGATAATAATAGAGTTATGTTTTGCATTTGTGCAGTTTTCTCAATTTTTCATGCTGGTTGCATACTTTTAGGGATAAATTAAATAAATTTTGTCGAAAAATAGGTTTTTAGACCACTTTTCAAATTGGATTATTTTCTGAGATCGGAAGATATCGGAAGATATAATTACATTATCCGACAAAGAAAAAATGCTTTTTAAATTAAAAAAAAATCCAGGAACATATTTTCACATACTTTTTAGATATTTTCGTCTAAGTTTTGCCAATTTTCAGATTTTTAACTTAGAAAAATATTTTGAATTAAAGGTGAAGTAAAAGCCTACGCTTTGCAAATTTTGGGAAAAAATGAAAAGCGAAAATGGCCACATCATTTCTTATTCTATATTGAAAGTTTAAGCAACTTCGTGCCAACCAATTATTTTTAAAATTTTTTGTACTCAATAGACTAAAAAACAGAAAATATGAGTTTCAATTTTTGTGTGAATAAAGTTTCAACTTTGAGCCGCTTTTGCACAGACACTAAATGATTTTTTGCACAGATTTTTTGGGGTTTTCTTAGTTGGAGTTTTACCTTTCAAATGGCATCAAAATTATTAAATTCTGAGACTATAAATTTTGTGAATTTTGTCTATGGAACGAATCACTGTGCACTGTCGTCGTTCAAAATATTAATTTTTTTTTTCAATTTCTTCAAAATGAAACATTTCACTTCGTTTACTTCCCATTTTACATAAAACCAAATTCACGACGAACTGAGAATTTTATAAAAGTTACATTTCTGCTCATTTTGAATCATTCGATCCGACTGCCCGTAGTAGCCAACACTAAAATATAGACAAAACCGTTGTTTATTTCAGCGAAAGCGTTTTCAGCATAATACGCAAAATGTCCAAAAACTTATTTCATAGATACAGGAATTAAAAAAATGAATTTTTGCCATTAGAACGTAACAAGAAACAAGAATAATATGACAAAAATGTTTTTTTAACGAAAATTAAATCATGTAACGAAGGGTTAAGCTGTATATACTGCACCACTTCTTAGACAGTTAGATGTCTAAAAGAATGTTTTTATAGGACTGAACAATAGAATGGAGATCCAGAACACGCAGCAGACAAGAATAACCTCGAAACTGAAGCTTGAATGTCCTGGAAAACTCAAAAAATTTGCCTATGGTATCCAAGTGACTCTGATGTTAAAGACATATTGGAATAGAGCAGAATGACTTATCAATCGTTCCATCCAAAGGGGCGTCTGACACTCATTTCTGCGAAATGAAACCTTGGGTCGTTCTTTGTAGTTCCACTTTGTAAAAGACGGTCTACAACTGGATAGACTTGCTTCATCTGAAAAGATGGGAGGAGGCAACTAATTGCAGATCTTTTAGTGGTAATCTAAAATCAATGTTGGGCAGGGAAGTCTTAATGGTTCTTAGCTAAGACTGGAGATGCCTAAATAATTTGGCTAATTGCAATTATAACGGGACATGGAAATTTCAAGGGTTTCATCTTACATGACTACTATATATCTCTTCAAAGATGAAGCATGTAGCGTATGCCTCGAAGATGCTGAGACAGACAACAAATGTCTAGCATTGGCAAGTAATAGGAAACAGATTTTGGGACAAACAAAAAGCATGATTTAACAAAGGATATAGTCATCAACAGGCAGATCGATGACTACAGCAGCTCTCCGTTCGACTAATCCTGTTCGTTTAGGGAACAAAAACGGCTCGATTAAGTGGCCTGCTTCAACGTAGTGAGAGGGAGGGAGGGTGTTTTAGCTGTCAGGAATACATTATAACTTAGTAGCGATAAGTGTACTACACCAATTACATAAATTTACTTGTAAAAAAATGTCTCCCGATGCATTTTCAATTTAATGTCGAAATCCACTGCCCGCTGCAGCCAAATCCAAAGCCAAATTAATGCCATTCTTGGCCGAAAGCACTCAGAAGCACAACCATTGCCAGCAACAAAATGGCGTTAAACCTATAAAAATGCAAACCCGTTGAATGCCACACCAATCGCGTTTCGGTGCTGACGAACCCTCGCAGGCTGCAAGGCGCCGTGACTAGTCGAGCGCGTGTGGGGTCCTCGCTGATGGCGGCGGCGACGGCAATAAATGCAACACAGCAACGTGACTCGTTGCTGCGGCGGCGGCGTACAGCGAATGAAGTGATCAAATGATTTCTTATAGTTGTTCGAGTTGTTGTTGTTATTGTTGTTGTGTCATGAACAACGGCGGCGTTGGCCAGAAAGTGAATGGGTGGTGGACGGCACGGCTAGGCGTAGTTTTAAATTTATAGCGCCAGAGCTGCAGCCAAACAAGACAAGCCGACACACAGGCAGACCGACAAGCCGACAAACAGACGAAGAGACAGACAGATAGACACGGCAGCTAACCAGCAGGCACGCAGTCAGAGCAGAAAAAATTATGGTAATTAAAAAGTGGACCCCAATGAGCTTCAAGCAATATAAAAGTGTTTTCGATTTTCAGCCCTGTCTTGTTGTTGTTGTTATTGTGAGTTTTTGTGAGTGGAAAAAATTGTGAACTTGTCGCTCGTGGTGTGGGGTCCCACAGCAATGGCAACAACAACAGTCAACACCAAAGCAGCTGTGACCAGCTAACCACAAGTCAAATCCCGTATTTATGGATCGGCGACAATTCGTTGCGGCGATACAATTAAACCTTTTCGATTTCACAGTCGACGCCTGACAACGTGGCGGCCGACTTTCGACCGCTGGAAACGTATTTAACTGCGTTTGACTTGGACTTTGTCTTTGCCTCGCCGAGCGAAGCGGCCGAACGCGAATCAATTCAATATTTTATGATATGACAGCGACACGTTGTAGTTGCCACACGCAATTTTTATATGTATGAGTGTGTGTGTTTGAGTTTGATTTTGAGTGTGTGTGTGAAGTAAGAATGGAATTTATTGCAATAAAAATGTCAAACATGCACCACTGTGCCGCAGAATCGAGTCAATGGGTGGTCTTCAGCCAAATCCTTGCCAGTTGCTTTGTTTCAAGCTCTCTCCAACTTTTAGTTCTCTCTTTAGTTTAAACTTTCTGTTCTATACTTTCCTATCTCTACTTAGTTCTTCTCTTTTGATTTTTTTCTTTTAATGTTAACCAATAAACTCAGTGCGCGCTCGACTGCCAGATCTGTCGCTCTGATTGGGCAGTGCCGTCGAACTTGACTCACAAATGTTTCTCCTTTTGCCTCTCATTGCAGACGATACTCAACTCGATGCATAAGTACCAGCCGCGCTTTCACCTGGTGCGTGCCAACGATATATTGAAGCTGCCGTATTCCACGTTCCGAACGTACGTTTTCAAGGAGACGGAATTTATAGCCGTGACTGCATATCAAAATGAGAAGGTCAGCAACTTTTTTGTATTCAATGTTAATGCTATTTATTTATTTGATTAGTTTAAATCTATTGAATTAGTTATGAATTAGCTTCAACGTTATTACAAATCATTTTTACTCTTTGCAGATTACTCAATTAAAAATCGATAACAATCCTTTTGCGAAAGGATTTCGTGATACTGGTGCTGGCAAGCGGGAAAAGAAGTGAGTACCACTAAAGTTTACTAACGTGGATATAATTTTTGAAACTAGAGAGATGAAATGAAGCTTTTCACTTCTTCCTCGAAATATTTTAGTTGTAAAATTTTGCCCAGCAAACTTGATGTCACAAGTATTCTAGAAAAGAAGTATTTTTAGGTTTAGGTTTAGGTATTTTAACCCATTTTTAAACTGGCTTTCACATTGTGAATTTCATAAAACAAATTCTATTTTAATGCAGACATTTTTATAAAGGAATGATAGCACATTTGTTGAGGGAAGTTCAGCCAACGTCTTTAAACGTCTAAAGTGCACAGAACACATTTACAAAATCAGCTGTGCAACATTAAACTATTTTCACTAAAGATCTCCACCGATGGCTCCAAACTGGAAATGATGGTCGGCTTTAGTGTTTTCTGTGAGAGGTTGTGATTTAGCTTGTCAGCACGCCTACCCGATCGAGCGTCTTTCATCCCCAGCATTTGTATTTTCCAAGATAGTCAGGCGTGCATAAAGTCAGTCGCCGAGGTACATATCGCTTCGAAACTGGTCGCTAGCTACCATGGGTCTCCAGATAGCTTATCAGAGTGAAGGGAGTTTCGTTTCCGATGTGTTTCTAGTCACAAGAACATCGCCGACAATTGTAAAGCTGATAAGCTGATCAGAAATGGTACTAACTACGTTGTCGGACGTCTATGCACCCAATTGGTGCACTCTATACTCCTTCTAAACTATAGAAGAACCAAACAGTTTCTGGTAGGAAGGCCCGCCCAGCGGTTGGGCTTCCTTTTCAATGAGCACTGTCGTCGCTGTGTCAAGTCTGTGAATGAAGAAGCGGACAACCATCGATACCATTTAGGGTATCGCTCGTTTCGTCTAAATGGTGTAGGTTTTTAGGGTCCTTCCCTACTTTGGTGGCAACACAACGAGCGTATGTGAACTTCATAACCTGTCATTCTAACCTAACCTTACCTAGATAGCTACTAAAGCTAGAAACGGACTGCACAAGTAGTTGATGTGCCTAGAGTACACTGCCTAATAAGCAGACATGGAGACCACTACGAGGTCTGCTAGGACATTTTCCACTAAATTATTTAGTGATAGCTGAATCTTTTCCACTAATCACTGATCCTTATTTGGTGGTAGTGCATTTTTCTTCTTTCTTGAAAAGCATAGCACTATGAATTTAGTGCAAAACCCCCATGTCTGCTAATAAGTACGTAGACATGTTAGAAGATAAAGTTTGCACCAGCTTTTCCGTTGCCGATTGTCGTACTTTCTAACTTATCTTACACCTCAGGTATCAATGTTCGCCTTTGACCAAGAGAAACTAGAAGTTCTAGGCCCCTTTCACTCACTGAGCTTTCCATCCTAAGCGTCAGGAAGATAACAAAGTTTATATATTGGAATCCCCATGATTCCCAGCGCCGTAAAAGTAGGAACCATTCAGTTTTAATGTGGCATCAAAACAGTAACTTAACTATTATAAGTTTTTCAAGAAAATAATTGCAATGTAACTATTACAATGCTACATAAATTTTATTTGGTGATTATAATTATTATTTGCGGCAATTAATTTTTACGTTGCGTAATAACTGTTATGAGAAACAAATTTTTTTTTTCGTTATCGATAATTATTATTTTGGGATTTTTTTTGTTTACGTTGCTTCGTAACTTTCATTTATGATTTTTTGTTATTTACGTTATCGATAACTATCATTTTGAGAAAAATTTTTTTTTACGTTGCTTCATAACTTTTATGAAAGAAATTTTTTTTACGTTGCCTACCCACATTTTGAGTATGAATTGATTTTTAATTGTTTAGTTTCCTTAATTTGCGTTTGTCAATTTAAAACAATTAAAAATCTATTCATACCCAAAAGTTGCAAATTCAACGTAAACAATTTTTTTTTCAAAATAATAGTTATCGGCAACGCGAATGAAAAAAATCATAAATAAAAGTTATGAAGCAACGTAAAAAAAGTTCTCAAAATAATAGTTATCGGTAGCGTAAATTAAAAAAGTAATAAATAAAATTTATGAAACAATTTAAAAAACAGAAATCCCAAAATAATAGTTATCGATAACGAAAAAAATATTTGTTTCTTATAACAGTTATTATGCAACTCAAAAATATTTATTGCATAATAGTTACAGGCGACGTAAACAATTTCTTATTGGGAATTTTTTAGCAATTTTTTATTTCCAAAAATACGGATAATAATTATTTTAGGTGTCTGATCAAAATGAGCCTTTTCGTTGTGAGTCTTCATAAGAAGGCTGCAACTCCAACCTAACCTCACCTCACCTAAAGAACACTTCCTTCTATATCATTTTAAACAACTATCAAACATACTTTTAGAAAAGCTTTGTAAAGACCGAATAAGGCTAAACATCGTTTTGATTTGTATCTAAAATGTATTGAATTCTAAAAATGTTCTCTATGATTAAACTGCACAAAGCATAAACTTTATTAAACTATCATCAAATACAGATAAATAAATATGTATCAACATATTAAATTACACAAATAACAAAACGGAATGAAGCTAATAATAAAAATAATCAAATAACACGAAAACTGTCATCATATAAAACTCCCAACAACGTCATTAAAATCGGTGCAGTTTGCCTCCTCCACTTCGATAAATAATCAACTTTGACCTAAAAACCCTCCACCTGCCGCCGCCGCAATTACTTACGAACTTGTCTATAATTCGTATAAAGTTGTCACGCATTATCTTTTAATTATCAGCCAGAAGTTTTGTCGCTGTTTCGACATTTCATTCAATGTGAAATTGGCCACATAAAATGTCAGCGGAGCCAACAAATCGCGTAGTCAGCACGTCAGAGACGTCGCATGCGATGTTTTCCGCGCTGCTTTCGGATGTGGTTGGCGTGGGCGTTGGTGTTGGTGTTGGCGTTTCGACGGCGATGTGCGCTGGTGACGTGCTGTCACAGCAATGACGCAGCCTTTGTGCCGGGCAATGGGGCGGCCCACACTGACATCGACATCTCACTGGTGCCGATGTTTTGTCGACAACAGTTCGGCTGCGGCAAATGCCACAAACAGTTGCAATTTGCTCGTTTGCCTGCCGACTTATTGCCTGTCTATCCATCTGTCTGTCTGTCTGTCTTTCTTTGAACCTGTCACTGTAAGTGATACCATGGCGTGGCAAGTAGGCATGACTTGGGTAACTCAATTTTCCGCCGCCGCATTAGCCCCGCCGTGGCAGCAGCCACTGGGACCGCCCTCGTTGCCCTCGAAGCCGCCCGCCACCACACGGCGCGCAAGCAGTGTCGCTGCTCATTGAGTCGCAATGTCGACAGGCCGAAAAAGCAGACAGCACGACAGACAGGCAGCTGAAATTATTGAAACTCATGACAGTTGACAGTTTATCACGCCCCCTTAGCGTTTAGCGGGAGGAGGCGAAATGTCAAACTTTTCACCCTTTCGGGCTGCCTCGTAGTCGACATAATCCGAGGCGGATCGTTCCCGCAACTTTGTCGGTACAGTTGCCAAATTATTTGTAACTATGTCGCGTTCGTTATGATTTGGAAATGTCAAGATTTCGGAATGTTTGACCTTTACTGGAATATGGTATCCAATAGATAGATAGATAGATAGATAGATAGATTCTTTTATTTAATTAAAAATTTTCTGTTAACAAAAAATATCCGTAAAACTAATTTACAAAGAATTTACGACAATGACCCAGGGTCGTCTGTCGGAAGATACACTCAACGGAAACATTAAGACATTTAATGTTATGGTATCCAATATAGGAAGCTAAAGCTAAACGGTCTATGGAGACATACAGTCTATTGTTTCGTTACTTGTTTGGCGTTAAGTTGGATTTAGTTAAGAAAGCATTTGCATTCGAAGTCAAGAAAGGCCCTTTATGAATCAGAAACCCAACAGTGTTTTGTCTTGAGTGCGTATCAATTGAAGTTCTCGATGAGGCATAATAAATAGAAAGGTGCGATGCATCACATTTCGCTGTATTGGTTGGAATTATTGGGAACATTGACATACGTAGCGTTGTGTACTTTCCAATCCTTACTCAACTTCGAAGGTCTGTAGCCATTTTATATGTTTAGATCTGGGTATAGATATGGATATGAATATGGATATGTATAGATCTTATATAGCTATAGATATAGATCTGACGACATGGTAACCACTTATGATCCAAACAAGCTACCGCTCGCCTCAGAAACAATTCAAATCGTATTTGCCTTGTGGAAGAAGTGAGCCAGGGTCCTCCCTATTTCTATGAAAGAAAGTAAAAAGGTAAAGTAAACGAACATAATGTCTGGTTGAGCCTATGGGAAATAAAATAATGATATATCTGCCGTCTTTCTCATCATTCAGAAGTGTCCAACAACCTAGCAGAGAGGGACTCTGTAAGGTTTTTTAGCTTATAGCCGGTTGAGGCCATTTTCGATTCACAGCTCACCAGCTGACACCAGTGCTTTGGAAGTTGCCTATATCAAAATACTTTTTCATTTTCATTCTATTATAAAGGCCTGGAACCATAGAGAGCTCAGTTTCAAGCAGTAAAATAGCAAGACAGTTACAAGTCTATTTTCGACCACAGCATTCGTGGTGCAATGAGCAAATCATTGAGCCATCTGAGAATTATGGAAACTTCAGTATTATTATTTAAATTTCACATCTAATTCCTAGTGCAGAAATTTGACGACATTTATTAGCAACTCTCTCTTTTTACTATTTTTGACCTGCTGTACTTTCCACCACTGGAAAAATCCTTCCATCACCCATTCTTGAAACACCAAACTTTAAAGCGCTCTCGTTGTCACTGATTGCTCCTCGAGGGCAATGCAACTATTAATTCCTCGGCATCTTAAAATGTTTATATGGATATATGTACATCGTAAATGACAGCAACAACATCACAAAAATTGATTTCCAGTGATCAACCATGAAAATTCACCATTCATCATCGTGTAAGCACTTTGGCCTAAATTCGCTTTCGCTTAAATGTCCGGTGTCATCTTCATCAACAGCAACTACAACAAAAACAACCAATTTTATGTCGACGGTCATGCCAGTCGCACGCCATACGCCAACACCACCCCCCGGCCAACGACATTGTCAAATGCAAACAGTGTTGCCAGCCATCCATCAATAGCGGAAATGCACACTCACTCCGTTCGAGCTGCAGCCGTGAATCGTGCGTCGAGGGGAGGAAAAGAAATCGACAAAAATAGACAAATAGACAAGGAATTAAGAGAAGAAAAGCTTTTTAAGTGTCACACTGCCGCCACAGTCGTCGGCGGGTGCATGTGTCGCCACAATGTAGGCAGCCGTATCGGATTTCCGGTAATCTCGACACTTCACTTTAGCTCAAAGTAAAGAAACAAAACTGAGGGTTGAGTTGGCAGAAGATGTGCACTACACTCTTCAGCAACGACAGCGACATTATCTTCATTTAGACGTAGCACTTTACTGTGTCAGCTATTTATTTTTAGTAATTACAATGCAATTGTTTTTTTTAAGTTATTCATATAGTTTTCATCCAAAATCGATACAGCCGAGTAATTGAACTTAGTAGGTAATAATCCATAAATGTGGATATGATGTGATGGCATAGAAAAGTTTGTTAGTGCGAAGAGAAGGAAGAAATAAAAGGACTATTCTAAGATATTATTTATTCTTAAAACGACTTTCCCGTCGTAGTACTCCTTCTACTTTCTTGCTCCTAGTTGCTCTAAATTACCTATCTCTATCATCACATTCTACCCATACTTAAAGACCTCATTCGCATTCTTTTCTCCCTTGTTCAGCTACTATTCAATGTTTGCCGCTCCCTTCTTTGCAGCTCCCAAACTATGACAATTCCGTAGCATGCGACCAGTGACAGCTTTTCATGTCCTGTGACTTAAGTTGCCTGTCATACAAGTCGCTGCATTTAAAATGTCACTGTTCACATTGTCATCATCATGGCCATTGTTGTTGTTGTATGTACATCTTGCTGACGCATTGCAGACGGCTGCGTGGGTCGTTCGATGCTTGCTCGCACAATCAAAAAGTCAAATTTGCTCATTTGTTGCGGCAGGAAATTAAAATCAATCAATCAACATGGATTTCCGTTTCCGTTGCGTTGATACCCGAAGTGAATTGGCCACAACGCATACCTCCACTGCTGTGATTTGACAGTTGTGTGTGACTGTCTATTAAGGGTGATGATTGAAAGCTGAGCTTACTCGGTGCAGTTGGGTATGTAGCTGAGCAGCATTGTAATTGAGATTCAATCTGATTGTGGTCGAGTATATTTTTTAGGGCAATTCAATTGGAGTACAATTTGACTTAACTGATGTCTGATGTATGAATGGTTGGACCATTACTTCCCGAGTTTTTGCATGTTTTTTTAATTGTAGTTTTATTATTTATTTATTAAACAATCGCATCAAAGGAGCCTATAGACACAGTTTTGAAAAACGAAGGCAATTTTTTTTTTAATAAAACGATATTTTTAAATACTTAATAAGTAATACCCGTCAATGGACCCACAATCTGAAAATTTGTCTGGAAATACTAAAGAAGCCGCTTACTAAAAGAGTTCACGAAAGTGTTTACTCAAGTTTGAGTACTTTGTACTTTAGCGAAAGACGGCCTCATGAGAAAGGGCCCGTGAGTCCTGTGTTCGCTCGTGAGCAGTATTTCTTTTCACGGCCCTGCTAGGGAAAATTTTTGCAGGTCACTAATGCACTAACTAAGAGTTGTCAATAAGATTTCCATTTAGTTGGTATTTTAAAAACTAAAAACATCCTAGAAAGAAACGGAACTTTTTAGATAATAAACTGAGCCCAGCTGAAGAATCCCTACCTCAGTTTTCAATTAAGAAATTGTGCCTAAAATGAAAAAAGTTAAAAAAGTTTGACATTAAGAAAGTTTGAAAGTGCAAATTGGTACTAAGTTGGTTTATTATGCCAATTTTTCGGCTTTTTTCAGCTTTTAATTGTAGACTCAGCATTCACATGTTCCACTTGTCTGTGAGAATGGTGTACCAAGTTTTAGTTCCTACCAAGTTCTAGAGCCTTGAGCGAGAAAGCATCACTTGCTATAGAAGCTCTTTCCAGAGTCTCTACATCGAGCATCCCAAAGTAATCGTACTAAGCATTGATATGAACATTCTTTGCCTGGTCCTCACATTGCAAAAAGCTTCTAAAAGCTTCTTCTGTTTCGAGAGGTTTTGCTTCACACAATTACTTCGGGAAAGTTTCTTAAGTCTTAAAGTCTTCAAGTTCTTAAAGTTTCTGAGTCTCGGTATTACTTTTTTGTATTTAAATCATGAAACACTTCCCTAAGAAGTGTGCACACGACATTTGAAGTCGACATGCCTCTTTGTTAGAGTTTTAGAGCTAGTTTACTTTTGAACAATTTTAGCTTAAAACGGGTTAAACAAGTTTTTTATCAATACTTTTTAATTACAGAAAAATTATTTAATATTTACGGAAAAATACAAAATTATCACTTTTTGATTTTATTTAACCATTATTAAAGCAACAGGGTTTTGATTAAACGCGCTCAATGCGTAGACTTCAATTAGAACACAAACTTTCCCTGATATCGCTGCAAATTACACTGCAAAACAGAAAAAAAAATAACAAGGTTCTGACAACGGATTCTGGTAGAGGGGACCAAAAAAAAATATACGTGTATCGGCGTTTTGAAAGTTTACATCTGAATTTCTTTTAGGGGGTCAAAGTTTTCCCCCTTTTGCACATTCTTATTGTGAATCGGTATACAAAAGCCATGTAACCTTACATTTTAGGTATATAATGGGTTCAGCAATTTGATGTAAAATACTACGAAGAATATTTTTGTGGAACATTTTAACCCTGTAGCTACTATTTTTATGGGTCAATTTTACCCTTTTTTTCTAAAATGCCAAAAATGTCCTGTAAAACAGGACTTTTTAAGGAAAAATTGTACCACGAAAATATTCGCCATAAAATTCAACTATAATAATAATTTAATTGACTGGCACGACAGCCCGCTTACGCGAGACTAAGGCCTAGCTTCCCGCAACTACCCGTGTTGTGCGTGTGAATTTGTACGCGGGTTGAAGGGACCTACAGTTTTATGCCGGTTCCGAACGGCAGGTTGGGAGCTTTTTCATAAGCAATTTTTACTCTCAGAGGTTTGCCATTTCCAGCTGAGAGGACAGCCACCGAAAGAGAAAACGAGTTTTCCCGTTATTTTTTTTTAGGTGTTATTACAGGCAGTATTTGAACCTGGGGTTGCTGCCTGCGACTCGCGGTCCAACGCACTAACCAACTGAGCCACGGCGGCTGTCAACTATAGGTCTCTGAATACACCAAAGCTCAGAAATTAACTTGAACCCCAAGATTTAACACAAAATGAAAATTTGTTTGTGTTTATTTTGTACTTATTCAAAATTGGTACTAAAATGTCCTACTTTGACCCCCCTAAAAAAAATTCAGATGTAAACTTTCAAAACGCCGATACACGTATATTTTTTTTTGGTCCCCTCTACCAGAATCCGTTGTCAGAACCTTGTTATTTAAAAAAAATTTGATTTTGTTGTGCAGTGTTATTGGAAATTATTTTGGGGATACTTAAATTAAACCCATAAATTAATCTTAGCTTTTGCTATAAGATGACAAATAGGTGAAGTTGCTCTCAGGCTACTTTGGGGTTGAAAGGGTTAATATTTACTTTAAAAAACCTCAAATATAACGCCCAATATTCGCCCTACTATTTTTACGATTTCGCCCATCCACTTTTCTATTAGACGTGTTCATGTGACTCGGCCGCAGTCCGGCAATTTTCTAATAACCAATTACATGAACCCCCATGCCGCTTGCCCCACGGCCAACCGCCAGCACTAAGTCGCACACCGAACAAAACTGCGACTTGCATTCGACGCGCACTGGTGCGAATGAACAACATAAATCCGCTTGTAAAACCCCGCTCAGACGCCTCAAATGCGCGCACAACATGAGCGACTGGCCAGCTGGCTGTCGCTGGGTGTTTATTGTTGTGTTGCGCCAGCAATGCGCTTAAGTTGCGCAGATAATATGGTCAGCCCAGCCGAGAACACAAAAAGCCCCAACGAAAATAAAGCGACCGTCCGCATTGTTTCGGTGTTCAGTGTCATTGCCATCGACATCGCTGCAACGCGTTGTCAGTGTGGTTCGTTTTGTTCGTGGAAATGTCGCAAAATGCGGCCAAATAGTGCCGAATGTGGCGACATGCATAAATGCTGCCGCTGTCTGGTTTGTCTAATACGTGGCTTGCTTTTTGCATTGTGTGCCAAATTATTCGCTCGGCGGCGAAAAATTGCAACGTTCGCACTTGAGTGCATAAAGTGCTGCCCGGCTGCACTTTGAATGGCGCGAGCGCCTCTGCATATGCTACACGCCCAATCAATGGGCCGAACTGGTGTTGGCGCCTGGAAGTATGCTATTAAGTGCGCCTTGCTTAAAACTAAAAATTACTTCCTCCTGCACTTAATAAATAAAAGCGACCACCGAGAGGAAAACGAAATGAGAAATTGCAAACCTTAATTGAAAAAGAAAAACGGGAAATTTCACTCTCACACACACACACACACACACACACAAACGTGTTCACATAAATAGAGAGCAGCGCCCACACCGCTGCGCATAATCACATAAAAAATTAATTCGAAACACGTTAGGGCAATTTTCGCGCGCCAACCACACACTCACACATACACATACACTCACACACTCACACACACACACACACACACGCCAATAGCACGTGGAAAATCGACTGGGAATCGAGCCTCCGAAATGAAATGGCAGTGGAGGAAGTCGGCCAACATAAACCTGGCATTAGTGAGTGCGGAAGCGAAAAGTCTCGTCGTGGCGCGCAGTAGTGCTGCCAGCAAGACCAACAACTACAACAACACCAACAACCACACAAGTAGCGGCAACTTTGTAGCGTAATAAGGCAATTTATGCAACACATATTTTTGCACTCCTCGCTTTCTGGCGCAATTTTTGCGCTTTGTTCTTTCTAATTTTCGTTTTTCCCCCGCAAACCATTATTTGTGCACTTTTTTCCTTCGGCTCCATTGTGTGCTGTTGGTGTTCGCACATCAAAGCCTTCTAATTTTGTTTCGTTCTTTCCGCACTGTTGCGGTTTCAATTTGTTGCTGGGTTCTTGCACGTTCGGCACATTCGAAATTGAGCGATAATTCAAAAGTGCTGGCATACGTTGCGGCGCTCTGAGGTGCATAGCATGGCACAGTATACTTTTAGGCGATTATGTCGTCTACGTATGTATTTTACGTGGGCGTTGTGGGGAGTTGAGAGAATTTATTCAATTTAGTGGAGGCGAAAAATGGTGAAAATCAATTTGAAAGCGTAAATTTATGCATCAGGGCGTGTGTGGATGGGGGCGGGAACGAAGAAATAATGATACTTGCCGCTGATCGATTAGCGAGCAATGTAAGACGGTTAGAGGAGTAAATTTAGATGGTTCTGCTTGAAGAAAAACTAAATAAAAAGCAATAACTTAATATTGTAAAAAAATAATGTAGACAGAAGTTGATGCCCCAAGGTGGAGCCCACTTCGACCTTAAAGGTCGATTCATATCACAATCAATTAAACTTAAATTTGCTGTCGCATTGAACCAGTTTAAGCGCCCTTAGTAGACTGTGAATAGTCCTATAGACCAGATCCCATAGAATGTAACCGAAGTTGTCCAGATGAGTCTTCCTACTTTCAGATAATGCAGAACAAGCGCCTGGAAGGTGTAATGCGTTTTCTTCCTCTTCCTTATTCGACAGAAGTCATAAGAAAGCTAATCCAACCTAAAGACCCATAAAAACACCAACCTTGGTTCTCAGCTGGTCCTTTTTTAGATAGTAAGTGAAGTTCTCGTAAACAATGGAAGTTTAAATTTGGGCAATAATGACATAAAAATTAACCATTCGACCCCAAAGTTGCCTGAGAGCAACTTCTCCTATTTGTCATCTTAGTTATAGCAAAAGCTACGATTGATTTATGGGTTTTATTTAAATAGGCACCAACAAATTAATATTTTTAGAAGTGAATTCAAAGCAAATTAAAAAAATTTTACTGTTATCCCCAAAATAATTTCCAATAATTTGCAGCGATATCAGGGAATGTTTGTGTTCTAATTGAAGTCTACGAATTGGGCGCGTTTGATCCAAACCCTTTTTCTTTAATAACTCAGGGCAACAAATTTCGACTTTTTGTCGGCTTTTCTGGTTTGGACATCAGTTCTAAGGTAATTAGGGCCCGCTGATTTCGAATCCGCAAACCGTTTTTAAAACTTAGTTTCCGTTTTCGCAAAAAATGGGAGTGTCACTTTTTCGAATTTTCCCTGACTTTTTTCAAGTTTGGGATTGTAATTTTTAAACCAATAAACCGTTTGACATGACTTTCACTTTGTGGCATTTACAACACCTCACTGCTTTTTTTCCAATATAATTTATTTTTATAAGTTTTACAATTTCGCGGTAATTGGACCTCAAAGTCGGAAAATATGGAATTTCATGGCGTTTTCTTTAATGTTGAAAAACATGCACATTTTTCGTAAATCAATTATCGAGTTAGGTATAACACGAAAGCGGAAACATCAAGTAATACAACACAGCCAAATTATTTGGTGTGGTTCCCATTCTCATCGAAATAATAGCAAAAATGTACAATAGTCATTTTCATCACTTTTCATAATTTTTCCTTAAAAAATTAGGGGCCTTAAAATATGCAAAGTTTTTAACGTTTTTTTGTTTTGAGCAATTCAAAATTTTTTAATTTTTTGCTTGTATTCCAGACTCTAAATGGAACATATAAAGGAGCAAATTTTAAGGCCCTTAATTTTTTAAGGAAAAAGTATGAAAAGTGAAGTGAAAATAAAAATTAAAACATTAAAAGTTATTATGGTAATTTATTTGTAACATTATATGAAATATTTTACCAGTTAACTGCGTTCGATGTGTACAGACGACAAAGTGTTTCGAAGTTTGTTTAGACGTTTGTTTAGTGCTTCAACATCCACACAAAACTGCCCCCAATGCCTGCATTCCATTTTTTGTGTTTCCACTTTTCGACCCCTTCGACATTTGCCTGTTGCAGCTTCAAATGCCAACGAAATTTTATTCAATACTCCATCACACCACTCTTGGAATATTCTCGCCCAAACACTTTTCAAATTGCCTGCAGCATTGGCATTATTTGTTGTTATTGCCAATGCAATTTTGCGTGCATTGTGTGTTGGCAGACGATTCGGGCCACTTGGCCCTCATTTGCCGGCAACATTATTTCAAGCGCTGCGCCCCATGCGGCGGCATTTCCTCAACTCAAACGTTCACACTGGCGCTGCCGCTCGATTTTGTTGCCGCTGCTGTTGTGTGTTGCTAGCACTGCATTCTTTAATGCTTTTATTGTTGCCTGGTCGCCTGCGGCCACTGCCACTGCCGCTTCTATTTTTCAACTTTTTTGCGCACTTTGCTTCCGAAGCTGCCTGGACGCTGCGCGTCTGTGTATTAGTTTGGCTTCGTGCTGTAGGCTGTGTGCATCTGTGCGCTGAGCCGTGCTTGTGGCAGTGGCAAAGCTGCTGTACGGAAATTTTAAACGCCACCAATTAGCGTATCCTGCGTCGCTTTCTCTGGCCGCTGTGAACTTTTTCAATTTTGCGTTTCCTTCAGTTTCAGTGAGTGTTGACTCCTATTCAGTCACGTTTTTCTCTCCATAGTTGTGCGGTTCGGCTTTGTGATCGTTTGAGGCAACCTTTCAGCGCACCCAACGTATGCATGCGGCGTCAATTATGCAACACTTTAAGTCCTTTTGGCAGCGCGAATCGCGAGTGACAATAGTCGACGATGCCGTTGACGATAATAACACTGGCAACACTCTCACAAAGAAATCATAAACAAAATCGCTTTGCCGTCTCACCGCCCCACCAACCCTTCATCCGACAGCCGCTCGCAGCCGAATTAGACTCAGAGACCGCATAATTATCGCCGGCACTCGGCATTGGCGCCGATTATCACTCCGTGATACTGCCACGCATTGCCATGACGGCGGTCTATCGTTGTTGTTGTTGTTATTCACAGTGAAAGGGGTTCAAACACTTTGCCTTTCACTCCCGGCGCGCCGTCCCTCAGCAACGCTTTGCACAACGCACGTTTGCGGTGCTAATGAATTGCCAAAGAATTTGTCAGAATTGCCCCGCATTGTCCGCGTTTGTAACTCTAGTCAGTTGTTGCTGTTTTTGTTTGTGCTGAATGTTTATTATTTTGATTGTCACCCGGGGACTTGAAATTCTATACGCCGACAGATTAAGTGCGTAGCGCAATTTGTGCAAATACAGAGAACACACAAAAATGCAAACTTCTGGGTGCGTGGAGTGGCCGTGAAGGGGTTAAGCAAACAGTCGCAGCATCGCAATCAGCGAGCACCACAAAGGGGGAAAGCGATTTTTCCCAAAGTCATTAATGCCACCGGGCGCAGGGTGAAATGTCGCTGCCGACGCACGTTTACGAACCGGAAGCTCGAGAAAAACGTTGTCGAATGGAAGAGCGAAGAAGCTTAAGTGCTTTCTGCTGGTAAGATCCTTTGATTAGCAGAAATCTGTGCTAATTGCCAGAGGATTTTTGCTTTGAACAGTCCACACGTGCGCAGCCGCGGTGTCGAAAAGTTAATACTTAGTGAAAAATAATATTTGACGAAACTATTGCAAGGTGGCCATGTAAACGTTTTTGTTTCAGTCAGGGACTTAATTACACTGTACAACAGCATTTCTGCAACAGAGTAACGACCGTATATTTCTGAAAGAGGACGTCATGCTGATCATTTTTGCCGAACAAAGTAATACTTCAGCACGTCTGAGTTTTTTGTAATTTGCACATAAAGGTTAAAGGGGTCCTTATAGACTTTTAGACGGAAAGTATAAAAACTTGAAGAGCTAGAGCTTTGATGTCTAAGACAAAGTTGTTTGCATTGAAAGTGTGACTATTTTTGTGTACACATGAACCCCCCTTCCCCTTTCCTTACCCCCCTTTTTCATGTTTTTCGGAAAAAATGTTCATAAAAAACTTGTATTGAGTAAATTATTAAAAAAAAAACACCATATTGTTTTAGAGCTGGTTCAATCTCCTGAACTATTTTGCAATGGGAAATATTTATTTTTTAATATTCAACATTTTTCTCATCAACTCAAGCAGAGCTAGCAATTTATGAAAAAAGTATTTAATGAAGGTTTCGTGTTTAAGGCTTTTTTTAGGGGAAGTTTTGAGAAAGTTTTTTTGAGAAAGTACAACATAAATTTTATTTGTTGATTATAATTATTATTTGCGACAATTAATTTTTACCTTGCATAATAACTGTTATGATAAATAAATATATTTCATTCTGGATAATTATTATTTTGGGATTTTTTTTTTACGTTGCATCATAAATTTTATTTATGACTTTTTTTATTTACGTTACCGATAACTATTTTTTTGAAAAATTTTTTTTTACGTTGCTTCATAACTTTTATTTATGATTTTTTTTGTATTTACGTTACCGATAGCTATTATTTGAAAGACAATTTTTTTCCCGTTGCCTCATAACTTTTATGAAAGAAATCTTTTTTTATTTACGTTGCCTTACCACATTTTGAGTGTGAATTGATTTTTAATTGTTTAGTTGTTGGTGGAAATAAATGCAGTTAAATTGCGTTTTTCAATTTAAAACAATTAAAAATTAATTCATATCCAAAATGTAGTAATTCAACGTAAAAATTTTTTTTCAAAATAATAGCACTGCACAACACAAAAAAATAACAAGGTTCTGACAACGGATTCTGGTAGAGGGGACCAAAAAAAAATATACGCGTATCGGCGTTTTGAAAGTTTACATCTGAATTTTTTTTTAGGGGGGCTCAAAGTTTTCTCCCTTTTGCACATTCTTATGGTGAAGCGGCATACGAAAACCATGTAACCTTACATTTTAGGTATATGATGGGTTCAGCAATTTGATGTAAAATACTACGAAGAATATTTTTGTGGAGCATTTTAACCCTGTAGCTACTATTTTTATGGGTCAATTTGACCCTTTTTTTCTAAAACGCCAAAAATGTCCTGTAAAACAGGACTTTTTAAGGACAAAATGTATTACGAAAATATTCGCCATAAAATTCTACTATAGGTCTCTGAATACATCAAAGCTCAGAAATTAACTTGAACGCCAGAATTAAGCCGAAACTAAAAATGTGTTTATTTCGTTTCTACTTATTCAAAATTGGTACTAAAATCTCCTACAAAACTTGATTTTTGAGGGTAATTGTGTAGGAGAAAAATGTTGAACGCAAAATTTCACTATAAGTCACCGTACAAAAGAAAGCTCTAGATGTAATATATATAAATAGAAAAATGAGAACAATTTTGGATATTTAAGGTATATTTATTACATGAAATATTTATTACATGATAATAGTTATAGGCGACGTAAAAAATTTCTTATTGGGAATAATTATTATAAAGCAATAAATATAGAAATTTCTTAAATTAGGGAAATTTTTTCATACCCAGAAATATGGATAATAATTATTTTAGGTCTCTAGTTTCAATTTAGGCTGATAAATGTGCCATAATTCCTTTCAACTGATTTGTGCATGAGTCCCACTGATATCAGTTCAAATGTGCAATGTGGAAAAGAAAACTTGTAGGCCTTCAAGCAAATAAGTGAAACCAAGAATTTGGTCCCGAGATCTGTTGAATTTGTGCCCATTACACCTTTTCTAATCTGCGGGAACTAAACATAGAATAGAATAGAATATAAACACATTCACAAAATATCTCTAAGCTAAGTTCTATCAGATAGATACACTTTTACTATACACAACTATACAATTATATACAACTTATGATGAGATGTCTATATCCATCTCGAGATTGCCACTTGAACAACTGGATATTCTGATCAGCCTTTTTCCGTACCCACTGTTGTTACAGGCAGGCGCTCATGTCGAATCGCGGGTCCGATTCGGATAAGCTCAATCCGACTCATGTGAGCAGCTCACGGGCGCCGTTGCATCTGGGCCACACGGGCCGGCCGCCACACCACCTGCATCCGCACGCCGCGCTGCACGACAATCAGGTGGACGACGAGGATAAGCTGCTGGATGTGGTCGGGCCGCCGCAAAGTCCATTGTTGCCTTTGAGTCATTCGCTGCAGCAGATGCACGCGCACCAGCACTCGGGTAGGTCTAACAAAAGTCTAACAACTTTATTATTTCTATACATACATATTTGATTTTAAGCTGACAATGAGATGGTTGGGAATCAATTGTTGGTCTAAGAAAATAGATTTTATATTCAAATCAATGCAAAATTCAATGTTCGTTTTCTGAGTCCACGTTATTACTTTTGGTTGATGATTCTACCACCTAAAAAATCAAAAATCTATTTCAAATTCATGTTTTTCAATCATCAATTAAAATTATTTGTCTATGATCAATAACACAAACAAAACATTGCTAATTTTGCCTAATAAATTTTTTAAAACCTCCTCTCTGGAGTAACATTCTATTACTTTCACATCATTGATTAACAATCGAAAATTCTTTTTAAAATGTTTTTAAATCAAGTCGCAGCCAAATTCGAGACTTTCAGTCATCCCAATGTCTCTAAGACCACACATGCTTAGCATACTTTTGGGCTTACTTGAATTGCAACTACCTACAGTCCCACACTCTCATTGTCACTTCATATCGTTATAACGAAATTTTACTTTTAAGCGCCCACTTGTTGTCGACTCTTATTACAATTCTCGATTCTAATCTATGTAAAGCCCTTGCAGCGTGGTTCAACCACTTGGCCGGTGCCGGCGAACATGCGAACGAAGAAGCTCTGCGGCGACGCCTGCAATCGGACGACGTGGAGCGCGACGGCAGCGACTCGAGCTGTTCGGAGAGCGTGGGCGGCAGCACGGGCGGCGCATTTCGACCGACGTCGACCGGCAGCCCGAAGGAGGGCGCCGCCGGCGGCCTGAACGCGTCCAGCTCGTATCCGGCGCCGAACATCTCCGTGGGACCGCCGATACACCCGTCGCCACACTTGTTGCCTTACCTCTATCCGCACAGCCTCTACCCGCCACCGCATCTCGGCCTGCTGCACAATCCGGCCGCAGCGGCCGCCATGAATCCGGCCGGCCTCAACCCGGGCCTGCTGTTCAACGCGCAGCTGGCACTGGCCGCGCAGCACCCCGCCTTATTCGGACACTACTCAGGACACACGCCGGTGTCGCCGCTGCAGGGCCTCAAGGGACATCGCTTCTCGCCGTACAGCCTGCCCGGCAGTCTGGGCTCCGCCTTCGACGCGGTGACGCCCGGCTCGAATGTGAATCGAGCTGGCGCGCCGGGCGCCGAGCCGTCGGGCCTGGGCAGCAGCGGCCCCGGCAGCAGTATAGAGAACGGACCGCGCAGCCTCAGCTCGAGTCCGCGACCACGTGCCTCATCCAATTCGCCGCCGACGCGACCCATCTCCATGTCGCCGACGACGCCGCCGTCGCTGCTCAAGCGCAACCACTCGCCGTCGGAGCTGAAGAGCATCGAGAAGATGGTCAACGGACTGGAGGTGCAGCACAACGGCAGCGGCGGCACTGGCGCCGGAGTGGGCATCGGCATTGGGGCGCTGGTGGGCGGCGCACTCGAGGAGCTGCAACGCAAAACGCCCACGCAGGCGGATCAGTGACATTTGTTTGATCGGGACGAAAACGACCGTTCGTCCGTCATCGATCTCGACGATGTGTGACCGCAGCAGCATGTGTTGTTGTTACTCTAGTGGGCCTGCGCGCTCCAGCCAGACGGGCAGCGGCGGGTGCGTGCTCGCCGCGTGACAGTGACGATGGCGGTGACAGTTGGCAAGTTGGCGTTCGTATTCGGGAAGCCGCATCTGCCACTGGCTAACGCACACACATCAGACTCACACCCACACACCCACACGCACACACACACGCTCAACGCCCCACCTCGTTCTGATGATTTCCGCACTACATCACTACGTTGTGTTGTTGTACATACATAAGTATATAAGCGTACATTTGTAAGTATTTACATGCATAAATACCCGCATATACTCATCCGATACCAAGTATATAAAATGAGTCCGCTGTGTACATAGATCGTGTATGCATAGATGTTTGTATGTATGTGTTTGTGAATAGTATTAATTTAATTGATTGATTCATGCACGCCCCCATTCAGCCTTCAGCCGACTGTACACGAATCCGCGCACTTGCAATCTCAATGCAATCCACATACGATCCACAGGCAGTTTTTTGTGTAAAGTTTTAGATAAATTGTACAAGAAAAGTCACGTGCGTGAGTGTCTCCATGAGAATTCAACATGATCCACATAGAGTCCACAGAATTTTCGACTTTAATTTCAAATTTATTATGTGTTCTCATACTTTTTAAACATGTTCAAACTAAATTTTCAGTCCTCCATTTTATTCCGCACGTTCCACAGGTGATTTCTTAGCAGATAAGTATAGGCAATATAGATACTCCCAGTGATTTTATTATAAAAATGTCACACAAACGGATACGAGGTACAGAAAAGATATGATGGAACAATTGGTCGTCGACGTATACTTCTTTGATATCCTTGGACCGATGCAAATGTTTCCGCAGAGCAATTATTGTCAACCAAAAAGTTGTGTTAAGTTGAGAATGGAACATGGAATGTTAGTTGCACTTTCATTCGGAGACCCATTCAGCTCACTTTGAGCATTTTTAAGGTCCACACCAATAACTGAACATCCGCAATATCAATCTTAGCTGTGAGGTCGATAAGGATTCGACCATTGGTTGCATTTTACATTCGGAAGCCATTTGGAACAGCTTAGATCTGATAACTGATCATCTGCAGCTTCAGTGTGCTTGTAGGTGATGCAAGTCCGAGCGATGTCAGTTGTACTTCCCCTCGGAGTTCATTTCGGTCGTCTGCATTGAGGAACCATTGCTTCGGTCTTTGATCTTTGAAATACTGCCATGCAAACGTATTGGCTCAGCAATTTTAAACCAGAATATTATTCATCGCAAGAAGTATACCTAATATGATTTTAATTTTCTTAAAAAGACGGTACCACAAAGTACTTGGAAACACTAGGAACCTCCACTCGAACCCGAGTGTAACAATTTCGTCAAAAAGGCAACTTATCTGATTGTCAAATGAAACTAATTTAGAGGCATCCGTACCGTCTTAAATAATTCAACGAGTGAAGACTCGTTAAGGTTACTCCAATTTCAGTAAGTTCTACTTTCAAAGTATCAGAACAAACTTGCATATTTTTCCATATGCTATTTTCCTTGGAAACCGCGATATCGGTTACTCAGAGAGTCTCCTATTTCTGTCCCAAATCAAAGCTCGTACCTACATCATATTATGTACCATTAGCTCAATGAGAGAGAGAGAGAGACAGGCCTCGACCACCACCAAACAAAGAATGGCTGTGGTCTTGTCACACTTTTCGGGCTTAGCAACGGGCCTTAGCGTTCTCCGAGTGTACGAGCCCAAAAATTGGCAACCTACTCACTTTACCTTAACGACCATGGTCTAAATTTATGCTCTTTAAACTTTTTCGTAACGCTTTTGCAATCTATTGGACAATCTTTGCAATCTGTTGGACAACTGGACGTGCGGAATATGGAAGACGCAGTGCCAAGTAATTTTTTGTTTTGGACCATTCAGCACGAATTCCTCTGACTAAAACCAAACTTAATGGAAACTCAATCATTCATTCATTCATTTATACAACTCACGCTGAACTTCAACATTCGTTATCCCAGTAAGCAACAATGTTCCGAAAAATATTTAAAAAAAATTGTCATCAGCAAAAAATCTATACATCACATATTGATGCTCCTGTTGTATGTATGACGAGTATGTCGATAAGTAGAACTTTGTGCGTTTAATTTAATGTTCATCATTTACGTCTTAAGTTCTAAAACCAAAGAGTGTCTCTCATTATAATTTTAAAAGCAAAAGAAAATTAAAATAAAACAAAAACATGTTGGCAAAAACTTTCTGATACTTTTCACTTTTTATTTCAATTAATGACCGTTGTACATTTTTGTTTCGAAAACAATTTACTTCCGCTGACTTTAGCAAACCTCAACTGACCAACTAAACCATATACACACACACACCCGCACTCAAACAAACAAACACAGAGTATTATAATTTAACTGTAGCATTAACTGCAAAACAAAAAATATAAAAATAATTAAAAGCTGCCAAAATGACGGAAACAGCAGAAAAAAACAGTAAATAGCAAGAATTATTATTTTATGTGAATCGTTTAGTAATTTAGTCGGTTATGATTTGTTTAGATTTGTTTGCACAGCATCAAGAAATGTTCCTCGCCTAAGTTTAATGGATTTTGTTAGTGCTTAATGAAGACAAAATAATAGAAAGTAGCCACATACATATTGGCAATGAAAAAGCAGAGCAACGTTGTGTCTTCCGCTGGGACTGATTAGTTCAACGTTGATTGTTGTGGATTTGGCATGTACAACAAAATGGAGAATTTCGATAAATTTATGTTTTTGGCTGAAATATTTGACTTTATATGAAAACATGGCTTGGCCGAGCATTGGAATTGTGTGCAAAGAACTCGATTTTTCTTAGAGTTTTCCAGTCCGATTCGAGTGTTGTTAGGACTTTTAAATCTTGACTCGTACAGTTTTCTTTTGAGCGCCTTGTGGGGACATTTTCAGTTGATATTTTACCTTAGAACTTATCAAATAGGCTCACAATCTCAAACGCATTGACTTACGCAATATTGCCACTCCTCAAAGTGGACTCTCTGGAATCAGGTTTCTAATATGATACTTTTTCTTATACGCGTCAGAGCGCAGTGGTAGGTAGGTAGATGTGACGGCTCTCGGGCGGAAGGAGTCATTATAGAAGATCGATTGATCTGGTTATAGTTTTCACTAGGCGAATTATCTTGTTGCGAGTTCATAGTTGCTGAAGAAGTTAAATTGATAGAGCAAAGCGACAAAAGGATAGAAAACGTACAGTCTCTCTTTTGTTCTTACTTAACTTCACAACTGACCATGACAACTCATTACTGGGTTATGGACTGTTGCAAAATTTTCCCAATTTTCGGTTTGACGAACACGAATGAGCAGCTTCACGTTTGTTGTTGCCGTTAATGACACCTTGACCGCAGGGCAAAGTTCTAAACATTGTGCAGGCACTGCCAAAAAACTTCATTCGTGTTCGCAAGACACAACACATGGAGTTAAAATTTGCACGCAATATTTCCTTCCGCAACAAAAGCGAAATTACAAACAAATCTTTCCATTTCAAAAGGTTAACAACAAAGTTAGAAACAACGAGTGACAACAATTCATTTCAAAATTTCAAATTGCGATCTGGTTTTGTGATCTCAGAACTGCAAACTGACCTCGAACAAGAAAATTTTGTCTTCTAAAATTTTGTTGAACTATCATTTCCTATTCGAATAAAGCTGTCAATTTTCTTATAGTAACAAAAAGTTACATGTTACAAAAGGACTATATTCATAAACTTGATCTCCAAGGCCCACATTTTCAAGCCGAGTCTTGGGCAATGAAATTTAAAACATCCACACCAGATTTATTTAGATTCGAAGGACGTGTACGATCCTTAGAAATTGTGCAGGCACATATAAAACATATTTAGACCAGATATACGTGGACTATTTGCTTCATTCTTATTCGTAAGACATAACACATGGAGCTAAAATTTTGGGAGCAATATTTCCTTCCGCAACAAAATGAAACTAATGAAAATTTCCAAACAAATCTTTCCATTTGAAAAGGTTACCAACAAAGTTAGAAACAACGATTGACACCAATTAATTTCATAATTTCAAATTGCGATCTGGTTTTGTGATCTCAGAACTGCAAAGTGACCTCCAACAAGAAACTTTTGTCTTCTAAAATTTAGTTGAACTATCATTTCCTATTCGAATAAAGCTGTCAATTTTCTTATAGTAACAAAAAGTTACATGTAATGGACTGTATTCATAAACTTGGTCTCCAAGGCCCAGTGCGATCTTCACATTTTCAAGTCGAGTCTGGAGCAATGAAATTGAAAACATTCACACCACATTAATTTAGGTTCGAAGGACGTGTACGCTCTGGTTCCTCTGATATCTATTCCTAGTCCCTATGACTGCTGTACAATGTAGAAGGATATACTGCGGAGGTTTTTGGCCGCATCCTTGCGGAAGCCATATACTCTCTTCGGTGTTACATCCAGATTGTTCAGGTTTTCATTTAGTCTACCTGAATTCCCATCTACACGAATTGGGTGATTGTTCTCCAAAAATCGTTCAGAAGTTCAGAAGTATTGATTGTAATGGGGGTACCGGTTATTTCGTGCGGTTGTTTTGGGAAAATTGAAGCTTTATTGTGAAAAAATGGTTACAAATTTAATATTCAAAGTATTGTCCATCACTAGCTATAACTTTTTCCCATTTTTCGGGCAATTCACGAAATCAAGTTCAATTACTGTTCACAAAATCAAGTTACGCCATCTGTTAGAAAACCGCACGAAATAACCGGTACCCCTATTAACATTAAAAAATCGGAAATTTAGAAATCGGAACTCCTCTAATTTCGGTTTATTTAAAATATTTTGGCTGACAAAAATGATTGCAAATAGTGTTGAGCTCAAAAGTTGTGTACACAACTCCCTTCAAATGAAATTCTGTGCGCACTGGTTGTAACAACACAACTTCCATGCACGGCAAGTTAACAATTAACGCGTTTTTCCATAGATTTCATACAAGTTCCACATTGAGTTGGAGTGTTCACGAGTCGCTCGATATTTTAATAGAACTCGCCAGACAAAGTCATTCACCAGGCAGACATAGCCACACGTACAATTCACACAAACTCGCTCACAAAACCATCAAATGATCAGCATTAGGAACGAAACAGCAAAACCACCAACAACAACAAAAGCAAAGCACTCAACCGCTTATCGTGTTAACATTACCAGGGATTCAACTCTAAAACAAAAAACACAAAGACGAAAAGCATAATTTAGCAATTTTTTATGAAAGTGGCAAAGTGAAAAAAATACAAAAATAAATATTAACAAAAAAATGAAGCAAAACAAAAACGCAAAAAGACAAAAAGGCAAAGCAATATTAATTATAGTTAATTAGCACCTTTGATTGCTGTTTACACTTTGATTTCGCATGTGAATAGAACATTTAATTATTATTATTATAAGAGAAGCAGCTACAACAACAACAACCAACAGCAAACTAACAATCCAATTGTAATTATAGTAATTTAACTGTAATAATCGCTGCAAGTAACACAAAAGAAGCGACGGCCAGCTGGAAAAAAGTCCATAACTTTTTTTAGGCAGCAACAAAACATACAAAAATTACATATAAAACAAACATTTGTATGTGCATCACTTACACTCACTCACTCACTCACTCATACACCAACACATGTGCATATATGTACATATAAATATATTCCTATACATATAAATAAATCAATTAATCATTATTGTAGCATTGTAAACACTAAACTAAAATATAAAACGGAAAACAAAAACAGCAGGCAACAACAACATTTGCATTGTGCGCAATACAAGTGAGCAGCGTGTGTGCGGTTGCATGTGTGTGCATATGTCACCCGGCTGCAGTGTACATAGCGTGTAGTACAGCTAAATATTAAATTTATATATATATAAAAAAAAATAAAAATAAATACATACTATATATAAATATATATATATATATACTGACGATTATATAAAACTATATACATTTATTTAATAAAGAAAAATTGCAAAACTAAATTGAACAACACACACCACCAGTAAAAAATTATTAACTTAAATTTAAAATAAAAAAAACACATACACATGCAATTAGAATGTATGACTGCAACAACAAACACAAAAACAACAACAACAAAACATTGTTGCATTTGCATAAATAACAGAAAATAATGCAAAACAAAAACGCATAGAAGCAAACAACAAATTTGACTTGTATAAAAATTGGCAATTGACAAAAAACTTTGCAACTACATACAAGCATTAAAAAACCACTATTTAGTAAAAAATGATATGAAAAAATGTATTTAGAGAACAAAACTAACACACAAATTGCAGTAGCCTCTTTACAACAAAAATAAAAATAAAAACAACAACAAAAACATCTACAAAATGAATCTATATATGCAAATTTTAGTTTATGTATTTATAAAATATAAATGACAACTAAAAACAACAAAAACAAAAGACAAAACACTCTAAATTAATTTAAATTAATTGCATAATTAAAAAAAACAACAACAAAAACAAACAATTGCACGTTGAAGCAAAGCCGTAAATGGAGTAAGAAGAAAATGAAAAATATTTGCAAAATTGCATAATGTAAATTTGTTATTTTAAATAAACATTAAAAATGAAGGCAAATCAAGAAGAAATACAGAGAAAAACAAAAGAAAACACACAAAGAAAAAATTAAAAAAAAATAAATAAAATACAATATTTAAAGCATGGACTTGTTTATTGATTTTTGCTGCCAGGGAAACAAGTGTCGACGAGAAAATGGCTGAAGACATTTAAAATTGACAATGTTTAGAAGATTATTTAACATTAAAGTCATTTTCAATGTTATAAAACAAACTTATTTGAGCGAAAAACGATCTGCCATCACCGAGGTAGGTACAAATTGGAAAACAAATTGCGCTATTACTTGTCTGCAATCTGATCAGTGCAATTTTTTTTTTTTTTTTTTTTTACACGAACAAACGCGCAGGGGATGAGCCCTATTAATGCGAAGCATTGCGTTGGTTCAGGAAGGATATAAAGGTTAGGAGATAGGGTTATGAGTGAAGTGTTTATGGACTCTTGCCTTGAACCCATCGAGATCATAAGTGCTGGGGAAAATATCCGCAGGGATTTCAAAATCGAACCAACATCCCTTAATTCTAAGGACTATACAAGCGAATATGTACGGAAATAAAATATTTAGTATTTCTGTATCAATGTCAGTGATAGTTGTCAAGTTACTGCGGAAATTTAATTTTATCTCAAGAAAAACAATACTTTTGAAAAACAAGCAAATTTTGACGAAAAAGTGAATTATGCTGAGAAGAAACATCAACGGTGGCGTTGTCCTTCTAAGGGAAATTATTATATTTTCAGGTTTTCTCCAAAGTTAAGTATAATGTTAGTTATAATTATAATGAATTTTAAAGGTTATATTGAAGATCTGTTCACTTCTGCTATATCATTTTTGTTTCACAAGAGCTGGAAATCTTCATAGATATCGACGAAGCCATGTTCATCGGCATGCCGAATTTCTACCGCCTAAAATCTTCTTCTGTCATCCTAAATCGTTTCTCGATAACTGAATATTGTGCGCCTTGACTTTGAAGCTAAGAAAAGTGCTGACCATGTCAACTACACTTCCCCCAGTGACCATTTTGGTTTATTGTGTGTATTTCCATTAATTTTTGCTTTGATCTTCGAACTTCGATTGCCTTGCAAAAGCACAACTCAGGGATAACCTTTTTTTAACTAGAATATTATTCATCGCATTAGGTCGGTTTATGTCCCTCTGTGTTTGTGTTTACCTATACAAAGAATAGTTTGGGGTAATTAGGAAGCTCACACACGCCAGTTTTGGTCCAATATTTTACCACATAGAGAACCACATATAAACCCCTTTGCCCCGCCTGTTGTAGGAGGGAATTTGTTATGACTCTCCCATTGAACGGACAATGCCGTTGATGCCGATGGTTGACGAGGTCAAATAGAAACGAGCTCCAAAGTGACGAAATCTTCTCCTGGCCAGGGCTGGAAGCTGATACATGAAGTGCGAAACATCTTCTTCCTCATCTATCGAGGCGCAGCTACTGCAGTCTCCATTGAAACGGAAATATAGCCGCTGTGAGCAGTCTCCAATGACCGGTAAGGACTATTACTGTTGGTAATCACTGCCAACCTTCGACCCACTTGCTATGAGCTTTCTCACACATTATCTTAAGTAGATACTTGTAGCTCATGCTCCATAGACCATTCTCTTTAAAGTATTTTTTTTCCTTGTTCACTCCTCTCTGGAGCATTGGGCCACAAGACTCTTCCATCTCTTTTATATATAGCTGTCACAGTATGCCCAACCTTCTACAGGCCTAAAATATTAAAAAAATAAACCAAAATTTAGAGAAAATTTTAGATATGCAATAAATCCTTTTTTATAAGACTTTGCGAAAATAAAAAGAAAATATATTGCTGAATGGCATCTGTGTTGGATCTTATTAAATATCGTTATCGGGTCGTAAAATATTATTTGTCATAAAGTTTATACATGTCATACGCAACACAAGAAGAAGAAGAAGAAAATAAACTTGCAGCGTGGAAAATCTGGTTATTGTTTAGGCGCCAAAGGATCCACCAATTTTTACATTAGAGAAGTGAAATATAGGTTCCTAAATTTTCGCTACCGACGCAGATTTCAACTGCTTCTTAATGACTACCGCAGAGGCACAAAGACAACAGCTTACATAAAAAACCTTTTACCAGTTCAATGAACGTTTTTAATTTTTAGAGTGTCGAAACATTTATTTTAATACTAGAAATGATATTGGAAGCACAACTAAGTTTTAAGGGTTTTACAGAAAAAGGCCTAACAAGCATTAAATCACATCGGACAATCCAAGAGATGGACTGTGTTAAGGTAATACACTCTAAAAATTACTATGTGAAGCACTGCACTTCTTACGAAGAAGCCAAAAATTTCGTCGATTCTGGGAACGCCTTAACCCATTGCCTCCGGATACCAGTTCCGCCCATACGATTTTGATAAAATTTAATACACGACCTGGAATTGACCCAAAATGATCAAAAACAAATTTCAGCTTTATATCTCTGCACGTCGCTGAGATATTCATTAGGTATTTTGTGCCCATTACGCAGAAATGGTAGCTTTTTTCTATATTTTGTGAAGTGATCAGCTAAACACGTGAACAAAAGAAGTATTGTTTACAGTTGAGTTAGGAGACAGATTTTTGTGAGGTTCTACTACGTTTCGCCACATTTTCCACCTCCGGAAAATTCACAATTTTTGGAGTCTGGTAACTCTAGCCAGATGGCGGAATTTTAGGGTGACCTCCACTAGACTAAGGTAGTTCCATCTTTACCCTAACTATCCCTATCAATGATTTTGAGATATCGCTCCTTCGCTGCAAGAACGTCATAACTCAAAAAAAAAAAGTTTATGGCAACCCTGTGTGTATCTGCATATGATCTTTTATCTGTCAAAACCACTTTGTAAAATATTCAATACTTTGCTCACAAGACGACATGAAACTTTTTTTGATACCTTGAACTGCCTGTAATGGTAAACTTTAAAATTGAATTTTCTCGGAATGATGTAGTTTTGAGTTATGACGTTCTTGCAGCGAAGGAGCGATATGTCTACCACGAACTTTTCTGTGATTTAAAAAAAAATCAGTTTTCATGGGTAAAATTTTACCCAGTAGGCAGCAAAGGGTTAAAAGGCGGGAACTTTTTCCACGCGGAATCGGTATGCTGCCTGAAACAAAAGAAAAAGTCATAGCTAACAATTTAAAATATCTTGAATTAAATACATTGAATTTATTTGTCTAAATGAAGACTCAAAGTTATAAAAAACCTTTGAAATATAATTACATAAATACGCCTGCTTTAGGTAAAGCACATACATACATTTTTAAGTAAGTTTGTTAGTCTTCAATATATTTTCACTACCTTAAAATACTAATTTAAAACTATTTTTCCTTTAAATATCGCAAAAGCGAATTAATTAAACAAACATGCCAAGAGTTTGGAGTTTTGGAGTCTTTAAAGTATCCAGTCTCGTCCAGTTGCGTGCTTAGACGTGCCCCGTCCATTGAGTGTTTCCGAATGCTTTTAAACTCAAACTCGCCATAAAAACTAAACCTCAACTATTCGATACAGCCGCACTGGCGCACATTTGCCGACGTTTGGCCATGAAAAGGTCAAATCTTCAAAGCGAAATGCCAAAAAATGCAAACGTAAAAGCGTCCAAAAAAGCCTTTGTGCCAGCGACCTCGTTACGAAGCGGCGTTTAGGTGCCAGCTACAGCACATAAAAATGTTGCCACCTTTGCGCCAACGCATAATGAGCGCCCACTGTGCCGCCGCCTGAAATAAACTTGAAATTTACACCACTTCCGTGTATGTGAGAAATTTATTTGCATTTTTATTTTTTTATTTATTTATTTATTTAGCCAAACAACTTTGCTATCGCCACACACTTACTCGCGCGCACACACACACACACACTCATACATATGCACGCAAATTCCAGCACTAACCCTAACCTCAATTTTGTGGCATACCGCAGCGCGCAGCAAATTCAAGTGAACACAAAATTTTTGCCACCTGCGTGTGGAAAATAAACTTTTCCCTTTCAAACAACCATTTTCGTTGTTGTTATTGTTGTTGTTTGGTTTGCGTTTCCCCCCAATTTCGAAACGACTGTGTCTAATGCTCGCCGACTCGCCTGCCTGTCGGTTGGTTCGGCCGCCTCGAGTGCTTTAATTGCTGACTAATTAGAATGAAGTGCCCAGTTACGGCACTAAGCATCGACACCGCCGTTCGCACTCCGCCCACATGCGCGCGCCCCAACAACAATGAGTCGAACAATGCATAAATTCGCACCTTTACGACGCGACCAGCCAAAAACGGCCGACAGCAAGTGGAAAGCGCTAAATTAGACGAGTGGTTTTCTC
The DNA here is from genome assembly GCA_963668005.1 of Melieria crassipennis. Classification (NCBI taxonomy): domain Eukaryota; kingdom Metazoa; phylum Arthropoda; class Insecta; order Diptera; family Ulidiidae; genus Melieria; species Melieria crassipennis. The sequence goes on from OY764962.1 coordinate 42,615,849, forward strand.
TACTGCTGCTTCTTCTTCTTCTTCGCGCTGGTATTTCAAATTTCGTGGCCTTTTTTTATATTTTTTGGTTCGAGGTACAACTTTTCGTACTCTCGAAAAGGCAAACGTCAAAAATACTAAAACGATGGATTTGTTAATCGCATGCGGCATCAGCATTAGCGGCCGCCAGCAACAACAACAACAACAACAACAATAACAACACCGACAACCACGCAAGGTGCTGGCAAAATATGCAGCAAACGGACGGACGCACGAACGCGCGGCCCACACAGCGCCGGCTGACACTTGCGGCGCGAACGGATTAGGCGGTGGCGATAAGCACGACGCGACGTCGCCGCCGTCGTCGCTGTGCGCTAACGCTAAGCCAAGCGTTAAGCGAGCCATGGCGTGAGGCAGCGCTAAACCCGCGATTGAAGCCGCCGCACCGGTCGCAACGCGCACGGTGGGTGGGCATGGCAGGGCGATTAACGAAATTTGCAAGGCGATTAGGAGCGAAATTTTGCGATAAGCATCTTTTTGAAAACAGGCACTGGCGCAAATTGTTTGGAAATTAAATTATTTCGGGACTTCAAGTGCCGCCTGCATGTCGGCAAGTGCATTTTTTTACATGTTGCCGCATGGTGTGAACAAATTGGGTAATTAAATTAGAACGAGCGAAGGGAAAATGCAGAGAACATCGGAGAATGAGTGCAAGTGCAGTCGAGTTTGAATTACTAGGGTTATCGAAGCTCAGTGATGAGTGTATTGGATCAAAAGCCAAGGAATCATGAGTTCGTATACTAAATGCATTCGACACGGCATTGAAAACTTTCGACTTCATGACTTTTATTACATAAATAAATAGCAACCATGGTTAGGTTAACCCTTTCCGAAAATTGCTACGATATATCGCACAATTTATGGCACATTACAATGCACATCAAAGTAAAGGACTTTTGATTACCTTTAAAGTGGGGTTCTTCTCTTTCAAATCGGAGCCATATTATAAAAAATTGAATTTTTCGAAATTTTTCTTTTTGACCTCTCATTACATTTGTAATATATATTTGCACCACAAATATTTTATATTATGTTATGTTTTTTTTACTGAAAGATCACTCTTCTTTACTTATACCAAAAAACAAAACAAACATTTCATGAATTGTTACTCTTTTGCGGACCAAAGTACGATATATCGTACAAAATTGACTGAGCTAATTCTAAACCTAAATGATGTTTTTGATATTTGGTTGAATTTGGTTACTAAAATGTTCGAAAAGAGTCAATATTTTGAAGGAAACATTTTTACCTCAAGAAATGCGGAAATGGACTAGAAAGGGCTAAGTTCTTATGTTTCATCGTCCATAACGTAGCAATAAAATTTTGTAAAGAACTGCTCATACAACTTTCTAGCTCGCTTTTTGGCCTCATTTTCCTTGTCATTCGCTTCTTTTCGGAACTTTCTGCTCTCTATATGATTTGAGTTGAGCATTATTTTTAGTTTTTTGGCCAAAACTTTTTGATATTCCCACTATGGATGCTGTATCACGGACGGATGCATTCGGGTTTTTCTTAAAATGCGCCTTCACTGCATTGGCAAAATTTTCGTTGGCAGGACCAGCCTTTCTCCCAGAACCTGAAACCCTCTAAACAGGAGGTGTTCTTTAAACTTTTTGACAACCCTTTTCACCGTTGCCACACCGACATCAACTTGTTTTTCTACCCTTTTTTGGGTCCATGTAGGATTTTCATTCAAAGTGTGCACAAGTTTTTTTCGCTCCTGAATTTCGTTCGCTGTTATTTCGCTCGAGAGCTAAAATCAAATGAAACTAAATGCAATTAGTTTTTATGAAGTTTAAGCTTTTTGAAAAAGCAAAGCCTACTGTTGAGGTGCGCTCACAAAAAATTTAAAACATCAAAGAAGAGGGATCAGTTTTTTCGTGGACACTCCTTACTAGAGCGATTGTTCAACTTGTATACAATGAAGTCTTCGAGTGTTGCCCCAACAGTGTGGCAAGACCACTGCTCTCCTGTTTTCGATCAAAAAATCTATTACTACTACTTTAACCGCTAGTAACTACAACTAATTCTATTCATGTTTCAATGTCAATATAAATAACTGAATGAATATAAAATATTGTTTACCTTTTATCTTAATGCGTTAAAATTAAAATAAATGTAACGGTGGAAAAACTAATTTGCCTATAAAAAATATCTTTACCAAACACGTCTGATTGCATTGATAGTTCACAAAATATTAACCCTTTCGCTATTTTGTTGCCATATGGCAACATGCTAATTTGTGGACGTCTGCATCCTCTATGGTTGCAAGAATACATTTTTTTGTTGGTCTTTAGAATATTTTGAAGTTTTAGGAAAAATACGAAATTAATAAACTGAATATTTAAGTTTAAAGAATAGAAGTATACACGTTTTTTAAATTGTATATCTTGACATAGTAAAGGAAGAAGAAGCAGAAAAAATTAGAGAACTTTTTAATTTGACGTTTTCTTTCAATTTAGATATTTTTTTTTTAATTTTGGCTGAAGTAAATGAAGAAATATTTACATTTTCGCTACGCGTAAAAAGTTTTATGTTTAAGTAATTATTATTTGCTCTCATAGAAAAACACTCTAAAATACAGGGTCCGAGTATAAAAATTAAAAAATGTCTTATGGAATGTTGCTAATATAACCACATAGAAGCCTAAGACGTAAAATTTAAAATTTTAACTTTCCCCAGTAAAAACCTGTAGCGAAAGGGTTAACACATTTCAATCGCTCTGACAAATAAATTTGCGTGTATCCACAAAAAGGGAATTTCCCTAAATTTGTGATATGAACATATTCCGCAAAAATTAAATTTGACAAAAAGAGCCCAAAAGATTTTGAATCGTGCTAAATGGAATAACATCGTGTAAAAAATTTTAGAACTTATTTATTTCCAAACCGTGTTAAATCAAAACCGTATAAGAAAAGACCGTGTAAAAACAGTATTAGGTTGTTCGGTAGCAGTTTCGCATTGAAAGTCCTTAAGGATAAACTTTCCACCATATCCGCAACATAGCCACTTTAACTAACCAATCAGGATTTTTGGGGCCATTTTTCATAACTCTTGCTCATACATGGGCCATTTTTCTTATACAATTTAACGTGCGTGGCCGTCTAATCCTCTCAGCCAGCCTTCGTTAAGGGAGCCAGCACCACGATTGTGTTAACCAGATTTTTCTAGAAAAGTAAACCGTATACAAAAGAACTTTTCTTTTCGGCTGTTCTTACTTTCCTCATCTGACAAAGTTTTGTTTTGGGCGGACGAAAAACGTAAGAAAAAACCAATACAGTACACTCTTTTCTTTCTTTACAAAAAGTCATCAAACACAAATAAAGGTAACCAAGTAACCAAGCGCAAAAAAAATTAACCTATTTTGGTTAAATGTAACCAACTGGGGTAACTGTAGCCAGCACCTCAAACATGGTTTTATAGAAGTCAGCTCGAAGAAAAGCAAAGCATTAACTTAGTTCTTAATGGATACGAAAGTTAGGAAACATGGCTCAAACGAATACTTAGGGATCGTTGACTTGAACCCACTTAGGTCAAACGAGGCCTGGTCATTAAGTAATAAGACTGATTCTATTGCAGCGCATGTGGTAAACCTGCGACCTTGACATTCTCTTCCCCTTCCCCGGCATCCTTCCCCTCTGCATTGATATATTTACCATCGCTCTAGCTTGTTTAGTTCGCCTGCTGTGTCGTGTTTAGTATACGTGTGTTGGTGGTGCTCGTCACGAAAATGGAGAAACGAAATCAAGAGCCGTTTTTGATAGCCGTGGAATCGTCCACAAAGAATTTGTTCCATCGGGGCAAACCGTAAATCAAGTCTACTATCGCCAAGTACTCGAAAGATTGCGAAAACGAGTGAACATGGTGCGCCCAGACATCGCTCGTAACTGGATCCTTCATCACGACAACGCGCCGTGCCACACCGCCCTCAGCGTGTTCCAGTATTTGGCCTCTAAAGGGATCGCCGTGCTGCAACAGCCGCCTTATTCGCCCGATAGTTATGTCACCCTGTGACTTTTTTTGTTCCCTAGAACAAAATCGGTGGTCAAAGGAACCCATTTTGAGTCGATTACGGACATCCAGGCGGCCGTGACGAGGGTACTCGCGGACATCCCAGTCGAAGCGTTCCAGAAATGTTACGAAGCATGGAAAACGCGCTGAAATCGTTGTATAGCTTCCCAAGGGGACTACTTTGAACGAAATGGCAGAGTTGTAGAATAATTTTTAAATATACGGTTTTTATGGAATCAGTCTCATTCCTTAATTCTCACACCTCGTAGGTGCTCCAGAAAATTTCCACAGTGAGAGCTTTCCAGCGCGTTCAGGTGCCATCTTCAGCAAACTGTAGTCAATGTTAGGACTATGTTTGATGATACCTGAAGTTTCCATGTCTCGTCCCCATTCCAGTCAGTTGTAGTGGTACCAATCTATGTGCCACAATCTGAAACTTCCATAATGAAAACTAAAACTTCTCTTCTCTCAACGTTCAGTGACTTACTTAGATTAATGGTGAATAGTCTAGAAGTCATTTTCTGGTTTTCCTCTTTCAGTGACACAGGCAAGGTGTATTTTGGCAGGTTCGAACCCCTCCCCCAAATATATGTTTCCTACCAAAATTATGGGTAAGATAGATATGGTTTCAAGTGGTGATGGCCTCAAAAATGATGTATGGAAAATAAGATTCTGTGTGCGCCACTGTCATTCTTCATTTATTGATGCATAGAGCGCAACTAATCTTTACCGTCGACTCGATCTTTCAGTTGTCCATTGAAACTATAATAATTAATTATTTTTATTTTGATTTAGAATCTTGCCAAGAACTGAGAACTTGTATTACATTTGTCAAATGTCATCGCAACGATAATTTCGGAATATTTACAATAAAAAACCAATATGTATTTTAACATTTGGTTTAGTACTTATACAAGATATACGTATGTGACTGTATATGTGAAGTGAAAGGACAACCATATCGTGACGTTGAAGCGATTCAATAGGCGACGATTGACATTTTGAAGACAAAACAGATGGCCTCAAAAAATCATTCAATGATCTAATTGATTGTGCAAAACGTTGTATCGAAGCAGAAGGAGACTCTTTTGAATAAAATAATTGAATTTTGTCTTTGAACAGTCTTGTTTTCCATGGGAAAAACCTCGGCCGAAAAAAGACCTAACTTTAAAGATTTATTTTACGACTATGCTAAAACTTGGAAGATTTCTTTACAGAGGGTTTATTGAACAAATATTGGATGGGTATTGGTAAGCAACATATAGCCACAAAAATCTTTGGTAATGCGAAGGTTAAATTGAATTTTCCTTTCGCAAGGTGCACCGCTGTTAGGAAGGAATCTCTGTTTTCTCTTATCACATTTAAAGGCTTAGTCAAGTGTCCGTTCTATGTCTCTGTCTGTCTGGAAGAGGGCTACAAGTTGATGCTTGCCATTTTTTTTTCTAAAAGCACCCGTCAATCTGCTCGTAAATTCATGTTATTTCGTCCACGACCGACATATTTAGTAACCTGACATAGGCGCCACCTGAAATCACTTCCTCAAGTAGACAGTGACCAGCGAACATCGCTGCGCATTCAAGCTGGCAACCACCCCAAACCCCCCGCGCAACAGCCAAATATTGTTTACAATTTCAACAACTGGTCGTCAGCGAGCTGACTGTTTTGGCAGCCTGAGCGTAGCTCATAAATTACGCATTATTAATTGCGAAAAGTGCGCCGGCAACCCTTCCATTTCGTTTGTATTGCACGCGGCTTTTCATTTCCGTTGCGAAAGGGTTGCCAGCTTTCACTTTGGGCTGCCGAATGCGTGACAAAGTGCGCTTAATGGCGCGCTGACGCTGAGTGCGCGCTCGCTCAATAGTCAGCGACGGCAATAGCAACGACAACAATAACGACAGCGGCAGTAGCGGCATTTACCGCATGGCAAATTACCACTCAACGCAATTTGTTTGCGCGTAAATGCTCAAATTTATTTGAATGCAGCGCGCCGCCGCCCCGCCCCGCCTTCTTATTCCCAGCAGCGTCGACAGCCGCACAATTTTAACCCTTTTATGGGCCGAGCTGTTGGATGTGTGCGCTTTGGTTGGTCGATTTCGGTTGTTATTATGGTGCTGCCAGTTCTATTGCTACTGCTGCTGCGCCTATGTTGTTTTTGTTGTTGTTTGCTGCTGTTATCGTCGTTGTTGTTTATTAGCTATGAAAATTTATTCATGGGCCATAAACGTTATGCGTTGACTTTTGTTAAGTTGTGACAATTTGTGTGCGCCAAAGTTGATTTGTAGTTGTTATATTCGACTTTCGAGGTGGTGGGTGTGGCGCGAGGGCGAGTGCCACAACGAATGAGTGCACGAATGAGTTGGAGCAGATACTGGCGCAGCAAAAGCGCAAGCCAAGGGGTTAAATTGAATGAATGAATTATGTCACACAACCGTATTTACAAACAAATGTAACCTACAATAGTCAACACATATACTTACCTACATATATAAGTATGTAAATATAGCTGTTAGTTGAATAAATAATTGGCGAGACCATATTTAGTGACAACTGTCAAAGTAATGCCTCAAGATGCATGACGAGTTGGTCGGTTCTCAGCGAAATGTGCTATAAATACTAACAACAAAACTATTAGATACAAGAAACCACAATTTCATGTGACATACAAAAAAATGTCCAATTATATTTAAGTAAGTAATAAGCAGGTTCAAAGGTTCTAACGCACTTCCATACATCTTAAATGCATGAATTCTGTTAAACGCGATCATATACAGGGTGCCGCTACTTTGAGTTGCAACAGGACCTGAATTTTTACTATTTAGTAGAGAGATAGTGGCTGCTTCGAAGCATTACTTAGGCCATTCAGACCCTTATCTTTCTTCTCTCTTCTATCTATTTTATATATATAAAAGAAAGTGGATGTATGTGTGTAAGCGCATCACGCTCAAACGGACCGGCCGATTTCCATGGGGTTTTCTTTGTTGGATTTGTCTTTAGTCAGTTCAGGCTTACGCGAAAAGAAAATTCCGGAAAATCTATTGGAAAAGTCAAAAAATGCCTGCCATATTTGACCGTGAATTCTCAATATTTTCAGACGATAACTTTGGAACCATAAGTCACACATGAATTAAATTCACTACGAACTTACTATTTAGTCATATCTTTCGACAGAATGAATTGTGCGAGTATTGGACCAGGGGGTGTGGCACCACCCATACAAGCCAAATCTTAATAATGGGATATCTTTGAAATTGTAAGTCGCACAGCATTGATATTTAGTACCCGTCGTCCCATAGATGAGTCATTCTGCTGGTAAGATTTGATGGACGTTGGACAAGGGGCGTGGCACATTTTTTGTTACCCAAATATTTTGCTAAACTATAAGTCGGTCAGCAATGAAACTTAGTACAAACCTACCATTTCCCCTTTCGACAGAGGGCATTGTGCTGGTATTGAACAAGGGGGCGTGGCACCGCCCATATAATTTCAATCTGGTTTAAGCGCAGTCCATTTCTTTACTGAAACTTAGCAGCAACATTGCTGATTTGAGGGCCTCGATTGCGTTAATCATTAGCTCCCTCCTCTTCCTTTAGTTGGCTTTCTTCGTCAATTTGCATCGCCATAGATGCGCCATCTCGCGTATTTCATTATAAAAAAAAAAATGTCATGCGAGACGAAGTTCGCCGGGTCAGTCCTCTTATTAAAAACAAATAGTTCGAGATTCCAATGAAGCTTAGTAAACTGGCTTATGAGTCCAGCTAGATCCTCCTAGATTGTCGAAGAACAAGTAACCCAAGTGAGTTCTTCTTTTCCTAGAGAGTGCAGCACAGAGAGTGCAAAACAGACCCAAACTGTGTGCGTGGGCATCTACAGGACAGTGACTCGTCAGAACATCAAATATGATTCTCAACTGTTTTTTTTTTAGTGGGAGCTGTTCTCAACAACGTCAGAAATGTTGATTTTTTTTAACGAGCCAACGCGCGTGGGATAACCGATAAATGGGAGGCATTGCGCTGGTGCAGAAAGGATATATGGGTTAGGAAAAAGGATGTTGGGTGAAGAATTTATCGACTCCTGCCTTGAACCCATCAAGATCATAAGTGCTGAGGAAAATATCTGCAGGGAGACCATTTCACAATCGCGCTGTACGGGCCAGAAACGAACTTTCCCTGAAGTGCGTAGGCGCTGAGTTGTAAGAAGATTGATATTCTTACGAACCAGTATCCCGTGATTGCAATACCGAGAGACACAATTACACCGAAGTTCAGTTTTACTAAAAGATTCAAAACAGAACTTTTTAATAAAGCAAGCTGGGTAGGTATATCAGAAACATATCTGATAGATAAGTATAAGATATCCTGGTACACGGGTGGCTCCTTAACGGAGTAGGGTACCGGAATCGGAGTATATGGGCCGGGGATTAGATATTCGGAACCTACGGGTAAGCAGACCACCATCTTCCAGGCGAAAATATACGCCATCGAAAGGTATGCTCACTTCAATCTAGCGAGGAAATACGGGAACCGAAAGATAGCGATCCTCTCTGATAGTCAAGCAACAATCAAGGCACTAACATCGTGCCAGGTATCCTCGAAACTCGTTTCGGATTGCCTTGAAAAGCTAAACGAACTCGGCTTGTATAATCAGGTATGGGTCCTCTGGGTTCCGGGCCATGCTGGGATTGAAGGAAATGAACAGGCCGACAAACTTGCATGAAGGGGAGCATCCACCCCTTCGTTTGCCCAGAACCTTTCTCTGGGTTAGGAAAAGGAGCCTTATCCATCCTAACCAGAAATGACGAGATAACCAACAGGAATAAATATTGGGAAAATCAATCAGGTCTGGAACATTTCAAAGAGGTTTTCGGGTCGTACAACAAAAAAAGATTCGGGAATGTTGACAGGGCATTGTAGATTGAACTATCATCTGACTAAACTAGGCATTCGTGGACACGGACTGTGTAGGTTCTGTTTGCAAGAAAATATGCCCTGCGCTAATGCACAAACGGAGGAAGCACCTGGGGGACTTCATTATACCAGGTGCAGATTGGGTTTCCAAAGGTTTAGGCAGTATACTAAAATTCCTCTTGGATTCTGGACTTACTGACGAACTGTAAGGTCCAAGAAGGGGGCTCAAGAGATCTTTTAGGTCGCAGTGCACTTTCCCCCGCAAATAATAATTTACATAACGGGCCTAACTTTGTCTCATGCATCAACCATAACCTACCTGCATACCTTCGAATCAGACACACAAATTGTCGTCCCTTATTTGACGTTGTTCAAGTCCGGCCATAAACACAACACCCTCAATCGTCCCAACCCTGGACCGACTAAACGCAATTGACTGAAAGAAATGCACTTCTTTGCCAGGCTTTGTCGATTTGTCAGCCCGAATAGTTGTCAAATATTTCCCGCCAACTGGCACTCAGCTCATAGCCGCATGAGTGGTCTAGGCGCATGGTGCTGCCACAACTGGGCTTCCGTACTTGGAAGTGCATGACAAATTACGCGCACGTCCCGCGTATGCAAATTGGCGGCAGCATAATTGACGTCGACTACCGCAAATGCTCGCCGATCGATCGATGCGCAGCCAACGAGCGTGGCACCCAAAAATGTTGCACGTATTGTCGCTTCACGCCTGAATGTCTCTCGAACGGCTTATCGCGTGATAGGATCACATACTACCGCGCACCGATGCGCCGATCGATGGATCGACAGTCTGTGCGATTTCCCATTCGCCGTTCGATGCGTTTCATATTTCTGTGCAATTTGGCGCGTTCCGGACGATCGATCAGCTGGAACCGGCCGATCAATTAGTCCGATATGCGTTCACTTGCTCGCGGCTGTTGTTGGTGTTGTTCTTGTTGTTGTGTTGCATCTTTTGTTCGCATTCATTTGCATTTACTCGCCTTTTTGTCGGTTTCATTGCATTTCATTTCGTTTCGTTTCGATTTTTCGTTCTTTAGTGTTGTTTGTTGTTGTTGTTGCTTCTGTCGCTTTGTTAATTTTAATCGAGCGCATTTATTGCTTCCGAGTGGTTTCCATTTGCATTGCGCGGCCGCAGTGATGCGTTGCTGCCCCTTCGTCGGCTGCGTGCTGGCGAACGCAGGCGTTGCGGTCACGTCAGTTGGTGAGTCGCGGTGGCTGGGCCGTAATTAAATGCAATAGCCAAAGTGCTACGCGGACTGTGCGGCAAGGGGGGAGCGGCGAAAAGGAAGCACACAAACGGCGGAAGGAGGACAGCGATGAGCGGGAATGGGCAGTTTTTATTTTCCCAGCATTAAGCGAAGCCACTTCAGCAGCAGCAGCAGTGCCGCCAACACAATTGCTTGTTGCCGCTGACAGTTTAATTCCCCCCCCCCCGCCCCCCTGCGCCACACGTCCTTTGTTCGGCGACAATTTATAAACCTGCCGACAGGCGGACGCTGGCATTCAAATGTCGGCGCGCCCGCTCAATCAGCTCAAACTCTGGACCGTTGCAGGCAACGTCGTCCTCGCCGCCGTCGTCGTCACCGCTCATTAATGCGCGCCTGGAACGCACCAATTCAGCGAAAGAGTGAAATTTTTATTTGTTGGAATTTTGTGACGTTGTTTGGTGTCACTTTGATAAGTTGCCACTGTTCGCCGTTCGCCGCTTCATTCCAGCTGCATTGCTTTATTCTTTTGTTTTTTTTTTGTTGGTTCTTATTTTCGTTGTTGTTTTAGGTTTAGCCGCATTCAAAAATTGCTTAGCCAATTTTTCGCCAACACAATTGGATTGCGCGAAATTCCAGCGTTGATTTGCCTGACACCACTCAGCCGCGCTGGCGTCGCCGCCGTTTGGGCCGTTGGCTTCTTCGACCTGACTACTGTTGCAAATTGTTGTTGGCGATTGTTGCCAGACAAACGATTCAATAATTTCGAAATTGCCGTCTGCCAGCGCTGACTGTCGCTTTGGCATTTCGTTCGGCGGCAGACATCGACAATTGCCGCCTGACAGCTTAAATACATAAAGACGCGTTGTTTCGGCTGCAATGCCGCAGTATTGGATCTCTTGATCTGTGCCTAGAGTTGAGTGTTCAAGGAACTAGAATCGTTTTAAGTTGCTTAAATTTGACGTGATTGAAAAATTAAGGAAAAGTAGACTCCGAAACTCCATTACAGGTGAACGTAAACATAATTTGGGGCCTCGAGAATAATTTAAAATTTTTTTCTGAGCAAACATGAGTAGTGTTCAAATTTGACTGACGTATTGTCAAGATGTCTATCTATTTAGCCAAGTCTAGTCCTTATAGCCCAGTTGGTGTGATGACATATCTTGTCATCTATTTACACTTTCCTTAGCTACTATAGGAACTGTTCAGGCGTCCTTATGACAAACCATTGCCCATTTTCAGCATTAATCTCTTCCCACGCGCACTCATTGGGAATCAGAAAATAACTAACGCGTAGTTTAAAATCACTTGACAGCAGAATTTACACTTCCTTTGGTATACGATGTGCACTATTGGGCCCAAACTTGTGTGTTCCCACATGCTTGAAATCGCATCTAGACCCGTTCAAACTTCAATACTCTCTCCCACTTAAGAGAGAGTTTTAAAGTTTGTGTGCCCACAAAAGTCTGGTACCGCAAAAGCTCTCTCCAAGTTCTCTTTTAGACACGCCTTCTTCAATTGGTCACACCAACAAACAACAGCGTCTTCTGAACTTAATTCTTCCGTCGACAACACGGTGTCCTTTTTAACTGCAAACCTTTAACTATCGCATGGAGCATCTAATGGAAGGTTGTGAATTTTATGGGAATCAAAAGTAATCGTATGCGAGAGAGAGATTCGTACGAGATTCGATCTTAGGTGTAAGATCTAATGACGGGCATCGTAAGCAACCACATCACGAGTATCAGCTTCAAGGTAGAATTAAGATCTACATACTTTAACCCTTTACTTACTTTTTACTTTTTATTACTTTTTGGTATGTAAATCATGAAACACTTCTTTAAGAAGTGTGCACACGACATTTGAAGGTGCCACGCCTCTTTGTTAGAGTTCTAGAGCTACTTTTGAACAATTTTAGCTTAAAACGGGTTGAATAAATTTTGTATAAATATTTTTTAATTGCAGAAAAATTATCTAATATTTACGGAAAAATACAAAATTATTGCTTTCTGATTTTATTCAACCATTATTAAAGAAACAGGGTTTTGATCAAACGCGCCAAATTCGTAGACTTCAATTAAAACCCAAACTTTCGCTGCAAATTATTGGAAATTATTTTGCGGATAACAGTAAAATTTTTGTAATTTTCTTTGAATTCACTTCTAAAAATATTAATTTTTTGGTGCCTACTTAAATTAAGGCCATAAATTAATCGTAGCTTTTGCTAGGTATAAGATGACAAAAAGGTGAAGTTTCTCTATCGCAACTTTGGGGTCGAAAGGGTTAAGTTAATTCGCACCAATAGCTCATCGAATGTAATGACTCATCATTTCATAGCAGTTACTATTGACTTTTGATGAGGATCAGGTATTATATCAAATAGACAAGACCGATAGACCTACTTTTTGCAGTCAGTATGTGGAACCTAAATTCGCTAGGATTGTTATCTAATTTAAATTAAAATCATCGATTGTTCATAGTTATTGTTTTTTCTAACAAAAAAATCAACAACTTATTAGATTACATTAGTAAGTACTTCTTTTCTAGCCAGAACTGGCTCAGGCTTCGTCCAGTCTTGCCAGATACCTGAAATGACTTCTTCCTGAATCTTAAAAAAATGCCAAAATTTCCACCCAAAAGTTTAAAAATCTCCTAAAATTGTTTTATAATTTGCGTAATTTTTAAGGAATGTAACTTCTCATAAAATAATAAAAATATATACATATCGTTTTTTTAATGCCGCCATTTTTTTATTCATCTTGAGCTTAACAACAAAAACTTAACAAATTTTTGACTGACAAATTTTTAACACAACAGGGTGCTTTGACTATTAAAAAGTTGCAAAAAGTGTTCCAATACATCATACTTCGTTATCCAAAAATCTCCCAAAAATCCACTAAGGATCCGAAAAATTCCCTAACATAAAATATAAATCTCCTAAGCTTTCTCCTAAACAATTCTTCCTCCTAAAAATTCTCCTAAAATGCCAAGAATCTCCTAAATCTAGGAGGAAATCTCCTGATCTGGTAACACTGGCTTCGTCGTCTGCTATGAGATATAGTATCTCAATAGACTAAAGTGTGACTTGGAGTTTCAACCGTTGGCATTTTATTGGATCAAATTATTTCGAATTCGGATTATGAAGGAGGTCCTATTGTGATGGAGGCCGCATGTCCTTGAGACACTAAATATTGTGTTGTTGGGCAATTATTTCTTTAAAGATTTGTCTTGGCAAGCCATTGAAAATCACGCAGGATGTGTTCCGCTGTTTCCTCCACTTAATTACATGTTCTATCTTCTGTTCTAATGTTCTATCCAGGAAGCAAGTCTCGATCAGTCGAATACCAGTTATATTGAGCTTCAAGAGATGCCTGGATCTTCGGCACAATAATAAATTTGCTTGCTTGCCATCTTCGAAGTTCTTTCAATTATCATTAGCTTTATTATTACGCCCACTTAAGTCAACGCCCCCGGCGGTATTATTTAATTTTTGAAAACGGAAAAGGTCAAATTGGTCCATACGGTGCTCGATCGATGACAATCGCAGATCGATCACTGCTGTGATGAAACTCCAAATAGTAACTAACTGCAATACTAACATTTTTGTATACATTCCGGTTACTTTGTACGACAGAAATCTACCTCCATAAGATAGAAAATGGCCCAAGCAGAGTCATCAGCAAGGTTTATTTTAGAGTCCCCAAATTTCTCTCTTATGCAAATGAGCAAACGCGTTCAAGTATTTTTCGAAACAGCCAAAGAGTCGGAGTCACAGTTCGGCGCGACAGTGGCCGGTGCGGCAGACAATGGCAATTAATTTAAATAAACTGGACACATCGGACTTGTGTACACGCACCCAAGTGACTTTATTCTTTTGTCTTTGCCAAGCGAAGCTGCTCCTCCCAAATTGCAGTCAAGTGCAGTGCACATTCCGCCGACGACGGCGACGACGATGGCAGCATCCGCGCCGTTTGCAGTGCGGACGATCAAAGTGCCACCGCAATTGTGTTCGGGTGTCGATTGGAATTTTAAACGGCGCGCATATATTTAAGTCGCCGCTGAAGCGCTCCGCCATCCGCGCCGCTGCGCCGCGTCGAAAACGCTTTCGACTTGATTTTATTGCGCTGCCAGCGTCGAACATGTTCACCAATTTAAATCGATGCTCGTTGGCGGTGTTTCGTGTTGTTGCTTTTTTGTGTGCAGCAATTGTCATGGCTATTGTTCTTGTCTGTGGTGTTGTTATTGTTGTTGTTGTGGGCCAACCAAATTATCCTTTTTCACACACAGCGCGCGCACACACACGTCACCGCTGTCGCCGCGGTCGCGTTGACGTTGATGTCCGCATCCGCATCCGCGTCCGCGTCGTAGTCGATGTGAATGGGGCTGAGCATGTGGCCGTCGCGTCGGTCGGGCGATTATAATAAACGGCGACATTAAAATGTATCCAAAACTTGCAGCGCCACCCGTCGATTTTCCGTTGCAATCGCAATTTGAATTATTAAGCAAGCAAAACAACAACAAGCAACATTTGGCGTGCGACACATTGCAATGCAGAGCGAATGTCAACAACCAAAACAGTGGCCACAACTAATCCAACAAATACAAACTGAATGTGACAACAACAAAAACAACGACAGCAACAATACTACAATTACAACAGCGTGCGACAACAACGCAAATCGAACTCGACATCGAGGGACGCGACACATGTGGAGAGATCGTCGCTGTCATTCGCACAGTCGATTCGGCCGTTGTCTTTGTAGACGTGGAAATTGGCAAAAGTCAATCAATTGAATTGCCTAGCGCTGGCATGTGCGTCACATACACACGTACACACATACTTGGCCGCCCTACCACACCCGCCTTCGACTCGGCCGCTGCTCGCAAACACCTGACGGCGTATCGGCACGCAGGCGAGTGGCATTCAGTTGCAGTGCCACGGCGCAGTCGAAATTACAAGTTGTCAAAAGATGTCAACTCTACTGGTCATTCACACACACACACACACACGCACATATGACCAGTTGGTATGTGCACAGCTGGCCGCATTGCATTAGTCGGCAACGAAAATTGGATAATGCGTTGAACAACGACGAATACGAATTCGAAAACGGCCGCTGACATTATGACAATTGCGACAATTTGCATGTCGCGCACATCATTCACTTCTGCTGCCATGCTCGACGTGCCTATCTGTGCGCTTTGCCTGTCGCTTAGATAACACCGTGCAACAACAAATTTTACACACGAAAAAATTAATATACTTGCGAAACTAGGGGCCAAATGTAGTAAAACTGCGTTTTTAGTTTTTCTCTCTGAAATCAGGATTTTTTTTAAAAGAACTTTGAAGTTTGAAGGACATGTTTATTTCAAAAAATTATTTTAAAAATTGAGCGCATTGTAGAATAACAATATGGGTATCAAATGAAAGAGAAAACTCCTTAGAATCATAGAAAATTTAATGTTTTGGTGCAAAAGGACGAAGAGGTCGTTTTAAAACTTTATCCTTGAATATCCTTGAAAATTTCCAATATTTTTTTTTGAAAAAATATATCCTAAACTTATGAAGTTAGAAGGACGAAATTCAAGGATGTAGTAGTGTACATATTAGTCCTTAAGTTATATTTTTTCAAAAAAAAAATTATTGGAAATTTCCAACGATATTCAAGGATAAAGTTTTAAAAGGAGATTTCCAATACCTCTTCGTCCTTTTGCACCAAAACATTAAGTTTTCTAAGATTCTAAGGATTTTTCTCTTTCATTTGATACCCATATTTTTACTCTACCATGCGCTCAACTTTTAAAATAATTTTATTAAATAAACATGTTCTTGGAATTTCAAAGTCCTTTAAAAAAATCCTGACGTCAGCGAGAAAAACTAAAAACGCAGTTGTACTACATTTGGCCTCTAGTTTCGCAAGTATATCGATTTTTTTGGGTGTTTTGAAATTTTTTGATTTTTGTCGCACGGTGTAATAATAGAACAGTCCCACATGCGACTGTGTGTGTGTGTGTGTACATGTGGGGGCACAAATCCATCGCCGCTCTGTAGTCTGCACCGCCTTCGAAGGAACAAAAAATGCACTTCGTCAGATCATTCAGCCGGTGCGCTAACAGGGATTTTTAGTTTTGAAGAATATTCACCAAATCCTTTCGTGCTGAAAAGGACTCTTTGCTATAGTTATTCCAAAGCCAGCAATTCGCCTTCTCAAGCAATTTTATTTTCAGTCCTTACAGATAGAGCAATCTGAGAGAAATGAAGTATTTGAAAATCAGTTGCAGCAAATCATTTCAAAATTTTAAGAGAAACTTTCATGTAAACTTTTAGTAATCTTTTGTTAATAAATCCTTCACTTGTATTCAAGAATCATACTATCACAATTTTTACGAATGGCTCAATGGCAGTGAAGTAGGTGATGGTAGTTGGTATTCAAGAATGATACCATTAAGTTTTTCAGTGTCTCGAGTTGAGACAAAACTAAGCTTCGAAATAGCAATTTTTGTTGAGAGCTGGGCAGCGTTCATAAAAATTTAGTCAGAAAATTATAAGCTTAAAATTACAAAGTATGTATATTGTATGTATACATGTATGTATGTAAGTACATAGGTATATTAAGTGCCTTTAGTTCTTATATCGGCAGAAATAACAACATGAAATATGGCCCGTCCTTCAATATTTAGATCTCCCCACCTATATCATTTCGGTATCTCATTCATAGACGCGAAATCTCTGAGTGTTAAAACACACATGTAGCATTGACCAATTGTAGACCAACTCAGCATCACTAATTAATAGGCAATTCAGATAACTACTCAATCTAGGCCGGAATTCCATTAGAGAGAGAGAAATACTTAAAGACTGCGGTTGCCACATAATGACTCTGCCGGGGTTGTCGATCCGAGGAAGAAGAATAATTGACGCTGCACTTTTTGTAGCAATGACCGTCTCTGGGCAGAAGAAGAAAAAAATTCTTTTTTTAATTCGAGCTTTCAATTCTAGAAATCAGAGATAGCGAGGTTCATATTGGAATCCTCGTTGTACCCAGCGCCATAAAAGGGAAGTCGCATCATCAGTTTCCTTCTTTTTTTTTCTTAAGGGGGTCCTCTACTCTTCAGGCAAGAAATTGAGCTGTTATTTGGGGAATTAATTACGAAAGATCTACTGCATACAATTAACAATTTTTTTTTTAATTTTTAGAAATACATGTTTTGACTTTAAATTTTCATTTTTGAAGAGGAAAAAAAACTCCCGCGACCTTGAAATGTCATTGATGACATGGATTTTAAAACTGCAATGGTCCCGCTTAAGCAATGTTTTGGCCAATGGGGTGATCTGAAATCAAAAAATTGATATTCGTTACAATCATAGTAACGTTGACTATGTTTTCCCGAGACAGAATTTTTGTATTTTGCACTGTGTAAAAGTTATGCAACAATTTGTAAAAAATTACAATTTTCACCTATTGTTTTGACCTATTAGGCGTTATAAAAACGGAACAAAATAAAATTTTGAAAATCGTACTCGGGAAAACATAGCGGTATGTTTTCTGAACAATTAAAAAAAAAATTATCGAAATCGGACTAATACTTTTATAAAAAGTCTTACTTGGCAGCCAAAAAAACGCTACTTTCGGGAAAACGCGTTTAAAGATAAATTACGTTGTATAACTTGCAGGGGACGGGTACCTTTCGGTTCCCAGCAACATGCAAAGAAATGTGATTTTCACGGAATCCTTTCTGTGGCGTATTCTCAGATACATATAGATTGAAACTATGCAAAAAAAAAATCGATTTTTCGAAACCGCGAGAGTAGAGGACCCCCTTAAGGGTGGGCAGGAAGGCTACAAGCCTCCATAGCACTCAGTCCATTTTGAACCATTGTACTTTTCACTTTCACCCTTTTTTTTAATGTGTATGCAACACTGTTTTTTCCAACATATGTTACAGCACACATTTCAAGCGGATGGGGAAAGGGCGGGTGGAGGTTATGCCTTCGAGGTTATGCCATTGCCTGCCAAGAGCGCACTTGTGCGATTCTTGTAATTCTCATCTGCTTCATGTAGATAGCGATAGAAGTAGATAAGCGTTTTACCAGCCCGAGCCAGGAAACGAACCTGGGGCCTCGGTATGAGAAGCCAGCGCGCTACCCGCTAAACTATCATCAGCTTAATGTTACAACGAGCCATCCTTATGTGAGCTCTTTCAGAAGAAGGTTGCCACTCAAACTTAACCTAACCATCTCATTCCTGTTGCTCCCTTCATGAGAGGAAAGTGTTCCACATCGACGGTTTCACTGTCTTGTCTTTTTCAGAAGAAACATTCGATTTTTGTAAGCGCTCTTCCGGCTATCGTCACTGATTTATCAACGATCCAGATCAGCTAAAGCTGCTATCGATTCATTATGGTTCTGGGTCCGACTAATGGCTACTGTCTAATAGGTAACTTAGGAACAGACACAAGTTCAAGTCGCCCAAATACAAAAATTTCTGGTACAAAATATGGTTTCAAATAGTATTGGGCTCAAAAGTTGTACGCAAAACCCCTCCCCCAAAATTAAATCCTGTGTGCACCACTGCACAAAGATTTGTTTTAGACTTGTTTCATGTTGTTGAAATATTTCGCAGAAAATTCTTTAAGGATTTACTAGGTTTTGCAAATACTTAATTAAATTCAAGTACGCAATACTCGAGAGCATTGAGTTAATGTGGGACTTTTATGTTATTGCCATCACCTCAATCGTCATCACCTCATCAACTTGAATGTTTTAAAGTGAACAGAATTTTCTTTTGATTCGTGGCTAATGCAAAAAAGATCGCTCTTGACTAACAACTTTTTCCAGCATCCAACAAAGTTGTTGGTTGGAGCGTAGTAATTTTAGTTGTGGAGAGAGGATATCTTCTGGTGGAATCATGGTTATGTTCGGAAAATGTGTACGAGAAAACCCATACTTCCAGAAAGTCAAAGTATTCCCAGTGTTCAAGCATTAGCTATGACAAGGCTATAAATAGAAAGCATTGATGATATTTGTTGAGGCGATGATAAAGAACTCAGACGAATCGTGGCGTGTGATCGTCTCTCTGGCTGCACCTAAACAATTGTTGGAGAATAGTGAAAATTTGTTAATAAACAAAGTGTTGTTGCTTTGGTTCCGTAATTAGCCTGTCAACGCAGCAACAATGCGCAACAAACCGCACATCACTGTCACATCAACACATCGCACCACATCGAATGCAACAACATAGCGTCGGTATTGTTGCTGCAACAACGGGCGACATGGCGAAACGCGAATCCGCAGACACAGCGTTTTTCCACGGCCCATGCAACGCGCGATCGACGTCAAATGTGGGAGTGGCAGTGGGTGGTGTCGCACCGAAACTGTCACAGCTCGGTGGCTGCTTTTGTCAAAACAACATGTTTGCGTGAGTGTGTGAGTGCGTGTTTTGTGTGGCAAAATGTCAGTCTGACTTCCGCAATTTGACAGCATGCAAATGATTAAAATCGAAGGGAGATTTTTACTCGCCGCACCCCGCCCCAGCCCGCAGCGTGCGGCGGCCGCCAATGTCGAACTGTGCAAACAATTTAATCGAGCATGACGCGTCCGCGTAGCTGTACGCGTGTACGTGTTATTCTTTGTGCGCCTAGCCGCCCTCTTCCCCCCTCCCCCCCCCATGGCCTCCTGCCTTTGGCCATTTGGCTGCGCTGTTTCGTTTCTTCGGCCGGATGTGGGGAATTTGAATTTCTCGCGAGCGCGCGCCTTGTCGCATTTGCATTGCGGCTGCAATGTTAACGGTAACTACTTACACGCAGAGTGATGTTGTTGACAGCCAACCCTTTAACACGGCCAGGCCGTGCGGCCAACTAAACGGCGCCATTCAAGCGTTACGCCGATCGCTCGTCGATCGTTCGAGGCGCATTTCGGGTCACATTTGGCTGAGTTTTATGCGACCGCATTGTGCGGCCGCCGGGCGGGCGGGCGGTCTGTCTGTCAAATAGGCAGCCACCATGATAAATTGCCGCTCATTTGCATTTGCATTTTTTGTCGTTCGCCGGCAACCGTTGTTGATTTTCTGCTGCAGTGACAACGCAGCGCAACGCAACGCGCGCTTGCACAAAAATCATCCTAACCCTTCAGCGCCGTGGCCGCATTTCCAGTGTTGTATTTTTTGTGCTGTGTGCTACCTTTTACGGGGTCACAGGTGTTTGCGTCCGGGCAGCGCATTAATGTTTGTGGGGAATTTAAACAGTTTACCATTTCTTATTGCGGTAATTTTTTCAGGAAATTTTTATATGTTTACTGCGGCTCATAATATGCAAATAATTCATTTTTGTACTGAGCAGACATATGTTTCAATTGGAAGAAATTAAACATTCTCAACTGTCGAGCAAGCAATCGAACCAATGAAGCTGAAATGTAAAACATTTGGGGTGAGTCCCCACCACGTTCAGGCCACTTGACAGATATATCAACGTTTTGCATAATTTCGCATATCAAAAGTAAGGAGTTGTGTCTCTCACGATTCATTGATATTCCGAGCGGATAATAAAATGTAATTTGACTAAAACGAACAGGCAAAACGTTTTGCTACCTGAGAAAATAGAAGTTCATGACGATTATTAAAGGAAATAACGTTTTATAAGAAGAATATAACAAGACTTTCGCTTTTAAGGGGGTCAATACGTGTAAATTTACAACATTTTCAAAATTTTTTTTTTGTGAAATAGACTCCAGGGGGTCTTAAGAATATCCCCCTCAAGTGGTGTTTAACTCCGATGACCCGTTCCCCTGCAGCAGCGTTTTATTGATGGTCAATTCGTTCCCCATGATATCGGTAACGCAAAGTTTAAACCGAATTATTTCGAAACACTGGTTTTTTATTATGGAAGTAGAATATCTCGGCAAGTTTAAGTCCCACTGATCTAAAATTTGGGCAGCAACTTTTTGAAACATAGAACTTCTAAAGTAAGTAAAAATTTCATTGTTTTTGGCGAAATCCGCAGCGCCATTTTCGGAAAATTAAGAAAACAAAAGCCGAAAAAATGTTTTTCGGTTGGAGCGTATTTTTGTATTTTCGAGAAAATATTTTTTTTTTTTAGTTACTTTAGAAGGTAGGTACATACAAGGTGCGTCCCAAAGTAAACAGGACTTTTGCAATAGGGACGTTTCTGGTGGCGCCATCTATGTGTGAGGACATGCGTTGGAAAGGTACATCTTTCATTCACATACTGTCTAAAGTTCATGACATTTGGTCTAGTAGACGCCGAAATATCCCGCTCAATGTGACAGTATGTTTTTAACTTTGGTACGAGAATGTCGATCGAACAAAGAGCTAATATTAAGTTCTGTTTTAAACTTGGTAAAACTTTTACCGAAACGTTTAAATTGTTAAAGCAAGTTTATGGTGATGATTGTTTATCCCGTGGCCGTGTTAATGAGTGGTTGAATCGATTCAAGAATGGTCGTGAAGACTTGAATGACGACGAACACGTCGGCCAGTCGAAATTTGTGATTACTGACGATGCCATCAAAACTGTGCGTGATTTTATCAAAATGCAGCCAAAATCATCATTGGAATTGATGGAAATGGAATTGAACATCTCCAAAACATCAATTGATCGCATTTTAACCGAACATTTGGGTCTCCGTAAAGTGTGTTCTCGCTTCATTCCGCACACTTTAACCGACGACCAAAAAGCGCAGAGAATTGAGCACGCAAAAGACATCGTTCGGGAAGCCAGACGTGATCCAAATTTCTTGTTCAACATCGTAACCGGTGACGAAACGTGGTGCTTTCAATATGATCCCGAAACAAAGCGTCAAAGTGCCGAATGGAAGCACCCAGATGAGCCAAATCCGAAAAAAACCCGCCGTGAGAAGTCAAAAATCAAAACTCATCTCATTTGTTTCTACGATTCAAAGGGAATAATTCATCGAGAGTTTGTTCCACCGGGAAAAACAATTAACGCTTTGTTTTATGTTGAAGTTTTGAAGCGTTTGGTGCATCGCATTCGTCGTATTCGGCCAGAATATCGCGAGGAAGGAAGTTGGCGTTTATTGCATGATAATGCACCGGCTCACAGAGCCCTAGTTACGACCGATTATTTGACCAAAAATCGCATTTTTACCATCAATCATTCACCGTATTCGCCTGATATGGCTCCCTGTGACTTCTACTTATTCGGTCAGTTGCATTTGCCGATGAAATGAAACCGTTATAAGGACGTTGAGGACATCCAAAAGGCTTGTACCAACATTCTGAAGGCGATGCCGGCCGATGACCTAAAACACTCATTCCAAATGCTTTTGGACCGTGCAAAACGTTGTATCGAAGCAGAAGGAGAGTATTTTGAATAAATAAAAAGAATTATACAAAAATAATCATCCGTTTTCTTTATTTTATAAAAGTCCTGTTTACTTTGGGTTGCACCTTGTATATGTTTGGAACTAGAGCGTTCACATCAATGATACTCGGTACAAACTAACGATTTGGTCGTGCCCTTCGACAGGGACAATAGGGTGGGTTTTTGACAAGGGGGCATGGCACCGCCCATAGAACCCAACTTTTTAATATGGAATCTTCTGGTATCTTCGGAATTATAAGTCGGACAGCATTGAAATTTGGTACAGTGTCATGACGTAAACATGTCGTTCCACCGGTAAAATTTAATGGGCGTTGGACAAGGGGCGTGGCACTTTTTAAATTCCGGTGTAACTTTGGAACTAGAGCGTTCGCATCAATGACACTCAGTACAAACTAACAATTTGGTCGTGTCCTTCGACACGAGGAATGGGGTGGGTTTTTTGACACGGGGGCGTGGTACCGCCTCCATTTTTTTTATACATAGATAGTTTATCCTGACTGACTGACTAATTGATTGGTTGATTTATCATCGCCCAGCCGAAACCGCTGAAGCTACAAACATGAATTTTGGACTGTAGGTACATCTTGAAGAATTAACCTTCGCCAAGACGGGATTTTTTGAAATTCGGGGTCTAAAAAGGCAAAACATGGGTTAAAGTGTTGTATGAAGAAACGTGATTTAATAAATATATTGAATTTGAACTTCCTGAAAATATTCTAATATAGATCAAAACTTATTCGACACGTTTTTTATATAATTTTTCGAAAATTAAAATTTAACTGGCCCAACAATGGGTTAAGGTTTATTTACGGGAAGACTCCGAAATAAACAACACGAACCGATGGGCCTATTGCCTTTAACAATTGTAAAAATAATTGAAATAAATAAAATCAGACACGTGTTTCGCATTATTTTCAAAATCGAAATCTAACTGGATCAACGACGGGTTAAAAGTATGTATGGAGAAACACATTTTTTTGAGTCTTTTGACTTCAAAGTTAGTGAAAGTACTTCAAATGTAAAATAACTCGATACGTGTTTTTCATTTTTCCGAATATTAAAATCGGACGGGGTCAGCGACGGGTTAAAAGTTTGTATGGAGAAACTGTGAAATGAAAAATATGAATTAATGGGCCCATGGACATCACTTTTTTGAAAATCAAAATCTAACGGGGTCAACAATGGGTTAACAATTTGTATGGAGAAACAAAATTTATTGGGCGTTCTGGCTTATCAAAAGCAGTTCAATCGGGAAATAATATAAACGTGCTTTTAATTTTTTTGAAAATCGAAATCTATCATGGTATACCAAGGGCTAAGAATTTGTTTGGAGTAAATGTGAAAACATATGATTTAAAGGGCCTTCCGACTTCAACATTTTTAAAACACTCGAAATCAAAGATAGACACATGTTTTTTTTTTAAATCAAAATCTGATGTTCTCAACAATGGGTTAAGAATTCGTATCGGGGGAAACAGGAGAGCTTGCGTGCAAAGCCGCAGGGCCCAGCTAGTTTTCTCATAATAACTAATAGCAATATTTTTTCAGATGATTTTTGGGCCGCCGGTAGAACTTCTACTAGAATTTGGGCCCAACGTTGGACCCCCACCACCGCCGCCATTTTGAGCACGCCAAAAAAAAAATTTGTTCTTGCACTGCTACCTTTTAAGAACTTCTAACCCCATAAAATTGAGGTTAAAGGATCAAAGTCCATTTTAATGATTGTAAGATCCAGTGAAGACTGTTATCTCAACATCAAGTCTCCCAAAGTCACAGCAAGTCTCTCATCGAAAGGAGAAACCGAAGTGAAGTAGTAGAAGTGACTAGAATTTAATGGCGTTTGTTGCACTGAGACCAGAAGTGTTATAAGTTATAAGTCTCCCATCGAAGTTATACGTCTCCCATCGAAAGAATAAACCTAAGTGAAGTAGTAATAATAATTTTAATTGACTGGCACGACAGCCCGCTTACGCGAGACTAAGGCCTAGCTTCCCGCAACTACCCGTGTTGTGCGTGTGAATTTGTACGCGGGTTGAAGGGACCTACAGTTTTATGCCGGTTCCGAACGGCAGGTTGGGAGCTTTATCATAGGCAATTTTTACTCTCAGAGGTTTGCCATTTCCAGCTGAGAGGACAGCCACCGAAAGAGAAAACGAATTTTCCCGTTATTTTTTTTAGGTGTTATTACGGGCAGTATTTGAACCTGCGGTTTGCTGCCTTCGACTCGCGGTCCAACGCACTAACCAACTGAGCCACGGCGGCTGCCGTGAAGTAGTAGAATAGAATATAATTTAATGGTGTTTGTTGCACTGAGACCAGAAGTGATCTATGTATTGTACCCCTACAGGTTGGTAGAGAACATTACTATACCCACCGACCTAAAGAAGCTTAGTACCTCACAGGAGCTTAGGTGCCTGATGTTCTCTTCTGCAAGCCAGAACTGCCCCAAGTAACGCATCCTGCTACGACATACCCCATCACAGTGAAGCGTGATGTGTTCAGGAGTCTCCTCTGATATTCCGCAGGATCTACAGACGTTAACCTGTCCTAGCCCGATGGTATACATATGTTTTCTCTGTCTGAGTGCCCAATTAGGAGACCAGTGATTTGTCTAAGCTGCTACAGTAAGCTAAACTAAGCTTACTACGTGAAGTAGTAACTGAGACACTTAGTATTTTTTTAAGTTGTGCAACAAATATAATATTTCACTTTGTCAGGCTTCAGAAAATGGTTAAAGAAGCTTTTTGTATGTAAGTAAAAGTGCTAACTGTAAGTGGGCTGCCTTATGATTCCATTTAGAAACTATAGGTAATTCAAAATTAATAACAACAAGTATTTTTCATCATTTAGTTATAAAAGTTTTATAAATAAATAGTTGGTTCAGAGTAGCCCACAGCACAATTTCCACCCAAAATCTTATCTTATCTCAACTAATTTACTATTTCACCCAAACGCGCTGCGACTACTTCATTATTTCTTATCGTGACTATTACTTAAGATTATCCTCAAGCCGCAACATCTTCATTCTGCACCCTCGCTCGAATCGTCGCTGGCACTGCCATAAATTCGTCCTGGAAAAGCGACAGCAATTATCTCAGCTCAACTATCAGCAATTGCCAAATGCATCCTCACGCTGACTGTTCAACTCCAACTCCGACGCCGACTCTTTATCGGCAATACGAAGTGCATTTGTCGCAATCGATACAACAATAAATTGTTGTATGTAATTTTTGAAATTGACACGCGGCCACCCCCGCGCAATTACCAATTACCCTCATTCGGGGCGCACATGTGCCCCGTGCCCCCTGCCCCTGCCGACTGGCACACACACTCGCCGCATCATTCCATATGGTCAGCAATAAAATTAGCCATTTGACCCGGCGTTGACCCCCGAAACGGCGCGATGTGTTGATCACATCGGGCAGCGCCAACGCCGACGCGAGCGCGTGCGCAGCAATTTGTCACCCGTAAGTGTCAACTGCAAGTCGTGGCCCAAGTGTTGGCCGGTCATCTGTCCGCTCGGGGATGTCCTTTCGCTTTTACGGTTTTCCTAGTGGCAGTAAGCAAATGAGCGGCACCAGCGACAGCAAATTGAATGCACTTCGAGTGACTTTAATCAATTTAAGTAGGAATTCTGAGGCAGTTTTATGTGGCTGCTGCACCGTTTACGCCTCAACGGGCAGCAGTGCTGGCAGTTGAAAGCGAGAAAATGCTGTGTGACGCGCTACAGTTGGTCCTGTGGGCATGTTGCATTTAGAAGGAGGAAAGCCAAAAATCTCTTTAAAATGAAGAAAGTTATACAAATTTTAGATAAGATATTTAATTTCATAATTTTTATTACCTTTCTGTAAACATTTTACTCAAACAAATAATTTCCAGAATTTTTTTTCCTACGAAATTCCAACCAAAATCCATTTTCTCATTACTACTTCTCACATAAAATATTGTATTATATTGTGTTGGAAAATAATTAGAAATTCCTTGCAATAAGTTGCCGTTTGTAGGGTGCTTCTAGCCCATTCACATTCACATACACTTACGCACCCATCGCGCATCCCTCAAATGTCAACACAAAATTAAATTAACTGAATTACGGCGCGCTCGGCTGCGTTGCTGACTAGCCTAACAACTGACAGTCAGACTGACTGACTGCTGCCGCATTGAAGAATGCATTCAAGTGCGATGTGCGCGCGGGTGTGTGCACGTCCTGCCATTTAGAGGCCTCATAAATTTCCCAATCAATCGAGTGTTAAGTGCTGAGAACGCATTACACGCTCCGGTCGAATTTTTTCCTCCGCTCCGTTCAGAGTTTTCCATTTTTTCGCTTCGATTTGTCCAGTCATGGCCCGATATGCTATTTTTTTTTTGCATTCGCATTTCGGAGATGCTCCACTTCTACTTCCGCGCCGTTCAACTCTTCCTCCCACAGCGCTTGCTGCACATTTTCGAAAACCCATAAATTGTTTTTGTTGCTGTCCTGCGCTGACAATTGTCCGAGTTTCGTGCTGTCAGTGACTAATTTATGGCCGAATATGTGCACATGCACGGTTATGCATTTCAGGGCAGGGCGGGAGCTGAGCAAGCCAACGTCCACTCAGCGACATTGACAGCCACCGCCTGCTCGAGCGCTGCCGCTGGCCAATCGACCGGCAATTGCAATCCTCGGCTCATCCGCTCTCAACAGTTGGCATCCTGTCGCATGCACGCACACAAATGCACACCAACGCACACCCGCACCGGCAATTAGTCCTCATGCGCACATTCGCACAGACATCGCAGCCTCACGTCAGCCTTTCTCTGTCTGGCACGCACACGCAATGCTGCGACCATTAATTTATGATGCGTTTTTGATTGCTAATCCATTGTGGCTGCCCGGTTGGCTATGCTGCGTTAGAGATTTGAAAGTCAATCGAACAACACCAACAACAAAAATTGCTGCCGAAAACAAATTTTTAAAAATACTTTTGCCCTAACAACAAGGAAAACTTGAAGCTTAGAGAGAAATGCCAATGGGACAATGTGGGTAGAGTTGCCCCAAAAATATTGTGTAGAAGTAATGCCGGACAAGATCTGCGCTGAAGATAGACTAAAGCAAACAACGGAACTTTTTGAACGCAACTATCTGAAACATTTGGGAACTTTCATCAGTTGAGAATTGTTACGGGCTCGTTAATGGGCTCGGGCATTGTAAATGGAATTGAAACCTAGAAGAGAAAGAAACGTCAGCAAAAGGCACTCTATCACTTTTTGTTGCTTTTCTAGCGGTGTAGAATCTCTTGAGAAGAATTTTGTGCTTACTTGTTTTATCCAGGAGTTGGAAGTTAGGAAAAGACTTTGGTCTCTTTAAGGGATAGTCAGATAATCAAAAATTTATAATATAAAAATATTAATTAATTATATAAATTTAATATATAAAAAGTGTAAAAATAAATCAAATCAATGTCAATGAATTTAAGGATTTCAAGTAAATTTAATTTTTTTGTTTTTAATTGATACAACTTTGGAGCCCAAATTGCAGAGGTGAAGTGAAAAGAAAAGGAAATTAGCAAACCAACTATTTCAGTTGTGATTGAATCCGGATTCAGAGACAATTCAATATTTCTTTATCTTTTTGAAGAGACTCGCAATGGGCATTTTTAGAAGAGCCGCTGGTACTCACCATTCGCAACCTAACCTAATCTTACAAAGTATCTGTAGTACGAATATATTTGCGCCAAGAATGGCTTGAACAAACATAATTTTAAGAAAGAGTGACGTATTACATTTGCAAAACAGACTAATGATCCGATTATGTTCTCGATGGTAGTCGGATGGTAGCGGTTAAAAGGTTATATAGGTCGATTTGAGACGGTGTAGGGAAGAATGAGGTGATTGTTTGAGGCACAGAACAACCATAAGCACAAGCAGGCCCGGATTTACCAGAGACCAGGCAGAGTAGACACGTTCCTTTTTTGTATCACAACGGGCCCATTAAGAGGCCTAAGTGTGTCTCATACAGAGGCAGCCACCTCAACCTAGGGCGGCAAGAATTAAAAGGCGGCAAATATTGGCGGAAATTAGTTTTATTCGTGGAAACTTAACACTAAAAAGACCGCAAGTTTTCTATACCTACAAAAACTACATATTATATCCGCTTAAATCTCGAAAAGTACACATCGGATTTGGCTAATTGTAATTGTAGAACCCTAATTGGAAGAACTAATTGCAGAACCCGATAAACAAATAAAAGACATCAAAGCCAAAGTTAATAGAAATACTAAAGAAAATACGTCTATTTCGTTGGCATATCAACATTATAAATAAAAAATGCCTGAATCAAGAAAAGAATCGATGTACATATACAAGTCTCGATATTGGTCTAACGAACCTTTGGTCTGGTCGAACCTTTTTCCACCATTGAACAAGTTTTGAGGGAGGCGGCAACTTTCGCAACTACGTAGGGGCGACAAATTTCTGAATCTGGGTCTGAGTACAAGCCATAAACAAGGTCCGTTGTGATGCCATTCGAAACATGACCTTCACCTTCTGCATCTGGAATTGGAAATCATCCTTAAGCCAGTCATATAGCTGCGCGAACTTCAGCAGTTTGTCATATTTTGGAAAAGGCGGCACTAGATCACTAGAAAAAGAACAAAACTTTTTGATTGACATCGAGTTGAAGCAATGACCTCTACGAACTGTGACTTTTTGTGTCATAAAAGAAGAAGAAAGCAAATAAATGTAAATAAATTTCAAATGTACAATCATCAGTATTGTTGAAATAAAAGGTGTGAGGTGTCCTTCATAACCTTGGATACTTAATTTGTAAGTATTCCCAAGAGAAGACCTAAAATACTTAGTCCCTACAGAGAAATTGCCTCACAAGGATAATCTTTCTCTGCATCATTTGCTTATAGATACATACATATTTACATACGTGGGTGGTCCGATAAGTACTTAGCCTACAAAAGAAAAACGAAAATTTTGGAAAAGGAAAGGCGATTTATTTCTCAAGGTAGTCTCCTTTCAACTCGATACACTTGACCCAGCGATGCTCCAACTTCTTTAACCCGTCTGAAAAATACGTTTTCTGGAGGCCTCCGTGGCGGCGATAACCTCCTCATTCGACTCAAATTTTTGCCCGGCGAGTGACTTTTTCAAGTTTGGAAACAAAAAGAAGTCACACGGGGCCAAATCTGGAGAATACGGTGGATGGGGCAGCTGTTCTTAGCTTAATGCGACCAATTTGGCGAATCACCGACCGATATTGTTCTTTTTCGATTTTTCTAAAATCCGGACACGTTCGTTTCCACACGCGGACAAAACAAAACTACAAATCCAATATGGCTGAAATTTTGACAGTAGCCGTCTACGAGGATGTACTACACGATAGTAAATTTCTCTCACGATAGTGGCACCATCGGGCGGTGGGGCTAAGTACTTATCGGACTGCCCACGTATATTTAAGTTGATACCTAAGGTTCCTCCATGGCACCAAGTTTAGCCAAGTTCAATTTCACGATTCATTCATGGCATCGTTGACCTAAGCGACCTGGTGTTGTCATTCGCTTTTTGGGGCTGAATACCTCTAAAATTTTTACGTTAACAATACAAAAAATTTGCTCACTGCATGACAAAATATCACAATTGAATGGAAAATATTCAAATCACAGATTTTGTGCGGGAATTTCGTATTGCTTGAAAGTCAAGTGGCGTTGTAAGATTCGGCTATGAACCCCGACAAGACAAGAAAATGTCGAGTGCAAAGCAAGAATGCAATGCACAGTGGGCCGCACTCACAGCACGCTGGCATCTCTGTGTCACAAAACAACGATTCCAATTTGTTGTTGTTGTCATTGCATCACCATCGCGCCGTTGTATGCAAGGATTTTTGGAAATTTGGATACCCCGCGCGCACAACAACAATAACAACAACACTTAATGCTGGCAAAGCGGTGCCCAACGCTGGGTCGCACACGGACAATGCACGACAGACGTTCCCCCAAAAATGTGCATGCAATCTTGCGGTGGGTGGTGGCGGCCGGAGAGTTGGGCCAGCGGATCGGTGCGTATCACCAGGCCGAGCGCTGTGCGCTGGAGCGGCTGTGCACTGCATGCGGTGCATCGGATTGATACGGATGATTTGGTCGTTTTCTAATTTTTTCGCCAGCTAGTCCATTGGACGCATGAGCAAGCGAGTGAGCTGTCGAGTGCGCCTCGGGTAGCGCTCTGTGCGGAGTAGCGGAAGCGGCCAAAGGATGCCGATAACGTTTCGCATGCGTGTGTGTGTCTGTTCAGCAGAGGGGAGTGTGGGAGTGCGACCGTTATGTGATTCATCGTGTACTCGCACATGTGCTGGGCATTTGTTTCGGCTGCTGCAGATGGATGGCTGTGAGCGGATGTTGTGCGCCTAATGCCAAATGCCAAGGATCCAACAAAGTCCCCAAATGAAGTGAGTGTGCGCTTGTGCGCGTGTGTGTGTGTGTGTTGTTGTTATGTGCCACTACCAATAAACCGTGCAACACACAGCAGAGCACTGGCATTCGGGCCGACACAACTGGCGATGACATAAATGCGTCGAAGCGTTGGCGTTGGCGTAGACGTTAGTCTGACTGACTGCTGCGCCCACTGTGTGAATCTTTCGCCCACTGACTGAATGACTGGTCGTGGCGTGGAAATTTTGCAGAAAGCAAGTGAAGCGCATTCTCACTCACTGCACGCATGAATGCGCGCCACCCTACGCGCACAGTTAGCACGCACACACTCACTCACTCACACACACCAATTCATGCCAATGGCACAACGAGCCGAGCACAGTAGAGTGATGTACAGTTGGACGAACAGTCAAACGAAAAAACGAGTCAATTTCGACGAAACATCATTCGCATGCATTGAGATGTCACAAGAGTGCTGCGATGGCAAAGGCGGACGGAGTAAGTGCTGCAGAAGAATTGAGGACAGAGGCAGTGACACGAGCGAGATGCCGAAAATGGAACTGCTGAGATGTTCACTTTGGTTTAGCCGTCAAGTTCACAGTGCATTTGAAGCACTCACACACACACACACATACATACACGTGCGTTTGGAAAATGCCGCGCTGTGTGTTGAACGGACTCGAAGCTTTAACCCATAAGTTGCCTTGGTCACTGGAAAGAAGTCGAAGGCTTCGTTCCCAAGCTCAGTTACCAAATTTGGTATTGGCGTAAAATTTGGTGTAAAATTTAAAATATGAAATTTATACATATCTAATTATCTTAAATGTTTCATTCAGAACTATAGATTCTAAAAAAAATTGTCTTCCAGTTCCTGAACAATGAAATCATCTAAAGGTTAGCTGCATTACACTGACGCGAATTGAATTCTGAAACAGCGAACTGTGCTGAAGGCATAAATGAATGTTTTCAGCATTTACCGTCAGCACTTAAAGCATCAACAAGAACAACAACAAAAGCATCAAAGCAGCACTTGCAACCATTGTTGCCAGAAAATTTTGAATGTCATGGCCATTTGCTGACCAAAAAAGGAACAAATAGCTTAGAGGAATCCTTAAAGCCAAAAAGTATTGCCAAATGTGGATCACTGTGCAGAAGTGCTTTAGTTATGAAAAAATCGAAGAATACATGAAACTAGGAACCAAAAAAATAACACAACGGGCACTGCGCTTTGGGTCTATGTTCATCAAATCAAATGACGTCTCTGGTCTAATGGTGTCTGTACAAGCTGTAAAGATGAAGAATTACTTAGAAAAGAAGAAGAGGTAGAGGTAGCAGTTCCTGTGCCCGGCTCTGCAGGAACCCCGACTCCTCAAGATTTCTGACGGACCTGACTGGTGACTATTGAACTCTCGGATGTGCTCTCCTTCATTAAGAGGCCGAACTGAGACCCGGATTGAGACTGTTGGTTAGCTCCAGAGGAAACCAAGAAGGGGTTCACAATGGGTAAATTTTTCCTCCATGTAGGTCCGACTCTATCATTTCGATACCAGCAAAACACACTTTGAGAGGATAGTGGATTCTCTTAACCCTAATTCCCAGAAGTGAGCCTCACAGTCTCACTAAAGATTTCAAATGGTGATAAATCCAAACGATTTTCGGTTCCATTATTTTATGTAATCTTCTAATGGAATGTTAGAACGATATTTCATTTATAAATGTAACATTTTAGACAGTTTTTGTACTTTTTAAACAAATGTTTTCAGTAATTTAGCTCATATAAGCCTGACAGTCTCACTCTGGGTTTACGTTACTTTGAAAATTCTGGGAATTTGGGTTAAACCCAATATTTGCCTCATTGAATCATCTAACAAAAACAATAACAATTTGTAACTCGATTTCACAAAAAAAATTTTCAGTTGTAATTGATACACGAAATGATATTTACAGAACTTTGATTCAACATAAAAAGTTGGTATAAAATCTTTCAGAACAACCAAAAAGGTTCAATTAACTTTAAAGAAAAAACGAAAACATTTAAACTTGCCAACACTGCTCCCAATTCACATTTGGGCGAGCATGCAAGACGACCAGCGCCCTTTAGAGTGCCTAATGTCATTGGCGCACAGCAAATTGGCAGAAATGTCGCCTGCACGCGCGTTGCGACAAGTCCGAACGAAGCGTGCTCCAGCCGCCTGATGACTAAACGTCGACCATTTGGCGAACATGCGCTGAAAATCATTTCGCATAAATAAACTATGAGCTGAAATTTGTGTAAATGGGGGTACGACATTGCGAATAGTTGAGTAATGACGCGATAGTTGCAAATGGATAAGGATTCGAAGGCAAGGATAGGAATTTGAAGGATACATTTTCTTGGCCAAATGTTGTCCAGCTGACTGTATACATCTGATCGAGTGTTGATTTCGATGCTGAGGGCCAGAAGAAGAATGCCTATAGAAATCAATATGCGGAAAAGGAGTAATAGGGACTGTTGCTGTGGTTGTTGTGTTATATTACATGTCGTAGGGTGATGGGTTATGAACCCAACTTAAACTTAAAGAAATAAAGTACACGTTTCTAGTGCAGGTAATGAGAAACCTCTGGGTGAAAACAGTTCTATATGCTGGGAAAATTGTCGCATCACTTTCTTATTTAAAGGACATGAAAATGAAAACCAAACCTTAAACCAACAGAAACACATCTTAGAATGCAATCTCCCATACATATTGGCTCCGTTATATTATTTTATGACTTTATAATATTTCTTCGGTTCAAGTTCTCTTCCGTAAATGTGCACAATTCGCCAGTTGCCTCACAGTTGTCTCACACTGGTGTTGGCATTTTTCGTTTACTTGTAGACCGTTACTTAAGCACGCACTTAATCTAAAAGATACACATAATAAATCTCAGAGATATTGTCAACCACAACAACAGCAGCCACAGCTATTAACAGTCATATGCATTGACTCACTTGCGGCCGCAAACGCTTCTCCGGTTGATTCGTTGAAACCCCCTCAGCAACTTAACGCGCCAACCACTTCAATCGAGTGCGTCTGCTTGTAGCAATTGCCGAAAAAGCACCAATAATAACAAAAGCAACATCTCATTTTCATATCATAATAATAACAACAACAACAACGATTCCAATAATTGCAATATACTCGAACAAGGGCAGATTTGTAATACCATTTACCAAAGCAGCGGTGGAACACGCGAGGGGTCGGTGTGTCACGTGGGATAATTCGACACACTCTAATACGTAAAGAGAATATTTATAAAATATTTATAAAAATGATTCTGCTAGGAAATATTGAAGCAGATTTACTTGCAAACTTCTGAAGAAATCCTTTGGCAGCTGGCATCCTGGCTTCAATTGAATGTTAAGTAGTTTTTTCATTATTTTTATTGTAATTTGGAATTTTGTGTTTTCATAATACACAGTTTAGACAAGTGGGGGATTACTTACTTACTTATTTAGGTACAGTGGACGTCCAGTATAACGAACTTTCCATTTAACAAATTTTCGATTTAACGTATGGCCAAATTTTTTTCCATTGATGGTTCTATATTCTGAACGAAAGTGAAATTTGCTATTCGATATAACGAATATTTATGTTGTTTTTCACCCTTCGAATTGTTTTTATTTGAATGAATGAATGTTTGGTTTCGTGAAGTGAACGGTCGCTCAATTGTTTTTGTTTTTGTTACGTTAAAACTTTTAAATTTACGTCAAGTTACCAACATTTTCAAATTCTGTTTGTATGCATTGCTCATTTCATTCATCATCATTCATTCATAATTTTCACAGGATTTTTTTTTGCGTACGGTCGGCTTTTTTCTTTTAAAAAGTAAAATTGTAATAATCAATCAAGAGAAATTGCCATACAGAAAAGATTAATTGCTGTAAAGTGGCAATCGCGCATCGAAGACTTTTTCACTGCACACACATAGCCATATTTGTGTTTTGAAAATGCTGGAATAAATAAAATATAAAATATTTGTTTAAAAACTGAATATGTGAGACTTATTTCTTTGAGAAGGATGTTTTGAAACAAAAAAAAATTTCGATCGATTTAACGAATTTTTCGATTCAACAAATTGGGGGTACAACATAAGATTCGTTATATTGGATGTCCACTGGATATAAATTTCGAAGCATACAAAATTGTTATTTCTCACCGTTAAGATTTGAAATCGCATCGTCCACAGCAGCCAAAACTCTCACATATTTTTTTACATTAGGTTGAAAAAGAGGTGGGTGAGTATTATCTATGGTAGACCTATTAATGTGATCGTGAATCCGATGATACTTATGGAGGAAGATCAATCAGATAACCGGATAACTTCACCGTAGCCAACAACAAAATCGTATTCCGATTGCTGCCCTATTAGCAGAAAATTACAAACTTCTGAGAATTAAATAGAAAAAATTAAGAAAATTGAAGAAAATGAAACAGCTTCCAGCTGGCCAATTGGAATCGGCACAAAAGTTTAGGTCACTTCGGTTAACAAATTTACAAGCATAACACGAAGATTAGGTTGAGTCTCGCAATCGAACAGTCGCGGCAGCTATATATGTGTACATTTTCCAAATTCATTTAAAAATTCCATAAACCATTTCGACTTCTTAAAACATTGTCAAAAATATCATTATTCGACTTATTTTGCTTTTATTAATCTAGTCAGATACCTATAACCCGGATGCGAATCCGGCTCTACTGAAAATCAAGCGGTTGCATAAGAAATGTTGTTTAGTTTCTGTGCCCCATTATTTCCTTAGATTGCACAAGGGGGGTAATTGTGCGCCTAAAGCATGGTGCCCAGTAGTGATGAGTGGCTCGATTGAAGTATGACTCAAGTATTCACAAAGAAATCTTCATGACTAACGTCCAACATACACAGTCACAGTCTGTGCGACTTTGTCGTATATTCACTCAAAAAACTGATCATAAAATCATAAAATCACTTATTAAACTGACCATTAGCAATAACAACTGCTTCTGATTTACGATCAAGCAACAAGTCCTTTCTCCCAAAGCATCTTCTTACCGCCATCTCCTCTTTTTCGTTTCATCACTCAACGACGAGGCTTCTTCGACTTCTGTTAGCGCATTCTTCCTCTTTTGCAATAGAAAGACTTGAAAGATGAGGTGTAAGGTTAGATAATATCAGTGTTGATCTTAGCTTATCTTATATGTTTATGCAAAAAAATATGTTTCGTGTTAGTAGCGAGTTACCAGCCGCCATGCAGGAAAGTGGTTCATAATTTGACTTCTCGCAAGGATCACTAACAATGTAGTTTTGGTCAACATTTACATGAAACAATCATTCAAAAGTAAATTACAAGCATTGTTTTGTCCATTCAAGTAAAAATTGCATACATTTTTGTAATTGATCTGTACTTTTTAAATTCAAAACAAATCTCTAAACAGTTAAATCAATCGCAAACTGCAATCATCGCCTTCGCACCAACGACTCAACATTTTTTTCAAGTAACTGGAATTTTGTTAGTTTATGTTTCTTCTTGTTTCTTTTTGTCAGCTCTTCCACTGTTTATAGATCGCCTGGGAACCTCTTTTCCTTCCAAACAACGACTCTGCATGTTGAAAATATTTCTCTCGCTTCTACTTGTCTTCTCTGTTTTTCGCATCTTTTGGCGCGACTTTTTCCACCCGCTGCGATTTTATGAGCCGCGTCGCGCAATTGCCGACAACATTTTCTAACAAAGTCAGCAAAAATATTGCACGCTTAATTTCCGCACCTTACACCGCCCGCGGGCGCAAAGTCGCGCACTCCGAGTGCCGCTCAAGAACGGCCGAATTATTGTGGAGTTTTTTCTGCGTTGTCGCTGTGTTTCTTTGCAACCCTCGGCAATGGGTGGTGTCTCACGCAGCGCGATACATGACAGCGATAACAACAAAGCATCGACAACAACCACAACAATTACGCGTACAGCGCACTTTTCGGATGTATTATTGCAAATTCCTGCGGTGCGACAATTGCAGCGCGCACACAAATTATCGCCGCGCGACACAATGCCAACGCCACGTAGCCGCGCTGGCAAAGGGCTGGAGAGGGAGGGGGAGGAGGGCCGGCCACGTTCACGTCCACATCCACATCCATCCATCTTTTAGCATAATTCATTGTAATTTTGCGGTTGAGCAAATTTTGGCAGCAGGAAAAGAAACCACAGGGATCAACTTCGACTTGAGCGGCGACAGTTTCGCTTCCGTTCGCCAGTGTGATGTCGTTTGCATCAGCAACAACAACCATAACAGCGACAGCGAAAAAGCTGCCAACAACAGCCTTTGTGTGGGGGGCGATAAGACGACCCGCCAGCGCGCCACACTAACCGCAACGGCACATCACACTTTTTTTGGCTTTGAAACGAGGCGGGGCGCTCCGGATTGCGGTAATGAAGTTAATACGCTCGAACGGATCGACAGTAGCGCCGAAACAACCGAACAACTGTCGGCGCAGCATTAGCAGCAACTTGCGAGTTAACTTCGCTCGGTCAAAGGAGGCGGGGGAGTTAAATCTTTTATTGCTCTGACAAAAGAAATTGATTATGGTATTATGTCGCCTCAGCAAGACCGATTAAGGATTTGTCGCATTGCGTGTTGTTGCTGGTCTAGCGAACGAAATCAATCTCCTCCCCAAACCCAAACCCAAGTTTGGCCTGGACACAGTCACGGCCGACCACCAACGGCGACAATTGCTGCTTAAGTGCAATAAAAATTGTTTTCTTCGCAATTTGCTGTTGTTGAACAACTATCGACGGAAGTTGCCAGCGATTTGGTGTACTAAAGCGAGATTAGGGAGTTCAAAGTCAACACTACATGAAAGTGAAATAAAGTTGGCAGCCATAGAACTGGCAGCAGCAAGTGAACAGCGAGCATTTTTCGGTTAGTGTTAACCTAATTATTGGAACTATTGGGCGATAGGTTTTTAATTAAAAATAAAAGGAATACCATAGGTTTTATACTATTGGTTTTTTTATTATATTCTCCTTAACCTTGCAAAAATGTATGAAATTTGTAGTTGAATCGATAAATCAATGCTTTAAATTTACCTTTTTCAAAATAATTCAAATAAATTATAACCACGACTACGTTAGTGATTAGCAGGGAAAGGATTTTGTGGAAATTGCCTTTTTTGTTTGCTACTAAAAAGAGCATTTCTGATTGAAAATGAGCACGAATTAGGTCCTCCTGATTAGAAATATACCACTTTTAATTTGCCTTTTTTTGCCTTAAAAAGGCAGTTTGCCTTTTTCACCCATAAATGCCTTTTTTTAGTGCCTATTTTACCTATAAATGCCACAAAATGCCTTTTTCAAGATTTGTCGAGCGCCTTTTTATTTTTCTTTCGTTTTTAATATTTTCCCCGTTTTGTTTCGCAGAAATACCTTGAAACTAAGAAAAAAATTTTGTGGCAATATTGCAATTTCGTTAACTTATCGATGTTTTTACGTTGATTTGATCATTCCTAAGCCGTTATTTTTTGTTGTGCAGTGGAAAATATAAGAAAAAAACATGCCAAAATCAAAAAGTTCGGTTAGCGCAAAAATTGTATTTATTTTTTTATGATACAAGTTCGGCTTTTATGCTTTTATATGAGAATTTAAAATATGAATTTAAAATATGTGCCTACATTTCAATTAAAATATCTTAGTTTTCGTTTTTAAACTTTCTTTGAAAACCTTGATGTTCCTTTCCTTTTACATACCGTTTCCCCTTTTTTTCCAGTATTTTTTTTCTTATTTTTAAATGCCTGTTTTTGCCTTTTTAACAGTTTTTAATGCCCTATTTTGCCATTTTATGCAGTTTTTAGTGCCTTTTTCAGACTTTTTGGCAGTTTTTAGTGCCTTTCCGTGCCTTTCTTGCTATTTTATTTTGCCTATTTTACAGGTTTTTAGGTCCTTAAAATCCTTTCCCTGGTGATTAGTTAGTGATCCATGTGAGAAGTCATTTTAACAGCGGTTGATATCTCGCTATTAACCCTTGCAATATTGTTTGCATAGACTTAACCTAATCCCATAAAATCTAGTCTACATAGAGGCGTCTTATCACTCGATCTAAGCGGTCAACTAACTGCTTACTCAATAAGTCGATTTTTTGCTTATTCACGCCGCTTGGAAGCATAAGGCCTCAGTAAGTCTACTGCAGTGGCGCACACGGGGGTTTTGGGGGTCAACCCCCCCCCCCCCCAAACACAAAAATTGCTAGTACAAAGTATGGTTTATAATGGTATTCGACCTAAAATTTGTACTCAAACCCGCGCCCCCCAAAATGAAATCCTGTGTGCGCCACTGATCTACTGCTTTGTGTTAATCTATTAAAATTCTGCCAGAGTGGATGATTAGCCTGTGAGATCAAACGATTCACTATTTACAAAAAGCTTAATCATTTGCGATGCCGATTCAAGTGGTGACTCCAGTCCAATTGGGCACCTCGCATGTAGCAGAATGGTCAGTAACAACTTTGGAAGTTTCCTTTCTCGCAAAAAATTTGTCATTTGCGATACCGATTCAAGAAGTTATCGAAAATCTTTGAATCCAAAGACTCAAAAATCTCATGAAATCTCATAAACTGTTTTCTACACAACAATTCTTACTGTAAAATGTCTCTTGAGAGGCCGAGATTCTCTCAAATTTAAGAGAAATTATCCTAATCTGAAAATCTCCACTATGCAACCTTCACTGGGTGAGAGTGGCCATTTTATGAGCGAGAGCCCAATATTGCAGTTCCCGATGACGACCACATTAAGCTCGAGTCGAATGGAGGTTTAACTCTAAGCAAAAGCGATGAAGCGGGTTTCCTTCGTAGACAGAGTAGGCAATAATGCACCTCAGTCCTTACTGCCATCGGCTCCTACATAGAGTTGTCCTACTCTGCCTCAAGCAATGCAGCGCCTTAAATCGCGCATATTACCAGGTTTTACTACTCAAAGCTATTTGCTGCGATGCCATGAAAACTTCCAATTGGGGCCAACACGCTTCGTTGCCATTGGACAACGTTAAACCTAACCAACACTTGTAACATTCAGCTCAGCCACCAACCCTGCCTGCAGAATTTATGAACTCAATCGTACGCATATTTATGCGTTGTTAACATTCCTTTTTATCACAGTTTTTTGTGCATTTATTTGCATACAAAATTTATTACGCGACTCGAGCGAAAATTTAGCGCAAATCGGCTTAAGTGAGGATGATGCGCCGCGAACCAACAACAACTTAAAATGCTCGTACTTCAGTAACATAAATAGCAATAATTGCGCCAAAGCAATAAAGCACAACAACTTTTGAGGGCTGCCGACGATGTCTCATCGCGCTTTAGAGCCGACAGGCAGCCAAAGGCTTATTACCAAACACGCCATTGTTGTTGGCTGCCTGCTCGGCGGTTCTTTTCACCATTTGTAATTTTTCACTGCAAAAAAGCAAAGTCGAAATGGAAAATTATCATAAAGTCACTTTATTAATGGTAAATGGTGGTGGCGACATCACCGACGACGCTGCTGGTACCAACCACACCGACACGCACACACACACAAAACCATGGACTCACACGTAATCACCGCCAACTGTCAACCACAACTTTGGCCTCGGCTGTCATCAGACCGGGCCGCTGATTCGGTGGGGCGGTCTCTAAAAACTGTTTCATGTTGCATGTTTCTTGAATTTTATCTGCTGCGCTTTGCTTTATTGGAGCTTTGAACGTTCGTTGATATGTGCGTGTCGATGTGTTTGTATGTGTGTGTGTTCGAAGGAATAATAAGCAGGCGCTGGCACAGGCCAAACAACCATTCAAGACAATTATTATTATAATTATTATTTTATTTTTTTTTAAACAGTGTTGTTGTGGTTTGACAACCAAGCAGGGAAAGAAGAAATTAAGTTCAATTCATATGCAATTATCGCATTCGCCGGAATTATTGTGCCATCCCACTTTCTTCGCTACTGCCCGCATCCGACTTCTGAATTCGTTTTCTTTTTATTATATTTTTGATACTTCATGTTTTAGTTTCCACTTCAGAGTACAACAATACAGTAAAAAAAGGCTTAAAATATCTGGGGAAAAATATGCCATAAGCAATATTGGTTCATTGAATTTTTAGCTGTAAATGGAGCGCCATATCTTGCAACAAAATATCATAGAAATTAATTGAAATCGTAGTTCAAGAAATTATATTCAAGAAATCATAGTTGTTTGACTGTTTAAAGTGGCATTGTGCCGGATACTCAACTTCCACTGTGCTGCTCTACGTTTTGGTACAATTCATACACGAGTATATACCAGTTTTTGTTTGTCTCACCTCAAATTTTGGCTAATTTCAAAACAAGTTCGAGACAATAATGAAAGTTATTATCACAATGAGCCCTCATGGCCTAAGTGGGCTCCGCCTTGGGCAGAGTCTTCTACCTACCTAATGAAGGCTAGTGGCCCGATACGTTTTTTGCTAGAGGTATCCTTTAAACGGCAGTCGCCGTGGCTCAGTTGGTTAGTGCTTTGGACCGCGAGTCGACGGCAGCGATACAGGTTCAAATACTGCCTGTAATAACACCTAAAAAAAATAACGGGACAACTCGTTTTCTCTTTCGGTGGCTGTCCTCTCAGCTGGAAATGGCAAACCTCTGAGAGTAAAAATTGCTTATGAAAGAGCTCCCAACCTTCCGTTCGGAACCGGCATAAAACTGTAGGTCCCTTCCACCCGCGTACAAATTCACACGCACAACACTGATGGTTGCGGGAAGCTAGGCCTTAGTCTCGCGTAAGCGGGCTGTCGTGCCAGTCAATTATTATTATTATCCTTTAAATCATTGAGTAATGCTTTCCCCAGCGTTTTCCATCTCTTTGTTCATTGAGCCAGTCATGTGCAGAGAAAGTGTTGCAGTGATTTCCTTTTCGTCAGATTGCTGGCTGTCAAAATCGAGAACACTTGAAAACAAACCTACACTACTTCCACCAGAGAAAAACAGATTTATGTTGTTATTTTAATGACAGTCAAGAAATGTACATAAAATTCATAGTAAAACCCTAAACAAAATTAACATAAAATGCGTGACATAAAAAACGAACCTCAGACTAGCCACATTTTAGTTTTTTCAAAGGAACCATTTGTTCATGACATGTTTAATTATAACATAAAAACAAAAACATCGAAACAATGCATTATTTTTAACGTAAGAAGAGAACAACAAAACAAACAATTTTTACTTGATTTTTTTCTAAGCTTTTTCGCATTTTTTAGCTCCTTGTTTATTTAATTCATCGATTTATTAACCCTAGAAGGGTAATCATATTTTACATACGTTGTTGGTAATCTTCGTTGAATCGACGAAGTCGTATTCAACTCCGATTTTTGGAAGTATTAGAAATCGTATAAACTCCAACTTCATTATATAATTTTACTTAGACATTTATTTGTAAACAATTCGAACCGTATATATTTTTAAAAATTATTTGTGTATTTTTCAGTAATTTTTGTTGAGGTACATTTATTTTTGAGATCGGAATGAGTATCAGAAATTTAAAAATAATTAAAATTAAAATAAAGTGAAGAACAATACATAGCTTCTTCGTGAAGACAGAAACACAATTATAATTCCTTAAAAAACGAATGAAAAGCAAAAAAAATCAATAAAAATAACTAATTTTTTACAATTTTAATTAACTATTTAACTAACTTAATTGCACACTAATTAACTAACTAACTAATTAACTTAACTAATTAATAATGAATTAATTAACCAATTCCAAACAATTTTTCAATTAACTCTTCCGATAACCCCGAATTCCGAGACATTTTGAAATACTGAAATGCAATGTATAGTACTCGTATTCAGTTGCTAAAAGTCACGTTAATGGTATTCTTCGTCGTTTCGACGAAGCCTAGTTTTGTTTTTCTATAAAAAAAGAAAACTTACGCTGCGCTCGTGCTGCAAAACCTTGTAAATCGCGAAAGCACATCGCCAACTGAGATCACACGAAAAGGGAAAGCAATCAGAGAATAAGGAGAAATTTGAAGAAATGTATGTGGTGTTCGTCGAATCGACGAAGATTACCTTTCTAGGGTTAATGTCTTATTTAAGCTCAAAAAGTGTTGCTGACGCTGCAGGTTTTAGTCTTTGTCACCTGTTGTGTCCCTTTGGAAATAAGTTCTGGGAGATTTCGCTCTTAGAAATGTTTAATGGTATGCAAACCTCTAACGCAACTCGTTTTTTAAGAGTGAAACCTTTTCAAATTAGCTCCTTACCCTCTACAGAACAGAAGAGTAGTCCCAGCACCCAAATAAGATTAACCTTTGGGCTGCGTGGTGGATCTAAAACGGCCGCCTGCACTTCAAACCGACGATCAGTGAGTACAAAAACATTAAAGCCGCTATCTGTCTGTCGGAAACTATTGCATCCCTGTCTTTGAAGGTAGTGTCCTGTGCAACCATCAAAGGCTTTCTTCAACGCCAAAACGTTCACCTGAAAAGCGTTAAACATATTCGAAAGTCAAATATATATGCAGATCCTTGTTTAATGGTTAACAGTTAATATCAAACCATAGACTAGAAATGATATAATTTTAATATAATTTGATATTTAGTTGATTAAGTAAGTAAATAAATTAATTTCGTAAATAAATAAATTAATTAGTAAGTAAGTAAATTAATTAATTAAATAATTAGACTATAAATCATACAATTTAAGCATTATTTAATATTTAGTAAATTAATATTTAATTAATAAGTCAGTTAACTATTGTTAAGTAAATTTTACAATTAAGGTATCATGGCACGTTAGAAAGGGGAATTTTTAATGATTTACAAAATTATTTATTTTTCAGCTCCTTTATTATCAATCTTTTTGACAATATATTGAAGGTTTAAGGAACACAAAAAAATTTTTATTTTTTTTTAGCATATTTAGAAAAAAACACATCCTCCACTGCGGACACTTAACCTCCGAATCGGAGATCGAATCGAATATTAACACTAGAATGCCCAAGGGA
This sequence comes from Melieria crassipennis, assembly GCA_963668005.1. Lineage (NCBI taxonomy): Eukaryota > Metazoa > Arthropoda > Insecta > Diptera > Ulidiidae > Melieria > Melieria crassipennis. The sequence continues at coordinate 42,659,801 of OY764962.1, forward strand.
GTCATTTTGACTACTTTGAGGTCTTTTATTGTAAATAACTTTTGTTGCATCGCTTTCTAAAAAAATATCTTACGTGACTTTTATTAGTTTTTAAAGCTAAATGGAATAAATAAATTTAAAATATTGTAAAAAAATTTGTTACCCCAATTTTGCAAAATTTACCTTAAGGGAAGGCTCCCCTGGATTTGGGCAAAAATAAGGCAAAGTTTGTAATTTTTTTGTGGGATAATGAAAAGGCGTACAAACTTCCGGGTTTGACTATTAAATTCGTCTATTATTTAGGAGTTTAAAAAGTTAAAAAACTTGATGAACTGAACTTTTCAAAAACTTCAAACGCGTTTATCTCGAAACCATTTTTTCCAATCTAAATGTCATCTCCAACTAGGAACCCCAGGAAGACCGACTGGGAAAAATTTACAAGGTTGCTTGAACAGGATCAACCCTTGCTGGATTCTCGGGGCAGGATGCGGCATCCCCTCGAAATCGAGCAGGCGGTTGAAGCAGTAAATGGGGCAATAATCAATGCTTTTCATTTAAGTTGCCCTGAGAGTAGGAGGGCCAGGAAGAAATCCACACCGTGGTGGAATACCACCCTGGCGAAACTCAGAACAGACACGCGGAGGCTCTTTAACAGGGCAAAGCGAACAGGTGACTGGCAGGAATACACTGCCGCTCTCACTAAGTACACAAAGGAAGTACGGAAAGCGAAAAGGGCTAGTTTCCAATCGTTTTGCGAAGAAATTTCTTCCACCCCCCAGGCAGCAAGGCTGCACAAAGCGCTAGCGAAGGGAGCAACGGAAAATAAGATGGCTCTCAAATTGCCGGATGGTAGTTACACGCGCAATGAAGAGCAAAGGGCTCTCGCTCTTCTAGGTGCACATTTCCCTGGGGCAATCCCCCAGGACGCACCTGCCGAATGTACCATCTACCGTCCAGATAGAAGGGACTGGGAGCTGGCGCATAAAGTCATCTCTCGGGATAAGATTGACTGGGCATTGAACACCTTTCAACCCTTCAAATCGCCAGGCCAGGACGGGATCTTTCCTGTCTTTCTACAAAAAGGCAGGGGGGTCCTACTCAGGCATCTCACTGGCATAATGAGAAGCTGTCTAGCAACAGGGTACATCCCCGCTAGTTGGAGAAGTGCCCTGGTAGTTTTTATACCAAAAATAGGTAAGAAGGACTATACGGAGCCGAGGTCATTTAGGCCAATCAGTCTAACATCCTTCTTCATGAAAACCATGGAGAAGGTGTTAGATCAGTATATTAGAACCGTGGCGCTCAAGAGAACACCTCTGCACGCAAAACAACATGCGTATAGGGCAGGCAGATCGACAGAGACTGCCCTATTTCAGCTCACGAGTTCAATACAAGAAGCTCTTAACCCGGCGTTGGTGTGGTGGAAAAAAATTACGTTATTGGTGTGGTGGGGTATGACATACCCCAAGACTTGATATAGCAGCAACCTCATGAAACAACACAAATATAAAAGATAGCAATTTTATATTATTCTTCATTTACTTTTACGCAAGAAAATACAAAAGCACTTCATGTGCAAGCAATTTGTAAAAGAAAATATCAAATATAACAAAAATAAACGAAAAGTACCGATATTTATAAGTTGACTTGATATAATGGGGTTTAAAAACATTTCTGTATATAATTTTCCAAAAAACATAGTCTGTTTTCAAAACGAAATACATATAGTTATGTGACATAAAATTTTTGGTAGCTACCCTGAAAGAGGAGCGAATTACAGGGTCTCAAAATTAGCGCATTTTTCGCAAGTCGTATAAGGTTTTTGCTCTCGGACAAACCGAACATCGAGTGCTGTACTGACGACGTTTTGGTACAGCTTCGTCTTATTTTAAGGATTTACAGAATAATGATATTTTTGTGTATTAATGATATATTTTGGAACATTTGATACGATGGAAACGATTGTCGTATGTGCTATTAAATTCAATGGAACATACGACATTCGTTTTCTACGGCGACGAAATGCGAATACTGAACTGGGAGCTTTTCTTGAGCGTAGCAGTTGGGCAGTTGGTATTTGCCTCTTATTTTTCCGTACGGTATATTTTTTAATAAATCGACGACTACTAGACCATCAAAAATACAAATTTTAATTCAAAATCATTTACACAAAAAGTTACGTTATTGGTGTGGTGGGGTATGTTATACCCCAATGAACTTTAGCGGGATGTGACTCAAATCTGGTCACACTTAGGTTGTTTTTGGATAGCAAATGTGTATGGTTGGACTGTTATAAACAGCTACTAGAAGCGATAGTGCCCACATAAAACTGATATCCGTATTATTTACAAAAATACAACCTCTGGGGTATGGTATACCCCACCACACCAATGCCGGGTTAAAAGCAAGGAGATCACCCTGTGTGCTTTTCTGGATATCGAAGGAGCCTTCGATAACACCTCGCATGAGGCGATAGAAAGAGCGCTCAACAGGAGAGGAGTAGAAGCCTCGATTAGCCGCTGGATAAGAGCCATGCTCTCTACCAGATCGGCCATTACGAAGGTGGGCACCACCACCAGGAGCGTGCTAACGAAAAGAGGATGTCCACAGGGCGGGGTACTTTCACCGCTGCTGTGGAGTCTGGTAGTGGATGAGCTCCTTGAATTACTGACAAGCAATGGCATAACGTGTCAAGGTTATGCCGACGACATTGTCATTATCGCTAGGGGAAGGTTTGAAGACACTCTCTGTGACATAATCCAGAGAGGCTTAAGAATAACCCAAGAATGGTGTGCCCGAGTAGACCTGCGAATAAACCCGGACAAAACCACCATAGTACCTTTTACATGGAAAAGAAAGCTGCCACACATGCGAACAATACGCTTGCTCGGAAAGAGCATAGCTTATAAACCAGAGGTGAAGTACCTAGGTGTAACACTAGATTCGAAGTTACTCTGGAACAAGCATGCGGAGGCAGTTATCAGTAAAGCAACGAAGGCGGTCATGGTATGCAGATCCTTGGCAGGCAAAACTTGGGGATGTAACCCGAACATACTGAAATGGATGTATACCATGATTGTGAGGCCAATACTCACATATGCAGCAGTGGCATGGGCCCCGAGAGCCACACTTACGACAGTGAGGAAAAGACTCGACAAGGTCCAGCGACTTGCGTGCACGTGCATTACAGGTGCTATGAGAACCTGTCCCACGGTGGCACTGGAGGTGATACTTAACATATCGCCATTGCACGTAGCAATTGAGATGGCGGCCAAGCGTACTATCCTTGGACTGGCCAGAACTAGTAAAGGGGGGGATCACATCCTCAGGCACAGAGACTTAGATGTGTTATCCACTAGTAACCCTTATGTTTTGTATCCGATGGATACAATAACAAGAACATATAACTACGAAAAATACTTCGGAGTTTATATGAGCAATAAAGCAGACTGGGCCTGGGAAGACCACCAGATCCATTTTAGACCACACACAATTAAGTGGTTTACAGACGGCTCGAAAACTCACGAGGGAACAGGGGCGGGGGTGTGTGGACCTCGCCTCAAGCACTACGAGTCCATGGGGAAAACACCCAGCATATTCCAGGCGGAACTGTATGCTATCAGGCTCTGTGTGCAATTTAATCTCGAACGTGAGTACAGGGGGCAGGACATCGTCATCTGCTCCGACAGCCAAGCAGCCATCAAAGCACTAATCTCATATGAGATAACCTCAGGGTTAGTGCTGGAATGCATTGAGGCATTGAATGCACTGGGCAGATGTAACCAGGTGAAGATCCTCTGGGTTCCAGGACACAGAGGTATCGAAGGAAACGAGAAAGCGGACAGCCTCGCTAGAACCGCGGCAGCCACGCCCCCCCTGGGTCCTGAACCCTTCATTGGGCTGGGCAAAAGCGCCATAACGGAGTCACTGAGACTTGAGGAAAGGACCAGGAAAACAGAATACTGGGCTAGCGCCTCCGGTCTCAGGCAATCGAAAATCTTCATCAAAGATTATAACCCCAAATGGAGTGAAGAATGCCTCAAACTAAGGAAGAACCAGCTTAGACAGATCACAGGTCTTCTAACTGGGCACTGCAGATTGAGGAAACACATGTATACAATCGGGATAGAACAGGTAAGCGTCTGTAGACTCTGCGAAACAGCAGAGGAGACTCCCGAACACATTATATTGCACTGTAATGCGGCCTGTCGCAGCAGGTTACGTTACCCGGGCCGGTTTTGGCTTGCAGAAGAGGACGTCAAGCACCTAGACCCCCGCGAGTTACTAAGTTTCATTAGGGCGGTAGGTCTAGGGGATGTACTCTAACAACTGTAGGGGGCACAATAGATCAATCCTGGTCTCAGTGCAATATACCCCTTACCAATTCTAATTCTAATTCTAAATGCCCAAAGGTAGTCATTTTGACTACCTATATACAATTTTCAGCAAATCTTACTGATAAAAAGACAAATATGCATCTTCAATTGCGAAATATGAAAATTTCAAATAAATGCAAATATTAAAAAAAAAATATCATAGTAGGCTGTGGCAATTCCCAAGTTTTTCAATAAAAAATTCACACACAAAATTCATTCACTAATTCCAAATTCCAAGTTTCATTCCATTTTATCCCATTGATGTGTAAAGTACGCCATTATATTTTAGTGAATTTTCTTTGTAAACCATAAAAAATAAAAATGGAGTACTTATTTTAATTTAATATAATATGCATTTATTCATATTTGCTACTTGAAAACCAATAAAATTAAAAAAAAGTCAGTAAACAATATGGTAGTCAAAATGACTACCTATGGGCATTTTAGGTAGGTCAGATTTTCGGGCATTCTAGTGTTAAGCTTTCGGACACAGGAACTCACCAGAAAAAAAACGCTAAAAATAAACGGATAGGAGCTTTTTGAAAAAAAATGTCAAAAATTGACTGCGTTTTTCACCTTTTTTCCCAGAAAAAGTACTTTAAATTAAAAATTGTTCTTCAATATTGTGGTGGATTTTTGTAAAAAATAAGTTAATAAAAAGAATTAAAAAATATTTTTTAAAATCGGTCGAGCCAATCCGGAGATTAAGTGCCCGCAATGGAGGATGTGTTTTTTTTTTCCTACGCGACTTCAGCTCCACCTATATAAGAGACAATATGCTAAACAAAAAAAAGTTTTTGTGTTCCTTAAACCTTCACTATATTTTAAAAAAATTTTCATAAATATTGATAATAAAGGAGCTGAAAAATAAATAATTTTGTAATTCATTAAAAATTCCCCTTTCTAACGTGCCATGATACCTTAACTGTTTTATCAAGAAGCTTAAATATCCCACTTATTAATTTCCAATTAAAATTGTATTTATTCATATTATTTACTGCTTTTTGTGGCACTCACTCACTCATACATACGCAAAATAATAATGTACCAGTTGGTTGAGCAGCTTTGTGGCCATGGAAAGAGCGTTGGCTACGTTGCCAAACAAAAACACCCACTTGCGCGCCCGACTACGCGCGAACTTCTGCCCGCACATGACGCATTACCCAGCAAAGGTTCAAGCAACAAAGACGAACGCTTCCCGCCTGCGCCTCACCGGCGGCGCATTGCATGTTTACTCAGCTCACGCTCCTCCTTCTCCGCCCACACTGCGACTCAACTGACAGCTGCCCAAGTTCCTGCTGCCGCCTGCGTGTGAAGCTTACTGTTCGTTGTTATTGTTGCAGCGCCGTTGTGTGCAGTCAATTTGGTGACACTGTCGAGTGGGCGTGCCGCAGCGTTGATTTCGTGACACGAGTACGAGGCTGTTTTTTCTGCAGAGGCCTTGAATGGCCGCCGGGGCGCGTTGCCTTTCTGTATGCGTCGCTACGTCTTGGCAAATAATTGCGGCACTGTCAAAGGACACAACTGGCGCGCAGTGGCGTTCTGATTGGCGCCGCAAAGTGCGCAACAATTTTTTGCCTCGACAGTTTTTGTTAAGATTTCGTGCTAAATTCTGGCATTTTAATTGCGGCGTTGGCAGCGACAAAAACTTTTAAAGCCGAAACGAAAAACTTTCCGACTTAAATTGTAGAAAAAGTTGAAAAGTTTACGTGGCATGTTAATTGACGTGGAAAGTTGGCTTTTAGTAGGAAAACAATTTTTTTCAAAGAAACCTTGCGACGGTTGGGGCGAGGTAAAGAGAGCGCACAGCATGTGTTCTTTTGGCTTTTAGTGCAAGCCGCCTTGTTTGAGTAATTCTATTTGTCACCTTTGAGATGTTATGCTTGGCACCTCCTTCAAAATACTTACAGCCAGGACTGTCTGGGCATCTCTGAAGCATTGAAATCCGTGCAATGTTATGAAAGGAACAATAAATGTTAAGTGGCTTTCATATTGTTCAACAGGCCAAAGTTTGTTTTCTTTTGCTGATTTTTTGCCTTTTCTATTTACGTAACCGGAGCCATTGTGGTTCAGTAGTTATTGCATCATTCATCTCGAGAATTGTTAATTCGACTGACCGCTCAGTTCAGACTTAATAAAGAAAACATTTTCTTTTCTGTCTTTCTTCTCAATATACAAAGATAAAGATGGAAGAGGGAAACAATTAGTTATCAGTTGACTCTAAAGTTCAGATAATTCTACGTCTTAAGGCATTTTCATCGAAGTTTATGACGTTGGATTTAGTTCCGAATAGTAGTCCATGAAAGAGTTACATTTAGGAGCCAATGAGTTAAGCTGAAACGACGATTATCAAACACAATTTCCTCCAATTCTTTGGTAGTTGAAAACAATCGAAGATTGTCCAGAAGTAGACGGAACTTTGACTCTGTCTTTAGTCTCTGTTGCAATACATAGATCATTGAAACTAATGATTCTCTGAACTTTTCTATTGGACCTTATACAAATAAATACTTAATAATAGAAAAAACAGAAGTGATTGTCAGCATCCGCCATGAGATAGCTAAGTATTTTTTTGTATTTCACATAATTCTTAAACTCTTCCGGCTTCAGTTCACTATTTACTAAAGTCACTTCCCGTGCCGACACTTCCTTTCGGATAAAGTTTGCGTAAAGCCGAGCAGGACACACAACAATATGGCAACACTGTCAGTTGAATGAATTAATTAAAGCGACAGCCGAACACTAAGCGAGCAAGTTGAACGGGAAACGGAAATGTGGACAATGTGCAAGCAATTCCACGCTTGTTGGGAATAGTTTAACGGAAAATTTCAAGGGAACGGGATATGAAAGAACGACACAACAGCAACAACGATACAGCACTATTCCCGCAGTAGAGGCCGAGGACGAAGTGAGACCTGAAAACTTTTAATTTTGGGTAACAGTGCGCGAACGCCGACTATGCAAATGAGCGAAGCGACAAAGTTGCTGTGGCTGCTGCGCAATGCGGGCGGCAGATGTGCAAGTGACCACACACACACAAACGTCAACAGCCATGAAAAATGTGTTTGGCGAGACAGCCAAAGTGACAGACGGCGGCTGCCCAGAAGGACGCGTCGTTTGGCTTACTCTCGGCACGCCCATTGGCTCGACTCGCCCCCGAAGCACTACTACAGCAACAAAGTGGCCATTGCAGGACCACTGCGCCAACGCCTTTTCGCTTATGGCGCCGCTCGCCGTTGCTAGCCTGCGCCCCCGTTTTCGTTGTAGCCGCCACACAGACGAAGTGCGGGTGGCCGCCAGCTGGCGGAGCAAGTTGGCCAATAAATCTTTACGGTACACGGCGTTGGCGGGTCAGCGCGCACGAAATCAACGGTGTCACGCTGTTTGCTGCAAATGAATGGCTGGCAAGGAATGGCGGCCGCAAATGGCAGCGCCGAAAGGGGCCACGATGAGCGAAGGAAACATGCTCTGCAGAGCAGTTGGTGGCGCTCGCCGGCAGCATCTCAACGAACGTAATCGAGTACGTGAGCGCTGAAATATGTTGTTGATGTTGCTGCAGTCACTTTTGTTATTGTTGTTGTTGTAATTTATTGCAACTAATTGAATTTTAGCTGCAGCGCACAAGTGCGTCCCGGCCACATGCAAACGAGAGGGGAAACCAACGGACAATGCAATGTGACAAAAATCCTTTGGTGCCTCCTCTGTGAGAGTCCTGTGAGTTAAGCTGGTCGGCACGGCAAATGGGTTTTCAGCCAAGTCAATACTCTCCAGGTGGCAACAAGGACGAATGGTGGAGCGCCAAGTGCCCCATGCCAAAATTTCCAAAATTGACAGTTGTCACTGTTTTCGAGCTTATTTTCGATTTGACTGATTTTGTTGTTACTGTTGTTGTAGTTGCTCCTCTGATTGTTATTATTATTTATTCGTGTTGCTAGTGTTGCGGTTGCGGTACCATGTTGCGATGTCATTTGCCAGCCAACCAACAACAACACCAACAACTACAACGTAAATCAACAACAAACAACTATGAACGTACAGAAATTATGGTAATTTTTCATTCATTACCTGCGCTTGGGTGCCGCTCTCACTTTGGGTTCTGGTGCCGCCGCCCCCACCGAAGGTCTTCGCTTTAATTACACCAGCAGGAGTCGAGCGCATTTGTGGCGCGTTGTTTATTGCCACCGACGACCGCTGTGACAACAGTCGCAGCTACTTCATGTCCTCTGTGGTTGCGTGCCGTTCGCAGTTGTTGTTGCCTTTTGCTGTGTTTGCCACTAATTATGCAACACTATATAGAAGTTGGTAAGCTTTTAAGTTCCCCAATAACACATGAAAGGAATAGCAATTTTTTAAATTCCATTAAACAAGTTGTTTTATTATTGTTTTTTTTTTAAATTATTTTTTTTATTTATTTATATTTTTTTTTTATTTTTTTTTTATTTTTTGTTTATTTTTATATATTTTTTTTTTCTCTGTGCATAGCATTTTTTTAATTCCTTAAAACATTAACACAATTATTGGTCCAACAAAAATGCTTTCTATATTTATACAGCATATTCGATCTCTACAAAAGGTCTGTTAAAAAAGGCCTTCGGTGAAAAGCTTGTACCACTTTTAAATATTTTTTTGTGCTCAAAGTAGATTCACCAAATATCACTTGAAGTGCATTGGGGTCATGTGTTCCAAACAGGGGCATAGCCAGAGCTTGGCCATGAAGGGTTTAAAAAACTTTGTTTTTGTCAATTTTGTATTACGTGCTTTATAAAGTAAGCTGCACTTTTCAAATGGAGCATTTTGTTCTATCGCCATCTATGTATATGTGACTTGGTATCTTCAAACATTTTTCCAAATTTTCTATCAAAATTTCATAACTTTTGATTCACTGGAAACGGAGTTATTGAGTCTGGAGTGAAAGTATGTTTGTGTCATCGAACAAAGAGCCAATATTGAGTTTTGTTTTAAACTTGGCAAATCTTTATCCGAATAATTTCACTTGATAAACCAAGTTTATGGTGATGATCGCTTATCCCGTGGCAGAGTTGATACACGTTTTAAAAACGATCGTAAAGTCATAAATAACGACCAACATCTTGGCCAATTAAAATCCGCGATCACCACAGATTCCATCAAACCTGTGCGTGAATCCACCAAAGATCACGCAAAATCGTGATTGTAATTCTTCAAAATGGATTTAAGCATCTAAATAACATAAATTTATTGCATTTTAACTGTTGTTCTTCACAAGTTGACTTATCGCTCGACACTTGTGACCGATTTTTTTATTCAAAATCGCATTTTAACCATCAACCACTCCTCGTTTTCGCCTGATATGGCACCGTGCAACTTTTACCCTTTCGAAAAAATGCATTTGCCGATGAAAAGAAAGCGTTTTGAGGACGTAGAAGCCATTTAAAAGACTTGTGCCGATATCCCTAAGAAAATCCTGACCGACGACCTAAAACATTTATTAGACATGGGCAAATTGAGTCCGAATGGGACTATTTAAAATAAAACAAATCGATTTTGTCAACAAAAATGTGTTGTTATTATTTGTGGTAACGTATTAATGATGGGGGGAGGGAGGGAAGAACTAACAGTATTATCCCAAACGGCGAGTTGGGAACTAAAACCAATCCACATCAGGAACTGGATGTTTGAAGCCATTTAAGTATGATGATGAAAAGAGTGTGGTATGGTGCGGCTTGCATGCTGAATCATCGGTCCATACCTTTTTCAACCCTAGTCTCTCATTAAGGGGGTCGTCTACGTAGCGGCCTGATTTTCGAGCCTGTTTTTCAAGATTTATTACGAAGGAACGAAAAAAGATATTCACTCACTTTTTTTGTTTATTTAATCGTAATCTTTCAAGTGGAAAGGTCATAAAAATTATATTTCTACATGTTCGAGTGCAGGATGACCTTGAACGTGCCCTCATCAGAATTTTGATATCAATTTCCCTGCACGATTTTGGGCCAACCACGTAACCTACAACAAAAAATGAAACTAATCTGTAATTGATATTACATCAGCTATGTTTAGACACGAGCTTTGTGTAAAATTCAAAAATCTCTCGAAATGGTGGACATTTTTGAAAGAAAAGTTATTTTTCCCTGTTTTTTCACATGTTTATTGCCTGTTATAATAAAAAAAAACAATATTTTGTCAAAAGCTCGTGTCTAATCATAGCGACATGTTTTCTGAGCAAGTAAAAAAAAATCGAATCGATGCGCGTAAAACTTTTCTTAGCATCGTGCAAGTAAGTTAGAAAAATACGACTATCGGGAAAACGCGTTTAAAGTTCACAGAGAGCGCGCGGAAACACCGTGAGCGAGCGTGCTCAATGCTCTACAACTCAATAACCGTGAAGAGTTTGCCCAAATCCTTTGCAAATAACATTCCTCACGTCTTCCAAATGAAAATTATGTAAAAAAAAATGTTTTTTTTAAACTTTGTACGTAGACGACCCCCTTAATCAAAACTTTTAATCATTTTGCATGCTAAATTGCTAACTAACTAACTATACATGGAGACATGAAAACTACTCCAGAAGAATTCTAGAAAGAGATAAAATAGCCACCTTATTTTTATTGAAGCAAAAATCTGTGCTCGAACTAACACCAAGCAACACTTTGCATACCAACGAATATGTAATTTGTCTAAAATTTATTCAAGGACTATCTTTCCAATCAGTTTTTTTTTTGCAACATATCGCTTGCAAGAAAATTTTGCTGAGGAAATTTGTGGAACTTCGAACTTTGGTCGAGGACTTCAGAAACTGGTGTAAACTACAAAAATGCTTAGTAATTTTTCATTCAGATCAATAGTATCTATCACACTTTGTTAAAGATTGTTCCCTTCCAAGGAGATTCGGGGTTTTAACACACTTACTTTTCAAGAAAATTCTATGTAAATTTTCAAGGATATAAAGGATTAAAATTTTCAAAGGACTTTTTTCATATCCTTTTTTACAAATAGATAAAAAATCAATTTTATTTAAATTCTTGAGCCTTTCCTCTTTTATTTGATGTACATATCGCCATATTCTAAAGAGGTTAAGTATTTTTTATATTTTTTTCATATTTTATCCCCTTAAAAATTTTTAAGTCCTTTTAAAAGGACAAAGGATGTAGAAATGAAAAACTGAGTACGCAGTATTACTATGTTTGGTCTCTAGTTTCACGCTCATATGGATTTTTTTCGGTGTAAAAGATGGTGTCGCACGGTGTTTTAGAAAAGATAAGATTTCATAAGATTCGTAACATTTTTATGATGACGTCTATAACATTTTTATGAATTGAGTTTGCCACAAACGTATGCAATGGACTTTAAATCAAAACGATTTTTTTTTTGTTATAAAATACTTGCTTTTTTTTTTTTATAAAATCCAATATGACATTCATTTTTTTGGTAACGAACTTACCATAAAAGCACTGAATCGATTTAGATAAAAAAAGATACCAAACAATTTCTTATACGAATCAAAGATTACATGCGTTGTATAAGATATGCCGCGCCCACTTCTTACGCCCACTATAGTCACAAAACTTAACTTACTTCAATGAGGCAATAAGGGTATCAGATCACAGGTGTTATAGTGTGCATATTAAAGGACTAAAACGAGTCAACAAAATTCTGTCGATGAGTTTTGCTGTTAATTTAGTTGGCTTTGGCACTAACTGGCCCATGTTTCTTGAAAGGAGTTGCGTAATGATGAGTTCTTCAATCTTGTTTGCTGTGTTACTAACAATGCGCAGCTTGCACTCCTAGCTGGAAGTTTGACGGAACTTAATTTGCTTTATGACTTCACACATTTTACTCGTTTTTTAAATGATATATAAGGAATTTTTTGTTAGATAGCATGTTAGATTTATGCACAATGGACTTAGACTTAAATAAATAAATTAAAATAATTAAATGATTCCTTTTTCCACTAAGGCAACCATAGGCTATATGAGTTTGTTAAAAAAATGTCTGTTTAAAAAAAAAAATTTTGGGGTATATTTCAACGCGAATATCAATAAAACGGTTTGGTGGTTTCTAATTTGTCTCTCATATTTTAATGTTTGTTCTTTTCTAATTTTTCATTTAAATACTCGCATCTTTTGAATTGTGGCTAAGCAATTTCCAGTTGTGTGTAATTATTATTGCAACTGAACAAACATACCAACAACAACATGAAAACTGGTCAACGCTGATATCTCAATTATTGTCACTGCATATCCTTATTTGTTGCCAACACACACATTTGCCAGCAATGCGCTTGAAGACCAAAAGAGCGCACAAGCCAACAGCAAAAATGAAGCAACAGCAGAAGCAAAAAAAAAACGCAACAGCAGCAAACACAAAACGAATCAACAAAACTGCGTGCAAATTAATGTGGAATGTTTTTTCACTACACACACACACACACACAAACACACACAGTGCGTTTGTTGTTGTTTGATGTTGTTGGCCAGCGAGACAGTAGCGCAGAAATTGTTGCTAAGGCGCATGAGAGAATCTCCGGCATGCGAAATGTTGCAACTTTAATGCCACAACATGCGTGCAACAACAACAATGAAAACAGCAGCGAATTGTGCCACGGCACATCGACTCAATTTGCAGTGGTCCTCGTGCCCTCGTTGGCCCCCTGAAAGATAGTCGCACCAATTGCAAAAAGAAGGCGAATGAAGCGGAGAAAAATGTGTAGAGGAAGGGGCCGCGGAGATACGCCGCGTTGGAAGAAGAAGAAGCACACCTTTAACCTAAATATTTGCGCCTACCGGCCAGCGCGTTGCACATCTCAATTTACTTGTCGCTCATCAATCACCAGCAGGCGACAACAGGCGGCAACGGCCACAACAACTGCAACGGCGACGGCAACAGACGCTGCACGTCGGCGGCAAGCAAATGCGTCACATGGCCGTGACTAACATTGGCTAAAACAACATCATCGCTAACAACAACAATGCGTGCGCTGCAATCTTCGCATCGCAATGCTGCCCGAGTTGCTTAGAACAATTGTCACTTGAACGCCGACTGGAGCCGAACTCAGAAAAACATCGACGCTAAATCGCTGCCAATGATTGTTTATTGATGAGCAATGCTCGACATGAGCCAAAGTTCCTTTTGCTGTGCGTACAGAAATTTTATTGCGGCGATTACATGCGAAACGATCGAAAGAGGAACCGATAATTGTTGTGGCTTAAATCTATGGTTCGGCCAGCACACTGTCAAGACGCTGAAATGTAGAACGTATCAAGACGACTTCATAGAAAAATTATCAGGAAAATATTTGATCAGACTGGGCTTGAAGGTGGATTGTCAAAGACGATGAGCTTTTCTAGCGTTTCACTCATTTGTCGAACAACACTAAAAAGCCTTGAAAAATCGATCACCATTGGTTCATGGCCAATCCTTCCCTACGGAAGCCTGTTCTGTCCTGTCCTGAGCACTGACTCACAGATATGTCGTTATCCTCTAAACATAGAACTTGCTCAGCAAAGTTGAGCCGTGCTTGATGTGTCGTCAACTTTCCATGCCTCGTAAATAATGCAGCATCTTCATGGCCTTATCGGGACTAGTGTTTCGGTTAAAAGGATTAGAAGGAAATACTCGAATGATAGAGTCTTGGCAGCATCTACTTCTCTGGACATTAAACTATGCTCCACCAAGGACGATCTGGGCATCGTAGGGTTTGCACCACTGGGAACATTGCCAGTTGGTTATGACCACTGCTTCTTGCTTCTTGTTTTCACTGTTGGGGCGGTTTCATTTAAGCCGAGCAAGGGTTAAATTGATTGCCCAATCCAACTTTCGTTATGTGTGGAGGTTATCTGTTTGTCGACCAGGTCTGCAGCTATCAAAATGCTTAGATAAATGCCGGTTCTAGGTTCTTCATCATATAATGTTATGTTATATTTCTCATATATGTATGTATTTTTTTTTACTGTAGAAGTCTATAGAGTCTCTATTGAGTTTGTGAAAGTAAACTATTTATCATAAGAGGCTTATAAGAATTGGTGTAATTCACTAAATGAGGGGGCTTTTGACAATGCAACCTTTCACTCGATATGCTCAGCAGCCAGAATGCATGTGGTAAATGAGACCCTGATAAGGTGGATCCGCTCCATGCTCTCCGGGAGATTGCTGACCGTTGGTGAGAGTGATAGCAATTCGCTCACGGCAGAGGTCGGACGGGGATGTCCCCAGGGTGGTGTCCTCTCTCCGCTGCTGTGATGTTTCGTGGTCGACTCTGTACTAAGGGATATGCAGGATTTCGGAATTCATGTCCAAGCATACGCGAACGATGTCTGTGCACTAGTATCAGGACGATTCCTCAGAATGATTTGCAAAAGAATGCAGAAAGTCCTGGATTAGATTGATAACTGGTGCACAGGACACCGTTTCTTTCCGTTTAATCCCAGTAAAACGACTCTGGTCCTATTTACTAGGAAGTGGAAGCTGGATGGTCTCGAACTGCCAGTACTGAAAGGTGTGACCCTCAGTCTATCCACGGAGGTGAAATATCTAGGGGTTATCCTAGACAAGAAACTAACGTGGAAGATGCATGTCTTGACGAAAGTAGACCGTGCGCTGAAGGTTTTCCAACAGTGCCGTCGAACTTTTAGCAAAACCTGGGGCCTGAAGTCTGCGGTGGTCCTCTGGATATATACCGCACTCATCAAGCCCATAATTACGTACGCATCGGTAGTCTGGTAGAGACGAACAATGGTTAAGTCCACAGCTTTGGCTCTGAACAGACTACAAAGAAGTGTATGTATATGCATTACGAGTGCCATGAGCACTGTCTCGGGTGGTGCCCTTAATGCCATGCTTGACCTGCTTCCCCTAGATCTAAAAGTTCAAGAGAATGCGATGAAAGCGACATGTCGGCTGTATTCCTATTGGTACTGGCATGACAAGGGCTCGGGTCATAGAGAAATCTTCAAAAGGTTGTCAGCGCAATATCCGTTGCTGCTGGCCCCTAAGCGTTGCCTAATGCCCGTAGTATCCTTTGGGAGAAACTTTGAAGTGAGGTTCCCAACGCGCGGCCAATGGAACAACCCAGAGGCCATTCTAAGGGATCTGACGGATATTTTCTTCACTGACGGATCCAAAACCGATAAAGGTACTGGAGCTGGATGGCACCTCGATGGAAGTGTCAACTGCTACTGCTCACTGGGTGGGCTGACTACCATCTTTCAGACGGAAATCTTCGCCATTCTGAAGGTAACGGAATGGATAATCGCGAGCAAACGGTGCGGGAAACATATAGGAGTCTGCAGTGACAGTCAAGCTGCATTTAAGGCCCTGGAGAACGCGCGTGTTACCTCTAAGATTGTCCAAGAATGTAAGATGAAGCTAAAATCAGTCGCGAGACGTAATAAGCTCCAACTTATCTGGGTTCCGGGACACTGCGGTGTTCTAGGTAACGAAACTGCCGATGAACTGGCTAACTGTGGATCAGGGTATACGCCCATGGGACCAGAACCAATAACCGATACCAGTCTAGCAGGAACCCTGGACTGGATCAAGTCCTGTGTAAATAACCTACATAGAGAACGTTGGTCTAGCTTGGGAAGCTGTAAAACTGCCAAGTGTTTTGTGAAAAGCCCGAACAGGAAAGCAGGGAATTTCCTCCAGAAGCTGAGAAGGAAAGACCTCCGTCGAATGGTCGGGTTAATCACAGGACACAACCCATGGGGGCGACATATGGCCAACATGGGCATCATCGAGGATCCGACTTGCATGTCTTGCCTGGAGGAGGTAGATAGTACAGAGCTTTCTCTGTGCATGTCCCGCCTTCTCTAGAACGAGATTGCGCACGCTGGGTTCAAATGTTATGATACCTGAGCCTTCCTGAGCCTTAAGTAATAATAATAATTGACTGGCACGACAGCCCGCTTACGCGAGACTAAGGCCTAGCTTCCCGCAACTACCCGTGTTGTGCGTGTGAATTTGTACACGGGTTGGAGGGACCTACAGTTTTAGGCCGGTTCCGAACGGCAGGTTGGGAGCTTTTTCATAAGCAATTTTTTACTCTCAGAGGTTTGCCATTTCCAGCTGAGAGGACAGCCACCGAAAGAGAAAACGAGTTTTCCCGTTATTTTTTTTAGGTGTTATTACAGGCAGTATTTGAACCTGAGGTTGCTGCCTGCGACTCGCGGTCCAACGCACTAACCAACTGAGCCACGGCGGCTGCCCAAGCCTTAAGTACAATGGGCTATAAAGCCTGAGTGCTTGAGGTATTGACCTTCCTTAGGTTATTTCCTCGGCTCCCCCTCACATCCATCCATCCATCCATCCATCCAATTCACTAAATGATGTGGGGAAACTCTACCAGTTAAATGAGTAGTTGAATATTGTACAATATTTGCATTCAATGGTGGATAAAAATAAAATAGGAACATTTATTCCTTGAGCGTGGCTCCGCTTTTAACAGCTAAACCAAATTTGGCTCTAAGCATTAAATTTGTTCTGACAACTATCGATTACTGTTAAAAGGTTATCAAAACAACCATGGCTGCTAATTTTTCAATATCCTCACCGTTTTTTGCCTCTGAGAGGTTTAAATCAATTAGCTTTACAATCCAATTTTCTGGCCAGTACATCCTTCTTCACTTCTAGAGACATCATCAAACAAAAAAACTATCCTTTTAACTATTCGTTTTTGGATGAAAGATTCGATTTAACCACAGATAACCATATAGCATCAGTATTATGTGTAATAATCAATTCAGCCCACTGTCAACCAAAGTCAGCGGCAATGAAAATTGCTCAGTGTTTTTGCAATGAGTACGAAAACGTATTTTGGCCGCAATTTGCTGATAAATTACACAACTAAATGCGTTGGACAATTGCGTTCACATGTCCACATCGAAACCAGCAGCAGCAGCAACAACAACAACAACAACACAAGGACAAGCTAACTCTTCGCGCGTGCACGAATGGGTTAACATTAATCGGCCGTGGCCGTCACATAGTCAGCCCGGCCGACAATTGGACCGCGTGATTATTTTATTGCTGTGTATGCGACGGCGAAGCGAATTCTGCGGCGACACTTCATAAAATTGCCGCAAAACGGAATGCAACAACAGCGATGTAGCAGCCGAGTGCAGGGAAAGGAAACGAAAACTTCTTGCATATATAATTTTATATTGAAATGGGAATTGGGGAAAATCGGTGGCGCAATAAAATTTAGTGCCCGCTAGAAATAATAACAATAATCATAATAACACCAAAGAAGTAAGACGAAATTCAAATCGAGGCGTGCAACACATAAAAATTGGGCACTTAATGACGCGTCGAACATGCGGCGAGGTGTTAAGTGCGCGAGGATGCGGTGCGCATGCGGAATGCGCGGACTAGAAATCACAGTCGCCGGTTCTCAAGAATTCTCTTAACATTAAAAAAAAAATGAGAACATAGCAGAGGGGGAAATTTAATGGTGACCTCCGCACAATTGAAAGCATTTTCGCTCGCGGTGTGCGTCGCACAGCAGCAGCGACAGCGGCAAGAACAAGTGGCGCATGCGCGCACCGCAGGCAATCGCAGCGCCTGCAACACGTAGGCGCACAATTAATGATGTTGTAAGCAGGCTGCAGGTGGGGGAACGGTGATCGCTGCGCAGCGAGCGGGGCTCGAGGCAGCCAAATCTGAAGCAACCGAGGCACCTCGACACAAAAAACAAGTGTTGTAATTGACACGATTTAACAATTGCCAACAAGCGACAAGCGTACAAACGCCAAGCAGCCGCAGCCGCAGCAATTTTCAATTTCTCAGAAGTGGCACAAACCGTTGACAATAGTCGTAAAAAGGCGATGAGCGTGCGTCCGCGCAATCCACACCAAACGCTACCTGCGCGCTGTCAGTTGATGTTGCACAGTGTGAGCGGTTGGCAGGAGTGGTGCTTAAAATCGCCAGTGGGCATACAAAAGTCAAGATTGGGTGGGAGGTTCTTCTTGGAGCTCAGATGTTTTGAAAAAATTTTGGGGCGCAGTATATGTATATTTTATTTGGAGCTTTGCAATCATATAATGTAGGAATGATACTCGAATTTTGTAATCTTTAGCGACGATTTGGGGAGGTACCATCCCACAGGACATACATTTTTAGAGCCAAAAATTGAACGAAAAAGTACAATGGTGCGAATTATGGTCTGGCAAAATTATCGGTCCATAGGTACTTCTTCCAAGACCAAACAACGAGCGCTACACACCGATGATAAGCAACTTCTTTTTACCTAAACTGGATATGAATACCGATAAATGTGATTGCAACACGACAGCGCTAAGTGCCACATAGCGCACGCCACGATGAACATGACGCAAGGCGACTTAAGAGCATAAACCGAAATCGTGCGAGATTAACCGAATTAAAACCCCTCAGAGTTCTTTCTTTGGGGCTATCTTAAATAGCAAAGAAGCTACAAAAAGTTGATGGTGTCAAAGTTGACAAAACAAAAACCATCGATAGTCTAAATTGGCGAACTGAATGTGTAATTTTAATATCAATGCTATCATCCAGTTATGACCGACGTCAAGAGCTCTCCCCAAGCAGATCTCCTTCACATACACACACCGTCTCAAACAACAAACTATTATAAAACACCAAATGAGTATCCTCACCCTGGTCTTTCTACCGAAAGACTATGCTTCTTTTCATCTTACAACGGTTTCCACTCCAAACATAATTTTAAATGGAGCTTTATCGGCTTTCATTAGATGCAGCAAGTTAATATCAGAGATAAAACTTAAAGACTACGTAGAGACTTACTCAGCTATATGGCTTGAATAAGGCTCTCCACTCACTTCTTATGGTACCACAAGAGACTCATTTGCTAGTCAAATTGTGTTGCGATAATTGAAAGTAGAGAGGCTGGTTTAAGGAAGACTTTCAATGTTAGACATCGATTGCAAGATACCAAGGTTTTTCGTGGCATCATAAAAAGCTTTTTAACTGACTGTACACTTACTCGTACACATAACTATAACTAATCAAAGCGCCATTATCGGGTTTGGATAATACATGGAAAGTAGAATCATCGGCTCAGCTTCATAAATAAGTGATTTGAACAGCGAATCGAATCAATATCTCCTTGAACAAGAGACTGGAATCTGAAATGACCACTGAGTTGAAGTGTGACTATCTGTGATCTCTTCACCTCCAAGTGTGAAGGAAAAACTGCCAATCGCCGTTCGGACTCGACGTTAAACTGTAGGTCCCTTCCCCCGCCCTTTCTCCATTCGCTTGAAATGTGTGCTGTAACATATGTTGGAAAAAACAGTGTTGCATACACATTTCAAAAACGGGTGAAATATGAGATATCACTCCCCTCTCCTTCCCCATTCCCCCCCATGTGTATAGTACAATGTTCCAAAATGGACTGAGTGTCAAGGAAGGCTTGTAGCATTCCTGCCCACCCTCAAGAAGAAAAAAAATCGGTGGTCTTAGCTGAAAAATTAATGAAGTATTCCAGGGTGACTCTAACGTGTGACTCATTCAATTCGCAACAATCCCTTTTCAACACATTGTTTTCCCTTTTAAACGCATCTAAAAAACAAGGCAGAACACGACTGCTACACCATTTCCCACTTAACCGTGCGAAGGGGCCCTTGGGCCCACTGTGCGCATGCATGATGTG
Source organism: Melieria crassipennis (assembly GCA_963668005.1). Classification (NCBI taxonomy): domain Eukaryota; kingdom Metazoa; phylum Arthropoda; class Insecta; order Diptera; family Ulidiidae; genus Melieria; species Melieria crassipennis. The sequence continues at coordinate 42,679,781 of OY764962.1, forward strand.
CGCGACAATTGTCAAACGCGCCAGCGCCTCATTCATAGACCGAGAGACAATGCGAGACCTGACTGCGCGCGCGTCAAGAAATCATAACTCATCTCGATCTAACTGCAGGCGATACGTGTCAGTCAGCTGCGGCTGAAGCGCCGCAATGACAGCGAAATGGCCGAGCGGCCGGAATGACAACGCATGAATGAAGGCACGTCGGCGAATTGAAGTTAGTGAATGAAGTGGAATGTTTTTTCCACAGCTTAAAATAGAACAACAACTTTGGCGCAGTGAACACACGCACCGTTAAGCGTTAAATTAAAAAAATAGAAATAATGGAAACAGCGAAGGAAACACGCCTATAAGTTAAGCACTCCTACGGTCTATCACGCGTCCATTCAGTCGCAATCAGATAGCAAATCTCCGCGAGCACTTAACGCACAATAGGATTTCTACAATTGTCTTCTATGCTTGTTCTTCCTTTTGTTCTTTGCCCCGGTGCTGTTTTGTATAATAAGCAACAAAGATTTGATTAACATAAAAAGATAACGCGTACAGACGGAAGTAATAATCGTAGTTGTTGGTTTAAATTGTGCAGACTGTTGTGGCATAGTTATGTGGCATGTGGCATGCGTTGCAGTCCAAACGATAGTTTTCGTTTTGGGCTGCCGTTTCAGCAAAGACAGGATGTGCCAATGACGCTGTTGGCGCGATTCTTGATTGGATTAGGTTAGGTTTAGTTGGGCTGGGTTAGATTATGTGTTTGGTTAATTTTGAGCAGACTTCCATTTGAAAGCCATTGACAGTATCGCTGGGCTGATGGTGAAAAGCAAGCAAATTTATTGTTGCACTAATGACCTCCAGTCAGTTGCACTGACGACCACTTTCAGGATAGTTGTGCGCTATAAATACCTTTTAAATTGTGTTGGAAGAAAAGTAATGGCTCCTAGGACACATAGAAAATGCGTTGTAACAAGACTAAATTGTTAGATTAGAATGGACCCACAGACTTTATTGGCTCTGAAAGTACCTACATAAACAACCAAGTTCCGACTTCACTTCACAGCAGATTAACGATGCCTTATGTCATATTGGATCGACAGTCTCGGCTCCTCAGTTTAGTAAGTTGATAGTGAAATATATAGATATGCAAATCGGTTCAATTTTAAATACTTGAAAAGGCAAGACTACTGACCCTGCGAACTACCGACCTATAGCAATCTGCTCTGTGCTCTCCAAAGCAATGGAAAGTATTGTGTAAACTTTAACCTTGTGAAATATCTGGAGCACAATAGACTGCTAAGTGACCGCCAATATGGCTTTCGGAGACAGCGATCGACGGGAGACCTTATGGCGGTCCTCACCGAGAAATGGAACCACAGCATTCTAAACCTCGGTGAAAGCAAGGTTGTTGCATTGGATATTTCCAAGGCCTTTGACCGGGCCTTTGGTATAAAGTACTCGTGTCAAAATTGATTGCCTATGGCGTCGGTAGTATCTTCTCTCGTTGGATTACGAGCTTCCTCTATGATCGCTCTATTTGTGTTGTAATAGACGGCATAGCCTCGGAAAATCATTCCCTTAGCGCGGGAGTGCCGCAGGGTTCGGTCCTTTCTCCAACCCTTTTCCTTATCTTCATCAACGACCTATTGTCGTCGACGAAGAATCCCATCTACTCGTTTGCGGATGACAGCACCATTTGTCATTCATACTCCTTCACAAAGCGCCCCAGCTCTGTGGAGATTGAGAGAGAACGGCGCCGTCTGAATGACACACTTAATAGCTACCTACAAACAATCTCCAAGTGGGGTCAAGCGAACAGCGTCGATTTTAATCATCGCAAGACACACAAACGCATCTCCCCACATCCCAACACATCCCTGGTTATGGGTGGTGTGAGTATTGCGGAAACGGCAGGTCTTGATGTTCTGGGCATGTCCATCAAGAACGATCTTCGTTGGAACGATCCATTCCACGTCGAAACGATGTTCCAGCGCACTACGCACTACAAAAAAGGTTCGTTTCTGGCCCGTACAGCGCGGTTGTGGAATGGTCTCCCTGCGGATATTTTCCCCAGCACTTATGATCTCGATGGGTTCAAGTCAAGAGTCCACAACCACTTCTCTCAAAACCCTATCCCTAACCTTTATATCCTTCCTGAACCAACGCAATGCTTCGCATTAATAGGGGTCATCCCCTGCGCGTTTGCTCGAGTCAAAAAAAAAAGTGCAGCATTTACAAAAACCGTATTTGTGTCGCTGTTATAAAGTCCTTCAAATATCTTTGTCTCACTTTCCTCCGCTAATAGGTAGCGTCATAAAAACTAAGTTGTAGTTTTGCATTTAAATCCTAACCCAAAGTCCTCAACTTGTCCAAGTCCTAACCTCACTTCTTAACTCAAAAAGCGTCCATTAGCCATATATGTTTCCAAGCAAGTCACCACTTGCGCAGTTCTCAATTAAATTAGCCACTCTAAGCACCAACACACAGAGGGTTAACGCCTGCAAGTGCGGCAAAGCTTCAAAGACATTCGCCGCCACTCGAGAGCGAGCAGCGCCAGTTCCGTTTGAGTGCGAAGCCAAGCGAAGGAAAAAATCTAAAGTTGCTGGTTTTGTTGCTTATTGTTTGTTGCACATTTTAGTGTCTTGAGATGCTGTTCAAATGTTTTATAAAATTTCACAAAGAGCTAACGACAAGTGTCCTGCCAGCCACCTGCACCGACACACACCAGTACAGTGTGTGCAAACACCTCCATGCGCTCCGCTCTTGTTATCCTTTGCCACAAGGAGTACAGTGCGGCGAGTGTCGGCAAGCGGCAAGTGTGGCATTTATGTTTTTTGGTGCGAAAGAAGTGCACTTGCGCAGCGCAAGTGCACATGATTATCACCTACACACACACACACACACACGAGGCCAGGCATTAAAATCACAACACGCTTCAGGCAGAAGCTTTAGGAGCAGCTCAGCAGCCCATTACGAAATATCAAAGGGTACCGCCGGCGCGCAAAGCTAATTTCCGTTACAATGACGCCCCGACATGGAGCGTGCAAGCGCACCGAGGGATCGGCGTCCGGGGGCGTAGTGGGCGCTCGAGTCCTTTAAGCTGTTTCGCACTCAACAAATCACACTTGGCGGTATCTTAAGTGGGCGGCGGCAAGGCGCCACAAAGGCATCAAGGCAGCGCGCACTGCCAATTTGCGTCTTACGTTTGCTGCTCGCCAAATGCCACAGAGGGGGCAAGGAGCAGGATATGTGTGTGTGTGTATAGCGGTCGGCCTGCACGAATGCACACACACATTTGCGCCAACATACGGACAGGCAAACAGACAGACAGGCATAACCGTAAATGCAGACGTCAATGTCGACACACGAAGGCAGCGTAATTTCATTTCCGCTTTCCGTGCGGCGCATTTTCGTTTGTTGCCAGCGACTTTGTGGTGTTTTCTGAGTGGCATTTACTGTTATGGCAGTAATGTCTTCATATATTAAGCGCTGCATGTATGTGCGAATGCGAGTATGACTGCTTGTCATAATGTCCTTTTTGGGAAAATGTCAATTATCCTTTTGCTCGCCGCTCTGCCGCTCAGTCCTTCGCAGCGCTCACTTCAAAGTGCATTCAAATTGCTGAAATTGTCTATTTTTGAGAACGTTGAGCAACGTTGTGGTAAGGTGGAAGCAAAATTCGATGCTGCAAGAACCACAGCATAACTAAGTATTAGCGACATGTGGGTGCTGCAGAATGCAATGATAGGGACTGCGCTTGTAAGAGTCACAAACATTTTGATTGCATTCTAAAACATAGCTGAACTAATGCAGATATGTACGGGAGATTTCTGAAGTTTTAAATATTTAATTGAAACATTAAACATTTGAAGAATTTTTCAGGCCCAAGAAAATATCCGGTAATAGTTTAAGTTGAAGTTGTATTCTTCATTTGTATTTTTTTTAACCTTTAAATATACAAATAAATAAATAAATAAATAACTAAATAAATAAATGAATAAATAAATAAAAAAATAATAATAAATAAATGAATTAATTAATAAATAAAAAACTAAATAAATAAATGAATAAATAAATAAAAAAATAATAATAAATAAATGAATTAATTAATAAATAAATAACTAAATAAATAAATGAATAAAAAAATAATAATAAAGAAATGAATTAATTAATAAATAAATAACTAAATAAATAAATGAATAAATAAATAAAAATAAATAACCAAATAAATAAATCAATAAATAAATAAATAAATAAATAACACTACTCGACACGAAAAATGCTCCTAAAAATAAAAGTATTTTTTAGACTAATCTTCGGCTGCTGAACACGAAACTGAAAATCAAAAAATTTTCTTAAGAAGCGTTTTCGAAAAATCTTCGAAAAACACGTTTTTCCCCTCTTATTTCAGTTATGAGCACATATCTCGTAAACCAACCATCCGACTAACACAAGTGTCGGATGGTTGGTTCTGTCGTTCAGAAGGTAATTAACTAACCTTTCCAACAATATATAGACTGTCTAAATGAGATGAGATTTGGGGAAGTTACTGACGATGAAAGTTGTAAAAAATTTTTGGACCAATTTCAAAAATCATAAATTTTCGAATACTTTTTTTATAGATAAAATAAATGATCTCCTCTGCTTTTAAAATCTAAGATGAAAGATATATTATTTGAGCAAATATTAAGCCTAACATCAATAGAATTGAAAGAAAAATTACAAAGTTATGATGCACGGAGTGAAAACACCAGCTTTTCATTTATTACACCGTTCGAACAAATTTTTTAATTTTTGCGAGACCCATCCAAATGTTGATATAGACGTGAAATTAGAGGTCATTTATAATATCCTGGCATAGTCAGTTTTCCATTTTCTGACCCAAAAACCTTCTTAAAGGACTTTAAAATTTTAAGGATATACACATTTCAAATATTTGTTTAAATATTTGCGGTTGTGTAATTATGAAGATATGGGTATCAAATGAAACAGGAAAAATCTCTCCTTTTTACTAAATTTTCTATTTTGAACTTATGATTTATGATTTTATTTTCTGATTTTTTGTTTTATAATTTTTAACTCTATTCATTATATCTTGTATGGTGTACAAATCAAAAAAGAAAACCTATTGTCAAAGGTAGCCCCAAAAATTGTGTACATAATACTGTCTACGTTACGTCATTGACACTGAAAATAATTAATTCATAATTAATTTGTAAAGAAATAAAGCAATTTGTCTATCTCACACAACTTTATCCACTCTAGTTCTCAAGCTCCTCAGCTCTGATTCTGGCAGTGGCGGCTTAAGGTGCTCGGGGGCCCGGGGCGGCGACGGCTGAGGGGCCCCCACAAACGGTGCAGAATAAGTTTGCGTACAAAACTAATAACTGGAATTTCCGGTTATGCTTTTTAATTTTTTTTTTTGAAAATTTTTATTCCATTGAACAATTTTATAGAAAGCAATAGAATCCCAGAGAAAAAATGAAAAATGGATAAAAGGATAATCTTTCCAAATTTGATAAAAACTTTCGTGAAATTAGGAAAACTTTTGGGAGAGCAAACTCGTCATTTCAAAAAGCCATCTTAAAATTAAAAAAAAAAGAAAATCTTGCTTCGTTACTACGATCTGGCCATTATTTTAAGCAACCAGAGCAGGAGGATTAGATTGTTTTGCGATCAGTGCATCATTACATACACTACTCGACAAAAAATGGGCCAATCGCGTGCATAGATAAAGTGTTTTCTAGACTAACTTTGACCGCTGAACACGAAACTGAAAATAAACAAATTTTTTTTAAAAGAGTTTTAAAAAATCTTCGAAAAACGAAGATTTTTGAAAGAATTATCGGATTAACACGAGCTGCCCGTCGTTCAAGAAGAAGATAATACCTTAGCCCTTTTTAGTGATATATAGATTGTTCAAATCAGATGAGATTTGGGGTAATAACTGACAAGTAACTTCCCCAAAGGAAAGTTGTAACAAAGTGAATTTTTCGACCAAAAAATCATAAATTTTCGAATATTATTTTATGGATAAAAAAAAATGATCTCCCCTAGTTTTAAAATCTAAGATAAAGATAAATTATTATTATATATTTTTTTTGTGCAAATATATTACTTGAGCAAAGATTAAGCCTAACATCAATAGAATTGAAAGAAAAATTACAAAGTTATGATGCAGTGAGTAAAAACATCACTCTGCGAAAAAAATTTGTTGCCGAGACCCATCCAAATTTGGACAGAGACGTGAAACTAGAGATCATTTATAGTAATCTGGCATAGTCAGTTTTTCATTTTCTGGCCCAGAGTCCTTTTTAAAAAGCTTTAAAATTTTAAGGACACACATTTCAAATATTTTTTTAAATATATGCGGTTGTGCAACGATGGAAATATTGGTATCAAATGAAAGACATCCTTTTAACTAAATTTTCAATTTTGAAGTTTCAGGACCAAAATATGTCAGGTAGGGAAAACATACATGACTTGGATTTCAGTCTGTAGATTCATACATCTAAATTTTATTCTATTTCAAAGTTCCAGTCTAGAAAACACTTTTATTTTTAGGTGCTTTTTTCGTGTCGAGTAGTTCAGAAATGTACAGAAATATTTTATAAAACCCAGTAGCAGTAGCTTACTGACAAGGAGCGTAGAATTGCTTTCGTAAAAGAGTCTATCAAAGAAGAAACCCGGATTTCCGGGACGATATGTTGTTATCCAACCAATAATTATAAAAATAATAATAATAACTGTAAATTTGTTTGACGTTTACAAAGTTTAATGAGGTTAAGTAATTGCGTAATTTGCACTAGTTTACAAGCAAACTCTAAGATTGCGATATTTATTTTTTAAATTAGAATTTTGTATTTGCATACTTTGCACAAAATTTTAAGTTAAAAATTAAATATTGCAATGTTCGAGGGAAAATTTTTTGAAAATTTGCAAACAATTGTTATTTAAAAAGGATGTTTTCTTGCTTTTTTTGAACTGAATTCGTTATTGCAATTTCAAAGTCAATTGTCGATACTCTGTCTCTTTCAATTGATAAAAGTGACAAACAACCTTTCAACAACCATTGCGGAGCGCAAATAGTTTTTTACAAGTTTCAGTTTTGAAAAACTTTAAATTTTATATACAAGCTTCTCTCGGGGCCCCCGCAACCCGGGGCCCGGGGCGGTACGCCCCTCCGCTCCCCCCCCCCCCCCCCGTTAAGCCGCTACTGGATTCTGGCTAAACTTTTTTTTAGAATTTGGCATATTTTTCTTGTCATCAGCTCAATCCAAACCATTTTATTGCTGTGGAGGTGGAAAAACTGACATGCAGATTTCTTACAGGTAACTTCTTCAACAAGGTTGAAAAGTGCTAATTGTTTCTTGAAATTGTCATATCCAGTAATAAACGCAGACAGCTACCTCAAAGTTCTACAAATTAGACTGATAACGTTCTTGGTATTACTGACTAATGGTTTCTTTAAAGCCAAACGAGCTAACAAAACAGAATAAGTTATTATAAGTCTTAGCCAAAAGAGGGTCTGATAATCACCTCTGGGGACCGGAACCTATGGTCGGACGCAGCAGTTCCACTGTGCAAAAAATTGTTAACAACTGGATAGATTGACTCCATCTGAAAGAAAAAGGATGAGGTAACCAATTGTAGATATTTTAGAACTAATCTTGAAATGGATGAGTTTCATCGAATCCTAAATTTGGACCATATAAGTGCATTTAAGTTCAACTGATAACTCATTTTTCTCTGACCCAACAGGTTCTCTAACCCCTTTTTGGGTCGTTCTGTTTTTATGGACAAACCTATTGATTTTCAGAGAGAGAGAAGCTTCCATCCTACGATTCATCAGAGATCAATTCGTAGAACCCTCCATTTCGTTGAACTTTCCGGTTACCTAAAGATTACTCATACCATATGTAGGCCTAAGCATCTCCCTAATAGGGTCATGCGTCGGATCTGTAACCAAGCACTACACCAAATCTGCAATCAAGTTTATGCGCAGCGTCGAACAAAACCATTTAGAAAATCGCAGAGTTCTTAAAACCAGTGATGGTAACTATTTTTTTGAAAAATCCCTACGCGACTTGAAAAAAATCCCTACTTTCCCTAAGCTGTCCAGCAATTTTCCTACGAAATTCCCTACACTTATTTTTCAAGTGATTTTAATTATTTTTTTTTTTAGTAATTTTTTGTGAATAAAAGTCGCAAAAAATAAAAACCATAACATTTATTAACACCTGAAAGCTCCTTTTAATTAATTTGAAACATGAAAACATAACAAAACCGAGTTGTGCTTTGCACTGAGATACCATTTCAACACTTTTGAATAAATAACATTTTTTCATTAATTTGAAACATGGAAACCTAACAACATAAAAAATTGTGCTTTGCACTGAGATATCATTTCATCACATTAAAAAAAAATCAGTACAAAAATTACACTAAGACCAATAATTGAATACTGTTTAAATGCAAAAAATGGGGACCTAAAAGCAAAAGTATTTTCTAAACTTTTTTTTTTTTGGGCCGCTGAAGACGAAAGTGAATATCCAAAAATTGTTCAAAGAAGGGTTTTCCAAAAATCTTCGCAAACCCAGTACTTTAATGTAATTTTAGTTATCAGCACAGATCTGGTTTTGCGAAGATCTTTGAAAAATTTTTGTATATTCACTTTCGTCTTCAGCGGCCCAAAATTCGTCTACAAAATACTTTTGTTTTTAGGTGCATTTTTTGTGTCGAGTAGTTATTTATCGGCATTCAACTCAGTGTACGCCATTTTCTTAAAATGTTGTTCTTTACATTGAAAATTTACACAGGTGATATCTTCGTCTTGTAGGTAAGAGCGAATTATACAAATTGAAGTCAAATTTTCATGGCTTAATTTGTTCCTTTTTTGTTTGAAAATATTCTGTCAGAGTCTGCATTAGACCCTGAAAGAATATCTGGTAGTGTCAAAACATATTTGGCAAACTTTGACAAATTGGGAAACAATATTTGATCGTTAAAATTTTTAGTTTGACTAATTTGACTCCAAAATTTTCCATAACCATTGTTTGATTGTTTGAAAATTCCCTACATTTAGTGAATTTTAAAAAATCTGTCCTTTTTTTCCTACGCACACAATTTTCGCTAAAATTCCCTACATGTAGGGATAGTTACCACCACTGCTTAAAACATATCACTCTGCAGTAAAGAATCTCACTGCCAACGCTGCTGCCCAGTTTTGCGCCAACACACAGTGATTCGACTCCATACAACCGCGGGACAAAATTAGAAGGAGTGGTCCGTTCTTCATAAAATTTGATATATATATTTAGTATATAAATCTCCATTTGGTTTTTCTTAAACTGTTGTAGTTTGGCAATGCCTGAGGCTTAATTTTGCAAATTTCGTCATTTTTGGAAAGCTATAGCACCAAATGTGTTGGCTAGATTTTTCAGATTTTACATTTAATCGGTAACGTCAACAATGATTATTCCAAAGAGTAACAGAAATTGTCTTCGGACCCTCTGGTTTTGCAATAAAAACGATAATAACAGATGTATGTTTTGCATTTTTGCAGATTTTATCATTTTTCGTGCAAATTGCATACTTTTAGGCATAAATAAAATAAATTTTGTCGAAAAATACGTGTTTAGACCACTTTTCAAAATGAATTATTTTCTGAGATCGGAAGATATCGGAGGATATATATACATTATCCGACAAATAAAGAATGCTTCTTAAAATAAAAAAAAATCCAGGAACATACTTTCACATACTTTTTAGATATTTTCGTCTAAGTTTTGCCAATTTTCAGATTTTTAACTTAGAAAAATATTTTGAATTAAAAGTGAAGTAAAAGTCTACGCTTTGCAAATTTTGGGAAAACATTAAAAGCGAAAATGATCACATCATTTCTTATTCTATATTGAAAGTTTAAGCAACTTCTTCGTAACCATGTATTTTTTAAATTTTTTTTACTCAATAGACTAAAAAACCGAAAATATGAGTTTCAATTTTTTTGTGAAAAAAGCTTCAACTTTGAGCCGCTTTTGCATAGACACTAATTGATTTTTTGCACAGATTTTGTAGAGTTTTCTTAGTTAGAGTTTCTTCTTTCAATCGTTAAATTCTGAGACCATAAATTTTTTGAATTTTTTTCTATGTAACGAATCACTGTGCAACACTCCAAATATGAATCTGAAGTCACTCAGACACGGCCTGACCACTATTTTAGGCATTAAATAAAATAAAGTGATTTTTAATCCAAATTTCAAATTCTTTATGGGGCGAGCACTCTATGTGGTGTTCTACTAATGCGGCGCTGGCCTGCTGCTGCCGCCAGGCGGTGGTCGAGGCACTCAATTACCTGCAACAAACGAGCACACGTACCAGACGCACTTGCCGCCGGCTGTGTGTTGTTGGTACGAACACGAGTGCACATAAGCCGCAATAACTATATATACATACATGCATCCCTGGCTCCATACATACACACACACGCACACTTTATGCATATTGTGCGCCTGTGGAGACGCGTGTAAAGCGAAGAGCAAACCATAGAACAACAGCAGCATACGCCAGCAAGCGGCAACACTGGCCTTCAATTCACCACCAGTGCTCGGTCCGAACGCCAGGATCCATCCACCACCCATCCAGCCAACCAACTGACCGCGCTCCCCCGGCCCATTGCCGCTGCGACTGGCAGCGTTGACTTTTGCTGTTAACTAACCGCAGTTCGTCAGTTTGGCGTTGCCGCTGCCAGCCAGCCGGCCAGTTTTGGGGCCCAGCGTTGCCCAGCGTACGGTTCACTAAACAGCCACACACACACGCACACACCGCGACTACTCACGTACATGCACGTTTGTGCGGCTGCTCACCAACACACGGACACGTGTCGGATGCGCGTTGTATGTCGCTGCGAATGTGTACCTGAACGTGCAGATGGCCAAAAGTTATGGATTCAGCTTTGGCCAATTTAATTTTCTCGCCCGCAACGACGACTCACTCGACGCTAGATGGAGATGATGGAAATTCCAGCTTCAACCCACACACTCGGGCACACATACTTCAAAAACAACCGTGCGGCCTCCTCCCCCCCTGTCTGCCGCACACTTCCTGACCCCAATTCCCGTTTAACTATGCTGTCTGTCCGACGGCCGAGAGTTTACACATGATTTAAGTCCATGTGCCATGTGCGTTGGGGCCATATGCGCTGCCCCAAATGCAAATACATGTGTGTGTGTGTGTATGCGTGTGCGTGTTTGTGTGAGTATTCATATCGCATACACAGGAACCAGTTCGGCAATGCGCGTCCGCACGTGTGGGTGGATGTGGACGAAATTTTGCTCCATTAGCCGCTGTGCGTTGCAATTTGCATGAATGCCTTGTTTTGTTGCTGCTACTCTTGTTGTTGTCGTTATGATTGTTGTTGTTGTTGTTTGTTGCCGCTATAATGGCTGGCAAATCCTGATGCCTTCGCACTGGACACTTTTCCAGTCCATTTAGCTTTGCTTGTTTTCGACCAAATTATTATGCAAACTGCACAACAACAGCAACGATAACAACAAACAAAAACAACAACATCAACCATAATAACAATAATAATAATTCCCCAGTTGGCAGTGTGTGCATGGAATTTTTGTTGTGTTCTACTCATCATGTGGCTATTAATGTTGTTGTTGTTGTTGTTGTTGTTGTTGCTGTTACTGAGTTGTTGCTTATGAGGTAATCTTCTGCTTAGTGTTTTTGCTCAATTCTTGCTTAGACATAGGCCAAGAATTTAGGTTGAAAGTTAATCAAATAGAATTGTTTCATTCGAAAGCATGAAAGTATTTAGTTGCTCAAAGGATCCCTTTCCCGATCAACCAGTATCTGACTAAGCATTACGTTTACCAATTACTTACTGCTTTTAAAGAACCAAAAACATATTGCTTGAACTTGGTATAGAACATATAATCGATTAACCAACCAATTAGCCACCGATTAAAGCTCGAGCCTGACCCCTCGACTCAACCACCTTACTTGACCTAACCCTCAGAGCATGACTCGGAAAATTGCAGACTCTTAAGCCTTTCAGCTTTATATCTCTGCACGTTGCTGGGATATTCATTGGGTATTTTGTACCCATTAGGCAGCAATGGTAGTTTTTTTCCATACTTTTTTAAAGTGATCAGCTAAACACGTGAACAAAAGAAGAAGAAAAGAACCTCCGGAAAATTAACTATTTTTGGAGTCTGGTAACTCTAGCTAGATGGCAGAATTTTAGGGTGACCTCCACTAGACTAAGGTAGTTCCATCTTTACCCCAAACATCCCTATCAAGGATTTTGAGATATCTCTACCACGAACTTTTTTGTGATTTTTTTTTTAAATCAGTTTTCATGGGTAAAATTTTACCCATTAGGCAGCAATGGGTTAAACAATTTAATTAATTAATTGTAAATGCGAAAGATTTTGGTTTCGGGTTGTCACCTGACACTGCCGTAATGCATATTTGAATGAACCGCCCAGTTTCATTGCCCTTTGGAAGGTACAACTCCAAAGTTTTTGTCACTGTGAAACCGAATACCGATGACTTTAGAGGTCAAGGATAAATGTTTAATACCAAAGTGAGATTTTTGCGAATAGGTATTCCGCCAGTGCCTCAGAAGTAAAAAAGGTTATTCGCTGCGCAGGGTTTAAAGATTTGGATCAAAATATGTAATACTTTTGCGTCTATGCGGGTCTTCATACGTCGACAACTGGCTAGCCTTCCAGAGTAAATTACTCCTTTCCAAAGGTAACAAATCTTGGAGCAACACGCATGTGAAGTTGATGACTTTGACCGGATGTCCTGAATTTAACTTATCTTTGAATACAACTATGATTTCAAATTTGGTCCACTACTTATTTGATCATACTTGCTTTGACTCGAACATGAACGAAGAAGTAGTGAAAGATTCACGTTGAAGCTGTATTGTTCAACTGTATTTTTTATGAAAGTACCCGGGTACCTTCGTATATAACAAAAGGGTCGTATTCAAAAATCGGTTCTAAAAGTTATCCGAAAAAATTTTCTTTATCTAAGATATCTAATAGATAGTAAATTGATTTTTTGGAAGATACTAAAAATATCAGCACAGCGTTCCTTGGCCGAAAGTAGGATATTTTTTCCTCAAAAATGCAAAAGGTACCCAGGTACCTTCGTATTGACAGAAGGGTTAATAGAGCTAAAGGACAAAGGATTGTTTTAGTCAGTACTTAAGTAATGACAATTATGAGGCATTAATATGAACACTAATGATTAGTAACTAATCCAAGTATTTGATTTACAATCATAGCTATAAATCCAAAGTAAGAATGATACATTTGTGTTATAATTCCATGTTTTTGTTTTAAATCATCCGAAGCTCTTTTAAACTAAATTAAACAAAATTTAAATCACTTCCAACTATTCATCCTGAAATCATTATGTAGTCAAGAATACAACAGCACAAATATACTTGAATATTTATTATCTGAACCCAAAGTGTTGGACCACTATTTCACTATTTCATGCAGTACATTTCGCACACGCACTACAAAAGTGACACAACTCAAAATTTGTAATTTTCGGGTTTATGTGTTAATACTGTGTTAAGCTCAGTATATTTTGTTGTTGTTAACTGTTGCAAAAATACAGTTAGGTCTCTCTTTATGTCAGAAGTTTGATACTATTTGATCGCTGAAGCTCAATGCAAAAGTGTCCTAACTCAAATTGTGACACTTTTGACGAAATACATTTTTGTTGAAGTTAATTTTAAGCAAAGTTCTGACAATTTTAGTATATATTTTCAAATAAAAAAATTAATTTCGAATTCTCAAAATTTTTCTTTCGACTTTTTAACTGTAATTTATCATTATAAAACTCAGCAAAAGTGACATAACTTAAATTAATTCCGTAATTATTGAATTAAAATATCATCAAAACAGTCACAACTCTGGATTTTCTAGTGTAAAATAAAAAAAAAATTCTTGTGACTTATCCTAAAGCATAATCTGTAAGGATTTTCTACTGAACGGTCTATACTTTATTTTAAAAAAATGTTTATTTACCTCAAAAACAGTTTTTGCGTTTCCTGAAAAATCAAAAATTTTGAGTTGTGTCACTTTTGTAGTGCGTGTGCGATTTGTTTCTTCGCCTTAGCGCCTTTTCGAGGGTGAAGGCATATACTTACTAACACAGATTAGACAATACGTCCAGCTAATCAATGTGTCAGAGATAAAAGGAATTTTCAGGATTCATGGGGATTCCTTAGAGATTCCAAGATGTTGTACTACTTTTGGTCACGCAGATGTATTCAACCTCTCCACCCAGACGCCGTCCAACAGCGGGTATCGCCTGGTATACTGCATCTGCTTATTTTTATACGATTCACCGAGCCTGGACAGTTCGCTGTCTCATCGAGTCCTAACCATATTTTCCAAGCAACAAGTACCGAAAATCTTTCAAATCGTCTCAGTACAAAATCATTTTCATCGCTGTGTAAGATTTTGCAATATATGGTATTTTTTTTAAAGCACCAAGACTACATTATCTCTAATGTTCAATATTCGGTCATTCCATAATTTTAATCCATATTATATGTATTTCAGAATAATTTTTACCATATTTATTCATTCATTTATTCATTTAAACAATCATTGCACAATTAAGATTTCATCTTTTAAAGTGCTTTACAAAGACTTACATATATTAAGATACACAATTGAAGCTTACAAAATAAAAAAAAGAAAAGAAAAAGAAAGGAAGGGAAAAGAAGAAAAAAGAAGGGGAAAGGGAAGAAAAAATAAAAATGTTCAACAGTTTAACAGTTCCAATTGAAACCACCACTAAATTGGATGGGTAGCTCTCTTTTAGATTTGGGCAAATTGTCATCCGGATGATTTTTCAGGGTTTTACGGGGAAATCTTACAGTACCAAGTCAGGAAATTTCCTTCATAATTTTGCATTCAAATTACTGGCTTACGTTTTGTATGAGACGAAATATCTCCACTGTGAAGGAATCTTTTGCAGCTTTTTTGGGCGAACGCAAGAATCGTTTCAGGCCGAATGTACTAACCGAGTAATCGACGAGCTGTCTTTCTAACCCAACCTAACCAAGTTTTCAGTGCTTTGAAACCAAAAAATATAAAATCTCCTCCAAGCATTTTTGGCATCCTTTCCTCAATTAAAATCAATTAAGTAAAAACATGCATGCTAAATTGAACTCTCTGTTAATTATGACAATTTCTACCAGCTCACACTGAACTGTAAATAGTATCGCTCAAATAACTGTTAATTTATCGATTAAAAAAAAAGCTATAAATTTGCGGCCTAATGTCGGACAATACCTAAACAAATAATTTCACTACGAAACCTTTACTGATTTCGTGCCTCATGCAAAGTTTATTGCGTCTCCAGCCAGCGCCATCTGCAGTCAAACGCAAGAACTTAGCAAATTAATGGACTCTTCTTGTGTCCCACCGCTGCCATCTTCAGTTGCATTGCCGAAGCAGCCGATGCCAGTTTGAGCACGAAAAGTGAAACGAGCGTAAAGCAAAGTAAAAAGAAACTCAAAAGAAAAGCGCTCAACTTCTCTCGGTGCTGGAAGTTTTTGAGTGACTTGAGTGGCATTTAATTAGGGGAGGAATTACGCCGAAGACGAAGAATGCCTAAAGAATAAGAGGGATTATAGAATATTTTAGTGCATTAGAAGCTGAAATAATTCGATAAAATTGTAAAATTTATAAATTGTATGCAAACTTCAACGAATTAAAAATTCACCTTAAATTTTCCCAATTCGAATTTTGTAAGAAATGTATTAAGTGAAGCCCCTAACAGCCTCACCAACACACAACACAACCTCGCCATGCCCCACGCGATGCCCAACTGACGAGAAACATTGCAGGCGCTCTGGCAAAAAATGTCAACAGCACAAAAGCTACGAAAATGACAACGCTGCTGTGAGCTATGCGGCAACAGCAGCAACGATGCAAACAACAACGCCACACCAACAACTCGAACGACAGCAACAAGGGATGATTTTTGTCAACAGTGCGGATGAAAGACGACGCCAGCGCTTGCAGCTGTTGTTAATGATGTTGGCGACGCTGGCTGCGCGGGCGGACTTTGTCGCTTTGGTGCTATTGCTGCTGTTGTTTGTGTTGTAGTTGTTGCGGCTGCTGCTGTCGAAGCCGTTGTCGACGCCGCGAGCAGCGCAAGGGCAGTGGTTGTGGTGGCGCTGCCGCTGTCTGTCGGTGGTGGGTGTTGTGTACACAGCCCGGCAGCGTATGCGGACAGCACGTTGCGGCCGAACCACCCCGCGTTGTCAGTGTGTGCTGTCAGCGTGGAACGAACGCCATTACAACAAAATGGTGACTTGCCACATGCCACGACTTAATAAAATGGCAGCTTTTTTTCTTATGGTTGTTATTGTTGCTGCATCGACAACCACAAGACACCACCCGGCGCTGCTGCAACTCTGAGCCTCGGCCACAAGATACACAAAATACCCCACAGCGCCGAGAGAAAAGGCAGAGCCAGCACTCACTATTTGTCGATGAAAAGACAAAGTGAAGTAATGAGAATAGCTAAAAAAACAACAACGTCGACTTTTTACTCAGAGTGACCGGCGAAAAAAAGTTGCCCGACACGAAAGTGTTAATTGCGAAATATTTAAATGACGCCTTTTTGTGCTTATTGCGCTTTTGTCGAGTGCTGCGTGGACGGCGCGTCGCATTAAATTTTCAATAGAGTAATTATTATTTAAAAATAAAGCAGACACCAACAAATTAGTGAAAATTATTGTCATTGCATGGTTCTAACTAGTTGAGAGGAATGTTAGTTGAAATATTTGTTGAATGGTCTATCACCAATTTTAAGTCCTACTCATTCCAAGCGGGTCATTGAGTCTCGAATAGACTGAATAGACTACTTGCGTTTATTAGGGGTTGAGTCTAGTTTCAGCCACACTTTCGGCAACAGCAGCAATATTCTGAGCTGATTGAGGGTTTCGGCGTTGTACAGAAATTTTTTGGATCTATAACTAAACAACTTTATTGTTTCTTAATTCGCTGAATTAATCACTCGGTTGGACAAAAAAAAAATAAAAAAATTTTTGAAATAAATTTTAACAATATCCATGCGTTGTTGTCAAAACAGGCACGTGGGAAAAATAATAGCGTTGCCACCTGAAACATCAGAGCCATAAGCTTTCAAGCTATTAGAAATGTATTTACATTAAAACCGGGTCTTTCAACAAAAATTGTATGTTTCAAATCAATAGAAAACGCAACCTTTTTATAAAAAAATAATGATATTTTCATTGTAATCCCAAGTACAAACTTTGCAGTAAGTAATGGTTCCATTATTTCATTATTTTTATTATTTTATCATGTAAACAATTTGTTTGTAATCAACTCAAATCTAAAACATTGAATAATGTCATAATCAGTGGCGCACATAGAATTTCACTTGGGGGGAAGGGAAGGTTTGCGTACAACTTTTGAGCCCAATTTCAATCGAAACCATATTTTGCACCTGCAATTTTTGTATTTGGGGTGGATTGAACCCCCAAACCCAAACCCTCCTATGTGCGTCACTGGGCATAATTATAAATCAGACAGCAGTGGCGTTTGGTATAGCATCGAGCTGCTATAGATGTGTGAGGTGTGGCAATATTTATGTATACAGGGTGGCGCAAAAGTCATCACCCTCTCGGCAGATGCTATAACTTTTGCAAATGGCGGCAAAAGTAATTTTTTGTTTACATTCATCCGTTCATTCATACATTCATTCAATCATTCATACATTCATTTATTCATTCATAAACATATTAAAGCCAAAATACACTGGGTGACAACTTTTGCGCCACCCTGTATATGAATGACACTTACATAGACCTGCTCTTTGACTAAAAGAATAAAGTGAACATTAGACGAGGGGACGCAGTACCGTTCATACAACTAAACGTTTTAGTATAAAATAGCTTCGAAATTACAAGTCACAAATAATAAAGTCCGGCCTAGAGCCACAGTAAAATGTTTTAGACATTGGACAAGGGGCGTGGAAGTTTTCAAACAACTAAAAATCTTAATATCGAATAACAGATAACGTATAAAAAAATGGGTTTTTATAAAATTTGTCAATATAAAAAATATTTTGCACCATGATTGGTGGATATAGACTAACAATATAGTATAGGGTGTTTTTTTTAGAGGTTTGTTTTTCGAATAGAGATAAATTTTTTTGTGGTCAAATCTGGCAACTCTAATGTCATTTATGTTCAGTTTGGTTTGCCATTTCATCATGAACAGGTTGACAAAAGAACAACGCTTGCAAATCGTGCAAATTTATTTCGAAAATAATGGTTCAGTTCGCGAAGTTTACCGCAAGCTCCGTCCATTTTATGGTCGACATAATCGTCCATCAGAGCAATTAATTCGGTTAACCATGGGTCGTTTTCGCACTACGTTTACTCTATGTGATAATACGCATCCGCAGAGACGTCGAACAGTGCGCACCGAAGAAACAATTGCCGCTGTAGAGCAAAATGTTGAAGAGGACCCAGTCAGAAGAGGAGTCAGTTACCGTTAATGGAGACCGGTATAGAGCCATGATAACCGACTATTTTGTTCCCGAATTGGATGGCATGAATGTGGATGAGTTCTGGTTCCAACAAGACGGCGCTACATGCCACACAGCGCACGTCACAATCGATTTATTGAAGGAAACATTCGATGAGCGCAAAATTTCGCGGAATGGACCTGTCAATTGGCCACCAAGATCGTGTGATTTGACACCATTGGATTATTTTCTTTGGGGATATGTGAAGTCGCTCGTCTACGCCAACAAACCAGAAACGTTAGGGGACTTGGAAGCCAACATTTGTGGCGTTATTGCCGACATACGGCCCCAAATGCTCGAAAAAGTGGTTGAAAATTTGACCTGTAGAATTGGCTTTATTCGAGCCAGCCGCGGCGGCCACATGCCCGAAATCATATTTAAACATTAATGGCATAAAATTATCCTTTCAATAAAGCCAAATTGATGGACATTAAAACGATTTTCTTGTGTTTTATTTCAATTCGAAGTTCTATACCTCTAAAAAAAACACCCGATATAAGTAGTAAATTTGAATCCAACAATTTTCAAAAAATTTCTCTGTTTTGAAATTGTCCGATTCAGTCAGTGAATTTTTTTTTTATTAAGTCATCCATAAAAATCATTCAATGACTTATTTTTTAAGTCGCAATATAAAAGTCATTTTCATTAATCGCAATACTGGATTCATTAAATATCGAAATGTATATATATTCTTGATCGACTCAACAAGACCTAACTTGACAATTCGTTTTTCTGGAAGAATCATAACTTTTGCATGCATTTATGAAAATTACTTTTATATTGCGACTTAAAAAATTAAAGGCACTGAATGATTTTAATTGATGACTTTTATAAATAAAAGTCACTGAATGATTTTTATTGATGACTAAAAAAATAAAAGTCATTGAATGATTTTTATTGATGACCTTTATAAATAAAAGTCACTGAATGATTTTTATTGATGACTTAAAAAATAAAAGTCACTGAATGATTTTTATTGATGATTTAAAAAATAAAAGTCATTGAATGATTTTTATTGATGACCTTTATAAATAAAATTCACTTACTGATATTTATTGATGACTTTTATAAATAAAAGTCACTGAATGATTTTTATTGATGACTAAAAAAAATTAACTAACTGATTTTTATTGATGACTTTTTTAAATAAAAGTCACCAATAATTGTTATCATAGGACAACTAAAATAAAAATCGAAAAACTGTTATTTGTAGACTAATATGAAAAAAAATCAAAGTAATTGTTATTAACCCTTTCGCTATTTTGTTGCCATATGGCAACAATATGCTACTTTGTGGACGTCTGCATCCTATATGGTTGCAAGAATACATTTTTTTGTTGGTGCTTAGTTATAGTTATAATAGTATGAAGTTTTAGGAAAAATACGAAATTAATAAACTGAATATTTAAGTTTAAAAAAGAGAAGTATACACGGTTTTTTAATGGTATATCTTGACATAGTAAAGGAAGAAGAAGCAGAAAAAATTAGAGAACTTTTTAATTTGACGTTTTCTTTCAATTTAGATCCTTTTTTTTTTTTAATTTTGGCTGAAGTAAATGAAGAACTTACCGAGCGCCCCGGGTTCGATTCCTGGCTTGGGCTGGAAAAAACACTCATCTACTTCTGTCGCTATCCACATGAAGGGAATGAGAATTACAAGAATCGCACAAGTGCGCTCTTGGCAGGCAATGGCAAAACCTCCAAGTGTGAAAGAAAAACTGCCAATCGCCGTTCGGATTCGGCGTTAAACTGTAGGTCCCTTCCCTCCCTTTCCCCATCCGTTTGAAATGTGTGGTGTATCACATGTTGAAAAAACAGTGTTGCATACGCATTTCAAACGGGTGGAATCTGTGGTATCACAACGGGCCCATTAAGAGGCCTAAGTGTGTCTCATACAGAGGCAGCCACCTCAACCTAACCTAACCTAATGAAGAACTATTCAAAGTTTCGTTATGCGTTAAAAGTTTTATGTTTAAGTAATTATTACAGCAACAACGATGTGGTTGCTCTCATAGAAAAACACTCTAAAATACAGGGTCCGAGTATAAAAATTAAAAAATTTCTTATGGAATGTTGCTAATATAACCACATAGAAGCCTAAAACGTAAAATTTAACATTTTAACTTCCCCCAGTAACAATCTGTAGCGAAAGAGTTGAGAGATTTTTAAAATATAAATAATATAAATATATATAAATATATAATATATAAATAATATAATATAAATAATATAATAAATATATATATAAATAATTCTTATTTTTAAATTTTCCCATAAAAATTACAAAAAAAGTGTATTGCCAAGTTTGATTCTCCGTGGAAAAGAAATGTATTGGTATATTTTAACTAAATTAATTATGGTAATAAATATGTACTATATATTAAATATATTTTTCATAAATAACTGTTATTTCCGGTCCATAATATTTACACATGCCTTTGTAATTTCCATCACCATTAAACTTAAACCAACAGCCTCGACATGATAATAACAAAGTTTCCAACACTTATTAAAAGTAAAACATTCAAGAAATTCTAGAAAATTGCTAGAACCAAGAAATTGCATCTCTTAAGTTTTCCCCACTTTCTTATTTCTTTCAACCATTAAACAACAACAACAACATCTAAATCAATTAAAATTGGAAATATGAATTATGTGCAGAGGAAAGTAAATATCGTTGACTACTTAATTAAAAACGACTACAAAGCATCTTCAGGTGCCTTGGATTGGTCACCAATTGCAGCCGATATCGGTTCACCAAGCAATCGTCACCATCAATTAGGGCGCGCAGGCAACGCTCGATTGGCCACTTGAGCAGTTCAACTTCATTAGCAGCTCAATGGAAGCCTCTCAGTTTAATTATGTCGCGGTGCACGCAGCCACACAAAACACATTACACACACATATTACATAGTACATAGTATACATAACTACATAGGTACATGCAATGCAAATATTTATTTACAACAAATTATTGAAATTAAATACTCACAAAGCAATTACGGACGGCGCCACTTCAATTATGCAGCAAAAGAAAAAAAGCAGGAAAACCCGCGCCCGGCAAAAGAAAGGACGGCGTACCAAATTAGTGCAGCGACAAGTGGAAGTGCGGTGGAGTGCGCTTCGATCTGAATGGGCTCGAGGCAGCGCGAGGTGGTGGGGCACGAATTGCAATTGGGAACACTTGACGGCAACTGAACGGCAAAGGCCACTCCGACCGCTTTGGCCACGCCGAGTGACGGGCGGCGGGCGACGGGTGGGCGGCCGTCCGACGCCAAGAACCTATTCAAAATCACTTAATTTCCGCACGGCGCACTGATGCCGAAGCAGCGGTCGCGCTTTTGTGCCAATTTTCAAATTAATTGGAGCTGTTGACATTTTCCCCCTTTCTGCATTTTTTATTTTTTGACTTTTTTCGCATTTCCTTTCTTTCATTTCAGGCTGTGCCGTGCTGCCATTTGTGCAAAATAAGAAAAGTTGAAAAAGTATATAAAAAGCGTTTGCCGGCGAGGGAGGGGGGCGTGAATGCAGCCATGGAAAGACGAGAAATGAAAGCAACATACAAGTTTGCTATGCGGAACTGGTGAAAGGCGAGTTGGAGTTGGCCAGCAAGGCAGCCGCAACTGCAGCTGAAGCGGCACGTCGCAAATTACACGCCGGCAGCGCTGCTTAGGGCGGCGTCCACACTGTGCATTCGGCACGGAGTGCGTGCGACAGTGGCGACTGCAATTTGTCTAATGAGAAAGTTTTCCGGCCATTTTGCCAACGTTCCACTCCACTCGGCTTCAGTGTGAATATTGAAATTATGCTCCATTAAAAAAATTAATATTGCGCAATCTTTTAGATATTTGTGACAGATTGAATGTTGTAAAAGACATCATTTCTCTCTCATGACTGAGAGCTATCACTACCACCGACCTGTCACGGATTCAATGCTTTCAGCCATATCGAAGGCGGTCTGAAAAGTTTTCGACCTAACAGCAGAATGCTTAAGTCTTGATTCAATATGTGATAAACACGATTTTTTTAACATATTTATAGCCCTCTCTCACTTTAATTCGAGAGTCTTCTCGCCATTTGGCTGCAGTGTTTGGACGTCCCTAACGTTCATTGTTCACCATCCTAACAAATACAAATTTTGCAACAAATTATTACTTTTTGTAAACTTTTTTTTCGGTCCCATTTTTTGGTTTAAATTTGCGAAAAAGTCGCAATTCTCGTCAATTAAATCTAATAAATTCCCTGAATTCATTGGCATTTGCGCGCTGAGCGCAAAAATATAAACAGACGCTAAATGCCCGTGAACAAGCGGCTGCACTTCAACACGCTTTCAAATTGCATTTGAAATTCAAATTGAATTTTTTAGCTAAAATATGCAACACGTTTCGGTTTATTGTTGGCATTTTTCTATGCAACGCTGCCGCCGCCGCTCTCACCTCCTGCCTGCCGTCCCCATTCATTGCGTGTTCGGCAAAATCCGCCTCTGGTGGTGCAATAAATGTGGATTTTCTAATATTTTGTGCATAGTTAGAACTATTGAAAAACAATTGAACGCTCGCATACGCTGAACGGCAAACACGGCGCACAGTGGGCAACATTTCGTACAAATTTCGTGCATATTTAAAAGTGCCGCCATCCCCAAAGCCTGCTTGCAGCGCACAACAATACCGACGTCCGAAAATATATATGTACTACCATATATATCGAATTTACAACAAAATACAGTGGAAAAAGTAAGAGCGACTCTTCGCGGCCAAAGGTATCGAAGCAGCAACACGCCGGCGATTTTCAATGTCCATTTTCATATTTCATGATGTTGCCGGTTTGTTGTTCAATGGCAAATTGCCTGGAAGCAATTTTAATCGGTCGAAATTCTTTTTTTGCCGAAAAAATATTTTTCGGCAGCGTGCAAATACTCTCGCACACACACATACTCGCATTTATACTTAGCATGGCCGGAACCCTGCGAGCGTTGCTAAAAAATTCCGCCGCCTACGATGGGCCGCGGACCTGCCGAAGTTTGTGCAGCGAGCTGATGCTTTTGTGCCGCTGCGTGCAACTTTTATATGCACCTTTAGTGAAATATACCTTTGACTACGCTATGGTCGGTCAATGTGTCGACAACGCTTAGACAAAAGTTAATACATACACAATTATGTCCAGTGCGATGCTATCTAGAACCAAGCTCACAGCCGAGCCAACATAGATGGGCTTAACCCTTTCCGGTCAATTTCCACATTTCTTGAGATACAAATTTTTCCTTCAAAATATTGACTCTCATTGAACATTTTAGCAATAATATATGTACAAAAAAATATCAAAAAACTCATTTTGGTTGAGAATTACAGCTTCATCAATTTTGTATGATTTATCGTACAATAGTCCGCAAAGGAGTAAAAATGCATGAATTTTTTGTTTGGGTTTTTTTATGTTTTATGAACAATTCATTGATTTTTTTGATAGAAAACATAAATTATAACAACCAAAAATCAAGACGTGATTTCATTTTGATCGAAAGTTATATAAATTATATATATAAACAATTGATTCACATTTATTCGGCCTTATATAACCGTTGTTGTTGTTGTAAAGCCCTTTTCCTCTCAATAAAACACAGAATAAATTAAAATGCATACAGTTTTACAGAAAGGCACTGAATATATCCGATTCTTATTATCGTAGTGGGAGTGGCAAGTACGCATGTCTAACCTTACATAACCTGTGTCTGCCCAGTAAAACAAAAAATCGGCTTACTTTTAATCGAAAATTGCGGAATAGTCGAATTTTATTAGTTACGTGGTTTACAGATGGGCGTGGCAGGCAGGCAAACGCAAAAAATCAGTTACCAAACCCATAACTTTAAAAATCTGCAAACATAACTTGCAACCTTATCTTTCCATTTGTACGATATATCGTACAAAGCTTTGCAACCTTTGTGGTCATTTGTACGATGTATCGTACGATTTTATTTAAAAGCTCGGGAAAAATATTTAGACGCAAAAAAATGTTAAATGTAGTAAGTTTTATATATCAACTGAGATTCAAACTTTGAAATTGTTTCGCTTTTTGGTACCAAAAAATATTACATATTTAAAAATTCCTACGCCGAAGTACCGTCATTTGCTAGTTTTTCAAATTTTTGCATAGAGCAGCTGACAAAACGCACTCATACTTTGTAGCCATGGCTATTATAATTAATATTTTACTTAATGAATTTAAATTTAAATTTCATTTTTACTTAATGAAAATTAAAAAGCCGTTCCATAAAAAGTACGTTCGCTGTCAAATAAAAAATCTTCGAAAAAATTGTACGATATATAGTAAAAAAATACCGGAAAGGGTTAAAATTTATTTATTTATTTATTTTATTTTTTTTATTATTTTTTAGTCTACAGTATCTGTCCATTGAATTACGAACGAGGACAATTTTTCATGATATTCACTTTCTATGAAGATTTTTCACTATAAAAAAAATAAAAATGAAGCAATCGGCTTTGCATACATTATTTGAAGTATTTAGGCTTTGATTTGAAAATGTAAGATCCGCCTACTTTTCGATCGAGGGCGTAAGCAATAGTAATGTTGTCAAAGCCGTAAATTTCAGTCATTCGTTCTTGATGTGTTATCGCGTGTGAAGTCAGTGAAATCAGTCGAAGATCGAAATAGTGGTCAAATTTTGTATTGAACGGGCTTATTGATAGTTTCGAGAACAAACGTACGTAAAAAAATTGCAGTTTTAGTTACGTGCATCCGAAACGCGATAGTTCTCTAATTAAAGTCTTTCCAGAAGAAAATGGGTAAAAAAGCTGACATAAAAGTCGAAAAAAAGATGCAAGTCGTGGCTCTTCTCAAAGAAGGGGGTGTGACCTATTCCAAAATAGCCAGAACCGTGGAAATTTCAAAAACTTCAGTTGCTGCAATAGCAAAAATATACAATGAGGCATTTGACGATGCAGGCATTTTTCGGAGTAATCGCCAAAATTGCAAAGGAAACCGGAAGACCACTGCTAGAGAGGACCGCTTGATTGTGCGAAAAGCCTTAGAAGTTCGAACCGCAACGTCCCTGAGCATTTGGAATCAGGTTAGAAACTATGGGGTTGAGATATCGCATCATACCCTACGCAGACGTCTTTATGAAAACGGCTTAAAGTGCAGAAAGCCAGCCAAAAAGCCCAAATTAACGGTAAAGATGCGGCGACGGCGCTTTTTGTGGGCACAACTCCACAAGGATTACGATTCAAGCTATTGGAACAAGGTAAATTACAGAGCATATATTTTTTGATGTGATTTATCTGTAAAAACGAACATTTTGAAATGAAATATTTCTTTCATTTTCATAGGTCATCTTCAGTGATGAATGCCGTCTGGAGGCGGTGAAGGAAGTGGCGAATTTTACACGAAGAATAGTGGGAGAACGATTTTCTGATACCTGCACTCTTCCCACAATCAAACATCCCCCCGCGGTAATGATTTGGAGTTGCATTACCAGTGAAGGTCCTGGCCCGGTAAAATTCATTGAGGGTACAATGCGGTCTGCCCAGTACATTGATGTCCTTCAAAATGTTATGGTACCATATTTTAACTGTCTTCAGTATCCAGCGAGAGAATACACTTTTATGCAAGACGGGGCGCCTTGCCACACAGCCAGAGCTAGCATTAACCACATAAATTCGTTGGACTTGGACGTGCTACCGTGGCCCGGCAATTCTCCGGACTTAAAGGCGATAGAGAATTGTTGGGCTTATCTCAAACGAAAGGTGTATCAGCGACAAAATACCACAATTGAAATTTTGAAAGATAATATCAAAGATGTGTGGGCAAATGATGCCGATTTAAAAATAATGATTGATGCTTGCATTCGCAGTATGCCCGATAGAATAAAAGCTGTATTGAAAAACAGCGGCGGGGCAACAAAATATTAAATCTATACACTTTTAAATTTAAAGGAATATAAATAAATATATTGCTGAATAAATTAAATCGTATTTTGTTATTTTATTTTAAATAGTTTCTTATTTATTAAGCTTCAAAGTCAAAATGTTGGATATTTTCCCACCGTTCGTAATTCAATGGACAGATACTGTATATACCTTTGTAAGGCCATAGACTACAAACGCTACTCTTAAAAACGCCATAATTTTATGATACACTTTTAATTTGTATTATTGATAATTTTTCCTAATTGTATACTTAACCATTTTTAGACTTCGAGCGGCGGGCTTTTTCAAGTTAAACATTTAGGGACTTGCATTCGTACTTGAGTGTGGAAATGGGGCACCCGAATATTGATTGAGAGGATTGGATCCATCACTGGCATTGGCAGATGGGAAGTCTCTAAGTCTTCACTGGCAATTAGTGAGACAGATACAGAAGTTACACATCACTAAACGATTCGTTTCAACTAACCCAACGAACGACTTTTAATATTAATTACAAATGTGCTGGTATTTCAATTAATTTAAATTTTTCAATTTCAATTTACTAGTTTTAAAAAAATATTACTTATTTTGATTTGTTTTAAATTGATTGTAGTTATGGTTCTTCTAATGGATATCGACGTATGCTTAATAGACCAAAAGCGCAAACACTATCAAATTTGTGTTTAGGCGCGTAAAAAATATGGTCGTGGTTGCTGGCGCTTTCATTGTAACCAAGTAGTAACTACATGGCGACGGTCGAGGTCGACGCCATCTTGTAGTCATGTTTGGGCTATCAGTCAGGACACTGATCTATCACACTTTCTATACGCCACCCTAGTAATTTTACTCCGATCGGGACATTGAGCCACAGAAGAATATTAATAGATTTTTTCGAAGATCAGGTTGATTTTGACCACCACCAATAGCAAAGTGATAGAGGTGAGATGAGTATCACAATAGGTCTTAGAGGTCTCGAGGGTGTACTAGTCAACCTATCTGTCTGTGTTACCTAACCTAACCTAACCTAATAAGTTGTTGAAATTACAATATTCAGCTCTGAAGTATTTTTTGAAATTTGGAGAGAAATTATAAATAAAGCATGACTTTGAAAACCCTGTTTTAATTGGAGCAAGTGAAAATCTCAAAAGGTCTTTCACCCTGTTTTATTAGATTTTATAAAATTTCTTAAAACGCTTAGACACAAGAAAATTTTAACTATAACTCTTAAAGTTATGCTCCCAGTTCTATTAAGCTTTTTTATGAAACACTTTTTCGAAGATTACATCATACGAAATTATTCTGTAGTTTTATTTCATAAAATATGGGAATGTTTTTGGGAAAAATAAAAACAATTTGTTTTACTTTGTGGCGTAATATTTGTTTATGTCTCAGCGACTTCGGATGCGTTGTATTCGAACCCTTAACTTGTATGTTTTCAAAGCTTTACCAACAAATATGAAAATTAAATTTTTTTTTCATTGCTGCCCCCCCGTGGTGCACAAAAGATGTCATTTGAGGAGGTCTCCGTTCACAACTTGTAGGCCCAATATTATCTGAAACCGTATTTACCACCCAAAATGTTTGAAAAAAACACATATTGGGGGAATCCCAAATCCCCCTTATGTGCTAATGTACATACCTACATATCATACATACATTGACACACATACGGGGAGGAGTTTTGGGGGTTCAAACCCTCCCCAAACACAAAAATTGTTGGTAAAAAATATGGTTTGGAATTGTATTCGGCTCAAAAGTTGTAAGCAAGCCCCCCTCCCCGAAATAAAATTCTGTGTGCACCATTAATTAATTAATAAATTTATACTTCGTTCCACTACTATCGCATTTATTGCTTTTTCATTTTGTTCTTTCTATACAAAGCCCGAAATTTTTAAGAAATTTTATTTATATAAAACTTTCAACTAAAAAATTTTTACCACTTCGTCATTGCCGTCGACTTGGCGTCTGTCCTGCATGCTGGCCATATTTTTATGCAGCCCCTCAATTGTGCTGAAAATGCATAGAAAACATTTCATTTCATTTCATTGCATCGCAGTTCTCTCCGTGCACACACACACACACACACACAGAAACACATACTTGGGCTGCCATCAAAATTTTATAGCCTCGCTGGTTGTTGTATCGCACGAATTGAACCGCATCGTGTGTCCTGCTGCATCCGCAAGCTGCACCTACGCGTAGCCACAATTGCAATTGAGATATTCTTGCGTACGCCACACATTGAGCAGCGATGACGGCGACGGCGACTGCGGCGGCAGCAGAATTCGAGGGAAGCGAAGCGCCATTCGGATTATTCAAAATAATATTGTTGCAACATTTTCCCGGCATGTTTTCAAAAATTCATGGAAATTGTTGCTGTCGTTGTTGTAGCTGCACTATTGTTATTTCTGTTGCATGCCGTTGTTAATTGTTGTTGTTGCTGTTGCGATTGAATGAATGGCGTTGTGAAAAATCGCCGGAAAATTGAATGCGTGCGCGCTGAGGCGCGGTGTTTTAATTTCGACGCGTTATTTTCAAAACAAAAGCAAAGCAAAACCACTCCACTCCACTCACTCGATCACTCACACACACATACACATAAACGCGCACGTTGCACAAAATATTGGCAGTAACAAAAAACATCTAAAACAATATGTGAACTGTAGAAAATGCAACAAGCCGACATATTGTTGGATGCAATAAATAAAATAATTAACACTGTGAACAGAAATTCAGGCACAGCGTGTTGAGTGAAGGCGACATTTATGCGATTTGTTAGGCAATTTTAGAAAAATAAAGAAGAAGCACGTAAGGCGTCAAAAGCGATGAGTCATTAAGCACTAAACACAACTTAACCCTGCTGTTAGGTTAGAAAAGGGACCATTTGGTCCATAATGCAATTTTCGTACAAAACCATAATTGATTTAAATTGTTTGTATTTATTTTGATTCATTCATTCTTTACTCAACATAACTGAAGTAAAAAATAGTTAATAGTTAAATAGTTAGTCAAAAGTTACAAAGGAAACAAGCCAAAAATTGGACCAAATGGGCTTAACCTAACAGCAGGGTTAAAAATTAAACCTCATTATTTGTTGCTCGCGTCTACGCTGCAAAACACTAAATGTAAGGTTAGGTAAGATGTGATGTGTAAATGTGTCTACTGGTCAGCTAGTAAACTCAGAGGTCTCATGGAGGTATCTTGTGTTACCCGAAGAGTGTGGGAAACCGCCTGAAATTCTTCAGTCAGGTCGATCGTTCCACTGGTCGTTGTTGCCTTAAACAACCTCCCTGTCAAGATTGAAGTCAAATTCTTAGAGTAATGGACCAGTGTACCAGTTGCGTGTTAACATCTGCCAGATATCTTTCGAGCCTCTTTCGTTAACGAATACACCGAACTTATTAGACACCCAGCAAAATTTGATGTTGTGTTCATTATGTCTAGAAACTGAATTTGGTACTTTAAAAAATACTTTCTTATTCTGTCTGCACGTAGAACCAGATTGGTTGGAGACTGGTCCAGTAATCCGATCATACACGTTGCCTTTTCGGTAGAGTATGTCTTGGCTTGAGTAAGTCTATGGAACAGAAAAATGAAACATGGACATTGACATGGAATGCTACACAAAAAATATAATTAAAATGTAAGGTTTCATTTTCAAATATTCGCTTACAAAACGAGAAACAATTATAAGGGATTCGCAGTATGCTTAGTTGAGAACCAACGAATTGTTTCACATTCCTTGCACTTTTACGGCGCTGGATCGTCTATATTTATGGAAAGCAATTCCCTTGAGGGATTCTTCAGGAACGACTGGCGGATAACCCAGTGCCACCAACCACGATTTTGATAAAACTTCATACACGACCTAGAAGTGACCCAAAATGATCAGAAACAAAATTTCAGCTTTATATCTCTGCACGTTGCTGAGATATTCTTTAGGTATTTTCTACTCATTACGCAGCAATGATGGCTTTTTTCCATACTTTGTGAAGTGATCAGCTAAACACGTGAACAAAAGTTGTATTTTTGACAGGTGAGTTAGGAGGGAGATTTTTGTGAAGTTCTAAGGCCACTACGTTTCGCCACATTTTCCACCTCCGGAAAATTTTAGGGTGACCTTCACTAGGTTAAGGTAGTTCCATCTTTACCCTAACTATCCCTATCAATGGTTTTGAGAGATCTCAAACATCGACTTTTTTGTGATTTTTTTTTTAAATAAATTTTCATGGGTAAAATTTTACCCATTAGGCAGCAATGGGTTAAGCCGGGACAGCCCGATTAAAAAACAGAAATATTGTTTTTAGATCGAGCTCATAGCGTAAATAACAAAGACATAGTGAGATTGGCATCCTTTCATCAGTCGTCCGGTTTTTTGGCTTGTTTACGTTTTTATAGACTTTGGCAATTGCAACATAAATGATGCTCTCACTGAAAATTTTGCACTTTCATGAACGGACGTTAATCTCGCTATCACTTTGTTGATTGCACTGTAGATATAACCCGATTTCAAACAGAAATCTAATGATTTCTTCTTAAAACTCAATTACGATTGATACATTTTGATTTTTGCTTTGTAGAAACCCAAAAGTTGACAACATCACAAATCCGATCGTATGGGAGACGCCCTCTGGTGGTGAATTTCTGAACCTTAATTAATTTTGTATTTTTTGTACTTAAGAATTTTGGTGATCGCTGAATAAATCATTTAAATCGGTTCAGTAGTTTCCGAGATACGATGTTTTCTCGCTTACTGAACTACTACATCTACATACAAGTCGGAGCCAATGGCATAGGAAATTGCCAATTTTGTATGGCAGCCCCCTTAAGACTTAGAGATAGCCAGTAGGTATGTTTAGAAGAAACATTCGAAAGGAAAATAAATGGATGTCGGTCATACATTTGAAACGTCTGGGGGCAACCTGGGAGCAGTGGGAGCCTATTTTATAAAAATGACTATTTTGTATGGGAGCCCCTTCAAGGGTTGGACATAGGGTGTAAATATGTTTGAAAGAAATTTTCAGTAGAGAAAACTAGTGGGGGTCATTCATATATTTTAACCCTCTCAGAGCAATTTCTGACCAGCTGTGGAGCAATTTGTCTAATTTCCCAGCTTTTTTGTGAAATTTGACCCCGATGCGACGCCATTTAGGCCCACCCTAGCCCAAAAATTGTTTGACTCATGCACTTTTTCACCAAACCGCATAAAATGAGAGGTTTCGGAGCATCGAGAACCCATTATTAAGAATCTGCATACAACACTAATTCCACTCTAGTGTCCACTTTAGTGGAAGAATTGTTAAAATGGTTTATACGATTCATACCTACATTTTTAAACAAAAATTATAGACTTTTGTCAAAATGTGTAAATTAAATTTCAAATCAAAACCTGTCGAAGCATTAAATACGTTTTTGTAGATGAGTTTCTAAAATTTTGCATCGAATTGGGAATATCTTCGTGTAGAGACGATTTTGAAAATGTGTCTCTTTTGTGATAGAATATTTCATTCTCCATTCTTACTCAAAAAAAGGTGCATTCAAGTACACAAGTACTACGCTATAGACAGATTTTAATGTGAAATTTTGTAAGCTTAAGTCGAAATCTAATATTGCAATTTTTGATTAAATTTGTTCTAAAGATGTTATATCCATAGACTAAAAACTAATTTAGATAAATAAAAAGCATTATTATAGAAAAAATTATGATATTGTTGGTCATCATTGTATATTATGGTTTCAGAACACCTTCGTAAGACGTATGAAGGGGGTTCAAACCCCCAAACACAAAAATTGCTGGTAAAAAATATGGTTTCGAATGGTATTAGGCTCGAAAGTTGTACGCAAACCCCCCCCAAAATTAAATCCTGTGTGCGCCACTGATTTGCAATTTACCTTTTCATTGACATAACTCGACTAGTGGTGAGAAGAACTTTCATAATAATGGCTTTGACATGACAAAGACCAAATATCTTTGAATGTCATGTATGATGAGAAACTGTAGTAATATTTTACATACAGTAGAAATTTTGCATACGGTGTAGTAAAAATAAATGCATTAATTTTGCATGAAACGAAGGCTTCATTTAGCATAGTTTATAGTTATTTTATTCAATAACTTATTGCCGTTGTAGAGGCAGTTTCATTATCTCTCTCTGGTAGAAATCCTCGTCCTCGTGGAAAAAACTAGGATAGTTGTTCTTCAAAAACTTGACTTGATGTGGCAGCCATACATATTTTTGTATTCAGCTTTTTTGTATGCAGCCTTTAAAACCTTTAAAAAAAATTACAAATAATTTGCCATCCCATGCCCAATTATCAGTTCACGCGCTGCAAGCTCTCATCGCAGCCCTAACGAAAGTGTACGCTTATCCACTAAATTATGCCACTTTTAGCGCATTTTCGAAATTGTTCTGAAAGCGTTTTTAATCATTTTCACTACAACTCCAGCCGCTCTTCGATTGGCAGCGTTGCAAGGGCCACATGCACTATGAACACGTCCGTCATGGGGCGGGCCGGTCGGCATGGAATCATATCGAAATCCGGTGCGAATTCCCAAGTGTGGCTTAGAGTTGAAAGCGAAACTCTAATCAAACGACAGCAACACAATGCGACGCTTTTTCGGGGTGTTCACTGTTCGTGGTTGTTGCTGCCGCTGTTGATGGCGGCGGTGGGCCACTAATGCCCATTCAAATTGCCACTAATACCCCGAGTGCGAGTATTGAAAATCACTGACAGGCGTAAACGATGGCGGCCTGACAGTGCATCGCAGCCCAACTCATCATATCAAACGAAACGGAAATCAAACAGACAAGTAGTTGAGCCAAGTGGAAAAATAATGAAAACACATTTGGCGAGGAGTGCAGGGGTTGGCCAGGCCCGAGCGAAATCGATACTGGGCGCAAAAACGACATGGCAGGAGCGCAGCGAATACAAGCAATGAAGCAGAAGCGGCACAAGAAAACCCCGAATATGTTGAGCCTTGTGCTGGATATATGCAAAGCTGCTCGAGCGCCATGCCAACCGATAGGCGTCGAACACGCAACACGCGCCGGGAGGCAGCAGCACGGCATAAAAAATTAGAGCATTGTAAACACTGCGGCGGCAAGGACGAGCGGACACATGCAAGGCGGCCGTGTACATAATGTGTGCGGTTGTCGAAGAAGCGCGCGTCGAGCCGAGGAAATGCTGCATAAGCACGAAAATGTGCCGCTGCGGCGGCTGGATGGATAAGAGCGGCAAATCGACAAAATGTCAGCAAAACGGACAACAAAGAAATATATTGTCGTCGTTTCCTAATCTATTTACATAAGCACACAGCCGCTGGCAGTTGCCCGATGACATGGCCGGGTGGCCGTAAAGGCCGGGCGGCGGCAGCAATGGAAAATGCGCACTTCGCATAACAATGGCAACACCACTCGACACTCGACAGCACTCATTACACACTCGGCACATCCGTAAGCAGTCAGACAAACACACAAAGTCAACGAGAAGGCCGACGGGCGGGCAAAATACGAGTGTGGTGTGTGGCGGCAGGAGGACACACTTACACAGTTATGTATGTATGTATGGTGATTTGTGCGCTTCCATTAGGGCGGTGACTCTCGCTGTCACATCGTACAGTCTGCTAAGCGCGGCGATAGATTTAATGGAAAATAAATTTTAGAGATCAGTAGGTACTTTAATAGTGATTAGTGGGTCGAAACATTAGTTAAACTAACTGCTTTCTCAACAGGCAAAAGCTCGTTCGAACCTCTCCAAAACAGTACAGTCTAGCTATATGAGTTCTGTCAATGAAACCCCAGCGGTAATTTTAATGATACATTTAACTGAAAGCAAAACTCTTTTAATCCAAGGATCTTTTTATCGGCCCCGATTCAGAGCCGCGGTTTTGCGTCAATCCAAATGATGTTAATTACTTACTTAACTGGCCATAACAACCCGTTATCGGGTTACGGCCTGCCGCAAAACTTCTCTCCAGGCGCCTCTGCTTTGCGCGAGCCTTCTCCAGTTGGTCACACCAAGAGATCACAGGACCAACTCTTCAACTTGGTCCTTTCACCGGAGACACGGCCTCCCTCTTCGCCGTCGACCTCCAACCATCGTATCGAACACTTTTTTCGCCGGAGCTTCGCCGTCCATACGGCAGACATGACCGAGCCAGCGTAGCCGCTGGATGTAAATTCGCTGCGCTACGTCCATGTCCTTATACAGCTCGTTATTGGTTCGTATACAATAGTCGTCACCAACACGTACAGGGCCGAAGATTTTGCGAAGTACCTTCCTCTCGAACACTCCAAGGGCCGCTATATCGTTTCGTGTCATTGTCCATGTTTCAGCGCCATAGAGGAGCACGGGCAAGATAAGCATCCTATAGAGTGCAAGTTTTGTTGGTCGAGAGAGGTCTCTACTTCTCAATTGCCTACCGAGACCGTAGTAGCACCTGTTGGCAAGAATAATCCTTCGCTTTATCTCCAGACTGACATCATTGCTGCTGTTGATGGCGGTGCCAAGGTAGACGAATTCCTTGACAACTTCAAAGGTATACCTGTCGACCTCGACGTGAGACCTTAGCCGCTGCGAGTCCCTGCATGTAGACAGCATATACTTCGTCTTGCCCTCATTTACCACCAGACCCATTTTGGCAGATTCTCTTTGGATAGCCGCAAAGGCAGCGGTGACATCTCGCTTGTTACGTCCGATGACATCAATGTCATCAGCGTAGGCAAGGAGCTGGACAAGGAGCAAGGAGCTGGACCAAATGATGTTAACAGCTGCTAAATAGTTCGCATAGAATCGGCATCCTCCATGATTTGTTTTAATCGTTCAGATGTCATTCTTGTGATTAGATTAAGTTGGCAAACTTCTTGTGGCTCGTTGTGGGACCACATTGGGATGACCCGACTTGCTCTTTTACGAGACCGGAAGCCACGGAGATTCCAGTATGCACCCTGCTATCTCTCCAATATTTAAAGTAGAAACTAGGCTAGTGTAGAGCGAGAAGTTTACGAATTTCAATATTTTCTTAACTAAAAACGCACATTCGCACATAAAGTACTGGCCCAGTTGTGTATTCTTGTGATGCTGCTAGTTCGATCCTCTTAGCATGCGACCTCTCCATCAATTTCTTTGTTTTCGTCACTTTATTTGTCTCAGTAATTGTTTTTCAAAGCACATAAATCTCTTTGGAAATTCCATTTTTAAATTCAAACACACTGATGAAGCCTTTTTTTCAAACAATCATAATCAAAATTTTTTAGTAGTTTATTGTTTAAATATAAAACGTCACATTGTTCTGTCCTATTCGGGTTCCATCGGTACATGTCAGCCGGGTTCGTGGCTGTTTTATGACAAATTGCCTACACTCAGGACCACCCTACATGCCGCAGATATGTACATACATGTATGGTATATACATTTTTATATACATAGACACATGTCCTAAAAGTAAAGTTGACTCGCGTATTTGTCGTTGCTGATGTTGTTGTTGCTTTACCACCGCTTCGTTGCTACCTTCGTTCGTACGGTTACCTGTCTTTGTGTCCTTCCCAGCGATTTTGCCCTGCGTGCCCGCCTCTGCTTGCGGTCTTCAGTGTCTGTCAGTCTGCGCTCAGCGACTGCATTAGCCAGCCAAGGGCTCAGCCAACCAAACAACTACACCGTCAGCCAGCCAGCCGGTGCGTCGACCAACCCCGCTCGCTCCTCACACGCCAGCAGCCTGTGTCACAAAAAATGTCCTGCTTGCCTTTGTACGCACGTCGCGCCGCGCCGCCTAAGCAATGTAAATGGGCGCGCGCTTGTGTATCCCTTCGCATGTCCTTTGCACTGCCACATAAAGACTCGCTATCGCTGTGTTTGTGTGCGGTATATAAGCGTACGTGTTTGGTAAATAACACGTCAATGAGTTGTCGCGCAGCGCACAAATAAAAAAGAAGGCGCACTTTTTCATTGCCCGTCCAGGGCTGCGGCGCACAAAAGGGACGCAAAGGATGCGAGATTGCGATTTAGCGTTGGCTGTACGTGTGCGCCCGGACGCCATTATGAATTCGCCGTGGCTCGTCTGGCATGTGTGTGCGTCTGTGTGTGGTGTGGTGTTTGCATTGAATCCTTTTGATTTTAATTGAGTGGATTCCCACTCCCGTTCTGTGCGCTGCCTTCGACGCATTGTAAATGCGTTGGCGCGTTTCACGTGCGAGACGTTTTGAATAAAACATAAGTCGGCAAGCGGAAATTTTCGCATTAATTAATGCAGGTTTTGTCGTCGCCAGCGCTGCCTAAGTGCTATGCAATTAGGATACACTTGAGCGTTGTGCAGTGCCTGTTTTTTATTTTATTCCTCGTTTTGTTGTTGTTGCAAAAGTATGCAAATGTCTGAAGCGCTTAATAGGTGAAAGCTGTGTTTGGGTATTTTGCATTACAAAATTTATGTTAATTTTCTTAATCCCTTTCAGTTTCACTGACGTTCGGCTATGCAACGCAATCGGCATTTGAAAACTGTTTTCGTTCTTTTAAAAAATAATGCACGTACATATCCATTTTGAGGCCTCTTTGACTTTGAAGTAGAAGTAGAAGGAAGCACTCTCATGTAAAACGGTATGGCAGAACCCATGTAAAGCAGAAGGTCTGAAACATAATAATGTAGTGGGGTTTTTTTTTTTTTTTAAGTAGAGCATTACGCATTAGAGTACTAGAGGAGCTTGTCAAAAGGCCTCACAAATTAGTGAACTCATAGGAAGAGACCTTACTTCTAGGTTGGTAGGTACATATGTACGTAAAGTGGCCTTCGTGATCTCCGCGGCTCTGCACGCAAATTTAAAGGCAAAAGGGCCAATAAATCAAGTTCTCCTTAACCCTTTGTTGATTGTCAGATTTTTATGAAAAAGTACTTATCTAATTATTTCTCATTTGAAGTGCTTTCACCACATTTGAAGTCAACTGGCGCATTCAGTCATGTTTCCCCAAACAAAGTGTTAACCCATCGTTGACCCCGTTGTATTTTGATTTTCGAAAAAATAAAAAAACACGTGTCAAATTTTTTCTCACGAAGAGTACTTTCAACAAGTTAAAAGCCGTCGTTGACCCCGTCAGATTTCCATTTCAAAAAAGGAAAAACCAGGTATCGAGTTATTTCGCATGTTTAGTACTTTCACCAAGTTTGAGGTCAAAAAGCGCAAACAATCATGTTTCTTCATACAAACTATTAACCCGCAGTTCACCACTTAGTATTCGATTTTCAAAAAAATGAAAAACACATGTCGAATTATTTCTCACTAACAGCACTATTCTGCCACTACCGTAACAATTGTTACCCCCCGTAACAATTGAATTGAATTTGACAAGAAGAAAGTTCAAACAATTCACCACTTGAGGTGAAAAGCTCTTTTACTGTCAAAACAGCTGTTTATTGTGTTTTTTCTGTCAAACTGTCAAAAAATATACAAACAAAAAATGGCAAACGCAGAAAATCTGGCAAAGTAAGTATTTTTTTGGAGTTTCTTCACAATGTATGTATATATTCTTTTCGTTTCTAGAGTTCCTAAGTTTAATCGCACGACGCAGGAGCAGCTGCAGCATTTTTCGCGGTTTGTCAAGGCGCACCCTGAACTGCAAGCCGGGAAGAATAACCCGCATACGCCGCGAGCTGTGCAAACACTATGGAACCAACTCGCTGAGCAGCTCAATTCTTTGCGGGGGCCTACTCCGACTGCTGCAAAATGGAGAGAAGTATGTTAGGTTGTACTCATACTTACTATTGCCACATGTTCTTATACACTTTTTTCTTTTAGAGCTTGTCGCAGTGGAAGAAGCAGCTGCGCTGCCGTGCGCGTCAATGGAAGGCACAGGCCAGGATAACGGGAGGGGGTCCTCGAACTCCGGATGTAACGGAGTTCGACGCACAAGCGTTGCAAATTGTTGGCACTACAGTGGTGGATGGGTTGGAAACACTTTTCCGCGCTACGATGGAAAGTATTAAAGTGCGTGAAGAGAGAGAAGAACGGGCTCTTGCGCAGCAGGCTCAGTTGATTTCTGTCCTTGGCCAGATGAGCCAAAGCTTACTGGCTGTGAATCAAACGCTGGAGAAATTAAATGAGAAGCTCTGCAGCTGAGTTGCAAATTTAAGCCTTCTCATTAAATTTCTTCAGCGCCGATTCACTGCCAAGAAACGTTTACTTTTATCTGTATGCATTTTAATGCTTTGGATTGTAGTGCCAATATTTGTTTTCAAACTAATTATTTAATTTTTTCACACTAATTTATATTAATATATGTACATATGTAAATTACTTGCTTTCGATGTTTGAATTTAGACATATATTGTCGGTGAAAGGGGGGCGTGAAACGGAATTTTATAAGCTTTGTGTGCTTGTCACCTGCTCTTACAAGGTAACAAATTTCGTAACAATTGACGCTTTTTGAGCTTTTGAATTTGCTCCAGAATACCAGAAAGTGACAATTGTTACCAAGTATTAAATTGTTACCGAGGCGAATATTGTTACGGTTGCCAGAATAGGGCTGAGC
This sequence comes from Melieria crassipennis, assembly GCA_963668005.1. Taxonomy (NCBI): domain Eukaryota; kingdom Metazoa; phylum Arthropoda; class Insecta; order Diptera; family Ulidiidae; genus Melieria; species Melieria crassipennis. The sequence goes on from OY764962.1 coordinate 42,718,813, forward strand.
AGGAATAGCGCCCTATTCTGGCGCTACCGTAACAATTGTTACCCCCCCCGTAACAATTGAATTGAATTTGATTGTTCATGTATTCTGAAAAAATGGTGACGAGAAGAAAGTTCAAACAATTCACCACTCGAGGTGAAAAGCTCTTTTACTGTCAAAACAGCTGTTTTTTGTGTTTTTTCTGTCAAACTGTCAAAAAATAAACAAACAAAAAATGGCAAACGCAGAAAAACTGGCGAAGTAAGTATTTTTTGGAGTTTCTTCACATTTTATGTATATATTCTTTTCGTTTCTAGAGTTCCTAAGTTTAAGCGCACGACGCAGGAGCAGCTGCAGCATTTTTTGCAGTTTGTCAGGGCGCACCCTGAACTGCAAGCCAGGAAGAATAAACCACATGCGCTGCGAGCTGTGCAAACACTATGGAGCCAACTCGCTGAGCAGCTCAATTCTTTGCGGGGACCTACTCGGACAGCTGCAAAATGGAGAGAAGTATGTTAAGTTGTATTAATACTATTGGCACATGTTCTTATACACTTTTTTCTTTTAGAGCTTGTCACAGTGGAAGAAGCAGCTGCGCTGCCGTGCGCGTCAATCGAAGGCACAGGCCAGGATAACGGAAGGGGGTCCTCGAACTCCGGATGTAACGGAGTTAGAGGCACAGGCATTACAAATTGTTGGCACTACATCGGTGGATGGGTTGCCGGGAATAGGGACGTTAGGGGTGCAGGTAACTACCAAATAATAAACATTCATTACATTCATTCATTCATAACGTTTTCCTTGCACTATAGATGCCTGCACCGAAGGAAAGCGTTACTCCTCTTGCAAATCCGTCGTCACCGGAAGACAATCCACCCTCAACTTCACCACCAGTAGAAAGCCCAGCTATTTCTCCTCCACCAACAGTGGATTCAGCAACCACTCCAAACCGGAAAATTAGTTTGGAAACACTTGTCCGCGCTACGATGGAAAGTATTAAAGTGCGTGAAGAGAGAGAAGAACGGGCTCTTGCGCAGCAGGCTCAGTTGATTTCTGTCCTTGGCCAGATGAGCCAAAGCTTACTGGCTATGAATCAAACGCTGGAGAAATTAAATGAAAAGCTCTGCAACTGATTCTTCTTTCTTCAGCACCGATTCACTGCCAAGAAACGTTTACTTTTATCTGTATGCATTTTAATGCTTTGGATTGTAGTGCCAACATTTGTTTTCAAACTAATTTTCCGGTTTGACGAACCAAAACTTTTTAATTATCTTTATATTGTTACGAAATTTAGTTCTTTAAGTTCGTTCATTTTTGCATTGTACTTGAAAATAAAACCACTTAAATTATTCAGCGCAATTGTTACCAAGTATTCAATTGTTACCGAGGTGAATATTGTTACGGTTGCCAGATAGGCTGTAAGAGTACTTTCACCAACTTTGAAGTCAGAAGGCATAGAAAATCATATATCTTCATACAAACTTTTAACCCATGGTTCGCCCCTTTAAGTTTTGAATTTAAAAAAAAATTAGAAACGCATGTGAAATTATTTTTGATTTCAAGTGTTCTTACCAACTTTGAAGTCAATATGCCAATCACCCCGTTAAATTTTAATTTTCGAAAAATTAAAGAATACGTGTCAAATAATTTTGTTCACCAAGTTTGAAATCAATTGGCCTATTATATCAAGTTTCTTCATACAATACCTTAACCCATGTTTTGCCCCTTTAGACCCCGAATTTCATAGACGGAAAACGGAACTAGCGGAGATTCATTTTTCAAGATGTACAGTTCAAATTTCATATCTGTAGCTTAAGCCCCAAGCCGCTGGACGATAATGAATCAGACAGTCAATCAGTCAAGTTGTGGTGTCTTCTCCAAGTTCGCTTAATAGTTCAGGGTGCATTGTCCCAAAATTTTCGTTATGAATGAAACTGATAGATTATGTCTCGATGGTACTGAGACAGCGGCCCACATTTGAGACCGACAGACCTCTGGTCGGTTAATCCCTTCTGGACGACTAATTTCGTCTAGGGAGTGAAAAGGGGCCCGATCAAGTTTTGTGTTTCAGCGAATCCCTAACCGGGCAATGTTTTTAGTTTATGTCCGAGTTCGTGGGTGGGGATTTTGTTGTTGTATGTCATTTTATTTAAATACTTTATGGGAAGAGAGCCTTATAACGCGTGCTTTTTGGGCTCTCCGAGTCCAGAATTTCTTTTCACGTTTCTGCCTTTGAAAGGAGTATCAAATAAGACGAGCCATATCGTCACTTGCAACAACAAGCAAGTAAAAGTAACTCTTGCGACCAATTATTATGGCCGCCTATGAAAGACGGCACAGGACCTTTGTACGAGTCTTTATACAAAAAAAAGTATGGTAGATGTTTTGCTAAAGTGGGGCTTCCAGAAGCTTCCAGAAGCTTCCTAAGGAGTTGGTAGTGGACGCTGGGTGTGATCCTCGAAAGGCTTTGGATTTGCTGCTGCGAAAGTCGAATTCAGGCGGTCCTGCAGTTCAAACCACACATTGAAGCACGCGAGGATATTCTAATCAATACAGAGTTTTGAAGTTCAAAACCTTCCTGTTTCTGGCGAACTTCTAAAAATGTAGGTAACAAACTTAAAAAAGTGATTTGCAGTTAGTGCAAAACGTAGAAACAAAATTCCACTAACGACTAATGGGCCCCATGGCGAATTGACGTGCATACGTACCTAGCTACATGTCTGTGTCCTGTATCCTTCGTAAGTTTGTTTACTGAAAAAAGTATTACAACGCGCACCGCACGATAGGCCAAACGTGAACTCTCGCCTAGACGCCCGAGGGGAGGCGTTGCAGGTGCAACCTCGAGCATGCAGCCACGCCCACTTGGCAGCAAAGCTTGTTCGTTTGTCGCCGCTTCGGGGCACTCAACTTTCTTTTTCAACAGTTCCCTTTCCGCTACATTTGCGGCTCTGGTTTTCAGCTCATTACGGCGTGCAACATATGCAGCCTACTCCCTCCCCTCCCCACTACGCGTCCCTTCCGCCCTCCTTCTGCACGGCTTATTTGTTTGGCTGCATTTGCAGCTGGCTTCGAGTCGCCTCGTTGATTTCCTTTTGGCTGCATCGCTCTGAGTGGATATTTTCTTTGCAATTGTTGGCGCAGTGTATTGTTGTACACATGTTTGTTGTTGTTGTTGCCGTTGTTTGGTTGCAACTTTTGTTTGCCTGTTTACGCTTGGATTTGCCCTTTCATTAGAAGCAACGAAAGAATGCAGTAAAAATGGAAAAATGTGGAGAAAATGGCGACAGTACAAAAATGGAATACCGCCCCCTCCACACCCCCGACCCGCTGCATGCTGTCACTTTTAACCTCTTTCAATTTCCTCTTGTCTCTCTTTGCCCGTATTTTTTGTTTTTTATTTTTGCAATGCAATCTCGAAAACGTGCTTTCCAACTTGTTTATCTAAAAGATTTTTATTGAAATCTTTGTGTTATTGTCATCGCGACTGGCAAACGTATTCGTTCGTATGCATATCTCAGTTGTTGTTGCTGCTGTTGTGATTAGCAATGCGAGATTTTCTGCGCGCACTTGCATTAAAAATTAAAAACAAAGGAATCAGCAAGCAAAGCAAGAAAAATCAAAAAACGCATGTCGCGTTAAAAGCGAAATGCACGCAGAGAATTTTTTATGAAGCAACTTGCAGCATTTTGGACAAGAAAGTGTAGCGTGCAGTATGTAAACAACTGCTCTCAGTTTCAGTAAAAGTTTTTGAAAAATTTTAATATACGCTGAAAGGAGGTTTGGAGGAGAGGAAGTTAAGAGTTTACTACATAATGCTTTATGACGAAAGAAGGTCGACTGCAGTAAGCACTGACTACCCGGGTTCGCTCTTTTTTTTCAAAATTGTGCCCCAATATGGCAGCCCCGTAGGACAATCACTGGACCTTGCGCTCCATTTGTTCCGCGATATCTGCAGGCGCTGCGAAGATGTAAAGGAGGTGGAAAGGTACAAAACTTTCTACGCAACTGTCCTAGGTCCAAGAACGATGGCTGCGCGATTTGGGTTCCTGATTTCTCAAGAATCCAGCAAACATAACAAAAGTTAAACCTTTGAACAAAGAACGTGCATCAAGAACTATAATTCCTTCGACTCAAAAAGACCTACAACTTTATTCTCTGAGGAGAGGAGGAGTAAAGCAATTTGCTGCTCACAGATAAAAGATTATCTTCCTCAGAGAGAAGAGATTCCCTGCTCTGCTTATGTCCAGACCTCCTTTTTATAACGGAAATTCTTTCAGTGATCTCTTGTAATGGCTATAGCGAAATCCTTGTGACACCATCACAAGGACTCCGCTTAAATCCGGCCGCTCCCTACCGCGCGGCGTCGGCAGCACTTCAGCCCAACCGCGAAGTCTTCAATTGTCGTTAGCTTTCATGCACTTTCAGCAACAACATAATTAACAACAGCAACAACAACAATAAACAGCAGGAGCAAAGCAGAGCTGGCAGCGCAAAATGCAAATGTTGCCGTTGGCGCGCGAAACAGACAGCAGCGGCAGCGGAGAGGCGCAAGCGGAAATGGCGATGAGAATGATGCGCCGAATGAAAGGAGCGCTGGATGACGCTCTTGACAAGGCAGTTGACAAATTGAAGTGCTCCACATTCACGACGGGCACCGGTCCCCGCGCGACATATGCCCCGCCACACCGGATGCAGGATACGTTGGATGACGCGGCTAAAACGGGAAGAGGAGCGCCAGCTGCATCCAAGTGCGACACATGGCGGCGCTGATTTGTTGGCGCGCATGTTTGCTGCTGCCGCTGGTGTTGTTACTGCTTGTGCTTTTGTTGTTGCAATACCAACTGTTATGCATTTTTCAATGATTTTCTCTGTTTTGCAGCGAGTTTTTTTTTGCGCACACACGGACTTAATAAAAGGCACCGAGGAAGGAAAATCCGCGCCGCATGCAATTTTACTGTTAGCCTGCTGCAGTTGTTGTCATTGTTGTTGTTGTTGTAGCCCAAGTGCGTGGCGGCATGTGTGGATGTCGCGCGCCCATGTTTGTGTGCTGCAAACACTACCAACTTGGGGGCAAATCCCTTGTCAACTGTGCTATACTACAACAATTACAACAACAACGGCAGCTGCATATGGGGGAGGGAGGAAATGCAAAAATGCAATCATGGAAATTTTCTCAAAGTTCGAGTGGCACAACCAAAGCGTGCACTTTCACATAAACAACGATCGTCCCGTCCCGCTCCGCCCAGTGCAGCGTACAAGCCACTTGCCACATGCACACACTTGAATGCGCTACATGTCATTTTCTAATTACTCTGCAGCATCTGTTGGAGAGCGAATTTGCAGCAAATACACAACAACAACAACGACAACAAAATATCGGTTGACATAAAATGGAGGCGAAAGAAGATGATGAGTGCTGAAGTTTCTTTCATTTTTCGTCTGCATTTAAAATACAATTTTAACTACTTCCGAGGATGTCATTCGGGACGATGGACAGACAAACAGACGAAAAGGTCAAAGTTCAATTAACTTGAAAGTTGCAAATTAAAAGTGTAGGTCTCAGTTGGATTACTCTATTCAATACTTATGGATGTATTTCCGTTTATATAAGTTGCAAACACACCAACTTAATTAATTTGCAAGTTGAGTAAGTGATATTTTTAAATAACAGACTGACTTATTTGGACTCAGATCGCCTTATTCAAAAACATCAGTTTGAACTACTTGTACCTTATGATCCAAAAATAACGGGAATTTAAAAAAAATTCTCTTTTATGGTCTCAAAACGCCACGTCACAACGCCACCAAACGTTTGGTCGGCATATCAAATTCGTAAACCCATGTTTCGCCACCAGTAATGATGCGTTCGATGAATTTTGGGTCGCTGTCTGCGTTGGAAATCATCTCTTTGGCCACATCAACACGACGCTGTTTTTGAATGAAATTCAGCTTTTTTGGCACCAGCCGAGAAGCGAAGTGTTTCATGCCCAAAATATCAGTTAAAATGTGTTTGGCTGATCCAAGTGAGATGCTCAACAACACAACACTCTCTCTAATCGATACACAACGATTTTCCAACACGATTTGCTGCGCCGATTCGATTTTTCGGTAACAGACGTTGATGGCCGTCCAGGGATCTCATCGTGCTCTAGGCTCTTTCGGCCGCCTTTGAATCTTCTATACCATTCGTATGCTCGTGTTTTCGACATACACGCTTCACCAAATGTCTTTTGTAACATTTTCAACGAATCGACACACGAAATTTCATTTTTAACACACAATTTTAGGCACGAGCGTTGTTCTAATTTTTCATCCATTATAAAAATCGCCACACAAAAATTTTTCGAGTTAATCTTACGATATGCGTCAAAATTTGACAGAACACCAATAAAAGTATTGCTAACGTTGAGAAAATAAAAATTTACCGATTGGACGAGCGCGGCAATTCAAAATTCAAAACTCCCGTTCTTTTTTGATCACAAGGTATCTAAAGTCAAGTGGGCTGTCTGATAACTTCTATCGGCTAGATCCCCAAGATTGTTGAAAAACCCAAGTAGAATCCTAGAGCGCGCAGGACACATGCATAAAAAAAATTTAGAAGATAATAGGTGCAGATAAAATTAAAAAAATAGGACTAAGTTTTTTGCGTGGGCATCTATCGGCCAGTGAACTGACAGAACACTATCGGTGATATTTATTCTTCCAAGCAATTCCAAACATTGAGCAATTTGCTCAAGCGACCCTGTCTGCCCTATAGTTCCCTAAAATGTCCTAATGTGATATCCAACATATCGCTCCTTCGCAGCAAGAACGTCATAACTCAAAACTACATCGTTCCGAGAAAATTCAATTTAAAGTTTACCATTTCAAGGCGGTTCAAGGTATCAAAAAATGTTTCATGTCTTCTTGTGAGCAAAGTATTGAATATTTTACAAAGTGGTTTTGACAGATAAAAGATCATATGCAGATACACACAGGGTTGCCATAAACTGAAAAACAATTTTTTTTGAGTTATGACGTTCTTGCAGCGAAGGAGCGATATGTAGGTACTGTTTAATCTAAGCCAACTTGAAGCTACACAAATTTGGGTTGTTGACTACCTCAGCCAGGAGCACCACTCCAGAGCTCTGACAACCAAAGCTTAAAATTGAGATGTAGTTCTTCTGAGTAGATGCCAAAGCCTTCCCTGCCCAGCAACTTTAAACCATCTCTATATTGTATGTTGACTTCAACGCTTCAAAACGGCTGCACATGGAATAGAATTTGGAAAAAAAAAGAAAAATTAACCCTTTTCGGTAAATTTCCACATTTCTTGAGATCAAAATTTTTCCTTCAAAATATTGAGTCTTATTGAACATTTTAGCAATAAAATACAAAAAATCATTTAGGTTGAGATTACAGCTCAATCCATTTTGTACGATATATCGTACAATAGTCCGCAAAGGAGTAAAAATTCATGAATTTTTGGTTTGGGTTTTTTAAGTTTTATGAACAGTTCATTGATTTTGTTGATAGAAAACATAAATTATAACAACCAAAAATCAAGACGTGATTTCATTTTGATCGAAAGTTATATAAATTATATATATAAACAATTGATTCACATTTATTCGGCCTTATATAACCGTTGTTGTTGTTGCAAAGCCCTTTTCCTCTCAATAAAACACAGAATCAATTAAAATTCATACAGTTTTACAAAAAGACACTGAATATAGCACCTTCTTATTATCGTAGTGGGAGTGGCAAGTACGCATGTCTAACATAACATAATCTGTGTCTGCCCAGTAAAACACAAAATCGTCTAGTAATTCTTATTTTTGATCGAAAATTGCCGAATAGTCGAATTTTAGTAGCCACGTGGTTTCCAGATGGGCGTGGCAGGCATACAAACGCAAAAAATCTGTTACCAAACCTATAACTTTAAAAAAATTCAAACATAACTTGCAACCTTTGCTTTCCATTTGTACGTTATATCGTACAAAGCTTTGCAACCCTTGTGGTCATTTCTACGATATATCGTAAAATTTTTTTAAAGATTCGGGAAAAATATTTAGGCGCAAAAAATGTTAAATTTAGTAAGTTCTATAAATCAACTGAGATTCAAACTTTCAAATTGTTTCGCTTTTTGGTACCAAAAAGTATTACATATTTAAAATTCCTACGCCGAAGTATCGTCATTTGCTGGTTTTTCAAATTCTTGCAAAAAGCTGCTTACAAAACGCTCATACTCATACTGTGTAGCCACGGATATTATGATTTTTATTTTTAAACAGAATGATACAACACAGCCTACTTAATGAAAATTAGAAAGCTGTTGCATAAAAATTGCGTTCGCTGTCAAATAAAAAATCGTCGAAAAAATTGTACGATATATCGTCGTACCCCGGAAAGGGTTAATACGGTTGCCGGATACACTCATTTACTTTAAGAAACCGCAGCGGTTCAAACTTTAACTAACTCATTAGCGTCTGAGCGGACGTTTTTTAAGACTTCTTTTAGCGACTCTATTCGGTAAAAAAAATTTAAAATTCCAATCTTAATTTCTTTACGGAGATCGTAAAGATATACAAAAAAGTTCGCCGTAATAAAGCTCTAAAAAGAGGACACTTTGGATTATGATTGACGAAGCTTCGGCAGAAAAGTGTTTGATGTGGTAGTTTTAGGTCAATGACGAAGAGGAAATCTAACAACTATTGGTGTTACTTGGCAGAGACGGCTTGAAGAAAGTTTCACGGGAGGCCGTAATCCGAAAGCGAGCTGACTAAAGCACTAAAGCTTAGATTCATCAAGTTATTTCTATGAAATAGTTGTTAGTAAATCACCATAAACCTACCATAACTAACTCTGTCCATGCGAACCTCAACAAAAAATTTCCTTTTTTCATCGTTGCTGCTAAGCCCTTTTTCGAGTGAATTTATATAACCAACGGTTTATGACGGTTTATGCATAGTGACACAACTGACGGCACTTTACTTGTGTTAATTAACATTTTGCATTTGGTTTCGCAAAAATTGTTGAACCCCAAAGCTGGTGCTCGCAGCAATATCCAAGAAAACCCTTGCAATTTCGAATGCACGCTGCACATTTTTCGCCCACCCATCAAAAAAAGAAACGCCAAAGAAAGTACACTTGTGTGAAAAAGAAAAGCAGCATTGGCCTCGTGCCACGCACTCCCAACGCTAAACCGTCAGCGGTATTCAATGATGCCATGGCAGGGATTTGTTGTTGTTGTTGTTGTTGCGACAACATGGTTGACGTTGACATAGAAAAGAGGGCGTCGAAAAATGGGAAAAAGTCGCAGACAGGCGCATTTCACCGGGGCGGCAAATTAAGCGAATCGCAGAATTTCCAATTCAACAACAACAACCAACTGCCTGACTGGGCGCAATAAGGACGATAGGGGTGCGAAATGCGAAGATTGCCTGGGTGTGGGATGAGAAATGAACATGAGCCGCGTTTGCGGCAGACGGCATATTCGAAACGATGAGATTTCACATTTTAATTACTTCGAAACGTGCGCGACGCTGCAAGCTTTCGTGCACCAATACGCAAATTAATCCTCAAATTATTTATGGGAATTATAAACGCGCCAAGGACTCGCGCGCTCGACTAGCCGCACCCACCCACACAGCGGCCAACGCACGACGCGGCAGACATCGTCGGCGAAACGTAACGCCAGAAAAGCCAACCAACCCCAGGTTTGCGTAGGTGCGCGCGGCCGAGCGACTGCGTGAGCGGATGCGGCTGCGCGCGGCAGTCGGCTGCATTTGAAGTCGCAATTAGAAATGTGCGGAGGGGGCGCCCAATCGGATGCGCTCGTGGCAGCATTTCAATTTCTTGCATTTTGCACGTTGTGCAATTTTTCTCGCATTTTGCATTTTTGCAGCCGATTTTGTTCGCGATTTGTTTGCTTCCGCAACAAAAGAAAAGAATTTATGATGTTTGCATAAAGGCTGCGGCTGAGTGGCAGACAGCGGATCAGCCCTTCGCAGCAGCAGCCGCAGCCGCAGTGGTACGACTGGCGACGACAGGTCAACCCACGGCCATGGCCCCCTGGGTGGAGTGACGCGACCGAGAGGGTTGCGGGGGCGGGGTTGCAATGTTGCACCAACATGCTGATTTGATTTGTCAATAAACGCAAAGCTGTCACTGTCAGCACTTTTGGTCGCAACTCAGGCAACGCGATAGACGCATAGACAAGTCGCTGGTGTGTTCGAGCCAAGGCTTGCCAGCAGCACATGCGCCAGTCGCAGCGCCAGCAGCCGTGCCCGACGTTCCTCGGCTGGAATGGCCACGGTTCAGAGTGTTGGGTGCGCCGCGCATTTGCTCTGCTCTTATTGACTGCCGCGCGTTCAGGCCTTGAGATGTTCCCAATGCAGCAGCATCAGCAACAATTACAGCAACAACAATAAAAGTGACTACAGCACAACTGGCATTGGCAGCAACAGCAGCAGCGCAATTTCCAAAGTGGTTCCCCCGAGTGGCACTGGGGTTGTCGTTTTGTGTTGGCAGCTTTAAAAGTCGCTTTGTTTCTTTGGTTTTACTCGACACTCTACCATCGGTGTGTTTGGTGCTTTAAACATTTAAACGCTTTTTGACATTTTAGCATCGCACTAATCAATGTATTTTCAGACCCAGATGGATGAATTTCTGATTAAGATGGAGTTTCGTCTACACAATCCTGAATCTGTCTGAAGGAGAAACAAAATCTTCTCGACGCTTTAGTACAGAAATGTGCAATTTTTTTTTTAGTAAAATAAAGTTCGCTTTTGTGCTTAAATTTCTTTCTGTCTCGCCCACAAATGAAATGTTACCTCATAAAAATAATCTTTTCTTAACGACTACCCTACTGAAAATATTTTCAAAGCATCTCCAAACCAAAAAACCTGCCTTCAAGTTGTGTAAAAAGTATGAGAAATTTTTAAATATAAAAAAATCTGATGAGTTTTTGTCTTCATCCGATACACATTGGATCAAATTCATCACAAATTTTTCTTAGCTCGATTGAGCTGATGCCTGCAATTTCTTCATCAATATTTTCTTTCTCCATTGCCTTACCCAAACTCACACTTTTAGCCTCGAAAACATGAAAAAAATCAGAATAATTAACTATGTAAATAGAAAATGTCACAATATCTTTCAGGCATATCATGCAAACTACTTCTACCCAACTTTAATCTTTCGCTAATCTTTCTGACTAATGACTGCTCTTCGCTAAATCGGCCGACAGTAGCGCGTCGAAACTTCTCGCCATGGACGGTGCCGCCTTTCAATTTGTCATTTCCGCAATTTCATTCCGTCGTTGTTATACTTGTGTATGAATTGTATTATTATTATTGTTGTTGTTGTTATTGTGCATTTTCAATAGATCCATTTCGAAACACTTGAGCAGCGGAAATGTAAATAAAATATATTTTTGAACGCGCTTCCAAGACTCGGCACCCTCATCAAACACCGTCAGCGACAACGACAACGCCAAACCGGCTGCCATCGTCGAGCATATTCGGCATTCGCCCACACAGCAACGCGTACGCACCCTTGGCGGCAAATAAAACATTTTCACCCTGCCACCGACAACGACACCAACAGTCGCCCTTCACTCCTTCGCTCCTAATTCCTTTTGATGAATGCAAAATTGAAAACGCCTTCAACTTTGGCCGCGCGCCCACACAAACGCCTTCAGCAACCGTTGCTGTCAACGCCGTCCGTCGCCTGCCACCACCACCACATCACCGTCACCGTCACCGCTGTCCGCCATCATCTCTATTCATGCAGCCAACCATCCAACCAACCAACCAGGCAGTCAGTCAGTCAGCCATCCCTCAGCCGCAGCGGATGTGAGTTAATAAATTGAAGATTTGCGTTGAGTGGTCCTTCTCGCCATGCTGAAGCGTGCACTTTCGTCAGCAACAACGCAAACAACAACAACAACAACAACCATGCGCCAACGTCAACAACGTCATCATCATTTCATCACTAATTAGAGCGCCTTCGCAGCGGCATTCAACAGCGCCGGTCCGGGACGGGCTGACTTGTTTTGATTTCGATGGTTTGGTTCGGTTCGGTTTGGTTTGGGCGGGCTGGGTGAGAAATTGGTTTGGGTCTTGCTGAGCTTAGTTGGGTCTGATTGTGATTCTGATTCAGATGCTGATTCGGTTTTATTAAACCGTTGCCGGCGCTTTCAAGTGGCGACAGCGCACAGCTTACAGGAGTCAATTGAAACAAACAATGGCGACATTTCCCCGTTATGCACTTTCGTTTCTTTACTAATTTGCTTTTCTGCTTGTTCCGCCCACTTGCCACGGCACTCCGCACTCGGCTGTGGAGATTTTCCGGTCTATGGCTCTTGAGCCGCATGGCAGCTTCTAAATGACAATTAAAAAATTCCAACAATTCGGCGTCGCCATATTTGTGTGCCAACATATTGAAATGTTCCTGCCTGCGTTTGCCGCTTTTTATTTGCGAAATTAAACTCGTTAATTGCGAGCAGAAATAAGCCTACAACGACCTCCACGGAGGTGAAGTCCTAAATGGACACGTGCGGCAAAAGAAGTGAATTCAGTTCGCTTTGGCGTTTAACAATTTGTATAAAATTTCTCTTGGACATCAGAGATTGCATTTCTGAAAATTAAAATTAATAGAAAATGAATACAAATTCAATATTAACAACGAAGACATAGTTTTTTTTAATTTAAAAAAATATCTTTTTCCAAATTAATGTATGTAGACGTGTTCAAGTTTAGAATCCATTGAAGCACAAACTTTACTTGTTAAATATGTTTCTTTATGATTTCGATACAAAATTATGTATTACAATAAACATTTTTTCTTTTCATAACCTTTTGAATTTGCATTGTTTTGAAATTTTGATTTCGAATATATAAACAACCGAATATAGATACATCCAACAATTTTGTTTCCACCCCATGTAGGAACGATCTAGCAAGCGCATCACTCAGACAATTATACGTCCATTGTACTACGACTTGTTGTTCCCTGTTAATGTATTTTAAATCTACCCGACCTCCGGAGCAATCTTGATAGATCCTGGAGTGCCAAGGATCCAACATCCAACATATTTATGTCCGAATTTTTTGCGGTCGATTTTATACTGAAAAGAATAACTAAAAATGTCTTAAAAGGACATTTCTTCAGACGCTAATGGGTGTGGAAACCATGATTTAATGGGCCTATTGATGCAAACTTCGTGAAAGTATTCCAAATCAGAAATAATGTAAGAGCTACAAATATGATAAAATCCGGATTGACTGGTCTCGGATACCGCAGCAAATGTCTGCGGATCGAATTTTCTGGCTTTCCGTAGACATTTTGCCAGACTTATAATATCAATAAATTTAAGCAGTTCACAGGTACGAGGGTGGTCCGATAAGTGCTTAGCCTACAAAAGAAAAACGAAAATTTTGGAAAAGTGCCGATTTATTTCTCAACGTAGTCTCCTTTCAACTCGATACACTTAACCCAGCGATGCTCCAACTTCTTTAACCCGTCTGAAAAATACGTTTTCTGGAGGTCTGCAAAGTAGGCCTCCGTGGCAGCGATAACCTCCTCATTCGACTCAAATTTCTGCCCGGCGAGTGACTTTTTCAAGTTTGGAAACAAAAAGAAGTCACACGGGGCCAAATCTGGAGAATACGGTGGATGGGGCAGCTGTTCGTAGCCTAATGCGACCAATTTGGCCGTGACGACGGCGGAGGTGTGAGCTGGTGCGTTGTCATGGTGGAAGAGCACTTTTTTCTTCGCCAAATGGGGCCGTTTTTTCTGCAATTCGGCATCGAATTGGCCCAATAGTTCGGCATAGTAGAGCCCTGTGACCGTTTTGCCCTTCCCCAGGTGGATGTAGATCACAAATTGTGAATGCCAGAAAACGGTGGCCATAACCTTTCCGGCCGATGGGACAGTCTTTGCCTTCTTCGGAGCACATAAACAGTGGCAAACACTGCTCTGAAGTGGTCTCACGGATGTGCTTGTTGTCCGGAGTGAGCAAACGCGGCACCCATCGAGCCGACAGCTTTTTCATACCCAATATTTCATGCAGGATATGACCCACGCGGTCTTTTGAGATGCCAACTGTATCAGCTATCTCGCGCACCTTCAATCGGCGGTCTGCCAATACGAGATCGTGGACATTTGTCACGTTATACTCCGTGGTTGCGCCGTTTTTGGGGCACCAGGGCGTGGCTCATCAAATACTGATGTGCGACCACGTTGAAACTCGTTAAACCAATTTTTGACGGTCGCCATTGAAGGAGAAGAGTCACCGTACACAGCATCTAAGCGCTCTTTGATTTCGCTGCGCGATTTCCCTTCCAAAAACAAGAATCGAATCACCGACCGATATTGCTCTTTTTCCATTTTTCTAAAATCCGCGGACACGTTCGTTTCCACACGCGGTCAAAACAAAACTACAAATCCAATATGGCTGAAATTTTGACAGTAGCCATCTACGAGGATGTACTACACGATAGTACATTTCTCTTACGATAGTGGCACGATCGGGCGGTGGGGCTAAGTACTTATCGGACTGCCCTCGTAAGTTTCTCTTTCAATTTTGTATACCTCCTTGATATATGTATCTGGTCATATTAAACAAATAAAATGTTCGCGTTTGTATGGGATATCGCCTGAAAGTTTGTGTAAGTCTCAAAAATCAAATCCGAATCCATACTGAAGTAAATACAGCAAAGAAAATGAAAATGGACAGGTCATAGGCTAAAAAGACCAACAGAAAGTTGTACGATTCAAAGCGAACTCACTACTGACGATGGTTTTGTTGAGGCCCTAAGCTTTCTTAGCGAAGCAAACAAAGAAAAAGGTATCAAAACTGCTGAAAGGCTGCATTTGATATATAACGCTCGACGATTACGAAAATGTATTTGAAGTCAGCGTTGGATGTTGGTATCAAATGTAATCGATGTCGTTATGATTTAAGCATTTTTGACAATTTTTTAGACGTTAGGTACAACCGAGCTGAGATTTTTATAACTCAGAACTTAACCGTAGATATCCATTTACTTACAAATCTCAAATCTTACAATCTAAAATTTTATTATTTTTCCCAACCAATCGATGTAACTATTTGTCATATATATTTATCACTTTAGTGCAAATATGAGTATGTATCAAATAACCATTTAATTCAAGATTCATACAAATATGCAGTACAAAGGACAATTAAAATAAATACCATATCGACATATCTATCACATATTTACTACAAGTCGAACTACATCGTTTCAAGTTATTTCTGTCGACAACACAAAGCATCGAGTGATGACTATTCGATGCCTCCAAACTGCTCCCGCCCCTCCCGCGCGCCATTCCTACTCGTGTACATTAAAAGATGCCGATTTTCCAGAGATACAAGAATGCCTACTAAACATGCCCGCTGGCCATTATGTTGACTCATAAAAAAACCAAATATCAAAGGTCCAACGTTTCAAAGACGCACACTCGACTGCTGGCTGGTTGGTTCCCGGTACAAGCATTAATTTCACGCTGGCAATCACACAGTGCGCTGCCCGGTCAGTCGCTCTGCACATGTGTGTTGTTGCCCGCTGAAGCCGAACGGAACGACACTCACGTTCATCCTCTTAGTGCGGCCCCAGCGAGCCGAACAGCCAGCAAAAGCTACGGTGGGACGGATGTCACTCGGCTGCTGGCATGGCGATTGAAGACAGCAACACAATATTGTGTTATTCCTGCACAACAACAACAACAACAACATTATTAACAAGAAATAAGGCAAACAACAAAAAGCATGCACTACAGCAGTGGAGGGGAGGCGGCTAGTGGAGCATGGGAGCGGACAGTAGTGACAGCTCCGTACACAGGACCAACAGCAGCCAAAGCAAACAAAAAGGAAGCAAGCAATTTCTGTTGTCATACAATGCCGACACTGCTGTCACCCCGCGCCCGCAGCAGCCATTATGGCCGAACAACAGCACCAAATCGAAAAGATACCCAGGACACTTCCGGTGTACATACAAAAAAAAAAACAAGGACATGCGAGCTGTGTAGGTATATAGCACCCTTAGGTACACATACTGTACATACTTGCGTAGGTGTTTGTGTTAGTGTGTGTGAACGAGTGTGAGTGGAAGTGTAGTGCGTACGAACAGGCAATACGCAACACGCAACGCGCAAAAAGCGAGTAAATTGAAGCCGAGGCGACAAAACCTGCGACAAAACGCAAAGTAAAAGTTTTAAATATAAAAGAAAAGCAGACATTGAAGGAGGAGATGTTGGGACATGAAAAGAACAACAAAAATCGAAATGCGAAAAGCGTTCAACTTTAATACCAACAAGCAGGGCGACATGGAGAGTTTCTGGGAGAGAATTTGATAGATCAATTGAAGGCTCATTGGCGTTGGCCTTGCTGTCCTTGATTTGAAATTAAGTCGAAGCAAAAATTTTGACTAGTCCTTTTGCTTTTGCTCGCATTTCAACTCTGAGGTCCTGAATCCGTTGTATGCCTATCAGTAGCGCTTCAAAGAACCCACACGTACAAAGTTTCATCGAGGACAAAAGCACACTGCAAGCGCAAACAAGCATCAACACACACACACGCACACACTGACACTCACACAGTGAACGCAGAATCCACAAGCAAAAAAACCGGGCACAGCCGTCAAACTGGAAGCTACGATGGAAGTGCGGGAAGAGAACGTAAAAATTCCGCAGATACAGAGAGATACCAACCGAAAGGAAGCGAACCAGCCAGTCGCCAATGCTGTCGCTCCAAACAACGGCGGCGGTGAAGATAGTGCAGGTGGGGGGACGAAAGTAAAGGTGGAGGTGGCAGCAGCGTACAACGCATTGCACTGCGACGCGCTGAGGCAAAAGCCGAAGCGCAAATATGGCGTCAGCCAACAGCCGCCAACACCAAAAGGACTTCGACACGTAAAGTGACGACAGCGCGACGCGGTGTGGCGTTGCTATGACAACGCCAAGGCCCATCAACCGTCTGACGGCATTTGGGCGACGGACAACGAACGACAGACGGACCAACGCTTCTTCGTTTTCGCTTTTATGCGGCGTGAAAGCAGCCTTTACATCATTCAACCTTTCTCACATACAGTCGACGTTAAATAATGCGACCTATGTATGTTACGAGTACATATTGTCACAGTCTAACGATTGATTTATCGTTAGGAATATGAGAAATTGTGAAAAAATATTGTAAGCATGGCTTAGCAATGACGAGAAAAGGGGCTCGTCGCGGGTCTTAGACAGGTCGGAGTTATAAAGGACCCGGTCCTAACTTAACCCTTTCGCTACTTTGTTGCCATATGGCAACATGCTACTTTGTGGACGTCTGCATCCTCTATGGTTGCAAGAATACATTTGTTTGTTGGTCTTTAAAATAGTTTCAAGTCTTAGGAAAAATATGAAATTAATAAACTGAATATTTATTAAATATACACTTTTTTTAATGGTATATCTTGACATGGTAAAGGAAGAAGAAGCAGAAAAATTAGAAAACCTTTTAATTTGACGTTTTCTTTCAATTAAGATACTATTTTTTATTAATTTTGGCTGAAGTAAATGAAGAAATATTCAAATTTTTGTTATGCGTAAAAAGTTTTATGTTTAAGTAAGTGCTGTAATAATAGCCACAGCGATGTGGTTGCTCTCATAGAAAAACACTCTAAAATACAGGGTCCGAGTATAAAAATTAAAAAATTTCTTATGGAATATTGCTACTAAAACCACATAGAAGCCTGAGACGTAAAATTTAAAATTTTAACTTTCCCCAGTAATATTTCATATATTTCAAAAAGGAAGAACTAAATAAAAATCCAACAATTCATTGTAATATTCGCGTATAGATTTATAAGAATAAGAATTAGAAGACACTAATACAATATGACAATCTGTTTTTAGATGTACATATTTTTCATTCGTTTGCTTTTTGAAAAAACTACTACTATACTACTGTGTACAAAGAATACCCGGAATTTGTTTATAATTCAAAAAATCTTTATTTATTCTTCCAAATCAATTTCATCGCCTTCAAAGTAGTCCCCCCCGATGCAATGCACTTATGCCAACGGACTTTCCAATCTTCGAAGCATGCCAAATAGTCACCTTCCGGTATGGCCTTCAATGCGCGCGGCGATTCACGTTGAATCTCTTCAATCGATTCAAAACGGTGTCCTCGAAGTGGTCTTTTGAGTTTGGAGAATAGCCAGAAGTCACAAGGAGCTAAATCAGGCGAATACGGTGGCTGTGGAACGATATGAGTTGGCGAAATGCTCACGAAGAACCAATGCCGTGTGAGATGGTGCAGTATCGTGATGCAAAAACCAAGAGTTGTCTCTCCATACATCCGGCCTCGTTTTGCGAATAGCTTCACGCAAACGACGCATAACGCTCAAGTAATATTCCTTGTTGACAGTTTGGCCCGGCGGAAGGAACTCATAATGCACAACACCACGATAATCGAAGAAATCGAATTCCGGGTATTATTTGTACACAGTAGTATATGGTTTGTTTTGAACAAGGAGTAGTTCGTTACATTGAACATCGACTGTATGATTTGCGCTTTTTGTCTGGCCGAAAATTTGCCCCAACGTTCGCATTATTTTTGTTATTTATTGTCGTCGCATAAATATACCAACACAAGCTTAAATTTTTAGATGTATAGCACTCATATGTATTTAGAGTACATATGTACGTGCTTAGGTATGAGTACATGAAATAGTAGAAAAATAAATCAAAATGGTATGTTAACAGTCTCTCTGTGGCTATTGATGAAAAGATTTTACTGTATTTCCAGCGTATTTATTAATTTAATAAATTTAAATTAACAAAATTATTTTAATTATCTTAAAATTATTTAAATTATTTTAAAATAATTAAATTAATAATTCATTAAATTGCATAAAGTTGAAAGAGTCGTCCGACCTAAATACTTCGTACTATGAAGGATGAAAGGAAGCTACTAAATATTGAGACTTTTTTATATACAATTAGTTATTTTGTTCTTCTCTTTTACAGCTGAAGGCATTGGAACCAAAAACAGAACCGAGTTGAAAAACGAACCCACGAGCCCTAAAATCGCAGTGCCAAACCCCAACCACTACGCCATGGCGCCTTGTTGACCTAAACCAACTTATAATAAAATAAATAAATTGTGTAGAGTATTGCCTTCTTAACAAAAATTTGGAACTGAATGAATAACGATCGACCGTTCTTCGAACTCTTTTCCTACCGACCACATGCCGAGTTTTCCCCAGCAAATACGAGAAGCTTCGTTGAGCAATGGTCCGCCAAAAGTGCCAGTTAACAGCTACAACCAAAAAGGACGACGAGAAATATTAGGGATGGCCAAAAGGTAAGCAAAGCTTGGTGGTGTCTAGGCGACAAGCGATATCGTCACACTTTTCAGAAAAATATCAAAAATATAAACCACAACAACAAAAGTGTAAAAAAGTCCACAAAAAAGTACAGCAAAGTTGATTGCAAACAAATTTGGTTATTCGCTATGTCCACCACTGCCAACGCCATCAGCTCTACTATATCAACAACAACAACAACAATGACAATGGGAATATCATCGTCATTTCGCTTCAACGTTGACATGATAAAGAATAAACTGGAGCTTTATTAGAACTGGCAACCGCTGGCCGCGTTGTTGTTGTTTGTTGTTGTCATGATAAAGGCGCACGCCAAATAACACCGCCATGGCAGTCGCCTTGCACACAGGCACACACACACACACACACATACTCATAAAAACGTGCTTATTTACAAGCAGAAAAAGGGAACTTTATTCAATTATCTGAGCGCTGTGCAGTGCTGTTGAGCGACGGCGGCGCATCGAAACGTGTACATGGCGCAGCGTTGATTTTCAACGAGTTCGCTTGGCGTCCTTGCCATCCATCCATGGCTCGAGTACCCTTTGTCAGTTAGCCTGACTCTTTGGCGGTTGCTGATGTGATTGAAGCCAACAGCACAACAACAACAACGAACGGTGTTTGGTGCTGTTGACGACAGCGCACAGCCAGGACGCCAACGACCGGTGATAAGGATTTCTATTTTGGCTGCATTTTATCCAAGAAAGGAATGAAGGAAGAGAGGAGGAAGAAATGCTATCAATATTTCAGAATTACATATTTTGGCTCTTTGTCACCGCTTTGAAGTATCCATTAGTACATATGTGAACAAGTTGGGGCATTTTAGAGCTTTTGATGATGCTTCGATTTAACGTCCAATTCTGATTTTTTATTTTCTTGATGATTGATTTCAATCTGGGACTGGACCGGTTATGGTTTTTATCAAAAAACTCAGATTTTAACTGTTATCTAAAGACTAAAGACCAAATAGTCCTTTAGTCTGTCAAACGGCCTTTGAAAAAAATTCAAATTGCCTGATATATTTGACCGAAAAAATAAAAGTAACAAAATAACTGTTATTTTTGACCGATAAAATAAAAGTCACAAGTAACAGTTATTTTTGCCTGAAATAATAAAAGGCACAAAATAACAGTTACTTTTAACTTTTATAGTAAAAGTCTAAAATTTAAAAGGCGTTTAATATTCATGAAGCTGAGGCCATTACGATCATGGTATATTTGAAAAAGTCCACCGACAATTTTTTCGTTATGCCTTTTTGATTTGAAAATTGTAAAATAACAGTTATTTTCGGTCCCTGATTTCAATCTCTATATCCAGATATGTGGCCATTAGCTATCCAACGTCGAGTTAAAGCCAATCCAATATGTTTTCCTGGGACCCTATAGAGGGAGAACATCTCTGATTGTGTTCCATTTATTCTCATTATTCAATAACTGAATTCAAGGTTATATATTCTATTTTATATTTTGATTAAAATGTACCATTCAGTAATCCATTATCGAGTTATAGACGACAGGCTTGTCAAAACGCAGCTCGTCTCTGATTGCGCTCAACTTGATCTGAAGATCTGAACATTCATTGTTGTTAGAATTAGAAAATACTTGTAATGAATCGCAATGAAATTTCTACAAGCTTATCCTCTCACCGAAGAAATATGCCCGACCTCCACCAAGGGAGCCTGATAGCTTTTCGCATCATTTGTAATAGCAAAAAAAATATCTGCAATATCAGACATTGCTGCCACCTAATACATAGAAATCGCAATTCAGGTTGATGTAAAATTAAAAATCCATCTTGTTGATGTGAAATATTTCTGCATCAACACTCACACACATACATTAGAATCGTGCACCATTGGTGGTCCTTTTGCACAAATCGACTTCTTCGTAAAGTTGTGCGTGCCCGCCTTCTTCCCCTTTTCCCCTCTTGTATGAGCAATTATCGGTTGCTTAGAGCGCAGCAAATGTTAACCGTCATAATTTAATGATGATAATGGCACAGCTTGTAATTTCACAATTTCGTAGCAGATGTCAAATGCAGCCACACGAAATGCAAATATATTTCACATTCGAATGCCCCACACCCGTTCGTCGACACCACGTTTCCGTTCGGTTTGTGACTGATTGTCAAAATTACACGTCGAATATCGCTCAGCGATTCGCCATCCGCTGGAGACACTCGAGCCTCAGCTTAGCAAACAATTATTTCGGTTTGCAAAGAATGGGAATGTCATGACTAGGATTGCCACATGGAAATTTTAGTTCCAAGAACAACAAATGAAAAGGACATTTTTTTCAATGATAAGAAGAAAAATTATAAGTAACAAAATATTACATATAATACAAATTATTTAAAAAAAGGAAAAAATTATTTTGCAAAAAATCATTTGCAAAATCAGAAATCATGACAACATAAAACAAATTCATAACAATTGTAAACAATCACTAGCAGAAAGTAGTGTAAAATGTTTGATAAAAACCTGCGAAATAACAAAACACCAAATACAAATACATAGATACAAATTACAACTGTATAGTCAATAATTGATTTTATATTTGAATGAAAACCATCTAGGAAAAACCATTTAGGAAACCATCTGGTAACCCTGGCCATGAAACGGTATACGGCGCAGTACAAATGATGATATGTAATGATTTTAATTAATGAAATTGTAAATGTAAATATATATTCACATCAATATGTTATTCCGCCGTGTGTTGGCCGGCGCACATTGATTGTCGCTGCAGTGCATGCCAGGGGCGTAGCCAGAACTTGGTCATGGGGGGGGTTTTAAAATTTGTTTTCGCCAGTTTAGTTTACGTGTTTTTTAAAGTTAACTAATTAATTAATTGACTGGCACGACAGCCCGCTTACGCGAGACTAAGGCCTAGCTTCCCGCAACCACCCGTGTTGTGCGTGTGAATTTGTACGCGGGTGGAAGGGACCTACAGTTTTATGCCGGTTCCGAACGGCAGGTTGGGAGCTTTTTCATAAGCAATTTTTACAGAGGTTTGCCATTTCCAGCTGAGAGGACAGCCACCGAAAGAGAAAACGAGTTTTCCCGTTATTTTTTTTAGGTGTTATTACAGGCAGTATTGAACCTGGGGTTGCTGCCTTCGACTCGCGGTCCAACGCACTTACCAACTGAGCCACGGCGGCTGCCGTTAAGTTAACTGCACCTTCCAAATAGGGCATTTTGTGGTGGCTTATGCGACTTAATGCATTGGAAATTAAATTTTTCCCGATTTTTAGTAAAAAGTTCATGAAATTTGGTGCACTGGAAGCGAAGTTATTGCACAAGTTACAATATTAACTTTTGTTTTTAAAATTTGTAAACTTTAACCGAAGCATTTCAATTTATGAACCAAGTTTATGGTGATGATTGCTTATACCGTGGTGGAGTTCATAAGTGGTAAACGCGATTTAAAAACGATTGTCAGGACATAAATAATGACCAACGAGTTAGCCAACTGAAATCCGCGATCACCGTAGATTCCATCAAAACTGGGCGGTAATTCATAAAAGATTAGCCAAAATCTTCATTGAAATTCTTGAAATTGGAATTAACCCTCGCTTTACTACCCAGAAATACCCACCCGAGTGATCTTTTTAATATTCATGTTTCATATCTGCCAGAGTATTTAGCAATGATTTCGAATAACTGCACAAATTTGAAGGTAATTTTCAATAACATGAAGAAATATTTTTTTTAGAAATCTTGTTTATGTTTAAACTTGAATTTTGTCATTTTGTATACAAAATACCTACCCGGTTGATCCCAGGTGCTTTTGCTGCCATTTTGAATAAAACTCACAATAAATTTTTTTTGCGTACCTTATTACCTTCGTAAATAAACTATCTGGAATGAAATTTTCTAATATTTTCCATAGTTGCAAAATAAATCATTAAAGTTAGGCCTTTTTTCGAAAAACCGACTATCGCCAGAGGAAGATACTAAATACTGACGTATGAAAAAATGTATATATTATTATATCTTAATTGTGAGTTTTAATCAAAATATCGGCGGAAGAGCCTGGGGTCATCCGGGTGAACGACATTGTTAAACGACGTAGGTATACAACAATTTTTGGTAAGGCGAAGGTTAAGCATCTCAATAGCATAAATTTATCGATAGCATTTTAATTGAACATTTGGCTATCGAAGGATGCCATCTCATCGATCGACACTTGTTTTGACTGTTTTTTGTTTACTAAAAGTCGAATTTTAACCATCAACCACTCTTCGTTTTCACCTGATGCGGCACCGTGCGACTTTCACCTATTCAAAAAATGCATTTGCCGATGAAAAAAAGCTTTAAGGGGGCCGATACATTTAGAAGCGTCAAAAATGGTAGTTTTTTCTGATGTTATGCTGGGAGAATAAAAACACATAGAGTCAGGTTTGTTTCGGATATATATTAAGGCATAATAAAACTGGGAGAAAAAAATTTTTTACAAAAAAAAACACAAAATGGCGGAGTTATGGCCGATCTCCTGGCGGTGACAAACTTTGCGGCCGTCAACTTCCTAGGTAGAGTTTTGATCCGAAACAAGAAATGAAAATATCTTATGAATCAGAAAGCTTTTATCAAGTGCGTAGCGAAGAGATTTACTGTAATTTTGAAAAATTGGAGGTATAGTCATGCTTTTAGTGAAAAAGTGCCATTTTTTACACGTGTTTATGACATAAAAATGAGTAAATAACTGTGAAAACGATTTTTGTTAAAAAAATTGCTCTGCCACGCACTTGAATATAAAATTATCTATAATATGCTGTTTAATCCGACTAAATCGGTTAAAGAGCTCGCTCGCAATCTTGACGGCCGGATCAGAAAACATAGTTTTGAGAAAAAGAGGTTCTAAGTTTATGTGCGCGCAGCTGCCTGTATAGCCGCCGCGCGGGTCTTGGGCTATTATCTCCCAAAATATTAACAGTAGGCCAATAGAACTTCGGGACTATATTTTTAAATAGTTTATCTTTCGATTGCAGCAATAAAAAAAATTGCGATTTTTTTAAGGTTCTAAATGTATCGGCCCCCTTAAGAGATCGAGGAATCCATCCAAAAGGCTTGTACCGACATCCTGAAGGATATTCCGGTCGACGAACTAAACTACTCTTTATACAAGTTTTTACATCATGCAAATCGCTGTATTGAGTCTAAACGGGACTATTAAAAAACAATTTAGTTTCGCCCAAAAATTTTTTAGTATTATTCTTTTAAATGTTTAAGGATGAAAGACCTTTTTGCTAATGTGTGAACGTACATACGACGCATAGTGATTGAAAATGTTGACAAATTATAGGCTATGGGGGGGGTTCTGACACCCTAAACCCCTCCCTTGGCTACGCCCCTGGTGCATGCAGTCCATAAATACGTAACGAGCAAAAACCGTTGATAGAAAATGTTTAGAAATTCGAAGTAGGAACAAGTGAATAAAAACAAAACTTGAAAGTATGTGAAAAAAATGATTGAAAGGAAAAAAATGTTGCTAAATCTCCTTAAATTGTCTTCTTATTTCAAGCGGAGGTTTTATTTTATTATGTAAATTTTTGTTGAAC
This sequence comes from Melieria crassipennis, assembly GCA_963668005.1. Classification (NCBI taxonomy): domain Eukaryota; kingdom Metazoa; phylum Arthropoda; class Insecta; order Diptera; family Ulidiidae; genus Melieria; species Melieria crassipennis. The sequence goes on from OY764962.1 coordinate 42,743,727, forward strand.
CTGTTTTAATATCTAACAAAGCAAATCTTTGTACTTTTCTAAAAAAAAAAATTGCAAGGGATCGTAAGAAACTGTTTTCAACTCTACTTTACGTCTTTTATTAGGAATGATGATAATTAAAATTTATTAGTGTCCGACCGAATATTCTATTTCGGTTTCGGTTCGGCCCAAATAAGTGGTTTCGGTTTCAGTTTCAGCCAAAAAATGCCCGAACGGCCGAAACCGAAACTTTCTAGAATATTTTTTACATTTTATTGTGTAGCGTAGTGAAAGGAGGAGTAATTTAGATGCCACCAATGTAAATAAACTTATTTTTTTAGAATATAATATTAAATTATTTAATTTTGAATATTAGCGAGTAAGGTATAAAAGGGTAATTTTTTAATGTTTATGTTTTTAAAAAATGAATGAATTGTTTATATTAATAAGTATTTATTTATTTATAAGGTTTGTTTGTTTGTTCTTTATTTACTTAAAGTTAAGTTCGTTTGTTGAAAACAAATGCTTGATATGGTGATTTTTATTTCAACTATAAAGGTTCGGTTTCTGTTTCGGCCGAATATAAAAAAAACCGAAATTCGGTTTCGGTTTCGGCCCAAAAACGTTGTTTTGGTCGGACAAAACAATTTATCGAATTATTGCATCATGATACACGGTTCTTCATCGCTCGTCGGAGATGGGTTCATATTACAATCATATTTTGTAAATAAAGATACATTTTTATAGTGAAAATGCAGATGCTAACGTAGCATCGATAGGTGGTAATCTTGGGCCTTCTTTATATTGCTGGAGGAGGGCCAGATAAATGGAGATGATTTTCGCCGGTAGAAAACGGCAGGCCTACAGACACATCAAATATCTCCACCTCCTACAAAAGAGGCATCTCAAGCTATACGATTAGCTTCCTATAGCTCAAAAAGCATAATTTGTTACATCTGTTCCGACTTTATTTTCATTTGTCAAACTTTAAACTGTGATACGAAATTCCTCTTCTTTCGGGCATATTCAAAAACTTGCTCTTGAACTGTACTCGAACCAAGTAAAAAGTGGTTACGTTTTTTTTTTTTAATTATAGCAACGTTCCTAATTAAAAATAAGTTTATTAAAATGTTTACTACATATGTGAGGCATCCATACTTAAGCCCTTTCGATCCTACTTTAAATGGATTAAAAATATATGTCGAAGGACCTTGAGCTCATATCCACTTGATTCATTTTTATTTGTTTTACGATTTTAAGAAATTTTGCAATGTTTGTTTGGTCGATGTTTATTTTTCATTGAAATGAAAAGCATGAAATCTATTGAACTAAGTAACACTTTATCAATGTTTTCTTACAAATTATTGTTTACTATAAGCAATATTTTTCTAGCTTATGGTGCGTAATGCTAGATTATCATTTAGCATCTAGATTAGTTGGCAGATCGCTAGATTGCACAGAGCCCCTTGTTGATATCAACAGATTTAAGAATCAATCATTGAAACTAACTTAGGATTAATTACACGAAGCTAAAATTCCCAGCCACAGAAAAATTAGCGACCATATTCAGAATGATGATCGGTACTTCATACTTTGGTTAAGTTAGTTAAGATGGAAGGTCAAGGCGGCCACACTTATATCATTTTGGGTACCTAGCGGTACCATTTAGAGGTCCTTAGAGTTGTCCGTAGTCTGTAAGAATTGTATGTTCATAGACTGGAATAAAACAAAATAAATAAAGAAGCAAAGAATGTGCATCAACGTTTTCCGTAATACCATTTTCGTCGTAGTTAGATGAGATGAGATTTGGTTTGTCTTGCAAGGCATTCATATTGACGAACGAGGCTTAGTGCCGATCTAAAAATATTGTAAAGTTTCCTAAGTAGTGTGTCCTTAGAAGTTGTTACGGCTTTAAAGGCACCAAGTGATTTGAAAGCATTTTAATTTTCGAACAACAATCATAATACTTTTTTATGTATTTAAAACTATGCAAATCTCCAGCAAGTCTTCAAAATTATCACAACACAAAATTATACTTTTTTAATATTTCATCAAAATTTATTCAAGTGTAACTCTCAGCAGCAGTGGTGCTTGCAAATGTCAACTTCGCATCTGTGTGGGTTCATAGCCATGCAGCCACAATCGCCAACAATAACTCCAACGCATATCTGCCATAGACGATCTTTTGGCGTGCACGCCCGGCAATTTAACTTCTGTGTCATTGATACCGGCGGCACAAATCGTGGCTGTGGCCACTATAGCAGAACGTCGGCCGTATAGATTTCACGATCGTCGCAGCGTATTGCCCGCCTTGTAATGCGATACGCTTGCGGAAATATGGCAAAAGCCGACGCGCCGCAGCCGATCCTGCAGCAGGACCTTATGATTAGCCATCAACGGCAGTCCGCAATCAGAGAGCAAATGAACAAACAGCACAGATGTACCAAGCCCAAGCTCGCCGTGCCGCCGCACAGCAGTCAGGATGCCACGACAGCACTCGGATTGAAATTGCCATAACGCGCGCGGGTTTGCGGTAAACGACATGTTTTTTGCATTATTTAGTACGAGAAATCGCCGTTGCGGTCGCGCAATTATGACAAGCGTCCCCCTGTTTTAATTTGCTTTTGTTGGTGTTGGTAGGAAGCGCGCATGCGCGGCCAACTTCAAAGCGATTTCTGCTGATTTCATGTACTAAAACGGTTGGCTTTGAAACTGACTGACGGAACGGCGATGTTTTTATGTGGGTAAGTGCACATTTTGTGCGTGTCGGCTTGAATTCTTTGTGCGGAAAGCGAAGTGAGCCCAAATGCCAAAAAGATGCTAGAATACTTTTGTGTTATTGATTGAGGTTTTGAACATTGAATCTTTTACCAATTAGCCTGTTAGCTTCTTAAAGTTTTCAATCAAATTTCTGTTTTGTTGGTTGTCATGGTTTTCCACCATCCTTCACGGCAAATAAATCCTTTGAGGCAATTTTGAAATGTTTTCCCCTTTGAAACTCTCACTGGGTATTTCGTTTTAAGTCAAAGATGAATTGAAAGCGCAAAGATTAGAATCCTTAATTGCTGCCAGACAGCAACACATACCGACGCCTCGTCGACGCTTTGTGTCGGCGTCACCATTTTCATTTAATCATTCATTCTGCGCCCTCCGCCATATGTCGCACAAAATAAAAGTGCGCACATTTTCGCTTTCTATTTATTTATTTTCCCCTTTAATAAGATATGGTGCTGGTTAAAAAAAAGTGCCGTAATGTTGCACGTGGCAGCGTTATGTACAACACGTCTATGTAACAGCAGCCATCACCAGCGCCATTGCCAGCGCTGTGTGAACAGTCGCACTACCCAGATTTGGTGGTTGCAACTCTCGCTGTGTTGTAGTTGTTGTTGCTGTTGCCGCAGCTTTGCTTACTGTTGTTGTCACGCTGACAACGACCACCCCTCGGTGATTGATATTGCGACGGCAACATAAAGACCGAAGCCTGTCGCGGGGTGTGGAGACGGCAACGGCGACAGCGGCGACTAAGGCGACAGCTTTGGGGGTGACAGGCTTTTCACTTTCATTCTTTTAATTTGCGTTTATCTCCCTTGAGGCTCTTCAAAACTCTGTTGACGACAATGTCGACGATAATAATGTTGTTGTTGTTGGTAATGTTGCGCTGATACCACACGCACACACACACACAGAGAACCCTCGCACAAAAGCGACAAAACATTTCAAAGAACGCAAATGGACACGTCGAGGGTTGGGCTGGGCGATTGGACGGGCGAGGATTGCGCACTGCGACGCCGAGGGTTGATCGGTCGGTGGGCCGGTGGGATTGCCAACAATATGCCATGTGCTGTGCGGCCCGCTTCAACAAAAAAAAACATACATAAGTAGGTATGCGGTGCGCGCACATAAAACGGAAAAGCCATTTAAATTTAATTTGTGCACAAAAACTGAGAATGGCTGAAGTGAACGACACCCAGCCGCCATCGAACCCAAACGGGCGCAATTGCGCTCCCTTCGGCGCACAGCCGCTGTCGGGCTTCACTTGCGTACATGGAAGTGGAATTTCGGCAATTTTATGCTCTCGCCGAGAAAATCACCAAAAATCCAGTTGAATACGCAAAGAATGTGTTCCGTGGGCCTGTAAAAAGCTTTATGAAAAATTCAAGCGTTAGAAAAGCATTTCGACAATGCGAGACATTATTTATGCTTTTGTTTAAGAACATAGAAAGGAAGAGAGGGAGCATCCCTAATAACTTGGATACCACAATTTAAACGGATGGCTCCAAAATGGTATGCGGAGTAGGAGCAGGACTCTTCTCGGAACATCTGAAACGAAATGTGTCTTTCCGTCTCCGGAACACAGCAATCGTTTTCCAGGCGGAAGTGTTTGCTATTAGGGAAGCGTGCAGAATGGCATTGGCAGACACATCCTACAAAAGCCACATCACCATACTTTCCGACAGCCTATCCACGATCAAGGCACTGGAATCGTCGATTCTGTCGTCAAAACTAGTGCGGGAATGCAGGAAGCTCCTCACAGAGCTAGCTCATAGCTACAGAGTTACCCTGATATGGGTGCCAGGGCACAATAACATTGAAGGGAACGAAAGAGCCGATGAGCTAGCTCGAAGAGGCTCCGCTCTTGATGAAAGCGAGGCGCTGACGGTTCACGCCCCACTGGGCTGCATCAAGAGCGAGGTCTCGAAGGACTTCTTCGCCAAAGCCAACACTAGATGGCAGAGGACGGTAAAACCAGCAGACTACTTTGGCCAACATACACGTACGACAAGAACAAGACCGCGGAGCTCTTGAACAAGGGCCGCCGGGATGTGGCAAGACTAACGGCAGTCATCACTGGCCACTGGCCCATTGGAGAGCATGCGGCAAAACTGGGGATCCCATACAATACCAGCTGTCACAGACGTGAAAACCCGGACGAGAAGGAAACCGTATACCACTTCCTCTGCCACTGCCCGGCGCTATCAAGGAGGAGATGTAAAACGCTGGGAAAACCGACATTTCATAATTTCGAAGAGATAGCAAAGTGCAGTGTAAACTCACTACTCTCTTTCATTAATCTCTCGGACTGAATATAGAGGATATATATGGATATATGTATAAGTATAAAGACCAGAAGACATCACACAGTATATCCCAGCGTACCTACCGGGAATAGTGGTATCAAAACGGCGCCAACGCGCTAATTGGATGATGAAACATCGCCACTTGAACCAACCAACCAGTTTAAGAACAACTTTTTGGAGACGATTTGCATCAATTTCTGACAAAAATAAATGCAAAATGATTTTATGCGCCTTGAAAGACCTGCGGAGCTCGATTGTACATGGGTTAGGTTAAGCTCAAAGGGTGTGCTTTCCATTCGGAGGAACTACTGCTCATTGTGAGTGCCCTCCATAAGTTCCAGATGTAGGCACATATTTCTAACCAAAGTTACTAGGCCATTGGCCACTAAAGATACCCCAACAGTACGTTTGTTGAAACTTGAAAGCATCTCTGTACTTTCTCCATCTCACATTGACCCAAACAGTACGACAGAAAGTCTCTTCAGTTAGTACATAAGTCATAAGCAGCTCTAAAGAAATGGGCATCGAAGAGGGTTTTACATGAGCACGGCGTTTTGGACTTTTATGTGCATTTTTAGGTACTTCATAGAAGGAAGACCTTACAGGAAGGCACCCGTGTATTCCGGCCTCAATTAGTATATAGGAAGTTAAATGAATTTTTCTGTCTCGTTGCCATTTCCTTCCCTTTAATATTGCAATATCAAGGAACCCAGCAGAAGAGACTTTGGCCAAGCAATATGTTTCTTAATAATTTTCGATTGTCCATCCTAAGTCGATCACGATTGTTATGGGTGCAAAAGGATGGCGTGTTGTAACAGTTTATAATATAAACCAGTAATCCTAGAAGCTTACATAGGCCATAACTGATCCATTACGATACTGCAGGAAGAATTGATTCTGAAAAAATACACAGCTTAATTCAATCCCGTTCGATTCCTTAACAAACCGGACCAAGTGATCTAAGTCGGCACGGAAAGAGACCCCAAGTACTTAGTACCCACATAGAACCCAAATAGTATTCTGTGATGTAAGGTATATGGTATTCTCTGATCGAAGGCAAAACACTGATACATAAAGTGCAGCATATCCTTTCCTCAATAATTGAGAAACAACTTTGGCAGTTCTTATAAAAGGAAGCTGAGTTTCTGGGCTTGTCTACCAACGATGCAATAGTCCATTATTAATAAAACATGCATAGGTCTCGTTGGGCTTTACTGCTTCTAAACGATGACCAGGTCCAGGTCCAGGTCGCTGAAATCTTGCGTCTCAATCCAAACTCGAGTTGATAGTTATAAAAAAACAAATTGGAAATTTTTAGATCACATCAGGTCGCCTTTCCGCCAGATGGTTGGAATCATTGCTAAAAGATGTACTCATGAAATGGCCACCAAGGGAGCAACGATACAACAGCCCAGCCGGCCACTGTCCGACTTTCTGACTAGGCGTCGACCTATTCGCATTCGCATTCTGAGCTCCTCAATTGCAGTTTGTTATCCTCAAAGTACCGAAAAAATCTCTGCTATTAGCCAAACAATTAGCATATCGAGTTAACGATCTCTGGTCTGTTTCGTCTGCTTTCAAAGCGAATTTCTTCTGTGGATTTTGCCGTTTCACAGCATTCTGCAAACACACCAAGGAGTGAACATCTGCCGATTCCGCTATCAGGGCGCCACTGCAGCATTACCTAACCTCACTTCAATGCGCACCAGAGTACAAATGGCAAAATAAATGCCCAACTGTTTCCATTTGTTTTGCCGGTTGCTTTCTTTTATTTCGCTTCGCTTATCTGCGATTTCGTTTCATTTCATTTCACATGCAAGTTTCTCGGCCGCGTATTCGACGCATTTATTTCGGCGTTTTGATTACGCAATAATGAAATCGAAATGAAAAGAAGGCAACAAAAAACCAATACCGGCAAAAACAGCTCAAGGGTGCAGTGCATCCTCGTTATTGTGTTGTATGCCAACGCCAAATAACAATAACAACAACAATAAAAGCAACAATAATAACTCCGGCCGAGCAACGCACCCAACCAAAATCCAAAAGATCCCAATTCATTTCGAGTGTTTCGCTCACGGCTTAAGTAAATACAACAACAACAACAATAACAACAGTATGAAAACAACGCACAAAAGAACGGTGAAGGATGCGTTCGAGCGTTGCCGCCGCCGCCGACGGGCATTTGAATTTCAAAACAAAAGCGAAATGCTTAAAAAAATAACAGAAAACGAGATCAGCAAATCGCGCAATGCACACAACAACAGACAGCAGCCAGCACGGCAAGCGCATCCTTGATCCTCGCAATTGGCAGCAGCGGCAGTACGATGAATAATAGACAAATACACATGTCTGATTGCAACCCATTGCACATGCGCGAGGAATGCTGCAAAGGAACCTTCAAGGAGCAGCAGTACATAGTGAAATTATTCTTTGATTTGAGCTAATATTGCAGATCGAAGATTGCCAGCCAGACGGCGGCGCACCCACAATAACTGAATGTGAGATGCAGAGGGACAGACTTTGAGGCGGCATGGATACTTTAGACAAGATCAAAGGAAGAAACGTTCAAGTCATACAATACAAAAGTAATTCCTTATTCTGTGCGAATTGTCAAGAATGTTGTTGCAATTGTCGCCTTTAAGTGGTGACAAAAACATGAAATATACTTAGAAGGCTTGATTTCCCTTTTATTGGGTCTTATCTCAAGTCCGTTGTTGTAGACTGTCGTATAAAGAGTCAATAGACCGTTTTTGCTGTGACGTTTGATCAAAAACAAATCGCTTACAATCAATTAACAGGCAATATGCTCGTTTCTTTTTATATTTCAAATCCTTTTTACATAACATCACTACAAAAGAATAGAGCTTACTTCTTAAACATCGGTTCAGATGGGTTCGGCAGCATATGTTTTCGATGGGAAGCCCTCTGCTGGTTTCTCGAACTCTAAAGACAAAAGGTAATGAGTTTGCAGTTGACATGATAAGAAAAAGCACTGAACCAGTTCACTAGCGGAATCGTTTTTCTGCTCAAAATTTCGTCACCACCGGGGGGGCGGTGCACAGTGTTGCGAGTTCATATAGCGGAGTGACAAAAATAGAAGGAGTGCTCGTATATCAATGATATTTGGTATACAGTATCTATGTATGTATGTTTGTATGAGTGTATGTCTAGTATGAGTAAATAACTTACTGTGCAAAATTTCAGTGAAATCGCACCAAAACTTCGACCACCTCCCATACAAACGGATTTGAAAAAACTTCATATTAACAATGAAAATTATCTTAGCTCTTAAAAGCTATATTCAAAATATTTGTATTTTAATATAAATTTATTTATAAATGTGAATATAGATAAAATGCGCTTTTTTCAAAAGTCATTGAAAATAAATTCTCGATAATTTGCTCTACAGCTGCTCAGAAGTTGCTCTTAGAGGGTAAAAATCTTAGACTGACCCCCACTAATTTTTCTTCCTGAATATTTCTTTCGAACATATCTACCCCCTATCTCCAACCTTTAATGAGGCTCCCATACAAAATCACCGTTTTTAAAAAGTGGGCTCCCGCTGCTCTCAGGTTGGTCCCAGACGTACCATATGCTAGACAGACCCCCATTTATTTTCCCTTTAGAATGTTTTTTCTTTACACACCTAACCGCTATATCCAACTCTTAAGGTGGCTGCCATACAAAACTAGTAATTTTCAATGGAACTGGCTCCACACTTGTAAATGTAGTAAAGTAAACGAAGAAACATCGTATCTGGCAAAGTACTGAACCGATTTGAATAATGTATTCAACAATCGTCACCATTTCTGAATGCCAAAAATACAAAATTAATTCAATTTAAAAAATTCACCACCAGAGGGCGCCTCTCATACAAGTGAAGTAGTAAGGTTGTCAACTTTTGGTTCTGTACGAAAAAAAATCAAAGTGTACTGTCGAAACTTCATTAACCCCTCTATTTCGAATATAATAGTAATCGTAATTGATTTTCCGAAGTTATCTTCAACAAATTTTTCGATCAGCAGCAGAGCATTATTAGACCGATTGCATTGGCATTCAACCAAACGTTGAAAATATCGCGAATTTGCACTGAAGTCTTCACCGAAAAATGCCAATAACTTACATTCGCGCAAATATGCGCAGCTTAAAATTGTACAGCATAATGTAGATACTTGCATAAACAAAATATCAAAAAATTTCAAAAGTGATATTTAACGTTTTTTTTAAATCACTTTTAAAGTTTGAACTCTTTTTTTATTCACTCGTTTTCTTTACTTAAATTTCATCATAACGGTACTGCTCAGAAGTGATAGTAATCAGCAAAATTTTGGTCTTGCCAAACTTAAATTATATAAAACTTACGATAATAGTAACTTTTAGGGACCTGCTCATAACTTATTTTGAAATATTCAACCTCAAAGTCAAAGCATAAATTTGCAGTTTGTACACAATTAATTTTCAGCGCTGGAAGAGCGTACTTTAAGACCTCATAACTTCTATGTTATCCAATATTTTTTCATAAAACTTCGGATTTATCTTAATTGAAGTATTTCCAACAAAACCTATACTCAGATTTGTGTGGTTATAACATTACATTTTGGCATTTTTGTCACTACTCGCAACACTGTGCGGTGGTTCTTTGCATACAACTTTTGAGCCGAATGCCATTCGAAACCATATTTTGTACCAGCAATGTTTGTTTTTGGAGGGTTTTAACCCCCTGTCTGCGCCACTGCTGTAAACCAATACGACTTGAGACCTATAACTTGAAGGAGGTATTCGTTATTTAACTGTATTCGCACGGCCCATGTGAAGTTAATACGGCGACATCTTTTTTTCGCATGGAATTTATGAAATTAGAACATTTCTATGCTAACCAATGTAATCTGTTAATTTATGGATATTTACGACTGGGCCTTGGCCCATGACTCATGGCTCAATTAACTCATTTGGATACTTCATAAAATTGTCTTAATATAATGTGACTTAAAGCGAATTTGTAGAAGGTAGATAGATAGGTTGGTAGGTAAAGATATTGTCTCGAGGCCATCACTCTGACACATACAACCGCGGGACAAAATTAGAAGGAGTGGTCCGTTCTTCATAAAATTTGGTATACTAGTTAATCATGGTCTGCTGAATTGAAATCTCTATTTTGTTTTTCTTAAACTTTTGTAGTTTGGCAATGTCTGAGACTTAAATTTGCAATTTTCGTCATTTTTGGTGAGCTATAGCAACGAGTGTGTTGGCTAGATTTTTCAGATTTTACATTTAATCGGTAACGTCAATATTGATAATTGCAAAGAGTAACAGAAATTGTCTTAGGACCCTTTAGTTTTGCAATAAAAACGATAATAATAGATGTATGTTTTGCTTTTTTGCAGTTTTCTCAATTTTTTATGCTGATTGCATACTTTTAGGGATGAAAAAATAAATTTTGTCGAAAATTGAATGAATGAATGAATTGAATTATTTTCTGAGATCGGAAGATATCGGAGGATGTTATTACATTATCCGACAAAGAAAGAATGCTTCTTAAAATTAAAAAAAATCCAGGAACATACTTTCACATACTTTTTATATATTTTCCTCTAAGTTTTGCCAATTTTCAGATTTTTAATTTAGAAAAATATTTTTAATTAAAAGTGATGTAAAAGCCTCAGCTTTGCAAATTTTGAGACAACATTAAAAGCGAAAATGGCCACATCATTTTTTAATCTATATTCAAAGTTTTAGCAACTTATTGGTAACCATGTTTTTTTACAATTTTTTTTTACTCAATAAACTAACAAAACAGAAAATAGACAACAGAAAGTTTCTACTTTGAGCCGCTTTTGCACACACACTAATTAATTTTTTGCACAGATTTTTTGGGGTTTTCTTAGTTGGAGTTTTACCTTTCAAATTACATCAAAATCATTACATTCTGAGAGTATAAATTTTTTTAATTTTGTCTATGGAACGAATCACTGTGCATTGTGTTACACAGAGTTGTCTTCCTAATCGCTTCCCATATTTGAGAGCCAATATATAAGTCTTACGAATTGCGGGCGAGGTTCGATAACAGACATTTAGTTCTAGATGTAAAATGTGAATGAATCGGAAACATTTTAAGTTGCTTTATAATGTTTATAACTTTTGACATAATTTGTCGACGTTTTAAGATTTTATTTTAAAGCAATAATTAAGTCTATTTAAGATCTTAAAACTTAAAAATCAGCATTAATGCCCAAATATATCCTCATACGGCAAATAATTACCACAAACGTCGCATAGTTCTAACTTCGAAATTTTTTTCTGTGCAGCTATGGTTCACAGACAGCCAATTCTACCACTTAAGTCCTATCGTTGTTTCAATCACAAACAATCCTAATGTACACAAAGTTTGAAACAACTACCTCCGCCCTTCTTAACCTCTAAAGCAATTTGACTATGTACCAAAGCAACAGTAATGTCTGACAAAAGGCATTTATATAGAATACGTGGTATTCAATTACACTACTCGACAAAAAACGGGCCAATCGCGTGCGCCTAAAAACAAAAGTATTTTCTAGACTAACTTTGGGCCACTTAATACGAAACTGAAAATCAAAACATTTTTTTGAGAAGCGTTTTCGAAAAATCATCGAAAAACCAGTTTTTTTCCTGTTGTTTCAGTTATCTCGTAAACGAATCAACCGACTAACACAACTTTCAAAGAATTTCCAGAACTTTGTAATACAATAAAATTTAGATGTATGAATCTACAGACTGAGATCCAAAATATGTATGTTTTCCATACCTGACATATTTTGGTCCTGAAAATTCAAAATAGAAAATTTAGTTAAAAGGAGACAATATTCCTCTTTCATTTGGCAGCCATATCTTCATCATTTCACAACCGCAAATATTTAAGAAATATTTTAAATCTGTATGTCCTTAAAATTGAAAAGTCCTTTAAAAAGGTTTTTGGTGTCAGTAACTTCCCCAAATTTCATCTGATTTGGACAATATGTATATCGCTGGAAATGCTAAGGTATTTTCTTCTGACCGACGGACAGTTTGTGTTATTCGGATGATTCGTTTACGAGATATGTACTCATAACTGAAACAACAGGGAAAAAATGGTTTTTCGAAGATTTTTCGAAAACGCTTCTTAAAAAATTTTTTCGATTTTCAGTTTCGTATTCCGTGGCCCAAAGTTAGTCTAGAAAATACTTTTATTTTTAGGTGCATTTTTCGTGTCGAGTAATGTTATATGCGGTCTTACCTTTTTCAATTACTGCACATTTTTTAATTTGTAGCACCCTATGGCTCAAAGATTTACAGCGCTATCTGGCGACAAACTTTGACAAACACCAAAACATCAAAGTTAATGGTTTACGTACTCGCTATTTTTCATAGCAGCACATTCTGTTCTCTTCAGAAAGATACAGGGTCCGCTCGTGCAAGGATAACGCATGGAACTTGGAACTGTCAAAAGGGACACTTGCATGTAATGCAATCCACGTTCCACACAAATGTCAGCCACTTCCAAAGCGAAAACTTCAGCCGTCACTTGAGGCTTCAGCAAGTGCAGCAGTAACAAAATTGCGAAAGGACAATACCGAAAGGAATTTCAAAGCGCACGGCAGAGCAGCGCCAGCACATACGGACGCAAACACGAATAGCAGCAGCAACAACAATAGCAGAAACAATAAAGTGAAAAAGGTTTTAAAGCATTGCAAGACAGTGAAGCAAACAAAGCGCAGTTGGAGCAGAAGCAGCAAAAAGGAGCAGCACACACACACACACACACACATACGCGAGTAAAGAGTTAAATTTGATTATTTAATAGTGGCTGCACAAAGTGAATTGCAACGCGACAGCGCACAATACAGTCGAACCGAAATTGCCAGAAGGGGAGACAAATTTGGTCAAATTGCAAAGCGAAAAATCAGAAAGGATTAAGTCACCGCAGCACTTGCAGTGAGCAGCAGCACATTTTACTGGGTGGCAGCACAAAGGCGAACTGGAAAATCGCAAGAGTCATGAAAAACTGAATGCGTAACGCAAATTCCGCAACATGTTCGGTGAAATTGTGGAGAGCGCGCGGCAAATTTGTGATTATATAAAAATTAATTAACATACAAATCGAGTGCAACACACAACACACACGTACAACACTTATTGATTGCACAGCAACAGCAACAACAACAACAACAACAATAGCGACAAGAAAAACAGCAGCTGGTTGGAAAAGAAACCGAGGGCAACAACACTACAAGGATAACAAAAAGGCGTGCACCCAACTGGCGTACAGACAGCAGCGACAGCCCGCAACTTGCATTCGCTGCCAACACAAACAACAAACAACTGAAGAACCAACAAGCCAAAAGCGCAAACAGTCAGTTAAACACGGCGAGAAAAAGGTACGTGGAAAAAACTGCAGCGAACCCGTTGCCTTTTAGTAATGACGGGGAGGGGGTGTTGGCATTTATCGCCAGCAATTATGCTGTATCGTAGGCAGCGACAAACAAGAGCAGCAACAAACACAATAATTACAACAAAAACAACAGCTACTGCAACTCAGCAACGCTGGGGCGGTCGGTGTGTGGGAGTTTGGCGATTTGGGGTTGGGTCGTTGCATGTCGAAGTGGGCCAAAGGGAGCGGGAAGTACGCGAGCGAACGGCGCGCAAAGTAAGGGAAGTAATTGTGTCCATTGCAATTGTCATCTTAATTGCCAACTGGTGATTTGACTGCCGCACATGCAAATTTAAGAGCTGCAATGCGACAGTCCAGAATGGGGCTTGCTTTCCTTTGGCGACTTTTGAGCTGCCTGTTTTTAATTTTTTTTTAAATTTTTTTTAATTATGTAATCAGCTGCTGTCGGCCTTCGACACTTTCGGCTGCATCCACTGACTGGCACATGGGGTCAGCTACAACAGGCAAAAACAAAACACAGGACAACATAAAATTAACTTGAAACTTGAAAAGCAAGATGCACATTGCTGGGCATTATTTTGGTGTCCCATTTTTGTATATTTTTGTATTCCTTAATTTGTTTGTGTTACACTGACGCTCGTAAATAAATGCTTTTCAAAAGTTTTTAGTCTCTGTGTTTTTCAATCTGTTAGATTGTTTGCGAGTTAAACAATTCACAACTCTTTTGAACTTCTTATCAACTGAAGAAGAATTTCCACAGAAAAGTTGCTTGCAATAACAGAAAACTTTAGCCAAGGCGAATCAATAAAGATGACCAATGCGGTCAGTTAACTTTTTGTTTTGACGAAGGTCTTCGTTTCGTTCACAACTAATTTGTTTACAATTTGGAAATTCGGAGTCCATTTAAAAAATCAATCAATACAAACTCAGGATGCATTGGAGTTTTGTTGTGGTTAGCTGTCATCTCTATGAATTCGCTTTGACTTAAGCGTTACTCACTAATCCAAATAACATACTAACCCAAAAACAGGTTGGAGTTCTGGTGTCAGTAGGAAAATTGAACTGAGTTACTTTTTAAGTAAGTGTCAGTGTCTGTCAGTGTCTATCAGTGTTGCCAGATACCTGAAATGACTTTCTCCTAAAACTTAAAATAATACTGAAACTTCTTCCCAAAAGTTTAAAAAATCTCCAAAATTTTTATAAACTGCGTAATTTTAAAGGAATTAAACTCATTCTCGTAAAAGAATTAAAATATATTCATATATTTTTGTTAATGCAGCCGTTTTTTATTCATCTTCAGCTTAACAACACAAAATTAACAAAAACAAAACATATAACGAATGAATTAAACAAAAAGTGCATTTTTTGGCGGAATTTCATTGTGACAGCAATAAGTGAGAACGAGATAGAACGAGCTTAAAAATTTGTAACACAATAGGGTATGTTTTGTTGCCAGTGTTCCCAATACATTATATTTCGTTATCCAAAAATTTCCCAAAAATCCACTAAGAATCCGAAAAATCCCCTAACCAAAAATATAAATCTCGTAAACTTTCTCCTAAACAATTTTTCCTCTTAAAAATTCTCCTAAAACGCCAAAAGTCTCCTAAATCTAAGAGGAAATCTCCTGATCTGGTAACACTGTATGCGATCTGGAAAATGAAAGCCTATGTTGCGGCTCAAATATGAAGAGATCAAAGCATTCATGTCTGAAGTAGAGCTGGGAAACTATCGATAGCTTGTCCATTTAATATTTTCGATAGTTTCAAAATTATTTCTGATAGTAATGGCAAGTGTACTATATTAAACAATGTTTGTATTGAAAGCTTCTACCAAGACACTCTATTTTGATACGTATCCCTATTCCTCCATATTAAGAATTTTTTACTTGAAGAGTGCTACGCTCCGCTTCCAATGCCTTTGCAATTTACCTGTTTCAATGCTATGAGACTTGGAGTTCCAAAGGTATTTCATGGTAACAACATTAGTCATATGGGTGGTGCCACGCCCCTTCGACCAATGCTCTTCCACATCCATTTACTCGTACCTACAAATATGAATATCACAGCGGAATATGTTGGCAGCACTGCCAACATAGAATATTCTGAAGGCATTGCCGTCACATCACTTAAAAAAAGCCGATAGTATCGATAGTGCCAAAAAACCATCGATATTGGTGTCAAAATGAAACAATCGATACTATCGTATTCGTTGAGTTGGAAAAGCCACGCTGTGATGTTCAAAGCGTTGGCATCCTTCCTTTTTCATTCCATTCCTATCCTTTTCATAGATTTTCCATAAAAAATTTAGGGCCTAAAAATATGCAAAGTTTTTAATTTTTTCTGTTTAGAGCAATTCAAAATCTTTTTGTTTTTTGCTTGTGTTTCAGACTATAAATGTAACATATAAAAGAGCATATTTTGAGGCTCCTAATTTTTTAAGGAAAATGTATGAAAAATTATGAAAATGACTATGGTAAATTTTTGGTATTATTTCGATGCGAATGTGCATTCCGCCAAATAATTTGGCTGTGTTGTAATGTTTGATGTGTCGGCTTTCATTATACACCTAACTCGTTAATTGATTTACGAAAATTGTGTATGTTTTTGACCATCAAAGAAAACGCCTTAAAATTCCATATTTTCCTATTTTGAGGTCCAATTACCGCGGCATTTTAAAACTTATAAAAATAAGTTGCATCGGAAAAGAAGCAGTGCGGTGTTGTTAATGCGATAAGGTGAAAATCATATCTATCGGTTTGTTGGTTTAGAAATTACAATCAAAACTATGGAAAAAGTAGAGGAAAAACTGAAAAAATTACACGGTACCTATATCTCACAAACTAGAGCTGCTAGAAAAAATCTGAGGATAGATTCGAAATCAGCGCACCCAAATTAGTAATAAACTGTCGAAAAACTCCATGCAACAGAAAAAAGTGTTTTTTTTGTTGTGCTGTGTAATTATTGTCTTGCGATCTTAGATAAAAAGTTATAAAATACAGATGACATTTTTTATGATATTCCAAAAGCAGTAAACGAAACGAGTCCGCATTTCGAATAAAGTAGTAATTGTAACTCATTACTTTTGGAACTCACTCTTTAAAAAAAATAAATATGTACTCCATGTCCATGTACAGCCAGACAGGAATGTATTATCCGTAAAGGTTCACAGTTCACTTGCCGCTAAATTGAAATATCTTAATTTAGGTATTTTGTTGTGTTACTCCTTGTTGTTGTTTTTTAATTTGCCGCAGAAATATTTACGAAAATTGTTCATTATGAAGTGCTGGTATTTGGCAAATTTTCATGCCAGCACACGGAACGCTGCTCACACATGAGCCCCATTCTCCATGCCTTGGCGCACCGAAAATGTCGTCATGTTTGTCGGCGTCGTCGTTGCTCAACCGCCACAAATTCATTGACATCTTTACCGCCCCTCACACCGCCTGCCACAACGGTTTTATAGTTGCGTTAAAAGCCAAACTATGCGCTCGTGTGGGCTATGTTTGGCAGTCATGTTTGTGTATTTGTGGTTTTGTGTCAAAAATGCGATCGATATGAATAAAAAAGAGGCGAAAAGGCACAAAATGAAAACAACAACAACAACAACGAAAGTATAAACGACATTTCGCACACAGACGCAGCGCCCGACCGCCGAGAGACAAACGCACGCAGCCAGGCGGCGGAAACTGTTGTTGTAGTTTGGCTTGGCCCCAGCTGCAGCCAGCAGCGACCTCTCGGGCCATTACACTTAGCGTCACATTTGCGCCAGCATTGCCCCCACCGCTCTGACCGCGCGGGCGAGAGCAGTGCGGGGATCGATAGATAACAGTAAAAGCGGCAGCAGCTGTCGCTCTGGCAGTTTCCTCGCAATGCATTTTTCTGTCACTCTGCCGCCTCTCCGAAACGCAACCGCATCCATTGGCACACACACGCACACACACACACAAACGCACACGCATGTCGGAGGCAACGTCGCACAGTGCAACGAGCGTGGCCAAAAATCAAAAATATCGATTATATAATTTGAACTTTTTTTTGATGCAGATCGTTAGGTAATACTTCAGCTAGTAAGGATCAGAAATTTTTTTCTTAAAATTTTGGTTCTGCTTATTACAGGACTCTTTGGAAGTCACATTATTTAATTTCATACATTTTTCTATTGAATTTACCAATTTTCAAAGCACAATTCAATTGGTTATAACTTTTTATCTGATTAAGCAAATGAGATGAATTTTGTTGTA
The DNA here is from genome assembly GCA_963668005.1 of Melieria crassipennis. NCBI lineage: Eukaryota > Metazoa > Arthropoda > Insecta > Diptera > Ulidiidae > Melieria > Melieria crassipennis. Next base: position 42,761,431 of record OY764962.1, read on the forward strand.
AAATAAACTATAATTATTTTTCTACGCTGGCAATGTCATATTTTTATCTATGTTTTGTTTTGTTCGAATATGCCGTTAATTTGAAAAAAATGTCAAAAAAAATTAAAAAAACGAATTATTACAAGTTTTGTGACAGCGCAAAAAAAAAAGTCCACTAGTGTCCAGCATTATTTTAGCAGTACGTAATAGCTCAGAGTATGTATTATGATAAACAAAGAACTTTAGCTGCTAATATCTGCTACCCTTCATTTTATGGCCAATTTTTTAGTGGAAGGCGTGATATGCAGCGAGCAAGGAGAACAAGAGAAATGCCTTGAGAGATGTTCTCGAGGCGAAATACAAACGAAAATTAAGCGGTAAACAATTAGAACAAATTCGTCAAATTGAGCTTACTAACTTAACTCACTAGCAGAGGCAGACCGAAGCGTACTTACAAAGAGGCATCGGAGAGAGTGAATAATTATGTATATAATTTTTTATGAATATGTATAAGTATGGGTGGATAACACTTCAGCGACTCAAAATTAGCATAGACGTATAATTACAATACGATTAGTGTAATTATCAATTAGTTTTTATGTATACATATTAATAAACGCAATGAATTTACAATTATGAAATTTTTTTTTTGGCTTGCTTTACGAGTTATGTGGGAAAGTTCATATCTTATAAAGTGGGAGTGGCATCCCGCTCATTTTTTTTTCAAATAAATAATTACAAAAGGAAACTAGACCCGATTTTTTATTTATGTGGTATGCATTTTTTAGAAGATATAGGTAACTTTGAAAGTAGGCGTGGCATCGCGCCAATTTTTGGTTAGTATAGCAAATTCATTGTTATTATTTCTCACACCACATTTTGTTACTGTACGACCTTTTTTAAAAGATTTATTTTAAAATATAGATTTTTTTTGTATGGGAGGTGGGCGTGGTAATGGGCCAATTTCAATAATTTTTTACATATAGTCTTTTTTTTAACAAAAACTACGATGTGCTAAATTTCATCCAATTCGAACAACGTTTACTATTTTTGGCCACCGTTTGTATGAAAGCGTTGCACTGTGCGTCGCACGCGCTCCTCGTGCCCGTTCGACGTTACGTATACGCCCGCGTGTTCGCACAGTGGAATGGCAACGTTTTACAATTTGCATTGCAAACATTTTTACTCTCGCATGTCGTTGCGCGTCCATGTGTGCGAGTGTACTTGTGTGTGTGTGTGTGTGTGGCATGTGCCATAAAGCAGTCAATATGTGCAGCTATCTTATTACCCAGCCCCCAACTCTCCAACGCCCCCCGCCTCCGGCCTATCGCAAAGTTGCCACAAATGTCTAGTGTCCTGCGTCTGTCATCTTCCACCCGCTCGCTCACTGCTTTGTCGCCCCTTACCGGCGCGCTGCCCTGTCATTGCTTCAATTAAAGTTTATTTACATTCTTCAACGTCTGCATTTTTACTTGTTTTCAACTTTTTTCTACGTTTGCAGTTATTTTTCGCTATTTCGGTGCTTTATTTTATTTCATCTCTTATTCTTCTTCTTCTACTTGTTTGTCCTACACTCGACACTGGCTGGTACGCGCGTCTGCTTGTGTGGTGGTCCAAGTGTTCGGATGTATGTACTCGTGTGTGTCTGTGTATGTGTGTTTGTGTGTGTGTGTGCTGAGTAATTGACATTGACTTGTTTTTTCGTTGTTGTTGTTGTTGTAGCCGCCGCTACTGCAGTAACTGCACTTGTTTACCAACAAAATATCAACAGCAAAAGCACCAACAACTACACAAACATCACCAGCCATTGCACAATAGGAATTACCAAAAAGTGTTTTTTGTTGTTGCAATTTCTTAATTGTTTTCGCTTACATACACGATAAACAACAATACAAATACAAAAACTGCAATAAAATAACTACGTACATACAACGCGGCCGGCGCACAGTCAGTCGACGGCACAATTCGACGCGCTAGTTGAGGGCAAAAAATGTCAATATCCTGCGGAGGATGTGTCACTACAAAGTGGGCCCATGCTATACACCTACGTTACATGCTTTTATATGCATGTGCACATGAATGTATGTGTTTATATACATTGTCAGTACTACGCTGTTTGCGTCAGCGTGCGATTGTGTTAAGTGGGCATTAAGCGAATTAGTAATCGGCCACAAAGCCAAGCGACAAATTTTACATTTTTTACACATTGCGGCATTTTAAGCATCCGAGTGGTCTTGAGTAGCAACTTCAGTACTGTGCGAATAAAAGTTTTTGAATTTGTCTAAAGGAAATAGTTGTTTACATCGAAAAATATCCTTTTAACGAGTAATTTCTTCAAGTGCTCATTAGAATTAAAATTTATTAAAAAACGTGCAATATGGAAGTATGGAAAGTGGGCCCTACTGGTCTGTGGACTGCTTTTGAACGTGGCATGTCTCTGAGTCTTTCAGACAGGATCTACCCACATCAAACTGTTCAAGTTTTTAACAGGATTGGTTGTTTTTACTGCTCGTTAATTAAATTTTATCCATAAATTGATCCATAAAGCAGAGATATTTCAGCAAAATTTCGTTATATTAATTCAATCTGTTCCTTGTAGATGTAGTCAGATTGTCAGTCAGTCAATCAGATGTAATCAGTAGAAGTTAGAATAATTATAGTCAGAACAAATATAATTGTTGTCAGCAAACCTATACAGACTTTGTTCTTTACTCAAAGCTCTCAATGATGTTGTTTCAAAAATACAAAAGATGTTTTCGAATCTATGTACTTGTTGTAATAACATTACCATGACTCACTTTGGGTCAATTGTCATAAGCTTTACAATAAATTTTATGCTCATAGAATTTTTTGTCTTTCCGAGAATAATGTTATTGTAATCGTCATTGAGGTTGTTGGAATGTGGGTCAGTGAAGTATTTTCAGTCGAGGATGTTTTTTGATGGGCCTCAATCCAGCAGAGCTGAGCAAACCATTGCCCGCCTAACCGCCTAAGGAGTACATCGTATTGGAGCACATGCCGCGGATGCCAACTTTCGGACGTTCCAGCACATGTGCTTTGGCAAAATGACTAATGAAGAACGAAGTGTGTCAGACATCCTTCGCTTTATAAAAGCGGCGGACCGGCTAAAAGAGATCCGGAGTCTCTGGGAAACTTGATCTCCACTAGAGCTGCAAAACTATCGATAGTCGAACTATCAGATAGTTTCGATAGTTTGGGAAAAAAATTATCGATACTATCGAAACAAACGAAACTATCGCATAGCATTAGATAGTTTTGATAGTTTGGAAAAAACTATCGATACTATCGCAGCCAAAATGGCTTGAATAGGCCTCTCGGATTGCAGTAGACAGACCTCTCAACTTGTGGTATCACAACGGGCCCATTCCGCGGCCTATGTGTGTCTCTCGGCAAGTCCCAGGCCAAGACAGCCACTTTAACCTAACCTAACCTAACCTATCGCGCCAAAAAACTAAACTAATTGAAATTTTTATTTTGAAATTATTTTTTAAGTATATTTTTAAACATTATAAAGCATATTAAAGTACATATATTTTTAAACATTAAACGTTTTCAACGCAATTGCTGCAGCCAGCACGACAAAAACCCAAACTCAAGAATAAGTATGTTTCCGCGCTTGAAGAAACATGCACATAAGTCGTCTCATTCGCCCTCTTTGACAAAATAACAGATACTTGTACACAGTGCGACAATTATGTATAAAGACTGCCTCTAGAAAACACAATTAAAACACGATATCTGCTAATTTTTCGGTATATTTATTCGAAATATTCTCCTCCTGATTCAATACACCTTTTACATCGATTTAATAGTGATTCAAACGCGTGTTCCAGCTCATTTTTCGGAATTTCCTCCAGTGCCCTCGTCGAAGCCCGTTGTATGGTCTGAATGTCATCAAAAAAGCATCCTTTCAACTTCAATTTCAGTTTCGGGAACAAAGATAAGTCGCACGGTGCCAAATCAGGTGAATACGGCGGATGATTTAACACACAGACCTGATTCCGAGCCAAAAATTGACGAACAATGAGTGCTGTGTGACTCGGTGCATTATCGTGCAACAGAGACCAACTTATTGGATCGCGGTATTCTGGTCGAATACGACGGATTCTGGCCATCAAACGCTTCAAAACTTCGAGGTAATATGCGGCAGTAACTGTTTGACCAGTTGGAACAAATTCTTTGTGGATAATTTCTTTGCTATCGAAGAATGTGATGAGCATTGTTTTGATTTTTGATGGAACTTTTCGTGTTTTTTTTGGCTTGTGGTGAGTTTTTTTATTTCCATTCCGCACTTTGACGCTTGGTTTCTGGATCGTATTGGAAACACCATGTTTCATCACCCATAACAACTGTTTTCAGGAAGTTTTTTTTTTTTTTAAATTTTTTTTATTTATTTATTTAAGCCAAATGATACAACATTGCTCAACATTTCAACATCAAACGAAAACGTGTTTTGCAAAATGAATTTTAATAAATATTAAATGTCAACTAAATGTCATGACATTTTGACAGTTAGTAGAGGAAGGTTGAAGCTTCAAAACGCACATAGATGGCGCGTTTGGTTGCTGAGATATGGTTCGAGTCTTAATACATAATTGTCGCACTGTGTATATCAGCTTCTCACGTTTCTGTTCAAATATTTATAGCACCGGTCATGCTAAACATTTCTTTACAATCTTGTCAGACTTTTCACATAAATTTTTCCGAAAATCGACCAAATTCAAATAAAATGTACCAATCTGCATAAAATGAAAATTTAAAAATAAATCTACCAAGTTTGGTAGAATTCTACCAAAACGTCAACACTCGTGTTGTCCTGATCGAAAACACAGATGGCAGCGAATCGATAATATCGATAGTAATGAAAACCATCGATAGTGAATTGAAAATGAAAACTATCGATACTATCGATAGTGCCATCGATAGTTTTGCAGCTCCGGAGATTAAGTGTCCGTAGTGGAGGATGTGTTTTTTTTTCTACGCGACTTCAACTCCATCTATATAAGAGACAATATGCTAAAAAAAAAAAAAAAATTTTCAAAAGGATTGATAATAAAGGAGCAGCAAAATAAATAATTTTGTAAATCATTAAAAATTCCCCTTTCTAACGTGCCAAGAGGCTACAAGAGGCTACAAGACAAGAGGCTACTAATTCTATAAGGTATCATAGAATTAGTAGCCTCTTGTCGGTACGACCTACGACCATTACGAATTTGTAATATAATTACAAATAATATTAACCCTTTCGCTATTTTCTTGCCATATGGCAACATGCTACTTTGTGGACGTCTGCATCCTCTATGGTTGCAAGAATACATTTTTTTGTTGGTCTTTGGAATATTTTGAAGTTTTAGGAAAAATACGAAATGAAGTATACACGTTTTTTTAATGGTATATCTTGACATAGTAAAGAAAGAAGAAGCAGACAAAATTAGAGAACTTTTTAATTTGACGTTTTCTTTCAATTTAGATACTTTTTTTTAATATTGGCTGAAGTAAATGAAGAAATATTCAAATTTTCGTTGTGCGTAAAAAGTTTTATGTTTAAGTAATAATTACAGCCACAGCGATGTAGTTGCTCTCATAGAAAAACACTGTAAAATACAGGGTCCGAGTATAAAAATAAAAAAATGTCTTATGGAATGTGGCTAATATAACCACATAGAAGCCTAAGACGCAAAATTTAAAATTGTAACTTTCCCCATTAAAAACTTGTAGCGAAAGGGTTAAATATATTTTTATTTCATATGAGAAATGATGATAATAATGATCAATAAATCATTTTGAATTGAAAAAGAATTCAAATTATAGTTATCCCCTAAATAACACTCGTATGACGTTCAGACGTTATTGAGTTCGACAGTTGGCCGTGAGAGCTGCCGCACAGGGCAATGCACATTGAATTGCTTAGACAATTCTTGGCAGCCATATTTATATCGAAATAACCCGAAAATGTAATTGGAAAACGAAAGTTAAACGAACAAACCTCCCTTACATTCGAACTGCACTCCAGCCCCTCCACACACACACACACACACACCGCCGCATTCGATGTAAAACATATCAATTGATGGCGGTGGCAGTGTGAATGGGCGTCAGAGACACCGCCGTGCCGCAACTAACTAGTCATAGCTTTTCGCATTCATTGGCCCGACGCTTGGTTAATGTCGGCGACAGACGGCGGCCGACGCGTCACCAGCCCCGGCCGCCGTCTATGTTGCAAGTCAATTTGTGGATTTATGCTTTGTTCTGGTTGTTTCTGTGCTCGTCGGCTGTGCTGTTGGCGTTGTTTTAGTGCTGTTGTTTTTGGTTTTCTGCAGTTGTTGTTTGTTTGTTTGTTGTTTGTGTTGGTGCTTGTTCCTGGTCGCTTGCTATTTTGCTGGCATTAATCATAGCCATGTTACGATTAGTCAGCGACAACGACAACAATTGCTATGCGACTAAAGCAACAACAAGAACAACAACAAATGTCGACCAGCACAATTGCATGTTTAGCAAAATGTTTGCATTTGCTTTCGTGTGGCTGTGTGTGTGTGTGTGTGTTTGTAAAGTGCTGTAGTGGATGTGAGCAATGAAATTGCAATCTGGTACTTCCACTTCATTAGTGCGGCGTAACGACCCAGCATTTGTCGCCCATCATGCGCCTCGCAGCCCTCGACGCCCAACAGTCATTCGCTGCATTCGTTTGTCCGCTCGTTATGCGTTCGCTGGCTCGTTCGTTTGTACGGCGCTTCAATGTCGACTGACTTGGACGCCTAATTAACTTTATGGACCGTGGCGTTTGTGTAGTTTCTGACACGCCGCCGCTTCACTTCGGCTGTTGGGGATTAGAGCGTTTGCCACGCTTCGACGCACAAGGCTCGTGCACGACCAGGCGAGCGAACGAGCGGACAACTGACAGAATGGCGAAAGTGACATGGTCTGAGCGAACGGGATTTGGGGTATGGGGGGGCATCTGGCTGGCGTAACGACCGTCTCTGATTAGGGTCTCCAAAAAGATGCAGCATTTTGTAGTCAGATTTTCACAACAACTTTTCAGAATCACTGAGGCGTCAATTGAAAAGAATGGGCGAATGGGTGAACAAACAAGAAACTGTTGCGTAGGACTTGGTGAATTTTCTTTGAATCGCTTGCTAAGGACCTCTCTGCATACCACTCGCCGCTGAGTGTCAATTCCAAGTAGATTACAGTGCATGACAGCTAGCTTTACTATACAAGAAGCTAATGTCATTCATTCGGCATGTGCGAAAGCATCTGTCGAAAAGACTGGACGTTCTTAGACTTTTAAAACCGAATCCATCAATCTGGGGCTAATTTTGAAAGCAATCCCTAAAGTGGTACACATGATCAATGTCTGCCTTAGTAATCCTAACTAATCATGGAATCGTGGAAAGACCCTCCTAGAGGCTGTCGTAGGTGCGGCTCGGTAAAGGAACAAAAGAACATTTGACACCTTATTGGACATTTTTATCAATAGCCAAAGGCCATTTGTGTATCCTGTAGTAATTAAATACGACAATACACTACTCGAAACCTATATTGGAATTATTGTCTACCTTAACTCTGCATTACTATCGTCTATTACACTAACGCCATTACTAACTATGAGTGTAATCCACCCACAACTTTTGATTATCTGTTTTACTTATCCATTGAGGTAAAATAAACAAAAATCAAATTTTTTTCGTAATCAGAACATCATAACATATATCAACATATATCACTTATATCAAATAAATTATTTAATTTTCTTAATTCATTTATCTATATATATAAAAGAGAGTGGCACAGTGGTTTGTGACCGCATCACGCTCAAACGGAACGGCCGATTTTCATGGGGTTTGTTTTGTTCGATTCGTATTAAGTCAGTTCAGGTTCGTGCGAAAAAAAAATTCCAGAAAATCTATTGGAAAAGTCGGAAATCTAAATATATAAATCCATGCTATATTTGACCGTGAATTTTGCACATTTTCAGATAATAACTTTGGAACCATAAGTCACACATCAATTAAATTCACTACGAACTTACTACTTAGTCATGTCCTTCGACAGAGCGAATGGGGCGAGTATTGGACAAGGGGGCGTGGCACCACCCATACAAGCCAAATCTTAATAATGCAATATCTTTGAAATTGTAAGGCGCACAGCATTGAAATTTGGTATAGCGTCGACCCATAGATGAGTCATTCTACTGGTAAGATTTAATGGGCGTTGGACAAGGGGCGTGGCACATTTTTTGTGACCCAATTATTTCGCTGAACTATAAATCGCACAGCAATGAAACTTGGTACGAACCTACCATTTAGTCATATCTTTCGGCAGAGGGAATGAGGCGGGTATTGAACAAAGGGGCGTGGCACTGCCCATACAAGCCAAATCTTTAATATAGAATATCTTCGAAATTGTAAGGCGCACAGCATTGAAATTTAGTATAGTGTCGTCCCATAGATGAGTCATTCTACTGGTAAGATTTGATGGGCGTTGGGCAAGGGGCGTGGCACATTTTTTGTGACCCAATTATTCCGCAGAACAATAAATCGCGAAGCAATGAAATTAAGAACGAACCTACCATTTATTCATATCTTTCGACAGAGGGGATGGTGCGGGTATTGAACAAGGGGGCGTGGCACCGCCCATACAAACCATATCCTAATATAGAATATCTTCGTTCTACTAAGTCGTTCCATAGATGAGTCATTTTTACTGGTAAGATTTTATAAGCGTAGGGACATGAGGCGTGGCACATTTGTTGTGACCCAAATATTTCGCAGACCTATAAGTCGATCAGCAATGACACTTAGTACAAACCTACCATTTTCTCCTTCGACAGAGGGCATTGTGCGGGTATTGAATAAGGGGGCGTGACCCTGCCACTATAATTTAAATATGGTTCAAGCGCAATCCATTTCTTTAGTAAAACTTAGCAACATTGCTTATTTGAGGGCCTCGAATGCGTTAATCAGTAGCTTCCCTCCTCTTCCTTTAGTTGGTTTTCTTCGTCAATTTGCATCGCCCTAGATTCGCCATTCATTCATTCATTATAACAAAACAACAAATGTCGTGCGGGACGAAGTTCGCCGGGTCAGCTAGTTTAATATAAACATTTGTTTATGTGCATTTCATTTCAAGCAAAAAATATAAAATAAAAAGTTGTATTGGGAAAATAGCCACATCTTGCACAATATTTAAGCTATGTTTCTTGGGGTTAGTGATTTAGAAAGCTAAAAAAATAAGTAATAAATAATTATTTAATAATTTTTTTCGGATCGAGGTAAAATTTTGCGTAAAAACTCAAACAAAAATTAACAATATACCTGCTACGTTTAAAAAATTTCGAAACAGACGAAAAAATCTATAAACTTGCGAATTTAGGTGGCCAAATGTAGTAAAACTGCGTTTTTAGTTTTTCTCTCTGACGTCAGGATTTTTTTTTAAAGGACTTTGAAATTTCAAGGATATCTTTATTTCAAGGAATTATTTTAAAAATTGAGCGCATTGAAGAATAACAATATTGGTATTAAATGAAAGAGAAAAATCCTTAGAATCTTAGAAAATTTAATGTTTTGGTGCAAAAGGGCGAAGAGGTATTGAAAATGTCCTTTTAACTTTAAACTAAACTTTATACTTGAATATTCTTGGAAATTTCCAATAGCCTTTTGTTTTTTTTTTAATATATCTTAAGGACTAATAACTAACTTTATTTCTTTATTCTAACTTTATTAGTTTAAGATAGAACAAATTTAATGTTATAAACATTTTGTTCCTTATCCTAGAGCACAATTTTTAAGGATTTTCTACTAAGTAAATGGTCTATACGTTATTTAAAAAAATTGTCGCCAAAAAGTGAATAAAAATATATAAATGTATTTTATAAAAAATACAACTTCATTACTAACAATCGCTGTTAAGCATCCAGCAATTTTATAACGCCACTACTATCGTAGGTGTAACACACCCAGTGACTTTTTAAAACAATTGTATAAAAGCATCAGCTTTATTTATGCAACTGCAATGTACGTGTACTCTAAAACCTTCCGAAATATGCAAATGTTGATTACATTATAACATTATGTTGGTTTTGGTTAAAACATCTATATTTTACTAAGAAGTTGAACTCATAGGGTGGATTCCACCCTGACGATAGTAATGGAGGGTTAAACCCATATACGACTCGTATTTGGTGTCGCTAGCCACACAACGTTACTTCCTTCATTATTGTCTCGTTTTATAACGAGCGCTAGGAGCCCCTTCGCCCACAGCCACATAACCTACCTAACTAACCACTACCTGTAACATTGAAGAAGCGGAGCATTAGCTGCGATAATTTCATTTTTAGCTTTTTCAACGTCAAAACAAATTGCAGGGTATAAAAATTGATTACCTCTTCGCCACTTCCGATCCCCACACATATTATTCCTGCCTGCAGCACTGAACATTTTGGGGTGGGTTAAAGCAGCTTAGTGCGCTGCTCACTAGGCGTTAGTCAGTGACCGAACCACGAGCTTCACGTTTACGACTGCACCAACCCCCAACCCCGCGCCACTCCTAAGCACTGTCGCACTTCTGCGTCTCCGTCGCCTCCTTGAATGCGTTGACGTTGACGGTCATTTCAGTCGGAATATTTGTGTCGATTGCTGAGTTCGATGGGGTCGTCGTCGCGCGCGTGAACTGGAATCGCATTCGCCCATCGACTGGTTGTCCATAACAACAACGCAAACTCGAACGCCAAGCGAAAAGCCAAACAGAAAGTGCGTGAACTGCCAAGCGGCAAAAATCCCATTGGACAGTCGCTTTCAGTGCCTGACGCGAGGAAAACATTCATTTAGGAGAAAATAGTGTCTCGTTCGTTCCGTCGTCGTTTGTTTTTAGGTTCAGACGATGCGCGTTAGGTAGGTGCCAACGCTAAAAGCCGCTTTAACGCAAACGTATTTTTAGCGCTGTGCCAGCAACGCACACACACACACTCGCACATCCATCGCTCGCTTTATTTGATGAGCATTTCAGTTAACGCTCGAATGGACAGTGACATTTACGCTCAAAGCGGGCCATTTCGCTTATCGATGCGGATGTGGTTCCTGCTGACGCTGTGCATGCGAATGTCGACGCGGCGCCGTTAATGCTGGCTCGACTGAAGATGCGAACCGGGCGCTGAACATGGTGCGAATGATGTTGTTGTTATTGTTGACGATGATGGACGGCTCGGCCGACAGTACCCGACACAAGTCGAAGATGGTCGTTGGTATTAACATGCGGCGGTCGGAGAGGCGCGGCCAGGCATCTAAGTGCCGGAAATCACTTATCACATGATGTGACTGCAGCCAGCGGAGCATTGTTGCGTATTTCAGGCGCTCATAAATATGTGTGCCTTGTTGCCTTTTTGATGAGGGCGGAAAAGCTTTTAAAGTCGACCAACAAACCGCAACGACCGCAAGCAAAAGTGCCATCCAGGAACCAGAAAGCGATAGTATCAGTTGGGAAGTTGCAGTGTCCCGATCAGGACATGTTGCTGCCGAAGTTGCGGTTTCATATTTCAACAGAATACATAATTCCAAACTAAAGTGGTGATATGGAATATTCCAAAAACGTTGAAAATTACCAAAAATAGTAAAACAAAAAAATTGTTGGGAAAAAATCGCTGAAATTTATCTATAAATTGTTGGTTATCTAAGTGGATCCCATTACTGTGTCGACCCCAAAAATCAAAAATTAATTAATTTTATTCTTCTCCCAAAAAAAGTAATTGCCCCGAAAAGCTCTTTATCCATTTAGTTCTTGTTTACGAAAAAGTATTACAGAAAATTTCAATAATCAAGTCGAATTGCCTGTTGTCCCTCATCTTTTCAGCAAAATGGCCCAAGACACTAAAATCCAGCTGCAAAATCATTCGATACTCTTCACCGGCCTACTGCTGTGTATCCTACAACTCACCACACTCGATCTGTACGCGGCGGCCACCTCGTCCACGCTGGTAACCACCGCTCCAATTGCCGTCGAGCAGCTGTCAACCGAGTCCAGCACAAATGCGTCCACCACAGCGCACAGTTCGACCACAACCGCCTCGTCGGCAGCCATCTCCACCGTCGAACCCACTGAGCCAGCGCCCGAAGTCACCACGACTACAACGCCCACGCCCGCACCCACACCCGTGCACGAGCTCATCGGCTCGGCTGGTCCCGACAAGAAGGAACAGGAGGCCATACTGAAGGCGCTCGACTGGCTGAAAGAGAAACGCGCTCCCGACTACGGCTGGGGCAACGACACACACGTCGTCATCCTGGCCAAGGAGTTGTCCGGCGCACGCGACCCCACAGACGCCGACGGCCATCTGCAGGTCATACAGGAACTGGAGGACACACTGTCCGTCAAGGAGATGGAAGTCGAAATACTGGCCATGCTCGATCGCCATCACACGCTGCCCAAGCCGCTCAATCTGGACAAGTTGGCGCGCTACGTGCTGGCGCTGGGCTCGCTCTGCAAGGACCCGAAGCACTTTCACGGACACGACCTGGTCGCCACGCTGCAGCACCACGAGCCCGCGCAGGACATTGAGTTCGCGCTGACCACGCTGTCCGCCTGCAGTTCGGCGGCGCACGTGCGCAAGCGGCAAATACGCCGGCTGCTGGACATTGCCAGCGGCGTCACCGACCAGAGCGTGGACACCATAGCCATGGTCATACTGGCGCTGCGCTGCATCGTCACCGACCATCGCCACCGGCACTTGCAACACTTTGTGCGGCGCCCGGCACGCGGCCTGGCCAGCCTGCAGGACCCGCGCGGCAGCTTCGGCTCGCTGCGCAGCACCGCGCTGGCCATGCAGGCGCTGCAGGACTTGGAACGCGATCCGGCTGGCTCGTGGAACCGCACCGCCGCCTCGCGCTGGATACTGAGCCGACAGAGGCCCGACGGCGGCTGGACCGAGGAGCCGCTGCAGGACGGACAGGACCCTGGCATTGGCGTCGGCCTCACCGCGGACATCATACTGGCGCTCGGCTGGAAGGGATTGGGCGCGGTGCGCGCGCTCCAGTGCGACCACGTGATACGCGAGAACAGCGACCCGACATCAGGTAAGTGCTTGTCAATGTGGTGAGCTGAATGTTTAATATTTGAAACACCCCAACACACAACACCAAACACAAAACCAAAAACCAAACAAAAACAAACTCAGAAAATGGCGAACCAAAATTAGCAGTGCCCTACGGACTGACATCATCGGCCGAGGAGTCCGACTCGAAGAACGTCTCCTATACGTACACGCTGTGGGTGGGCTCCAATGTCACCGAGGCCTTCTCCCTGTCGCTGGTCTCACCGAAGAACACCAGCTTCTTCAAGGCAATGACACAAGCCGCCGAAATGGACTCCAGGTAATGTCGAAAGAATTTCAATGCAGTTGACACAACGAATGTCTCAATCGAAATACTTACAGATTCACTTTCGAGGCGCGAGAATGGCCCAACGGACACTACGTGCACACAATATCCGGCAAGAAGGAGGAGCCCAGGGGGTGAGAATATATAGTTGACCACGAATTTTTTGTAATGTTAAATGTTTGCTGATTTCAGTTACAATTACTGGCTGTTGTATCGCCTGCCAGAGTTACCAGATCCAAATAATGCTCCCGGAAATCAGCTAATTGCGCCAGTTGGTATGTGCACTTTTTATGATGTATTCCTTGGTGAAAGTCTTGAATGCATTCAATAGTTTTTATTTCCACATTTGCCCACATATTCAATTAAATTGGCTTTATTCATTATAATTATTTAATATTTAATTTTAATCTAATTGGTCAAATATATGTTTAGTCTTCAATGAACAATAACTTTTTTCAAATTATCTGTGCACAAAAGTTTTAAAACATTTTCGTAATGCATTTTTAGGCGTTGATGAACTTATGGTCGAGGACGGCGAGCACTATCTGTACTGGTACAAGAAGCTATAAACAGCTGCAGCCGCCGGCTAAGCAACTCGCAAATGCTTAAGCAAAAGCAAAGTAAAACGCTACCAAAAAGAGGCAAACTATGAGGACAAAAAGTATAAAACAAAAAACACGTGCAAGTTCCGCGCTTTTAAATTAAAACTAAAGCAAACAAGCAACAAACAACAACAAATATTGAAAATGCCTAACAGCAAAAAGCGTTCATGAGAAATGCATAGAAACAATAAAAGTGATAAAGCAGATGAAGAATGGCGAAGAAGAAGCGTTGAGCAACCAAACCGAACGTCCATGTTAACTAAGCGTAAAGTCGATGAATCCAAAGAGTCCAGACGTATGTAACCTCACATTTTTGCTTGAGCCACGAGCGCAAATCAAGAAAGACGATCCGTTACAGTGGGAAGTGGAGACAGTGGAAATGTTAAGGTTTACAAACACCGTTCGCAACAATAAGTGATTGAAAATCATCCATGCAAGACAGACATGCATACATACATACATAAATGCAAACATACAATATATACATACATACATATATAATTTTGATATGATTTTGAGTTGGAAAAATGTTTAAAAACAAACCTAACACAAAATGATAATGCAAATGGCGAATCAATAGCAACGCATATGCTATGCGCAAATAAGACAAAAAGTATTTTTTAATAAATAAATAATATATTAAAAATATAAATACAAATAAAAGAAACAAAACGAAACGAAAACAAAAGGAGGACAAATGCAATACGACCATTTACTATTTGCATATGCATACATACATACATATATACACATGCATACATGTACACATACAAACACATATATACACAAAAGCAATGTAAGCCACATATTTAACTACGATGCCTATATCTTCAATATTTATCTATCGACTTATACTATGCGCCTACGCAACGGCTACAACCACACACTCTCACACACACACACACAAACACTCACCCATATACGGGGCTCATTGACAAGGCGGATAATTATAAACTCCCATCAAGTATTTTAGACATTTGGGTTTTTCTACAACTTGCAGCATTTTAGTGAATACCCATTCAAACAATAACTACAACTTTTCAGCTTTATTGCTATAAAAAGTAATATGTAGTTTCAAACAAAAAAATACGACAGCAAATATTTTTTTCATTATTTTTTATAATTATAATTATTTAGCAGAAATTTGTTGCCATGCAGTGTGACTGCTTTTATCCGCTCGAATCGTGAGCAAAACGAACTATAAACACCTGAAACCATATCCCGCCCGCCCTTCCTCCCAGTCGAACTGCTACGCCATCTGCTACACGTAAGCCGTCTACTTATTGTACTTGTCCCAACTGAAGCTTCAATCTAGCGCCAACTAACCGCAATTTACACCAGCCAAACCATACCAACTACAACACTCACAACTACAACTGCAACCACACCAGACAAACGAACAACATGAACTATAATTTTCGATATATTCGGGAATTTACTGAAATACATATATCCAAAGCTAACCCGTACGATACTTTACTATTGCTAGTTATGCTATAAAGAAACCTACTCTTACTTGAAAACAAAAACCATACATAAGAACTTAAGTGAGATTTCAACTCAAAACAAATTCAAGAGCAAAGCATTAATTATACCTAATTACATGCAATATGTGAACAAAAAAAAAAAAACAAACTGAAAAACTTATATATAATAATAATAATAATAAAATCGACATGAAACAATTCATAATAAAACGAAATTTGCTTTTTTTTTTGCTATGGCCCGAAAATTATCGCTCAATGGAATTCATTCTTCATTCTCAATACTTCAGATAAGAAATTCTGTTTGATTCTGATTATTATTTCATTATTTTATCACACTTTATACTGGTTACACAGAACAATCTTTATAAACTTTCGGTTCAGAGACTATTTGTTTGAGTCCAGCTAAATCTACTGTAAACTAAATAAAGTTTACTAAGAGGTAAATAAAGTGATTTATTATTTTATGTTTCATTTTTTCGCATTGTAATATGAACCAGGAATCCAGCCTAAAGTAGACAAAATATTGCTACTGAAGCATGTAATTAACTCGAATCTGCTATAATTCTTTTAGTACGAGTTTTGTGAGAAAGTCTTAGGAGAGTCTTATAAAAGAAGACAGATCACAGACTCATACAGAGGTTAAACCAGAGTCACGCAGGTGTCTACTGTGTTAAGCTTTAACCCTTTCCGACATGAAAATAAACCCGTTCTGTATGAATTTTATGGGCTGTAGTCCAATACATTGGACATTGTGACTGAAAGGGTTAAAACACAGCATCTTATCAAGTTTTAGGATTGCTTAACAATGAGTTAAACCATATTTAAGACAATGCTCGACACAAATTTGTTTGCTAAGTACTTCAAAATGTGGAAGAAGTCTCTTACATTTCTGACTCGAAGCTTATGGAGTTGATTTTACTACTCGATTTGAACTCTTCCTAAACTATTAGCCACTTTCAAAGATGATAAAGTTAACTTTAGCACTTTTAATAAATCTCAATTGGCAATAAGATTGTAATTCTAGTTATTCTTGTTTCTAATATTTGTCTATAATATTGATTGAAGCTCTATTTAAGGGTTTTACAGCCTTTCTTCAAACGTGATTTCCACGTAACTTTGATGTGTGACCATCATTTACATTTTAATCAAAAGAGAGAGTTACCATCTGACATCATGACATCGATGAGCAAAAACTAAAGTCACTGAAGGCAACTGTTGCTTTTCTGATGTTGATGACAGCTCAGTGAAATTGGTGCACTGACTTCCGGCACTAAATAAAGAACAAACAATTGGTTACTTTCATGCCTTCTTAGTACGACCCACTTTGTAAAAATTTAAAAATTACAATGTCTTTCATCAGATGATATTAAGCAGATAATGGAAATCTAAATTCTGGCAAAAAATTCTCCAAAGACATTATTACACACTGAGTAGTCGACGAGCAGTCCCAGTTGTATTGACTTGAAGTTGACTTTTACTTTTAAGACGTACGATGAAAAATTGCCTTAAACGTTAAGCTTATTGCAGAGATTTTTCAAGATCCCATTGCACAGTTGACATGCCGTGACTTTCACCAATTCCGATATTTTCATGTTTAAAAGGTTAACGAAGAATATTTAAAAGATTTGAATTGACATAAAACTTTGTGCTTCTAAAAATGGGCTCAATTGCATTTATGTACTTTTCCATAGTGAAATCGGATAAGAAAACACAATCTAGGCAGTCTCATAGAAATGAAAAATTAACTCTTAATCTGTGTTTCGTGGTCCAATCAAAGACTGTTTTTACTTTTCTATTCACGTAAATACATATTCAGATTTTTTTGTTTGAAGCTACTTAACCCTTTCAGTCACAACGTCCAATATATTGGACTACAGCCCATACAATTCATACAGAACGGGTTTATTTTCATGTCGGAAAGGGTTAAACACAATCAATAACCATGACTACAAATATTTTCAATTCCAATTTCTCAATTTCAAAGTCCAATTTATAAACTTTAAAAATCGTGTTCTCACTTCTCTTTTTTCACTAAATGCGTTGAAATTAGACTTGTTAACTTTTAAAATCGCATTCTAAATGATTTTTCTTTTCGCAAAATACGTAAACAAATAAAAAACAAAAATAGACAACTTTTAAATTTAGGTTTTAGCTCGAACTAAAAAAAAAAAATGGAAAAAAACACAAACTGGATACAAAAACATGTAGCTCTGTTATAAGAAAGATTCACTTGTCTAACACAAAAACTGATACCACGCTCGACTTTCAATTGCATTTGTAAATATTTTTATAATAAGTGGCGTCAAAAACGATAGCGTATCATTTTCAAATACTTTCCTCTTGTTCCAAAATAGTTTTATAATTTCAGCTAAAATCTAACCACCTAACGTGCACATTGCAGTAACAAACCAAACGCTGACCGCAACCAATTCAAGTAAAAAATATATCAAAAAGCTTTGCTTTACCCAATGCCTGCCCCCTATCGGAGACGTTGCATTTTGCTCGTAACATTACAGCAGAACTTTTTTGTGAAAAATATTTGTATTGCATGTCTCCAGTTGGAGCAATGAAAGATAGAATTTTAATTATAAACGTTTTCAGAAATGATTTGAGTAACAAATAAATGCCGTAAAGTAACACTATCGATAATTGTTATTATTTTCATTCAAAAAATGCCGCTTGAGTGCAGTTAATAAATCCAAAATATAAAAATTTAATAAAGAAAATACAGAAGCAGCAAATAATAAAAACTGAAAGTAACTTAAAAGTGTATTGATTTAATTTTGCTTTGAGTAAAAAATAATTTAAAGTAATCATCTCTGCAAATGCAATCTGTGAGCTCGAAGAAATGTGCTTTATTTTTATGGTATTTCAAATGTATCCTATTACATATAAATTTCCTCCAGCCTCAGACTGTTTATCAAAAGCAAAAAATCTTAATTTTCTTTCGCCTTTTGCACGTTATTAATATGTTTATCCTTTATTTAAGTTAAATTTTAAGAATTTCAATAAAAAAAAGTTTATTTTTACATTCTTAAGCAGTACATTTTGGGCACCCAGAAGCAGAGTTGTGGAAGCTACATTAAATTTACTTAAAATGCATATTGGCATCGCGTAGAAAAACACACCAAGAATATTTTCAACAATCGATTGCATAAAAACCAAAATTCACTTGTGTCGCTCCCGGTCTAAGGGGCGCTCCGTTTGCATCTCGGACCGGGAGCGCAACAGCAGCAGCTGGCACTGCCGTTTTTACTAATGACTTTCAGTTTCGCATTTGATCGCATCATTTAATGTTTTTGTTGTTGGTATAATTGTTGTTATTGCTGCACTCCTTCGTTTTGTTTGGGCCACTAACTGCTCGCGCGCTGCTGCGTCTACTATTCCTCGATGATGTGCTGCTGCTGGATATTGTTCTGTTCTTGATGGTGCTGTTGCTGATGCTGCTGCTTGTGATGATGGTGCTGGTTGCGCTGATTGCGATTGCGCTGATTGCGGTTGTCGCGTCGCTGGCCGCCCCAGTTGCCGCCCTGGTTGTTTTGGTTGCGATTGTAGCCGCGATCGCGGTTGCCCATGTTGCCGCGTTGGAAGAAGTTGCCCTGCTTCATGTCGAACACCTTTTCGTTCACGTCCACCAAGTTGGTCACCTTGTCAACGAACTGCATGGCCAGTGCCTGCAGACGCGAGGGCTCCGAACGATGCATTACCACCGTTTCAGTGGGGTCATCCAGGCTAGCCATAAGCTCCTCGTTGATGATCATCTTGCTGATAAGCGAGTGCACCTTCTGCACGGGCAGCTCGTACATCTGCGCCAGCGATGGTATGCTCAGCGAAGTGTACACATTCGAATAGGTGAAGAGATAAGTGCGCAGCGACTCTTCCTTGATGAATTTCACCAACATCTCGCGCACACGGTCGGCCTCGTAGAACAGATCCCACACCTTTGTGTTCATTTTCTTGTTGACGATGAAGTTGGCGCACGCCTGCCAGTTGCCGCAGCGCATTGCCTTAGCGGCAGCGACCACGTGCTCGCGCATCGACTCCGGCGGCCCGACCAACGATTGGCGTTCAGAGGACCGCAATTGCTGGTAGAAGGTTTTGCTGTGAGGAAAGGGGGGAAAAATTACATATTTTATATATTTCACGTTATTTAGCCACGCACCTGATCATGCGCCTGCGGGCGTCAAACTCGTGCGCCGCTATGTACGGTATTTCCAGCAGCATGGCCGACACCAGGTACACACACTCCAACAACTCGAGGTTGATGTGCATATGGAATGGCATCTGGCGCTGTTTTTCAATCTTCTCCTGCTCGGCGGAGCGTTCGTGCTGACGTTGTGGCAGCAAACCCTGTGCCAACAACTCTTTCGGCTTGCCGGTGACCATCAGGTCCACCAGACAGTGGTGCGCGTCCTTGACGTTCTCTTGCCTGAAAGCGCACAGGCCCAGATTGGCCATCATACGGTTATACAGGATACGCGTCGACGGATCAGCTGCGTCAATGTTGTCCTGTAGGTGAGACATCAGCACCAAGTCGCGGGCTTGGAACCAATTATCGTGCATCGCATGGTGGTAAATGTGAGCCAGTATGGCGCGCGTGCGGATGCGGTCCGTGTCATCCTTAGCGTAGATGAACTTACACAGACGATCCATCACGTCCACTGAAGTAGTGGTGGTGGCCGGCACCTCACCGCGCTTTTTCTTCAACACCTCTGGGTCGAACTTATAGTAGAGATGCTCGATTTTGCGCAAGTAAATGCGACAGCGTTCATTGTCGTTGCCTACGCGTTCAAAATAATCCAATACGCTTTCAATGATGCGAGTCACAGTGACCTCGTCCTTCAACCGCGACACGTAGTCATTGGAATGGGGGTCGCACTCTTTCAGCAGCTTAGTAAACTCGTCGTCCAGACGCTCGACCGCGGCCAGCGAGCAGCCTCTTATATAGTATGGCGATTGCGCGATCTCCTCGTTTTCGTCGGACACTCCCTCACTCATATGGATATCATCATTGGCGATCAATAGTTTCATCATGACCTGCATGACCTCAAGCAGCTTGGACCAGTGCTCCAACTTCATAGGTTCAGAGATCTTTTGGTTGTAGTCAAAGATGGCCGAGATAATGCTGAAGTTAATCTTCACTGCCATAGCATTGCCCAGCTGATGCTGGTCAGCGATATCACGCAGCTCAAACAGCATATCGATCTGCATACGCCGGTCAGTGCGTTTCTTGCCACGCGCCGACATAATCTCGTTCAACTTGGCCACTACCAGCGGCACGTCGATCTCCGCATCCTTCTCGAACATCTTCGGCTTCTCAACAGCGTGTCCCTTCACCACTGTTTCCCATTCGCCCTCCTCATCGGCATCTTCCTCGGCGCGCTTGCGACGCAGTTTCGCTTCTTTGGCGCGCTTCTCCTTTTTCCGCTCCTCGCGATCCTCTTTGTCCTCCTTTTCAACAACGGTGCGCTTCAAGAAACGCTCACGCATTGTCTGATACTGATTTTCATCATCAGTCGACTCGGACTCAGACTCCGTGTCAGATCCCCAATCGATGGAGTCGTCTGAGTCATCCTGATCCTGATCGGCGGCCTTAGCAGAGGCCGCTATCTTCACCGATTTTTGCTCAGCTGCGGGTTGCTTATAGTCGCGCGAACCATTCTCTGAGCCAATATCGTGCTTGTCCTGATCGGAGTCGTAGGCCTCCTCTTCTTCGGCATCGCTCTCCTGGTCGGGTGCTTCGCGAAAACGCGTCAACTCCTCCTCAAAATCTTTGATGTACTTGCGCACCTTCTGGCGCAACGTACCCAACGACTTCGAGTTGTTCTTGGACAAGTTCTTGCGGCCTTCGCGGTCTTCCCACACCTCATTGATAAAGTCCTCTAATTCGGCAAGGCAACGCACGTAGAATCGCGGCGTAATGCCGTTCTCCTCCTTGGTGATGACCGGCAACGCTTTCTGATAGGCTCGCGTCAAGTCTTCGAAACTCGACAATATACTGGACATGTCCTTGATCTTCTTGTGGTTGCGTATGCTCTTAATGATTGCCGTCAGATTTTCATATCGTTTCTCCTTGGTGGAGCGCACAACACGCTTTACCTCTTCCTCATCATCGCTGAATTGCTAAAATGCACAAAAGAAAAATCAAATTAAATGTTGCTTTTCATAATTTAAAAATTTTGCTTTAGTATTTAAACATGTTAATAAACACTTACAAAGGCAGGCGCCTTGCTGTACGCCTGTGCTGGGACCTCCTCATCACTGGACTCGGACTCCGAGTCAGAACCGGTAGCAAAGAATCGCGACATGTTCCAAGGTTAACTCCTCAACACTGACTCCTTGAATTTCCTGTCAATGGCAATACAAAAGAACACTGAATTTTAATATGCAATGCATGCAAATATTGTCAGCATTTTCTCTTTAAGTAAATCCAAGGCTTTGAGGTTATGTCGAAGTGCATTCAATACGTCTGCGGCCAACATGGCGCTGTCATTTTGCCACACCACACCAAGATCGTGATTTTTCCGTAGCCACAATTCAATAGATTTCCTGCACATTTCATTCGTTTTCAACAAATATTTCATTCTCCACCACTTCAACTACATTGTTGGTACACTTTGACACAAGAATTACACGAAAAATCTGCGAAAACTTACTATTTAATCAGCGAATCAATTTTTCAACGCTGTCGAGTTTGGCAGGTAGCCGTAAGAAAGACGTTGCCAGCCAAGAATTTTCGGCAGTTGACATTTTGTGAGAAATGTTGTCAAAGTTGCCACGTAATGGATGATACGTTAAAAACGATGATGCCATGTGCAACAAGATCATATATTTTCGTGAAAACATGCGAGATAAATTTAGAATATTCATTTTATGGCCCACGACTTTGATGAATTACTTTTCTTGCTATACGAATTGTTTTCAGAAGTTTAAATGGTGTCGCATTTGTTATTAAATGCTAACATTTTTTAAAACAAATTTTATTGATAAGAGCCTATTTACACGTGGGCTTTGGCCCCTGCGTTAAAAGTCATGCGCGACGAGTTTGTGGGCGAGAAGTGGTGAGAAGTCAGCGGATCAGCGAATTCTAGGGGGTTTTTGTGACATTTGCTTTGCTCTTTTTCGCACTTTTCTTCAAATTTCAAACCGACCGGACGTTATGCTAACAATTATATTTACATCTTCCCTATTATTTAAATTTGAGCAGTTAATAGCCATTTCAGTGACTTCTAAAATATTTTTAATAATTTCTTCTTTGTTTAAATCCATTTTTCTTTTAATAATGAGAATATCAAAAACTACGCGAAAATGTGAATGAAAGAAAAAAAAGAAAAAAGTCAAGCAAAGTTGCAAGTAAAAAGTCTTCATGTGAAAGCATGAAGATTTACGCAGCAACTTCAAAAGAGAATTGAAAAAAAACGTAGTGGGAAAAGCCCTCGTGTAAATAAGTTCTAAGTTGGAATAGTTATTGAAATTGCTCCATGTGCTGATACTGATTTTACCAATTCCTTTGCATACTTTCATTTAACTGCTTTGAATTTTATCGAATAGGCGTTTTCCATCAGGAATCACTAATTCTTCTTTTGAGTCGATTTAACTACTCAAACACATGAAATATTTTTCTGAAAAGTTTCATAGTTCCCTAGTTGGCTTCCGACGTAACGGCACTGCCACCATTTCCAACAGCAGCCAACTTCAAGCGAAGAAATACAGGAAGGATAAATGAAAAAGACGCAGCCGGAGTTGAAGAATCTGTCTCCCATTACTGAAGATAAAATTGCAGATCTTATTTTGTAAATTTGAAGTGAAAAGGTAAGAGGCAAGTTGCCGGTTGGACTACAGTCACTCCCATTGCCAAGAGCTTCCTTACAAGTGGATGCGAAAGCGCGGAAAAAGTCGGTGCGGTTACGCGCTGCTTGACGCTAATGTCGCTTCGGCTATGAGTTGCTGCGTTTTTCTGGAACTATTCGAACGTTTTTGGCACTGCAGTATCAAAAACTTACGCATATCCTATTCCAGCATTACAGACAAACGCCAGCGAAAGCAATTTTCCAGTTTATCGCTTGGAGTCAAACATTACAGGAGCACTAGGCGCAGCACCAGCAGCAGCAGGAACAACAACAACACGCACAAATACACAATGGCCACCGAGTCGACGGGCGAGTATTCAGTGGAACGCATCGAGGACAAGCGCATCTGCAACGGCAAGGTACGAGCCGCACAGCGCATGTGCAGTGAATGTTTGCTTAAGCATTTGCCCAACTTTTCTTCATAGACTGAATACTTCTTGAAATGGAAAGGCTATCCGCGCAGCGAGAACTCCTGGGAACCCGTAGAGAATCTCGACTGTCCTGATTTGATTGCAGCATTCGAAGAGTCCATTAAAAACAAAAAAGGTAAACGGCAACGATTTGTCGCCAGTGAGAATTCTTCTGAAAGTTGTGTTTTGTTGGTTCTATCAGTAGACGGAAAAAAGCGCCCCTCCACCACGCCCATCAACGACTCGAAAGCCAAACGAAAAGCGGCTGAAGACGAAAAGGACAGCCGCAAGACGATGGGCTTCGACCGCGGCCTCGAGCCGTCCAAGATCCTCGGCGCTACCGACTCTTCCGGCGAGCTAATGTTCCTAATGAAGTGGAAAGGCAGCGACGAGGCCGATCTGGTGCCGGCCAAACAGGCCAACATCAAGTGCCCGCAGGTGGTCATCCAGTTCTATGAGGAGCGGCTTACCTGGCACACGGCCAGCACAGACGACGACAAAACCTCTATTGGCAAAGAGAATGCCGAGTAAGCCAGCGCCTCGAAACCGCGAAGCAACATCTTCAAGGACTACATTTAAGAGCGTTTTAAGTGCAAACAACAAACAGGAGCGAAGACGAGGGCGGATGGCGAAAGATCGTCTTGCAATCAAATCATCAGCAAAACGGCAAGCAATTGCAACAGCAGCAACCACATGAAAACTATTAATATCGGAGCCAACAATATAGATTTAAAAACATAACAACAACAAAAAAACACATATTCATTCATGCTATAAACTAAAATGAGAAGTCGTGCTTTTAAGTTGAAATATGTGTTTGACGATAGCAAACGAGATTGGATTGAATTTAATTTGTTTATTTAGACCGTCGGCGCAGTCAGCGGGCGGAACGCAGAATCTGGGCAGCGGTGCGGCTCGCGCTTGCACATGGTCGAATCGGCAAAACGGGCAGCAGCAACACATCAGCGGCAGCCAAAGCAGAATGCAAAGCAGCCTGCGCAGAGTGCAAGCGAAAACTCGGCAATTTTTTAAACAACCGGCAACATCATGACCAGTTATGAAAGCATAGCAAAGAAACAAAATTAAACAAACCGCAAACACAAAACTTAAATTTTAATAAAACGAAACAATTTCAATTTAGTTGTAAACAAAAAAAACGCTGGTTTAAGGATTTTTTTTACGGCTGGGTGAAGTGACAACAGCTAAAACTTTGCTGGTGCAAGTTTTGGCTTAGGAAAAGGAAATGTGAAATCTTTTATTAAGGCAGAAAATGATAAAATGGAAGAAATACAATTAAATGAGCTTTCAAAAAAAAATCTTGTTGGGAAAAAGAAAAAGACATTTTGTTTTTTACTTCAAGTCGACACGAAGATGGAAATTTTTTGCACATCTAGAAAAATTTTAAGAAAATTGAAAGTTGAAAACAATTAATGTTAAGGATATAGTGAGAAAATTAGGAAAAATAAGTGATTGTGAAGAAAACAACAAAGAGGGGAATCATTAGTTTGAGGAGGGAAATTTAAAAAGGTTTGGCGATGGAGTTCTTTGATGAAAAGGATACAGACCAATTTTCTGACTGAATCAGAACCATCGCCAACAATCATTTTTTTCTGGAAAATCGTTCGTACTTCAATAGGATCAACAGCTTTATATTGAAAAATTACACAACTCCAAGTGCCTACTCCAAAAATTGCGCAAACTTTCGAAGGTTAACTTCGAAGTAAGAGTAAAAACTCTCAATGGTACAAAGTAAGAGCCACAATTGTAGAATAAAGAATGCAATAGTTAATATTTGTTCAGTATTTTTGTTACACAGCATAAGTTTCATAAACGAACTTTAAAATTATCAGTAAGCAAAGCAGCGGACGCTTTGTTATTGTCATTGTTGTGACCGCCTTACTAGCGACCTTCCCTGAGGCATCTGGACAACGTATGTATACCTAATTACATATACGGTTTTGAGCTAAATATTAATGTCGTTGCACGTGGCGCCTGCGCAGCGCGTCAGATTTGCCAGCGCTAAGCTGTAAAAGGCGCGTTCGATGGGAAGCAGCTCGTAGCCCAGATTCTTTATCTGGTAGGGGTCTTCAGAGAGGTCATAAGCCTCCACAAAGTTCTGTAATAGTATCAAGTAATGTTATTGGCAATGCAAATTGTGCTGCTGTGCTCACCTCATTGTCGCTGAATTCGCAGTACAGTCGGTTGAGGTCGTCGCGAAAGTGCCGCACACAGGCGTACGTATTATTCCAAGAGTCTTGGCAGTGGCAGTCCGCCAAAAGGGTGCACTGTGTCAGTCGGTCGTTGCGCGCCCAGGGGCACTGCTCATTGTAGGTGTCGTCGTTGCCTTCGCCCCAATGCTGCACTAGCAGGCTGCGGTGATGTTTGACACCGCTCTGATGGCGCTCGCCAAAGTGCTTCTGCAGCGGCAGGCCATCAAGTTCGGTATGCGCACTCAGTCTAGTCCACTCCAGCAGCGTGGGCGCCAGATCGAGCAGCAATGTCGGCGCGCTAACCTTAATGCCGGCTGGTATGTTCGGACCGCGCATCAGTAGCGGCACGTGTATGTCCGTCTCGTAGGGCTGCCGCTTGTCCCAAGGCTGTGCGAACTGGCCCAAGTGGTAGCCGTTGTCCGAGGTGTAGATGATGTACGTGTTGTCCAGCAGCCCGCGCTCCTGCAAGCGCTTGATCAGGGCGCCCACCAGCTCGTCCACGGCCAATAGCGACTCCCAGCGGCTCCGGAAGTACTTGTCAATCTGTAGCTGTACTTCGTCCGACAATGGCCGAGTTGCCTGCACCAGCCAATGTTTGTCTGTAAGCAGATCACATTATCAATGCCAATCAATTTTAGATTGAATCGATGTACCTAGCGGCGCTGACAGCAGATTAAAATTGGGCGTGCGCAACGCCTTCACATCAGCGAAGGCATTGCGGTGCCGTTCGGCCGGTGTGAATGGCGCATGCGGCGCTGGCGGTGCAATCATAGCAAAGAAGGGCCGATTCTCGTCGGTGCGCGCCTCCAGAAAGGCCAACGCCTTGTCGCGCAGCAGATCGGTGAGGTAGATGTCTTCGTAGCTGACATTGAGCGCGTTCTCGCGCAGCGTGTAGTTGTAGTAGCGCGAATTGCCGTGCAGCCCGTAGAACTCGGACCAACCGGGCGGCAAGTGTTCGCCGCGATATTCGTTTAGGTATTTGCCTGCGTAGAAGGTGTCATAGCCGCCGGTCTGCAGCACCACTGGCCACGCAGTGGGCTCTACTTTTGTGCGCCAGTGCTCGCCATTGCAGCCGCCACTGTAGGAGTTGTTGGTGGTGCGGTGATTGTGTGCGTACATGCCGGACAGCAGGCTGGCGCGCGAGGGACAACACAGCGACGAGCTGGTGAACTGTTGCCGCGAAGAACAGAGAATTAAGTGGACCAGTGCTGTGGCGTTACTTACTTACGGCATTTGTGAACGTGGCACCGGCGGCGCCCACCCATTCCTGCACACGTCGCATCGGCACCATGCCGTCCAGCATCCAGTCTTGGTCGTCGGTGAGTATCAAAAGAATGTTCGGCTGACTTGCTTCGGCTGCAGCGAAGCTGGCTGTCAAGGTCAGCGCGTAGAGAGCGGCGTAGGTCGCCAGAGGAAGGACGCCGCGACCTGAGTCGGCGCCAGGCCCCTTGCCAATTCGGGTCCTCATCTTCGAATACAAATGTGATGCAAATTTCGTGCTATCGAGTTCAGTTTTGTGCGCCGAACATTTTGTGCTGCCTCGTCACTGGTTAAACTTTAAGCTACTTTTTTTTGCATTTGTTTTATTGTTTTTATTGTGTGTTTTGCCTAAAATCAGCTGGGGATGTGAAAAGTGTATCGGTATCGATATTTGCTGATACGAGCTAAAACCAATTCAAAGTGACACCAACCGCTCCTCAAATGTGATTTCTGAACTAAGACTTTTTTTTTTAAAGAAAACCTCAAGCCAAAAAGTAGAATATTTCGATATTGCTACTATATATTAAGATACATTAAAAGATATCATAACATTGTAATGGTGTATATTAAAAAACACGCACTAAAACAAACACACAAATTGAACAATAAATAATTTTACTAGAAAATTGAAATACTCGTAGTATGTATAATAATAGATCCTCTTGTGAAAAAATAATTTCATCTGTAAAACTAAAAGTAAATCCATTGAAGCCACGCGCCAGTTCGAAGTGATTTGAAACTTTCTTTTCCTTACCGCTTAATTCCATTCCTTTGTCGCAAGCACTGAACTTGAACCCCATATCACTGGATTGGATATACGATTTACAACCATAAAAAACTTTGAATTAATGCAAAATATGTTTATTTTATAACTTTTTTAAAACAAAATATTCCATTTGATTCTTCCAATTCGATACTCCTAAAAATCAATCCACACGGACTTTTCGGTAACTTGACTTAAATTTATTGGCTTTAAAAATACACTGAAATTACAAAATCCAAATATGAGCACAGCTAAGTTTCTTAAAAATTAAGAAAGTCAACATCGGAGCGACGAAAAGTTGTATGATGATAAATTAATGATTTTACGATTATGTATTTCGTTTGATTTGAACAGTTGCGGATTTGGGCGGGAGCATTATCCTTTTTTCTTTCCGTCAACGAATCACGGGAAGGAGTACAAGAATTCAAAACTAAAGCATTACAAATAAAACACATCCATACAAGCGCAAAGCTGTGCCCGCCTACGTCACGTGGAAGCCCCACATTTGTTGCTACCGCCTACACAACGCGCTTAACCTCGAAGAAACGTTTCAGGTAGTAGACCTGGCCAATGGTCATCAGCACCAGCACCAGCGCCTCGAAGGTGGACCAGAGCACCACGCGCGAGTTGGTGCTTTCGTTGATGTCGCGATGGATCTTGTCACGCACCTGTAGTCAGAAGAGAAGACAGCATGCGTGTTAGCAATGATAAGCGTAACCGGGCGTATGGCTGCCACTTACGTGCATGTACTCCTGCTCGTGCTTGACGCTCGTCAGCGTGCCCGACAGCTCCTGTATCATGTCCTCCAGCTTGGTGTGTCCCACCTCCTCCTCGCCGGGCGCACCCGGTACACGATGCGGCGAGTCGCTCACTTCGATGGAGAACATCACCAGCTTCGGTGTCATGCTGCTGCGCTCATTGTTGAAGCACACCCTGTAGATGCCCGTCGCGGGCGCAGCGAAGGTGTACTTGCCCGACGACTCCTTCTCGCTTTCGTGTATGATGTGCTGGTCGGGCCCGGTTATTTTGATGTCGATGTCGAGGAAGCCGCCCTCGATCACCTCAAAAGTGATGCCTGAGTGACAAAAGCAGTGTTAGCGCAGTGCGCCGAATGTGCTGGGCTAGCTAGAAAACTCACCGAACTTGGTGCCGCCTTCCACCTTCTCGAAAAAGCACTCCTCATTGTGTGCGTCAACGGTGACGATAAACGCCTCGCCAGCGCGCAACAGCTGCAGCAACAGCAGCGCACATAGCGCTCCAAACAATTTCACATTCATTTTAGGTGCGCTGAACACAGATCCGTAGCGCAAAATTATGCTGAAATTCCGCAAATGTTGGCAATTATTAAAGGTTTTCTCCTGGCTCAAAGCCGAATTGCGGGCCACGTATATTAGCTCTTCACCACAGCTAGAAAAAGCAAAAAGCGACAATGCAAAACGTCAAAATGCGCTGCGGCTGGGAGTCGAGCCGATTGGCAGCACTGCTGCGAAGTCAGGCGGCTCTGTTCGTTTTGCGGCTAGAGATGAGAGCAAAATTGTAAGACGCTT
Source organism: Melieria crassipennis (assembly GCA_963668005.1). Taxonomy (NCBI): domain Eukaryota; kingdom Metazoa; phylum Arthropoda; class Insecta; order Diptera; family Ulidiidae; genus Melieria; species Melieria crassipennis. Next base: position 42,790,927 of record OY764962.1, read on the forward strand.
AAAGAATTCGCGTCAAAACTAAAAAACATATTTGGAAACTGTCAAGATAGGGAAGGGAGTGAGATCTAACTATGTAAATGATTACTATGGACATTGATAATTGTGGTTACTGGACGAATAGGGGCCATGCAATTTGTTAACCTTCAAAGGGTCACGTGGCGTCGCTGTACTTGATACATTGTTGATTCAAAATGTATAAACAATCATTGAACAAGTGCTCGTGTATTTATTGGTTTTGGAAGCTGTGGCGTGGCCGACGTCGATCGCTCGTCTGTGTTGAACTTAATGCCACAACCCAAATCGAAATCGCAAATTTTAATCGGGCACAATTTGCACACGACCCTAAACAAAATTTTGACACTATTGAAAGCGATAGAGCGCACTAAGAGTTACTATGTAAAACTATACAGACCAAAAGTTATTATCCCTCAAGCAAATATAAATATTAAAACAGAATAATTTTGTTATGAAATATTGTATTCCCTTATTTAATTATTCTAAAGTATTGCTATAACCAATTGAAACCATTCGCGTTTCTGACAATTATAACCGTCACCCATGACCCAATTCAGAACGAGATCTCTATTACGGTCTGTCAACTCATACTGCAGCTGCTGTAATCCCAGTTGGCATCAGCTGTCTTCCTGTCTTATCGTAGGGGCATGGAACTGGCGGACGCACATGCGCTTTAGTGTGTGGAACGCGATATGACATCCGCAGCATCCGTGCCACATGTAGCTGCCAAGTAGACAGCTTGTCAGCTGGAAAGTCTCCGTTGGCTGCACAACGCACAGATTAGCGCTCAACTTGGCCGTTCATCGGGCACATTCACTTGGCTGGCCTAACGTCCAGCCGCTGCCAGTCGTGTACATTCACCCAACTTTGCTGGACCAAAATTCGAACGCTGTACGGTAGAAAGCCACGGCGTGAACTCATTTTGAAGTGGTGGTGGCCAAGGCACACAGCACACAGCATCGAGCATAAAGCGGGCCAAAGCCAAAGTCAAATTCGCGATACACAGTAACGCACAGAGCGGAGCACAGGTGAAAAGTTGTAATGGAATTTATGGCACGGGACGCGCAAAGCGGAAAATGCGTGAGCGGACACGCCTCCTCGGCGCAAACATTACGCTGAGCTCGCGCTGAGCGTGGGGAGTCGTTCGAGGCGTTTATGCGTGCGAACGAAACGTGCATGTGTGCAGAATGTGCGCGAGTGTGAGTGCGAGAACGTGCGTGTGCGAAAACGTAAATCAAATAAACGGCTGTGAGATTTGAGCCGGAGAACCTGCAGAGCCCATAAAACCCTAAACCTAAAAAGTTTAAACGACACCGACACATGGACTTCGGTAGTAACTAAGGCAGCGGCAGACGCGTCAGTTGTGCCCATTTTGTGTCCAAGCGCCACACCAACGCGTCGTGGTGTGCAGGTGCTGGTGGATGCGAATGTCCGGTGTGTTGTTGCCGTCGTCGTTCGGTCTGCAACTCACTCGCTATCGCCGCCGCAGCGACAGACCCAACCTCAGTGCGCTGCGTAACTTTCAATGATTTGTGTTGGTGTAGTGTTTGTGACACCACCAACAAAACCACCACCGTCTCCCCCGCTGAGCCGCATGCAGCATTCGGCAGTCAGCACTCTGGCCGAAAGCGGAACAGTCAGATACAAACAAAATTGATTCCAATTGGTGACGATCAATTTACTCGGCTACTGCTGTTGTGGTTGTTGTTGTCGCGGCTGCATTAAATCGATGCCCAATCGAGACGTCTGCGGGCGGAGGTGCGGTAATTTATGGCGCTTCTAAATTACAACAAAACCAACGGAAGTGGTAATAAATTGTAACGACAGTGCGAATAAATTCAATGATGACAATTGTGCATGAATTGGGCACAGAAGTGAGGTTAAGTTGAATTTACAGCAACAGCAGAAAAACGCTAAAGCGTACAGAAGCTGTAGTTTGTGTACACTGAAGCAGCAAAGACAACAAAACGCTGTAGCAAAATGTGAAAAATAACCATGTAAAAAGAAACGAAAAGGAAGAATTGCAACGAGAAAGTTGAAGAGAAAAGCAAACGTAACCTAAAAATTTCGTGCTTTTTACTACTTCCGGTTGGTCTCCCCACTCGCTCTCGTGCTCTCTTACTCCTTCACATACATACACACATTCACGCAGTTATACGAGCGCACACATACGCGCTGACCGCAATCTACCCCACCACTTGTCGTGGTGCCTTTTCACGCTACGCTGCGTTCGCGTTCGCGTTCACGTTCGCGCGTGTGTGCAAGTTTGTGTGCCAGTGTGGCCGCTCCATTTAAATGCATGAATTTACAGTAACAAAAATGAAGCATTGTGTGCGAAAAATGGGCAAAAGTGCTTAAAAATGGTGAATGAAAATTAGTAAATTTGTGCGCGGAAACAATAGTCAGCAGCTGCAACAATACACCGACGCACACACATACATAGCTGACAAAAGAAAGCACAGACAGAAGAAGGAAACGGAGAAGAACGAACAAAAACAACAGTGCCACAAAATGAACCCACTGACATACCGAAACAATGAAGGCACCCATTGTGCGAATGTGAAATAAAAAACCGAGCACAGAAACGGATACGAAGAAGAAGAAGCAGCAGCAGCTGCAAAAAACGGCTTCAAGTAGGCAAAAAACATCAAAGACCGAAAAGAACAGGAAAAGGGCAAAAACTACAAAAAGTCACAGCTGCGGCCACTGAACGGCTAAAAGTAAAACAACACCTACGGCAGCAACAAAAATAAAAAATTACAACAACACCAACAAAAACTAAAACGGACTACAGCAACGTGAAGAAAAAGTTAATTACGTCCGCTTTGTCTGCGCGCGTGTGTGTATGTGCAACTTGGCGGTGGTGACTTTTGCTTTTTGCTGCGCATCCAGCCGCCAGCTGCCACCGCAAGCCCCTCGCAGAAACGCATTGCATTAGAGACAGAAAGCGCGCTGTCCGCCAACCGTTCGCCTTTCTTTGACCACCGTGGCGCAGTGCCAGTGTAGGCTCTCGCATCTTTGCTCGACAACGAGCACAACAACAACAACAATACCAAAAACATCAGCCAAAGGCAGCAGCGACTTTGGGGAATTGTGCACTTTGTCGGCTGTTCGACGTAAGACGCTTTTAGGCCTGAACGCGGCTTAGGTAAGTGTAAGCGAGGTAATCGTAAAAGCATCGCATACTTTTGGGAGCTGCTAGCCTGACTTTCTACGGAACTTTCATCGCTTTTTTCTCTCCATGCTTTTCATATGTGCCTTACAATTTAATAGCGATGGGCACAATTTCGGTTTCATGTGTGAGTGTGTGTGAGTGTGTGAGTGTGTATGTATTATTATATTTTGCATGCAAATTCTTTAAATTCACTGTCGTCCATTGGGGCGGAAAAATGTGATTTGCATGTTTGATGGCAAAAACGTGCATGGGTATGTAAATATTTGGCTTTTCCCACACAAATTAATATTTACTTTAGAATTCGATTTAAGGCTGAATAGCTTCGAATAGCAGTAAATATATGTTTTCTAAATTGTTAACATTATTTATATATTTTGATGAATGAAAACAGTTGACTTTTATTAAACTTTATTGAAGCAAAACACTTTTTTTTAGGTATTTTGAAAAACCACAACAGTTACGAGCAGGGGCGGATTCAGAAAAATATTTTGGGGAAGGGTTTCAAAAAGTAATTCTTTAATATTTCGATCGATCCTAATATTTCGGGGGGTTTCAACCCCCTAAAAGCCCCCCCATAAATCCGCCACTGGTTACGAGTATAAAAGCAAATAGTTCAAAACACACAAAGTTTGTTTAGTTAAAAATGCTTTTTGTTAAAGTTTCTAGTTGTTCTTTTTATAATCTTAGGTTAGGTTATGTTGCGAGGATTGTGCCCAGTATGGGCTTTCGCTCGGAGGCCCGAAAAGACTCATTCCGTGGGTCCCTTCATATCGGTGGAGGAATATGTCATTGGTTTTTGCACAAATTTCAGTCACTTAACCAATTCGATTTCTTGGTGAAGTTTAGCAGATCCAGTAGTTCCGCTAATGTTACGTCGATAAAAATAAGCAGCAATCTAGACCCCAAACGGCGTTCCAGTAGAGCGGCGTTCCAGTAGAGGTAGTGGCATAAGAAGTGTTCTACCGTCTCTGTTTTTTTTTTAACGACACAGATTCTGCAGACATCACTGAACAAGTGATGAAATTTTATGCAATGCAATTTAAGCAATGGGACAGCCGGCTACGACACAACGATAATATTAATTTTGTTTAATTTTTGGATAACACTGGCCACATGATGACGGTACATGCCACAATCGACCCTATAGTTCGAAAAATATTCAATATACTCTTACGTTCTCCTATCTAAACTAAGATACACCGTAAAGCCTGGATGGTGCACACAATTCTCTGTTTCATTGCTAGCGAGCTCGTTTTCAGCGATGTCACTCTGATCCGTAGTACGTAGGAGCAACATCTCCATCTCCAATTCTTTCACAATTAATAGAAGCCATATAAGACTTTTCTATAGTTGTAGTTTGATGTTTTTTAAGCGTGGATCTAAAAAAATTCTTAGATACGCAAGCCTGAGGAAAAGAGTCCGACCCCCGTATTTACATTCATTGGAAATAGTCGGTAAAGATGGCAGCCGTTCTTCGCGAGTTCTCTCCAAATGTGCCTTGATGGGTCTAGTGAAGAAGAACGCTTTCGAAAATCCAAAATGCCGAAGTTAGTGTGCAAATCCAGGCTTTTGAACAAAAGCCATTTAAAAATTAAATCTTTGCAAAATAATTACTTGAGAAATAAAAACAAAATATATATACATAAATATTTAAAAATTTATAAATAAATAAATCAACAATAAAAATTTCAAAAATAATCAGAAATCAAATATGTTTAACAAATTTATTTATTTAAAAGCTTTATAACTTTCGGTTCGACCGGTATTTTTCAGTTTTTCGAAAATTAAAATCGGAGAGAGTCAACTATGGGTTAAGAGTTTGTGTTGAGAAATCTGTATGAATTCATGAGCGAATTAATTGACTTCAAACTTGATGAAAGCACTTGAAATGAGAAATATTTTGAAAAGATTTTATAGTTTTTTTTATTCATCTCGGTGTCAACAATGGGTTAAGAGAGATGTGATTTATTAGATCCATTGACTTCAGAACTGTTTAATATAGAATAGAGTAAAAAATTGGTTAGGAATTTGTGTGGAGAAAGATTAATAATAATAATTTTAATAATTGACTGGCACGACAGCCCGCTTTCGCGAGACTAAGGCCTAGCTTCCCGCAACTACCCGTGTTGTGCGTGTGAATTTGTACGCGGGTTGAAGGGACCTACAGTTTAATGCCGGTTCCGAACGGCAGGTTGGGAGCTTTTTCATAAGCAATTTTTACTCTCAGAGGTTTGCCATTTCCAGCTGAGAGGACAGCCACCGAAAGAGAAAACGAGTTTTCCCGTTATTTTTTTTAGGTGTTATTACAGGCAGTATTTGAACCTGAGGTTGCTGCCTGCGACTCGCGGTCCAGCGCACTAACCAACTGAGCCACGGCGGCTGCCAGTGGAGAAAGATTACACTGTACAAAAAAAAAATAACAAGGTTCTGACAACGGATTCTGGTAGAGGGGGCAAAAAAAAATACGTGTATCAGCGTTTTGAAAGTTTACGTCTGAATTTTTTTTAGGGGGGGGTCAAAGTTTTCCCCTTTTTGCACATTCTTATGGTGAATCGGCATACGAAAACCATGTAACCTCACATTTAGGTATATGATGTGTTCAGGAATTTAATGTTAAATACTACGAAGAAAATTTTGTGGAGGATTTCAACCCTGTAGCTCCTATTTGTGTGGGTCAATTTGACCCTTTTTTCTAAAATGCAAAAATGTCCTGTAAAACAGGACTTTTTAAGGAAAAAATGTACCACGAAAATATTCGCCATAAAATTTTACTATAGGTCAGAATTAAGCCAAAACTGAGAATGTGTTTCAGTGTTTATTTCGTACTTATTCAAAATTTGTACTAAAATGTCCTACAAAACTTGATTTTTGAGGGTTAGTGTGTATGGGAAAAATTTTGAAATGTTGTCACCGTACAAAAGAAAGCTCTAGATATAATATATATAAATAGAAAAATGAGAACAATTTTGGGTATTTAAGGTTTTCATTATATTTTTCGTTTAGCTCTTGGAAATTCCACACCGTTATCAAATAATGTTCAGTATACATCAGCTGTAACCCTCAAAAATCAAGTTTTGTAGGACATTTTAGTACCAATTTTGAATAAGTACGAAATAAACACTTAAACACATTTTCATTTTGTGTTTAATCTTGGGGTTCAAGTTAATTTCTGAGCTTTGGTGTATTCAGAGATCTATAGTTGAATTTTATGGCGAATATTTTCGTGGTACAATTTTTCCTTAAAAAGTCCTGTTTTACAGGACATTTTTGGCATTTTAGAAAAAAAGGGTCAAATTGACCCATAAAATAGTAGCTACAGGGTTAAAATGTTCCACAAAAATATTCTTCGTAGTATTTTACATCAAATTGCTGAACCCATCATATACCTAAAATTTAACGTTACATGGTTTTCGTACGCCGATTCACCATAAGAATGTGCAAAAGGGGGAAAACTTTGACCCCCCCTAAAAAAAAATTCAGATGTAAACTTTCAAAATGCCGATACATGTATATTTTTGTTGGCCCCCTCTACCAGCATCCGTTGTCAGAACCTTGTTATTTAAAAAAAAATTTGATTTTGTTGTTCAGTGTTATTTTAATGAGATCATGAAATTTTTGTTATTTCATAGCCTCGAAACACTATGCGATTGTCTAAATTTATTTAGAAGTGTTAAAACAGCTTTCAAGCGATATCAAATATATATTACATTTCGTGTTCATTGGCATTTCCACCCCACATTCATGTCTAATATTGTTATTTATTTATTTATTTATTTAGTTTTGATTAGCCAATGAATACAATAAAAATTCTTAAAGGCTACGTTGAACACATTTTAAATGGACATTGTACATACGAAAGAATTAAGGAAAATAAAAGTGAAGCTACATATAAAAAAATTTTAACGAATACATACATTATATCTCTATATCAGTTCCTATCTTTATTTTCCAGCTGTTTATGATCTCACTATACACACGATGTTGTTGCTATCATTGCTTCACTCATATTCAAGTCTGTTGCTCTTCAAACACAGTTGTTGAAATAGATAAAATTGACGAAGTATTATTCAAATAAATGAATGAATGCCAATGACAAAAAAATATTTATCAACAATTTATTTTATGTTTAAGATAAGTTTTCTTCATGATAAAGTAATATTGCAAACTGTAAACTGAATAATGCAAAATATTAGGATTTGAGCAAACATCTGATTAAATACCAAAATTACTAGTGCATTCATAATTCATAGTTTTTGGAAAATAAATTTGCATATTTTTTGTTCAAATATGTCCATAGGCGTCATTCATTCTGCGTGTGTGACATTCCTATTAAACTACTATATATCTTAGAACTTAAACTAGGAAAGTCAAAAGCTTCTAAAAGCAGCAACGTTTGCTTATAAATCTATGTAATGATTTTTGAAATTCTGCCAAAACATGAAGAGTGAAATTGTCGGAGTGTAATTGAATTTTATTTGCTGCCGAAATAATTCAAAAAATCCAGTCAATCTTGTGCAAACACTTCGCTGCAAAATTCAACAGTCAATCAAGAGAAAACTTCCATTTTGTGCAATAAATAAAAACACAATAAAACCCCAGTGCACGTCATGCACACTCGGATCGTGGAGTGAGTGATGTGGCGTGCGTGCATGTGTGAGTGCGAGGAAAGGGGAACTGGCGCTTGCTACTGGTAGGTGAAATAATGCCAACGAGCGCCGCAGCCGGACAGTGTTTGCGAGTAAAATAATCAATCTTCATGACGGCGGCAACATAGTGTCAAGCGAGCAGCAAGCTAGAAAATGTTTGTGTGGCCTCTGCGAGCAGGTGTTAATGGAATAATGCCGTACAAGCGCAAAAGGAAATGCTGGCCAAAAAAAAAAATCATAAATTATGCTGCAAAAACACAAAAACCTGTACCTATGTTAATCAATGCAGAATTTGATGAATGCTTGAAGTGGCAATGACAAACTGGCGGCAACAGAAACTTGCAAGAGCGACTTTAGTGGTGTTTCTATTTAAATGAGTTGGTTAGTATTTAAGTTGATGCAACATTCAATATTGTTTCTACAAACTTTGCGGTAAGCAGTTAAATAAATGAAAGAATTGCACATTTTCGTTGAAATTTGGTCGTTTACGCATAAAAGGTGTAAATATTGAATGCTTAATATTCAAATTAGATGTCGCATTCTGAAATGGAAATAAACATTTCATCGGTTATGTTTTGTGGTTTTCGCTTCTTACATGAACACGCAGAGCTGTGGCCGTGTATTTGATTTTTTAATCCTAAATATTTGTATAAGTTGAGATAGCAAAGATCTTTGACCAGGTGGCCAAGTCCTAACCTTCCAGCCAAGGATGCAATGAGCAGTGATAACATTGACAACAACTCTTAGTTCACACCTTTTGAGGTTAAGTAGACTTACTTCCTTTAGTAGAGTGCACCTCCGCTCTTATTTTGGCCAGAATTGTTATTCTGTCTTGCATGTCTCTGAGTCCAGCTGTACGTTTTTGACTGCCTTTATCGTCAACTAGTCTTGAGGGGAATCAGTAGCGCACACAGGGTTTCATTTTGGGGGGCGGGGCTTGCACACAATTTTTGAGGCAAATGCCATTTGGAATCATATATGTCACCCAAAATTATTGTAACAAGCAGATTTTTGGCGAAAAATCAGCTCGCGTGCGCCACTGACTTGAATACCCAAGCCGGCGAATTTTGAGGACATCTCCTTAGTTGTGTTGTGTCAGGCAAGTTCGGCTGAATAGGCATACTTATGTATGTATAAGACATGGACCTGCACAATTTGGCATGGGCCCTTTGGGTTCCGGGTCCAAAGAGATTATTGGATCATATAATGAGGAAAGAATCGAGATAAACTGTCGCGTCCATGAAGGAAACACTATAGATCCCTTAATATCTCTCAGTAATAATAATAATAATAATAAAACATGGAGAAACCACTTCCCTTTACTTGAATTCTATATACATTTTTTCATATCGGTCTTCAGCCGAATACTAAAATATTTTGTACAATTTTTAATAAAATTACAAAGTAATGAAAATCAACAAAAATTTAAAACGCTTTGTAATGCAAATATGTACATAGAATGAAAAGAAAAACTGCAAATCATATCGTTCGTGATATGACGCACAGTGTTTCGACTTCATACAAAATTGGGGCAAAAATAGGAGTGCTCTAAATTCGCTGAAAATCTGAAATCTGAATTATTTGGGGCTACTGACTTAAAAAATGATGTTTGTTTTCCAAAAAAAATATAGTTTAAAAAAAAATCGAATATATATAACCAAGTATGCCATCACCACCGAGCCCAAACCGCTGAAACTATAATGATCAAATTTGGTCAATAGTTGTATTTTAAAAAGTCAACCAAAAGAAGCGATTTTAAAAAATTCGACTTTGACAGGCCGGAAACGGGGTGGTGAAGCTTGTATAGACGGATATTGTTTTTTGGTCGGATTGTTTTAGAATTTTGTATATATATACTTAAAGAAAAATAACGAAATACGTATTTCAGCGTTTTTCTATCTTCGACCTTTAAAGGGAAGGAAAAGGAAAGAGGGCGATGAAGTTGCTTGAAAGAAAGCTTTTTTGTTTTTATTTCCGTAGAACTTAACATAGAGATGACTCAGCTATGGAGATGCAATGCTATAGTAAAATTTCCAGGATGAAAGAAAATAATTGTCATTTTTCAAAAAGTTCAGTTTATTTAGTTTCATCAAGAATGATGTTTTTAATCCCACACAAACAGTTAAATTGAAATACAACTATTTTACAAATAGTTTTCTCCCATAGTTTTCTTCTTTATTGTAAACAAGTGTAAATAATGCAACGTAATTTTAACAAAATTGCGTTCCTTAACTTTCCTTCTTATTCTCAGAAAATATTAGCATTAAATCACATTTTAACAAAAAATTTCATAATAATGAAAACAAAAGTAGCATAATATTGTTACGAAAATGACGTTTCTAAGTTCGTATACTGGATTGTGCTTGAAAATAAAACTACTTCAGTTATTCAGCGCAAACGCAGACAAAAATCAACAATCACTTTATTTACAATTTTACACTTGTTACTACTTTACTACTACTATTGCATGTTTCCCCTTTGCTTGCTCAACTAAGACTCTCCTTGTTGCGCCGCGCAGCGCTGCTTATATACCAGTTTTCTTATCGCGCCGAAGTTTCTTGCAACTTCCAATTGGAACACGCTCGACCATTCTCGCACAGTTCGCGAACCATCCTTGCCATATCGGAGTAACACCAAGCGAATTATACCAAATTCGCCGTACTTGAAAGTAAATGCCTAAAAGTATGCTTGGAAAAGCGTTCGTGCATAGACAAGCATTCAGCACATTGCTTCTTCGCAACACTGCCCACCACTTAGACTTGTTCGTCCCGAACAAGTACCGAGGCTCCGCCGGAGTAAGACGCCAAGCGCTCCAAATGGACTACTTTAAGCCTAGCGTTTCTGTTGCAGCAGCGTTGAACTCTGTACACCACGTCATTAATCTTTGTCACGACTTTGTACGGTCCTTCCCATGATGTTTGAACTTTTGGAGACAAACCTTCCTTCCACTGCGGGTTGTTGAGCATTACCAGAGCGCCTTCCTTAAACCCTTCTGAGTTAGCCCGTAGACCATAGCTGGCGTTTAACCTGTTTCCGACTAGTTGAGTGCGGCTCCGCGATCTTCTCATCGGCCCTTTCGCAGCCGAACACAGATCACAGCCTCTTATCCACTCGGCGACAGACCCCTGGCATCCCACCCAATAGAACCGTCTTCTTATCTTGGCGACAGTTTTTGCGATGCCTAGGTGCCCTCCACTGGAGTCGTTATGGTTTGCTTTGATGACATCGTCGATCCGACCTTTCGGGACCACTATTAGGGATTTTCTGGTCCTGCTATCCCTGCTCTCCCACTCGCGGTATAGGCAGCCGTCGTTCAGACGTAGACTTTGCCATTGCGCCCAGTAAGCCTTCGCGATCGGGCTCTCACCAGCCATCTCCTGCCAGTCCGGCCGTACTCTCCGCGCTTTGCCTTTGATGATCTTTGCGAGATCCGTATCCTCGCGCTGGTCCTTCTGTAGCCTTCCCGCAGGCCAATCTTCCTCTTGTAGAACTCTTACCGACCGAACATCCACAATTTGTCCCTTGTTTCCGGCTTGCGAATCATGCCTGCGCTGGGTTTTGCAAGAATGATGTGTCAGAGCGTCAGCACGTCTTGGCGACGTCTGTTGTCCGGAACGCTTTCCCCGCAGATGGCAGTCTCGTGATATGTGGCCTTGCTTGCCACATCGCCAGCAACTGACTCTAGATGAAACAGCCCGCGGCCTCGCTGGTGCCTCTGAGCTCACTGTCTGGCTTTGCGTGACACGACCAGATTGGGCTCGGCTCCTTTCCGCAGATGAATGTCGAATACTTCCCCTCCAGACCACCTCATACGTCAATGCGCTTGTCACCGTCTCACGGAATGTCGGCTTCATCATCATCAATGTACTGCGACGTGTCTCCGGGTCATGAAGACCTTCAATAAACGCCTCAATCTTCAGCCTTTCCAAACCGTCTATGCTGAATTCTGGGTAGGACAGTGGTACCAGCCGCTCGATATCTGCCGCATACGTCTGCAGCGCCTCGTTGGCTCTCTGTCTACGGCTCTTCAGCTCGCAATAATACAGCATTTTGTTGTGCTCGTCACTGTATCTGGCTGCCAGTGCCCTTATGACGGTGTCGTAATCACCTCTCAAACCTTCCGGAACGGTTTTTATTACCTCAGCCGCAGAACCTCTTAGAGCCAGTATCAGCCTCCGACCTTTCCTAACATCGGTCCACTGACTCTCCAAAGCAGCCATATCGAATTGTAGTTTGAATGTGTCGAACGACGTAGTACCATCATAAGTAGGCACTTCTATGGCAAAACTTTCCTCAACTGGCTGCACTCTTGCTCGTAGCTGTACCTCTCTAAGTCGTTCGTCGATCTTTCTGTGCATCGAATCTTCCAGACTGTCAACTCGTTTGTTTAAGGACTCATCCAGGTCGTCAACTCGTCTGTTCAGAGCATCATCCAGGCCGTCGACTCGTTTATCCAAGTGCTCCACTTGAGCTCCCAGGTGCTCCACCTTCACATCGAGCTTGTTGGAGATTTCTTCCATTCGCTCTGCCACTTCTCGGTTTGCCGTTTCGACTTTTGCCGAAATTTCCTGATTTGTAGTTTCCATTTTAGCTGCCATTTCTCGATTCGCCGTTTCAATTTGCGCCGACATGCCTTTAAGTGCAGCCATTAGCTGGCTCATGTCCAATGCTTGTGGTGGCGCAGCCGCTGCAGCCGTACTTTGCATCGTCGCAGCACCAGCAGGCGATTCCTCCACCTTGGCCGACGCCTCTTGCTCCTGCGTTCCGAACTCGTGTGCGGCCCAATCGATGCCTCGTGATTCACACGCCTCTCGCAAGCGCAGCTGCAACTCCACCTTTCCGCCAGCAGTCGGCAAATTCCAGGCGGCCAGCTCCTTCTTCAGCTGCTCTACCTTCAGTTGCTCGAGTTTAACCATGTCTGCGTTTTACAATTTTAATTTATTTCCAGTAGCACAATCCCACTTCTGACACCAAATGTTACGAAAATGACGTTTCTAAGTTCGTATACTGGATTGTGCTTGAAAATAAAACTACTTCAGTTATTCAGCGCAAACGCAGACAAAAATCAACAATCACTTTATTTACAATTTTACACTTGTTACTACTTTACTACTACTATTGCATGTTTCCCCTTTGCTTGCTCAACTAAGACTCTCCTTGTTGCGCCGCGCAGCGCTGCTTATATACCAGTTTTCTTATCGCGCCGAAGTTTCTTGCAACTTCCAATTGGAACACGCTCGACCATTCTCGCACAGTTCGCGAACCATCCTTGCCATATCGGAGTAACACCAAGCGAATTATACCAAATTCGCCGTACTTGAAAGTAAATGCCTAAAAGTATGCTTGGAAAAGCGTTCGTGCATAGACAAGCATTCAGCACATTGCTTCTTCGCAACAATATGGCTCTAAACGGGTTAAACGGGTAAGCAAAATCCATTTTTTTATAAAACGTTAATAATTTCTGACATTGACTTTGTTACTATAGAAATTTTCATATCTTATGAAAGACTTCCGTATGCCAACTCTGCCTTTAGTGGGCGAACCATACCCATTTTTAATAGCGACTGTGCTACTATACTATTTCTTTGCATTTACATCACTTTTTGGGCGTTACAAGCTTCGTACCAAAGTGAATGTACCGGTGGGCACCCAACGTAGGGTACAAAAATCCAATTTTTTCAGTTAGAGTAGTTTACAAAAATTCTATTATTTTCCAAGATCGCAGGAAATCGCAGAATTTTTTTATTGATCCAAAAGAAGAAAGTCCATTCTATAGAATTACGTAAAAAAGTAGGTGTAATAATGCGCAATTCGACATTTGCGATTTACAAAAATATATAGTTTTTATAGTTTTTAATAAAAAAAAATGGGTTGTTTAAATAACGTACAACCCCGTTCTTATTTAACTTTTTTTTCAAAATAGCTCATGATATGATTTTTTGGACTCTTATACTACATGGGCTGAAAAGTCTTTGGCCTGACATAGAGATGGCGCCAAAAATTAAGAATTATTGTGTTGTACATGGAAAACCATCCTTAACTTAGATTCTGTCAAAGTTTCATGAAATTTGGTTGACTCGTTTTCAAGTTATTGCTTTCGAAGTGACGCTACCTCTGAATTTTTGTAAACAATGGAAAAAAGTGAATTTCGTGTTTTGATAAAAAAATTGCTATTTGATGGGCAAAAATACAGTGGAAACAAAAGCATGGCTTGATAAATGTTTTTGTTTCCACTGTATTTTTGCCCATCAAATAGCAATTTTTTTATCAAAACACGAAATTCACTTTTTTCCATTGTTTACAAAAATTCAGAGGTAGCGTCACTTCGAAAGCAATAACTTGAAAACGAGTCAACCAAATGTCATGAAACTTTGACAGAATCTAAGTTAAGGATGGTTTTCCATGTACAACACAATAATTCTTAATTTTTGGCGCCATCTCTATGTCAGGCTAAAGACTTTTCAGCCCATGTAGTAAGTGCATAGCAGTAAAATTTTTTCCGATTGAACCGAAAATAGTGTTTTGGTTACGTTTTGAATTGTTGACGCTCAAAACTGCATTTTATCATAAAACAAATTTTCTAGATTTTGATCAACTTGTAAATGCTATAACTCTCTCAAAATTTACCCGATTAAAAATAATTTGAGATCTTGCTTAATGAAAGTATTATCTTTCAAATGACACCAATTTCTTTAAAATCGGTGACATACAATTTTTTTATTTTTGTCCCACTTCGGATCACTGTGATGACGTTTCGGTTTCGTAATCGGGTTTATAGAACACCAGATGGCGCCTGTTGAATTTCCGATATTGAGATAATGTTGCCACATTTCGCCCACACACACAATTCGCACAAAATGATTTTTATTTAATTTTTTTTATGAAACTGCGCGAGCGCCAAAGAAATAAAGTGAAAATGGCCGTTTGGGCGGTGCCGAATTCGGCGACTGGAGCGGATCCGGCGAGTGCATGTCATGCTCAAATTAGATTTTGCATATGCAATAAGCCGCGCCAACAACAGCAGCAACAAACGGCGAACAAGAACGAAAACAAGCGGTGCAGACGACAGCAATAACACAGCGCCACGACAATTGGCTTGTTTGGCGTATTTAAATTGGCAGGCAGTGCTACCCGGACGACGACGACAAGCCGCGTCGCGACCGTGTCAGGTGCGCTGATTATGCAAACTTTGGCTTTGCTGCGCACTCAGCTCAGCTCAGCGCGGCTCATTGCCTCATTGTCGACGGGTGGCAGCGCAGCTCGCGGCAATTTGTGTGCGCCGCTATTGACAGCTGATGCGGCCGACATGCAGCGCGCGTCTTGTTGGCTTTCGTTGCGCTTTGCCTTTTGCGTATTTTTGGCCCTTAAAACGTTCTATACGAATTCAACTACGCACGGCGGCTGCTGCTGGTGCCCATCCGGCACCGACGGTCGGGGAGATGAGGTGCATCAACTTGGCTAATGCCAGCAACTTTCATTGTGAAGTGTGTGTGGGTGGGGCACAAAAAATGGCTCACAGAGGAATTGAAAATTGCCGTTGCGCATGCTAAACATATAAGGCAAAAACAACAACAGTGAGCGGACAGTGGGAGGGGACAGTGGCGGCAGCGTATGCACACATGACAAAAATAAAATTAAATGCAAATTACCTTCAAGCAGCCATGTGTGGTGGTAAGAGGAAAGTGCCAGTAATAAAAATAAAAATAACAATGAAAATAAATAAATAGAGCATAGAAGGCAATTTCGATATGTTTATTTATGCCACCGCTGCCACTCACCGAAGCGTTATAGCCCAGTGAGGAAATTCGAAAGTCGACTAGAATTGTGGTGATGCAGTAATTCGATAACTTGTGAGACAATAACTGAAAAATAAATATTACTTAAATGTTTGTGCTTCTAAAATTTTGAAATCAATGATTGAATTCAAGTGGCTGGAACAAGTAAATAGTAGGATCGAATAGTTTTAGAATCTTATTAAATAGTTAAATTAAATTGTTAAATCAAACTGTTGAGAAAAACTGAAAGACATTTAAGCTGCTTGGTCACATAAAAGCCTAGCAGAAGAGAGCGGACCAATTAAGTTAGCTAAGGTTGTTCTAATCAAATCACAAACCAGGGAGTTGAGTTAGATTAGAGTGGCAACTAACAACAGCTAACTTAAGCCAGAAACTAGGGCTTTACTAGTTTGAATTTTTAACTCCAGTTAACTCCAGAATCACTCCTGAGGTATCACAATGGTCCGGGGCTGCCTCTGATACCTAACTACCCGACATGGCAATAAAATTGGTAGCGCTTCTACTCAGCGTTTTCTCATTTTATGGCCTTATAAACTCTTCAAGGAGCCTTAATTGCATATATCTTCAACAGTTTGTTCAAAGGGGCAGTGCTTTATCTGATCCCTTATTTCTTGTTGTTTTTGTCATCTAACTGCTTCGTCGGAAAGATTCTTTGTTCGTTTTAAAGTTTGCTTACGAAACCCTATATTTCTTTGCCTATATTTCTTTCTTCTTTACCGGATCAAATAATGACATAATTTTAACACTAAAGTTCTTTGTTTCTCTTCATCATCTTATTTCGACTTTTAAGGGGGTCAATACGTGTAAATTTACAAAATTTTCAAAATTTTTTTTTGTGAAATAGACTCCAGGGGATCTTAAGAATATCCCCCTCAAGTGGTTTTTAATTCTGATGACCCGTTCCCCTGCAGCAGCGCTTTATTGATGGTCAATTCGTTCCGCATGATATCGGTAACGCAAAGTTTAAACCGAATTATTTCGAAACACTGGTTTTTGATTATGGAAGTAGAATATCTCGGCAAGTTTTAGCCCCACTGATCTAAAATTTGGGCAGCAACTTTTTGAAACATATAACTTCTAAAGTAACTAAAAATTTCATTGTTTTTGACGAAATCAGCGGCGCCATTTTCGGGAAATTAAGAAAAAAAAGGTATTTTTTTTCGGTTGGAGCGTATTTTTGTATTTTCGAGAAAATATTTTTTTGTTAGATACTTTGGAAGGTACATATACTTTCTCATAATAACTAATGGCAATATTTTTTCAGATGATTTTTGGGGCGCCGGCACAACTTCTGCTAGAATTTGGGCCCAACATTGGACCACCACCACCGCCGCACGCCAAAAAAAAAAAATTTTTCTTTGTACATTGCATTAATTTTTTCCGGCGTATGCGCGATTCCAAAAATATACCGTTTACACGTATTGACCCCCTTAAGAAATGAAAACCTAACGCTGTACTTCCCGTTCTTCCAAACAAGCAACAATCAAACTTACCTAATGGGTTCTGCCCCAATCTATCACCCGTTGAATAAAAAGGGTTTTCATTATGTCTCTGTGATCCTCGGAGCCAAAGAAACAATCGTTTTGCTTGTTTATGAAGGCGAACAGATGAAATGTGATGTAATCTAAAAGTTTTCCTACCAGTTTTGTTGTAAACTTTCACAATTTTAATACGTTGTGCAAGTGTTAATTGGTGAATATCTGAAGACCTTCTAGTATTTACTTTAGTTAAAAAATTTTGCTAAATTTAAGATGACATCTCTTGTGTCACACCCCTACATTGTTATAAAAACATGTATAAGTATTGAAGTATAAAATGAAGTTGTGTATTTTGAAATTACTCATTTCTATTATTTTTCTATTCTTTACCAAATTTCCATTTTCGTACGAAGCCTCAACGCGCGTTACAGTGTCGCGCTTTTGCTAATCTGCGCTAATTAATCGATTGACAACCAGCGTAATCGCTTTTGGAAGTGATTAGGCGGTGCACATTTCGAGACCCCGTCACGCCAGCTTTGCATATTTTATGCGATTATTTTCTACTGTGATGTGTTGCTGGCAATTTTTGCTGGGATATTTGGGTCCACAGGTATTAAGGGAAAAGCCGCTATCAGCGCGTCAAACGGTATCACTAACGCAATTGCCAGGCACGCGCGCGCATTTAAATTAATGCGCCCCCAAAGTCAGAGTGTGATTTTGTTTTGTTTTTCTTTGTCGGCATTGTTGTGTGTGTTCTATGCGAAGTCGGCTGCCTGCGCAACCGAGAGGGGCGGGCCGACGAATTGCTTGCAGCAGGTTGGGTTTTATATATTAATGTAATTTTTTCCAGTTAAGTATGCGATTTATGGAAAATTCTGGTTGTAATGCAGTTTTCGTGTGTTGTTGTTTGCTCCAAGTATTGAAATTAACCTCTTGTGGCGCTGTTCGAATTGAAATTTCAATGCAAAATTTTTTAGAAAGTCCCAAAATATGAGAATTTTATCTGTCTTTCATTCCCTGCAGCGAGGCGTTGGGATTAAAATGTCTCTTGAATGTGTGTGTGCAGTACATGTGTGTGTGTGTTCGGATACCTTTATGAGTCGGTTATTGCTTACTAACTTATTCCACCTGCCGCTCTTGGTGCCCGCAGTCGAACCCGGCTCAGCGTTTCGGCAACGCTCTCGTCACACGCGTTGTTGCCTTGTAACCTTTCGGTTGCATTTCGGCCGCTCGGGAGAGCTGCCAGGCCTTGTGGGGCGCACACACACACATACACATTCCTACAGTGGCTGCTGCTTGGGGCGATATTGCTGCTGCTGTTTCTGCAACTGCTGCTGTCTGCCATGGAGCGGGAGGAAGGGTGCCCGATTGCGATAACGACAAAAGCCATAAATTTTTATATTTGCAACATATCCGACCGTTATTGTTGCTACATTACGTAAAAATACATACGTGTCGAGGTGGGCCGAGCACATCGCACCGTCTTCTGCCTTGCCTCAGCTGATGCGATTCGTGCGCCGCACCACACCGCCCCCGAACGGCAACTGCTACTTACATTAGTGTTGCTGGCTGACTTATATTGTTGTGTTGGAATGTTGGATGTGTAGCATCGTAACAACGCACTTAATGCGGTTAATTTAATAGCACCGGAAGAAACGTAAAGCAGCGAAGGAAATTCACAGAAAGTGCCACAAAGCCATGCATGCATCCGTACTTATAAAAATATAAATGTGTTTCATACAGGGTGTGTGTGCATTTGATGTTGAAACTTTGATGCTAAGTTGAGTGATTTCTTCAATGAGAGAAGACGTGTCACACTATTTTGATTAGGTTTTTAGTGTCTGCCAGCGTCATTTGTACAATTTTTCATTTGAACTGTAGAATTTCGTTAGTTACACACTTGAGATCGCCAAGGACCCAATAGGGTCTACCCGTGACCTTACTCTCAGCTAGTACAAGTTCAACTTTAAATTTACTTAAGGGGGTCAATACGTGTAAACGGTATATTTTTGGAATCGCGCATACGCCGAAAAAATTAATGCAATGTACAATTTTTTTTTCATTCTTTTATTAAAAGGTAGCAGTGCAAGAAACAAATTTTTTTTTTTTGGCTTGCTCAAAATGGCGGTGGTGGTCCAACGTTGGGCCCAAATTCTAGTAGAAGTTGTGCCGGCGCCTCAGAAATATATTTACCTTCTAAACGAACTAACAAAAAAAAATATTTTCTCGAAAATACAAAAATACGCTCCAGCCGAAAAAAATTACCCTTTTTTTTCTTAATTTCCCGAAAATGGCGCCGCGGATTTCGCCAAAAAAATTAAATTTTTAGTTAGTTTAAAAGTTCTATTTTTCAAAAACTTGCTGCCCAAATTTTAGATCAGTGGGACTAAAACTTGCCGAGATCTACTTCCATAATCAAAAACCAGTGTTTCGAAATAATTCGGTTTAAACTTTGCGTTACCGATATCATGCGCAACGAATTGACCATCAATAAAGCGCTGCTGCAGGGGAACGGGCCATCAGAATTAAAAACCACTTGAGGGGGATATTCTTAAGACCTCTTGGAGTCTATTTCACAAAAAAATATTTTTTGAAAATTTTGTAAATTTACACGTAACTAATTTACCCTTAACTCATGTCAAATCAATTCAGTTAAATGTAATTCAACTCTACTCAAGTCAATTCTCAGATCAACTCAGTTCAATTCAATTCAATTTAACTCAATTTAATTCACTACCATCCAATTCCTGTCTACTGGTCTGGTCAACTCAACTTAATTGAAGTTAACGGAAATGAGTGGAACTCAACTTGACCTGACTTAAGTCCAGGACAAATTAATTTAGCTGAAACAATCTTAATTTAACTAAACTCAGCCTTATTAAACTCAAGTCAACTTAATTCAATTCAAATTCAAAGTGAAATTAAACTTCAACTTCAAATTCAAATTCAATGTAATTCAGTTCAATTCAGCTCAATTCAATTCAATTCTATTCAACTCAGCTAAATTCAATTCAATTTAACTCAACTCATATCCATATTCAAGTAAGTTTAAATAAATTTAATTAAATTCGAATAAATTCAATTCAATTCACGCTGCTCTATTCATATTAATTGAAGTGAACTAATATTAACCTTTTCCGGAAATTTTAACGATATATCGTACCATTTTTTTGACGATTTTTTATTAGACAGCGAACGCACTTTTTATGCAACAGCTTTTTAATTTTCATTAAGTAGGCTGCGTTGTATCATTCTGTTTAAAAATATAAATCATAATAGCTGTGGCTACACAGTATGAGTGCGTTTTGTAAGCAGCTTTTTGCAAGAATTTGAAAAACCAGCAAATGACGGTACTTCTGCGTAGGAATTTTTAAATATGTAATACTTTTTGGTACCAAAAAACGAAACAATTTCAAAGTTTGAATCTTAGTTGGTTTATAGAACTTACTAAATTTAACATGTTTTGCGTCGAAATATTTTTCCCGAATCTTTAAAAATATTTTACGATATATCGTACAAATGACCACAAGGGTTGCAAAGCTTTGTACGATATATCGTACAAATAGAAGGCAAAGGTTGCAAGTTGTGTATGCATTTTTTTAAGTTATGAGTTGGGTAGCAGAATTTTTCCATTTGCTTGAATGCCACGCCCATCAGTATGACTAAACAAATTCAACTAGGCGGCAAAATTTCGATTAAAAATAAGAATTACTAGGCGATTTTGTGTTTTACTGGCCTGACACGGGCTATGTAAGGTTAGACATACGTACTTGCCACTCCCACTACGATAAAAGGAATCGGCTATATTCAGTATCTTTCTGTAAAACTGTACGAATTTTAATTGATTCTGTGTTTTATTGAGAAAAGGGCTTTGCAGCAACAACAACGGTTATATAAGGCCGAATAAATGTGAATCAATTGTTTATATATATAATTGTTTATATATATAATTTTAAATGAAATCACGTTTTGATTTTTTGTTGTTATAATTTATGTTTTCTATTAAAAAAATGAATGAATTGTTCATAAAACTTAAAAACCCGAAACCAAAAATTCATGAATTTTTACTCTTTTGCGGACCATTGTACGATATATCGTACAAAATTGATGAAGCTGAAATTCTCAACCAGAATTACTTTTTTGAAATTTGTTTGTATTTTATTGCTAAAATGTTCAATAAGAGTCAATATTTTGAAAGAACAATTTTTATCTCAAGAACTGTGGAAATTGACCGGAAAGGGTTAATTCAACTCGAATTCAACTTATCTGTTGGAATGCTTTTGTAAAGAAAAAAATTACATTTCACTTGACACACCCTGTTTGTATATCTATTGTGTGTACATGTGTTTGTATGTTGTGTGTCTGTGTATGTGTGTGCGTGGGCAAAACTTATTTATGCCAAACTTTTGTCAATAAAATTAAATTTATTAATTTTCTCCACCAACACTGGCGACATCCTGACAGCCGGCCGCACTGGAGTACCGGTGCGACATTCCACCGGCATTACCGTAAATCGCAATGCAATCCTTATAAATCGTCTGTATGCGCCATAAAAAAAAGTCAAAATCGCAGCCAGTACAAAGTTTAACACTTATATTATTATTGTTGTTGTTGTTATTTTGGATATTTACATTATTGTCGTTGTTGTTGTTGCATGTTTTTCGGCACTTTGAATGGGGCGCGCGTGTTTTTGTGGCTCAATCATAAAAAATCATTGAAACCGAGCCAGCGCAACGAAACATTGAACAACAACAACACTTTGCCGAACAAGTGCCAAACATAATACTAACAACACTGATATAAGCAATAACAACAACAACAACAATAACAATCATACTTATAATGATGCCATTGTTGTTAATAAGCTCGCGAAGCGCATCAGTTGCCAGCGTCAGTGATGCGCTCTCGGCGTGTCCTATTGAAGTGCTTCGCTTTTGTCACATCGGTCCCACTGTGCACCCCTGAGTGTTGAAACGTGCACAGTCCGCATACAGGGTGGTGGCATTGTGAGCTTATTTGCGCGCTGGATAACTGTCATGTCGGTGCTGCCGAGCTGTCAAATTACAATGGCGCATAAATGTCAAAATAAAAAATGGCGCACATTTTAAATCACTAAGCCGCGCGTCACTCACGCCCTCTTCGCGCTGCTCCTCTCTCTTTGGCTGTGTCATTGAAAAACAAAATTAACACGAAGTCACCCTGTGGCGTGACTGCATGGAATGAATGAGCGTTCGCGTTGCGGTGCGCTTCGCTGGTGTCTGCTGCTGCTGCTGTTGTTGTTGTTGTTGTTGCAGGCACGCTGTCAAAGACAATTTCAATGCGGCTGCACACGTACGGCGGCAAATTTATGTAGTGGCTGTCTGTGTGTTGGTGTGCGGCGCATATTAATGAACATTTTTTGCATTTTTGGCAGCGGCGCGCGATTCATGGCGAAAGTTTTCGCATCCAATTGGCGTGTGGTGTCAAGTGTGCGAGTGTATGTGTCTGTGTGTGTGGACTGTTGGGCGTGTGAACGCGAAAACATGTGTAAATTAACCTTGGCGTGCTGCTGTTCCAATCATTCAATATTTTTGAAGCAATATTTCTTTCAGCACGTAAATCTTTTGATGTTATATTTTTTTACAAATGGCCGACGTGCGGTGCAAAAATGCATTAAAGCCAACTTGTGGCGCATTTCTGAAGCGCTTCATGCGTTTGAGGTGCATTAACTCAATAAGTCATCGAGCATGCAGCATACAATGCAACTCGACAATAAAGCTTTATAGAGAAATATTAATTTATGCGCGTAATTAATCACTGCAACTATTGCATTTATAAGTTTCTAGCTATTAATTTGGACACTGGACAATTGGCCGATAATTGCATGACAATTTGCATTATGATTTATTGTCCGATAATCTCAAAAGTGTCACATTGCGAGCGTAATTAATTTTAAATTCACACCAAACAACTAAATTATTTTATCGGCACTTCCGCACAAACATCTACATACTTTGTACATATATTTCAATTTCGTCACATTTAAATTCACACGTTTTTCCACAACGGCATTAACAAACGCCAAAACGAACGTTCATCATACGCCCCGTAGTCCATTAGTCGACAGGACATTGTTACCACAGCGCAGTTTTTCTTGGTTTTCGCACTCGTTTTATTTACCTTATGCAAAGCATAATCAAATTTACAAAAAATCTGCTCGCTCATGCTGGCCGCGCGAAACATAATCCCCAATGCGTACTTTTAGACCGCTCATAAAGTGCAATATTTTGACCCTTGGGTAGCAAAGTTCGGCACCGCGACCTTGTACTTTGGTCTTTCACATCATATTCTCACATCCTGGCATTCTTCTCGTCTTTTCACGCTGCTTTTTTTAAATTTTTTCTTGCAAAAAGTGCTTAGCTTTGGCTTTTGTGCATAAGCCAATAAAAGGGGCCGGCTAATAAAAAAGGACTTATAAATTGTGTAGGCTTAACTGTTGGGCAAGGCGCATCAATTGGAAATACAGTGGATATTGTGGATATAATTAGTATTGAAATTTTTAACATTCTCCTTGTGCGTATTAGTTAAATATAAATATTTGTTTAAGTTACTTACACATCATTATTGCAGCGTTTGTAGTATTGCTGCAAAAATTAGTTGGCCAACGCAGTCGTAGTTCGTATTGCTGGATTGTGCCAAAAGAAAACGCACTGAAATTCTTTAACGCAGTTCAGTAGTCACAATTTTACAGATTCACTTTACTTTTAGTTCATTTGTCTAGTCACTTTAGGTTCCTTAAAACACCGGCATCGTCTCCATTCATTTAATTATTAAGTTATATTGTGAAGATCCCCGACAGTCACTTTAACCTCACCTAACATCAGTTGTAACGATTCATAGAACTTTGTCCGTTTTGCTTTCGAACCGAATTTTATTTTTTACTTGTACGTTTTTCAACTCTTTTCAATCTTTTGGGTGTTGTAAATCGGTATCAAGTCTCTAGTTTCGAGTGCTTTTTAATATGATGCATAAGTTCATGTAAGAAATTGCCAGAGAAGTTTTCAATTTCTAGTCGGTCGCGTTCCCAAATCGTGAATAGGGGATTTCTAGTATCAAACGTCTGCCTTTTCTGTGCAGTTGTCCAAGGACAAGTTTCTAGAGCAATTTAGGCGATGATTGTAATTACCTCAACATTAGAATAGAATTAGGATGCATATCGTAAGCTCAACTGGCCAAAATGCTAATTGTGGATTTTTGAGGTCAGTTTCGAAATAAGTCACTAATCAGTAAGAAGTGTGACCGCAATGTTGTAAGGATGGGAATTCGTTCATCACAGCATACAATGCCACAAGAATGGACAACGACACCGAATTGCAGGAATTAATTTACGTTAAAGCTTTACAACTCGTTCATGTGAGGACCTGAAAGCTTCAACTAAGCAGCTGACGGAGAGGGAACACCCTCTGTGGAAGCGTCAGTCTGAATCAGCGTCAGTTCTGATCTGATTATCTGAAAGGATGAGGTGAGGTCATAAAAACGGAGCTTAAAACGCTATATAGACGAAATAAACAAAACCGGGGTCAGTGTCCAAAAGAGGTAAAATTTATCGGTCAGTTGACAAGTTCACTAAATGAACTCCTAAAGAAGGAATCGTTTGCAGAGCTGTAAAACCCTTTAAAGGATTCAATAAATTAGATTTTTTTAATATATTGAAAAGGTTTTTCTAAGCATTTCTTGATTCTAGAAATTTGTATTTATTTATTCATTTAATTATACATTTTATTATACATTTTATTATACTTAAATGACACTCATACGCCATGTTGCGCTGCGCTAAAAAATACACATATCGCAATTACACAGTTTGAATTTATTTGTTTTGGATTGGTGTCTTCAGCAAATTTGTTGGTCTTTAAAATATCTAAAAACTTGCCGAAGACAGTAAAGCGATATTCGGAACGATTTAGGACCTATTAGCATTTAAACGTTCGAAGACTTAAGCAACGAACTCGACTAAAATGAGCAAACTTCAAAGTCGGATATCTCTTAAACTAGAGCCAATCCAGCCAAATGGCTGATGGATCTCAACTCAGTATACCTATAGAAAGTCGCTCTGTAGGTCCCCCCCATGTCTGAATTTTTGAGGGTAAATTTCATGCACAGTGTAATTAATCGAAAAAATAAAATAACAATAAATAGAAATTAAATTAAAATAACATTAAACATTTAGAAAATAATAAGAAATACTGAGAAGAAAACAGAGAAAGAGAAGAGATAGATATAGGAAGTTAGATATGTAGATATAGAGAAATGCTGAAAAAGAAGATGTTTAAAGATGTGGTTATTGGATATACTTTTAATCGAAATCGGCAATGAATTCCACATTCTAATTGCAATCACGTAGAATAGTCAGCCGGAATTGACAGAATTAAACATTTGCAGAACTGCAGCTATTCAAATTAGTACATTGGCGTTCTAGTGTGAATTAATTCGTGTATAAATAAGCAATTTCTGGCAATTTTGCATAACTAGACTCGTTTCATTTCCAGCTGAAACTTATCTCAATTCTAAGCTCTTCTTCCATCGTACTCTTTTATTTTCAGTTTAAATTTTCTGTGTGTAGTCGAAAAATCGTTCCCTCTGCTTTTTGCCTTTTGCGTTCCCAAATCATAAATGAATTATTGCACAACTCTCAGAAGAAAGCTGCGTCCTTTAACGGTATATCAAAGCATGTTAAATTTGCGCCTTGCGCGCAGCCATTTACGCTGCCATAAAGCGTAATAGTTCACATTAAAGCTGGAATGGGGCATAAACATTCTTTTTGCGTGTGTTTTATGTGTTGGGCGAAATGTGTTCGCCCATAAAGTTTTCTATGAAAATGATGACATTATAAAAATATTATTGATTGCAGCACATTCGTTAGCCGAACTGACACAGAATACAACAGCCTCAACGATTTAAATGCTTTAAGACTGGATTTATTTTTATTCAAATAATAAAAATTTATTGAATTGATTACGCGATTAAATGAAGAAAATGCTTTCATTTTAATTTGAAAAATAAAAACTTTCAAATCGAAAATTCAAGGAAATTTGCATTTGAAGATTATCTTAAACAGTTCCACTTGATGGATTATAAAGAAGAAATATCAACGAATTTTTCTCTTGTTTTCTGAGTTCTTTTTTCTGCATACAATTCTTAAGAATCAAAATTTCACTGACAATGTTGCTCAAAATAATAAAATATAGAATAAAATGAGGAAAGCATTGTGTTCAAACCATTAAAAACTTGAAAGTGTGTATAATTGGACTGCATAAATAATGGTGGAATTATAAATGTTTGCGTTGAAACTCTTCGAGAACTTTGCACAAATTTCAATAACAATCGCCGAAAGCTGAATGCTTTTCATCATGAGCTGCCCACATTTTTGTGCCGCTGCGGAATTCAACGGCAATCGGCCACTAAATCATGAATTCAGCACCCAACTCTGCGCATCAAAGAACTTTGAAGAATTTCGTTGAAAAATTAGTGAAATGCTCAACATTTGCGACACTCGGCTGTCGATAATTAACTGTGTCTGCGTTCTCTGCCCCCAGCGAGTGTATCGAAGCGGCTAACCGGCCAGCCGAAGCACAAACTCATTTGCGCGCTGCTACAAGGCGGATTACTCATTGCTATAATATTTCATTTAAGTAATGTTTTTAATGTCCTGGTTCGCTTTTATCTCCGCAAATTTAATTTAATCACGTCTTGCGCAGGCAATCCGTCAGCGGCGGCCGCGTACCTGCCGCTCTCAGCGGCAGCTTATGCTCTGAATAATAATTTCGTTAGGCGCCTAATTAGAAAATTTAATTTTCATTTTTGTTTTCAGTCTTATCTGCAGTGCCTGGCTGCCATTACGCGCAGACTGCCTTAACGCGCGGCACAGTTTGCCGCCTTTTGGCTGCACTCGACCGAAAAGCGGTCAGTTGGGCGCAGCGCTGTGATTGCCAGCGACTGAGTGGCAGCCATTTCGCGCAGGTATGACACAATTTGGTAGTGGCAGCTGCAACAAATTGTGGGCGATTTTGTGCGTCTGCAAAGTTTACACTTGCTTTGTGCCGCTTAAAAATGTCTTTGAACACAAACACACCGTCACCCACGCAGCAGCGTTCGCTCAAACAAGGCCGCAGTGAAAGCCAGAGATCGGTTTTTTGGTTTTGCATTTTCCGGAAATTTGTTGTGATTTAATTTCAACTTGGCCGACAGCGGCAAATAATCCCCTTATGAATTATGAATTGTTACCGCTATAGCGGCCTTTGCCTCTCCGTGTGTTTGTGTGTTTGTGTGAGTGTGTGCGTGAGTGTGTTTGTGCGCTGTACGGCGCATCCTTATGCACAGCTTAAGTGGGCTTTTGCATTAACCTTTTTCTTGTTGTTGTTATTGCTGTTGTAGCCACTGTCATTCGCTTCTTTTCTTATTGTAGTTTATATTGTACGTACTTATAGCTCAATAGCTCCCCTTTTGCTGCGCTGTCCGCCCTTCTGGCCGTCACTATTGACTTTTGCTTCGCTTCTGGAAGTGAATGAATTTTCCCCCCTTTTAGTCTTTGTGGCGAATATCCATTTTCTGAATGCTGTTCGACGCAACCTTGGCAGAATCTTTTGAGTTTTTGTCCATTTTTGCCTTTTTGTCTCCTATGCGATGACCCGACTGTGTTGCCATTGTTGTTGTCCCACTCGCATTCAACTTCTTTTGGTTGCCGCACGCTGGATTGGGAGCGTGGGGTGCCCAGATAAATCCTTTAATTAAAAATAGTCGAGTAGCTGGAGAATCCGCTACAAAGTGTACAGTACCAAAGGGGCTGGTTTGGGGGTTGGATGGCGTACAGCGATTCAGCAAAACATTAGAAAATCTATACAAAGCTTAGTGAAGGCGAGCGATGGTAAAGGCTGGCTGGAGCAATAATGTATCCGACGCAACAGGACAATTCAATCGGTACCGGAAGCGGCTGTAGGATGTGAGCGCTATGGTGGGTTAAATTCCGTTTGGCATTAATTAGTGTTGTTGTTGTTGCTGTTGCTTACGGCTGCTATGCATTATGCACTGTTGCCATGGCAAAAAACTTTGAGCTGAAAGTTAGGCGAATTTGGGCTAACAATATGCGCCACCGACGCGGAGGAAATTCTGGGAGGCGATGTAAGATGATGTGTGAACTGTGAAGTGGAATAGCAGGGTTTGGAGTGAAATGTAATAGCAAGTGAACACGAAAGAGAAATGGAAGAAAGGATTGATTACAAAAGAAAGACGAAAAAGAAGTAAGAAAGTAAGTAAGACGAGAAACAAGAAAAACCTAAAACTGGATAAGAATAAAAAATAATAGGCGGACTTTCAAAGGGAAATCATAAAATAGTTAGAAGATAAATGGAATAAAATGGAAAGAAAAAGATAAACAACTTAACCCGGTAGTGCCTAGCGTGACCATATGGTCACATTAAACATGCACTCAAAAAATGTAATTTTTCAATAATGCTTCACATTAAATCGCTAAAATCTAGAGACAAATAATTTCAACACACTCGGGTTAAAGCTGAAATAATTATTAAACCTCAACTTTACCGATATGTCAGACGAATATTAATAAATCATATATCTTTATAAATGATGAAAGGGAAAAATAGATGAAAGTAGATGGAGTAGTTTAGGTTAGAATAGCAGCTTTGTTATGAAAGCACACAGAGATGAGTCATTGTAATATTAGAACATCGGGACGTAGAGATTATACGGAGCTGGAAACCACGAAGAACTTAATACAGTTTCTGTTTTTTCGACATTAAATGTAGAAGTGTTTGTCCTCTTCTTCAGAATAAAAACCACTACAGCAGTCCTTGAATCCTAGCTTTTCAGCATGTCTACTCATTCGGCAATGTTCCGTGAGGACACCAACCACTGTGCTGATGGACTGAGTAGCTGTTTGGTTCTTACTTACTTGACTGGCCATAATAACCCGTAACCGGGTTCGGTAACGGGTTATTACGGGCTGTTGTTAATTCGTAGGCGCTAGTCGTCACTAATACGGGCCGAAGAAGTTGTTTAGATCACCTTCTTGTTAATGCTGGCCTGATTTATCTTGTAAATACTGAATGTGTGTTCCTCTTCTCAGTGTTTATTGGTTTTTTCATCATAAACCTGGTTGAAGTTTAGTCCCACTGATGCAAGGGTGCAATCGCTAAAGGAGGCTCGCTAGTTCATGGTCCTCGTAGTTGCTTCTGGTACCTCTGTCACTTACTACCCAATACAAGTTGAGGCATGAGTTGATTGTTATGGTTTTGATTAAGCGGCGACAGTCCGAGACAGGTTGTGATGTATTGGATACATCAGCCTAGGTTTTAATTTCCGACTAACTATTAGATTAAGTAGAGGCACTTCGAGGCCTGTAGCTGCACCTCCACTTCAGCATGAAACACTCTGCAGTAGTCAGATGCACGAAGTGAGAGTTTTAGTTCCAGTTTGCGAGAAAATATGCCACAGCCTGTCCCATTCTTAAACTTAAAATCGCCTGTGTTTTAAGTTGACTAAATCATCATTCAATACTTTGTTTTTGATCCAGTTTTCTCTACTGGAAATATGAGTTATACATTTATTGTTGAAATCAAGGCATGTTGCTTGATGTGGGTCCATCTTGCATCGGGATATTTATGTGTTCCTGATTAGGTTGAGGCCGCCAAGTTTGAGCGTTTAGTCTGGCTGTGGTTCACTTGGCAAACAAATTGTCAATTGTATTTTAGTTGATCTCCCTTTGGAATGACTGGCCACTAACAGACTATACAACTACCGCCGTGTAAAACCAAGAGACATATATCAAAACCAAGGAAAAACGAATATTGCGAAGAAACAGTAATGATGTGAAGAAACAGGAAAGAAATTTAGGAAATGTATTTGACGCAAGGCGAAGCTACATCAATCCATCATTCAACCAAATTGGTTTTCCATATATTCAATACCTTGAAAGTTATTGATCAGTGACATTTTAGTGACGGTTATACAAGTGAAGAAAATAAAAAACGAATTAAAAAAAATGCAAAGAAGAAAGTAAAAATTGAACTGAAACAGAAAGAACGAAAAAAGTAATTGTTTCCATTTTCGTGGTAGAAGTAAAGACTGTTCTTTCATTCTGCGTAAAATGTTAACAACGCAATACGAATAGTTAGTGCCAGTTGAACAATTTCAGAAACGAGGAAAAATCGGAACTGGAGCACTTTAAAGTGAACCAAATGCGTCAAGCAGATAAACAGACAGACGCGCAATTAAGTGATAAGAACAACAGGTGATGAGCAGCAAAGTTTAAAAGATAGCGAACATGGAAGCATACAACATAGAGCAGCAAGTAGAAAGGCTGCCGGCTGCACGTGAGGCATATCAAATGTGTTCGGTAATATTTGCCACTTGTCTAGTTGGCCGACAAAAGTTTTGACACTATTTTGCCGAAACTAGTAGCTCGTCGTTGCGTAATTGGACAAGTGTGCAACTCACTTTTTAGTTTGATGGCATTTGCGACAAACACGCGCCCGCACACGCACAAACAAATGACCAGCCGCACGAACATCAACAGCCAAACATCAACATCGGCAACATTGACAGCAGCCGCTGCAACGAGCGTCAGGGCAATAAACTAACCAAACCACAACAGCAACACTGGCAAACATTAATTAAATTCGACGTGCAGCGCGCTCGCGAGGAAGGAGCGTGCTCCTGAAATTTACACCGCAATTCAATTGGAGGTTGCATTGCATCAGCGTTTGGCTGCCATGTTGCTAGTGATGTTGATATGCTGTTGCTGTCTTTGATGTCGGCGTTGTTGTTGTTTAAGTGTTAAAATCAGCATCAGTAACTTGGAAATTAATTAATATTAGAGTGAATTGAGGATACGGTCGACGCGAGGACGAGCGCAAACCAGCAGCAAAAGCCAGCAAGTGAGCAGCGAGTTGAGATTTCGAAATGTAAGCAGCTGAGAAGCAGACGCAGTGTGGCTTGTGAAGGTAGCTGTCAAAAACTGTTGTCACATGACTTTTTCGCAGTGACAACACGCACTGCCGAAGTGCTGATAGATGAGCGGCAGAGTTTCTACAATAAAAATTGTTGTTGTACCTTTATATATGAAAATACGAAAAGCTGCAGCCAAAGTTTGTCCACACATTTATCAGTTAAGTCCAATATTTGTCATGTGCCATGTTGTTTGCTATTGAAACATTTTTCACCGTTTTCTACTGGAAGCAGTTGGTATGAAATATTGAATTTCAAAAGTAGCTTACTGAATCGCCGGTTTACAATTACATATGTGGTTTTTTTTTGTTTTCTTATGTACAAGTTTTAAGTAAATAAGTAAAATTTTTTTGCCAAACGTTTGAATTAAACTACGCTACAGGCTGCGTTTCGGGTTTCTGTACTGATTAAAGCGAAAATGGGGCCAAACTGGAGAATAGAAAGTTCGAACACTTTATTCAAATAATAACTAAAGTTGTCCACATAGTATTTTGAACTTCGATTAACACAAATATCTACTTTGCGAACAAAAACGAATGTGAATTGTTTTTAGTCTTTTATGCAAAGCGTGAAGAAACCAAAGCTTACACATATTACACTGTGCGACAGTATTTTTCACACCGGAAAAAATCCATATGTGCATGAAACTAGAGTCCTAATATAGTAATACTGCGTACTAAATTTTTCATTTTTTGTCCTTTTAAAAGGACTTCAACAATTTTGAAGGGGATAAAAAATAAAAAAAAATATAAAAAATACTTAACCTCTTTAGAACATGACGATATGTATATCAAATGAAAGAGGAAAAGCTCAAGAATTTAAATAAAATTTATTTTTTATCTATTTGTAAAAACAGTATATGAAAAAAGTCCTTTCAAAATTTTAATCCTTTATATCCTTGAAAATTTATATAGAATTTTCTTGAAAAGTAAGTATGTTAAAACCCCAAATCTCCTTGATCACGTGCCAAAATTTCATTACTCTAACTTTATTGGTTCAAAAGTTATTAAAAAAAGGCAGAAGCTGCAAGTTTAATGAAGTACAAAAATTCTAATTTATTTGAGTATCAGTATTTAAAATAATAAATAGATACAAAATCAATGAAGCGAGAATAATTAAATTTCTTTCTTCTTTCTTCTTGACTGGAAAGAGCAGTCAGAAGATTAAGCATCAAATTTACTGCCAAAACCAACGGAAAATCGTTATGGGGTAACACTGCTTGTGCGGCAACACTGTCACTAGTGTACGGCCAAAAATAAGTTTCGCTATTTACGATTTACTTTGATTTTCGGAATCTTCTAAATCTGCAATGGAAATTTCATTCATTTCATTGTAGTAGAGTCTAAATTTTTGTCATTGTTGTAATTCATCTTATTGTTGCTATTAATCCCACTTTCGCTTGAAATTAATTTTTTAAATTTAATACATTTTAAAGTTCACTTTGTCTTGGCAGTGAAAATTTGAATCATATTTCAAAGCAGCCCAAATCTATGTTTAAATACAACTTAATTGAACTTCTACTATAACGACTTGAAAGAACTTCAGTCAATGCAAAAGGAGGGATCGGGTCGTTGCTAATTTTAGCTGAAAATCGATTTGGCCGCATTGAAACGGTTTACTTTTTGCACCAAAAGTTTTGCTGAAATATTGATGCCAAAGCGCAAACTTCTTAACACTCAACCCCCTACAGGAAGAACACCAACACCATCTCACAATTGCGCCCGTCGAAAGTGATTCATTGGCCGGCGGAAGCACACCAGGCGGCTGTGCAATTTATCAAATACGGGGAGAGGGCACAAAGCACCGCGCGAAAGTGGCCCATAGAGGCGCAACACACACATACCCGCACACACTGTACGGGTGTCTGTGTGTTGATGTGGGTTAGTTGTTGTTGCTTGATAAATATGTAGCATAAATATGCGCGTATTTATGTGCATAATATTCATTTATAATATTGTAGTTTAGACATTACTAGCGACGGCCGATGACTTGCACTCGCCGCCGGCCAGATTAACCGCTTTGATGACTTCACACAATACGCTGGCAATAATTACGCACGCACGCGTGTATTTTCTGCGCCTACACAAACATATCTATCCTTGCGGGCGTTTGTGTGTGTGTGTGTGTGACGATGTGGTTTGCGTGTGCGCAAGTTTAATCGTTTTTGGCCAAAACTGAAATTTTCATTAACGGTTTTATGTTTGGGTCATTAAGATGATTAAATAAAATGGCAACGCCTAATGTGAGTGTTGTCAGTCGGGCGCTCAGCCGCGTTCGCGTTGCGGCCAAACAAAGTGAGACAGCCGCAACAAGCCGACCGCATCGAGTCGCACGCCGCTCATTAATGTTTTTCCATTTCGGAAATTTTCTAATTTCTTAAATGAGCATCGCCAAAGTGCTCCCTGTTTTTTTCTGCTTTCTTCTCTAATGGCCTTCCTTACAGTTGCTTTAGCCTTGAGCACTGAGCATTGCCCGCTGTAGCGGCTCGTCTCCTATAATAATTGTGTCTTTCTGATATTTGTGCAAGAGCGTAGCGCTACAATTGGTCGCTATGAATTTTCGAAAGAAAATCGTAACAAAATTTGATTTCTGTCAAGTTTTTTCATTCATTCATTTGCAGGGTTACATGACTGAAGCTCACGCTTCCTCATAGGCCTTGCAGAGATAACTATAGTACAATTATCGGACCTCTCAAATTGATCTGAGAAAGTATAGTAGATGGTTTAAAAAAGACCGCACCTTGACTTTTTATAAGAACCCCAGTTAGAGCGATGTGCCTCCTTCTGGCAGTCATAGAGGTACCCTCACAATAGGCAATGATGCCTCAGAATAAAATTATGGGTTTTCCATTGTGCATAAATTACATGTGGACAACGATGTTGTCGGAAGGGGCGTGAAACTCATCAGAGACTATAATGGCGCCTTGTGACATAGAAAACAAGTTTTGCTTCAAGCTGCTTACGCAAGGAGTACCTATACCGGCTGCATAAAAAATTCACATTTTCTCACAAAAATTTAATGATTTCTTCTTAACACTCAATTACGATTGCAATTATATTCAAAGTAGGGAGGTTAGTGGGGTTTCGACAGTACATTTTGATTTTTGCTTTGTAAAAACTCAAAAGTTGACAACGTCACAAATCCGATCGTATGGGAGACGCCCTCTGGTGGTGAATTTCTGAACCTTAATTAATTTTGTATTTTTTGTACTCAAGAATGTTGGTGATCGCTGAATAAATCATTTAAATCGGTTCAGTAGTTTCCGAGATACGATGTTTTCTCGCTGACTTAACTACTACATCTACAAGTGGGGAGCCTATGGCATAGCAAATGACTAATTTTGTATGGCAGCCCCTTTAAAACTTGGAGATAGCCGGTAGGTATGTTTAGAAGAAACATTCAGAAAGGAAAATAAATGGATGTCGGTCATACATTTGACACGTCAGGGGGCATCCTGGGAGCAGTGGGAGCCTATTTTATAAAAATGACCATTTTGTATGGGAGCCCCATCAAGGGTTGGAGATAGGACATAAATATGTTTGAAAGAAATGTTCAGTAGAGAAAACTAGTTGGGGTCACTCATATATTTTAACCCTCTCAGAGCAATTTCTGACCAGCTGTGGAGCAATTTGTCGAATTTCACAGCTTTTTTGTGAACTTTGACCTCGATGCGACGCCATTTAGCCCCACCCTAGCCTCAAAA
This sequence comes from Melieria crassipennis, assembly GCA_963668005.1. Taxonomy (NCBI): domain Eukaryota; kingdom Metazoa; phylum Arthropoda; class Insecta; order Diptera; family Ulidiidae; genus Melieria; species Melieria crassipennis. Next base: position 42,825,741 of record OY764962.1, read on the forward strand.
TTTTTTGGCTCATGCACTTTTTCACCAAACCGCATAAACCGCAAACCGAAATCGAAAAATCGTGCACTAAATCCAGTCTAATATGTATGTATGTGTGTATAGCTCTCAAGCTATTTGATAACACAGGACAACAAAATCGCACTTTTTTTTCTGATGCATGGAGTTTTTCTACTGTTTTTTACTAATTTGGGTGCGCTGATTTCGAATCTACCCTCAGATTTTTTGTAGCAGCTCTAGTAAGTGAGATACAAGTACCATGTCACTTTTTCAGATTTTCCTCTACTTTTTCCATATTTTTTGTCGTATTTTCTAAACCAATAAACCGTTTGACATCATTTTCACCTCATTGCATTAGCAACACCGCACGGCTTCTTTTTCGATGCAATTTATTTTTATAAGCTTTAAAATTCCGCGGTAATTGGACCTCAAAGTCGGAAAATATGGAATTTTAAGGCGTTTTCTTTAATGGTCAAAAACATATATTATGAAAAAGACCTTTCGTTTGACACCCATATCGTGTAAATCAGTTGGAGATTAATTGAGTTTATTTTATATAAACTTTGAACTTTGACCCCGAGCCACGACTTTTGTGGGAGTTTCCCAAGCAAAATTTTTAGTTTTTTAGATTCACAAAAATAAGCTCTATATGTCCAATTTCCCGTTCTTTTTCATAAGGGTGCGCTATACTGCATTTGTTCCAAGAGTTATTAAAAAACTAGAATTTTTTTTTCATCAGCTTGAAAGCAAAAAAACAAAAAACAAACATTGGTATTTTTTATATTTTTATTAGCTTTTAACTTGAATCTCGTTTAGAAATTCTCGCACCTACACCATCGACAAATCAGTATCAGATTCGTGTTCAGGACACTAAATTACTTTAGTGATTTTTTTTATTTTTTTTTAATTGTCTTTAGGAGGTCAAAAAGAAGAAAATTGTACAGAAGACTAGAAAAAAAATTAGCGGGTTTCAGCTTTCAAGCGAGCAAAACCATCCGATGAAGGCCTACTCAATAAAGAGATTTGACCAAAAAGCATTCGTTGTCCCTGTAGTTCGATGTGAAACGATTCGGTGAAGGTTTGTATTCTCAGCCACTTATTGAAAATCAACATCGGCCTCGCTGCCAAGTGGTCCTATTCAGCGTTTTGTAGCCAACCACAAAATATGTCTAACAACATTTTATAGCTCGCTTGGGAGATCGTGTGCCGCCGCCACTGGCTGCCACTCGAACCGTCTCCGCTGCCCAACAACTACTGCCACCTACCATCTACTTCTGGCAGACTTATTGGGCAAATTTATAATTGCGAATAATTTCCGCCTGCGCGGCTGCACTACGCGCCAGCGACGCCGTCAATGCCAACTCCGAAAGGGTCGTCAACGTCAATGACAGCATCCGACAATGGCAACAACAACAACAGAAACATTAACATCGGTGGTCACGCCAATGTGCGCGTCAACGTCATCGGCAGCGACCGGTCGACCGTTCGGACGCAACCTCCAGCGACATGTGCGCCTCATCGATAATGATTTCACTCGAGGAATTTATGTCGCATAATTGAATCTTAACGGCCGACATAAACAGAATTTCTATTTGAATCAACACAAGTGCCAGCTCCATCCAGCCGCCATGTTTGTGCGCTGCTCGAGTCGCGTTGCCACATTGTTGTACTTACTTAGTTGTGGCTGTTGTAGTATTGTTGTTGTTGTCATCATTGTAGCGTAATTTGTCTATCTGTGGTTGAGCACAGCCGGCGCTGGCTAAGCGCGCCGATAATAATGATGATTTGTTTTCTTTGTGAATCTGTGCCGTCCGCAACGTGACGCGTCGTTGTCGCTGTTTGCTGCACGCGCTGGGCTGGCCGTGGGCGGCGCTGATGGGCGTGCCATTGTCGGTAAGTGTCAATTATTAAAAGCAATTTTCTTAAGCTGTTCAACTGTTGTGACAGACTGGCTAAATGGCTACAGCCGGGTTCGGTCCCACCCATTCGTGCCGCCCAATAACTGGCCAACTCTCGGCTTCGTCACGAACGCCCGCGCAACGCGATGCCACACCGTCACGTCGCGACGGTGCGCAGTCCGGCCGTTTAACATTTGACGATAGGTGCAAATTATGGGCGCTTTGTATCGAGCGGCGTAATAAAGGTGAATTATGGGCGAAACATTTGGGCCGCCGCCGATTTTCCTTGGGCAGAATTAGTGCAACTAATAACGAATTATTTTGTTTCAGAGCTAAGAGCATTTTAGGCGCCGATTAACGGTGTCGGAGCGAAGCTGTTGGGTGTATTGGTTGAGCAGCTTTAAGTTTATTGGTTGTAATAACACAATTCAGTAGTGTCTCAGAATAGCTGAAATTTGCTGAAAAAAATTAACTGTAAGTCGTAAGTGTATTCGAAAGTCTGAACGTTATAAGAATGTATTATATTCTCGAAAAATTCAGTGGATGTATATAAAACTAGACTATCTACACGGAACGAAAAACGTTCAAAAAATTTGTGAATTTGTGAATTTTTGCACCAGTGATCGCATTCATAAACCTTCGGGTTTACCGAACGCTCATGAATGAGTTCATAAATTCTATGAACGCATTCATAAGCATTGTTCATAAACCCGAACGTTTATGAACGAAAGTCATAAAATATTTGATTTTATTCATAAAAAATTCCTAAAATTCAAAATCCCTAAAAAATTTAAAACATTGGTATATTTTTGAATTTTTAGTTTACTACTTCTACTTTTACTAGTTATCTACTTCTATCGCTAACCACATGAAGCAGATGAGAATTACAAGAATCGCACAAGTGCGCTCTTGGCAGGCAATGGCAAAACCTCCAAGTGTGAACGAAAAAACTGCCAATCGCCGTTCGGATTCGGCGTGGCCGAAGGAATGGTTTAGGAACGAATTTTAGAAACTTTATGAACGTGTTCAAAAACTGATTCATAAAGTTTATGAAAAAAATCAAAAAATTTATGAATGTTTGCCCGCTCGGCTCGTACCCGAACCAAAAATGTGAGATTCGGCTTTTATGAAATGGTTTATGAAAGAAGTTTCAAAAATGGTATGAACGCGTTCATAAACACGTATGAACTGTTTCATACATTTTATGAAAAAAATCAAAAAATTTATGAATTTTTCATAAAAAGTTCAAAATAAAGGTTTATGAACGCCGTTCATAAGATTTTTATGAATTATTTTTACCCGTGTAGCTCCTTATTCTTCTCCATTATTTTTCTTATAACCATTGTCCTTTTTCTTTTCTTTCTTTTCCAATTGAAGGAAGTGATGACTTTCAAGTTTCACTGGGCCATAACTATTTCTTGTTCAATAGTTTTGAATAGTATTTAATGATAACCATAAGAATCAACTTTAACATCCACATCAACTTAATCCTCAGGATGTCGTTCCCAGCAAATTTAATTGAAGTTTAGATCTCCATTTCTAAAAACTCTTCAAATTAATTTCGGTTATCACAATGTTTTGAAAATCATGAAGTCTAAGAAATTAACGAAAAAAAAGATGGTCTGTTCAAAAAATAAAATTTTTGCATTCGTATTCACATACTGTGACCTCAATAATTTTTTTGGTTTACAAATTTAAACTGTTTTTTTATACGAATTGGTTCAATCGTGTTAATCGTGCTAAGTAAACTCCCAACTTAGTCGGACAATTTTTCAGTGTTTCAGCATAGTGTTTTAATTTCCAAATCCATAGTTCTTAAACACCTTTGTGGTTAACCTCCTTTTACAGCTGTATTCTGTGGGCTTATATCCAAGCCACATGTTTTCTGTTTCATTTGTATTCGTTTTAACGTGGTCAATCAAATTTGATGCTCAGTTGATAGGACAACAATGCGCACATTGATTCATTTATTATTCAGCGCAGCAGAGGCGAGATACTTAACGGCCCAGGAGGGGCCATAAGGAGGCTGTGAGTGATAGGGATCGTTCTGTCGTTCGTCAAGTTGAATGCAATCTGAAACCTTGTTTTGTATGTTCGGGCTTGTGCTCGCTCGACCATGTTGCTAGGATGAAACACAAAGCACTGACCGAACAGATATTTAAAGCAGCAATTGAAGGACAACAACGAGCGGAAGAACCAAATTGACGAAGCCCTATTCACGCTTGGTGCGAGACCGGACAGGGAAGGCGCAGCGCCTGGGGAGTAGTGTGGAAGCAGGTCGAAATCGGTGGACAGACTGTTATGGTCAGCCAGGATAGTAGATATGTATACAATGTGCTTCTAGGGTTGTTCTCACTGCTTCTGCAAACTAACAAACTGTCGGCTGGGCAATATTTTCTAAAAACATTCGATTAAATCAGAATATTTACTTGTTTGATTCATTCAAATTATTTATTTATTTATTCTGATACGAACACTATTCTTTCACTGAAACGTACAAGTAATTTATTTACGCAACCGGAAAATATTCCAACAAAAAATTGCTTCCGTAGCACAAAACCGTGCAACAATGTTAGTCAACAACGAACTCGCGTTGTGCTTCATAACCGAAAATTATTCAACTGGCTTAAGCACTGACTTACACTAATATTTCACGTAACTCAAGATTTTGTTACAACAAAGCGTTTCAAAAGCGTTTTTTTTTTCTTTTTGTGTTGTTTCTGTTGTGTTTACATTTTCACCTCATTCGCTTTAGCGTTTTCATTAAGGAAGCTTACGACTGGCATTTTCCTTGAGGGTTACCCGAACGTGAGCAGCAGGCAACATTGTAACTCTTCCGTTCGCTGCTTTTGTTGTTGACATTACTTACAGTACATCGACATGTACACGATTGGGTTATTCCATAAGCAATGCGGATTTAACAAAAAATAAAAAATAAATGGAATCCTTCATTCGTTTGTGCATCAAATCATTCAAAAATACAAACTAGAAATCTGCCACTGATGCCAAATTAATCACAATTCATCGGCGTTTCCATTCACACCTTTTTGACGTATAACGGTGTCTGGTCAGTGTGGCGTAAGTCAGCATTGAGTTTGAAAAGAACTACAAAAAACCGCATTTCTTGTGGGATGACCCAATACATACCCAATGATGTTGTTGCTTTTATGGTTGCGCTCTTGGCGCACAGCTGTACCTACGTGACTTTGCGAGTGTGTGTGTGTGTGTGTGTGCGAGCATAAGCGTGTTTGTCATCAACGCAAACGACTTCAGCTGCAACTCGCCGGTATTCATTCACCTCATTTACAGTTACAAGCGAACTCGTGCACCCCACCCTCCATCCGACTTCAACTGCTCAACCCACCTGCACATTCCGGACGCTTGTTTGTTGGTGTTTATTTGTCTTTGGCTCTTTGCTACATGCCTGAGTGCTCTGGGAAACGTAAAGCGTTTTTTATGTTAGACTTTCGCACGCTTCGTTTACACTTCACGAAACTTGCTTGTGTGTTACTATTGTTGTGCTACTGTGTTGCTCCTAATGAAAAGTTATCGCGCGAAATAACAACAATGACAACAGCAATGGCGACCGGCAACGGCAGCGGCTTACACCGACACTGACGACTGCAAATCAGCCAAGTCGCTGCCTGTGCACTTGGCTTGAAAAGATTAACAACACAACGGCAACAACAGCGACCATAACAATTACAACAACAACAATAACTCGAAGTGTGTGTGTGCATATATTTTTGGCAAACGAGCTTCGCAAAGTCGGCACAACATTAAATGGTGAAACTATGTTGCGGATTGCGGAAGCGTCGCTTGTCAACGCTCGACGCGGCCAACGCCAGGTTCCGCTCATCGTTTCGCTGCTGATTGTCTGCACGCCGCGCTGTGGGTTGCAGCAAGAAATGCACCAACAGCCCTGATTACTTTCTTAATTAGGTTACTTTTTAACTTTTCTATTTGTTGCTCGCAGCGCTCATGACACCACTGTGCCGCTGCGGCTCTGCGTTGCGCCGCGTGCATTTTTCTGAATTATTTCGCTTGAAGTTTGCTGAAATTTTCTTTGTCGAAGAAATGTATGCGCAGAGTATTGGCGCAACAATTTTGATTGTTGCATAGTTCAGGGCGGTTTTGCATGATGCCGTCAACTTGGCGTACACACTGTCAGCTGTTATGATTGACATTGTCAAAGTTCGTTGGCGGAAAAGTCAACTTCCTACACATGAAGCTGCGTTTCGAAACATTTACATTGAAGGAAAAAAATCAGGGACCGGACATAACAGTTATTTATGAAAACTATAATTGAAAATTTTACTATGATGGAAAAATCATGCAAATAAATTAAATATAAAAATACATTTGTTTTCGCATGGAGAATCAAACTTGGCAATCAACTTTTTTTTGTAATTTTTACGGAAAAATTAACAAATAAGAATTATGTTTTATTTATATTTTAAAAATCGTTTAATAACACTTATTTTTGATTTTTTTCATATTAGACCACAAATAACAGTTTTATTTCGATTTGTATTTTAGTTGTCCTATGAAACAATTATTGGTGACTTTTATTTTTTTAGTCATCAATGAAAATCATTCAGTGACTTTTATTTATAAAAGTCATCAATAAAAATCATTCAATTACTTTTATTTTGTAAGTCATCAATGAAAATCATTCAGTGACTTTTATTTATAAAAATTCACTAAAAATCAATCAGTGACTTTTATTTATAAAAGTCATCAATAAAAATCATCCAGTGACTTTTATTTATAAAAGTCATGAATAAAAATCATTCAATGACATTTATTTTTTAAGTCGCAATATAAAAGTCATTTTCATTAATGCATGCAAAAGTTATGATTCTTCCAGAAAATAGAATTGTCAAGACAGGTCTTGTTAAGCCGGTCAAGAATATATAAACATTTCGATATTTAATGAATCCAATAGTGCAATTAATGAAAATTACTTTTAATTGCGACTTAAAAATAAAAGTCATTGAATGATTTTTATTGATGACTTAAAAAATAAAAGTCACTGGCTGATTTTTATTGATGACTTAAGAAATAAAAGTCATTGAATAATTGTTATTGATGACTTTTATAAATAAAAGTCACTGAATGATTTTTATTGATGACTTAAAAAATGAATGATTTTTATTGATGACTAAAAAAATAAAAGTCACCAATAATTTTTATCATAGGACAACAAAAATAAAAATCCAAAAAACTGTTATTTGTGGACTTATAAGAAAAAAATTAAAAATAACTGTTATTATAGGATTTTAAAAATATAAATAAAAAATAACTTTTATTTTAGTTGAGTCATTAAATAAAAGTCAAAAAATAATTCTTAAACATTAATTTTTATAATAAAACTTACAACTGTTACGGTCCCTGAAAAAAATCATAAAAATCAATAAAAATTAGTATCTTTAACTCTTTGCCTTTTTTATTATTGCTTATTTGTTGTAATAAAAGCTCTCGACTGAATCAATGAATAAAAAATCTATGTTGCCATCTGCCGATCAACTTTCCGGCCACATTTGGACCTAATTTCTAATACGCTTCAAGTGGTATCGCCTGCCACATCTTTACATTGGTTTACTCCGCAAACGGCTCGTGGCGGGAATCGGCAGACTTGGCGGCGCTTGGGGCAATCATTCGGAAATTGTGCGAAAATATTTACCCAAACTTATGCAAATTCAATTAAGTCCTTTAGCTCAATCGACACGCTATTCATAGCACTTGAGTATGTTGTGTTTTTTTTATTTCTAAATGGAAAAATCAATTTGCATTGCGATTCGAAAGATAAACATTTGGGCACAAAAGTTTTTGCCAGCAAATTCGTCTGTTGAAACTGCAATTTTTTTTATATAATCGTAGAAATTGTGCTTAAATGCGTTGTGCACTAATTAATGAAAAGCTTATCATGTAGCACAGTGAATTGTTGTTGGCCATTGTTGTACACTGCAATATTGTAATTTGCTGCATTTTCGACATTTTGCTGTTGAAAAATATTGATACCTATTTGAAAATTTTCAACGTACTTAATTGCATATTCAATTTGATTTACTGTGACAGGCAACTGAAACGCACCGAAAATTAACAGTTTTATGCATACTTTCAGGCGTTCAAGCTACTTTGCGTAAAAGCGGATCTGTATAGAAATGTTACTGTCGAAAAGTCAAATGTCAACATGAGAGCTGTTTATTTGCATTTATTCTAGTTTTATGCACCTCGTACATACGTAGAGACGCATTGTGTTTGTGGGCATTGGCCGCCCGTGTGGTTGTATTCATGCAACACAATTATAGACGAGCTCGTATTTTCAAATTAAATTACATTTTTCGCCGAACTGCTAATTTATTTCCTCCCCACCTACCACATTTCAGAGATATTTAGTTAATTTACAATGTGCGAAGCATACTTTTTGGCGTTGTTTTTTTTTTGTCAATTTTGGCAACCGCGCATTTACAATTAGATGCGAGTAAAACGTTGTTTTTGAGAGTATAGGAAGTGAAAGGAGGGTAGTAACTAAAAATATCTGCTGATTCTGCACACTTTTGGAATGTAGAGTGCGCCAAGTGGACTGTCAAAATCTGACCTTTTTCACGTTCTGCGAAAAATTTAAAATAAGTCCTCTTTTTCATAGCTAAAAATATAGTTAAAATATAGCTTAAAAAAGTAGCTCAAAATATCTACTGATTCTGCCTACTTTTGTGATGTAGAGTGCGCCAATTGAAGTGCCAGCTGATTTTACTTGAACAAAATCGAGCGCGGCCTTTCATGGCATCAATGATCGAAGGAGAAGGAGGTACCTGTAATAAGTAATAACATTGCTGCAAACTAATTAATAAACACGTACAGGCTTTCGCAAAAGTTGTCAAGTGCAGTCATGCAAATACGAAACTATTGTGAAGTACTTATAAGAACCGCTTCCAGCATACAACGTCTTCATTTATAGTCCCAAATATTCTCAGCTATACTCAGTTCGTATTTTTCTTTTAAACGTAACTAATTAATTTTTGTTTTTCGCTCTTGTTTAGGACTCTCGTTACACTTCATACATCAGGTAGGTTACTGTAAGAGCGCAATGTAACATTAACTTCTCCTAATCATTTTGGAAATGTGCGCTAAATGTAAAATTTAATATATTTATAGAATACAACTAAAGTATTTAAACCATTTATAACATGGTCAACTTGTTATTTTTAAGTGCAAATATGGCTCTATAAATACGATTTCAGCATCCTTAATGATATTGAAATTATCCATATCCGATAGAGAGAAGTATTAAATTTTTTATATCTTAAACTAATAAAGCTAAAAGGACGAACTTCAAGGATGTAGTAGCGTACATAGTAGTCCTTAAGATATATTTTTTTCAAAAAAAATTATTTGAAATTTCCAAGGATATTCAAGGATAAAGTTTTAAAAGGACATTTTCAATACCTCTTCGTCCTTCTGCACCAAAACATTAAATTTTCTAAGATTCTAAGGATTTTTCTCTTTCATTTGATACCCATATTGTTATGCGCTCAATTTTTCAAATAATTTTTTGAAATAATCATTACCTTGAAATTTCAAAGTCCTTTAAAAAAAAATCCTAACATCAGAGAGAAAAACTAAAAACGCAGTTTTACTACATTTGGCCTCTAGTTTTGCAAGTATATCGATTTTTTCGTGTGTTTTGAAATTTTTTGATTTTTGTCGCACGGTGTAATAAATTTATTAGAGTTTATTCCATAATATTATTTCACTACGTATGTATTCACCTAATCTTTACACTAATCAACAACGAATTTTACGCAAATGTTGGTAATTTATGTAAACAGATTATTAGTGTTGTTGTTGCTGCTGTTGAGCAAGGCCACCATGAAATCACATAATAAATCCAGTCAAGCCACGATTCCGCCCCCCCAGTCAGCTATCATTCAGCCCAATGAGTTGCAATCAACCTCGACTTAGTGCCGCTTTTCCGCACCTCTTTTCCGCCACCACACCAAAGATGCAGCCAGCCAAAACCTTCCGCTCGATTATGGACTCTGACGTGCCGTTGTCCTTCCTTCCTGCATCAGCGTGCGTCCGCTTCGTCTCAGCTTTGCTCATTTGTCTGCAGCTAGTCGCCACGTTGCACGTCTTACAAGTTTTTAATGTACTTAAGTAATTATTTGGAACACGATTAAAAACAGATTTCAGCTATTGCTGCGCTGCAGAGCCAACTTTTCGTGTAAAGGCGCTGAAAGCGAAGCAGAGAAGTACGCTGCAGCTACGAAAAGTGGGACAGTGTTGGCTGGAAATGGTTCGCATTAGCTGCGACAACACTGCGAAAAGTCTCAGTCTCAGTCCATAGTGCTGTCTCTGTTGCTCACTGACGATTTCTTTCTTGATGGGCGCTTTCAGCTTGATTGGCAAAGGTTAAAGGTATCGAGTGCAGCGCCATTCCAGCCAGTTTTCGTGTTTACTTTGTACAAGTATGACAAAGTGTAATGTAAGCTTCTGCAAAAGTTGTTGGCGTACGAGAGCGAAAGGGAAAAGTGACAAATGGTTAACGTGCAAATGACTGCAATCCCAACTCCGCTGCCACTGCCAACCGTAGGGCTGTAAGATAACCAGAAGATAATCGCATTTGTGTAGGTCCCTGTCACTCAGTGAGTCAGGTTCAGGTGCACAGAAAGGCCGAGTATTGAAAAAAACCTTGTAGCCGGCGTGTGAAGGCTTCAAGGTGAAGAGTTCGGTATTAGAAGGGTGCCTGTCCCCTGGTACTGATTTGAGATATCAAATGTAATGTTTTGCGTTATAAATATAAGAAAGAATGTGGGACCTTTTTCAATTTGACTGATGATTCAAACTTTTTTTTAAATTAATTGACATTGAAGGACATTGTTTGCCCATTCACGAATAGAACAAGACAAGACTTTTATCGACACACCTGAAACTTAACCCTTTCCGACATGAAAATAAACCCGTTCTGTATGAATTGTATGGGCTGTAGCCCAATATATTGGACATTGTGACTGAAAGGGTTAAGGCTGATTATACTTTTATGTATTAAGATCAATCGAATTAATTTTTTACTCTATGCTAATTTTAGTGGCAACAGAATGTGAACTCAAATTTTTATGTACACAGTTACAGTATTTTTGTGTGATACGGCTACAATGAATAACTGAATTCACATGTAATAACATAGTTGAAAAGGATATATTTTCTGAACCACTTATTATAATATTTAAAAAAATAAAATTTTCGCACACCCACTTCAAAAGTGACACAACTCAAAATTTTTAATTTTTTAATACTGTGCACAATGCATCTATCTACCAATAAGAAAAAGCTCAGTATATTTTGTTGTTGTTAACTGTTGCCAAAATACAGTTAGGTCTCTCTTCATGTCGAGAAGTTTGATGCTATTTGATCGCTGCAGCTCAATGTAAAAGAGTCCTAATTCAAATTGTGACACTTTTGTCGAGATACATTTTTGTTAAAGTTAATTTTAAGTAAAGTTATGACAATTTTAGTATTTATTTTCAAATAAAAAAATTAATTTCGAATTTTCAAAATTTTTCTTTCAACTTTTGAACTGTCGTTTATAATGATTAAATTCAGCAAGAGTGACATAACTTAAAATAATTCGGTAATTATTGAATTAAAATATCATCAAAAAAGTCACAACTCCAAATTTTGACGAAATACATTTTGGTTGAAGTTAATTTTAAGTAAAGTTGTGACAATTTTAGTATATATTTTCAAATAAAAAAATTAATTTTGAATTTTCAAAATTTTTCTTTCAACTTTTGAACTGTCATTTATAATTATTAAATTCAGCAAAAGTGACATAACTTAAATTAATTCGGTAATTATTGAATTAAAATATCATCGAAAAAGTCACAACTCAAAATTTTGACGAAATAAATTTTTGTTGAAGTTTATTTTAAGTAAAGTTATGACAATTTTAGTATATATTTTCAAAAAAAAATTAATTTCGAATTTTCAAAATTTTTCTTTCAACTTTTGAACTGTCATTTATAATTATTAAATTCAGCAAAAGTGACATAACTTAAAATATTTCGGTAATTATTGAATTAAAATATAATCAAAATAGTCATAACTCAAAATTTTTACGAAATACATTTTTGTTGAAGTTAATTTTAAGTAAAATTGTGACAGTTTTAGTATATATTTTCAAATAAAAAAATTAATTTCGAATTTTCAAAATTTTTCCTTTTAACTTTTTAGCTGTCATTTATAATTATTAAATTCAGCAAAAGTGACATAACTTATATTAATTCGGTAATTATTGAATTAAAATATCATCAAAAAAGTCACAACTCAAAATTTTGACGAAATACATTTTTGTTGAAGTTAATTTTAAGTAAAGTTGTGACAATTTTAGTATATATTTTCAAATAAAAAAATTAATTTTGAATTTAAAAAATTTTTCTTTTAACTTTTTAGCTGTCATTTATAATGATTAAATTCAGCAAACGTGACATAACTTAAAATAATTCGGTAATTATTGAATTAAAATATTTATCATAAAAAAAGTCACAACTCAAACTTTTGACGAAATACATTTTTGTTTAATTTAATTTTAAGTAAAGTTGTGACAATTTTAGTATTTATTTTAAATAAAAAAATTAATTTCGAATTTTCAAAATTTTTCTCTCAACTTTTTAGCTGTCATTTATAATAAATAAATTCAGCAAAAGTGACATAACTTAAAATAATTCGGTAATTATTGAATTAAAATATCATCAAAAAAGTCATAACTCAAAATTTTGACGAAATACATTTTTGTTGAAGTTAATTTTAAGTAAAGTTGTGACAATTTTAGTATATTTTTTCAAATAAAAAAAATTAATTTTGAATTTTCAAAATTTTTCTTTCAACTTTTGAACTGTCATTTATAATTATTAAATTCAGCAAAAGTGACATAACTTAAAAAAATTCGGTAATTATTGAATTAAAATATTTATCATCAAAAAAAGTCATAACTCAAAATTTTGACCAAATAAATTTTTGTTGAAGTTAATTTTAAGTAAAGTTGTGACAATTTTAGTATATTTTTTCAAATAAAAAAAATTAATTTCGAATTTTCAAAATTTATCTTTCAACTTTTTAGCTGTCATTTATAATGATTAAATTCAGCAAGAGTGACATAACTTAAAATAATTCGGTAATTATTGAATTAAAATATCATCGAAAAAGTCACAACTCAAAATTTTGACGAAATACATTTTTGTTGAAGCTAATTTTAAGCAAAGTTGTGAAAATTTTAGTATATATTTTTAAATAAAAAAATTATTTTATTAAAAAAATTATTAAATTCAACAAAAGTGACATAACTTAAAATAATTCGGTAATTATTGAATTAAAATATTTATCATCAAAAAAGTCATAACTCAAAATTTTGGATTTTCTAGTGTAAAATAAAAAAAAATCTTTGTAACTTATCCTAAAGCATAATCTGCAGGGATTTTCTACTAAACTGTCTAAACGTTATTTTAAAAAAATATTTATTCAGCTCAAAAATAGTTTTTTGCCTATCCTGAAAAATTAAAAATTTTGAGTTGTGTCACTTTTGTAGTGGGTGTGCGATATGCTATGTAAATTGTGATATTGTAATAAAGCACTTTCATTCATTCATTCATTAGTGCAACTTTGGTATATTCTTTTATCAAAACTGACGTTGGATGGTTTGAGACGGCGCATAATATGAGTCAACTGCTTTTTTCCATTTTTTTGACAGTGACATCTCAAATGTATCAGTTTTCACATTGTTGCAGAGAAAAAAAAACGCATTCTACGTGTTTAAAAAATGATAAAACTCTGTTTTTTTGTGATTCCCTTAATTAACACTTTTCAACGATTTTTTAGAGTGTCATTATTGTGTTATAAATTTTATGTTTTTTTCGTGTGCCTGATTAGTCTTTGTGATAAACCATTATACGCACATTTTTTGAGTGTCATTCGGGTGGTTTAACCCGTTTCAATGCTTTTATGTTTTCCATTCTGATGAATATTTATTGTTTGAAAATTATGTGCTGATAAAATGATATCTGTAAGTGTTGTAAGGCGTTTTTTTATATTTGTTTCTTGTTGTTGTAAATTCATTAAAATGTTTGATGATTTTCATAAGCATTTGAGTTTAATAAATTGCAAACGATGTGAAAGATTTGGCATGAATGCTGCGATCAATGCAAGCAAAGCGATGAAATTCAAAAATGAGCAAATTCAGGCGGCAAATAATGACTTGGTAACTTATTTAGATAAACTACCATCGGATAAATCGAATGACATTACGCTTCCTTCAAATTCGGTCGAAAACCTTTCACAATCCCTCCCACTTGAATCTTTTTTGAATGCTTAAATATTTCATGTTGTGGTTAGCGGTTTTGAGCGATCCAACAGCACCTCTGCCCCATCTTCCGCGAGCCACATCAGATTTTAATTTGCCTGTCAGCGTCATTGCATCGAACGAAAATTTCAAAAATTATTTAACTTTAGCAGTGCGGCCGAGGCGACCGCAATGGCTGGTTATGAACGTCAGCGCGCGACTCGGTGATGAGCGCCGGCGCTCGGCTACCTGCTGCGAAACTAGCTGAACCGACGGACTGACGCCACCAGCGCCATTATGCGCCGTTCAATTGTAGTCTCGGTTGGCGGAAGTTTTCATTCATTAGGCTTTTATGGCGTTAGTAATTGGCAAAGTTATGCGATGCAAAGCGTGCCGCCAGCTCCGACGCGGTGCGGCCTAGCTGGATTGGCGCATTGACAGGTGACTGCGACGGTGGCGGCGGCGGTGGCGAGCGAAACTAAGTAGCTATATTTGTTGAAGCCAAAAGTTTCGCTTGTTATTTTTCTTATGATTAAATTACGTTTTGCCGTTGTTTTGAGTGTTTTCAGTCAGTTTTGTTGTTGATGCCATTTTATTTTGGTTTTGGCATTTCTATTTGGCGCTGCCTTTGTTTTCCAGCGCAGCCATTGTGCTCGACCGAATACAATGTTGTTGTGCTGCCATCGCTGCTGCTGCCGCCACGCGTGTTATTGCCATTGTTGCTCATTAATTTGTTGTTGAAAGCGAAGAAGCCAACAGCGTGCTTGTACAAAACGAAAAATGTTTCATTCTGTTGACTGTTTGCCGCGGCGTTTATGCTTATTTCATTCGCCATGCCATGCGCCCTTATTACCACCAACGCTGGGCTTATCACCCATGCGCCCGCGCCCGCGCCCGCTCCCGTCCGACGGTTCATTACGCTCATTATATTTGCGCTGACTTCCGATTATACGTCGCGCTTCTTCGGAGTGCTTTCTTCGTTCGATTTGCCTTTTCAATTTTCAATTTGCCAACGTCGAAAAAATGGCTTCCTTTTGATTATGTATTTAGGCATGGAGCCTGCGACCGCCGTTGAAATTTGCCCACCACTCGAAATTCGGATGCTGTCATCGCTGCAAATGAGGGAAACGAGAAGTTTTGGTTTATGGCGGAATTAACATAAATTTTCACTTTAAATGCGCATGCAAGTACAAGCGTTAATTAGCGCAAATCCTGACGAGCATTTTCAACAACAACACCTACAAGTAGCAGCAACAGCAGCGTCAGCACCCAAATTCTGCGCTAATGCCAACTAATTAATGAGCGACGCACAACGCGACGTATGATTAACATTTAATAAGTGCAAATTGTGATATCATCAAACGTCGGGAAGCTGCCTGCGATTGTAAACAAACAACAAAAGCTGCAGTAGCAAACAACAACCGAACAATACACACACACACACACACACACATAGGTAGCGAAGGAATTCAACACAACAATTGTGTGTTGAATACCTTCGATTCCACAGCCGGCTGTGAAGTGGCCCAGTTTTGGGTGGATGATCGTACTCGACAGTCTTATCAAAACTTTCCATTCAAGTGTGTAATTGGGTTTTGGCATGCTGTGTCGGCACAGCAGAGCGCTTTGATGTGAAGTTTGAAACCAGTGCAACAACAAACAATACGCCGACACGCAACTAACAATGTCGCAGGCACAACAGGTCAACCGCACTAATTGGGTCGAACGTTTGAGAGTCGCTGAACCATGCAGCGAATGACACAGTTGGACAGTTGACAACAGTGGCATAGAGTGATTGACTGAGGAATGGTTAAACTCCATTGTGATTTCGCAGGAGTATCGATGGCTTCATAATGCAATTAATATGATTCAGTTGAAAGAGATTGCAATTTCCGCGAGAAAATAAATTAGAAGACACACCGCTATAGTTTTGGATTTTGAAATTGAATATGACTTCACTCACTCACTTGTACCTATATTTCCTAAATATATGTATACTTGAAGTAAATAGAGGCGAAATAAATTGTAAATTCATACTTTAATAACACAAATAAAACAAGTCAATTATGAGAGGAAACCCTCCTATTCGATTCATTTAATGTTCACAAGAGCAAGTTACATGAAATATGCAGTGAGCTGTGTACACAAAATGACGAACGAAAATGTTAAACTTTGAAATTGAACTTTCTTTGAACTTTCTCAAGTTTTTTTACTGTTACTTTAATTGTGAATGATTCCAATTTAGGCTTAAAGCAAAGGCAGCTTTGTCAGTGGAAGGAAAGTAATTGCACGCAATTTAACCCGAATGTATCTGAATTCTTTTACTTTCGAATTGTGCGAAAACATTTTTTGAGCGATTCAATATTGTTGTAGATTGCCACAACTTATCCAGAAGCCACGAGATAAAAAACGCTCGCACGTCCTTATAATTCAAAGTTTTATTGCCAAGTGATTTCAAAAATTAGTGCATTCATGTATTTTGTGTTTCGAACTCACCGTTTCTGAAAGAAAAAGCATTGTTGTAGGGGTAAACCCAGAGTTGCCAGGGTTTTTAATAAATATAAGCATCATTGAAAAATTAAATGTTTTAAATGGATGTTTGGATGGAAGTTTTCATTCGGGCGATATTAAATAAATGGTTAGCTCAAATTATTATTGAATATAAACATATAACCAGGCAAAGGATTTTGAGGACCTAAAAACCTATGAAAAAAGGCAAAATAAAATAGCAAAAAAGGCACGGAAAGGCACTAAAAACTGCCTAAAAAGGCAAAATAGGGCATTAAAAACTGTTAAAAAGGCAAAAATAGGCATTTAAAAATAAGAAAAAAATACTAGAAAATCTAAAAAAAAGGAGAAACGGTATGTATTTTTTAATAATTTTATTTCATCTGACGTATCCAACATACAATATTTATACCTCGTTTTTTGTAAAAGAAAAGGAACATCAAGGTTTTCAAAGATAGTTTAAAAACTAAAACTAACATATTTTAATTGAAATGTTTGCACATATTTGAAGTTCATATTTTAACTTTTCACATAAAAGCATAAAAGCCGTACTTGGATCACAAAAAAATAAATACGATTTTGCGCTAACCGAACTTTTTGATTTTGGCATGTTTTTTTCTTTAAATTTTCCACTGCACAACAAAAAATAACGGCTTAGAAATGATCAAATCAATGTAAAAACATCGATAAGTTAACGAAATTGCAATGTTGCCACTTAATTTTTTTTAATATAGCAGGGACCGGAAATAACAGTTATTTATGAAAACTGAATTTGAAAAGTTTACTATGAAGGAAAAGTCACACAAATAAATTAAATATACCAACAGATTTCTTTTCGTGTCAAGAATCATATTTGGCAATAAACTTTTATTATGCAATTTTTACGGAAATATAAAAAAATAAGAATTATTTTTTTTAATATTTTAAAAATCCTTTAATAACAATTATTTTTGATTTTTTTCTTATTAGTCCATAAATAACAGTTTTCTTTCGATTTTTATTTTAGTTGACCTATGATAACAGTTATTGGTGACTTTTATTTAAAAAAGTCATAATAAAAATTATTCAGTGACTTTTATTCATAAAAGTCATCAATAAAAATCATTCGGTGACTTTTATTTTTTAAGTCATCATTAAAAATCATTCAATGACTTTTATTTATAAAAGTCATCAATAAAAATCATTCGATGACTTTTATTTTTTAGGTCATCAATAAAAATCATTCAATGACTTTTATTTATAAAAGTCATCAATAAAAGTCATTAGATGACTTTTATTTATAAAAGTCATCAATAAAAATCATTCAATGACTTTTATTTTATAAGTCATCAATAAAAGTCATTAGATGACTTTTATTTATAAAAGTCATCAATAAAAATCATTCAATGACTTTTATTATAAAAGTCATCAATAAAAATCACTCAATGACTTTTATTTATAAAAGTCATCAATAAAAACCATTCAATGACTTTTATTTATAAAAGTCATCAATAAAAATCATTCAATGACTTTTATTTTTTAAGTCGCAACATAAAAGTCATTAATTGCACTACTGGAATATCTAAATTTGTCGGGTATTGAATTTGAACTTCCTGAAAATATTCTAGATCAAAACTTATTTTACACGTATTTTATAATTATTCGAAAATCAAAATTTAACTGGCCCAACGATGGGTTAAGATTCCGTATGTGGAAACATGATTTAAAAGATGGCTTGACATCAAAATTGGTGAAAGCACTTCAAATGAGATACAAATGATGTTTTTTTAGCCCTTCTCGTGGGCCCTTCTCGTAATATATATGTGGTTTGTTCTATTGTTTTTGTTCAGCCGATCAAGAATATATATACATTTTGATATTTAATGAATCCAGTTCTGCGATTAATGAAAATTACTTTTATGTTGCGACTTAAAAAATAAAAGTCATTGAATGATTTTTATTAATGACTTTTATAAAAAAAAGTCATTGAATGATTTATATTGATGACTTTTATAAAAAAAAGTCATTGAGTGATTTTTATTGATGACTTTTATAATAAAAGTCATTGAATGATTTTTATTCATGACTTTTATAAATAAAAGTCATTTAATGACTTTTATTGATGACTTAAAAAATAAAAGTCATTGAATGATTTTTATTGATGACTTTTATAAATAAAAGTCATCTAATGACTTTTATTGATGACTTTTATAAATAAAAGTTATTGAATGATTGTTATTGATGACCTAAAAAATAAAAGTCATCGAATGATTTTTATTGATGACTTTTATAAATAAAAGTCATTGAATGATTTTTAATGATGACTTAAAAAATAAAAGTCACCGAATGATTTTTATTGATGACTTTTATAAATAAAAGTCACTGAATAATTTTTATTATGACTTTTTTAAATAAAAGTCACCAATAACTGTTATCACAGGTCAACTAAAATAAAAATCGAAAGAAAACTGTTACTTATGGACTAATAAGAAAAAAATCAAAAATAATTGTTATTAAAGGATTTTTAAAATATAAATACTAAATAACTGTTATTTGTTGAGTCATAAAATAAAAATCAAAAAATAACTGTTAAACATTGATTTTTATAATAAAACTTATAACTGTTACGGTCCCTGTAATATAGTTTAAAGGTATTTTCGCGAAACAAAAGGGGGAAAATATTAAAAACGAAAGAAAAACAAAGCGCTCGACAAATCTTGAAAAAGGCATTTTGTGGCATTTATAGGTAAAATAGGCACTAAAAAAGGCATTTATGGGTGAAAAAGGCAAATTGCCTTTTTAAGGCAAAAAAAGGCAAAATAAAAGTGGTATATTTTCACTTCACTTCAATCCCTAAGAAACGATTTTGAAAGGCGTCATTGATGCGGCTTTACATTTACTTTTCCCGAAAGGCAAAATCTTCTTTTCAGAGATTGTTGTTGTTGTTGCGATTTTTTTTATATGTCTATATCATGAAACAGCAGCCGCCGTGGCTCAGTTGGTTAGTGCGTTGGACCGCGAGTCGAAGGCAGCGACCTCAGGTTCAAATACTGCCTGTAATAACACCTAAAAAAAATAACGGGAAAACTCGTTTTCTCTTTCGGCGGCTGTCCTCTCAGCTGAAAATGGCAAACCTCTGAGAGTAAAAACTGTTTATGAAAGAGCTCCCAACCTGCCGTTCGGAACCGGCATAAAACTGTAGGTCCCTTCCACCCGCGTGCAAATTCACATGCACAACACGGGTGGTTGCGGGAAGCTAGGCCTTAGTCTCGCGTAAGCGGGCTTTCGTGCCAGTCAATTATTTAATTATTATTATTATATCATGAAACAATAATAGACGGTAGTTCCATTGTCAAAAATGTTGATTAAAAAGCCAAATTTTAAGTTTGTTCTCATTGTAAATTTTTTTAAAATTGTTGCCACTTTCAGACAATACTGACACTGGGGTTTTTAATTTTGATTAAGGAACTTTTTTCACGAACATTTTTTTTGTTATTCTGTTAGCAAGGACTCTTGTTAAGCGTGCTTTGTGCAAAGCATTTAGTTGGGACGTATGTTTATTTATATTGGTGATTTTTTTATTGATATTTTACATATGTGATGGTGATATTTTTTGATATTTTTTTTCTTTTTTTTCATTTTTTTTATTACATAATTTTGTCACAAAAACAATGGATTTGAAATATTTTCAGGAATGCCCAAGGCGGTCAAAATTAATTCATAAAAGTTTCTTATTATAAGATGAAGAAAAAGATAGATGCTTTAAGTAATTATATAGTTATCTCGCGTTGCATAAATGTGATCGGGTTAGATGGTTAGGTTAGATGGCTTAGAAAGTTAGAAAGTTACGATTTCGTACTAAACTTCTCAGACAGTTTTGTGATTGTTTGACTCGGTTTTGTTTGATCTACTCGCTTTATACAGCGGTGATCAGGCCAATCCGCATGTTTTTAGTCACAGTGTGGTGGACAGCTCTGAGCAGAATCCGGGAAGACCCTTGAGCACCTCCAGCACTTGCGAGAACGCGCTTCCGATACTTGGACAGGCACTTCCTGAGCTGCTTAGCTGACCTTGGCAAGTTATCAGAGCCTCCAAGTGGATCTCATCAACTGGAAGCGTATAGGTGAAGCACCCCGTGGTAACACAATGTGTGGCCCATTGGCCTAAGCGATGCCTTAGAGGTGGCCATCTAACCCACCTATACCTATTTCAATCCAACAGTCGTTCTTCTACGCCGCTGCTAAGCTCTCACCTCCTCATCTCCTTGTCATTATTTTGCAATTATGATAAATACGCTCACGCAATTTGGCGCCACTTTGCATGCATAATTGCGCCAAACCGCTTGGCAACGGAAATATTTAATTGCATAATTTATTTGTTCACCTGTGTGATTGTACAACTCAGACCACGTAATGAGCTTATTGCATACTAATTGAACGAAAATACTATGTGAAATAGGAAATGCTCTGCCCATGTGCGCGCTACATGTGTGAAGTTCGAGCGTTAATTTTGCAGACATTTCGAAATTGAATTAATTGAGTTTGATGCGCTTTTGTCATAACTGATACCAAAAAAAGTGGTTTAAACCCACAGGTTGACTCCAAAAACAAATATTAAAATAAATATTAAAACTGATCTATGTGGATGTGGCATGGTGAATATTATTTAGTGTGAAATTTTAGCTTAATTTTGTGGCTTGTCAAATTGAGAAAACACACAGAGAAAAACTAAAAATGTGAAATAAAATTATTTATTAATTCGGACGAACTAATTAACTCAATTTTGAATTAACAATTTTTCCTCAGCCATATATTAGACTAGCAGGTCCTGTCAGCTCTACAGGCATGCATTAATTTGTACCCATTTATTTATGCTTATTCACAGTTTCTTCATACACCCGTTACCAATTTTTAAATACATATTAAATCATATTTAATTTGGAATATTTTCAACATGTATCAATAAGCTTATTAAAGTACGTGTCTTTATATATCACGCCCCAGTTTTTTGGCTGAACGATGATGAAACAGTGAGTCAATCAAAGAGTCCGCCAGTCACGACTTTGCTTTCAGCTTTTCAATCTGACGTTTCTAGCGACTGCTTTCTCATTCCATCACGTTTGTGTTCTTTTATGGAACAATATCTGTTAAGGCTGCTGTTCTGAAGAAGAAGAAACGATCTAACACTTCATGTGCCACTGTCCGTCTCTAGCCAGGGTAAAGATTTACAATTCGTCTTTTCCGCACTTTACGAGCATAACTGAGCATTCTACTGCAAGTGTCAGGAAGATAGCAAAGTTTATACTGGAATCTTCGTGGTTATCAGTGCCGCTAATGCGGAAGTCGTGTCGTCTTAACACAAATTAAACGTTTACACATGACAATCCAAACATCAACTCGATCTGATAAATGCAACATTTGTTTATAAACTTTCGTGCTCTTTTCGTACATTTTATAATTTTTCGGACTTGTGGGTACGAATGGAAAGCTAGAGGCAGTAGGTAACCAAAAAAAAACCAATTTTTCTATAATTAAAAAAAAAATTTTTTTTTAACAAATTTTGTAAAGAGCTTGTTTTTGGCCAAAAAAAAATTTTTAACCAGTTGTGGGCCACCCTGAAAAATCCACTTCAAATGCGAAATTATGAAGAAAAGCCAGTAAAGAAATATGTATTATCAAAATTTATTTATCAATGAAGCCTCTAGTGGCGGAAAACATCAAGAAAACTTGACTTTTTCAAATTACACTGTGCAAGTCGAAAATTCAGACATGGGGGGGGACATACTGAGCGACTTTTCTATAGGTATACTGAGTTGAGATCCACCAGCCGTTTGGCTGGATTGGCTCTAGTTTAAGAGAAATCCGTCTTTGAAGTTTGCTCATTTTAGTCGAGTTCGTCGCTTAAGTCTTCGAAGGTTTAAATGCTAATAGGTCCTAAATCGTTCCGAATATCGGTTTACTGTCTTCCGCAAGTTTGTAGATATTTTAACGACCAACAAATTTGCTGAAGACACCAATCCAAAAAAAATACATTCAAACTGTGTAATTGCGATATGTGCATTTTTTGGCGCAGCGCAACGTGGCGTATGAGTGTCATTTAATCAGTCATTTAATCAGTTAAACGACAGCCATCCTTTAAGTGACTGGCAAAATTCTCGTGGCGAAAAATTTTGAGCAAACTCGATATAAAATCGGAAAATTTAACGCAAATACTGCATAAAAATGCATAACACTCACCTCTTTGCAATATTTCACTTCGCTTTATCACACTCGCAAAATCTGTAGAAATTACTTTCTTAAAAATTTCTTCGTAAATTTTGTTTGTTTTGTTGTAGCTGCGGATCAGATGCGTCCTTTCACTTCGGTGTTTGCACTAGTACTGTCTATTGTCAATGTACACACAGCCTCATACTCAGATCTGTCATATTTTATTAATGACAAAAAATATAAAAGCTGGCCCACAACCGGTGATGGCCCACAGCCGGTTACATTCCCCTACCTAATCAAGTTTCGATTCCTAATTTTTTAAGGTATATATGTAGTAGACAAGCTTAACGATTTCTCTAGTTTGAAAAATTCTTTAAAGCAGCATTAATCAATTTCAAACGTTTTGTTTTAATGAAGTGTAATGATTAACATTTCAACTAAAACTTGGACTCTGAAAAATCGTCAGCACTTCCCCCATTTTTCTAACGAAAGCAAAAATCCAACTAACTGAAACAAATTCAAAACTCCAACTCAGCACTGCCATAGCGCTACAACTTTCCAATACTTCAAGTCGTTTACCGAAATATTTGCAATCATGAAAATATTTGTAAATTCTGTCCAACTGAAACCGGTTAGTACTAACCGCTTGCAAATATAAACAAAAGCTTCCGAAGCGACACAAATAACAAAATATTCCATCAACTCACCAACAACACTGGCAATGTTACTGTTGCACCACTTGCCACGTCAGCGCCTGCCAGTTGCCGTTATTGGCTATGCGACTCGAATATTATGTCAAGAAATTGAATTGAAAAGCCAATGCTAACAATGAAAGTGCAACAGCGCCGTCGCCAACGTCGCCAGGGGTTTGCGGCCCCCGAGTGGAATATTTCAAAAATTGCGTTGTGCCGCTTGCCGTTGCGTGTTGCGTTACAACGCGTGCTGGGCGCGGCGCGCGGCAAATATTTCAATATTGGCAATTTGCATTGGCCGCGCGCAAACAAGAATTCCAAGCAAATACACTGAATTTGCGATACAATTCCCGCTCGTCGCCGGTGGGGGCGGGTTGGCGCATGTGGTGACAGCGACGGGCGTTGGGCGGCGGCTCTATGCAAATGAACGACGTGTGCGTAACAAAGTTCAGCATTGATTGAGATTTATGCAATGATAAAGTGAGCACAACAAAATCCCCGCAACGCTGCACAGTGGCTGTGACAGTGGAGAAAATATATTTAAATTAAATAGCAAATTTATTGCATTTTATAGTAGATCGGTGTTTGTACATTTAGCTACAATTTGAACGTTCTAGTTTGTATTTTCTTTTTTTTTATAATATTTTATCAATGTTTTTACAAATAAATGCAAGTTCATTGGTGTGTCATTGTAACAGGTGTCAGTGTGCCAGGTGTACATTACACATGATTTAGTGCACGATTTTTCGATTTTGGTGATGCAGAACCTCTCATTTTAAGCGGTTTGGTGAAAAAGTACATGAACCATAATATTGTGGGGCCAGAGTGGGGTTAAATGGCGTCGCATTGAGGTCAAAGTACAAAAAAACTTGGAGATTCGACAAATTGCTCCACAGCTGCTCTTAGAGGGTTAAAGTCGATGACAGACCCCCCACTAGTTTTTCCTACGTAACATTTCTTCAAACATATTTATACCTTATCTCCAACCCATACAAAATGACCGTTTTTATAAAATAGGCTCCAACTGCTCCCATGTTGCCCCCAGATGTGTCAAATGTAGGACCGACACTCATTTATTTTCCCCTCCAATGTTTTTTTCAAGCATACCTACCCGGTATCTCTGAGTCTGAAGGGGGCTGACATGCAAAACTGGTCATTTTCTGTGGAATTGGCTCCTCACTTGTAAATGTAGTAAAGTAAGCGAGGAAACATCGTCTCTCGGAGACTACTCAACCGATTTGAGTTAGATCGGTTTATTCAGCGATCGGCAACATTCTTGAGTACAAAAAATACAAAATTAATAAATGTTCAGAAATTCACCATCAGAGGTCCTTTCCCACACAATCGGAGTTGTGTGGTTGCCAACTTTTGGGTTTCTATGAAGCAAAAATCAAAATGTATTGTCGTAACCCCAGCCTCAGCTAGAATTCGAACGTAAGGATAGTAAACTCTGTCCACTGTCCTTTTAAGCCAGTGGAAATTGTGGATAAATCTCAGCAAGTTTTTAATGTTTCTGCTTTCTGTTTGTCTTCGGAGAAAACCAGCCAGTGACAGAGAAGATTTCTCAAATCTTCTTTTCCATTTGATTGAGGCAACTGCGGCAATGGGACCAACTCTCAGGATGGCGTCTTGCCGGAATAACGATTTACGTTTTTTGCGTTAAAGGAGAGCCAAATAAAGAATATATAGTTTGCTCACAGATGACGAGCACAGGGCCCACTGTAATTGTAGAGTTATGATCCGAAAGGGTAGAGACACGTCAGGCCAGCTCCGTCGCGCTATGCAGCTCTGATATTGCTGTGGCTTGGTATACAAATGAAGGCGACATTATGGAGAGCGTCCATTGCTGCCACTTGAATGATTAGGTCTGTTTGGGTACGGATAATTTGTACGAATTTTTACAAATGTTTACTGGATCCTGTTTGTGTACGCCAAATCTCTTGCAACGACAGATCAACTGAGAGCGTAAAGTGACAGTTCATTTCGTGAGAACTTGCAAGTTTTTAATGGAGAAATTCTTTCCAGTAACTTTAAGCCAGTAAGAAGAAGAACAAGAAAAACATATGACTGGCTGCCACATGATCGACTTCAAAGACAAATAATTTTTGCAAAAATTTGGAGGCAAATGGAACCAGCAAAGAATTTGTGCGTTCGCAAGTCTGCTGACCTACAACCGTCTTCTTCAGCTTTTCCTGCTGCAGCTGAAAGGGAAGAATCGATTAGAAATCGAAAAGATTAAGCCCAAGGAACAATTTGCCTTTTGCATTAAATGTCATTAAACTTAAGTTTCCCTAAAGATTCAAATCTTAAATAAAACTTTTAGATCAGCTGTTTCTTTAACGCTTCTGTTTACATCCTTTTTCCTGTGTATTGTGAATGTTCCAAGTCCCACTGGTGCAACCAGGAGTTAAAACATGCAAATTCTTACAAATTTCTGTGTGTTTACTTTTTTGGATAGTTTCAATTTTGGGAGCGTAAGCTGGCTTAATCTCCTAATATTTTTTACTGGATAATTTTTATTGGAAAGTTCCCAAACAGACCTATTATGTTGTTTTAATGAGCGTAGAGAGAGAAAGAGTAGATAAGTTGGGGAAATTTCTACCACAGTCTTGGATTTTTGGGGTCTCGACTATCATAGCTTCATGATTTTCTGTTCCCTTGCCTGTCGAAAAAATATTTTTCAAATTTTGTTCACATTTTATATGTCATCACAACACAGAGTGCTATGCATAACACATTGAAATTGAATTGCTGAATTGCTGGGAATGGTCCGTCCGATTCTGCTTAAAAGCGATTAAGTTGAGCGTTAACGATTTTGCGCTGGCGGCAACTCTTAAACTTTCAGATTTTTTATGTTTTACCACTTTTACGAGTACACTGAACTGTTGGCAGTGTTTACAAATACGTTTGCCGTTTCGGTGAAAAGCGAACTGAATTTTGATTTTTTGCAGAATGAAAAATAAACAATTTGAATATCTTTGCTGGTTGTTGGTGCTGTTGATTGAAGGTTATAATTTAAATAAAACAAAGTGAAATTGTAAATTGCCAAAAGCAAAACAGCTGAAGAAACAAAAAACTCAAACTGAAACTCAACACTGAAGAGTTGGACTTTCTTCAGCAGAATTCTTGTTGTTTAATATGCGCCAAGTTTTTGTACTTATACACGAAAATGCTTACCTGTGCAAATTTCAAAAGATTCAATTCGCCGAACACGCCAAAATGTGCGAAATTTCGCATAGCTGTGCCACGAGTCTCACAGTGGTCAACATTTTATGTGGTACTCGTTGGCATAAAATAGCCAGAAATCAATTCCCATTCGATGTCGTACGAGTAGCCGAAGCAATTTCAATAAACCAAAACACTATTCAGCGGAAAATTGGGTCGTCCACAGAGCTCACCCACTCGTCCGGCCACTCGATATTCAATCTGAATTTGAATGTCTAATGCGTGGCCGAAAAGTCAGAGTTCAATGCGTTGACTGCGTTTTACGCCTTTTGTAGTAGGCGGCCGAAATCGATGACATTACGTATGTGTGCGTGTGGGGGTGGGTGTGGACTTGTTTCTAGTATTGCATATTGGCCGAAGCAAAATGTCAATGAAATTTTAATCTAACAGCATCAGCGCGCTGCGCTACACAAATGTGCACACACACACACACACACACACACATTGGCACATTTGAGCGCCGTCAGCAAAATAGCATCCGATGGAGCACATCTCGCGCACTGATATTTGGGGAATGTGCGGCATGCGTGTGCGCTACTAGAAACTGACAAGTGCGTGCGCGTTTTCATCTTCCACCCTCCCTTTTGCGCTTTCAACTCTTTCAATTTGCGCTGCGCAGTGACAGTGACAGTAATCGGGTTGGGGGTGTGGGTGAAGGCGTGACTTTTCTTCGCGTTGCAGCGCGCAGCAAATATAAAATATGTGTCGACAGCCAAAGAATAAAGTGGCAGTGGAAAAATTATAAGATATGTGCACGCGAGATGAGAAACGGCAGCGCACTAGTGAGAGAAATGAGCTTGCCAACGCTGCAGTCGGGAATTTATAGCACTCGCATGTGCGCACACGAGTGCATGAACGGCACATACAGGGTGCCGAGAGGGAGAACTTGTAACCAATCATTCAGTGGTTTGGTGCGATCGAAGTTGCAATCCAGGAGGTCATAAATCGGCCCTTTTGGGTTTCTTGTTGAATGCATATGAAAAAATGTGCCAGAGATTAAATTTTTCGAGTTATCGAAAACAACTTTTCAACACCCAACTATCTACCAAATATTGACAAATGGGGGAAACATGCAAAATATATAAAATTGACAACTTTCAAACGTCGCATGGCATTGAAATATGTACAAACCAGAGAGAAGAAAATTCTGTATGTTAAAAATTTGTAACACATTTTTTAAGTTTGCTTTGAAATCCCCAAATACAGTACTTAGTATTTATGTATGCCTTGGCAATTGCCAGCAGGCGGCAAGAAATGGCAAAAATATACAAACTTAATATTAGTGTCCGACCGAATATTCGGTTTCGGTTTCGGCCCAAATAAGTGGTTTTAATTTCGGTTTCAGTTTCGGCCAAAAAATGTTGATCGGCCGAAATCGAAACTTTCTACATTTTATTGTGTAGCGAGTGAACGCTAGTTAGTGCAGCCTAGAAGATATATAGTGAAAGGATAAGAATGAGAATTTAGATGCCACCAATGTAAATAAACTTAGTTTTTTATTAAATTATTTAATTTTGAATGAATTGTTTTTATTAATAATAATAATTTTTAATTGAATGGCACGACAGCCCGCTTACGCGAGACTAAGGCTTCCCGCAACCCCGTGTTGTGCGTGTGAATTTGTACGCGGGTGGAAGGGACCTACAGTTTTATGCCGGTTCCGAACGGCAGGTTGGGAGCTTTTTCATAAGCAATTTGTACTCTCAGAGGTTTTTATTAATAAGTACTTATTTATTCATTTCAGAGACCTAAAATAATTATTATCCATATTTTTGGGAATAAAAAAATGGCCCTAATTTAATAAATTTCCATAACTATTGCTTTATAATAATTATTCCCAATAAGAAATTTTTTACGTCGCCTATAACTATTATCATGTAATAAATATTTTTGAGATGCATAATAATTCTTAAAAATAACAAGTATATTTTTCGTTGTCGATAATTATTATTTTGGGATTTTTGTTTTTTACATTGCTTCATAATTTTTATTTATGATTTTCTTAATTAACGTTACCGATAACTATTATTTTGAGAAATTTTATTTTTACGTTGCTTCATAAGCTTTATTTATGAATTTTTCTCATTTACGTTGCCTGTAACTATTATTTTGAAAAAAAAAATTTACGTTGAATTACCACATTTTGGATATGAATTGATTTTGAATTTTTTTTTTTAATTTTAAGTGTTAATTCATTTATAGTTTCTAGCCTGTAGATTTTGTATCATTTGGCTTAAATAAATAAATAAATAAATTGAAAAACGCACATTAACTGCAGAAACCTAATTTCCACCAACAACTAAACAATTAAAAATCAATTCATACTCAAAAAAAAATTTCTTTCATAAAAGTTATGAAGCAACGTAAAAAAATGTTCTTTCAAAAAATAGTTATCGATAACGTAAATAAAGAAATCATCAATACGAGTAAAAGTTATAAAGCAACGTAAACAAGAAAAAATCCCAAAATAATAATTATCGAGAACGAAAAACAAATTGTTTCTCATAATAGTTATTACGCAACGTAAAAATTAATTGTCGCCAATAATAATTATAATCAACAAATAAAATTTATGTTGCATTGTAATAGTTACATTGCAATTATTTTCTTAAAAAACTTATAATAGTTAAGTCCCTGATTAATTTATGTTATCTTTGTTTGGTTGTTCTTTATTTACTTAAAGTAAAATTCGTTTGTTGAAAAAAAATGCTTGATACGGTGATTTTTATTTGAACTAAGTAGTTAGAAAATTCGGTTTCGACTAAAAAAGTGGTTTCGGTCGGACACTACTTAATATTTTTTAAACGCGCTAAAACATAGAAAAAGTGGCAAATCAAAGTCAAAGTGGTTGTTCTATAATCCTATGTGTTATGTTGCAGTTTAGAAAAAAAAATAAATATCGATTTCTACAAAATCTATATTCATATAATTGTTTGTCCTGACTGACTGACTGATTCATCATCGCTAATGGCTAAAGTTACAAATATGAAATTTGAATTGTTCTTGAAAAATGAACCTTCGCTAAGACAGGATTTTTTGAAATTCGGGCTCTAAAGGGGCAAAACATAGGTTAAGGTGTATCAACAAACTTGATATAATAGTCTTATTGATTTTGAACTTGTTGAAAATACTCCAAATCAAAAATAATTCGACATGTATTTTTCAATTTTTGGAAAATCAAAATTTAACGAAGTCTTTTGTATACGAAAAGACTACGAAAAACCCTGAACCGATAGGCCTATTGACTTCAAAGTTAGTGAAAACACTTGAAATCAAAAATAGTTTGACACGTGTTTCTCTTTTTTTGTTTGAAAATCAAAACTTAAAAGGGTCAACCAAGGGTTAAAAGTTTGTATGAAGATATATGATTTTGTACGCCTTTTGACTTTAAACTTGGTGAAAGTACTCTTAGTGAGAAATAATGTCACACGTGTCTTTCATTTTTTTGGAAATAAAAAACCGACGGGGTCAATGATGGGTTAAAAGTTTATATTGAGAAACTGTGAAAAACATGAATTAATGGGCCTATTGACTTCAAACTTGATGAAAGTACTCTTAGTGAGAAATAGTTCGACATTTGTTTTTCAGTTTTTTGAAAATAAAAATCTGACGGGGTCAACGATGGGTAAAGAGTTTGTATGGGGAAACATGACTTAACCCATTAAAGCCGGGTACCAGTTCCGCCCATACGATTTTGTTAAAATTTCATTCACGACCTGGAATTGACCCAAAATGATCAGAAACACAATTTCAGCTTTCTATCTCTGCGCGTTGCTGAGATATTCATTGGGTATTTCGTACCCATTAGGCAGCAATTGTAGCTTTTTTCCATACTTTTTAAAGTGATCAGCTAAACACGTGAACAAAAGAAGTATTGTTTACAGGTGAGTTAGGAGGCAGATTTTTGTGAAGTTCTAAGGCCAGTACGTTTCGCCACATTTTCCACCTCCGGAAAATTCACAATTTTTGGAGTATGGTAGATGGCGGAATTTTAGGGTGGCCTTCACTAGGTTAAGGTACTTTCATTTTTACCCTAACTATCCCTATCAATGGTTTTGAGATATCTCTACCACGAACTTTTTTGTGATTTTTTTAAAAATCAGTTTTCATGGGTAAAATTTTACCCAATGGGTTAATGCGCAAATTGACTTCAAAAGGCGTGAAAGCACTTCAAATGAGAAATAATAAGTATTTTTCATAAAACTCGGACGGGAATTTGATTTATTGACCCCATTGTTTTTAAACTTGCATGCAAAGCCGCTGGGCTAGTTAGAGAATATACTTTCCCTAAATTGGTTTTCTCTACTACCGTTGTTTATGATTGTTACTCTTAGAGATTTGTTTATATATGAAAATTGGTATGCACCCTGTATGTGGAGTGTGGAGCGTCAACTCGAGTGCGTGATGTGCGCACAAATAAACTAAAATTTGAGCAAGGATTCATATGAATATGCTTGACGAAGGCAAATGTGCCATGTGCCAAGGCGAAAAAATTCCACAACAACAACACCGAAGTACGACTATGCAAAGAATTGAAAGCAACACAATATAAAATGCGAAGGATAAACATGAAAAACTGCGGCTGGCTGGCGATGGGGGGCGTCAAAATTGCGCATAGCCAACAGAAAAATATCAGCGCCAGAAGGAACACGCCAGCAACTCACTAACACATACACACCAAACACAGCACGAACTCCTTCATTCATACACCACACGCTCGCTTCCATGTAAAGGCGCGAGTACAAGTGCTGGCCGCCTTGGCCAGCGTGCCGCAGGGCGGATAGTGTGCAGCTGCGCCGCATGTGGCCACACAATTGTCATGAGCGCATTAAGCGCTCGGCCAGCGCCATGCGGTCATGGGAGTCATCGTCGCAATCGCAGTGCCGCCGCCCGCATGTGCAACTAATCAGATAAACATTTCCAACCATTTCGACATTCAACCTGAATTTAGATAACAAATTATATTAAAGCCGGGGCGCGCGCGGGCACACGACACGGTGAAAGCAGACGAGCAAAATAAAAACGAAATACAAAAGCAGCGTGGAGCGAAATCAGACGAGAATACCGAAAATAAAATAAGCTGGCCGTAATCCGTTGGCAAAGTGGATACAAACGTTTCGTATTTTTTTCACTCATTCATTCATCTGATTTGACTGCTTTCGCTTGCTCGACACAAGTCTTGGGCGCTGTAGTTGCAGTAGCGGCGGTTTAAGTTTATCACGTAGCAAATGTGTTAGGCTTAAGAACGCACATGCGGTACCTACCCAACACGTACACGTCCTCCACGTACATACATGGCTTGTATTGGTGTGGCCAGAGTGTGGCAGTGGAAAGTGAGACAAGGCCCAAATCCGCTGTCCTTCGTATAAAATACGTTTTAATAAAATATTGTTAAACTCATAAAGAAATTAACCCTTTCGCTATTTCGTATTATAACAAAATCTTTATTTCTTAAACTTAAAATACTATTCTGTTCAGATCCGATTTTAAATCCTTATAAAAATTTATAATCTTTACTAAAAACTATCTTCCAAGTCAATCAAATATATACAAATTTTTGTATATATAAAATTAAATTAAAAACTAAATTTAATATGCAATATTTACCTTATTTCTTAAACTTAAAACACTATTCTGTTCAGATCCGATTTTAAATCCTTATAAAAACATAAAATTAATCTTTACTAAAAACTTTCTTCCAAGTCAATCAAATATTTAAAAAATTTTTATATATAAAATAAAATTAAAAACCATACTAAATATGCAATTTGTACCTTTTTTAACTAAAGGGAACACAAAAAGTGAATTAATGCAAATTCGGAGTTTTTAACAAGTTTCAGTAAAAATTCAAACCAGAGACCTGGGAAAAAAAAATTGCCCTAATTTAAAAAATTTCTAAAATTATTGCTTTATAATAATTATTCCCAATAAGAATTTTTTTACGTCGCCTATAACTATTATCATGTAATTAATATTTTTGAGTTGGATAATAATTCTTAAAAGTAACAAATATATTTTTTTGTTGTCGATAATTATTATTTTGGGATTTTTGTTTTTTACGTTGCTTCATAACTTTTATTTATGACTTTTTTAATTTACGTTATCGATAAATATTATTTTGAGACATATTTTTTTTACGTTGCTTCATAACTTTTATTTATGATTTTTATTTAATTTACTTGCTGATAACTATTATTTTGAAAAACAAATTTTTTACGTTGAATTACTACATTTTGGATATGAATTAATTTTTAATTGTTCTAAATTGACAAACGCAAATTAACTGCAGAAACCTAATTTCCACCCACAACTAAACAATTCAAAATGAATTCATACTCAAACTGTGGTAAGGCAACGTAAATAAAAAAAATGTCTCATAAAAGTTATGAGGCAACGTAAAAAAAATTTTCTCAAAATAATAGTTATCGGTAACGTAACTAAAAAAAGTCATAAATAAAAATTATGAAGCAACGTAAAAAAAATTTTCTCAAAATAATAGTTATCGTTAACGTAAATAAAAAAGTCATAAATAAAAATTATGAAGCAACGTAAATAAAAAAAATCCCAAAATAATAATTATCGAGAATGAAAAAAATATTTATTTTTCATAACAGTTATTATGCAACGTAATAATTAATTGTCACAAATAATAATTATAATCAACAAATAAAATTGATGTTGCATTGTAGTAGTTACATTGCAATTAATTTCTTAAAAAACTTTTAATAGTTAAGTCCCTTATTCAAACAAATGGCCACCTTGGCCACAGAAACTCTGCGTGCGGCACAATTTTTAAAGGCCAGGCACGCGCTTTGCATATCCAAAATTTCACCATTCCCCTCTCCTCCACGCACACAAGTAAGCGCATTGGGCCTAAGCCGACACGCAGCAGGGGAGCGCGCGGTACGGCGGCGCAAGTAGTAGTTTTTCCCCAATTGCTCGTACCGCCGCGCGCAGTTAAATGCCGAAAATTGAAAATGCGGTTTCATTTTTCACATTTCTTAATCAAACTGGTTATTTATTTGTATCTGCTACCCCACGTCCCCCCCCCCCCCCTCGACTTTTGTGCGCAACTGTAATATAGTTTTTATCGGTCCCACAGTGCGTATACGTGTTTTTGTGTGTATGTGTTTGTGTACTGCATGCGGTGATGGATTTTGTTGTTGAAAGTGTTGGCAGCTGATTGTTGCTGCTGTCGTTGTTCCTGTGGATTTTTTCAGTTTTTTTTCCTTGATTTTATCGGCCGTTGATTTTCGCGCTGCCACTTTTCTCTCTCTCGACCATAAATAAAGCAATACAATTTATTTGTATCCTTTGTTATGGCCTGCATGCAGTTCGGGCCGCCGTGTATTTGTTGTTGCCATCTTTTATTTGCGTGTGCACATAAAGCAACAACAACAATAACAAAAGCGAATATCGGCCGCGCTGAAAATTGAGTTCGGCGTTTTGTAGCGGCACAAAGGCTCAGCCGATGCGGTCCAAAGTGCCATGGCGAGCGCAGAGGGTTGCGTGCGGCTTTATCATAATGAAATGCGTATAACTTAATTTACTCGTTCCGACATATCGGCTGGCAAATTTCACTTCATCAACCACATTCATGTTCACACAGCGTTCACGACACCACAAGGAAGTGAAGCAGTGGCCGTTGTTTATGAAGAAGTCGACACAATGATTTATGCTGTAAGAAATATTGCTGGCAAGAATGGAGCCTGTAGGCATTTCAGCAATTCCCAATGGACGCTTTAGTAGTTATTAGAAAGACTTGCAGAGGTTATGTTGCTTATCAGAGTCCAACTCCTTGTGGAATTTATGCAGTGCATGCATTACGTACACGATTACGTAATGCTTGCATACATACATACGGACACGGGTTGGTCCGTTCAGCAAAAGTAATTTTTGCTTGCTTATCCCTTTTGGACTAAGTACTTTGTGTAGGTTAGAGTGAGAGGCAACACCACTTCAGGTGTTGCATTCTGTTGCTGCCAGGGACCGTAACAGTTGTAAGTTTTATTATAAAAATCAATGTTTAAGAGTTATTTTTTGATTTTTATTTTTATTTTTTTATATTTTAAAAATCCTATAATATATAAAATAATTAAATTTGATTTTTTTCTTATTAGTCCACAAATAACAGTTTTTTTTTTGTTTTTCTTTTAGTTTATAATAATTCGTGACTTCTATTTAAAAAAGTCATCAATAAAAATCATTCAGTGACTTTAATTTATAAAAGTCATCAATAAAAATCATTCAATGACTTTTATTTTTTAAGTCAATGAATGATTTTTATTGATGACTAAAAAAATTAAAGTCACCAACAATTGTTATCATAGGACAACTAAAATAAAAATCGAAATAAAACTGTTATTTGTGGACTAATATGAAAAAAATCAAAACTAAATGTTTTTAAAGGATTTTTAAAATATAAATAAAAAATAATTCTTATTTTTGAATTGTTGCCGTAAAAATTACAAAAAAAAGTTTATTGCCAAGTTTGATTCTCCGTGCGAAGGGAAATGTATTGGTATTTTTCATTTATTTGTATGATTTTTCCTTCATAGTAAAATTTTCAATTATAGTTTTCATAAATAACTGTTATTTCCGGTCCCTGGTGGCTGCTTGTTGAAGGTGAATGCCACTGATGGTTTAAAGCTGAGGTGCCCATGCCCTATGCTCTTGTTGTTCATTTGTTTTTGTAAATACTCTTCGGCATAGTCTGAGCATTCTAGTATACACACACAGAACAGTATGCTTTGTTGGTACACACTGTTAAGTTATTTTCAACGTAGGCTTTGTTGTTGCCTAGCGTTTATATGTATTGGTGTTTGCTCTTCCATAAGAAGGTTTTGGCCACCCCAGGTTTAGAGTTTGGCTGGAATGGTGGTTGATGCAGTGGATAAGTGATTTGCCCTCTTTCCCTAAAAAAAAGTATTAGAAATAAAAACATTTATATTTATGTTTATTTGTTAATATTAAAATCGTAGCAATGTGTTGACACGCGTTGGTGTGGAGCTCGTTAATCAGACATTTATCGCACTCACTGTGAACACACCCTAATTTTACATGCTGAAAAAGATTTTACACATTTCAAGTTTTAGCATTTGGCAGGCTTGTCAAACTGTCACATGTTAACACTTATCACTTTGAATGCATAAAATGTTAGTATTCAACGGCCCGTTTTATGTTTTCAACGCTTTTTCCAACTGGAATTGCGTGCGGCGCTAAAACGATCAGAAGCAAAATTTTGTGCACAAATAAATTAACTTATTGCGACAGTATTTTGTTTCATATATTTTTTGTTCAATTAGCAACTAAATATGGCCTTGTGATTTAGAGAAATAAATAAATATGAGTAAACAACTTTAACTGCAGATGTTTATGTAGGATATGTAGGTCGTTTAACCCTTTCGACCCTGAATTTTACCCTGTGTCTCGATATTACTTTTTGGTATTGAAATCTTGACTAAGAATTGTGTGACTTGCCTAAGAAGTGTGCACACGACATTTGAAGTCACCACGCCTCTTTGTTAGAGTTCTAGAGCTAGTTTACTTTTGAACAATTTAGCTTAACACTAGGAGTACCGGGTTTTGCTCATACCTACTAGTACCACGAGCGGTCAAATGACGGTATTCAGAGCTTTTAACGAAATCGGTTGAATCTGCAGAAGTTTTTCATTGTAAGCATTAAAACAACATTCATTTATGTTCTTGAATGTAAAAAAGTATAGTTTTGGCAAATATTTCAAAAGTTAAGCTACTACTCATGACCATAGTAAATTTCGTCTCGCCGCTTTCTGCTCATGCTTTCAAACACAACACGTAAAATAATGCATTTTTGTTTTTGCTTTGAAATTCATAAATATATAAAAGTCGGTTGTAGATTTAATATAAAACAGAAGGCAAGACTTGTAACTTGTAAAATTTGTACCATCTTTGACTTTTTTGTGAATGTTATAATTTTATTTCCATGGCTACGTAGTTAACCGTCATTTGACCGCTCGTGGTACTAGTAGGTAAAATCGATGATATAAAGAGAACAGATCGGCGCAGTGATTGGAAAATTTTAGAATATCGAGCTTAGTGTAAAATATTAAAAGTCAAGGAGAACCAGATTCGTAACTTAAACCGTTTTCGAGCTACAGTTAATCAAAAACTGAAAACCGTCAAATGACCGCTCCCGGTACTTCTAGTGTTAAAACGTGTTAAATAAATTTTGTACCAATATTTTTTAATTACAAAAAAATTATTTGATATTTATGGAAAAATACAAAATTAATACTTTTTGATTTTATTTAACCATTAATAAAAAACAGGGTTTCGATCAAACGCGCCCAATTCGTAGACTTCAATTAGAACACAAACTTTCCCTGATATCGCTTCAAATTATTGCAAATTATTTTGGGAATAACAGTAAAACTTTTGTAATTTGCTTTGAACTCACTTTTAAAAATATTAATTTGTTGGTGCCTACTTAAAATAAATCCATAAACCAATCGTAGCTTTTGCTATAAGATGACAAATATGTGAAGTTGCTCTTAGGCAACTTTGGGGTCGAAAGGGTTAAAGCAATAATTACTCTCTGGTCTGCGATGTGAACACACCCGTACGTTATCCTCTTTGGACAATTATGACCGAACAGTCTTATTTTTGGTGGCTAAGATGAGTATGTTGTATTTAATGTTGGTTTTTGTTAACCCTTTCTCTACAGGTTTTTACTCGGGAAAGTTGCAATTTTGCATTTTTTTTTAAATTTTTTTTTTTTAAATTTTACGTTTTAGGCTTCTAAATATGTGGTTATATTAGCAACATTCCATAAGAAATTTTTAAATTTTTATACTCGAACCCTGTATTTTTGAGTGTTTTTCTATGAGAGCAACCACATCGTTGTGGCTGTAATAACACTGCACAACAAAATCAATTTTTTTTTAAATAACAAGGTTCTGACAACGGATTCTGGTAGAGGGGACAAAAAAAATATACGTGTATCGGCGTTTTGAAAGTTTACATCTGAACTTTTTTTTAGGGGGGTCAAAGTTTTCCCCCTTTTGCACATTCTTATGGTGAATCGGCATTCGAAAACCATGTAACCTTACATTTTAGGTATATGATGGATTCAATAATTTGATGTAAAATACTACGAAGTATATTTTTGTGGAGCATTTTAACCCTTTAGCTACTATTTTTATGGGTCAATTTGACCCTTTTTTTCTATAATGCCAAAAATGTCCTATAAAACAGGGCTTTTTAAGGAAAAAATGTACCACGGAAATATTCGAAATAAAATTCTACTATAGGTCTCTGAATACATCATAGCTCAGAAATTAACCTGAACGCCACAATTAAGCCAAAACTGAAAATGTGCTTAAGTATTTATTTCGTACTTAATCAAAATTGGTACTAAAATGTTCTACAAAACTTGCACGTGGAATAGCAGATGGAAGCGCAACCAATATTCCAAAAAACAATGGGAGCCGGGAGCTGAATGGACTAAATATTCAATTTATTAATTTCGTATTTTGCCTAAAACTTCAAACTATTCTAAAGACTAAACTATTCTAATGAAAATTCGAATATTTCTTCATTTACTTCAGCCAAAATTAAAAAAAAAGTATCTGCATTGAAAGAAAACGTCAAATTAAAAAGTTCTCTAATTTGTTCTGCTTCTTCTTCCTTTACTATGTCAAGATATGCCATTAAAAAACGTGTATACTTCTCTTCTTTAAACTTAAATATACAATTTATTAATGTCGTATTTTGCCTAAAACTTCAAACTATTCTAAAGACCAACAAAAAAATTTATTCTTGCAACCATAGAGGATGCAGACGTGCACAAAGTAGCATGTTGCCATATGGCAACAAAATAGGGAAAGGGTTAAGGATTCAAACCGACTATCTTCTAACTTGTGGTCCAACTCACTAAGGGGTTGCATAACTTTGGAAATAATTTGTGTCGCTTGAGTATTGCCTTCACTAACGAGAAATAATGTGATACTAAAACATCTGCAATAATGCTAAAACGGATTTATGACTAAAGACAATTTTTAAATATTTAAATAAATTTTTTTAAAAACAAACTAAACTCGATTGTTTCATTGAATTGCAAATTTTTTTACAAACTAGTGTATTTTAGCGAGAATTAATCTCTCATCTTATGTTTTTTTTCTTCTCATGTTGTACTTTTCTTTAAAAAATTAAAATTTCGTTATTTGCGACAAAAATTATCCAATAATTCTTGCTTTTCTGGCTTTGCAAATTAAATTCACCGCTTAGTTACTGAGCCTATGGCGATTGCATTACTCTATAAAATTGTAAAGAAACTACTGAATTTACTTTTGAGAATTCTTGAAAAGGAAATTTTAATTGAAATGCGCACAACGTTTCGACGGTGGTTGCCATGTCACTCAAGGGACACACAGCTTCGGGCAAATCTCATAATGGAATGTCAGCTTACGATTTAAAATTTCCCAAACTTTAGTCAGCAAAGCTTTTAATCGCATAAATAAGTGGAGCAACTACTCGGACAAGAGCTGAATAATTCAATGGACGAGAACTTTAAATGCTGCCACCAGAAGCAGAGCTGCAGCTGACCGCTGACTGGACGACTTCGCTTTGCTTCGGTCGCTTATTAACCACAACCAAGAACACTGCACACAACAGCGGACATTTTAGTGGCGGTGAGGGGAATTTTGGACACGTGTTGGACATTCGCAAATGAGCCAGAAAGAGAAATGTCGCAAGAAATTAACCAACTTGCAAGTAATTCGAAACTTTTTCAATTTGAAGCGCTCAGAGCGTTGTGGGCGGATGGCGGGGGTGTTGTTTATTTCGTGACAAGCGCATAAAGGCCAAATTGGCAGGAAAACGTAATGTGGCTGCAATTTAAGCCACGCCAACTAGTGCTGGCGAATTTCGAATGAACACAGAGCGGCGGTGCAGGCGGCGGCGGTGGTCTGCTTTCAGCGTAAAAGCAGCAAATAATGCAGACGATGGAGAAAAAGAAAATCTCATTATAAATAGAAAGTGAACACAACACAACACAACCACCCGACCACATGTACCAATCTCGGTTCGAACACATATACAGCTCATGTGTGAGTGTGTGTGTGTGTGCGCGAACGCTTGGCGCGCTGACAGCGCACAGTCCACATGCAGTGGCGCACTCTGGCCGTGTGCTGACGACACGAGTGCCCTTACGTGTCCGAGCGCACACGCCCACCCGCAGCTGCAGCTGCAGCCGCCCAGCCACACACACACGCAGACAGACAGCCGCACCGTTAGTCGCAGGCACATATTGAATATTTAATGGCCGAGTATTTGCCGAGCGCATACAAAGTACGCGCCCGTAAGTGCTTGCACACATACATGTGTGTGCGTATGTGTGTCTGTCGTTTAGAGAGTGCTTCTTAGTCTATGCGTATGTATGTGTTTGTGTGTGTGTGTGTGTGTGTGTGTGTTGTTGGGCATGCCTTGCAACTAACCAACTGTGTCACGAGTAGGTGGCGGCAGGCCGGCAACTTGTGCTCGAGATTAAAATGCGGTCATTGCTGGCTGCAGAACGCTTTACTCGTTGCCTCCCCTCCCTCTCAAACTCTTTCTAGGCGCATTCTTAACCCTTTCGCTATTTCGTTGCCATATGGCAACATGCTACTGTAAGAATAAATTTTTTTGTTGGTCTTTAGAATAGTTTGAAGTTTTAGGAAAAATACGAAATTAATAAATTGAATATTTAAGTTTAAAGAAGATATATCTTGAAGAAGAAGGTATATCTTGACATAGTAAAGGAAGAAGATGCTGAAAAATTAGATAACTTTTTTCATATGACGTTTTCTTTCAATTCAGATACTGTTTTTTTTTAATTTTGACTGAAGTAAATGAAGAAATATTCAAATTTTCGTTATGCGTAAAATGTTTTATGTTTAAGTAATTACACCGTGCGAAAAAAATTAAAAAAAATTTTCACACCGGAAAAAATAAATATGGACGTGAAACTATATACCAATCATAGTAATACTGCGTACTCAGTTTTTCATTTCTACATCCTTTGTCCTTTTAAAATGACTTCAAAATTTTGAAGGGGATAAAAAATAAAAAAATATAAAAAATATAAAAAATACTTAACCTGGATAGAATATGGCGATATGTATATCAAATGAAAGAGAAAAGGCTGAAGAATTGAAATAAAATTGAATTTTTATCTATTTCTAAAAAAAAGATATGAAAAAGATCCTTTGAAAATTTTAATCCTTTATATCCTTGAAAATTTAAATAGAATATTCTTGAAAAGTAACTATGTTATAACCCAAAATCTCCTTGATCACGAGTCAAAATTTCATTACTCTAACTTTATTGGTTTGACAGTTATTGAAAAAAGGCGAAAGCTGCAATTCTAATGAAGTACAAAAATTCTAATTTATTTAAGTATCAATATTTGAAATAATAAAAAGATACAAAATCAATGAAGCGAGAATAATGAATGAATTATTTTGACACGTGATCAAGGAAATTTTGGGTTTTAACATACTTATTTTTCAAGAAAATTCTATATAAATTTTCAAGGATATAAAGGATTACAATTTTCAAAGAACCTTTTTCATATCCTTTTTTTACAAAAAGATAAAAAATCAATTTTATTTCAATTCTTGAGCCTTTCCTCTGTCATTTGATATACATATCGCCATATTCTATCGAAATTTGTGATTACTGACGATGCCATCAAAACTGTGCGTGATTTTATCAAAATGCAGCCAAAATCATCATTGGAATTGATGGAAATGGAATTGAACATCTCCAAAACATCAATTGATCGCATTTTAACCGAACATTTGGGTCTCCGTAAAATGTGTTCTCGCTTCATTCCGCACACTTTAACCGACGACCAAAAAGCGCAGAGAATTGAGCACGCAAAAGACATCGTTCGGGAAGCCAGACGTGATCCAAATTTCTTGTTCAACATCGTAACCGGTGACGAAACGTGGTGCTTTCAATATGATCCCGAAACAAAGCGTCAAAGTGCCGAATGGAAGCACCCAGATGAGCCAAATCCGAAAAAAACCCGCCGTGAGAAGTCAAAAATCAAAACTCATCTCATTTGTTTCTACGATTCAAAGGGAATAATTCATCGAGAGTTTGTTCCACCGGGAAAAACAATTAACGCTTTGTTTTATGTTGAAGTTTTGAAGCGTTTGGTGCATCGCATTCGTCGTATTCGGCCAGAATATCGCGAGGAAGGAAGTTGGCGTTTATTGCATGATAATGCACCGGCTCACAGAGCCCTAGTTACGACCGATTATTTGACCAAAAATCGCATTTTTACCATCAATCATTCACCGTATTCGCCTGATATGGCTCCCTGTGACTTCTACTTATTCGGTCAGTTGCATTTGCCGATGAAAGGAAACCGTTATAAGGACGTTGAGGACATCCAAAAGGCTTGTACCAACATTCTGAAGGCGATGCCGGCCGATGACCTAAAACACTCATTCCAAATGCTTTTGGACCGTGCAAAACGTTGTATCGAAGCAGAAGGAGAGTATTTTGAATAAATAAAAAGAATTATACAAAAATAATCATCCGTTTTCTTTATTTTATAAAAGTCCTGTTTACTTTGGGTTGCACCTTGTAGAAGCCCAAGACGTAAAATGTAAATTTTTAACTTTCCCCAATAAAAACCTGTAGCGAAAGGGTTAACAAGCACTGGTCGCGCCTGCATTGGGACTCCGCTGGTTTCCGCTGGGTGGCCGCTATGCCGCGTCGCCTTGCGTTCAGTTGCTTTGCCCTGCGCTGGCCACATTGGCATTTAGTTCATGTTCATGCGCTGCACTTTGTGTGTGTGTGCTTGACATTTGCTGACATTACAACTCAAATAGCTGGTAGCAGCGTTGCCATTTTCTTTAATTTCCCTTCGAATGTCTCTTTTGGCGCGATTGCTGCGCGCTTTCAAAGAGTTGCTGTCTAACAGTAAAATATTTGTTGTGCTTTTTAAATGTATGAAAATATGTTTTTGTGTAAATTAGAAAACTTGCGAATGCGGCAAATGTCACGTATACGCCGTGGTGACCTTCAAAATTTTCATGCGAGCGAATCGAGCAAAGTTTATCATACAATTTTGAACTGCGATAGCATTTCGGGCTGTTGTTGTATTTTTTGCTGCTGCTGTTCTTGTTTTTGTTTCTGTTGTGGCTATGCTGCTTTAAATTGCGCTGGCATTTTGCGCTTTTATGGTTATTGTGCGTGCGTGCGTGTGTGTGTGTGTGTTGTCGCTGACAGACGATTATCGAAATGGTTATTGTTTGCAATTGGCATTGTTGGTGTTGTTGTTGTTTTATGTTTAGATAGTCGTTGTTATTTGAGCGGTGTTTGTCGTTTGCGTGTTGCCATTTTTGTTGACCTTCCGCGCTTGTCATTGTTGTTGTGGCCTGCTGCAGTGTTGCCGCTGAAAAATTTTAAAAAGTTGCAAAAAAAAGTGTCACAGCCGAAAAAAAAGTGTCATCAAGTCATCCAATTTTTTTTTATCGTGTACACGGTGGACGAAAAGTGTCTGC
Organism: Melieria crassipennis; assembly: GCA_963668005.1. Lineage (NCBI taxonomy): Eukaryota > Metazoa > Arthropoda > Insecta > Diptera > Ulidiidae > Melieria > Melieria crassipennis. The sequence continues at coordinate 42,869,124 of OY764962.1, forward strand.
ATACATCGTTTCAATTGTAATGAACATATTTAAAATTCTGATTGCTTGTTTTATTTAAAAACGAAATGGGGAAATCCCCAATAATGTGATAGTTTCAAAATCCTAAGCAGTTCCCTCGTAGATCTACAGCGATTTTAATGCAGGACGGTGCACAATGTCACACGGTGAAACAGTCAATAAGTGTTGCTAAAAGTCTATTTAAGTTAGTATGGGAAGAATGGCCGGGAAATTCGCCAGATCTTAATCCTATTGAATATATCTGGTCCAGGATTCAAGATTCAGTATTTCGGAGTCCAAAACCTGCCAACAGACTTCAACTCATTGAGAGAGTAAACCAAGAATGGGATGCCATATCATTGGCCGAAACGTCGGTCTTGTGCGAAAGTTTTCGAAAGCGAGTCCTAGAGTGCTATTAAAAAAATGGCACACGTACACAATATTAATGATCAGGGAAAGGATTTTGTGGAAATTGCCTTTTTTGTTTGCTGCTAGATAGAGCATTTCTGATTGAAAATGAGCACGAATTAGGTTCTCCTGATTAAAAATATACCACTTTTATTTTGCCTTTTTTTGCCTTAAAAAGGCAGTTTGCCCTTTTCACTCATAAATGCCTTTTTTAGTGCTTATTTTACCTATAAATGCCACAAAATGCCTTTTTCAAAATATCGTTTTCATTTTTAATATTTTCCCCCTATTGTTTCGCAAAAATACCTTTAAACTAAAAACAAAAAACTAAAACAATAAAAAAACTAAAAAACAATTAAGTGGCAACATTGCAATTTCGTTAACTTATCGATGTTTTTACATTGATTTGATCATTCCTAAGGCGTTATTTTTTTTTGTTCAGTGGAAAATTTAAAGAAAAAAACATGCCAAAATCAAAAAATTCGGTTAGTGCAAACATTTTATTTATTTTGTTGTGATACAAGTACGGCTTTTATGCTTCTATATGAAAAAATAAAATATGAATTTAAAATATGTGCCAACATTTCAATTAAAATATCTTAGTTTTAGTTTTTAAACTATCTTTGAAAACCTTGATGTTCCTTTTCTTTTACAAAAAACGAGGTATAAATATTGTATGTTGCATACGTCAGATGAATTAAAATGATTAAAAAATACATACCGTTTCACTTTTTTTTTAGATTTTCTAGTATTATTTTCTTATTTTTAAATGCCTGTTTTTGCCTTTTTATGCAGTTTTTAGTGCCTTTTTATGCCTTTTTGGCAGTTTTTAGTGTCTTTCCGTGCCTTTTTTGCTATTTTGTTTTGCTTTTTTTATAGGTTTTTAGGTCCTCAAAATCCTTTCCCTGTTAATGATCAATTGAATTTTGCTTGGATATGATTTAGTGGTTTAAATAAAAAAAAATTTGAAAAGCAATACAAATGAGCCTTAACGGTGTTTTTTTGTATGCAGAAACTTTCCGTCCACCGTCACTACTTTCATTATTTTATCTTTCGAAATTCATTATTTTTATTAAATTTCTGAAGAAAATAATTTTCTGTGAAAAAAAACTGTTTCCCCCTTAAATTAATTGATGAGGAATATATTAAAATATCGCAATATGAATGTTTTGTATTTATTATGAAAACATTTGCATTTCAAAGCATATGCGTGATGTACTTACTTATCCATTGGGAGCTATCAAAATTAATTTAGCACAAATAACTTAGGCAATAACACAAAAAAACGCGTTAATTCAGATTAATTTTGTACATTTTTGGGGAAAAACTTGACACGCAAAAATAAAAAAAAATTAACTTTACGAAACAACTTTAAAAATGTAAGTACATAGAAACTTTTTGATCAAGTAAAAGTAGCATGATTGTGAAGAAAAGTGTCAAAATAAGCTTATTCTTAAAAAGTCGGTGTCAGGTGGCATCGGTCTCTAGAAAGGGTCAATTTGACACTTTAGTCGCACAACGGCAACACTGGCGTGCTGACATCTATCCTCGTCTTTCCTTGTGTTGGCTCCCAGCTATTTTATTTGGTTTTATAACATTTATATTCTTATGAGTTATTTGTTCTTGTCACTCGTCACTTATTTGGAGACGCACACACAAAGCAACAAGGCTTGAATCTTGCTGAAAGCAACAACAATAGCACATCACAACAACTACGTGAGTTGGCTCAAACACTAAACATGTACAGCCGCACATTTTATTTTTGCTCATCATTTTGGCTTATTAAATTTTGAAATTTTGTGCTCCTCGGCGAGTTAGAATTTCTTTAGTGCCGTTTGTTGGGCTGTTTCCAAAATTTGTCGCCTTATTAAATTTTCCCGCTGCGTTGCATATAAATGTGAGTGCGCTGGCTGCCACGCAACGAAGCGGATGACCGTATCTGGCTGCAGTTCTTGCAGAATTTTCAATACGTTTTTTTTGTTCTCTCGCTGCCGCTGCGGTGTTTTTTAAACAGCATTTTTGGACAGTTAAAGCATGTGGCATGCGATTGCATGGCACTGGCTTTTGCTGTGTCATGCAGCATGCTGCATGCCACGTGCCGGTTCTGCGCGATAAAACGCAGTCAGCGAAGTGGGCGCGCTTCAGCAGTTGTTGGGCGCACAGCCGCAAAGCGGAAGAACGTCGAGATTGGGGCAGATCGAAACCACTTGTGGGTGTCGCTGGAATGATTGCGCGCACACAACAAGTCTGGGGGGGGAAAGAAGTAAGCGAATTGTTGCATAACTGCTGCGAAGCTCGCATTGTCGTTCCGTTCGGCAGACCGTATGCACTGATGTGTTCGTGGTACGTCTGTGTGTGTGTGTGTGTGATTGTCGGCCACGTAAACATCGAAACCGACCGCACGCACCGCAGTTGCCGACCTGCTTTTGTGTTTAATATCGCTGCGGCGGTTTGAGCGCGCGTGCGCGCTTCCTCATAACCGCAGCCATTAGCGTTGCGTGCTGCCAACCCATTTGGGGTCGCTTGAATGTGTTCGCCTGTAGTTGTGCGTCTCAATGTGAGTGAGAATTTGTTGAGGTAGTCCCATGTTGCAGGAAGTGCAGTTGCACGGATCCGCTTTTTATTTGCAATGACGTGAAGTGTTTTCCTATTGCTTTATTTTTAACAGCAAGTTTTTTAAAAAAATTACCTAATTTCGAAAATCATAGCTTGTTATAGAGCATGCAGTATACAAACTGGATCAAAATAAGTATTTCGATGTATCCAATGTTTACTCAAAATTTCAGTATTCAGTAGCTTTATGTTACTTTTTCCTGTTTGATCGACTCTAAAAACATTTAAGGGAACGCATTTCAACGCAGCCGAGAGGAGATAATACCAAATTCGAAGAAGGCCCTGCAAGACACATCAGAAATCGTGTACCACAAATGTTTTGAGAACTGACATAAGTGCCATGCAGTCAATGGGGTTTACTTCAAAAGGGACTACATCAATTTTGACCCATAATTTGTTTTTTCTTTTTGTGCGCGAACTTTATGATGAAAATACATCGCTCTCAAATTATTTGTAATTAAAGTACTTGCACCAAATTGTAAGTCAATTGGAGCATTAAATCATATTTCTGCGCATAAAATATTCAACAACTCCTTACTTGTCAGATACTGATTTTCAAAAAAAAAATAAAAATACTTGTATTAGTCGTGATTTGGGGTGCTTTCAAGTACTTGCACTAAGTTCGAAGCCAATGGTTGACCTATTCGACTTTAATTTTGTATTTCCTTACAACTTCTTAACCCATTTTTTACTTCTTTGGAGTTGATTTTCAATAGTGAAAAAATTATTCATTCATAATTAATTCTTCATAATCATTGTTCTCCATACAAAGTGTTAACCAATTTTTTACGCCGTCAGATATTGATTTTAAAATTATTTCAGATTTACTTCCTTATTTACTTATTTCCTTACTTACTTCCTTATTTACTTTCCTTATTTCTTATTTATTTACCTTACTTATTTACTTTACTTATTTACGTTTAACATATGTATTTAAAATCTTTAATAGCCTCATAATATTTTTGGGAATGAAACAATTGCTCTAATTTAAGAAATTTCTATAATTATTGCTTTATAATAATTATTCCCAATAAGAAATTCGCCTATAAATATTATAATGTAATAAATATTTTTGAGTTGCATAATAACTTTTATAAGTAACAAATATATTTTTCCTTGTCGATAATTATTATTTTGGGATTTTTGTTTTTTACATTGCTTCATAATTTTTATTTATGACTTTCTTAATTTACGTTACCGATAACTATTATTTTGAGAGACTTTTTTTACGTTGCCGATAACTATTATTTTGAAAACAAAATTTTTTACGTTGAATTACTACATTTTGGTTATGAATTAATATTTAATTGTTTTAAATTGACAAACGCAAATTAACTGCAGAAACCTTATTTCCACCAACAACTAAACAATTAAAAATCAATTCATACTCAAAATGTGGCAAGGCAACGTAAATAAAAAATATTCTTTCATAAAAGTTATGAGGCAACGTAAAAAAAATTGTCTTTCAAATAATAGTTATCGGTAACGTAAATTAAGAAAGTCATAAATAAAAATTATGAAGCAGTGTAAAAAACAAAAATCCCAAAATAATAATTATCGACAAGGAAAAATATATTTGTTACTTATAAAAGTTATATAAAAATAAATTATTATTAGTTAAATAAAAAAAATTATAAATTAAAGTTATGATGCAACGTAAACAAAAAAAAATCCCAAAATAATAATTATCCAGAATGAAAAAACTATTTATTTCTCATAACAGTTATTATACAACGTAAAAATAAATTGTCGCAAATAATAATTATAATCAACAAATAAAATTTATGTTGCATTGTAATAGTTACATTGCAATTATTTTCTTAAAAAACTTATAATAGTTAAGTCCCTGATTTTTATTTTTCCATACCTTAACTCATTTCTTACCCCAGAGCTTCTTTTTCAAAACAACATCAAAATTGTTCTGTCAGATTGTTTCAAAGTGTATTTACCACATTTGATATCAATGGCCTTCGAAATCATGCTTCTCCACACATCACCTTACCCCATATTTGGCTGCTTTGTACATGGAATTTCGTAAAATCGATGCCTATTTGTGATGATGATATTTGATTTTGTTTCAGTTTGTGCTCTTATTTTGAAATATTTTTTTTATTCTATAAAAGTTATACTTGCAAAATCACTTGATTGGCCACTCAGAGGTTTAATAGGAAAATTCTCGTGACACTTGAAATCATTCCGAGTGTCGAATGAACTTCACTTGAATTTTTTCTATGGTGCATTAGCAGTAATGTCCTGATCTGAAGATTTTTCCCAATAATATTGCTTGAAAATGACTTGGAAAATTATTTGATTGACTGATTTTTTTTTTTCAAATTATATTTAATCGCATTTAGCGGCGCACACAGCATTTCATTTTGACGGGATTCTGTACACAACTTTTTTCGAGAAAACTTAGAAAACAAAATAAAACAAAAATGCAAAGTGCCTTTTGTGTGCTATGGTACTCGGTCTTTGTAGTTATACGAATATATAAATTAATATATTCATGTATACATAACATTTCTTTTTCTCAGTTTAATGATAGAAGGACGTTTGAAAAAACAATTTGGTTGAACAAATTTGATTAGTCAAATTGTTTTTATTTTCAAATGTTGTTGTCAGGTTGTCAAAAGAGGAATCCAAAATAAGAGTACGGTGTCTAGTTGGATAACTTGGTTTATTTCACTATGATTTGCATTACTTTTCAACTTTACTTCATCAGAATCGTACGATTCTGACAATAAAGAGCCGTTATAATCGTACGGGATATTTGCTCTTCGTTTACATCCTGTAACGATTTGATTTTCATTTCGATAACGCTGCTTTTCGCGGAAAAGTGTAGCTGTTTCCTTTTTCTCTTTTTAATCGAAGTTTCTTCTTTGTATTACTGCATTTTTGGTTTTTCGTGCATTTTTTCTACCGCACATTTTATGATTTATGATTTTTTCAGCACTGCATATTTTCTGCTATTTTCAAGTTATTTTTCTGCAATTTTTTCCTAAAAATTTGCTGCTGTAGCTTTTTTATTTATTTATTTTTTTGAACTCTGCTCTCTCAAGTTTTTGTTGCATGTTCCTTAAAATTTCCCCGCTTTGTCGCGAGCTTCGACTCATTTCAACTTTGTCGTTCATTCTTTGCTTTTACAGAAACACTTTGCATTGCAGCATTTTTCGAATGCATTGATTACATCCTCGCGCGTTGCCGTTGCTACGCCTGACAATTAAAATCAAATTAAATTGCTTCCGTGCATTTTGCGACGGCGCAAATAAAACAACGCAGAGAACGTGAAACCATATTCAGTCGCTTCCCTTTTTGATTTCGTTGCAGCTTCCGGCGACGCGTTTGTGCCGGCGGATGCGGTTTAACAGCTTCCACAACAGCAGCCCCAGCACCAACAACGATCTGTTTGTGGCGCGGGCCGCGGCAACCACCGGCGCCGCACCATTTAAAATTGCAGTGCACGCGCAGCAGCGTTGCAGTGCCACCGCAACATTTCATACGCCCCTTGACAAATTTGTCTCAGCGACTGACGGCGCGGGGAGCGAGCGTTTGAAATGAAACTTTAATTGGTTTGCCGGCAGCGCACACAACAGTACACTCGAACGACTATAACAACAACAACAAAGCACAATCGAATAACGCCATTCGTGCGCAACAATAAAAACCGAAATTGCCACGATTGGACGATTGGCCGCAGCGCATTTTTCCGATGTGGTTTCTGCGCTGAGCATTGTCGCGGCGACTGTTGCTCGGAGCAAGCGGCTGCATTAACGGTCTGGCCGACAAGTGACAGCAGTAGTGCGCACACCGGCCAGCGGCACGCCCACTCGCGGGCGTGACTATGCTCAAGAAGCCACCGCTGCCGCAGACGGCCTTCATCGGCGCCCCGGCGGCAGCGCACCATCCGGGTGGCAGCGGCGCGAACGTTAGCAGCAACAGCGGCGGCCGTGGCAGACACAACAGTGGCACCGGCTCCATGTGTTTTCCGAGCGCACACGGCAAGGGCGGCGGCGGGACGGGCGAAAAGCAGCGCGACCACCACGGCAGCGGCGGCGGCCTGTGCGGCTGCCGCAAGGCGCCCAAGTCGCATTGCATATCGGCGACAGGTAAGCAATTGTAACAATTCTCATAGTTATGTCTGTGCTGCTTAATTTGTTGCCATTTCCGGTTGGCTGCCACATCCGCCGGATATTGCCAACGCAGCGCGAACTACATTTTCTCGCTCACACACACACACACACACAAATCGTTGCCAATAGTACCCGTAAATTTAGTCTTTCTTGTGGTGTTGTCACTTTGCCATATATCACGATTTAAGAGACGAGATGAGACACTTAAAGTAGGAAGTTAGAGGTTAGGAGTTTGAGTGTTTTTGTTTAGATGTCAGATGTAAGATGTAATAATTTAGATGTGCTAAATGGGAAATTCGAAGAATGATGTGTATTTACTTACTTAACTGGCTATAAAAAAGCGTTATTGGGTCAAGGCCTGCCGTAAAAGTTCTCTCCAGGCGCCTCTGCTTTGCTTTACGAGACTGTAGTAGCACCTGTTGGCAATAGTAATTCTTCGCTTTATCTCTTTGCTGACATCATTAGTGCTGTTTACGGCAATGCCAAAGTAACAACTGGACAACCTCAAAAGTGCACCTGTCGGCCTCGACGTGGGACCCCAGCCTCTCGTCTTGCTCTCACTTGGCAGATTCTCTTTCGATTGGCGAAAAGGCAGCGATGACAAGCCAATGTCATCAGCGCAAGTAAGGAGTTGGACACTCTGGGTGAAGATTTTGAGCAAAACGCTGTTCATGGTTAAGTTGAAGAGGTCACATGACAAAGAATCACCCTGTTTGAAGTCTCGAACGGCATCGAATGGCTCGAAGAGGTCAGTTCTCACACCTGGCTGGTGGCACGTCCGGTTCTGCAGCTTTTTGGTTTTAAAGTCGCTAATAGCGACCCGGATCTCGTCATAGCTGGGCGGTGGCACATCCACTTGTAAGTAGGATTCTTTGCTGCAGTGGTTACACGACAATCTTCGTCCATTGGACGTGCATAGATTGGGATATATGGGCTATAGTTCGCCAATGTCATCAGGTGGGAGAAGGAGCAACCGAGCTGGCCAGAGAGTTGAGCGGAGTAGGCTTCAGACTAGGCTTTAAACTAGGTTTCACTTAAATGTTAGATGCTTGAAATATTAGAAGCGAAAGAAATTTAAGATCACATGATAAAAGAAGTTAGAGTAAAGGGATACAGGTAAAAGGATAGAAGTTAGGCATTGTTAGAGATTAAAGATTAGAATTTCAATTTCAAAGACTAAAGAATAGAATTGAAAAACTTGCAATTTAGATGTACGAGTTGGAATTAAGATGTTAGAAGTAGAAGATTGTGGGTTAGAATTTCGAGGTTATTTATTACAGGTTCGGTGTCAAATGTTTGGTATTAGAGGCTTTGAGTCATAGGTTAGCAAAGTATTGAAATGTAGAATTAAATTCGAATTTAACCCCAGTGTGTATGGTTAAAAAAGAACACTCTTCGTCATGTGATGGGGTACCCCAGTACAAATTGTATGAAAATTGTTCACTTTTTGTTCGCACTGTAAGACATTTTGCCGTTTTTGCTAAGTTTTAAAGCTGTCTTTCGACAGGTTAAAAAAATTTTTACGTTTTATAGACATACAGACAGACAGAAGACATACAGTCGTGTCTGGGTATAGTGAACCCCCTATATAGTGAATACCTCGATATAGTGAACACCCAAATTGTGGCATCGAGCCTCTAAATATGGAACAAAATTTTCAAGCAAAAAATAAAGTGGTTTTAAGCAAATAAAAAGAGTTTTTGAACAAAAATGTTAACCTTGATATAGTGAACAACCTCAATATTGTGAATAGGCCTTGCAATAATTAGTTCACTATATCCAGACACCACTGTAATACCATTTTGGGAGTTCTCATGAAGTTTCACCTTTCTAGGTTATCCGCAAGTATATAAAATTTCAGTATCAAAGTGTGCTGGGGTACCCGGGTACCCCACATAAAGGTTTAAAAAACACATAAGGGTTAAAAAAAAAGTTTTACAATCATATGGTGAGAGTCAAATTTAAAGATAAAAATTCATAAATTTTGCTTTCAAAATGAGAACCAGAATTCGAAAAATTTACGGACAATCCTAAAAACAATGTTAAAGCTTCATTAGGACTATATTTGATCGCTAGCACATTGGGTAGGGTGGGAATACTGTTTTTTATTCTTTTAACACGACCCGGGCTTGCTAGTAAAACTGCTTTCACTATAACGTCTCTCATTTTCTCCTGATCCTCATTTTATTTTATGATCAAAGCTTCTGACGGGTGGGTGGTAGTTATTGTTTCCGTTGCCTCCATAAGCTTCCTTTTTTAGTAAATGACGCACAGTCCTGAATTGACTTTTTCGGCCTTCCTTTTGCCGCCTTTTATGTCGATGGTTTGTCATCGCTTTTTCTACGTGCATCGCCTTCATCGAAGTAAATTATTTTTTCCAACTACTCCTATTCAGCAAAAGGACCCTTTACTTCGAGCTTACAACAATATACGCAAAAAAACTTAACTTACTTAACTTACTTAACATGGAGTTGCAAGCTTGTATCACATCTTAAATGAAGCCAAAATCCAAATTTGCATGCCCTGGTAACGATTAAAATCGCGTGTAATTCATTTACTATAAAAATTTTGACGAACTTGTTCGAACGCACGCACCCGAAAGCACAAAATTGCTTGAGGTGGCCACAGAAAAATCGCTGTAAAATCCAGACGGACAAAATCGGGCACCCGATCTCTTTAGGGCAGCACTCACAGAAGACTAGTGAACAATTTTCCCAAAGACGGAACTCTGGCAAGTATGGTCTTTTTTTTTAAAGTCTATCGAAAGTTCAAAAAGTGTGATAAAAACAGTGCTTCAAATGAGTGCCTATGAAAAGACAACAACAACAACCAATTTTTTTTTCTATATTTAATTATTTAGTACAATTTTCAATTTATTTGCTCCTTTCCGTATTTTAAAACTTCAGCTTTACCGAAAAAATGCGAATTGCTGATAACATTTCACACTTTAAAAATTGCTCAACTTTGGCGGGCTCTACAAGCAAAACTGTTTGTCCAATTTAGTTGAGGTTTTTGGATTTCTTAGGTCCAAGCATTTACCTATTGGAAAAGTATAATAGTTTCCCCCAAATCGAACATGAAAAAATTGATTTTTGCAACCTGCGTCGGCAGAACCAGCCACTCTGCGGCGTTGCTTAAACAAAGCCGCTCGAGCTATACCTGGTTTACGCTCTGACTTGATAGTATTTGAACATAAAGCAAGAAGTCGGCGCAAATACCTGCAAACCTCATACTGGAAACATTCCCGTTTCCCCCATTTATAATTAACCACTTTTGCTGCAATTTGTTAATTTGTTTATTTGACTTTTTTTGTACCTACACCTCTTTCATCTGTTCCAACTTCATTTGCAGGTGTGCTGCTGCTCGTGCTGCTCTATACCGCCATGGGCTCCATCATATTTGTCACATTGGAGGGCGAACTGGAGGACACCAGCTCACTGGAGACTGCAGTCGCTGCCTCGAAACCATATCCGCGCACCGAACTGGCCAATGCGGAAATCAGATCGCGGTGAGTACAACACTCGAATGCTCATAAAAATTCCACCTCTTCTCCCCTCTTTACACTCTTAGCGTAACCGCATGCTGCTGACTATCAAAAGAGCAGTTCGAGTAGGCAAAGTTGGTCTACGTTCATGGTCCATGATCAAAAGAGAATTGAAAATTATTTACGCTGACAGTTGTTTGTATAAAATGCGTAAAGTTGCAGAAGCGCAGCAGTGGAGCTGCGTCAACGATGGTCTTGTTTGTTATTTATTTATTTTTATTTAATCTGAGTTGTTGTCTGTGAATCAAAATAAACAAACTATCAGCAAAATGTCAAATTAAATTCAGCGCTGCAGGCAATTGCGCCAAACGCGCTGCACCAACGCTGGAATTCAATTTTACTGCGTTTAACGCGCCAGTTTTTTGGCCGCCTTTAATAATTTCCATCGCAAAATACCGAAATTGTTGCGTTCACCACTTAGGCGTCACGTCGAGCCGCCTTCGTAAGGCTGAGGCACGCGCGCCCTCGGGACATAACGTCTGCCCACCGGTCTGTCTGCCTGTCTGTCCGCTTTTACGCCGAATCACATAATTTATGCTATGCAAATGGCGGTTTCCAATCAGACGCTGACTTGTTGCATTAATGCACAGCCGAATTTGAATTTGTGTGGAAATTTTTCGTCACTTTGTGGTCATCAGTTTTTTGTTTTTAATTTCTGCGCATTTTGGAACTAAAGTAGGCAGTTTTCAGGACTTCTCTGCGTTATAGCAAAATTGCCCCATCCCCAAAATTGTTCCTGACTATATAAAATTTATGTGAATTTTGTTTCTAACTAACGTAAAGTTATGCAAATAGCTGTTCACAGGTAATGAATCAGCACTAAACGCCAAGGGGCGGCGGGGGGAGGAAAGGTATGGCGGTGGCAAATAATGAAAATGCAAATAAAATTTCGAAAGTTCGGTTACTGGGAAGTGAGAAGTGGACGAAAATGGCTGTCGGGGACGTTGCCTCGAAATGTAATTAGTCGACTTCAATTGGCTTGCAGAAATAAATTAAGAGCAATAGTTCGTTATAAATATTCACAATCGATACTTTGGGGATTCAAAAATAGATAAAATTTAGTTGTAATAAAACAGTTTGAATGAATAAATAATGAAGCAGAAACGGCTCGTGTACGGCAAATATTAGTTAACCCTCTAGTTCCCAAGAAGGCCTGTGGGCATCCTAAGCTTAAAAAAATTGTGTAAATTATACCTTAAAGTTTTCTTGCTGATTTTACACGTATGGAAAGGGGAATTTCCATTTTATAAAATAAATGTAGTCAGTTAACGCTGCCGCATGCACAACCGCAGTAATTCTAAGACAAAGTTGAAGTTACGTGAGAAAGTGAGCAAATAATTATTTTTGAATATGTGTGAGAAACAAAAATTATTTAAAATAAATTGTGAGCCTCAATAAAACTAAAAAAAATACTGATGAGTAGCTGTTAATGTGTTCTTTGAGAAAAAAATTTTGAAAAAAGTTGTTACACTCCTCCTACCTAACCCGAACCCTAGAGTGTCTGTAGGCCTGCTTGGGATGAAAAGCGTAAATAATTAACGGTCATTGATGATATTTTTTTCGATATCTAAGCATTCTTTTTCTATTTGAACCGAAAATTGTGGTACACCGCAATGTAAAAAAGATCATATCACTGCAGAAATTTATACTAAGGCGTAGTCCGTGAGGGTAGATGAGAGAACTAGGGGAGAGTCCTTTATTTCATGGAGTAGATTTGTCGATATCTGTGTGAAAAGATAACAAGGCATTACAAAATAATAAGAACCGCAATATATATATACCTATACCGATTTTTTTAGTTTTCCTAGTTTATACACCCCCCCAAAAGCAGTGTATAAACTACCCCACGACACATTACCCCTCGCCTTAGCCCTACCCCTTTTTATTTATTGTCTGTTACAGTCAAACCTAAATTGGAGCGTTAGCGGCAAGCAACTGTCAAAATTGCTTCATGCCCATACAAAATATATGGGGCAAACCGCAATTGAAACGCTCTAACGCTGAGCTATTCGAATTTCCAATTTTGACAAGGCGTTAGCGGTTGAAGTTGGCTGCGACTAACAAAAACGCCTGTAATTTATATTTGATTTGATTTAAATTGTGAGGAATTTATTCAAATAAGAGCTAAGTTTTGCAAAATAATAATAATTTGTTGTTTTTTGGCAACTAAACAGATATTTTTTTACATTTCATGATTTTTACAATCCCAACGCAACGCTTCAATTTCGGTATGCCGCACTGAGCGAGAGCGTTGCGTCAGAAAACGCAACGCTCAACGCTCCAATTTAGGTTTCACAGTTAGGCATATGAACTGAAACTGTTACTCGTTATTTATGTTTACATATATTAAAAAAAAAAATTTTAATTTAAATTAATTAAAAAAAAAATTTCATATGGGATTTTTTTGGCTTTCTTTCCCAAGCAGGCATCTAGGCCTTCTAATTTCTACACCCTCTATCACGCCTCCTATTGACATGCAATTTTTTCCCCGAACAAACATTACTTCTCTTCCACAAAACTATCACTGGTAATTTTTTTTAACAAGATTGAAAACTTGGGAACAAGAGGGTTAAATTATACTTACATACATAATTGATTCTACAATCTAAGCCACGTTAGAAACGTCAAGTTGCGTTCAGGTTCTTGTTTTCCTGTTGCTTCCTTGTAAGCTGTGGTCGTTCTATTTCCATTCATTCCCCAAGGGATCCCGATTAGGAAATGTCAAGAAATAAATCGACAGAGTCCTCCGTGTAGACAACATAACCGTAGAAGCTGTGAAGCCTGAAACACTGCACTATTTACAAGTTGCGGAAGAGATTATACAGCTCGCTTTTGCCTTCAGAGAGGGCCAAATGTCCTTTGGAGATGAGGATATTCAGAGGTCAGACCTCAGAAGTCTTTCTGTCCAAACTAGGGATCGGAATTATTTGAATAGGACCAAGACAAAAACTATTTTTATTGAAAAATATTAAGAATGAGCTAACATATGCACTGCATATTTGCATATGTTTGCATACTTTGCATATTTTTGAATTTTTTGCATAGATTTTGCATATAAATCCGATACCTAATCCCAACGAAAAAAGTTCCCCTTAAAACTATTTCAAAGGTATTGGCAGAGGGTCTACAGCAAACATTCAACTATGATGCTAACAAAAACCTTTGGCACTTCTAAGTCACTTTATTCAGTATGTGGCTTGCTTTGCCTTTGTGCCGAAGTTAAGTGTCGTTACATTGGCTTCCATTTATATTCCTTAACGCTAACATCTGATGCCATGATGATTTCTCACATCCAAAATGCTTCACTTTACCTGCTTTGCACAGCAGCATTTGTGTAAAGATTGCGTATACGCACCGCAACCCGGAAAAATAATAACACTTCGTGTTCGAATTGCAGTGCAGAAAATTATGTAAAACTTGACGCAAAGCACAACTGGGTCACGCAGTCACTTAACAACACAAACGGCAACCACAAAAGCTACAAAAACAACAACAACAACAACGCGAAGAGAATGTTGGTAGCTAATTACAAATCCGCCATGAAGTGTGCGCAAATTAATCATCGCCGAGTCTGATACCACTTGACCAGTGACTTTGTGTGCGCCATTTAAGCTGCTGCCCTCTCGGCCCGGCCGACAGGGTGCCATACGTTTTCCGTTTTGGGGGCGTGCTAAGGGGCAGCGCCAACAGTCGGTAAGCGTGTAGGTGGAAGCGTGCTGGAACTAATTTGAACCAACGGCGGCAGACTTAATGCCGCGCTATCAACTTTCATCCTGTAATCAGGAACACAGCAAAAGAGGCCGCGCCCAGCCAAATTGAAGTGCTTAGCTGTGCCGAGCACGTTGTCGCAATGTAAATATTTTTTAGAACAATGTACTGAAATTAAATAATTACGTTTAATTAATTTCAATCAATGTACGAGACGGCACGCAGCAAACTCACAACACTACAACAATAAGAACAATTAAACCAGCAATATAAACAACAGCCCAAAGTATTTGCTGCTGATTTCATACGCCGCGCCGCAGTCAATCAAGCTGCTCTGCCCCTTGTCTGCTCTGCCGCCCCCTTCCAAATTGCGCTCTGAAACAGTGAGGCACCGTCTTGGCACGGGCCGTCGCAATCTCTCGTCGGCACTGCGCTGCGAGTTATTAATGCTGTACAAGTCGCCGCTCGTCGCTGGTCGCTGGTCACACAGGCACTGAGTTACTTCTTCGCATTCACAAAATAATCAACCGCAGTCGCAGCCAGAGCACGCAATTCGAATGATTAAAGTGTCTCTCTTAAATAACAAAGCGTCACAACAACAACAACAACAACAACAACAACAGCTACGTTAGAGGTTAGTTTAAGCAGAGCAAACACAGCAACAGCGACGCTGCCGTTTGTGGTTCTGGATGCGTCAGCAAGACGTGCACCTTGGCCGGTCTATTTGCGGCCACTCTGCCGTTGCCGGCGCTATCTGTGACACACTGTCCGTCCGTCTGTCTTGTTGCACGTACCCTCTGAATTGTACATGGACGTTGTTTATGCACTGCTATCGCCACTTTCCTTCTCCTCGTCGCTCGGACGAGAGAGACTTCTCCGCTGCCTCAACGACCTTTAGGTGGGTTTCTACTGCTTGCTCTGGCTTATTGTTACCGTTTTTTCCTTTTGGCTTTGAATTCTTTTCGCCTTCGCCTTTTGTTTATAATGAGCTGCTCTGCCAGTACGGTATTTTTTTGTTGCTTCTCCTATACATATTTTCATATCGTTTGGCAGCTTATTATTTGCTTCCACTCGATGCTGTCTTAGTTCTGACATTTAGATTAGTGGATGCCCCTTTAACCTAATTGTGGTGCTGTAACCGAGAAATTGTGTGCTGCTTTTCAGAACTTGAAAACCAAAAATAACTCAATATTTTTGGCAGCTAAGTAGTTGGGAAAATAACTAGAAAGATACGTGAGAGAGAAAATTGCTTGATGGACTCTTTTAAAGTAAGTCGAATTGGGCAGAGCTAGTAAAATTGGGTCAGCTGTATCTGCACTGGGAAGAACCGAGTATCTGCTTAGCTTAAATATGGTTTCCACTCCGAGATGCGCTGCAAGAGGCAGCGATTCGAAAGCGGATGGTTGAAGGCAGTCGGTTTACATCCACGGCGCGTAATTTTTAGCATGACATCTCTTTTAGCATTAAATTGAAGAAGTCACACAATAGAAAGTTGTCCTTGAAATCTTATTTGGCCTCGAGTAGCTTGACGAGTCCTTCTATAATCTTAGAAAGCGAATAGTACAACTATGAACTACCTCAACTATGGTCAAAGTTTTACTCATGTAAAACTTTACGGTCAACTGGCAACTTTGTACGGTGTTGTCGAAGGCAACTTTGAAGTCGGCAAATAAGTGGTGGGTGTTTATTTGTTTTTCATGGGTGAACCGATGGACTCAATCAAGTTGTATACGCTGGACTTCTTGCATCATTTTCAATATTTATATTTATATTTTTTTATATTTTATTTTCGATATTTAGTAAATTATATTATGATCTGGCGGACTTTCATGCAATACGTTGGCTCGTTTTGTTAACGGGTTAGGCCAGTTAATATTTATGAGGACAGTTAATATTTATAATGTCTGAAGTCAGCGCTTAAAGCTTTTTCAAGCGCAAACTCAGCTTACAATTACACAATACAACAATTTTAAACTTTTTGTGTGCAACTGAGTAACGACCATATATTTCTGAAAGAGGACGTCGTACTGATCATTTTTGCCGAACAAAGTAATAGTCCAGCACGTCTGAGTTTTTTGTAATTTGCACTTAAAGGTTAAAGGGTCCCTAAAGACTTTTACACGGAAAGGATAAAAACTTGAAGAGCTAGAGCTTTGATGTCTAAGACAAAGTTATTTGCATTAAAAGTGTGAATATTTTTTGTGTACACATGAACCCCGCTGCCCCTTTCCTTACCCCCCTTTTTCATGTTTTGCGGGGAAAAAGCTTGTATTGAGTAAAATATTGAAAAAATACTATATTGTCTTTTGGGAAAATATTCCTCATTAAAAAATGGGGGGTGTCTTCAAACACCAAAACTTTCTCAAAACTTCTCCCAAAAAAATAAAAGGCCTCAAACACGAAACCTTCATTTAATACGTTTTTCATTAATTGCTTGCGCTGCTTGAGATGTTGAAAAAAACGTTGAATATTAAAAAAAACATATTTTCCATTGAAAAATAGTTCAGGTGGTCTCTTACTGGTTACTCTGTTGCAGAAATGCTGTTGTACAGTGTTATTTATGAGCATGATTTATGGCAGCTCATCGAACTAATTAACTCTACACTGAGCTCATTAGAAGGCGCCTCTCGTCTAATGATATTTGATACCTTTTTTTCAAAGGCAGAGATCTCGCAGAATGGAGTAGAAGTTGTCTAGAGTCCGATTAAGGATCTATTAAGACACAGATTTGTTTAAAGATGTATGGAGAAACGTGAGAAACTGATTGTGAAAAAAGGCAAATTGTCGGCGCTTTAATTCATGATTCTTTCATTTCATTAATTTATTTATTCATTTTATTTATTTCTTTATTTTCGATTCGCACCCAAAGCTTCAAAATGTCGATACACGTATATTAAGTCGTTTTTATTTCTAAGTTACACTGTGCAGTATGAAATTCAGATATAAAAAACGCTTTGCTTCATTCATTTTCTAATATTTTTCCTCACATATTCGATTGCTAGCTTTATCTGTCTTTAGCGGTCTTGTTCTTGTATTTTAGTTTCTGCTTCTGTCTCTCCTTCTCCTTCTTTTTTTCTTATTCTTCTTTTTCTTCCAAGTTGCAATACTGCCACTACTGTCCTGCCAGTTGTGCACCTTAATTCCCACACAGTTTCGCTATAACTTGCTGCCTACGTTTCGTCGCTCAGCCAGCGCTTCCTCCCTACGCCCTCCCGCCCGCTGGCTATCAATCCCATGAAAAGCGCTGCTCGCAAATGCGTGACACTGTCACTGCGGCAAGATAAACGCTTAAGCGAAAATGTGCCACCGCAACCGAAAATAGAAACGGTGACCAGTGCGGGCGGACGAGTCCTGTTGCGGAGCGAGCAGACAGAGCGGCGAGCGCTGCTGTTGTTGCTCGCACTCGTTCGTGCCAGTTTGTTGTTGTAGCAGTTGTTACATTCAGTTTCTGCAGTTATTGTTGTTGTAGTGAGTTATTTATAAATAACTGAAGCGCAACAAATTACAAATGCTTAATGACGCTGGCTTGTTCTCTGCTATTGCTGTGCTGTTGTTGTTTCTGCAATTGTTGTTGTTGTTTTGATGTTGCTGCTGTTGGGTGGCCATGCTTGAAGTTCGCCCGTAAAAAATTTGCTTCCATTGTATGTAGTTTGTTGTTTTTGATGATTCAGTTATTGTTGTTGTTGCATGAATTGCACTGAATATGTAAAACAAATGTTAAGAAAACAACCAAACAAACCAAAAACCCCACCAACCAACATGGAAACGGGGCGAAAAAAGGATTTGTGGCGGATAGTAAAGTGGTCGTTGTCGTTGTCGTTGTCATTGTGATTGTTGTTGTTGTTGTTGTTATAGTGGCTTCTGCGGCTTCTGCTGCTGCTACCACTGCTGGCGGCTGTATTTGCTTAAGCATGCGAAAAGCACAACAACAACACTAGATACCAACAACAACAACAAGCACAGCAAGTGCGGTGTTGGCATTAGGACACGAAAACAATTTGTACCATTTGAATAAAAATGTTCGCATACGCTGTCGTCCTGCTTTGCCGCCAACCCATGTCGTCCTGCTTGCGATAGCTGCTGTCTCGTTGTTGGCACGGCTGCTCTTGTTGCTGCTCCGGTGGCTGTTATTATTTCTTGCAAATGATGCACTGAGCACAAGCAACAACAATAAAACACAAATACCGATCTACTGTGACAATACCAACAAGCACACACACACACACACACACACACACAAATGCATACGCAATGCGAGTGGCGAGTTTGTTGTTGGTGCTGGTGTTGTTGATTTTAGCGCTGCCATTGCTGTCGTTTATTTGCGTTGCAAATTTGCATAGAATTTTGTAGACAAGTGCATTTTGATGCAGCACACTGCACACGCACACACACACAGACACACACAAGCACAAGCCGAAACACATTGTAAACAACAGCACGTACGCGCACACACACACACATGCGCAGAGCACACACAATCGTATACTTAAGCATTCAAGTGCACAGAAACATGCAGCGATGGCAACAGCGAAGATTGCTGCCTCAAATTTCCAAATGTCATTTTCATTTAAATGCATTTCTGCTTGCCTGTGCCCTCTCTCTTTTCTTTTTTCGGTTTATTTTTTGCTAAATTTTTTGCATTTTCATTACCCGCTAGCCGAGCAAATCGTGCTACATGCGATGCAGATTTATCTCAATTTGTTAGCACCGGCGTTGCACGAGCACAAAATTGCTTAAGGAATGAAATCAGCAACAAATGTGTTTTGTTGGTTTTGTTAGGATGACTTGTTTCTACTCTTTTCCCCTCTTGCCATACTTGTATGACTTAATGTACAATTCTCTATGCCATGGAAATGAAGTCTAACGTTCGCAATAGAAATATTTTCGCTCGCGGGGGTGAGGGCAAACTGCTACTGAATTCGTTCCCTGGTTATTCCAAGCGACTACAAAATTGGTTTCCTTTGAACCATTTTCCTGACAAACAAGCTCACAGGTTTCTTCTACTATATACTATACTAACTACTACTATACTACTACTATAGGTATATACATATATATGTTCATCGGACATTATTTGATTGATTGATAATGGTAATGACACATTTGATAACAGTGTGGAATTATCAAGAGTTAAACGAAAAATATAATGAATACCTTAAATATCCAAAATTGTTCTCATTTTTCTATTTATATATATTTTATCTTTCTTTTGTACGGTGACTTAGAGTGAAATTTTGCGTTCAACATTTTCCCCATACACACTAACCCTCAAAAATCAAGTTTTGTAGGAGATTTTAGTACCAATTATTTTAGTACGAAATAAACACTTAACCCATTAAAACCTGACCCCAAAAAGGCTTGTGCGATTGCCATAAAATTTTACACAACCTTATTAATTGACCTAATCAAGAAAAAAAATCAAGCAAAAAATTCATACCATGTACCATGCAAACATTACACAAATAAACAAAATCAAACATTTGCGGAAAATAAAATGTGCCAATAAAATATCAGCTGCTTGGATTTTGACATTTTCACGCGTTGCGTTGTATGAAAATTGGCAGTGTTTAGGCCCAACGTTGCATTCGCGCAACACAAAACTTAAAGCATATTTTTTGTTTAAAAAATCAAAAAAAAAATTTTTCAAAACTTATTTTTAAATAGTTTAGCATTGCAAAATGCAGCCCACTAAGGGATTTTGATAGGTTTGAAGAATAAGTATTTTTGATTGAATTTAAAAAATTCCCCAAAAAAAACCTTTGACTTTGGATCGAAAAAAACTTATGAATATTTAAATAATTTTGAAATTTGAGTATGGCAGAATCTAAAACGATCAATTCTTACCCAATTCTACCCATTTTCAAGTCTTATGTCTTTATGAATTACTTAATATAGCGAAATTCCCAAACGTTGCGCAAACGCAACGGTCAGGGCTTAATGGGTTAAACACATTTTCAGTTTTGGCTTAATTTTGGCGTTCAAGTTAATTTCTCAGCTTTGATGTATTTAGAGACCTATAGTAGAATTTTATGGTGAATATTTTCGTGGTACACTTTTTCCTTACAAAGTCCTGTTTTACAGGACATTTTTGGCATTTTAGAAAAAAGGGTCAAATTGACCCATACAAATAGGAGCTACAAGGTTAAAATGCTTCACAAAAATGTTCTTTGTAGTATTTTACATCAAATTGCTGAACACATCATATACCTAAAATGTGAAGTTACATGGTTTTCGTATGCCGATTCATCATAAGAATGTGCAAAATGGGGAAAACTTTGACCCCCCCTAAAAAAAATGCAGATGTAAACTTTAAAAATGCCGATACACGTATATTTTTTTTGGTACCCTCTACCAGAATCCGTTGTCAGAACCTTGTTATTTTTTTTTGTGTTGTGCAGTGTAATTCAAGAATTTTAATCTCGTGTTTTTGTAGGGGAAACCACATAGATTGACTAGCCAATTGCTTCACTGCTGCCGATACCAGCAGCATTTCGGATGCTTACTAAAACTATCTATTGTCGGCGAATAGGTAAACTTAACAAAAAGTGTTGAGGCGTAAAATTCTAAGCTACTCTCTAAACAATTGTAAAGAACTAACACAATCTTTGGGTCCAACAATGGGGTCTCCGAGTGGAAGTGCTTGCCGCACACTTTCCTACTTTAACCTAACCTTACCTAACACAATATTTTTTAGTAGAGTACTTTGTGTTGTATTTATTTTCGCTATAACCATACAGCTCGGTCTCAGCTTTTCTTCAAATGTACCAAACCTCCCATTACAAGCGAACCTTTAAGAAAGGCAAACAATTATGAGACAAAACTTGTGGAAGTGAACTTTTGGACATTGTAAATTTACTCTGTCACCAGCCGAGCTTTTCTGGACGCAGATGACTTTGTCTGTTAAACTTAAATAAGCTTCAATTAGGCAACTTTCTGAAGTTATGTTAAGTTGTGAGGGATATGTGAGACGATAGTCGCACTTTTTCCTCTATCAATTTGGTCTTAAGATTTTTCCCACGACATTTGGATACAGCTAAACAGAGCCAATAATAGTTTTAATCAGCCAGGCACGTTATGAATATTATGAGGTCGCCTTGTTCGTTGGTTGGAGCAAACTTATCCAAGTCGCAAAGGCTTGAATAAGACTTTTCTCTCCAGTAGTATCACGATGGGTTAAACATACAAAACATACATATTTGGGGAAATTCTAATAACCTGTAAGACTTACCGTTGTTACTTAGCGTTACCCCTAAAACATTGTTCACTTGAAACTAATGACTATGTTTGATTTGGTTGAAGTGGCAGGTTTCTTACGAAAGCTCACATAAGCACAAATTTGGAGATTGCTCACTGTAATACTTCGTATAGACCATGAGAATTCCAAAATAAACATTACTTCCTCCTTGAAACTTTGGGTTAAAAGCTTAGTAAGGTTAATGAGGAAGGATAGCTCAGCATTTGTGATAAAAGTGTTAGATCATTTTCACTTATAACTAATATTGTAAATTGTAATATTTTGGGACACTAAAAGAGATTCTCTAAATACTAAAAAAAATATTTGTTCACCTATTGTTTTGGAAATATTTTTTTATTAGAAAAGAGTTGTTGATAAAACATTTCGCTGCAAACTTGAAAATATAGGAAGGAAATTTAATTGATGTACGGCAGTGCACACTGATTGCTGGTGAATGGCAAAAAACTGGGCTAACTCAATTTGGACAATTCAATCTACCGAATTTGGCCTCAGTTAATTATTCAAAGGAATTTGCTGCTAAAGCCGAAACATTGTTCAACCCAATTGTACAAACCTTGACCAAGCGCAACCGACCTGAGCGCCATCAAAAAACCGACCGAAAAAAATCCGAATACTTATTGCAACTAACCCAGGCGACGAGCGGCGATCAGGGCCGTAATTAAATTTAATCAAGCCACAAGTAATTTGGCCTAAGCACATACGTGTACATACATACATACGTGTACACAGTGATAGTGTACAGTGGCATACACACACACAGACAGACATCAGTGCGTGTATGCAGATGCGTTGCCCAGACGACAGCAACAGCGTAAACTGCGTCAACACTGTACGAGGCGTGTCGTGTCAACAGCGTCTTTTAGTGAGGACGATAGTCAGTCCGGCAGTGGAGCTTTCAGTCAGTCACTAGGCTATTGTGCTTGTGTGCAGTTGTTTGTTGTTAATGCATGTTTACAGACACACATATGAGCAAAGTGTGCGCGTGTGTGTGTGTTTGTATTTGCAGCGTACTTGAACTTCGTTAAGGCAGACAACAGGCGACTGATGGTTCTCTATTTTCACTGTTCAGCATCGCGTTTGCTTGTGTCGATTGTTGCTGTTGTTTTTGTTTTATTGCTGTGGTCGTTGTTGCTGCAAATGCCGACATATAATTTGCTCACGGAGCGGCGCACAGTGTCGCGATTCCATAGTAGCGATGGACAAAAATAGAAGGAATAGTCGTACGACAATAAAATTTTGTACGTATGATTTTGTTATAAACAGAAGTTAATACGCTAAAAATAACTTCAATCGCCCCACGGACACGCCCACTTCCCATACAAACCAAATACTAAGTTGACAGTATCTCGGAAACTATAAAAGATATATTGATGAAATTTAGTACAGCAACTCATATAATCAATATAAAGGTATATACCAAAAATGATTTTGGAGTGATGATTTTGATCAACCTACAAATACGCTTGTCATAAAAAAAAGGAAATATTGAAAAAACTACAAATATCTGTGCATACTTATAAGCAGGGAAAGGATTTTGAGGACCTAAAAACCTATAAAAAAGGCAAAATAAAATAGCAAAAAAGGCACGGAAAGGCACTAAAAACTGCCAAAAAGGCAGAAAAAGGCACTAAAAACTGCATAAAAAGGCAAAATATGGCTTTAAAAACTGTTAAAAAGGCAAATACAGGCATTTAAAAATAAGAAAAAATACTAGAAAATCTAAAAAGAAGGGGAAACGGTATGTATTTTTTAATAATTTTATTTCATCTGACGTATGCAACATACAATATTTATTCCTCGTTTTTTGTAAAAGAAAAGGAACATCAACGTTTTCAAAGATAGTTTAAAAACTAAAACTAAGTTATTTTAATTAAAATATTGGCATATGGGTGAAAAAGGCAAACTGCCTTTTTAAGGCAAAAAAGGCAAAATAAAAGTGGTATATTTGTAATCAGGAGGACCTAATTCGTGCTCATTTTCAATCAGAAATGCTCTATCTAGCAGCAAACAAAAAAGGCAATTTCCACAAAATCCTTTCCCTGCTTGTAAGTAAGTAATTTGAAACCCAAATAAAAAATAATAACACCTCTTATTAAATTCAGTAGAGCATACATATATTTCCATTAAAAATTACAGTTTGTTAATTTGTACTGCTAGGATAATCGGTTTTCGATCATGAATTATTTGAAATTAAACCCTCTACATCTATTTTTGACAATATTTAAAAATTCCTTTCTTCAACTTCCTTAGATATTATATATTGCAGTATATCAGAGTTTTGGTTTTAATGTTTCAATTTTCCTATTAACTGCTATGATTGGTTCTGAAGACATTAACAAGTTTTGGTTCTTTTTGAAAGTTGCCTTGATTCGATGGCAAGCCTTCCAGTATTACCGAAGCCTTCCATCGAATCTACCTTTTTTTTGTAATTTTTCTAAATCAATTGGTGTTTGCATATTATTACAAACAAAAATTTATAGCTCAAGAGAAGCGCAGCAGTGGTCGCTATGTTTTCCTGCCAACCACGCTGCAAAGAGGTCCCTATTTTTGACTGCATACGGCACTGAAAATGCTAAATTTCTTAAAAACGTGCAAGTTTGTGCAGCTAAAATCCATGGTTTCTATTAAAACATACTTTCAGCTATATCACCTGTAAAATCTCGAACTAGTAAGTAGTTTTGTTTTTAAGTTTATCTAAAGTTTGATGACACTGCACTTTTATTCCTACGAATTGACGTTTCTTCAAGGTAGCGGTACAAGGAATATGGAAAGCAAAACGAAAGAGGGAAAGCTTCCACAGAGTTGCAAAAATAGTAGTTTTATAGAATATATTTACTTAACATAAAGTTCCATGGACAATTTTTCAATAAGAGTCCTCGAACTTACATTCAACAAATTGCAATAATTTCTACCCAAGCCACCAACCTTCACAGAGTGCAAGTTTGGTGGCCTGCCATCGGTATATAAATTGATATTTTTAAAATTCGTTTTCAGATTTTAGTAAATTGAGGTATTTACTTCAGTACTACAAACTTATTTTTCTACATTTGCGACATTTCTTTTTTTAATTTTTTTCCCTACTCGCGACACTGTGCGGCGCTGTGGCCGACGGCGCCGAAGGGGCGGGGACACATGCATTAGATTACCAAGGCGACAGCTCGCTGTACGTAAACAACACGGCGACGTGTTATTGCGGTCACACGCGACGGGCAGCGGGCGAGCTGTGTGTAGTGGCGTTGCTTTTTACGCATTCTTAGCAACGAAAACAATTCAAACACCTACGCGCACGGCACCAGCGCCGCTCAAAAAGGATACTCGACGCGCAGGCACGTTGGGTATAAATTTTTTGTAATTGTATGCGAGAAAACTCCCATTGAACATGGCGACTTTCGGCTTGTTCTACTGTCGCACGCACGGCGAGTGGAGAGTGAGAATGGGTGAAGGCTGCATCGGCTGTCCTTGTTGGCCTTGGCCGCGCACAAAGTTTTTGCGCCCTCCAATTGAAATCAATTCGAGCATTGGAGCATCGGAGGCGCAAATATATTACGCTGAAAATAATCAGCACCAGCAGCAACAGCAACACCAAAAACAATAACAACAACAACATCAAAAGCAAAAACAATTTGCATACGTTCACTGCATAGTAATGAGTCACGGACAATCCTTTTGTTGCCCACTGACACGCATCTGACGTTCCAGCCCTATTTGGCCGCGCATTGCGCTGTGCTTGCATTCGGAATTCGGAATTTGAAATTTGAAATTGGGCCTTCGGCAGTCGGAATTTGGAGTTTGCAGTTTGCAGTTTTGCATTGTGTACTTTGCTATTGATTTTAATTTTCAAGTCGCCTTTTAATTTAATCGCCTTACGGCTGTTTGGCTGCGCAATCGAACGCTCTCGCTCTAACGCGCTCTGTGTCTTTCGTTGTCGTTGCAGGACGGTGGATCGTTTGTGGTCGATTACGGAGGATTTGAATATTTTATACAAGGAGAATTGGACACGTCTGGCCGCGCAGGAGGTGCAGCACTTTCAGGTGAGTTCAACCCATTTCATTTTCGCCGCATGCTTCTCACACTGGCCACGGCGCAGCCATTTGTTCTTCCACTTCATTGTAATTTATTTAATGGATACGTTTTCTGTTGTTCTTTTCAATTGTTTGTTGTTTTTCATTTGATTTGATTCTCATCAATTTCTTTGTTATTGTTGCGCTACGTGTTTTGCCTTGAGGGCATTTATTGCTTTGCAATTTGGTTTGCGTCAACGGCCGAAGTAAACTATTTGCTGTGTAAATATTTCCAGGACACGCTGCTGCGCGCCGTGCGCCAATCGAAAATTTATCAGCCTGGTGTACAGATGAACTCACCCACGCACAAGTGGACCTACGCATCGGCGTTTCTTTACTCATTAACATTAATTACCACCATAGGTGAGTACCGACAGATGAAACACAATAAAAACCGCCGCCGCTGCGGCCCGTATACGACGTAAGCTTGTAAATTTGTTACTCATTCGGGGCGACTTGATTATGGTACAACAGAAGCGCCTGTAACTGACAGGCAGCAGCGAGTAAGTGTTACTGTGCGAATTGTTGTCATTAATTCGGCCATCACCTGCAGCAGGCGGTCCGTTATCAGTGCATTGTCACACAGGATATGACAATTAATTCTGGGTTACTTTGGACTTGCGGATGAATTGGACAATCGACCGTTATACTACGTTTGCATTGAACCCAAATGCGTGATTTCAAATGAGTCATTTTAAAGTGTTTACATTGCTTCATTTGCATTTCGTTTGGCAGCTAATTTGCTTATCAAAGAATTTGTTGCTTTTTTTGCTTCCTCAATTTTTTACAAACTACATACAATATTAAAATAGAATAGTTTGGAATATTCTACAAATTTCCAAAAAACAAAAATTTCAATTGACAAATTTTATTTTGACAATTTTTGTTTGTTGTAATTTAGAACTGTCAAAAACAGACAAAACTTTTCGAAGCTTCTGAAAGCACTTTCATTTTTAGAAAAAAAGGTCATGTTTTATTGCATTTGCTGCGTCGTTTTGTTGAAACTACTGATTTCGTGGATTTGAATTTGTATGGGAAAATGCGTGATTTGGCTTCGCATTTCAGAATTTTCGCCTAAATTACGCATTTTGGCTCAATGTAAACGTAGTTTTACGCAAGTGACACTAATGAGGTTTTTGTGATAGCATTTTAAAATAATATTTTTAGTTGCCGCTATGACTATTTTTACTATCTAGTTATCTATATACTTATATAAAAATGAATCGTGGTCCGTTCGGCTGCTTGAAAACTTGAAAACGACTGGACCAACTTGGATACTTCCTTCGGCGGGTTTGTTTGAAATTGTTACGTGAAGGTTTAGGAAAAAAGAAAAGTCGGGAAAACGGAGCGTGGCACCACAAGAATACATTTTTAGACAATAACTTTGGAACCATAAGTCACACATCAATTAAATTTGGTACAAACTTACTATTTAATCATGTCCTTCGATAGAGGGAATGGGGTGGGTATTGAACAAGGGGGTGTGGCACCGCCCATACAACTCAAATCTTAAAATTAAAATTTGATGGGCGTTGGACAAGGGGCGTGGCACAATTTTGATGACCCAATATTTCAGCAGAACTGTAAGTCGCACATCAATGAAACTTGGTATGAATCTACCATTTAGTCAAATCTTTCGGCAGAGGGAATGGGGCGGATATTTAACAAGGAGGCGTGGGACCGCAAATACAACTCAATTCTTTTATATGGAATAGCTTCGGAATTGTAAGTCGCACAGCATTGAAATTTGGTACGACATCCTTCGCTGAAGCTAGAAACATGAAATTTGAACTGTAGGTACATCTTGAAGAATGAACCTCCGCTAAGACGGGATTTTTAGAAATTCGGGGTCTAAAGGGGCAAAACATGTGATAAGGTGTTGTATGAAGAAACGTGATTTAATAGACATACTAATTTCGAACTTCCTGAAAATACTCTAAATCAAAAATAATTCGACACGTATTTTATAATTTTTCGAAAATCGAAATTTCACTGGGCCAACTATAGGTTAAGGTTTGTCTATGAAAATGGGCTTCATTGACTTCAAAAATAAAAATTAGACAGGTGTTTCTCATTATTTTCAAAATCGAAATCTAACTGGATCAACGACGGGTTAAAAGTTTGTGTGGATAAATTGTGAAAAAACATGAATTAATGGGCCGATTGACTTTAAACTTGGTGGAAGTACTCTAAGTTAGGGATAATTTGACACGTGTTTTCACTTTCTTCATTTCGGGAATCGGGAAATAAAAAAAACGTTCTTTTCATTTGTTTGAAAATCGAAATCTACCGTGGTGAATCAAGGGTTTAGAATTTGTTTAGAGTAAATGTGAAAAAAACATGATTTAATGGGCCTTTTGACTTACAAATTTTTGGAAACACTTGAAATCAAAGATAATTAGGCACATGTTTTTTTTTTGTTTGTTAATCAAAATCTGACGGGGTCAACAATGTGTTAAGCATTTGTATCGGGGGAAACAAGAGAACTTGCGTGCAAAGCCGCAGGGCCCAGCTAGTATTATATATATGTATATACTATTCATATATTTACTATTATATATATATTTACTATTCAAGTTTTGTCTGGGGCACCAGAATAGGTTCACATTTTTTCGTGGAGGAAAATGAGTAGTGTTTTTCCAAAACACGGTTTTACCTCATTTATTGGTATCAATATGTTCAAGGCATCTATCTATTAGATTCTTTAATGACAATGTTTGCAATGTATAGCTTGCTTTGGGTTCTAAATACTTAATAACTAAAATAAAAAATATTGAAGTGATTGTAAGTTGTGAGTATTTTTTGCGCAGTTTGTAAGTGAAAATATTTCCACATTTATACAGGTGAGTATTCAAAACTTGTTGCAAATTCTCTTGTAAACCAGGATCACAATTCTTATGAAAAGTATTGGAAACATTTAAAATAAGTATATTTATTAATTTGTCCCCAAAAAGTTTTGTTTGTTAATTTCTTGTTTCACAACTAATGATTACTTTTTAATATTGCAAACATTGTCATTGCAGAATCTGAAAGGGCCAAGAATTTAGATGCGTAGTTGTTACACCAACATAATTTGAATTGGATGAGATGAAATTTTGTTTGGTTGCGTAACGTTTGGTTGAGAAGGATGAGGAACCGCGCTTCGACTCATCCACACACTTTCATGGGCCGAAAAAAGGCCCATGAAAGCAAACCTCTTCCTCTTCCTCTAAAGCAAACCAATTCAAACTGTAAAGTTCAATCAATGAAACTTTACCTATAGGTGTACTTGCTTGGTCCACAAAGAACTCTGACCCCATTGTGCGGTATCGCTGCCCCCTGAAGAGCGAGGAAATGGCATAATTAATTTAATTAATTGACTGGCACGACAGCCCGCTTACGCGAGACTAAGGCCTAGCTTCCCGCAACCACCCGTGTTGTGCGTGTGAATTTGTACGCGGGTGGAGGGACCTACAGTTTTTACGCCGGTTCCGAACGGCAGGTTGGGAGCTCTGTCATAAGCAATTTTTACTCGCAGAGGTTTGCCATTTCCAGCTGAGAGGACAGCCACCGAAAGAGAAAACAAATTTTCCCGTTATTTTTTTTAGGTGTTATTACGGGCAGTATTTGAACCTGCGGTTTGCTGCCTTCGACTCGCGGTCCAACGCACTAACCAACTGAGCCACGGCGGCTGCCGTATGGTATAGGCATAGGAAATGTCGAATCATTTATATTTCTTCCCCATATCCACAGCTCCGGCAGACATCACTGCACAATAGTCAACATTTTATACGGATAGAACCAATTTCTACTCTATACTCGGTGATAAGAGGACCCAGGAAATAATGCCCGATAAATGCCGCAGCTGATCCTATTTCCTTACGAGAATTCAATCTCCTTCTTTTTATCCTGTCGATGTGCAGCGGTGGTATAAAGTTGTCTATCATTGCTTCAAGCTATCTCTCCATCTTGCCTGTTGCTCAGTTCTCTGGCACAGCAGAGCTACCCGGAAACACAGAATATTTTAACTCTGTACTTTTGGTTGTCCTGTAGAGGGGCTTTCGATTTCACTACGACTAATTCCGGCGCTTTAAAACACCGTCTGACCGCCTTTGACTGCCTTCAAAAATAGTGATGTCCATTAGAGGTAATCGACTACGCCATTTGAGTTCGGCTGCTTTCCAAATCTTTCCGATGGAAAATGCTGCCGAGGCTTATACATATATGCCTAGGTTTCTGTAACGTCTTTACAGCTTTGCTTTAGAGTGAAGATCAGTTGAAGTGCCCTTCTCAGTACATACTCTGTGGTACTCTGTGGTCCAATGATTCTCGCAGGAAACGCCATAAGTACACCACCAGTGACCAGATCGACTCAAATCCGTAAGGATCTCAGACCATCTTACGTTGTTTTAAATACTTAAAAGTGAAAGGTTTTCGGGTATTTTTCTTATCCTGTCTTCTGTCATGCGAGTTTGGGAACAAAGATTGATCAGTATTTTGCCTCGGTACGGTGTCACAGAGTTTAGTGAGCCTTTACTTCGGTATCTCGTATTTCTATATGAAAAGCAGCAGAATTTGCAATCACAAAGCATTATCACAGTCGAAATACCAGCGTAGGCTGCATTTGAAAAATAAAACAGTACAAAGCAATCAACCAACGCATTTCGAATTTTAATGATTATTGAGCTTAACGCTCAACTCAGACTTGAACGACTGCACGACGCAAAAAGACACGCTGCCATTAAAATAATGTCAAGAAATGCATAGCCGAACTTCTTTCTTTTTCCATCAAAATTAATGATAAAAACCAAAATGCTTTGTGCCATTTTAGGCCGCTTAGGTGGAATTAGAGGAAATGGAAAAATCGAAATAGAAAGAAAAAGATAATTGCACCATAATGCGTGGTGGCGGAAGTTCACATGTAGCGCAATATGGCAGATAATTAAAAAATAAATACATATGTGACAGAGACAGAAGTGGAAAACAATGTTTGGATTGCGTTTGTGGAGTAGCGACGTCGTTATGGGTACAAGAAACACCACCAATGGAAGTTCTCTGGACGAGAACTTCCATGAAATTGAATAAATTTGAACGTGGTGCTTAAAAAAATTAAATACAAGATTGAGTTAGGTGAAGAATTTTTAATCGAAACAGTCGTATGCGTCATCAAAGAGGAGCCAAAGCGAGTGAAGGCTACTTAAACACGAAAGACATTGTGGCCTATTTCAATTAGGAAAACCCGGTCATGTCGCAAGTGTGTTCTGAGATAGTCGTAAAACATTAAATTCTTAATGGTACACAACCATTTGTTAGCTGAGAGTCAAAGAGATTTTAGTACCAATTTTGATTAAGTACGAAATAAACACTTAAACACATTTTCAGTTTTGACTTAATTCTGGCGTTGAAGTTAATTTCTGAGCTTTGATGTATTCAGAGACCTATAGTAGAATTTTATGGCGAATATTTTCGTGGTACATTTTGTCCTTAAAAAGTCCTGTTTTACAGGACATTTTTGGCATTTTAGAAAAAAAAGGTCAAATTGACCCATAAAAATAGTAGCTACAGGGTTAAAATGCTCCACAAAAATATTCTTCGTAGTATTTTACATCAAATTGCTGAATCTATCATATACCTAAAATGTAAGGTTACATGGTTTTCGTATGCCGATTCATCATAAGAATGTGCAAAAGGGGAAAACTTTGACCCCCCTAAAAAAAAATTCAGATGTAAACTTTCAAAACGCCTATACACGTATATTTTTGTTTGGTCCCCTCTACCAGAATCCGTTGACAGAACCTTGTTATTTTTTTGTTTTGTGCAGTGTAATTGGAGAAAGGAAAACCTCACTTCCATCTACTAACTTCATCTAAGTAAAGCGAACATAAAAAACCAGATATTGTTGCTTAGCGCACTTTCATCACTTTGTTGCACAATCTTCAGTTCCAACAGAGATTTATCTACTTGACCCTACAACAACATGCGCACATATGCAGTGCTCAGTAAAAGAAAAGCATTTTCAAGATCGATTGGCCACAGAAAAAATATTAATATTTCTTACTATTACATGCACTTTTTTGTGTATATAAAACATTGTGACTTACAATAATTTTGTCCGCAATCATTCAGCAACATTTTTCTGTAACACAGTGTTGGCAAAAGTAAAAATGTTCACTTCGTCGAAACCATCGCAATATTTATCTTTGCTCTTGACTGCAATACGCATAAAGTTTATATCGAAAAAACCACACATATTGCAGAAAACGTATCAAACTCTCCGCTGTTTGAGTAGAACTTTTATTGCTTTGCCATAAAGCAAAACGAAAAAAACTCTTGTGCCTTTAAACAATATGCAACATGCTTGAAAATGTCAAACTTCTACAACAACGTAAATAAATGAAAAATCGTCCCAAACCGAACGCCCGTCGACTCCAAACAAATGTCGTTCGTTGTGCCATGAAAATGAGAAGAAATTTTTGGAAATCAATGTGAAGGCAGGCGAGTAAAAATGTCGATAATGTGACAGTTGCCATGGTTGCTGTTTGTCTCGTTTTAAATTAACCTAAAAATGTCAAAACCACTAGTTTGGGTGCACGCTGTGCGGCCGCCGCACGCGCACAGGTGAGCCGCCGACGTCAGCCACAATCCCAGCTCCAGTGTGACGCTTACTTTGGTTATTTTATTGCCTGCCAGCAAGCGTTGCTATTTATATCACTCATACGCCGCGTGCGCCCATTCATTGTAATATGCGCAATGAAAGCGGCGAAGCCGAAGCCGAGGAAAATGTGCGCACAAATGAAGAAATGAAGAAGCGGAGAGAGAGAGCAACGAAAATCGCCGCATCAAATGATAAAAACCGAAGCAGCGGAAAAGTTGTCGGGAAGACCATAAAGATTTGCTTTTTATTATTTCTGCACCTGTGCGAGGCGCGTATGTGTTCTTGTGGTATGTATGTATGTGCCGCGTGTGTGTGTGTGTGTGTTGTAGAAGGAAGCGTCAGCGGCAAACGAAAAGAAATATTACTTCTGATTTATATTTGGGCAAACATTATATTGGCTCGGTGCGTGGGCGGCGAGTGAAAAAGATTTATTCCGCTTTATGGATAACATTTTGAAATATTTTTTTTTGCTGCCGCTGATATTTCCCCATTGCCACGTTTATCATTGCGTTGCGCCGCCCGACAGCCGTTCGACCTAATGATGTTCAATAAACTTACAAAGTGCTACACTAGCAACAACAACAACAACCAGAGCAGCAGTGGCCACAACCAGCATGACGCTTAAGCCAAAGTTGCGGGCGTTATTTTTTCTGTCATTTGCCGATTTCTCTCATTTCTCTGCGCATTTTTTCGCAGATTTTCTGATTTTTTGGTATTATTCTTTTGCTGCTTGTTTTTTTTTGTGTGCGGCATTTTTGCTTTGTATACGAAATTGATCAAAAATTGCCGCAAGCCATGCGGCGACGGAGCGGACACAAATGAACAATGAAATAAATTTTCAATTTCTGCGAGACTACGCGAAGCTGCAACGCGGAAAGTTGGAGCGTTGGTGACAATGGGCTGTGGAAGGCGGACACTTTGCATGATTTGTATGATTTCTTGCGTTTTAACGTTTTCGTGTTTTCATTACTGCTACGAATAAAATCTACGCCAATATTTTCGTATGTTTTTTACGAAAGTATATTTTTTTTGTTTGGTTTAATTTAATTCACTTTTCAACTGTGGGGGGTATGATTTTTTCTGATTTATCCAGTGCTGTTTTTATGAATGTATTTTTATGCTTTTGCTTAATCGCGCGCACAACCCGAATCCGATGGTTGCTAACTAGAAAGAAAATGGCGCTTCTACGTTTCTCGCCAGCAGCCTCCAGCTTCCATTCAGCGCCTAATTTCTTGGCTTCCCCTTGCTGCATCCGTAATTCTGGCTATACGTCTGTGCCGCTGTCGGAGACAGTTCGCATTCGAAATGGCACAAAAAGCGTGTAAACAAATTTATTGTCTGCCAGCACAACAGTAAAGTCATAAATTATTGCTTACAATAATTATATCCGCAAAAGTCCACGCTATCTGCTTGTGCTGCGTCCAATGCTAAGACAAAAACGCACTGCACGAAGAGCAATAAAAAATTGTGTAGATGTAGAGGCCATCGCTGCTCAGCACAGTGACACAGTGACAGCTGGAACGCGCAGTATTCAATAAAGTGCGAGAGCCGAGCGTGTGGTGTCCAAAAAATCACTTAAATGCGGCCAATCGAAAGACGTGAATGCCGCTATCGAATTCTGTGCGGCTCGTTGCACACGCATCGAAAACGATCCAAACAAACAACCACACAATACTCACCCACACACTCAGGCAATCATACAATGCCAGAGATTGTATATGAAATTAATTTCGTATCCAGTTGTGATTAACTTTGCTTTCGCTTTTGCTTTTGCTTTTTATGCAATTTGAGTGATTAAACATTTTCATTTCCATTGTCTCTGCCACACACACACACACAAACGCGCATACGGCCACACATATATTACTGACTGTGTGTATGTGTGTGTATGTGTTGGATCATGTGGTGAAATGATTTTCTTTTTGTTATCTGTCTGCAGTTGACGGCAACTGTTGTCTGCGCTGTTGTTGAGGCTGGTTTCAGTTTCATCAATTACAAAAGCATTTATGCAAAAAGACGTAAACGTTCTAAATGATTCTATGCATAAAAATAACATCAACGCAAATTTATCTACATAAATAAATAATAAATAACTACAATACCCCACAAAACCAACGAACAACCTCAACGAATGCGACTTTGTTCTACGATTGATCAAAGTGCGGTTGAGGATTTTATACGCGCAAATAGTCAAGTAACCAAAGATCGGAACATGTCAATTGCAAAACACATTAATTCACATATTACAAATTAAAGAAGCAACAACAAAAAAATTCTTCATAAGAAAACTCATTCCATTAACATAAACAACCTAAACATTTACGAGTATAATCTTTAATGCTTAAATGTGTTGTTTGGTTTTTGCTTACAATGATGCAAAAAAAAACTCATGCAAGAACTTAAGATAGAAGGCACTGAGTGGTATCAGTTCATGAGGCCAGCATCACTCATAAAATAGCAACACTCCATTGAGAACTTGCCAGCCATTGGAGAGATCAGCATCCATCGCTGAGTCCAGTTTAGCCCTAAATGATTTCTTTTATGGCTGTTAAGGTTTTAAGGAACATTCAAGAACATTTTATGCACTCAATCCACCCAGTTCTGGTCGTTTGAATTACGAGTAGATTTGTAGTTTAGCGGTTTATGCATTGAATGACGTCTAGAAGTCCTAGTTTACTCAGGAATTCTAATATCGGGTTTTTTTTAGAGGTATATAACTTCGAATTGAAATAAAACACAAGAAAATCGTTTTAATGTCCATCAATTTGGCTTTATTGGAAGGATAATTTTATGCCATTAATGTTTAAATATGATTTCGGGCATGTGGCCGCCGCGGCTGGCTCGAATAAAGCCAATTCTACAGGTCCAATTTTCAACCACTTTTTCGAGCATTTGGGGCCGTATGTCGGTAATAACGCCACGAATGTTGGCTTCCAAGTCCCCTAACGTTTCTGGTTTGTTGGCGTAGACGAGCGACTTCACATATCCCCAAAGAAAATAATCCAATGGTGTCAAATCACACGATCTTGGTGGCCAATTGACAGGTCCATTCCGCGAAATTATGCGCTCATCGAATGTTTCCTTCAATAAATCGATTGTGATGTGCGCTGTGTGGCATGTAGCGCCGTCTTGTTGGAACCACAACTCATCCACATTCATGCCATCCAATTCGGGAACAAAATAGTCGGTTATCATGGCTCTATACCGGTCTCCATTAACGGTAACTGACTCCTCTTCTGACTGGGTCCTCTTCAACATTTTGCTCTACAGCGACAATTGTTTCTTCGGTGCGCACTGTTCGACGTCTCTGCGGATGCGTATTATCACATAGAGTAAGCGTAGTGCGAAAACGACCCATGGTTAACCGAATTAATTGCTCTGATGGACGATTATGTCGACCATAAAATGGACGGAGCTTGCGGTAAACTTCGCGAACTGAACCATTATTTTCGAAATAAATTTGCACGATTTGCAAGCGTTGTTCTTTTGTCAACCTGTTCATGATGAAATGGCAAAGCAAACTGAACATAAATGACATTAGAGTTGCCAGATTTGACCACAAAATGCCAGTTTTATCTCTATTCGAAAAACAAACCTCTAAAAAAAACACCCTATATTTATCAGATGAGTTTTAGTTTATGAATTTTTAGTTTATGAATTTTTTGATAAAGCTGATGCAACTATGACCGACTTACTATTATCTCCTACTAACGCTATCTCAGTTCAGCATAGTTCGTTGATCGACTGAAAACTTACTTCAACTGTTTCAGACGGCAAAGAAGTCTGTTGCAGCTGACCATTGTGATTACTTCTGGACAGACAACTTGAGCAGACACTGATACCAGTTGACAAAGAAGATAGTTCCATAGTGTAATACGCTTTTTCAACCATAAATGGCTTCCAATTGAGGTTAGGTCAGGTTCGATTAAATCTGATTGAAAGATGAAAAATCGATGTATATCATATTAATCATCATTGTAGTGCGTGCTATAGCCAGGATTTCATTAGATACATATTTATAATATTTTGAAATGTTTAAAGACTTACGAGTAAAACAATTTTAATCGAAAAATCATCGATGTATTGCATACAAAATCAACGTATCAACGTTTTAAGCCCCGATTTAAAAATCAAAAACAACCACCGTCAGTTTAAAATTAGCACATTGTTGATGAAGTTTATTCACTTACTGGATCATCCACCAAATGATGGTTAAGGACAAAATGGTCAAAACAATAATTAGTTTTATTCTGTAGACCTTACAAAAATTACGAATGTTGTTGTTATGAAAAAGTGAAATGATTTGATGATAATTAACTAAAAAAATTACCACTGAACTATCAGAAACAGATTTTTGAAGTTTTTCAGAGAAATATTAATGCAGATTTTATACAAATCACAAAAACGGCACAACCGTGTTTTCGAAATACCAGTTTAGGCTTCAGAGCACACACTTTATACGACCGACTTGCAATGCAATGAAACGCTGCAATGTTGTAGTTAAAATGTAAATGACGCCCTATTCCTGTGTAGCGCTATGGACGAATGATGATAAAAGCGTCAACACGAGCAAAAGTCAAGCGGCAAGTGGCAGACACAAAGGAATACCGCCAACGCGTAAACAGACAAAGCCACACACAAACTCACGGCTTCACGCTTTGTGGGCCCCTATTATGTGCACAGATTCAAATACATATTCATGCATGTGTACATACGCATATCAGCGATAAAGTGTAAGGCTTCATGGCTGGTAATAACCGCAATAACAGCAACAAAGCAACAGCACAACAACTCGCCACCAACACTGGCCGCCATTAACAACGCCAAACAGCCGCTGAAGCCTTAGCCCATTGCTGCCTAATGGGTAAAATTTTACCCATGAAAACTAACTTTTTAAAAAAATCACAGAAAACTTCGTGGTAGAGATATCTCAAAATCATTGATAGGGATGGTTGGGGTAAAGATGGAACTACCTTAGTCTAGTGGAGGTCACCCTAAAATTCCGCCACCTAGCTAGAGTTACCAGACTCCAAAAATTGTGAATTTTCCGGAGGTGGAAAATGTGGCGAAACGTAGTAGAACCTCACAAAAATCTGCCTCCTAACTCACATGTAAACAATACTTCTTTTGTTCCCGCGTTTAGCTGATCACTTTAAAAAGTATGGAAAAAAGCTACCATTGCTGCCTAATGGGTACAAAATACCCAATGAATTACTCAGCAACGTGCAGAGATAGAAAGCTGAAAGTTAAAGCTGAAGTTGTTTCTGATCATTTTGGGTCAATTCCAGGTCGTGTATGAAATTTTATCAAAATCGTATGGGCGGAACTGGTACCCGGCCGCAATGGGTTAAAGCCGCACACACTTATTGTGCAAGCGTTTAAAAGTTGAAGTGCGATTTTCTAAATACTTTTTAAACAACTTTTAATTCTCGAGTTGTCATGGCGCCGAACGTCCTCGCAACGCAACGCACAGCAGTGGGCCGCTGCGCGCCTGCGCTTGCCACTTTAATTAATTACTTTTCGCCCTTCACATCACAAATGGCAGACAGCCAGCGGCGGCAGCCAACAGCCGGCAACCGGCAGCCAAGCGCCGTCCATTATCTGGACGCAGTGATTTAATGTCCCGTTGTGCGGCCGTCTGTCTTCGCACACTGTCTCGCATTTTCCTCACTCTGCGGGTGTGTGGGAGAGTGTGCGTGGTGTGACAGCAGGAACGTGGCAGAGCAGAGCCGAGCAGAGCTCACGCTTGTCAAGTGCGTGAAATGTTTATCCTCAGACAGCGGCACAAAGGAAAGTGCGTAGTGCAATAATGAAATTTTGTATAAAGAATGACAACGAAAACCAACAAATAAATCGCGCCAATAATAAGTTTCAGAAGATTTCAGCTCAACAAACTCGCCAGCGCCTGCATTCGGCAGCCCGGAGTGACATTTTGTGTCATTATGTCAGCATTTTGTAGCGAAAATTGCAAGATTCCTTTCGCCACCCGAACGCGCAATCACCTGATAAGGCGGTAATTAATTTCAAAGTGTCCGCCGGAGCGTGGCAACAGCGATTGCAATGATTTCAGCAAATTAATGGCACGAATAGTGGCTTTTTCACAACTATCCGCATTGCCAAGTTTTTGCGGCACAGAACAATGGATCGTCGAGATGCTTTGTGTCAATCATTAGTGGTATCATTCACTAATCGAATACACTATTTGAAATGTGCGAGCCAACAGGGCAGTGATTCTTTATAGTATACTATCTACAAACAAGTACAGTGGACGTCCAGTATAACGAACTTTCCATTTAAAGAATTTTCGATTTAACGTACGGCCAAATTTTTGTTCTTGTTGTTTGTTGTTTTTCACCCTTCGAATTATTTTAATTTTTTTATTTACTTTTAGTTTTATTCACATTCTTTACAATAACAATGAATGTTTGGTTTCGTCAAGTGAACGGTACCTCAATTGTTTTTGTTTTTGTTACTTTAAAACTTTTAAATTTACCTCAAGTTACCAACATTTTCAAATTCTGTTTGTATGTATTGCTGATCATTTTCACAGGATTTCCCACCAAGCAAAATGTGAGAAATAGGCAACAATCGTCAGTGGCAACAAATTGGCGACTCGCCGATTTATTGCCGCAGCGACAAATTAGCAACATGTCCCAAAAACACGTTGTTTCCAGGACTTTGAAATATCGAATTGTATTTCAGTGAGATTGATCGCATTTAAAAAATTGTTATTCATTCGTCGACGGTTCATTGATCAACAGCATTGATTCAAGCTCAAACAATGAGAGCAACATTGAATCTTTGTATGCAAATGAAATTCCATCCCAACCAAAACTGACTGACTTTTTATATATTGATAATTTTCCAAACAATATGATGTATTTAGATTTGAAAACGAATCGTCCAGACGATATGAAAACAACTCGTCCAGGCGATAAAAAAACGACTCGTCACGGCGATAAGAAAACAACTCGTCACGGCGAGTTGCTTTCGGCGGGCGTTTTAGAACGACTGATGATACGAAATCGATACGCTGGCGATATTACCGGCGATAAATTTGTTGCCGGGGGCGACTCGTTTTCTTATTGCCGGCAACAAAAACTGTCTGGTGGGTTGTGTTGCGTTCGGTCGGCTTTTTTCTTTTAAAAATTAAAATTTCAATAATCTATCAAGAGACATTGCCATACAGAAAAGTTTACTTGCGGTAAAGTGGCAATCGCGCATCGAAGACTTTTTCACTTTCTTTTTCATAAAACAAAATATTTGTTTAACCTTCTGTCTGTACTTTGCTTAAAAGTGCGTTCGCTGTCCTTTGGGGTCAGGATGACCCCAATCAAACGGTTATATAATTTACGAACAAAACATGAAGAAATGTTACACATAAATCACAAAAGAAATGGGGAAAGCCCCGAAAAGTATTTTTCTCGATTTGTTATTGGGTTGTAAGCGCGATTAACACTAAATAACACAAGTAGACGAGTGCACAAAACCGCTCAACCGTTTTTTTAATTCCGCCTGGGGTCAAATAGACCCCTAGGGACAAGCAGAAGGTTAACAACTGAATATGTGAGACTTATTTCTTTAAGAAGGATGGCTTAAAAAAAAAAAATTTATTTATTTATTTATTTACTTATAATTCAGTCAACAAAAAATAAATTTTTAACAGACCATCTATACACTGGAATATTTGAAAATAATAATGTTAAAATTAAAAAATTAAACAATAATTCTTAAGACTATAAATCGATTTAACGAATTTTTCGATTTAACAAATTGGGGGTACAATATAAGATTCGTTATATTGGACGTTTACTGTACATATATAATAAAAAACATGTACAAGTATATATACATACATATATATGTATGAATACCCAATACATTTTGAATTGCCGACTGGGAACTTTTCACCAACCGCCAAAACAAAAATTATCCCTATGGAACCCACATTTCTAAGGCTTTTTAAAGCAAAAGTTTCAATCAGATTATATATCAACTAAGTATGAAAACTAGCATAAGAACTTCAATACCAATTCATGATGCCAGTTGAAGTGCGATTCAAAACCATGACCCTCTGACTTGTAATGAGCCAAGATAGACATTGTGCGAAATGTGCAACACTTCTTCTGAGTTGCTAAGCATTTTGTATTTTTTTTTAGTATTAATATCCACTTTGCTGCGAACTTAACAATTCTTTGCAGTAACTAGAAAGCTGAAAACATTGTAATAGAATGAAGAATGTGATTTTTCAACGAACTCCACTTAGTGAAAACCTTCCGAAACTTACTTACATGGTGACAAAAAAGTACCCGGAAATTGTAAATAAAACGCAAAATATGAATACGGTGGTTGATCGATGGTATTTTTGGGTTTAAATTCGGTCACAATCGTGGCTCGATGCGATGGTGCATTATCATCGTGTAAAATCCATGAATTGTTCTTCCACAATTCCGGTCGTTTTCGACGGATGTTTTCACGCAAACGCCTCAATACGGCCAAATAGAACTCCTTATTGACCGTCTGTCCCTCCGGAACAAATTCATGATGCACCAAACCACGAATATCGAAAAGAACAATGAGCATCACCTTGATTTTTGAGCGGCTTTGGCGTGGTTTTTTAGATTTTTGATGACGATGATTGTTGACTTGTTTGCATGTCAAACTCATAGACCCATGTCTCATCGCCAGTTATAATGCTCTCCATGAATGTGGGATCGGAATTCGCACGATCAAGCGTGTCCAAGGAGACCTGTTCACGGTACTCTTTATGAAGAAAATTCGCAACAAAATTGCAACGCACTACTAAGGTGTACCGACTCAAGCAGCTGTTGTAAACAATTTGGTTGACAGATCGCGTTCATATTTGGAATCTTAATTAAGGACACTCCTACCATCTTCACAAAATACTGTTTTTTTTTAATTTAATTACAATTTACGGGTAGCTTTTTGCCACAATGTATATCTAAACGTGAAACTATATATCAAACACTCGAACTAACTAACTTTTTCGGTCAGTCCTTTTAATTAGTGCAGGCCAAGTTACAAAACTTTTGGACAATTTAACTATGTAAAAACATTTCTTGAATACTGAGATCCTACAGTAAAATCTACGAGATCCTTAGAACGATAAAAAAAATCGAATTAATTTTATACGGAAAATCCCAGATTATGCATCAAGAACTAACAGCATCTAAGCGATTTGCACTCTTCATTCCGATTTTTCCATATTATTACGAAAATGAGTTCTCTATAGGCTTATCTCGTCTCTCTGGATTGTGCTTGAAAATAAAACGACTTCAATTATTTAGCGCAAACGCAGTCAAAAACCAGCAATCACTTTATTTACAAATTTACACTGTGCTTATCTTTACACTTGCTACTACTTATTGGACTATTGCATGTTTCCCCTTTACTTGCTCAAATCAGACCCGTCCTCTGCGCTGCACCCGGCTGCCTTTTATACTTGTCTGCTTATCGCGCCGATTGTTCTTGCGCATTCCATTTGGACTATCTCTCGATCGTTCTCGCACATCCCATTACCATCGCGAGCCATCCTTGCCATATCGAAATTATAGCAAGTCTGCCATACTCTAAAGTGCGCACAGCGACAGAGTGCCTCATCGTTACAAAATGTTCATGAAAGTCTTAAGACAAAAATATTTAAGCTAAGCCCAAAGTCCAGACTTCTGGCTATGGGTTCGAACTACTTGAATCGTGTGAATTCGCTCGGTGCGTGCAGCTATAATACTACGTAACATAACTGTGGTAGCTGTTCCTAGCACCACTTTACCCAACGCCTAAACCATTTCTACTCACAAACACCACAAAATCCGAATGAAAAGTCCTCGTCGAACTTTAGTAGAGTCCATGCAACATTCCCCTGCAATCGTTCACAAATGCAGAAAGTGGTCTTCAAATCCGTCACATCAAAGTAGCTCAAGTACTATTTCCCGCCTTAGGTGCATCGAAAGTATCTCACCCTCCACTTTTTGCTGCTTGTATGCACTTCTATTGCTTCGTTTTCTTCACATCCGCTCTTAATAATTTAGCATTTGATACAGACGGCGTCTGCAACGCGGTCGTCAGTCGCCAGGAGCAGCCATGTTTGTAATTTGAATTTATTGCAAGATTTTGCTGCTGATGTCCTGCATTTT
This sequence comes from Melieria crassipennis, assembly GCA_963668005.1. Taxonomy (NCBI): domain Eukaryota; kingdom Metazoa; phylum Arthropoda; class Insecta; order Diptera; family Ulidiidae; genus Melieria; species Melieria crassipennis. Next base: position 42,911,628 of record OY764962.1, read on the forward strand.
GTATCCTGTAACTGACAAATGCAGCGAGCTAATAATGCGACAAGTGCTTCTGCCCGCCCGCCCGCCTCGCCAACGCCAACACCAACGCCACTGTCACTGTCAGCGCGGCTGTTGCGGCTCCTGCTGTTGTTGATAATTGTGTTGCAGCTGCTGCTGCCATTAGAGTCGGTTGTAAATTCAAATAAGCAACTACTCGAGCTGTGCAACGACTTCGCAGACCAGCTGAGGATGCGTGGTGTCAAAGTGTGCGTGCGTATGTGACTCAAAATGACCTTTGACGCATTTACTTGTGTGTTCAAGAATCCCACAGCATATGCCGGAGATCACCTCAGACTGCACTGGCACTTGCCGACGAAAAATGTTAGTACGCTGTCGTGAGCAATGTTGCCCGCTGCCCACTGGCAGTCTGAGCCAATTTGCTGCTGGCCGCCTCAATTACAGCCGTGCATTGGTTGCGCTTTTCAAACAATTTCGCTTGCGTTCGACCATACGTGCCACACAAGTGCGAGCGTTGTGCTGCCCGAGTGCTGCCTCATTTCTGTCCATAATCCAGCATTATCGCAGCACGCAACAAATTAACAATTCAGCAGGATTTATGCAGTGTGTGCGTGCCCAACTGCGCGCCGCTACACAGTGCGAAATGCCACACGCACACTAACTGCGGCAGCCACACGCCAAGTGCACTCATCCGTCAATAAACATCGAGCTTAGCAGCAAATTATGGCTAGAAAGAAGAGAGCAGACCCACAAACATTTTCAGTCGAGTCGAGTGCGCAAATTTCAGTTGAAATTTCTCTCAATGTCCGTAATCGCATAATGTTGCCGCGCCACGTAAGCTCACGAACATACAAACAGAGGCGCAAATTGAAGGACTTCGCACACGATTTGCTATTCAAGCGCACATTCGCCGTGGCTCGGACGCTGCACATTAGCATTTCAAGTTGCTGTGGTTCCAATTAGTGGCGCTCGACTAGCAAAAACCCAACACCACACGGATTGCACACATTTACATATGCATTATGCAAAGTATTACATAATTATATGCAACGACCATTAAGTCGAAACTGTGGGGCACGTTAGACATTTTGTGGCGATTACAACGCTGAATAGGCATTGGAAGGGAAGTAGTCGGCAAAGTGTGAACAAATTTGTATGTTTGGGTTGTTTAAGTTAATGTTAATAAGTACAATCAAAACAAGCACATATCGCCCATTCGTTGGCAAAATTTATATTCTACTCTACTCGATGTTTGCCCGCGCAATGTCGATAACACAAACGGGAATATATGATTGTCTGTCAAGTTGACCATTCGGTGCGAAAAGAAGAACAGAACAAAGTGCTTTTTCTTCAATCAAACAAAGAACACTCTTCTTGTCGCTGTTAATCATTCAGCAAACCTCGGCACGTCAAATAACAGGCAGCTCAATGTTTCCATAAAGAAAATGATTGGAATTGGAATTGGAAAGATTGTCAACGCAGCAAGAGAAAAAGTTTGTGCACGCGGTTTCAGATTCAAGATCGCTTCTGAACAAAACGAAAATATTCTTTGCAAAAATCCTTTGCCTGCAAAAGACGTTTGCGCTCGATGGAATAATACAAATCCTGGAAGAGGCACAAGTTTGAAGTGTTCAATTTACTTTTAATCAATTACTTTTAGATATTTTCATCATAAGATGGTTTTCAGATGAAGGTGGTTCAAAGTGATTAACCCTTTCCGGAAATTTGTACGATATATTGTAAAATTTTTTTCCAAGATTTTTTTATTTGACAGCGAATGCATCTTTTATGGAACGGCTATTAATTCGTATTAAGTAGGCTGTGTTGTATCATTCGTTTTAAAAATATAAATCATTATAGCCGTGGCTACACAGTATGAGTGCGTTTTGTAAGCGGCTTTTTGCAAGAATTTGAAAAACCGATGCTTCTGCTTAGGAAATTTTAAATATGTAATCCTTTTTGGTAGCAAAAAGCTAAACAATTTCCAAGTTTGAATCTCAATTGAGTCATAAAACTTATTCAATTTAACATTTTTTGCGTCTAAATATTTTTCCCGAGCTTTTAAAAAAATTGTACGATATATCGTACAAATGACCGCAAATTTTGCAAAGCTTTGTACGATATCGTACAAATGGAAAGCAAAGGTTGAAAGTGATGTTTGAATTTTTTTAAAGTTATGCGTTTGGTAACAGATTTTTTGCGTTTGTATGCCTGCCACGCCCATCTGGAAACCACGTGGCTAATAAAATTCGACTATTTCGCAATTTTCGATTAAAAGTAAGAATTATACATAGTACTAGACGATTTTCTGTTTTACTGGACAGACACAGGTTATGTAAGGTTAGACATGCGTACTTGCCACTCCCACTACGATAATTAGAATGGGCTATATTCAGTGCCTTTCTGTAAAACTGTATGAATTTTAATTTATTCTGTGTTTTATTGAGAGGAAAAGGGCTTTACAACAACAACAACGGTTATATAAGACCGAATAAATGTGAACCAATTGTTTATACAGCCGCCGTGGCTCAGTTGGTTAGTGCGTTGGACCGCGAGTCGAAGGCAGCAACCTCAGGTTCAAATACTGCCTGTAATAACACCTAAAAAAAATAACGGGAAAACTCGTTTTCTCTTTCGGTGGCTGTCCTCTCAGCTGGAAATGGCAAACCTCTGAGAGTAAAAATTGCTTATGAAAAAAGCTCCCAACCTGCCGTTCGGAACCGGCATAAAACTGTAGGTCCCTCCACCCGCGTACAAATTCACACGCACAACACGGGTAGTTGCGGGAAGCTAGGCCTTAGTCTCGCGTAAGCGGGCTGTCGTGCCAGTCAATTATTATTATTAATTGTTTATACATATATATAATTTATATAGGTTTCGATCAAAATGAAATACCGTTTTAATTTTTTGTATAATTTATGTTTTCTATAAAAAAAATCAATGAATTGTTCATAAAACTTAAAAAAACGAAACAACAATTTCATGCATTTTTACTTCTTTGCGGACCATTGTACGATATTTCGTAAAAATTTGAGTGAGCTATATTTCTTAACTGAAATTATGTTTTTGATATATTTTTGTATTTTATTGCTAAAATGTTCAATGAGAGTCAATATTTTGAAGGAAAAATTTTTATCTCAAGAAATGTGGAAATTGACCGGAAAGTGTTAAAGGTAGCGCTAGTGTCCACCAGCTGGTCTGGTCTCCACAGGAAAAAGCATAAAGATTGATTGTGTTTATTTTTGGTTTCGAATAATCGGAAGCAGTTCAATGAATTCACATTTCAAATGGCCGATAACTGCGATATGTGCGTCCTTTGTGGAAATTGTTCATAATTTCAACTACTTCTGTGCCTTTGTAGGTTTTGCTTGAATGAATTACATATCAATTTCTACATATTTCTTAACCTTTTTTTCAATTTTTCTTAAAATATTAAAGGTGTACGTGACTTTAATTTATGCGCACAAAACGTGCGCAGTCTCTCTCTCTCTCCTTTTGTTTCCCTCAATTTTAATCTTTGTATGTGACCTTAAAATTTATCTATGCAATTTTACAAAGTCAACAAATGTTTGCACGATTATTGCAAAATGAATTGAATTGCTGGCATTCGGATGCGACTTGCGCATGTGTTGTTCGCTTAATGACCTCATCAATATGCCGCCCGCAAGCGTTGATTTGATGTGACGCGACAAAACGAGACACGCACACACACACACACAAACATGCATCAATATAAATGAAATAAGAACAACAAGAGCGGAAAACATTTAAATATTTATTGCATTGCGCATAAATTAAGCGAATGCAAAACAACAACAACAAAAATATGAAAATACTGGCGCGCATATGCGGACCGCACAAGGTGCGCGCACAGTGGGCGGGGCAGAGCAAATCAGCCGCGAAAAAAATTAATTAAAAAAGCAATTTGCCATTAAAAGTTGTTATCGCAGCCGTTAAAATGACACATGAAAATACTTAAAATTACCACAACAACAACAACAACAAATAGTGTGAAGGCTGAGCATATTAAATACATCAATAAAATGTATGCAGTCAAAAATGAAAAGGCAAGCAAAAAAACAAAACACTTGCGAAAATCAACAAAATTTATGGGCATGACAACAACAACAACAAAAACCATTCGAACAACAACAATTATTGCCATAACAATTGCATAATAAAATGTGACACCAACAGCGACAACAAACACAACAACAATAGCAGTTATATTAAACAACAAAAAGCATACATACAAAAGCAGTATTAAATGTGTATAGCTGTGTGTGCGTGTGTACTCTTCATATGTGTGTGTTAGTGTGTAGCGCATGAATTTTATGACATTCTATTAAAAAATTGATAAAGTGCCACAAGGAATGCCAATTAACGCGACGGGCGAATGAATGTGCCAACAGCAAAATATCGACAACAACAACAACAACAATCATTACAAAAACGACAATAATGCAGAAACGGCCGGATGCCATAAGGATGCACAGAATGTAGATGTGTGCGTGCACTGCATGCGGGCACCGACGCACGCATCAAATTGCCAATAAATCTGAAATGCTGCCAGCGCCGTTACAGCAAAGACAACAAAAGCTACAACAACAACAACAGCTGCAACACTTTCTGCATTATCAATAGCAACATTATGGCGCCACTTTATGATGCTGCCGAAGCTGGCTCGTCACGATAATGACGACGACGACGATGATGATAGTGACTGACGATGACGATGTTTGTCAGTTCATGGCGAGAAAGGTCATCATCAGAGCTGCAACGTCCGGCCCCATTAAAACAAGCGCTACACTGACATATGTGTCGAACTGTATATATGTACAGACAACTATATACATAGTATAATAATATGCATCCGTATATTGAGACTGTCAATGCTGGAAAGTAATATGTCAGGCTCATGTACGCACACAATGCACAGCGAGAAAAATCAGTTTGGAATGGCAAATGTTGTTTTCAGTTGTGTTGTGGGTTTGTCTCACTTCAAAGCTACAATTTTGCTTCTTAACGAATCTATTGAGCCACAAAAAAAACGAATCTGCTTCACATGATCACAATGCTTTTATTCTATCAGATGAATCTTATGTGGTTGTAGGCCCAGATCTTTGCGTTAAAGTTGCCCAACTATACTAATCGATAACTGTTGATATTCATTCACGCTTTAAATTAAGATACCGCACCAATTTTTGATTCAGGGCAAACATCAAGAAAAGCAAACATTACACGAAATTTATTGACAATACATCGAACTGTTGAGCTCTGTTTATTGAAAATTTTCAGAATAAAATTTAATAATTTAAAGGCGTCTTTAAGACGTGGCTCATTCCATGACTCTGGGGCTACAAATAAGTTTTAAGGGATTTACAGTAGATGGCGTAACTAGCATTAAAAAGGATCGGACCATCTTCAAAACCATCTTTTCCTTCTAAAATTACGCATGTGCCATTTCGCTAAAATGTAAACAACATCATTTTTTTGTGCTCTAACCATGACAAACTTTTTTGACGCTAATCTTTCTGCACGACAACATGTTGTCATATTCGTTAAGGAAACTTCGGAGACGTTTCTTACCCACCCGCCTTATTCACCAGACATTGCTCCTTCCGATTATCACCGAAAAGCATTTCACTATTTAGGAAGATGCCAAAAATTAGGTCAATTCTTGGATAGCTTCAAAAGATGAGGAATTTTTAAGTACGAAATCCGTACGCTGCCACAAAGATAAAGAAAAGTTGAAGCTAATGATGGATAACTCCGTGCGCCAAAATCAAAAAATTTCAAAACACACGAAATAATCTATATATAGTACTCGCGAAACTAGAGGCCAAATGTAGTAAAACTGCGTTTTTAGTTTTTCTCTCTGACGTCAGGATTTTCAAGTAGGTATATGTTTATCAAGTATATGTTTGTCAAGTTTATGTTTATTTCAAAGAATTATTTCAAAAATTGAGCGCATTGTAGAATAACAATATGGGTACCAAATGAAAGAGAAAAATCCTTAGAATCTTAGAAAATTTCACAGTGAAATCAATAAAGTGTACCAGGTAGATGACGTACACTTATTTCTCTGAGTAGCAATTGTCAAAGTGTCAATTTATTTGTGTCAGTTCGATTAACCTTTATTTTTGTTGTCGCTAAAATAGCACAAAATTTAAAATTGACTTTCAGTACTCCAGAAATATATATTTTCGTAATGCATTTTATGTTAGAAAAACATAGAAACTGCATTGCCGGTCGTTTTTTTGCAGAGATAGCACGTTTTTCCTGGCATGTAATTGCGTTGTTTGTGTCGGTTTTGGTGCAGAACGAATTTTCAAAAAACAATTTATTTTGAAATTTTTTCATACAGCACAGACGGGTTATGACCTCTGACATTTGTCAGCATAATGACAATAACTGTCAGAAAATAAGTGTACGATGAAGAGAGAGTTCCTGCTATCTGGCACACTTTATTAATTTCACTATGGAAGAGGTAGACCCTTTAGGTAGGTCCTTTTAAAACTGTAGAGTAAGTTCGGGTAATGTGATATGGTCGGGTAATGTGATATAGTGGCTTATTTCACAAGTGCGTTGACTTTTTTCAAAATTAACCTTTTTAAAACATCATAACAGCTAAAAAACTCGCGCTGCATGATTTTGGATGTGTTTGCATAAATAGTTTACTGTCAGTGTGATGAAGTGCTTTGAGTAGGCTTGCACAAGTTTTTGGTCACGAAGTTTGAAAGCATAAAAGGTACACAAAAAATATTATTACAAAGTTCGAGGCTAATCAGAATTAAATCAGTGATATCGATTATGAGTTTGCGAGGTACGCTCTTCTCAACGAAATTGTTATTGTTTTATTATAATATTTATAAATATTATATTATTTATAAATATATTATTTATAAATATTATATTATAAAGTCAATTTCGGGTAATGTGATATACCAAAGTTCGAGTAATGTGATATAGTACATCTCAGTACCCAAACTTATGACAGTAATACTATTTGTATACAGAAATGTATATATACTTTATTTTATACTATTTGAAGTGGAATATTCTCAAAAATCTGTTATGGTTAAGTTTTAGATAAAAAAAATCAATGAAATCATGTTTCTCGATAAAAATTTTTAACCCTTGGTTTACCCCGTCAGATTGTGATTTTCCAAAAAAAATGAGAAACACGTCCCTAATTATTTTTGATTTGGAGAATTTCACCAATTTTGAAACTAATACATAGATCGGTTAAATAACGATTTTTCGGGTATATCACATTACCCGAACTTACTCTATCCTTGAATATACTTGCAAATTTCCAATAATTAAGGACCTTAAGGACTACTATGTACGCTACTACATCCTTGAATTTCGTCCTTCTAACTTTATTAGTTTAAGATATAAAAAACGAAATATTTTTTTCATAAAAAATTGTTGGAAATTTGCAAGGATATGCAAGGATAAAGTTTGAAAAGGACATTTTCAATACTTCTTCGTCCTTTTGCACCAAAACAAAAAATGTTCTAAGATTCTAAGGATTTTTCTCTTTCATTTGATACCTATATTGTTATTCTGCAATGGGCTCAAGTTTTGAAATAATTTTTTGAAATAAACATGTCCTTGAAATTTCAAAGTCCTTTAAAAAAAATGCTGACGTCAGAGAGAAAAACTAAAAACGCAGTTTTACTACATTTGGCCTCTAGTTTCGCAAGTACTGTGTTTCAAAAGTACTGTTTTCGTTTATAACGAACCCGTTTAAAACGATTTTCCGCCTAAAACGAACCAATTTCAAAAGTACGCGCTGTATGTTTTCGCTTATTACGGACCCCTTTTAAAGCGAACTTTCGGTTAAAACGAACCATTTTGCCCAGTCCCTCGAAGTTCGCTTTAAGCGAAAAGTACTGTATATCGATTTTTTGTGTGTAAAATTTGTTGTCGCACGGTGTAATAATTTGAATGAAATCATTATACGGATTTCTCTAAATAAAGCAGTTATAAAGTAATAATAAAGTTATAAAAAACCTCAACACTGACATTTAATTATACCTTTAACTCATTAGCGCCTGAATGACTTCTTTAAAAGTTTTCTCTGCGATTTTACTTGTTACAAAATCAATCAATACATCTAAATGTTTTTCTTCCAACTTTCGAAATCCTCAATAGGTATTCCATAAAATTGCAAGTGGAAAAGGCTTCAAAAGCAGCCTTTCAATCTCTAAGATTTTAAAAAGAGAGAACGATAGTTTTGGGCTAATTTAATGAATTTTTCTTTACGTTCCAAATAGTTTCGCAGTTCCAATTTTTCAATCAAACCATGACTGCACCAACTCTGCTCACTCATTCCATAACAATTTCGCACATGATTTTTCGCTGTGTACGAGCAAATCTGCACACGCACACCGCTGACAGGGTCGGTAGCGGCATCATCGAATTTGACATGTGTCAATGCTCACGCGTCCGCTCGTACGCATCCGAACCCTGCAGGCGCTGCACCCATTGGCCGCCAGTGGCGAACGCACGGGGGGGGATACGGGGCTAAAGCCCCCCCCAGGTGGTCCCAAAAGCCAAATTTGCTTCCATAAATTGCTTCCACAATTTGGTATCACGTACTGATGTGGGTGACGAGAATATTTCTCATGAAATTGTTGTTGCGCTAAACCTAAGACAAAATTGTTTTTGTGATCGCTCCCAAATTATCATTTTTTTTTTATAGGATTTCCTATTACTTCATGGTTCCTATTACTTCACTGAAATTCATTTGCATTAGCCCCCCCCCAGAGAGGTTTTCTGGGTGCGCCACTGTTGGCCGCCACACGCCCCCCTCTCCGCCACAGGCACACTTGGCTGCGCGATTATCGCCTAAATTTATGCAAGACACATAAATACTCCAGTGAAAGCAAGAAGCGCGCGACAGCGCAGAAAGCGGTCGACGCACGCACACCAGCAGTTGCCGTCCGCGCAGCAACGCCCGACGTGCATATTTTATGATGACGCTGGTCATTTAAGCATAATTCATGCACAAGCCTTCTCAGGGCTGTGCGAATGAGAACGAGGCAGCGCGACTGTCACACGAAACTTGAAAAAACTGCACAGCTCCTGAAGGGTTTGAGTGAGGGAGCAAGAATGGAACATGCGTTAGAATCAATCGTCGGCCACATTGGCAGCAGCTGTAGGAGGGAAAGCAGTTGAGGCTGAAGGACAAATTTACATACATATATACGCAATCATAAAGCAAAAATCGTAGTTTTGAGCAGCGTCCAATCAGTGGGTCAGTTTTACGCTTCACACGTTTTGTACTCTGTTTACGGCAATCTGAAAGTATGTAAAGTGTATACATACATAGGTACATATACATACATATACATATCTACCTATGTTGATCGCTTTATTTTACACTCGCCTGTGCAGTGTGTTTGAAAATGTTGTTGGAGCAGAAATTTTTCAGTTCAGATATTTTGCCATAATTTATAGCTTCCGCATCAATGCACTTCGCCGCACGTTTGACTATTGCCAGCATGGAATCACTCAATCAGTGATCCCTGTCACCTCGTTTGGAATCCGTGTGAGGCAGTAATGAAGCATCTTTTTCATGGGCATTTCAAGTTTAAGGCGCACCAAATAATCAATTACACACAAATCGGACAGATATAGGTGCACAATTCAAATGAATATTTATTGAACGAGTGGACATTTTTGCAAATAAGGCATGTTCGCATCAATCATGCGCAAATGGGTCTGTGGCTCGGATCGCAGGTCCTCGCTCTTTTCGAAATTCAATTATATTAATAAAGATGTGGATCTCTCTATTCGACAACACATTGGATCTCAGCCTTGAGCTCAGATGATGTTTGTGGTGTATTCGCATAGAACTGAAATTTCCCAAAATATTTTCACAAAAAGGTTTTGCATAGCTCGAAAAAAAACAAACAAAAAACTGTGAAATTGTTCAGACCCATTTTTTTTTAACAACTCACTGGTACAATAAATCACAGAGCCAAAAAGTGAGCAGCATGCCAGTTGTTTCGTGTAAAGTGATAATTTGCATGATAGTCGCCATTTTTAATCGAATACGAACACGAACACAATGCACAGTGATTCGACTCCATACAACCGCGGGACAAAATTAGAAGGAGTGATCCGTTCTTCATAAAATTTGGTATACTAGTTAATCATGGTCTGCTGAATTCAAATCTTTATTTTGTTTTTCTTAAACTTTTGTAGTTTCGCAATGCCTGAGACTTAAATTTGCAAATTTCGTCATTTTTGGAGAGCTATAGCACCAAGTGTGATGGCTAGATTTTTCAGATTTTACATTTAATCGGTAACGTCACCATTGATAGTTGCAAAGAGTAACAGAAATTGTCTTAGGACCCTTTAGTTTTGCAATAAAAATGATAAAAATAGATGTATGTTTTGCATTTGTGCAGGTTTTTCAATTTTTCATGCTGATTGCATACTTTTAGGGATGAAAAAAATAAATTTTGTCAGAAATTACGTGTTTAGACCTCTTTTCAAATTGAAATATTTATTGAGATCGGAAGATATCGGAGGATATAATTACATTATCCGACAAAGAAAGAATGCTTCTTAAAATAAAAAAAAATCCAGGAATATACTTTCACATACTTTTTAGATATTTTCCTCTATCTAAAAATTTTCTGTTTTGCCAATTTTCAGATTTTTAATTTATAAAAATATTTTGAATTAAAAGTTATGTAAAAGCCTCAGCTTTGCAAATTTGGAGAAAACATTAAAAGCGAAAATGGCCACATCATTTCTTAATCTATATTGAAAGTTTTAGTAACTTCTTGGTAACCATGTATTTTAAAAATTTCTTTTACTCAATAGACTAAAAAACAGAAAATATGTGTTTCAATTTTGTTGTGAAAAAAGTTTCAACTTTCAGCCGCGTTTGCACAGACACTAATTAATTTTTTACACAGATTTTCTGTGGGTTTTCTTAGTTGGAGTTTTACCTTTCAAATTACATCAAAATCGTGAAATTCTGAGACTATAAATTTTTTGAATTTTGTCTATGGAACGAATCACTGTGCAATGCTTCGCCTCGAAAGAAAGCATTACATGACTTCGGGCTTTCTTATTAAATAATCACAGACAATGGTAAAAGTGGCGAATGTTAAATGCGACAAATAAGATCGGATCGCGCATGAGGAATTGTGGCCTAAGGATGCGCCGAAAAGTGCACAGTGTGTAATTTCTTTCTTCTAAGAAAAGACGAGAGGGCGACATAGATTGGAGCATCAGCCTGTTGTTCACGGTCTGCAAAAAATTCTGTTCTAGTAAAATTTGTATACGAGGGAAGGAGGCGCAATGCATCGGGGCTAACGGCCACGGTCACATTCAGTGGCGCACGCAGGATTTTGTTTCGAGGGGCGGGGGGGGGGGCGGGGGGGTTGTGTAACTTTTTTGAGAACTTTGCAATATAAAAAAATTTAGAAGTATGAATCTACAGATTGCGATCCAACACATGTATGTTTTCCCTACCTGACATATTTTGGTCCTGAAACTTAAAAATTGAAAATTTAGTTAAAAGGAGACAATTTTCCTCTATCATCTGGTACCCATATCTTCATCATTGCACAACCGCAAATATTTGAAAAAATATTTGAAATGAGTATATCCTTAAAATTTTAAAGTCCTTCAAAAAGGACTTTTAGTCAGAAAATGAAAAACTGACTGCACCAGGATATTATAAATAACCTCTAGTTTCACATCTATATCAACATTTGGAAAGGTCTCGGAAAAATAAAAAAATGTGTTCGCGCGGTGTAATAAATGTAAAGTTGGTGTTTTCACTCGTCATTTTTCTTTCGAATCTATTGATGTTATTTGCACAAATATTATAGCCTTCATCTTTGATTTTTAAACCAAAGGAGATAATTTATTTATCTATAAAACAATCATTCAAAAATATATAATTTTTGAAAATCGTTGAAAAATTCAGTTTTTTACAACTTTCACCGTCAGTAAATTGCCCAAATCTCATTTGCCTACGATACTGGTGTCTATTGAGCACGCAGGAAAGTTGTTCAAAGTTCGAGCGTTGACCTCTCAGCGTACCTTCATTTCTTCGAAGGTCCAGAAACGCCTCCAATTGCCAATCGAGAAATCCCCCTTCGAAATCTCGGGCATGGGCGGTCAGATTGTGCAAAATGTCAATCATACATGCTTCTTGACATTGGCAGTCCCCCAATCGAGCACGAAACTCCCCGTGCAAGCAATCGTGCTCCAAGAGCTTACGAAATTGCTCCCACCTTCTCATATAAACCCCCCTAATATGAAAGATTTCGCCATGCTAGAACTCGCTGATCCAAACCCCTTCGAGACAGCGCAGATCGATATAGTGATTGGCAGTGATCTCATCCTGCAGATCATGCTCGAAGGTATCCACCGGAATGTATGTGGCAGCTTACTTGCTCAGCATACAATTTTCGGTTGGGTATTATAATTTTTGAAAATCGTCGAAAAATTCATTTAGTGGTAAATTTATTTAGTGGTAGTGGAAAATGTCCCAGCAGACCTCGTAGTGGTAGTGGTAGTGGATTTTAGTGCAAAACTCCCCCTTAAACATTTGCCAATTATGGCACAAATCGGACCATTATATAGTATAGTCCTATTATATAAATACATACATCCAATTTTTCAATACTTCTGTTTTTTTTTCAAGTTGGATCAACGAAGTCATAGTCTCCATTTAGCGATTTCTTGCAATTTCGAAATATTTTAATCATCTATTGCAAGCTTTCCAGTTTTCTACTAACTTCACAATGTTTCATCCGCTTTGTCCTGGTTGAATTTCAATACCAATACAATGAAACTTCAAAAATGTCTTGAATTTACAAATATTTCTGTGAAGCTGAAAAGTTTCTTAAAACGAACGAAAAGATCAGAAAATTAAGACTTGAGTACGTAATTTTATTATAAATGGCCTCTACTTGGTTTCACGAGCACAACGATTTGTTGATGGCTAAAGTTGTTTTTTTTTAGCGCACGTTATTGATTTTTCAGTTTGAAAACTAAAAGTGGGCTGACACAAGATCCTGACTCCAGTGCAGCGCATAAATAAGTCGCCCAAAACCCACTGCAACGTTCTTGCGTATGTTTTGTGCCAACAAACAGCAAAATATTTGGAAAAGTCACCGTCCAGCTGCCGCTTCCGCAATCATTGTCCCGTCCCCAAGCGTGGCCAGCGGCATTGTCGTCGGCGTCAGCGTCGTCGTTGGTGTCGTGGTCGTCGGCCTCCACTGTGCAGACATTATTGATGTCTTCTGGGCGCTGCCTTAGGGCACACTCGCCCATACATACATAAATACTATACGTTAATATGTATGTACAACATGGCGTTAGTGTATTTTTCGTCGTTCTTGTTGTTGTTCGTATTACACAAATTTAATTTGACTACAAAAAGCCTCAAAATAAATTAGTTTTGCGAGCGAGTGGGGCCAACGAACGGGCGAACTGTGAGCGAAAAGTTTAAATTCTATTTACGGCGACAGTTTTTATTTTATCCGCCTGCCATTTTGCTGGCTTCGCAATAAATTGTTCGTATTCAATTAAAACGAACAAACGATTTCTGCACATTGCCAAATAATACGTCGAAGCGCAAATAGCCGCAGGCGCATTGAAAGCCATTTGGCGGGCGCGCGGTCGCAGCACTGCCACAAGTGTTGGTGTGTTGTAAACGCGTGCGTGTAATTTTCTACCACCCGACCGCCCGCTTTCCGCAAGCTTAATGCGGCTGTTGGCCGCCGTTTGGTGGTCGCGCGACGTGGCGCAGGGGTGATTACATTTATTTATGATTTTAATTTTGACATTAGCGCGAAAATTTAATTTATTGCGTGTGTTTAAATTTCTAGATTTATTCGCGCTTAATGAGCTGCAGTTCGAATCGTTTCCCAACGCCAGCCGCGCGCCCAACCATTCGCGGTCGCTGTACAAGTTTTCATTTTGAATTTGTTGTTGTAACTTGTTAATTTCTTTTTCCTCATTGAGTGCAAGTTATGCGGCAAATTTGGAGCGAAAATGTCAGTATTAAAATTTGTGCGGTGCGCGTAAAGTTGCAGCTGATTTATGGCGAACTGATTGGGGCGTTGCGTCAGAGCTGCTGTGCATGAAAATTGGCCCACAGGGCACGCAATCGCACTCGGCTGTTTCGAAATCCAGCAGGAATCGGTGCAGCGTGCGACGGCCCGTTGCACGGGTCAGTAATTTGGACTAGAAGCGAAAATTGCATTTGTGAAATTCATCGAGTGGAAACGGCGCGGCGCATCCAAATGCCAAATGCGGTTAGAAGTTGGAAGTATTTTATCAGTGCTTACGCGTTGAATGCGAAAAGCCATGCTGGGTATTTGCTGTAAAACAAATTCGCAGTGTAGCAACCTGCGATAGAGGAATTTAAGCCGAATTTATGCCGAAATAATTCTCGTATTGGCAACCATGTCGACTGCAATTGCAATGCGCGGATTTAGTTAGGCAGCGGAATATTGGGTTGTGGCTCAATGTTTGGAATATATCGAATCTCGTAGTCATTAGTCGAGTAAATTTTGTGAAAGTCGTAGTTATGGTAAAGTTCCTAATTCCTAATCAAAGTGAGATGGGCATAATCGTTATTCATTCGTTTACAGTGGCGCACACAGATTTCATTTCGGGGAGGGTTTTGAGTACAACTTTTGAGCCCAATACCATTGGAAATCTTTGTTTTGTACCAGCAATTTTTGTATTTGGGGCAGGGACCGTACCGGTTATAGGTTTAATCAAAACAGTCAGATTTTAACTGTTATCTTTTAACTTTTATTTTTACCGACAAAAATAAAAGTTATTTTGTGCCTTTTATCATATCAGGCAAAAATAACTGTTACTTTTGACTTTCATTTTTTCGGTCAAAAATAACAGTTATTTTGTGACTTTTATTTTTTCGGTCAAATATATATCAGGCAATTTGAATTTTTTCAAAGGCCGTTTGACCGAATAAAAAACGATTGATACTACTTTTTTCGTCTCAGTAGACCGCACATTCTGAGCTATAAGACTTGTGCGACGAAACAAATGGTATCAATAGTTTTTTAGTCGATCAACCGGCCTTTGAAAAAATTCAAATTGCCTGATATATATTTGACCGAAAAAATAAAAGTCACAAAATAACTGTTATTTTTTACCGATAAAATAAAAGTCAAAAGTAAGAGTTATTTTTGCCTGAAATAATAAAAGGCACAAAATAACAGTTAATTTTAACTTTTATAGTAAAAGTCTAAAATTTAAAAGGCGTTTAACCCTCAATCGCCCACCCTGAGTCCAGGGGACTCACTACGAACTTTAATAAGTTGGTACAGGTTGTGTTTTTATGTTTCGGCGTCCATTTTTCGTATAACTTCGTACGTACGGACAGGGTCGCGCTGAACGCGAAGACGATCGGAAGTTCGCGCACTACAATTACAAGGCTGAGTTTTGGCATGGAGTGAGTCCCGGGGACTCAGGGTGGTGTTTTGTGTTACAAAAATTGTACTTGTAAATTTTTTTTATCGTGTTTACTTAACTTTAGGATGTCAAAATGGTGAATCCACGAATTGAGAGTGTTAACCCTTTGAGAAGTTTTGGTACTAACTTTTTTCCTTAGTTGTGCCAAAAAGGTATGTGCACAACATATGAAATTCAACCTGCTGCACGTTTTCTTATTTTATATAATGAAGTATTACTTCAAGTTTTTTTTCTGAATAGTTATTTGGTTTTTAAGTTATTTATGTAAAAAGAATTGTTTTTGTTCATTTTTTTATATCTTTTATTTTTATAAAATGTTTAGTGTATGTTTTTTGGAGTATTTTTTTTCTGTCAATTAAAAGGTGAATTTTTATTAGAGTTATGTAAAGATATGGAATGAAGTCTGTAACAAGAGGTCTTAATGTAGCCTACAAAAACAAAAAACCAAAAAAATTTAATATTATTATTTCGTAATTTCGTAAACAAAAATTGTGAGTCCCGGGGAGTCAGGGTGGGTAGATGTGTGATTTTAATAGGGGTGGGTGATTGAGGGTTAATATTCGTGAAGCTGAGGCCATTACGATCATAATGGTATATTTGAAAAAGTCCATCGACAATTTTTTCGTTATGCCTTCGTGATTTGAAAATTGTAAAATAACAGTTATTTTCGGTCCCTGATTTTGGGGGTTTGAACCCCCAACCCTGCCCCTGTGTGCTAATAAACTAATATGTTGACAAACTCAAAAGTTTTTTTTAAATTTGTATTAGTTTTTTTAAAATTTGCAAGGTTTTTCTAAATGGGTATTTTCTGAATTTTTTCCCGAAAAAGTAGGGAAAATGTTTGGTTTTTAGGCCTAGGACCGAATCATTCCTTTGATTTGACAGAAAAAAATAAAAGTAGATACTTTATAAAGCACAAAATTCTACGGAGGCCTTCACCACAAGGATCACAATTAATGGTGAATATTAGCTAAGGACGATTTTGAGGGTTTCAATTCTCCAAACATTAACTTCTTACAACAATTTTGGGGGGAAAAATATTGTTCCAAATATGGTTCCTCCCGCCCCCAAAGTGAAATCTTGTGTGCGCCACTGATCAAAATAGTTTGTTGGAATCAGTTATGCAACACTTAAACGGAAAAGCTGTTTGCTTTTTTGGAAAGTTAAACAATTTTGATTTAATTTATTATTTTATATGTATTCCGTTCCGGCGTCATTGTGGGCATCAATATGCGGGCCCTCAGTATTTGCTGGGTATCTGCAGCTGTAATAGTTCTAGGTCCAACATTTCAGCGTAGTAATTGTTGCTCGATGATTCTGTTCTAACATTGGCGTCTCCCACATTGTTTTCATTTTTGATTAGACCGAAATCTTTGTTGGCCCTAAGACAATATGCAAAATATTCCTCAGTTTCTTTTTTTCTAAAACAAAATTATCATTTCATTTGGGGCATAAAATAACACAAACAACACAAACAAAAACAGTCCGTCCTGGCGCCGTCGCACTAATGAGAGTCATATGCAGCTGCCCACAGACTAGAAATCTGATACAAAACATACGTACAACAAATACATAACAGGGGACATTCTTGTGGTTGGTCAGTTTATTTACTGAATTTTTTATTTCGCGTTTAAAAACTTTCACCTACACAACTTTGGCTCATGTAGATTTTATCGAAAAAATTTGCACTACAAATTATGAGTTGTGCCATCTCTACATGTACACAACTGTGTACGTATTTATGTATATATGTATGTGTGCAGTGGCGCACATAGGATTTCGAAGCGGGGCTTGCGTAGAACTTATCAGCACAATAACATTTGTAACCATATTTTTCACCAGCAACCAAAACCCCCCACCCCTACCCCTGTCTGCACCGCTTTGTGCATGCATCGCACATACAAATTTCGCCCCCCTTTTATTGCAACACAGATGAAGAAAATAAACAGAACAAAGAGCACTACTTTCCCTAAAAATATGCAACCAAATTCAAATTTTTCACTGAGGAAACGAAAAATCAAAATTTCCCCATTACACGAATTTTTTATCAGATTCCACAAAGCGCAAGCGATGTTGGTGCGTGTAAACAATGCGTTCTGTAGTCAAACTTCGAGCGCACCACTCGTTCGTTGGCCGCGCCGCATTGCAAGGTGGCAGAGCGGCGCTGCCAACTGCCAACCACAGAAGGGCAGGCGGACGGGTGGCCAGCGATAAACAGCACCGCGCATATGTAACAACTAACCGTGAACTGTTCAGTGCGCAACCGAACGCTACTTTCCCCATCTCTACGCTCGTGGCGTTTAACCCTTTCGGGACAGCTTTTAACCCGGTTATGCAAACAATACGAAATTTCGCCATTACACTATTTAAGACCTAAATAAGCTAAAAATCGTATGTCCTTCCCACAAAGTCCTGTGAGAAGTTTCTTATAAGCAGGGAAAGGATTTTGAGGACCTAAAAACCTATAAAAAAGGCAAAATAAAATAGCAAAAAAAGCACTGAGAGGCACTAAAAACTGCAAAAAAGGCACTAAAAACTGCATAAAAAGGCAAAATAGGGCATTTAAAAATAAGAAAAAATACTAGAAAATCTAAAAAAGGGGAAACAGTATGTATTTTTTAATAATTTTATTTCATCTGACGTATGCAACATACAATATTTATACCTCGTTTTTTTTAAAAGAAAAGGAACATTAAGGTTTTCAAAGATAGCTTAAAAACTAAAACTAAGATATTTTAATTGAAATGTTGGCACATATTTTAAATTCATATTTTAACTTCTCATATAAAAGCATAAAAGCCGTACTTGTATCACAAAAAATAAATAAAATTTTTGCACTTACCGAATTTAAAGGCATTTTGTGGCATTTATAGGTAAAATAGGCACTAAAAAAGGCATTTATGGGTGAAAAAGGCAAACTGCCTTTTTAAGGCAAAATAAAAGTGGTATATTTCTAATCAGGAGGACCTAATTCGCGCTCATTTTCAATCAGAAATGCTCTATCTAGCAGCAAACAAAAAAGGCATTTTCCACAAAATCCTTTCCCTGCTTATAAGCAACATTTGTCCGTAGTGGGAAATACAAATTTCGACTTTTTCTCGCCATTTCTGGTTTTGACATCAGTTCTAGAATAATAAGGGGTCGCTAAATTCGAATTCGCAAACCGGTTTTGCGTAGTTTGCGTTTTCGCAAAAAGTGGGCGTTTCACTTTTTCGAATTTTCCTTGACTTTTCGACACTTCAGACCGTAATTTCTAAACCAATAAACCAATTCACATGATTTTTATGTTGTTGCAATTAGAACATCTTACGGCTTCTTTTTTGATACTATTCATTTTTATGCGTTCTAAAATTCCTTGGTAATAGGGCTTCAAAGTCGGAAAATTTTGAATTTCAAGGTGTTTCTTGTGATGTCGAAAATAATACCGTTTTTGGTTAATCAAGTAAAAAGAAATATATAAGTATATCAAAAGAAGACACATTATGCAACACAACCGAGGCAACATTTGTGGCGTAACTCACATTCGCATAAAAATAATACCGAAAATGTGCTTATGTAAATTTCAACACTTTTTAGCCTTGCGCCAGTAATTTATTTATTTAAATTAACATCATCATCACATTCGTCACCACCACTTTATCAGATAACCGGTACCGATCTAAATTTCATCAATTCATGAATCAACTTAAATTTCATAATATCCAGTAATTGTTTTTTCATGTCCACTATGGACCGAAGTTGCCTAAAAGCAACTTTGGTTTTCAAGAAATTGCATCACTCTAAATATAGCGTTTTTTCTAACTAAAATTATAGATAGTATAACTTACCCTTGCAATTTAACATTTTATTCACTTAGTTAGTTTAATCATTGACAAATATTTTATAATTATTTTTAATTTGTGTCAAGCTCTTCTCATATTCAGCGCGCACGCAAACTTACTTTGAATAACTGTCCAAAGAAGAAACAGCGAGCACATTTCCAAACTTATTGTTATTTGTTTCTTCTAACAATACATCTACCTATCATTTGCAATTAACCGTTAGAAATCAAGATGCGCCAAACGGGAATTCGACGCTAAAATGAGAAGTTACCTATGAGCAACTATTGTCCTCAAAGGGTTAAATTGCAACGAGGCGCAAAACATCGCAGCTATGGCCGAGCATTTAATGAAATTTCACACATTAAAACCGTTGGGTTTCATGTTAATTTTGTAATTCCGAAAGACTGGACGAGGGTCGAACCAGTGCTGGGAGGCGAGACAGAATAATACAATAGCAAAAAATGCCAAATGTGAAAGTTTCTAATTTTATCTTCACCCCCAAAGCCAACGAACGATGGCCATACATATTTTCTGCATACATTCCTGTGCAGGACCTTTTTTGAGCAGCATAAACTATGGTTGTGCTTCAATTTGAGGATTTTCCACAAACCGCAAAATTGTTCCCTTTTGTATTATAATAGTTGTTGCTGTTGTTGTTGCACCGTAATCAGAACTGAATACGCACACACATGCGAGAAGCAGGGACTACACAAATTTTTACTCAATTATAAAAGTTTCCACATTAAAACTGAAACTGGTCGGCGAGCGGAGCAGCCGCAGCGCAGAGGGGGAAGCGAGCATTGGAAAGGAGCATTGGCGAGGCGAATGAAACGAATGAGTCGTAAAACTTTTATTTCTGGCGCACGCCAACAAAACTACAACAATAGGAGCATATAAATATAGTTTGGTGCTGCAAAGTGTGTGTCTGTCGGTGTGAATGTGTTAGTGTTAGTTAGGTAGTTAAGAGTGTGAGACGACGCTGCCAGCCACCGTTCACCATTTTTGCATTCCATTTAAAAACGTTATGGAATTTTATTAGCACACACACACACACACACACACACACTATCACAGTCGCGTTGTCAGCACTTCTTGCTTGGGATACTAGTTGCGCAGTTTTTTAGAACTCACCCCGCTCCCGGACACCTAACGAATGCTTATACATATGTTTATGTATGTACTATATATGTGGTTGCGATTGCAACACCCCACACCGCATCGCGCCAATGACGTGCGACCACTTAAGTACTTTGGTGTAATTTACCGCTACCTCAATTTTGACTTGCACCCCCTGGGAGTGTGGCTCGTTGGCGGCAATGTGCGCTGACTGACTGCTTGGCTATGTGTTGAGTTGAATAACGGTAATTCGTGGTGACAGCAACCGATGCGGCGACTATGGCAGCAACCGACAATGGCGGCAATTTCGCTGTCTGTCCCGCCCCCCTTTGCAGCGTCAAGCAACAACACATACACATAGTTTTGTGTGTGAGTGCAAATCACATTTACGCTTTTGTATGCGTGTGTGTCAGCGGAAATGTTTTAGTGGCACGTAACGGTATCCTCTTATTAGCCTTAAATTGCACGGTCATATACTCGGCGTGGTCCTAATAGCTCGGCGCATACATATGTGTGCGTGTGCTTGTGCCGGCTAACGGCTTTTTAAATGCCACTATTTAGACATTTGTGGCGGCGCCTCGCCGCTGCTGTTTGAGTCATTTGGCTCGCTTTTAGATTTATGCTTTTTTTCTCGCATACTTTTAGGCACGCACCATTGTCTCTGCGAATTTGTCGTTTTCTTAATGTGTTGTTGTTGCAGCGGGGTGAACATTTTTACGTGATTTACTGCAGTTTGGCAGTTTTGTAAGTGCTGACCACTTGCGGGAGGATTTACTCAAAACATCAGCCTGAAAGTATGCCACGAAAATGGGCGTTGAAAGTGTTTATGGGTACTTGGAATACGGAAAAGTTGGTTTGGAAAACTTTAGTGATTGTCTCGTTGATTTGTTGAATCTCTGGTTGATAGTCAGACCTCAACGAGGATTTGAATCTACAAAGGTGTTTATTATGAAAAAGCTGATAGAGTACATTCTTGCCTCGCACCGTTCGGTGTCGACCTCAACTCAGCGCTACACATTCAATTTACTTTCAACTAATGAGCCTCTGTGTTTTTCCCTCTTTCGATTGCAGGTTACGGCGGCATTTCGCCGCGCACTCAGTGGGGCCGCATTGCCGCCCTCATCTACGCCCTCTTCGGGATCCCCATCGTGCTGCTCTACCTGTCCGCCATGGGCGAGGGCCTGTCGGCCGGCATGCGCTGCATCTTCCGTAAGGCGCGCTCCAAGAGCGCCGTCAGCAGCGGGAGCGGCGGCGGCGGCGGCAGTGGCACCGGCAGCAGCGGTAGCAGCTCGGGCAGCGGCAACGGCAAGCTGCCGCCCAGCGACAGCAACAAGACGGCCAGCATCAACAAGCACTACGCACATCATCACGGCGGTGGCGGCAGCAGCAGTGGCGCGGTCGGCGGAGGCACTGGCAAGCTGCATCCGTCGGTGGCGCATCACTACACGCTGCCGAAGGCCGCCTACCACTCGGCGACGACTGCGGCGGCGGCGTCCTCGTCGGTCGGCACCTCGCCCAGCGTGCCCATCTCGATCTGCGTGATGGTGCTGGTGTGCTACGTCACGTCCGGCGCGGTGCTCTTCCACAAGCTGCAGAACTGGAGCGTGCTGGAGGCGCTCTACTTCTGCTTCACGTCGCTGGGCACCATCGGCTTCGGCGAGCTGGCGCCGACCGGCAATCTGTCGCTGTATCTAGCCTCCGCCTACATCCTGGTGGGCATGGCCGTGGTTGCGATGTGCTTCAGCCTCATCCAGACGGAGATCGTGATGTGGCTGCGCAAGTTCAGCGTGCAGGACCACGTGATGCCGCAGTCCGAGGACGTGGCACTCGTCTCGGTTGCGGTCACGCCCAAATCGTCCTGACAACGACCAACCGCAGATCTATTGGGCGGCGGCAACGGCAACGGCGGCTTTGGCGGCAACAGCCTCGGCCATCATCAGACAATGTTCTTCGGACCGGCACACAGTCTCACGCAGTACAGCTCACTGCCGCGCCGCTCAGCCGGCGCCGGCTTTCAGCGCAACACGCCCATTCGACGCTCGACGGGCATACCCGAGAACCACATGGAATACTTTGTGCCGCGCAGCATCAGCGAGTTCAATTTGTCGGGCGTGGGCGACTTGGCGCTGCCGCCGCCACGTCGCTACTCGCCCACCATGCAGACGAGCAACAACGGCGTAGGAGTCGGCGGCGTAGGCGTCATCGGCCTGCCACACGGCCTGCAGCTGGGACCGCCGCAGACGCTGCTGTGCGCTCCGCCCCCACCACCGCCGCCGCAGCTGCAGATCGTCATGAAGCCGCGCGAGAAGATGGTCACCTTCGAGGACGAGTCCAAGGGGCTGGCGACAGCGCCAGTGGCCACGAGCAGCGCCGGCACGGCGACACACTGCCCGCACGGCGTGCCGACCACACCGCGCAAGTCCGGCGGCTTGCTGAGCGCTGCGGGCAGCGGCGGCGGCGGTGCGGGCGCCGACGTTTTCATGTGACGCGAGTCACTGCGGTGACCGCTCGGCGCATTGCTGAGCGACAAGGCTAGTGACGAAGAGTACGTGGCCACGTTGCTGGGCGAGGGTAGCGGCGAGGGTGGTGACGGCGACGGCAACGACGACGACCACGACGACGACGACGATGGTGGGTGTGGCAACGGCAACGGCGAGCTCGACTCGCTGACGGGCAGTCTCGGCGAGCTGAAAACGACCAAGTCGACGCCGGGCGACGTGATACGCGTTTGAGCCGCCCATCGCGCTGCGTTCTGATTTTGGATTTTTATACTAAAAGTGAGAGATTCTTCTGTAGATTTAATGCCCACTTTGCCAGTAAGTACTAGAAGTAAGACGCGCTGCTAGCTGTAAGTGTGTACGGGCCATTAGTGGAACGTAGGTGTGACCGAGTACCGAGCCGCTGTTAGTGACCAGACAAAACTGTGTGAAGGACGAAAGCATTTCGGCCAAAGGAAAATGTTTCAGCAAATCAGTTTGATGCCAGCTGGAATTTATTATTTATGCGGTGTTATGAGTTGCTGATTAATTGAAGTTTATTTTCATTAATTTATTTCAAATGAAATTGAATTATTTAACTTCAATTCATACATTAAATTGTAATGCTTTTCAATTAATAGGGAATCCATGAGCAGTTTAAAACAATATTCACATGTCCTTCCACATATTTTTAATCATTAATCGATAATTCCACCTTTGTTCTCCGTTGCCTACTGACATAACATCTCCTTGTCTGTCTGTTTCTCAATAAGCATTGAATCCATATACACAAATGTGTGTATTTATAAGCCAGATTTCGTAGCAATTAATTAATTTTTAAGTGCTGCATGTGCTTTTCGACAAATCCCATTCAACTTCTCTTATCAATTTCTAACAATTTCGCATGCATATTAAATAATTTTCGTGTCGAAATTTTGCTAATTCGTCAATAAATGCAAAATTTCATTTCGTCCCTTCCGCACCGTCCACACTGATGTCCACACTGGTGTCCAATCGCAATGCTGACACGTGCCAGAAATTCATCCGCTGCCATCGGAATGCAAATCACCTGCAGCGGTTCATGCACAAAGTGAGTGTGAGAAGTGATGCATCACTGCAACTTAAAAACTGCTGACCACATCGCATAAAATTAAATTAAATTACAACCGACTGGGAATGCCTCGGTGTTCCTAGGTGGAACAGGGACCACGCACCGAAAGCACAACACAGCACACAACACACTCACCGCCGCCGCACTCACACGGACATTAGGCATCGCTGTCAAGTAGCAAATTAAAGTTGTGCGTCATAATGGTGGGTCGTTATGCTACAGCGAGCACATCTAATAAGGGTTCGTCGCACACATCCGCAGCGGCATCCAGCTGCGTGCGGCCGTCCTCTCACGATCCTTTTCCCTTGCACGTGCGGGTCGTTTGCTCGTGAGCGCGTGTGTGTGTGTGTATGTGTGTGAGATCTGCAGGCAGCGCCCGACCTGCAGATAAGCACACAAAGGAGTCTACTGCCTGTAACTGGCTCAACCACATCCAAACTCGAAGTGCTTCGGTGCACGTCGCAGCGTCATTGCGACTTTAGAATGTGGCATAATCATCAACCGACCGCACACTCATATCTATGACATGCCTGACTGCGAGTTGGGCGCGTGGATGTGTCGTTTCGTGCTTTGTGGCTCTGACATATTTTCGCAAAATGATGCGTTTAAGTGACTTTTGCCAAGTCTTATTAGAGGGAAAACGAGATTCATCTTGTCTCCGACCACAGACTCTCACACAGCGCTGACTGTGGAATGCATTTGCAAATTTTCCATTTGAATGTGTTTTGTACATTTGGCCCACTGTCGTTGGTCACTGGTTAATGGCATTTTAAAGTGGAATTTTAAATGTGCACACTTGGGGCGCAATTCTGTCGAAAGTCAACGAAATCATTCATTCAAATGTTGGCTGTCAATTTCCCAGACTTGGAGTGTCTCCAAGACAAGACTAACAGCCCTCAATTTGCAAACATTAGGTTTGAAGGATAGGGTTTGGATGGCCAAAGTGGCACCGAACTCTTCTAGTCTCTAGTCTCTTCGAGTCTATTAAATTTGTAAGTATTTTTTAAAGCATTTGTTTTGTTATGCTTGTTCCGAGCCAATTTACTTTCAGATTATTTATTATTATTTATTCAAGAAGATTATTTAAAAAGAGATGAACTTATTTTGTATGTCTGTAATTGGTTTGTTTTACCCATTACGATAACGTGCAAAGAAACGGTTCCCAACTAGAAACACGTTTTATTTATTTATTTTTATTTTATTTGTACAGCCTCTTGCATGAAAGCACAAGTAAGCACACATTCGCGTTTCATTGTCAGACCGCAGTTGAACGACACTAATCCGACATTAATTCCGTGATGAATCTCCCTGATACGATAACAGCGACGATAGCCCAGAAGACTTAACCCAGACAAAAGTCATCATGTTGCAGCCCCAGTTAGGCAGTGACCCGTAGGCACAGTCACGTTTGCAGTTTGTGTGGGCATAGAGATCGTGGTTCGAAACGTGTTACAGCTGACTGATGTACTTTACGTCAGGTTTTTCAAGGTGTGAGCTTCCTGCTAACGTACAAACAAACTTTGATTTGGTGCACACACCAGAAAGAGACTGGACTGGCTGTTTTGGAACAGCAGGACCCAGCAGCTTAGGGGTTGTTCGACTCAACCACTGTTATGTGACGCCTATCGATGATGCTTAGATTAAGCTCCCACCTTTTTTTTTTTTTTGACTCGAACAAACGGGCAGGAGATGACCCCTATTAATGCAAGGCATTGCGTTACTTCAGGAAGGATATAAAGGTTAGGAGATAGGGTTTTGAGAGAAGTGGTTGTGGACTCTTGACTTGAACCCATCGAGATCATAAGTTCCGGGGAAAATATCCGCAGGGAGACCCTTCCACAATCGCGCTGTACGGGCCAGAAACGAACTTCCTCTGTAGTGCATAGTGCGCTGGAACATCGTTTCGACGTGGAATGCATGGGCGCCAGTATTCAAACGGGTTGCTCGGGGGAAAACCCGGAGTGATGGGAGCAAGCTGCTCATCTCCAATGAGCAATTACCGAAAAAGTATCGGTAAAATAACACCACACATGCCATGTTTCGACGATGCTCCATGGAGTCTATAGAGCTGGATGCCCTACTGTCCCCTATAAGTTTAATCGCACGGTTTTGCACCCGATCCAGGAGCTCCAAATGGGTTTTGGAAGCCCCTGCCCATAGGTGCGAGTTAAACTCCATTTTAGGTCGGATATAGGTGGTATAGATAATGCGAAGATCAGACGGAGTGAAATATTTTTTGCACCGCTTTAGGAAGCCGAGGCACTTGGCTGCTTCTTTCGACACGCCAAAAATATGATCGTTCCAACGAAGATCCTTCTTGATGGACATGCCCAGAACATCAAGAGCGGCCGATTCCGCAATACTCACACCACCCATAACCAGGGATGAGTTGGGATGTGGGGAGACTCGTTTGTGGGATAACAGGCAACATTGTGTCTTGCGAGGATTAAAATCGACCCTGTTCGCTTGACCCCACTTGGAGTTTGTTTGTAGGTCGCTATTAAGTGTGTCATTCATACGGCGCCGTTCTCTCTCAATCTCCACAGAGCTGGGGCGCTTTGTGAAGGAGTATGAATGACAAATGGTGCTGTCATCCGCAAACGAGTAGATGGGATTCTTCGTCGACGACAATAGGTCGTTGATGAAGATAAGGAAAAGGGTTGCAGAAAGGACCGAACCCTGCGGCACTCCCGCGCTAACGAAATGCTTTTCCGAGGCTATGCCGTCTTTTACAACACGAATAGAGCGATCATAGAGGAAGCTCGTAATCCAACGAGAGAAGATACTACCGACGCCATAGGCAATTTTAGACATTTAAGACATTTAGACGGCATTTAAGAGTGCACTTGAATTTTCGCGCTCTTTTCAAAATCTTTACAAAGTTAAGGATAAGAAACAAGGCTAAATAAGGCGAATCTCTTTCACTGAAGATAAGTTGAAATTGAGTACTTTGTAGCTATTGCTGAAAAACATAACATCCATCGTGCAGGGGTTCATATCGAAACCAAATTCGCAACCACACTGGTACAGAGTGTCCAGCGCGTAATTTCACCTCTCTGACAGATTCGACATATTTGGTATCTCTGAACTTTGTGGTTAACTTTTAATAAGCCATCTTTTTCGATCAGTCCTTGGCTTACATACAGAAGTCCATTTGAGTTGTTGAAACAGTCTACTCTAATCATTGGACAGTCTCTTGAGGCAAATTGATGGCAATGTTTTTCATAACAACAAACATATTTAAAGAGTGACAATCAGGCATTTTTCATTACGTTAAGCCAAGGAAAAGGAAGCAGCAAATGCAACGCTTTACTGCAGTAAAACAGCAACAACTGCGTACCATCTCTGTTACGCCTTTTTTCCACATTTAGGTCGCATTCTTTGCGGCTCACGAGCGCACAATTTTCGGTCAGTAAGAATGCTAATATTTCAACAAATAAAACCCCCTGCTGCTACGCGCTGAGAGACATCAATAAAACATGCCAAATCTGACCATCTAAAACTGTCCAACCGGCACTCAATTTCGCGCGCAGTCACATTAATGATGTCATAAACTGCAGGCGAGTGTGTTCGAGTCGGTCATAGCCGGCCATAGCGCTGCCATACCACTTGCCACTTGCCACATATTTCCGAGCCGCATGCCGCAAACCGGCTCGCTCCAGAAGCCGCACGTACGGACTCGATTTTGAAAAAGAAATTTTATATGAGCGCAAGTGTGCAGTGGCTGCGCATCCGAGTGGCGGCGCGTCCGTGTCTGCCCGAGCACAACGCGCCGGCAGCACATATTGCAACGTGACGGCGTGAAGACGAGGGAGGGTGCGATGAATGGTGCAGGCAGGAGATAAACCTCGAGCGCACGTAAATTGCGGTCTCAAGTGCTCCAATTTGGGTCTGTCAGAGTCGGGCAGGTGGGTAGTGCGGCGTGCCGTGAAAATTTTTACGCTGCGCTGCAGACAGTAAAAAGCGGTTAAAATATGAATAAGAAGAAGAAATGCAAAAGAAGAAAGTTAAAAATAAAAATATATAAAAGGAGTCTAGCGGATGGAATGAGTTGAGATGCAATGGAACGGGTGTCAGAGGCGGGAAAAACAAACCACCAAACCAAAACGAAAACAATCACAAACCGCAAACGTTGACTGCGCCAACTTTGACAAAATTGCAAAGACAGCGTTAAATAACAACAACAACAACAATTACATTCAACAAAAAAAAAACCAAAAACAAGCACAAGCAAGAACCGCAAGAAAGAAGGAGCGGTTTGCGTCGACAGACAGTCAGACTGGCAAACGAACGAATAGTTGAGGGGCCGGAAGAAGCGCCGCACAATTGGACGGACAGAGAGCACAGCTGCCGGATCGGCGGAAGCGCATATGAATTTATGTTTCTGGCACGCCTCAGCCTGTATAGCTGAGAGTGCGGCGTGTGTGTGTGTGTGTGTGCGTGTGAGTGTGTGCGGAAAGTGAAAAGTATAAATTGCGCCGGATGTGGAACGAACTGCAATTTTCTTACACCCATCATAACAATACAGCTCCATCTAACTTTTGTTTTTCTGCGCTCATTTTCCACTTTTTGTGTTCATTACACTCGAGGAAATTTTTAAATCGAAATGTGAACGAAATTGCATTATTCAAGATAATACAGTGTCCTAATGTTCAATTTGTAGCAAGTTGTTGGTTTCAAAGACTCATTCAAAGAAATTGATTCATTTTATTTGTGAATCATTGTTTGTAGATAACGAAGCTGCGAAATCAAATACCAATTGACTCGTTCCCATTAAATTTCTTCTTGTCTGTAGTTCCACGAACTAATCCTCTTTCTAACTATTCGTAATTTTAAATTATAGTATTTATAAAAAAAAAAAACTTGATTTGTTACAATGAACGGAGACAAAGTCATTCATACATCTTCTCGCTCGCCGCACTATTCGTCTATCTGTCCATCCATTTAATTTTAATAATACTATAACTTAAAATTGTCCTTCTTTCCTAACTCATTGCGAGACCATATTACCTCGTTTCTATTTGCTCGAGGAGATCCTTGCTACTAATGTTCCATAGACCAAACTCTTTCATGGTTGGATGTCGAAGTATCATCGACTCGCAACTTCTCTGCCTGTTCCTCTTCTAAGAATAGCTCACAGCTAACACTCTGAGCCGTGCCGGGGGTCTCTTGAAGTTTCCAGGCCCCGAAATTAAAGACTATAACCTTAATTCTGAAACCTTAAAAGTGTCTGGAAGTTTCTTTTTTTAAATATGCGGAAAATTATTTACGATTAATGAATCCATTTTTTATTCTAATTTATGAAAACTGTTCGTCAACCGCATTGTTCGGTTTTGTTAATTATTAACTGTTTTCATTCTAAAACTACTTAATAATAACACCGTGCGACAGTATTTTTCACACCGGAAAAAATCCATATGTGCGTGAAACTAGAGACCAAATATAGTAATACTGCGTACTCAGTTTTTCATTTCTACATCCTTTGTCCTTTTAAAAGGACTTGAAAATGTTGAAGGGGATAAAAAATAAAAATATATAAAAAATATTTAACTTCGTTAGAATATGGCGATATGTATATCAAATGAGAGAGGAAAGGTTCAAGAATTTAAATAAAATAGATTTTGTATCTATTTGTAAAAAAAGGATATGAAAAAGGTCCTTTGAAAATTGTAATCCTTTATATCCTTGAAAATTTATATAGAATTTTCTTGAAAAGTAAGTATGTTAAAATCCAGAATCTCCTTAATCACGTGCCAAAATTTCATTACTCTAACTTTATTGGTTCGAAAGTTATTAAAAAAAGGCGGAAGTTGCAAGTTTACTGAAGTACAAAAATTCTAATTTATTTGTGTATCAGTATTTTGAATAATAAAGAGAAGCGAGAATAATGAAATTTTGACACGCGATCAGGGAGATTTGGAGATTTAACATACCTTCTCTTCAACAAAATTCTATGTAAATTTTCAAGGATATAAAGGATTAAAATTTTCAAAGGACCTTTTTCATATCCTTTTTTTACAAATAGATAAAAAATGCATTTTATTTAAATTCCTGAGCCTTTCCTCTTTCATTTGATATACATATCGCCATTTTCTAACGAGGTTAAGTATTATTTATATTTTTTTAATTTTTTATTCCCTTCAAAATGTTGAAGTCCTTTTAAAAGGACAAAGTATGTAGAAATAAAAAACTGAGTACGCAGTATTACTATGTTTGGTCTCTAATTTCACGCCCATATGGATTTTTTCCGGTTTGAAAAATTGTTTTAATTTTTGTCGCACGATGTAATAATTCCACACTCCATCCCTCTCCCTGTTTACCAAATTGTTTGAATTTTCGCCAAAGACTTGTTTCGTAGTTTAATTTTTCATTTTTACATAATATTATTTGTAATATTATTAATATTATTTGTATTAATATTATTAATATTTTTTTTATTAATATTATTTTTAAATATTTAATAATTTTTTTTATTTCATCAACAAAATTTTCAATATATTTCAGCTGAGCATTTTATCATTTAGTTTTTTTTATTTACTTATACCTACATATTTATATGTACACATTTAATGAGTGCGAACATTTTCGCTTTGGCCTCAACCGACAAAACGTTGGAGTTGCACACGTTGGAAATATTAGGTTATGTTTTCCCATGTGTTTTTTTCTGCCCCCATGCTGGCCTCACTGTTTTTTGTGTATTGTGCCACAGCGGAATTCTAATGAAAATTGTACATAACTAACATAAAAAACAAAACAACAACAATAGGAAATTGTCTTAAACCACACATTAAGTGCGTTTAGTAATTAAAAGATATGAAGCAGACAGCGTGTTGGTTGTGTGCAGCACGTGGCACTTAGTGGCAATTAAAGTTGTTGGCAAGAAGTTGAGGCGACGAGCTTCACACTCCAATTGCTAATGACACCTGCAGCTGCACACAACGTGGCAACACTGTCGGGCATTTGCCAAAATCCACTACTAGTCGACTAACGAACTAAAAGTACATAAAAAACTAGCATTCAATTAGCGTAGATTTAATAATTCAATTACAATTAACTACCAACTAACTGAATAGTGTAAGCCCCATAAAAATGAATATTGTAACTGGATATCATGTTCTAGCTGTAAATTAGCGAGTGGGAAACCGCATAGTCAAATGGAACTAGTCCTGTGTGTATGTATGTGTAAGCAGCGCCCAATATCGATACGCCCCGCATCGCTCACCTAACGATGCACCAGCGGCCGTAGCGTGTATCACGATTCGCTACGAATGCCAAATGGGACAACAAGTAGCAATGACTAAGCCACAAATACGCGTAGTTTAATTCTGGATTTTTTTTCATTTGCATTATTTCGACTTGAAGCGAATGGCGAATACATATTTTCAAATCATACTATTCGAAATTTACAAAACCAAAAACCAAAACACGAAGCACTCCACACGCCACGTCGACGAAGGCAATACTTATGGTTGCAGGTGGGTCGAGGAGCAGGGAAAAGCGCGAAAGTGTCGTGCAGGCAGACAATTCGCATTTGCTCTTCTCTCAACGTTTGCGCTAATTGAACACAACATTGTAAATTATTTGTAAAATTTAGCATAGGTTCAATGTCGCAGCAAACTGACAAAGCAGCCGCACAGACAGCAACAACAAAAACTGTCCGGTGTTTGCAACAACAACAAAAAAATGAAAAAGAAAACCATTTAGCAACGATATTTATGAGATGAATGATTTAACTTAACACACTACAAATACACCTAAAACTGACCATAGTTTAAATTGCATATGGAAATATGAAACAAACCACAACAACAACAAACAAACAAATGGAATTCAATGCATTTTAAAAATGAACATCAAATAAATAAAAAAGAATTTTCAAATCAATAACAAAAACATCGATGTTGTTTTTAATCGCTTGTCGTGGCGGGACGCTAAGGAAACATTTAGGATGACTTAAGAGCAGCGGGGCATGCAGGACCGTTCACAACGGTTGAGCCCAAATACCAGTTGGACCATATTTGGCAACAGAAATACTTGCAAGATGCAACTATTTGGGAGGAGTGCTTGCGCCAGCATGAGAAATACATATGACAAAAATTTTATATTTTCAGCTCCAGTAGATGACGTACTTATGTACTCTAAAAAATCCATGAAGGAGGAGTGAAAAGTTTCTGACCGAAACCGGAAATGGTGCCAACAGGCTCGTATTTTACAATCAAATCGCTGACTGCTCACTTTTTATCTGGGCATTTAAACAACCCTATCAATGACTCGCTTGAAATGTATTTTCTGTCGATTGCACTTTTAACCAACAACTTGCCGCGCACTCTTTAAATCAGTTTCATTCCTATATGAAGCCTAGTAAAGTCCGGGCCCAAGCATTGCTAAGAAATATTTTCATGTAATGGAAATATGAAATATTTGAATGAAATATTTCATATAATGGACTTCCTAGTAGTAGGTAACAGCTTTCCCACCTAATTTAAATTTGCGGTCTTCTATTACGATTTAATGAAATTGCGTGATCCTTTCAGCAGTTCTAACCCCAAAAGAGGCCCTGAACAAGGTTTATGATCAGTGATACTGCGATTTTATCAAATTGAGAAGTTCTCTTTTGGACAGTTAAAAATCATTTAGAAAAGCCATTCAATTTTCAATCGGTTTCCTCTTTCATTTGAATTGGTATTCAGCCTTACAAAAGTAAACACTTGTTGACCGCACTTATCCACTTTCACATAAGTCAGCAAGGCCGTCTTATTCAAAAGGCTCTAAACATATACGAAGAGCAACCCATCTGATAACTAAAAACTATACAATCTAATCAGGGATACTTCTATACAATACGTGCAAAAAATGAAAAGTCCTGACGGCACTTTTGGTTGAGGCCGAAAAATTGTATCCCACTCTTTTACATATAAAGCAACTGGATCTAAATAGGAGAGTAAGTAATAATAAGTAAGTAAGAGTAAAGTAATAAGTAGCCAAGATCGCAAGCAAAAAATCGCATCTGTGCTATGGCCAAAGAAAACGTATTACTTTTTATTATCCCCTCAAATTTTACAGTATTACCGCTACAATTTGTCCTTAATGGAGTGTAAAAATCAACATCAGAGTCAAGATAAAAAAAATTCTTTTCCTGACAGCATTTTTTATTTTGTACGCTTCAATTTTGTATCTTAATATATAGTAAGTCTTTGTAAAGCACTATAAAAGATTAAATCTTAATTGTGCAATGATTGTTTAAATGAATAAATGAAATGAAATAAAAACTCGGTTGTAGATAGCAACAACTACATATAGAACTGTTTGGAAGAAGGATATTTCGTTTTTTACTGCGAAGTTAGGAAGCGAAAACCAGCGCTCTTTTCTTTTGAAATTTTCTTGCTACAAGAAATGAATTTAGATTTCAATAATTCAGTTTATAGTGGCAAATAGTTATGCAGCAAGGGTTATAATATTTTTCAATTCAGAAAAGCTTGAAATCTCTGCTCAATTCAAGTTTTTGACTTACTAGTATTTGTAACAACTTAAAACTGAAAACACTAATCCTCGGATAACCTGATTAGATGTTTCCTTTTTATAACGATGAATTTGCTAGAGCAGAAAAAAAACGAAAAATTATTTTACAAAATAAGTCCGTAAAATGAAACGTATACGCCAGGTTGACCTCTAAGCGGATTGACATGTAATTACGTAAGCATATCTTGAAACTGGTAAGCAAAATTTAACATTTTTTTAAAATATTCAATACAAATAGTGGAAGTAAATAAATAAGTAAGTAATAAAGGGTGTCTTCGTATTGCGTCTGAATAGACATTTCGGACTATTGAAAAAATTTTAGACAAACACCAAAAATCAGACAACATAATCTTATTAACATATTTTATTAACATATGAAATTTGAATATTTAAAAATACATATCCTTGAAGTTCAATGCTTTAACTATCCTATGCCAAGGCCGCAGCCGAACTTGGTCTTGAAACGTTAAAAGAAATTTGTTGTTGCAAATTTAGTATTACGTGTTTTTTTCAAAGCAATTTCTTAGAACATTTTCTGATGACTTAATAGTGCTTTGAAAATACACTTCTTTCGATTTTTAGTCAAAATTGCATGATATTTGGTTCACTAAACGCAGAGTTAAATTGCATCTTAAGTGAAAGTGTGAGTTAAGGGTCAATTGTGTCATCGGCATAAAAATTAACATCGAATGAAGAGAGAAAAGTTTTATTTTCGTGAGAACATAAATTATCACTGCTGATGGAATCTGTGCATGAATTCATTAAAAATGCTACTAAAATATTTTTTGAAATTCTTCAAAATGGATTTAAACATCTCAATGACATAAATTCTTAGCATTTAAACGGAAACTTTGGCTACCAAAAAGTGTGCGCACAGTTTGTTCTGCACAAGTTGACTGAAGCCATCTCATCGATCGACACTTGTGACTGTGTTTTTTTTTTAACTAAAATCGTATTTAACCATCAACCACAGCTCATGCGGCTCCGTGCGACTTTCACCTTTTCAGAAAAATTCATTTTTCCATGAAAGGAAAGCGTTTTGAAGACGAAGAAGCCATCCAAAAGTACATCCCTGGCGATGATCTAAAACACTAATTCGACAATGCTTTTAGACCGCGGAATTCAAAGCCGAAAGGGCACTATTTTAAATAAAACAAATCGGTTTTGCCAAAAAAAAAACGTTGTTGTTTTTATTTTTTCTAAGTAGTATGGAAATATATGCATGGTGATTAAAAATGTTGAATATGGGAAAGGGGGGGGGGGGGGGCGGGGGGGCGTGGGGTTAGTCCCTTGTTCTATGTATTGCATTTCAACAACAGAAGTAATTTTAGCTGTCGCAACTATCATTGCGATGATATTTGACAAGTTAACTATGGGATATTTTCTGTGGTGGATAGACTAAAGAAATGGTAAATTAATCACAGAGAAGCTTCGTAACTTTGGCTGGCAATGCACCAGCAACCATTCAAGCATTCAATGACAATATTCGAGTTGTAATTGACAAAGTTCAGCCACTAATCTACAAAAACATGATGAAAGAAGAACACAAAATTTATAGAAGGGCCGAGGAAGATATTTCTCATATATTCCGTTCTATTACTAATCCCATAGTTCATTTAGTAAAAGTATCATCACCTACTATCCCTGTTATCTTATAAAGCAAAATGCTGAAAGTCCTTGTATCAGCCTCCTTTTTGCATGTCTCAATTTGATCTCCTTCTTCGACAATATTGACAATATTGGCTGCTTCTTGTTGCTGCTACTTTGTCATTCCACCCTCCGAAGCTGCCTTTTGAATTATCATCAACGACAAGAATCAATTTGTGCAAATAGTGCCCAAAGCAACCTGTATTCAAAGAGCAGCATACAGGTCGAGTTAAAGTGGAAGGTACGTAAAAAAGTCTTGTTTTTAATCATCAGGAGGAGGACGATACACTGCCACAATGTGATATCGTCGAAATTTCAACATACTTGGATTTCGAGCTATGCAAATGTAATGTAGGGCGTATCACGTTATGTCGACCTTCGACACAGCGCACAGTGATTCGACTCCATACAACCGCGGGAAAAAATTAGAAGGAGTGGTCCGTTCTTCATAAAATTTGGTATACTAGTTAATCAGTTAGTTAATAAAATTAAAGAGTTAAAATAAATTTTATCTATTTGTAAAAAAAAGGATATGAAAAACGTCCTTTGAAAATTGTAATCCTTGAAAATTCATATACAATTTTCTTGACACGTGATCAAGGAGATTTTGGGTTTTAACATACTTACTTTTCAAGAAAATTCTATATAAATTTACAAGATTATAAAGGATTAAAATTTTCAAAGGACCTTTTTCATATCCTTTTTTTTCATATCCAAATACATAAAAACTCAATTTTATTTAAATTTTTGAGCCTTTCCTCTTTTATTTGATGTACATATCGCCACATTCTAATGAGGTTAATTATTTTTTATATTTTTGTTATTTTTTATCCCCTTCAAAATTTTGAAGTCCTTTTAAAAGGACAATGGATGAAGAAATGAAAAACTGAGTGCGCAGTATTTCTATGTTTGGTCTCTAGTTTCACGCCCATATGGTTTTTTTTCGGTGTGTAAAATTTTTTCAATTTTTGTCGCCCCGTGTGATATGATATGATATACGAAAAGAAATATTGATAAACTGACAAACTCCTATAGTTACAATATTACGAAACCCTAACAGCAATTGTCGCTTTTGGCATTACAACGTTTCACTCTTTAACTGACAGTCCGCACTCTGCCGCACGTCTCCTTCATTGCCTTCTTGAGTGCACTTGCGTCGTAGTCAGCGGCTGCACTCTCTAATTACATTCAACTTTAGCCTGGTTTCTCGTGTTTGTCCCAGGGCTAAGTGTTTGTGGAAAGCACACCTACACATACACACACACACACTTACATAATTTCACACGCAAATGCAATTATGTTAGAGTTATAGTGCATTTGCATGTGTCTGTGTGTGTGTACGGCTCGCATACTAATTTTGTTAAACGCTTCGTTAAATCATTAAATTCACATTTGGTCTTGGGGCGTGAGCGCGCACCGAATGCCTTCGACAACAACAATAACAGCACCATCAACACCAACACCAACACCAACACCAGCAACAACAATAATAGTAGCAGCAACAGTCTCGGTGTCACCATCCCCGACGTCATCGGTAGTGTCACCCATCACCAGCCATTACCACCGGCGCACAGTGGAGTAATTGATGCCGAAAATCCGATTAATTCACCCAGACTATTTTGATATGAAATAACTATTAGGTTTAGTTAATCGAACATTAGACACTAAACAACAAATTTTTTGGGTATACTTCAGTGGACATGTTTTCGAAAAACGGTATAAAAACTAAAATAGTTACATAAGATAAATCTTGCACTATTCTAATGAAAGTTAAGTTGAACAGTTTGATTGAAACATTTCATCGCCACCTCTTGCAGCCAATTCAATATCATCATTATGATGATGATTATCATTTTTAAAATCTTCATCATCAACATTATAAGCCTCTCCATCACCATTATCATCATTCCTCATTGATACTAACTCCATAGTTAGCAACTTTGGGCATAATATACATACGATGCACTTTTTTGTGGCAATTTTCCCATACTCGATACAATGGGGTCAGAATTAAAAACAAATCTATAACAAATGTTTTCAATGATATTTTTTCAGTCCATTTTCGTAAAAAATTCTCCCTGCAACACTTGAAATCGTTATTCCGTGCTTCTTCCGAAGGTTGGCCGATTGGCAATAAAGCATGCGATATGATTTGCGGTCGATACAAAAACTATTTGTGGAAAATTGTGGGCATATTTTACCAGGAATAGCATTTTAAAAAATATTTTACAGTTTTTAATCCATAGCTGCGAAATTTTTCTATTTCGATTTGATGTTCACTAGAAACAACCATGAAATGGTGTTAATGTTTTGATTTTGAAAAACCACAATAAAACCTTTTGCTTATTTGTTTTCATCTAAAAAATAAATAATTTTTAAAAAATTTATTTTGCACATTTCTATTTGTTCTCATACATGGCCCATTTGGCCCATGAGTTCGCACACAAAAATCGAAATGCTGGAAAAGTGCGCAACTTTTTTTCCATAAAATGTTACTGAAATATCTAAGCTATACGCTAATGAAAAAATTGTTGATCGATCTCACAAGACTCACAACTTTATGTCTATGAAAAGGTCCAAAATTGAATAATTATTAAGCTTTTAAACAAAAAATCAAATGAAATACTTTTAAACATTTTTTAACAAAACAAAATACACACTGCATTACTGAAATACCTGAACATGAAGGTTGCATAGTTAATTTTTAAATACTTTTCGAAATTTACAAAAATAAATCGTTTTGAAGTAAAGGGAAAACGCGTTTATCGCTGTTCGCACAAAAACTGAAAATAAATGTCAACTTTCAGAGTGCTTTGCGGGAAATCGGTTAACTATTTTGCAACAACTTTTTCACATAGTGATGCAAAATTTGTTTCACTTTAACCCGGTACCAAAAACATACAGTACTTTTCGCTTAAAACGAACTTCGAGGGACTGGGCAAAATGGTTCGTTTTAACCGAAAGTTCGTTTAAAAGGGGTCCGTAATAAGCGAAAACATCCAGCGTGTACTTATGAAATTGGTTCGTTTTAGGCGGAAAATCGTTTTAAACGGGTTCGTTATAAGCGAAAAGTACTGTATTTGTATCTTTATTTTTCGTTTTTGAATTAATAGGCACTTTATATATATATTACCCCACTGTGCGGCGCGTCGTTGCCGATGACGCTGCGTCTATGGGGACGTCTTGACGGTTGCGGCTACGTTGTGTTTATTAAACAGCGGCAACGCAGCTTAAGACGCAGCGGCCAACGCAAACTACAACGACATCGGCAACGTCGGCGTCGACGTCGAAGTCACATTGTGGCACATTATGTTGACGGCAAAATACACACTTGACATAATTTCATTATGTCGCTCGCGTGTACATATATATTTTATTAACTTGTTTTTAACACTCGTATAGACAGTCAAGTTTTCGCCTATCCACCGACGACGCGCCGCCGCACGTGGTTGCAATGCGGGTTGCGCCCACGCGACTCTAATTCAGCGCCGCCCCGCGCCAACTCGCAGCGAAGTCAAAGCCAAAATGCGGAATACTAAACCACACACATGCATACATACAACTACAAATACATACATACATACATGCAAATGGATACACATAATTTCATATAATATGGATGTATGTATGTGTGGTTGTATGTGCGTGTGTTGGCATGTGTGCTGCTTGAATTATGTTCGCCCTACTTGAGTGCACAGCAAACAACTTAATTTTTGCTTCTTGCGCTGTGACAGCGCGAACGCAACAGCCGATCTGCCGGCAGCGCGCCCAGCTGTCAGTGTTGTCATTATTGAAATGTCATCAGTTATGCGCGCTACGCAAGCACATGGAAATTGGAAAATTTAGTTTCAGCGCCGCGTTAATATGGAAATTTCGTCTACTTCTGACTTTTTGCATTTCAGTTTTGCATATCACGCAAACAAACTTCTTGGCGAGAATGACATTTCTTCAATTTTTCATTCGCACTCGGCGATGCTTTTTTGTGCGCTCTCGTTGTTACGTAAGTCATTTTGTCAGATATTTAACTCTTTTTTCGTCACTTTTGATCCGACGCAGCACAATGATTGATACTTTTCGGTATGTACACGAGATGTTGTACCGCTAAGCGACGAACTCATTGAGCTGATTTCCTCGTCCTTGTAATAAGTACTTGCGTTATCAACTTTATTCATTTTTCTTACTCGATCTAATCACTTTTACGGTAAATGGTATTCTTCATGTATAAATTAAAACTTTTTTCAACTTTTCTTATGAAATAAGTGTTAAGTAATTTATCACCCAAGAAAAAGCATTGACACATTTTCGGCTACAGCCATGTTTCAAGGACATCTATATGGATTTTTTTAAAATTATTTATAACCGTCTTTTCTTTTTACTACTCCATGCTTGATGTATACTCGTAATACACACATTTTTCTGTTAATAAAATTAATTTTTAGACATTAACAAAAGATCAAAGTTACTTTATTAATTTACAGATGAAAGAAATAATGTGTAAATTCTCTCAGCGCTGTTTCGTTAATATTTATTGCGCTCGTGCATGACTTTCTCACAATTCAGTCGCTGTGATATTAACATTGGAACCATGAGGGTGGCAAATCGGGAATACTGATGCGAAGCGTTTAGCGAAGTACTCTAAATTTATGATTATTCATTGCAAATGGTAAGCCGAGATTAGGGATGGCTTGGGGATTAGGGATGAATGTCTGAATTATAGCTGGGCACTGCCTTATTGGTTAACATGCCAACAGACTGCGACTGCTGCTCAACTACGACTGCAGCAGAAAAGAAGAAGATTGCGGCGAAAGAATATGCATCCGATTTATGTGAAAATTAAATTTTCGAAATTTTTTCTGAGTTGCCTATCAATAAAAGGAAGGTTGCCACCAAGAAGTTTAATACTAGTCATAAGAAAGGATGTCGAACATGGAAAGCGGTTAAGAGAAAAATCACGTGTGGAAACACAAAGGACCCCAAAGGACCTTAACCCTCCATTACTATCGTTAGGGTGGAATCCACCCTGTGAGTTCAATTTCTTAGTAAAATATATATTTTTTAACCAAAACCAACATAAAGTTATAATGTAATCCACATTTGCATATTTCGGAAGGTTTTAGAGTATATTGCATTTGTATAAAGAAAGCAATTGTTTTTATATAATTGTTTTCAAAAGTAATTTCGATAGTAGTAACGTTATAACATTGCTGGGTGCTTAACACAGATTGTTAGTAATGAAGTTGTATTTTTTATAAAATACATTTACATATTTTTATTCACTTTTTTGGCGACAATTTTTTTTAAATAACGTCTAGACCATTTAGTAGGAAATCCTTAAAAATTAGGCTCTACGATAAGTAACAAATTTTTTTTTATGACTTTTTTGATAATATTCCAATTTAATAATTACCGAATTATTTTAAGTTATGTCAATTTTGCTGATCGTTTTTTCATGTTATGACAATTTTGCAAATTATAAAAATTATAAATGACAATTAAAAAGTCGAAAGAAAAATTTTGAAAATACGAAATTAATTCAATTATTTGAAAATGTAAACTAAAATTGTCACAACTTTACTTAGAATTAACTTCAACAAAGATTTGTTTCGTCAAAAGTTTCACAATTTGAATCAGGACTCTTTTGCATTGAGCTGCAGCGATCAAATAGCATCAAACTTTTCGACACAACTAAAAATTAGTAACTATATGTAGCTATGAAAAAGATAGAAAAACAAAAACAATATGCTGAAAATGTGAAATATATGTTTGCAAAATCTACAGTAACCCACTTTGCACCTGTTGCTATGAATCAATCAATTCAACATTGCCAGAAATGAACGCAAGTTATGACGACATGTTTGATAACCTTAAAAAGTAGCAGGTATGTTGTTGATTTTTGTTTGAGTTTTTACGCAAAATTTTACCTCGGTCGGAAAAAAATTATTAAATAATTATTTTTTACTTATTTCTTTAGCTTTCTAAATCACTAAGCTCAAGAAACATAGCTCAAAAATTGTGCAAAATGTGACTATTTTCCCAATTCAACCTTTTATTTCACCATTTCATAAACAAATGTTTATATTAAATAAATGAATTAACAAAATTATACAATTTATTTTTGTTTTTGCATGTTATGATGTTCTGATTATGAAAAAATTGATTTTTTGTTTATTTTACCTCAATGGATAAGTGAAACGGATAATAAAAAGTTGTGGGTGGATTACACTCATAATTAGTAATGTAGTTAGTGTAATAGACGATAGTAATGCAGTGTTAGTGATCACCTCAGAGACAACCTAACCTACCCAATTCCCTGTAGTAACTTGATCAAATGAATGGAGCTAAGTTTAATTTTAAGATTACAAAAATACTTGAAACATCTTTTAACTTCTTCAAAATATCAAATATTGATTGATTTTCATGTTTTTGTTAAACTTGTTCAAAAATTTTATTTCAAAGAATTTTATTGAATATTGATTGATTTTCATATTTTTGTTAAACTTGTTCAA
Organism: Melieria crassipennis; assembly: GCA_963668005.1. Classification (NCBI taxonomy): domain Eukaryota; kingdom Metazoa; phylum Arthropoda; class Insecta; order Diptera; family Ulidiidae; genus Melieria; species Melieria crassipennis. The sequence goes on from OY764962.1 coordinate 42,953,317, forward strand.
AAATTTAATTTCAAAGAATTTTAGATAAGAGACTAAGTTTTTGTTAATGGGAAGAGAATGAATTTAACACACATTGGGATATTATTTGCCTTTGTAATACCATCACAATTGAATCCTTTTACTTGTAATATGTCGAAGCAATTACAAAAATTAAATTTAGTCATTTTCCTCCAGCAAAAATTTAATTACTTTATGACAATTGCCAAATTCGTGTAGAATTGCACTGACAAGACGTCTTCCGAATATATCGAGACTCTTTGCCAGCGTTCAGCTTTGAGTCAACAACTTCCAATTTATTGCATTCACTTGATGCCAAGAGAGACTCGGATTAATTTGCATTTGCGCGCAACCCAACTGGAAAATACACAAAACACACAAATTTAAGTAAAGTCAAACACAAACACAAATACAAATATAGAGCGTCAAGCGCCCGTCCGCCAGCTTGCAGCAGGCGGCAGCAGGAGAAAGTAGCCACTTGCCGCACTCGCCGGCTGACTGACGTCTTATTCAATCTACAATTGCCACTCAACGTTGCGGCGTGTAAGCGATTTTTCGCAAATTTCGGTACGCCTCGTTGGGTGGAAGTTTTGTTTATCGATTAACCGAAAAGAAATTACTTGCCACTTAAGCGGCACTTTTACGAATTTTAAACCAGAACGTTCTGTTTGCACAATTTTGATGGATTACCACTTCGTTTGCGGGAGCTTGCGCCGTGCGTGTGTGTGTGTGTGTGTGTGTGTGTGTGTGTGCAACAGCAACAACATTCGAGTACATATGGGCGGTGATTGTGCGAGTGTGAGACGGGGCCGAGTGCGAGTAAAATTAGAATTTTGTACACAGAGGAGCCAAAATTGGAAAGCGAGCCATTTCTTCGCAGACACTGTTTATTCAAAATTCGATGTCCATATTTAGATTTATTACGGTTGTCGTAAATGTTAAATTCAAAATCAAATACCAAGGCACATTTAAAGTAAAATTAATTTTGTCAATGTTTATCCTATAAATTAAATAAGCCATATTAATCTAGTAAATCTTCCATATAAAATCAAAAATTCAATACAATGTTAGTATTTAGTTTTAATTGAAAATTCTACAAGTTAAGTTTGGAGTTAAGACTGTTCAAAAGCTGATTACAAAAGTTGTTAGTACAAAGAAAATCAATCCAAACACAAAACTTAATCAGGGTATTTCTTTAGTTGCATTGTTTTATTACCCAATTATTCGTTGCTTAGCAATGAAGAGATCAATTTGCTTGAATGAATTTTGATCATTTAAATCACAGCTGTGTCTGTTTGCATAATTAGTTGTTAAGAGTTTATTTAAATACTTACTTACATACGCTGTGAACAATGGGCATTCAAACTTGAAGTGATGCATAAATTACCGAAAGAATGAATGGATTATTTTCGTCGAATCGAATATATTTGTAAATTAACACAAAACCGAAGTGCTTATTCGAAAAGCAGCCAAAGTTATTACAAATTAATTTGCTGAAATTAATTATGCTGAAAAAGATATTCGCTATTTGAAAATACAAAGACAACAATTTGGAGCTCATTAGAACATGATTCAGATGGCTACAAACAAAGAAAATAATTATGCACTTTTTGAGGTTAGCCAAACTTCTGGCGTTTCTGTTGTTAAGGACTTACATCTATGGGAAAAATATTTACCTGTTTGAGAAACACATTGAACTGTGCGACTCAATTACATTTTCATTCCATATTTCTTCCACATTTTGGAAGGACAGTTTTCAAAGACGGTAGGTGTCGGCCAAAGAGAACTGTTGCAGCAGGCTGTAGCTACCATGTTATGGCCAGTTAATTAAGTAAGTAAGTAGATTGGTGTCCTCATCTTAATAACTTAGTTAATGCTTTAAAAAGTGTTTGAGAACAATTCCAATAGCCTCAGTTCTAATTCGAGTAACGCAATCGGATTGAACTGAGTAGGACCTGGAATTGCCCTTCTAACGCATCTTCTAACCTTGAGCCGAATGCAACACGGTTGCTGCCAGTGTTGCCAGATACCTGAAATGACTTTCTCCTAAATCTTAAAAAAATACCGAAATTTCCTCCCAAAAGTTAAAAAAAAAATCTTCTAAAATTGTTTTATAATTTGCGTCATTTTAAAGGAATAAAACTTCTCAAAAAAATTAAAAATATATACATACATATAATTTTTTTAATGCAGCCCTTTTTTTATTCATCTTCAGCTTAACAACAAAAACTTAACAAAAAATATAACAAATGAATCAAATAAAAAAAAAATTTTTGGCGGGATTTCATTGTGACAGCAATAAGTGAGAACGAGATAGAACGAGCTTACATTTTGTAAGCTTCAAAATTTGTAACACAGTAGGATGCTTTGACTATTAAAATAGTTGTCAAAATATGTTTTGTTGCCAGTGTTCCAATACATCATACTTCGTTATTCAACAATCTCCTAAAAATCCTCTAAGGATCAGAAAAATCCCCTAACATAAAATAAAAATCTCTTAAACTTTCTCCTAAACAATTCTTCCTCCAAAAAATGCTCCTAAAAGGCCCAGAATCTCCTAAATCTAGGAGGAAATCGCCTGATCTGGCAACACTGGTTGCTGCAATCAAACTGTCAAAGACTTTGAGTTTACTGCCTCACGACTCTACAGCAGACACTCGAGCGTTCTTGCCTTTTTAACCCATTTCTGCCTAATGGCTAAAATGTTACCGATGAAAATTTATTTAAAAAAAAAAATCACAAAAAAGTCAATGTTTGAGATCTCTCAAAACCATTGATAGGAATAGTTAGGGTAAAGATGGGACTATCTTAACCTAGTGAAGGTCACCCTAAATTTTCGCAATATAGCTAGAGTTACCAGACTCCAAAAATCGTGAATTTTCCGGAGGTGGAAAATGTGGCGAAACGTAGTGGCCTTAAAACTTCACAAAAATCTGCCCTTACTCACCTGTAAAAATACAACTTTTGTTCACGAGTTTAGCTGATCACTTCACAATGTATGGAAAAAAGCTGCCATTGCTGCGTAGTTAATGGGTACAAAATACCTAATGAATATGTCAGCAACGTGCAGAGATATAAAGCTGAAATTTTGTTTCTGATCATTTTGGGTCACTTCTAGTTCGTGTATGAACTGGTACCCGGCAGCAATGGGTTAGCAGCCTATTCTGATACACAATTATCCAGCGAAAAACTTGAAAACTAGGCACCTAGACAAGTGTAAATCTTTACAATGTTCTATTTATGCTCGTTAAGGTGTTTCCCCCCCACACTTTCTAAAATTAACTATTTGAGTTTTTCGTATTGATTGCTGATGAATTTTTCTCGCCGTAAATCTGGAGCAGCACTTAAATATTTCGGCTCATATTTGAAGACGGCAACATTTACAAATAAAAGCAAGACGAGGTATGTATGTCTGTAAGTAGTTAGTACTTGAATGTATAGAAATAGCAAAATTGATAATCCAGCAAGACTGTAGGATCGCACAGAAATACTTTGCTCGCTTAGAAAACAGAAAATTAGTAAAGTCGCAGCGATTTAAACAGAACATTGTCTAGTTGATTGTTTATATTGATGGCATGCTAATAGTTTTGGTAGTTTTTGCCACTGCCGCAGTTGCCTAAATGTAGAGTTCAATTAATATGAGAAATTTTTTGGGATTCAACCACAAATCAAATTCGTTTACATAGACTGTCCAACGACTTGCAGTAACTACACATGGCTTCTTCTTCCTTGTGATATTGCAATGGGCTAAACCAAACCAATTTGTGACTAAACCAAAGACCGTAGAGTTCATTCTTCGTCGTCATTGGTGTACATTAAACTATAATCATGTCGCTACGAGTATTGCAATTTTCCACACTAATTTTAGTTAATGTAACTTAAACTTAATTAAATTTTAATATCTAAATCTTTCTGTTATGCCTCCTGAAACTTCTGACCAAAACTATAAAACATTTCCTTGAGAGCATAAAAAGTCCCATCATCTAGAATGGCCAGCTAAATACTTCCATATTGTGACGATAATAGGCAACACGACAACACTGAACGGACATTCATCGGCAGCAGCAGCATTGCATACTTTTAGGGGGCATGGTAACTTTCCAGGCATTATCGCAGTCATGTTCAAGGTGATACTGGAACTTCCGAGAACGAGTTATGCTGCGGGTAAATAAGTAGAAAAGGCAGCCAGGTATGGTGCTGCGAGTCAGTTTAACCCTTTCGCTATTTTGTTGCCATATGGCAATATGCTACTTTGTGGACGTCTGCATCCTCTATGGTTGCAAGAATAAATTTTTTTGTTGGTCTTTAGAATAGTTTGAAGTTTTAGGAAAAATACGAAATTAATAAACTGAATATTTAAGTTTAAACAAGAGAAGTATACACGTTTTTTTAATGGTGTATCTTGACATAGTAAAGGAAGAAAAAGCAGAAGCAGAAAGAATTAGAAAAATTTCTAATTTGACGCTTTTTTTTCAATTTAAACACTTTTTTTTTAATTTTGGCTGAAGTAAATGAAGAAATATTCAAATTTTCCTTATGCGTAAAATGTTTTATGTTTAAGTAATTATTACAGCCACAACGATGTGGTTGCTCTCATAGAAAAACACTCCAAAATACAGGGTCCGAGTATAAAAATTAAAAAAATTCTTATGGAATGTTGCTAGTATAACCACATAGAAGCCTAAGACGTAAAATTTAAAATTTTAACTTTCCCCAGTAAAAACCTGTACCGAAAGGGTTAACAAAAGTGAAGTGAAAGTAAAGTGATTTTGAAAAAGTGAGAATAAAGCGACTACAGTGGTAAACTGCGTTAAAACAAATTCAGAGTGTTTTATTTTGGCACAATCCAGCGATAAAAAGTACGCCTGCCTTGGTCAGCTAAACCAATTTTCGTAACTATATTGTTACGAAAATCCGAGTTCGTATCTGATTGTGCTTGAAAATAAAACTACTTCAATTATTCAGCGCAAACGCAGTCAAAAACCAACAATCACTTTATTTACAAATTTACACTTGTTACTACTTTACTACTACTATTGCATGTTTCCCCTTTGCTTGCTCAACACAGACTCCACTCCTTGCGCTGCACACTGCTGCTTTTATACTAGTTTTCTTATCGCGCCGAAGTTTCTTGCACATTCCAGTTGTACTTTCCATCTCGACTGTTCTAGCACAGCTCATCACCTTTCGCGAACCATCCTCGCCATATTATAGCAAGTACCGTACTCCAAAGTGCATGCCTAAAAGTATGCTTGGAAAAGCATTCATGCACAGCACAGAGTGCCTATAAGCTTCTCTTGAATTCTAAATAGTAGTACATTTCTCTTTGATTGTTTTCAACGGCAGTTTGGTCTTATTGTTGAATGTTTTTCACACGTATCGTCAATATTTTCAGAAAACTTATAGTTCAGAACAAGAAATCACAAAATCGGTTCGGATCTATGTATTTGGTCCTATTTCCAATGAACCTAAAATTGTTCGTCCTGACTGACTGAATTCATTCATCAGCAAATCCAAACCACTGTTGCTACAGACATTAAATTCAAACAGTTTGTTGTGTGTTTGCTTGTATGGAAAGAGAAGACTTAATGTCGCTATAGACTTCACACACAAATAATAAAATTCATGTATCGTAGAATGCAAGTTACTTCTATTAATTGGATGTTACCTCTTTCGTTCAACGATAACTACAGACAAGAAAGTGAAGTTATAGAAGACCAGTTCGAGAGAGCAGTCTTTAAAGGATTATAAGTCACTCATGTCTTGTATTATGACAGCTGCAAACATAAAGAAATTTCTTATACCACTGCAGTTCCCTGCAGTCTTCTGATGTCAATGGTTATTTGCCGTTTTAGCAACTGCAGCCGAAATTCACTTATCGGGCCGACTTGACCGCATCATGTCGAAGTGATGGTCAAAGTGATTTGCAACTCGAGCACAACACACAACTTCTCAACACATTACCGAGAATTGACAGTTTTCTGGAAATTCCTTTATTCGAGTAGAAAGAATGCTTGGCTGAGTACACAATTTGGGTACTTGAAAGCAGAAACTTGCAATCAGACATGGAACGTGGCTACGAACAGTTCCAACTTCGCTTGCCGGCTTTTGATGCCAGCAGTCTTTGCAATAACGAATGCCAAACTGCTTACACAAACACACACACAAACTGACACACTCGCATAAATCAGCGGGCACAAAGTGGAATGCAAAACTGAAATCAGGGAAGAAGTGCGGGGCATAATGAAAGCGAGCGCCAGAAGAAAACAAATTAGTCAACACAAAGAATTGTTTGCCGAAGCAATTAAAAAGAAATTATCAACTTTTCCTACTTGGCGCACGTTCAAGCTCGCACACCAACACACGCACACACAGATGTGATTTTGGCGCGACAGCCTTCGGTGGCGGTAAATGGTCGCCCACATACAGGCGCGACATACATTTACGTACATATGCCATGTACTTGGGTGCTTATGTGACTCGCACGACACACAGTGTTGCGAGTTCATATACCGGAGTGACAAAAATAGAAGGAGTGGTCGTACCTAAATGAAATTTGGTACACAGTTATTGTATCAGTAAAGTACATACTGTGCAAAATTTCAAAGAAATCGGACCAAAACTTCAACCAACTCCCATACAAACGGATTTGAAAAAACTTCATACTAACAGTGAAAATTATCTTAGTTCATAGAAGCTACGTTCATAGTATTTGTATTTTAATATAAATTTATTTATAAATGTGTATATAAATAAAATGCGCTTTTTTCAAAAGTGATTGAAAATAAAATATCGTAAAATTGCTCCACAGCTGCTCAGAAGTTGCTCTTAGAGGGTTAAAATCTTAGACTGACCCCCACTAATTTTTCCTCCTAAATATTTCTTTCGAACATACCTACCCCCTATCTCCAACATTTAATGAGGCTCCCATACAAAATCATCGTTTTTAGAAAGTGGGCTCCCGCTGCTCTCAGGTTGATCTCAGACGTACCATATGTAAGACTCACCCCCATTTATTTTCCCTTCCGAATGTTTTTTCTATACACACCTAACCGCTATATCCAACTCTTAAGGGGGCTGCCATACAAAACTAGTAATTTTCAATGGAACTGGCTCCACACTTGTAAATGTAGTAAAGTAAGCGAGGAAACATCGTAGCTGGGAAACTACTGAACCGATTTTAATGATTTATTCAACAATCGTCAACATTTCAGAGTGCAAAAAATACAAAATTAATTAAAGTTCAAAAATTCACCACCAGAGGGCGCCTCCCATACAAGTGAAGTAGTTAAGTTGTCAACTTTTGGATTTGTACCAAAAAAAATCAAAGTGTACTAACCCCTCTATTTCGAATATAATATGATAGTAATCGTGATTTATTTTCCTAAGCTATCTGCAACAAATTTTTCCATCAGCAGCAGAGCATTATTTGACCGATTGCTATGGGCATTCAACCAAACGTTGAAAATATCGCGAATTTGAACTCAAGTCTTCACCGAAAAATGCCAATAACTTGCATTAGCGCAAATATTTTACAGAATAATTTACATACTTGCCAAAACAAAGTATCAAAAAATTTCAAAAGTGATATTTAGCGTTTTTAAATCACTTTTAACCCTAATTCCCAGAATTTAAAAAGTAACGTAAACCCAGAAGGGAGATTGTCAGACTCATATGAGCTAAACTACTGAAAAACTCAATTTATTTTACTTTTCCAAATCCAGTTACTACTTAAAGACGTTTTTATTTAAGTTTTTTTATTTTAATTAAAGAACTTGTAAATACAGGGTCCACAGGAAAACAATTGCTACTGCAAAAGCTGGAGGCCATGCATCAGGTTTGTGTTTTTTGATATACCCATCATACAAATTTTGTTTTTTCTGAGTGTACGAACCCCGCATCCAATAAACTATCGGCTAACTCCTTACTGGTGAACTAGCTGGTCATTATTACATTTGTGTTTGTATGTCTCAAACAGTTTTTCAACACCTTTTTCGCAGGACGCACAGCTCCTTGATTACCGTATTTGCATGTGTATGGCATTTCAGGAGGTATTAGTACCATCGCACTTCCATATTCTGATTACATATTTATCGGTATTGGAAGACACAAACTGTATGAACTAACATCAACTTTGACAAGGCATACATTCTTCATATTATGTCGTAGATTGCAGTATTTTAAAAATGTTTAATTGACTTCATCCCATGCCGACTAGATGAGTAATAATAATAATTGACTGGCACGACAGCCCGCTTACGCGAGACTAAGGCCTAGCTTCCCGCAACCACCCGTGTTGTGCGTGTGAATTTGTACACGGGTTGGAGGGACCTACAGTTTAATGCCGGTTCCGAACGGCAGGTTGGGAGCTTTTTCATAAGCAATTTTTACTCTCAGAGGTTTGCCATTTCCAGCTGAGAGGACAGCCACCGAAAGAGAAAACGAGTTTTCCCGTTATTTTTTTTAGGTGTTATTACAGGCAGTATTTGAACCTGAGGTTGCTGCCTGCGACTCGTGGTCCAACGCACTAACCAACTGAGCCACGGCGGCTGCTAGATGAGTGCTAGGCTTAAAAACTTTGAACTTGATACGATAAAAATGCACCTAAACATGAAAAATAAAAATATCACCATTTGAAATCTTTAGTGAGACTGTGAGACTCACTTCTGGGAATTAGGGTTAAAGTTTGAACTCACTTTTTATTCCCTCGTTTTCTTTACTTCATCTTCATCATAACGGTACTGCTCAGAGGTGAGAGTAATCAGCAAAATGTTGGACCAAAATTATATGAAACTTACGACAATAGTAACTTTTAGGGACCTGCTCATAATCTTTTTTGAAATATTCAACCTCAAAGTCAAAGCAAAAATTTGCTGTTTGTAACAAACAATTTTTTTTCAACGCTGGAAGAGCGTACTTTAAGAACTCATAACTTCTATGTTATCTAAAATTTTTTCATAAAACTTGGGATTTCTCTTAATTGATGTATTTCCAACAAAACCTCGTATTCAGATTTTTGCTCTTATACAATTGCATTTTGGCATTTTTGTCACTACTACGCAACACTGTGCGACACACCGAAGTGCTCGTATTTGTTCATATTTATTATGTACTTGCGTACTTAAAAAAGAAAAAATGTTAAATTATGCGCCGCCTAAGTCGCTGGCACGCAGCCACGGCTTGCAGCGTGTTCGTGTGTGTAGTCTTCACATTGGCAGCCCGCGTATACTCGACATGTGTACATACATGTGTGTGCGTGACGGCGCGTCGTTGAAAACAACTGGGCATGGGCGCCTGCCAGTATGCCGCACTTTTTTCGCTCTCGTTGCGCCAAACTTGGGGCTGTGGTGCGTGCGCGAGGCGGAAAATGATAAACTGCATAGCGCCAATTTGACTTTACTTCTTGCCACTGCCATGTAGTGGTTGTATTTTGTTCTGCTTGCATTTCACGATGACCTTGGGAGAAGTAAACGCAAAAACAAAACCAAAAACCAAAGTGGCAGAAAGCAAAATGAAATGAAATGGTGACAGTGACTGGCAGTGCAACGAAGTGGTGCCAAAGTGTTGCTGCCGGTAGGTGTGACAGTTGTATTTGTGTGTGCGTGTGTATGTTTGTAGGTATGTACATATGTATGTCTGTGCGCAAGGTCTGCGCGTTGTGAGACTTGACGAAATTTGCGTTTTTTACTTGGATGTGCGTGCGTGCGTGTATATATGTAAATAAACGTGTGTGTGTGTGCGCGTCCCTGTCTACGACAGTGTGCGACAGTTTCAGTGTGTCACAAATGTAGCAAACAATTTGCTTAGATTGACAGGGTAACAGCTTGCCAGACAACAATAACGACGCAGCGAAAATTTGTAGCAGTGGTAAAAAATGAAAATTCATTTAAATGCCTCTGACAGCGAAAGCAGTTAGAACGTGTCAGTTAAGGCTGACTGAGAACAGTAGTAGACAGCAGCGCACCAACAATTCAATGCCGTTTCTGAGCAATGGATGTCAAAGTTTGTTTCCTGCGTTCTCGACTTTCTCTCGGTCGCGAAATATTCTGTATTTAGTGTTTGATTATGTCAAGATTCAACACAGAGAGCTTCTTCCTTGTGATCCAAGGCCAAATTTTCTTATCAACGGTCAACACTTAACAACAACTGCTTCAAACAATGAGTCTCTGTTTTGGCAGCGAAGTGGATAATGCAGATAAAATGACGTGAAAATAGCACAGGAGGCTGTAGTGATAGTCAAGCTGTGCTTAAAATCCTGAAGAATGCACGAGTTACTACTAACATTGCCCAAGAATGAATGTCAAGATGAGACTTTAATCTGTCGCAAAATGATATAAGCTCCACTTTATTGGGATTCCTGGATACTGTTGTGTTCAATGAAACAAAATTAACTATGAGCCAGCGAACTGTGGTTCAAAGAATATACCTTTCGGACCAAAGACAACACTTCCAACCAATAAAGCAGTTGCCTCGGACTGCGTCTAATTTATTGCAGAACTGCCAAGTGTTTTGTAACTCGCTCGAACGGGATGGCAGGATAACTGTTTCTGCAATTAGGAAAGAAGACCAATCCATGTTTACAGCAATAGGCCACCAAAGACACAATTTCAGTTCCAACTTGAACCTGGAGAAGGTAAGCAGCACATGACATTCTCTCTGTGTATGTTCCGCATTTGCTAGAGCGGACTGTGCACATTGGGTTCTGTTGTTATGCGAATTATTTTGCCTGAGATTCGTTAGACAATTAGACAACTTTTTCCCACCGCCACCACTTTCTCTATTCTCTTCTGAGACACAAGTGCAGTGTTACACCTAAGTGCTTTATTAAGTTTCTCTTTTAGATTAATGCACTCACACATCTATCCCGTCCATCCATCTATTCCTCTTTTAGAGATCAAATTGCAACCGCTTTCGGTTTTATCGCTCATAACTTTTGCTGAAGCTGCAACAATATGACGAGCCAGTAACTATTCTACTTCCCCTCTGCACATGTCCTGTGTTTGCTTTCAGATGCAAAACACACATAAATTCTTTTTATTTTTGAAAGATTTAAAAGTTCGGCTTCCGAAAAAGAAATATTTTGATTTTGCTTTATCGGATTAAAATTTTCCCACTGCACAGTGATTCGTTCCATAGACAAAATTTAAAAAATGTATAATTTCAGAATTTAACGATTTTGATATCATTTGAAAGGTAAAACTCCAACTAAGAAAACCCCACAAACTCTGTGCAAAAAATTAATTAGTGTGTGTGCAAAAGCGGCTCAAAGTCAAAACTTTTTTCACAAAAAAATCGAAACCAATGTTTTCTGTTTTTTCGCATATTGAGTAAATAAAATCGTAAAAATATATCTATCGTTAGCTACAAGTTGCTGAAACTTTTAATATAGATTAAAAAATGATGTGGCCATTTTCGCGTTTAATGTTTTCTCAAAATTTGCAAAGCTGAGGCTTTTACTTCACTTTTAATTCAAAATATTTTTCTAAATTAAAAATCTGAAAATTGGCAAACTTGAAGAAAAATATCTAAAAAGTATGTGAAAGTATGTTTCTGGAATTTTTTTTTTTTTAAGAATCATTCTTTCTTTGTCGAATAATGTAATTACATTCTCCGATATCTTCCGATCTCAGAAAATAATTCAATTTGAAAAGTGGTCTAAACACCTATTTTTCGACAAAATTCATTTTATTTATCCCTAAAAGTATACAATCAGCATGAAAAATTGATTAACTAGCATACCTAATTGTATGAAGAACGGACCACTCCTTCTAATTTTATCTCGCGGTTGTAAGGAATCGAATCACTGTGCACTAGGGTGGGTCGATTCCGGACTTTTTTCGATTCGAGATTTCTAATAGTGCGGAAAAGTTGCCTTAGTACTTCCTGATTCCAATGCAATTTTTTGTTTTGAGATCGGACTGCATCTTCAACCCCAACTCCGGCCTTGAAATTTCGGAAATTTGCCTAAAATCGTGAAATTGGCTACCTAGCGCCTGAAATACGCCTCTCATGGCAAAATGTATAAAAGAAAAGTTGTTTGTCGCATCATTAGCTACCGAAATGGTATTATGATCATGGCCGTAGGACGAACCGTTCCCGAGATACGAGCGAAAAGGCGGCGCGCCGCAGCGCAAGGTAAAAATCGGCTTGCGGCCACACTTCTCCCTGAATGCGCCAACAATGACGCCGGCGCTGCGGAGATGTGTTCTGTGCTTCACGCGTCGGGTCGGACCGGCCGGGCCGCTCCCCCCGTTCCGTCTCGCTCTTCCCCCATCCCTCTCCCCTCCCCGCCAGACACTAGACTAGACTCCCGCTGCGCGCCGGGCGCCACCAGCTTGCTCCGTCGTGTATTCCCCTGCGCCATACGACACGTTCGGACAGGTCCCCACACAAATATTCTTTCATCGAGTTCCTTCACTCTTGTCGTTGATTTCGCCGAGTGCTATCACTTACATTCTCTGAACAGAACACAAAACTCAACATGTCTGTATCTAAATTTAAATTTAGACAGAAATGTCCTGTGTTGGCATATATCCGTACGATCTCACTGAGTCCCAGCTACCCAGTTACCAGGATGTTCTTTTGTATTATCAGTTTGAAAGATTTCGTAAAGGGCGACTCCGAGGTGACAACTATGAACCTAGGAGTAAAGAGGTGCAAAAGAAAGAGAAATAGTTGCAAAAATGGTTGAAAATATTTTCAAAAAGTCATCTATTCCGATAGTCTCACACACCAGAGTTCTACAAATGCTCACCACATACCATAAGAAATTTCTGACACTTAAACAAATGTTTTTAAGGAACCAAATACGACTTTGTCTCTTCTGCCGCAGAATTATTTGACATCGCTGCTTGTAAATGCATTTCTTTTTCTTCATGCAATTGTCCAAAGGAAAGGAAAGTTCCTATCATTGAACAACCATTTCTCTTGGACCAGAGAACCAGAAGAATTGGTCGCATTGGAAGTGTTGATCTACCTGAAACAAAAAAGATTGCAAAGAGAAATGAACGTAAAGAAAAGCTTTCAAAACGTCATTCAACATCAACACTTACCAGAAAAGTATCAGCTACAACACGTGACCATTCAGATCAACCAGACACTCACACAGACGACAACAATATCGGTGCGTCGCACATACATTCTTCCAAAAACGATGCTGATGCTGAATTTTCTCTTCCATCCTCTAAAATCAAACAAAACACACTATTATTAGAACACACTGCTTTAGCTGCCCAAAGATTCGGATTAAGTGACAGAGCAGCGGCCTTGATGGTTTCATCTGCCTTTCTGGATGCCAAAAAAGCAGCTTTGATAACAGAGGATCAGGCTAGCTTTGTCACTGACAAATGCAAGATTAGTCGAGCAAAAAAAAGTGTTGGAATTAAGCTCCAAAACACCGAAAGTATTGACTCTGTATATGGGCTGTATTTTGACGGCCGCAAAGGCAATACACTCACACAAGTCCGCGAAGGTGAAAAGTACTACCGCGATACTGTCAAAGAGGAACATATTTCTCTTGTAGCGGAACCTGGGTCTCATTACTTTGGCCACGTCACCTCTCCTTCCTGGTAAGCTGAGGATGAGATGCAAGCTATATGGCAACATTTACAAGACAATTCAGTAGATGTGGAACATCTAGAAGTTGTCGGTGGTGATGGCACCAACACGAACACAGGTTGGAAAGGTGGAATCATTCGGAAACTAGAAGAAAAAATAGGTAAGCCATTATAGTGGGTTGTTTGTCTTCTACATTTCAACGAACTTCCATTTCGTGCTCTTTTCGAACACATAGATGGTGTCTCAAAGAGTCCAAATACATTCCCTGGCGACATAGGTAAACTGCTCCCTGATTGTGAGAAGTTGCCTGTCGTCAAATTTGAAAGTTTTCCGTCATGCCAATTACCTTCTGAGGTTATTAATCCGACCCAACTTAGCACAGACCAAGCTTACCTCTACAAAATATCAGAAGCTGTTATTTCCGGTCAATGCTCTTCAGACTTACAATTAGCGTCGATGCATCCAGGTAACATGTGCAAATCTCGCTGGCTCACCTGTGCAAACAGAATTCTGAGATTATACATTTCTACAGACAAACCAACAAAGGAAATAAAGATTTTGGTCAAGTACATACTTACAGTTTACTCACCTTTGTGGTTCTCAATAAGATTCCACAGTTCAATCAAAGATGGCTCGCGCCATCTCTTTGCTGCAATCCAAAGTTCGAGATACTTACCTGCCAAACTGCGCAAGGTTGTCGATTCATCCATTCAACAGAATGCTTTCTTTGCTCTTCCAGAAAACATTCTCCTTAGTATGATGACTGACGAACGGGTAGAAGTCAGAAAGTTGGCCCTTGACCGTCTTCTGGCAGCCAGAGAAGCAGAGACTGACACTGTAAATGGATGGGTTAGATGTAATAAAGTGCCAAAGCTGAATTTCAAAGCTAATAATTATTACGATATGATTAACTGGAAGACTATTACCTTGACTGTTCCACCAGTTCTTCGTTCAGTTTCTAACGAAGAGCTCATAAAAGGGTTGTCGGGAGACACTGCAGAGATATGGAAATTTAGTGAATTCCCCTCTCACACCGTGGCAGTCGAGAGAACCGTTAAACTGGTGACAGAGGCATCTTCTAAAGTTATTGGCCCCCAGTCTCGTGATCGTTTTATACGCTCTACACTGAAATCTAGGCAACAACTGCCAAAGTTTAGTACAAAATCTGATTTTATCAATAAATTTGATACAGATTCAGACTAAAACAAGCCTGACATATGGTTGGTTGGTTGGGTTGGGCTTGGGAGGAACCCGAAGTGCAGCCACCTCCACGTGGTGGGTTCTGGGTAACCAACACAGGTTAGCTGAGAGCTGCAACAATTTTCACCTTGCGCTGCGGCGCGCCGCCTTTTCGCTCATATCTCGGGAATGGTTCGTCCTACGGCCATGATCATAATACCATTTCGGTAGCTAATGATGCGACAAACAACTTTTCTTTTATACATTTTGCCATGAGAGGCGTATTTCAGGCGCTAGGTAGCCAATTTCACGATTTTAGGCAAATTTCCGAAATTTCAAGGCCGGAGTTGGGGTTGAAGATGCAGTCCGATCTCAAAACAAAAAATTGCATTGGAATCAGGAAGTACTAAGGCAACTTTTCCGCGCTATTAGAAATCTCGAATCGAAAAAAGTCCGGAATCGACCCACCCTACTGTGCACTGCCCATCGATATTTGCAATGGTTGGTGAAAAGTTTAGAAATTAATTTACCTCGTCTGTATAGCAACAACTTGTGTGCCGTTTGCGTATTTAAAAACCCAAGTCAGGAGATTTCCTGCAAATGCCTGTTATGTATAAAGCAAGAAAAGTTGAAACAAGCAACCCACAAATTTTTTCATTAAGATTCAAAAAACTTTTTAATTTCCTACAAAGCTTCATAGGTACTGTTTCTGTTTCTTATTTTTGATAATCATCCACTTTACAAAAGATTATCAGATTTACCGGGTTTTCGTATCCTCCTTGTTGAATGTTGCTCAAAAATTAATGTTATATCTTTTACGGGTTTGTTGTGTACGCAAACACGGCTTTGCTGGTATTTAAATATCAAGGAGGCAGCTATGATTTAAAGCCATTTTTATTATATGTGGGTCTCTGTATTCTCTGACTCAGGAATGTATAATGTTGAGTTTGAAATATGACAACACTGGAGTCTTGTCGGGGCTGTTCATAGCTCAAGTGATATAGAAAGAAAGTGAGCGAAGTCAAAAGCGTCTGCACAATTAAATCAAAAGTAAAGCTGCGATCAACAAAAGCATCGAACCAAAAATATGGACCGGACGCCACTGAGGCGGAACGCTTGGACGCACAAGTAGAGCGCCTCGCTGGCGATTTACTACACAAATTTGCTTTCTGCCGGCTTTTAGGGATAAATAAAATGAATTTTGTCGAAAAATAGGTGCTTAGACCACTTTTCAAATTGAATTATTTTCTGAGATCGGAAGATATCGGAGGATTTAATTACATTATCCGATAAAGAAAGCATGCTTCTTAAAATAAAAAACAGTCCAGGAACATACTTTCACATACTTTTTAGATATTTTCCTCTAAGTTTTGCCAATTTTCAGATTTTTAATTTAGAAAAATATTTTGAATTAAAAGTAAAGTAAAAGCTTCAGCTTTGTAAATTTTGAGAAAACACAAAATGGCGAATATGGCCACATCATTTCTTTTTCTATATTGAAAGTTTAAGCAACTTCTTGGTAACCATGTATTTTTAAAATTTTTTTTACTCAATAGACTGAAAAACAGAAAATATATGTTTACATTTGTTTATGAAAAAAGTTCCAACTTTGAGCCGCTTTTGCACAGACACTTATTGATTTTTTGCACAGATTTTTTGGGGTTTTCTTAGTTGGAGTTTTACCTTTCAAATGACATCAAAATCGTTAAATTCTGAGACTAAAAATGTTTTGAATCTTGTCTATGGAACGAATCACTGTGCACTGTGCTGAGTAGCAAAGCTATTCGTTTCATGATCCTTTGAAAGGATCCTGTTGGCATGATAACCTTATGTTATTGTCTTACATAGAAGCTCTTTTATAAGTCTCCCACCGAACAATAACACTGTGCGTGAAATTTACCCTCAAAAATTGAGACATGGGGGGACCTACAGAGCGACTTTCTATAGGTATCCTGAGTTGAGATCCACCAGCCGTTTGGCTGAATTGGCTCTAGTTTAAGAGAAATTCGACTTTGAAGTTTGCTCATTTTAGTCGAGTTCGTCGCTTAATTCTTCGAACGTTTAAATGCCAATAGGTCCTAAATCGTTCCGAATATCGCTTTACTGTCTTCGGCAAGTTTGTAGATATTTTAACGACCAACAAATTTGCTTAAGACGCCAATCCAAAAAAATATATTCAAACTGTGTACTTGCGATATGTGCATTTTTTTGCGCAGCGCAACGTGGCGTATGAGTGTCATTTAATGTCAATTATATATAATCATTAATATAATTGCCTTTCATTGTCAATCAGATACATGTATCCCATATAAAATTTCACTATCTACGTGCTCCTCATACTGAATATTATTAATTTGTTTTCTTTTGATAAATTTCGTCCCATCGGATATGAATTTGTTATGTCAACACTTCTACTGTCGGCGAAACGCCAATGCACTTGCGATCCACTTCAGAATTGTGTGTCTGGTAAGCGCACAGCCAACGCACAAATAGTCCGTCTGTGGCGCGGCACAGCAATCACAAAATAATGCCCGCAATTTGTTGTGCACTTTTGCATTTCTTTCTTTCTTTGCTTTCAATTTGCTGTCTATTCGCCTTTGCTCGCAGTGCTTGCAAGTTAAGAGCGGAGGCAACAACAATAGTCACTCTAAAGCAGCCTTCAATTTGTGCGCCTTTCAGTTGCAATTTTTTTCAACACAATGTTATCGTCATTGTCAGTGGCGTCCCCAGGGGGGGGATTAGGGGGATGGATCCCCCCCTTGGTGGATAAATTCATATATCCAATTTGATGTAACAACAATATGGAATTCTGCAAACATTTTTATTATTTGCGTTACCTCTTCTGTGATCACCCACTTAAAACCTAGTAGTAGCTCCCATGATCTTGCCAGACCATGATGTAAACAAGAGGATAGTCGAGGATTGTTGTTAAGGATATGAAAAAACCAGAAAGTGTGAACACATTGATTTGTTTTGCTTGCCTACATTTTATTTACGTAAAACGGTACAAATATAGTAGAATAATTAAGTAACTAGCTAGTTTCAACTTCAATGAATTCATTTTGAAATCCAAAAAAAAAGGAAAAGAAAGAAATTTTATAAATGTAAATCTGCTTCAACTGATTGACCAATGCAATTATTGCAACGATATAATTCAGTTACATGCGTCAAAAACATTGAGATTTTACATTGGGCATTGGATTCCTTGAACTGTTGACAATGCTGAACTGCTTTGCCAAAGAAAAACATGCAGAACATGCTCAACATGTTATTGTTCAGGTTGAACTGGCCGTTTTCTTAGTCGCCTTCGTCGTCGCTATCTTCACATTGAACTATTTAAACGACCATTTTTTCTATCAGTATCAGAAGCTTCGTTTTGTTCAGGGCCAAATATTACTTCTAGCAGCAAATTAATTAATATCTTAATTTTATTGCTCTTAAGCATTGGTTTCCGCTATTGCTTAGGCAATTTTTTCAGAGAACTTGTCATCTCTGATTTTTACTCCAGTGTCGAGGTTCAAAAACCAAGTCTAATCCTCAAAACAGCCTTCCCTTCCTTCCATCTCTGCCACAGAAAACAATCCAATTGATAAAAACCGGAACGACAAGACAACAAATACTTCCTTCACATCTGGAATGTAATTGAATTGACACCAAAACACGAACATAGCCATGAGTACAATGGATAAATATTAATTTTGAATATGTTCAGACAATATTTTCCAACGAAAACAATAATTTACTAACCCAAAAGAAAATAAAAGCCAAGGCGAAAGAAAAACACTTGGATCAGGTAGATTATGCGCCAACTAACGAATGTCACGATTACATGGGATGGCACGAAATGAGGGTTTCAAATCGAGTCAGATGGAAAAGCCTAGTTGAAGTCCTATGCTCCGTAAAGGACTGAATAAGGAACAAACGAAACAATGTTTTAAGCCATTCCACAGGGATTCGTTCCATAGACAAAATTCAAAAAATCTATAGTCTCAGAATTTAACGATTTTGATGTCAATTGAAAGGTAAAACTCCAACTAAGAAAACCCAAAAAAATCTGTGCAAAAAATTAATTAGTTTCTGTGCAAAAGCGGCTCAAAGTTGAAACTTTTTTCACAAAAAAATTTAAACACATATTATAAAAATACATGATTACCAAGAAGTTGCTAAAACCTTCAATATAGATTAAGAAATAATGTGGCTATTTTCGCTTTTAATATTTTCTCAAAATTTGCAAAGTTGAGGTAAAAGCCTCAACTTTGCTCAAATATTTTTCTAAATTAAAAATCTGAAAATTGGCAAAACTTAGAGGAAAATATCTAAAAAGTATGTGAAAGTATGTTCCTAGATTTTTGTATTTTAAGACTTCTTTCTTTGTCGGATAATGTAATTACATGCTTCGATATCTTCCGATTTCAGAAAATAATTCAATTTGATAGACCACTTTTCAAATTGAATTATTATTACATCTTTTTTGACAAAATTTATTTCGTCGTCCCTAAAAGTATGCAATCAACAAGAAAAATGAAAAAATCTGCACAAATGCGAAACATACGTCTATTATTCTCGTTTTTTGCAAAACTAAAGGGTCCTAAGACAATTTCTGTTACTCTTTGGAATTATCAATGTTGACGTTACCGATTAAATGTAAAATCTGAAAAATTTAGCCAACACACTTGGTGCTGTAGCTTTCCAAAAATGACAAAATTTGCAAATTTAAGTCTCAGGCATTGCCAAACTACAACAGTTTAAGCAGTCAATTCAGCAGACTATGATTAACTAGTATACAAAATTTTATGAACGGACCACGGTTGTATGGAGTCGAATCACTGTGCATTCTGACAATAATTACGTGGGAAATAGCAAAAAAAATTGTAACTAACTGGCAAATTTTTATGAAAATACACCATGGTCTGGCGAGGCCATGGTTTTTGTACTTAGAAAGTATCAGTTGAGGATATCATGAAATATGAGCTCGATAGCTTAACTACAACATTACTAAAGTGGATCCGAAGTTCGATGTGGTCTGGCCAGAACCGGATGCCTGCAGAAAGGTTAAGAATAAATGAATACAAAAATCAGTATTGCACTTGTTCTTGCAGAATAGTTGTATTTTCACTGTTCCCAAAAGTATCGACTATTTACCAAAGTAGTAGTCAAACACAGGCTTCATGCCAACCCTGCATTAGCTGTTGAAATTTGACAAAAATGCAGGTACATTTTTTTGGTGAATTGTGTGTAAACATGGAAAACCTGTTCATCTATATCATAATTAAATTTCGGAACGTCATACATTTTAATATTTTATTTTTTGGATTTATTTTACATAGCTGGTGTGTTATGCTTTTTAAAATAGGTCTTTTGAGTTTTTCGTAATTCTACTAGAAGAAGTTTTCAAAATTTCATAACTTAAAACAAACTTGAATTTTTTAGTTGGGATTTTATGACCTAAAAATACGTGTCACTTGAATTTTTCGTTTTAATAATTTTATTTTAGTATATGTACATGTGTATGCATATATGTATGTATGTGCATATGTACAATTTTATGCAACATGTATTAAAAATAATACGCAAAAATTAAAGTATAAAAATGGCGTTAAACTGAATTTTTTTTAATATCCCCCCCCTTCCCGAAATCCTGGGGACGCCACTGGTCATTGTTGTTGTTATAGTTGCTGTCAACGTTCAGTTTCAGCCGATTGCTGTTTCCTGCACAACGCCTGTCGCGCCGGGAAGCCGCTGAAGTGTGTCATTACTTGTTCCGTCAGTCTTTTTTGTCACACACCAATACACCCCCCTCTCCCCTCTCCCACTCGCACTCGGACTCAGCCACGCACGCACGCTCGCCCTCAAAACCGTTGTACGCACACGTAGCAGCTGACATGCAACTGGACGCCTAAAAGCACGCAACGAAAACCCACTTGCATATTCAAATGCTTGCCGCTGGCAATTTGCGCAGCGCGAACCGAAATGCAAAGCAGAAATTGAATGGAACGAGCTTAAGATATAACATGGAAATTGCACGAGAACGAGGCATACAAAATTCACAGAAAATCCACACACAAATCATAAAAAAACAAGATAAAAGCGAGCGGCGACGACATTGCGAACAAGCGACCAGCCAGGCAGGCAAATCGAATTGTTTGGCCAAGACTTGAGCGTGTAAAGTGACATCGGCAACAAAGCCGACAGCGCGGCCGTGCCACCATAACGAATTGCCGACTGAACCGCAGCCACTTCAACGCCACAAATAGACACACACATCAACCCACCAGCCGACCGCCTATCCGTCGCACACACACACACACACACACACACAAGTAGTCGCCTGTCATTTTCTATTTTCCACTCGCCGCTTTCTTTCATCTCATTTTCTGTTCCCTTCTCCCGCACCCTCATTTATCTTTTTTTTAAAGAATTTTGTGTGTCATTGCTATTTTTACTTTTGACATATTTTCCACTACCTTTTCTTCTTCTTTCCTTTTAATTCGTCCTATTTTTTGTTTGTTTGTTTGTTTGTTTGCAACGTAACAAGACCGGCAACTGCCATCTGGGCCTGTCCGTGGCGTCCATTGTACGTGCGAAATGAAGTGTAATTGTCACCGCTGCTATTACCCTCGTGGCCACCCTCGCCCGCCTAGGCTGTGGTATACCTTCAGACATTCACATTCACACCAAAGCGCAGCTAACAGCAGTTGCCCACTTCCAGCTTTGCTTGCCGAGTTTCTCGTGCTACCCTACACCGGCCGGGCACTTCACTTGGGCAGGACGTGAGAAGGACGCTTAGGAGGTGTGTACGATATTTATTTTTATGATTTTGTTCTTTTCCGTTGAAGGAGGAGGCCATTAGAAGTGCTGAATTGCTGTATATTTAACTCGGTTCCTGTTGTCATCCGTCCGGTAGTTATGCATCTTTATGTACGAGTACACCAGTTTGTTCACGGCTCAGTTGGTGAGTAGGCAGATGAAAGAGGGTGCCTTCAGTCATATAGTAGACTTGAAAGCACAAGGAGCTCATTTAAATACCTCAGGACTTGATGCTCCTAGGGTTCGAATCATCTACAACCTATAATGAGGTGTATTCAGATATTAATGCTTAAATATCGAATGTTGGATAAAAAGTGCAGATAACACAGCACAACAAAAAAAACACCTTTTTTCTGTTGCATGGAGTTTTTCTACTGTTTCTTACTAATTTGGGTGCGCTGATTTCGAATCTATCCTCAGATTTTTTTTCTAGCAGCTCTAGTTAGTGAGATATAGGTACCGTGTCATTTTTTCAGTTTTTCCTCTACTTTTTCCATATTTTTGATTGTAATTTCTAAACCAAAAAACCGATAGACATGATTTTCACCTTATCGCATTAACAACACCGCACGGCTTCTTTTTCTATGCAACTTATTTTTATAAGTTTTAAAATGCCGCGGTAATTGGAACTCAAAGTCGAAAAATATGGAATTTTAAGGCGTTTTCTTTAATGTTGAAAAACATGCACATTTTTAGTAAATCAACTTTCGAGATAGGTATAACACGAAAGTGGATACATCAATTAATACAACACAGCCAAATTTGTTGGCGTAAATCACATTCTCATCGAAATAATATCAAAAATGTACCATAGTAATTTTCAAAACTTTTTAGCTTTTTCCCTTCAAAACCTAAAAGCCTCAAAATACGCCAGTTTTTAATTTTTTTTTTTTTGTTTCGAGCAATTCAAAATCTTTTTGTTTTTTGCTTGTATTCCAGACTATAAATGGAACATATAAAAGAGCATATTTTGAGGCTCCTATTTTTTTAAGGAAAAAGTATGAAAAGTGATGAAAATGGCTAAGATACATTTTTGCTATTATTTCGATGCGAATGTGTATTCCGCCAAATAATTTGGCTGTGTTGTAATGTTTGATGTTTCTTCTTAAGATATTCATATACTTCGTAACTTGATTTATGAAACATCTGTAAAATTTTCGCCATCAGAAAAAACGCCTTGAAATTCAATATTTTCCTACTTTGAAACCTTATTACAACGCCAATTTAGAACGCATAAAATTAATAAAATATATATACATATATATTAAATATAAAATTAATGCCAGAAAGGATGGCGTGAAATGTTGTAAGTGCATCGATATAAAAATCATGTCGATAGAATTATTGGTTCAGAAATTACAGTCGAAATTGTGAAAAAAGTCGAGGAAAATTCGAAAAAGTGACACGCCCATTTTGTGCGAAAACTAGAGATGTTACATAAAAACGGAATATGGTTTTTAAAACAGCGTGGAAGATCGATTCAGATTCATGTAAAAAACTCCATGCAACAGACAGTGTAGTGCAGTGTAATGGAGTCCAGATCAGGTATTTCGTTCCATAAAGTTCTTGGGAAAGTCCATAGCCGACGAAAGACATTAGAGTCATGTCTTCACCGGAAAACCCGGCTTTCATGACTATTCATTTCATACAAACTTGACTGACATGACAGTCCATTCAAATATAATAATTTTTAATAATTAATAATAATAATAATTTAATAATAATTTAATAATTGACTGGCACGACAGCCCGCTTACGCGAGACTAAGGCCTAGCTTCCCGCAACTACCCGTGTTGTGCGTGTGAATTTGTACGAGGGTTGGAGGGACCTACAGTTTAATGCCGGTTCCGAACGGCAGGTTGGGAGCTTTTTCATAAGCAATTTTTACTCTCAGAGGTTTGCCATTTCCATTCAAATATATTCTTCTTAAAACCCATCTGCTGGAAAACTCACCTTCGTATTCTCGGTTCAAGACATACTCGTACAGCGTGCAACCGATAAATCCAATAAAAGGCCGATATACGCACCGTGGCAACTACCAGATGGAGATCTATGTTAACTGGGACCTAAACCTTCCCCGCGTTGTACTTCTAACGCCGGGTCGTGATGGGGCGTTGGTCTTTAACCGGTAAGAAATTTTCCTACTAAGCTGGAGGTCGTATGTATCTATCTTTCGCAGATTTTCCACCTCCGACAGAAAACAACTGACAACTTTAATGCAGCATTGGAAACTGCCGGTTAGGATCGACTCGATTTTTACGCTGATTTTCTATTGTTCCACTTTGCTTTTTCCTTCTGCCGCTGTCAATGTGACTTTTGCTGCGGGTTTTCCAGCTATTTCGCTGCCCATTGGCAATGCCACTATTTGTAGTCGACGTTGTTGCTATTCCCGTTGTGCTCGAGTTGTTGTTGGCGTTGGCGCTGCGTTGCACAGTGGCTGGTTCTGCTAACGCAAGTTGCAAAAATCAATCATGCTCGAGTTGAGGGAAACTTTTATTATACTTTTCGGATAGCTAAAGCTGAAGTTTATAAATACGGAAAGGAGCAAATAAATTGAAACTTTTACCCCAATATCTTAAAATGAGGCATTTATTGGTTTAAAAGTTTATTGGTTTAAAAGTAAAGTTTATTATTTACTTTATCTCTTCTGTGAGTACCCACTTTAGGGGTGAAGCAGAAAAATTTTTGAATTTTTTGTATTTGCGAGTGAAAGTATCTATAAATATTGCAGTTTCTTGCTATATTAGTCGATTGCATCTTGGATTTACTTTAGTGAACATGTCGAGCCCACAAGAATGCTGCCGCAAATTAAAACTGGACGTTTACTTGACTGACAAGACCAAGTCTAGACTAAGCATTGCAAGGCAAAGGAAAGCGAGCTTAGCAACGGTTTATAATGTTATAAACAGGCAAAGGATTTTGTGGAAATTTTTGTTTTTTGTTTGCTGCTAGATAGAACATTTCTGATTGAAAATTAGCACAAATTAGGTCCTCCTGATTAGAAATATACCACTTATATTTGGCCTTTTTTTGCCTTAAAAAGGCAGTTTGCCTTTTTCACCCATAAATGCTTTTTTTTAGTGCCTATTTTACCTATAAATGCCATAAAATGCCTTTTTCAAGATTTGTCGAGCGCCTTTTTATTTTTCTTTCGTTTTTAATATTTTCCCCCTTTTGTTTCGCAAAATTACATTTCAACTAAAAAAAATTAAGTGGCAACATTGCAATTTCGTTAACTTTACTTTACTGTTTTTACATTGATTTGATCATTCCTAAGCCGTTATTTTTTGTTGTTCAGTGGGAAATTTAAAGAAAAAACATGCCAAAATCAAAAAATTTGGTTTGCGCAAAAATTGTATTTATTTTTTGTGATACAAGTACGGCTTTTATGCTTTTATATGAAAAGTTAAAATATGAATTTAAAATACGTGCCAACATTTCAATTAAAATATCTTAGTTTTAGTTTTTAAACTATCTTTGAAAACCTTGATGTTCCTTTTCTTTTACAAAAAACGAGGTATAAATATTGTATGTTGCATACGTCAGATGAAATAAAATTATTAAAAAATACATACCGTTTCCCCTTTTTTTAGATTTTCTAGTATTTTGTTCTTATTTTTAAATGCCTGTTTTTGTCTTTTTAACAGTCTTTAATGCCTTATTTTGCCTTTTTATGCAGTTTTTAGTACCTTTTTCTGCCTTTTTGGCAGTTTTTAGTGCCTCTCCGTGCCTTTTTTGCTATTTTATTTTGCCTTTTTTATAGGTCCTCAAAATCCTTTCCCTGGTCATAACTTTAAACAAACTTGAATTTTTTAGTTGGGATTTTATGACTTAAAAATACATGCCACTTGAATTTTTCGTCTTAAGAATTTTATGTAAGCATTAAAAATAATACGCAAAAATAAAAGTATAAAAAATACGTTAAACAGTTTTTTTTCTGTTTTTCTTGTTTATTAAAGTTTTCCCTAATTTTGCAATCAAAACGTAAAATGTTTGTTGTCATTTTCCCCGTTTGCAGTAAGCCGAACTTTGATAAAGCATTATGTAGCACCCTGTATCTGGACTATGATAGCCTCAAGAATTTCCTATCAACAGCAAAAAGAATTTTTCAATTAGCTTTGCTCGTTGAGAAGTTAAGATTTTCGCAACCTAAAATTCCAAAATAAACCACTGTGCGTCGTTTCGGTGGCATTGCTTTGGTTCTGGCTGTGGATATTAGTGAAATTGCTGCCCATTGTCGTCGAGCAACTTGTGCGCCGAATTCGTGTCGCTGTTGTGCGATTGTAATGGTTGCTGTGCTTGTTGTCAGCAACCGCAAGAATGTCATTTCGCAATCTCACTGGCAAGTTTTCTTGAATTGTTCCGCTCACGGGCCGACTGCACCCAGACGCATGCACACAGTGGAGATTACTGTCATTCGGGTCAAACTACGATCACAAGTGGACACTTCCGAAAATTGCTACAAGTGGCTGGGAAGAGGATAAAAGCTTTTGTTAATACTCGAACAAGAGCGAAGATGCGCACATTAGTGTTTTGGTTATATTAAGCAGCAAAATTTTAAATCAAGTTGGTTGGATTAAAAATATTTGGTAATGCAGCAATGCAGTTTGTTTGGTTTGTGATAACATCGGCGATGGCAACATGCATCGAGTTAATTGAATGTAATGCGACAATCAGCAAGTTTCCCACACCTGAATCTCAGCCAATTACATTGCAGAGCACTAAACTTCTACGCACTGAGGTATTTATTTGCTATGCAGAACAGATGCAGCGACTTACACATCCAACGCATTCGAGGCGATACTTAAAGCATTAAAGACATTTCTAACCAGAACAACTCAGCCTAAATCCTTAAACAGTACTTACTCGTATGAGTCGAAGCAAATAAGAAGATTAAGCATTGTACACAAATTATTAATATATTTTATTTTTTATTTTAATTTTAATAATTTGTTTCTGTGCACACAGATGTTCCCGAGAAAAAGTGATGTGATTTAATGTCCTTAGAACTGTTTTTCTGAAACCCAGATAAGTCTCAAGTTTTTGGACAATTGACCAACAATCGGAGAAGAATTGAAGGACAACATCATTCAAATCACAACTGGCATTCACCGGGACTTACGAACAAAGTCATAGAAAGCTGAATCATTCCAATTAAATCTTGCAAAACCGTATTTTTATATAAATCGGCAAAATCATAAACGAATCTTATATTTCTTATAAATAAATATAAGAAAAATATAGTGATGTAAAGTGAAGGAGTTTAGAAAGATTTTTTTTACTTAAAAAACGCACAGGGCTTTCCTGTTCTGCAATGGTCAGCTGGTTCTTCAGGTCAAAATCCTATAAAAAATCTTGAAATAATGGTGCTTAAATTTTTACCAAAACAACACTTTATAAATGGCGATTATTTAAACTTGTAATTCGAAGTACGTTTCTGCAAGGATGAGCTTTAAAAAAACATGTCAAGCCAAATGTGTTATCTTATCCAAAATAAATGAGGACCTACTCACTACTTATACTCTTCAAAATGATATTTGCTTGTCTTTAACAAGTTTTTATGACATTTTGAATACGATTATTAAAGTTCGTCTACAGTTGTGTACCAGCCAAAAATTTAACTTTTAAATATAATCTAAAAATTTGTCTTTTTATTAATACGAACGAGACAAGTATCTTCAACAACTCTTTCACCTTGCATCATTAGGTTTTTCTTAAATTTCTTAAAACGTATATAATGCGTAATGCTTAATGCGTATATAATAGAGCTGCCAGACGTCCCGGTTTTCCCGCACATGACTCGGTTTTGGACTGTTTATCCCGCAGTCCCGGTCCAACCTTGATGTGTCTCTGTTTACCCTTAAAACTCACGTTTAAATTAAATTTAAATTTGCAAAAATTAAATTTCAGAAATTTCGACTAGTTTTTAATTGTGAAATAGTTACATCTTCAAGTTTTTTTTTAAATAGTTTTTAATTGTGAAATAGTTACATCTTCAGATGTCGGCCTCGATAGCTCAGCGGGTAGCGTGCTGGCTTCTCATACCGAGCGCCCCGGGTTCGATTCCTGGCTTGGGCTGGAAAAAACACTCATCTACTTCTGTCGCTATCCACATGAAGGGAATGAGAATTACAAGAAACCTCCAAGTGTGAAAGAAAAACTGCCCATCGCCGTTCGGATTCGGCGTTAAACTGTAGGTCCGCTCCCCTCCCGCTCCCCTCCCTTTCCCCATCCGTTTGAAATGTGTGGTGTATCACATGTTGAAAAAACAGTGTTGCATACGCATTTCAAACGGGTGGAATCTGTGGTATCACAACGGGCCAACTAAGAGGCCTAAGTGTGTCTCATACAGAGGCAGCCACCTCAACCTAACCTAACCTAACATCTTCAGAGATCAACAGCTGTTTTTAATTTTATTCATTGTTTGGTAAAAAAAGGACACTCTTACTCATGTGATGGGGTCCCCCCAGTACAAATTGCATGAAAATTTCTCATTGTTCTTGTTCGCACTGTAAGACATTTTGCCGTTCTGCTAAGTTTTAAAGCTGTCTTTTGACAGGTTCGAAAAATTTTAAGTTTTATAGGTTTCGATAACGATGCTAGCCGACCGTTACGAGCCGAAACAAACAAAGCGACTGCCATTTTTTGTTGATAACATTGTTCTATTGCGAATTATTTGCTTTAAAAAGTTTTACTAACAAGAAAAATCTAAGAAATCCATGCAACTCCATAAAGGATGTGTTGGGTTACCCGGGTGCCCCAGCAACTAAATGGAATCAAAAACTCGAAAATAAAGACATACTATTTTTTGGTATATAAAACTTCAGTATCAAAGTGATTTTGGTACCCGGGTTTCCCATCACACACATAAGGGTTAATATTGTTTTTTTAATACAACAAAATATAGTTTTTTTATGTTAGCTAAGTTGTTTTGTTTTGTATGTGTACGTTGAAATGGTCTCATAATTTAATGTTTTTGTATTTTTTATAAAACAAATGTATATACTATATAGCACATATTTATATAAAGATATGTCAAAATACAATTTAACGTTTTTAACAAGTTTTTTCTGTCGACGGGCGGTACAGGCGTATTTTACAATAATTTCACCAAAGTGTTTCGGTTTTGCAAAAGGCACGTCTGGCAACCCTAGTCTTTAGTTATACTTTCCGGTATATAGTAGAATCTAGTATCTTTGAATAGTGTCTATTGCATCCAAAAATCATTATTGTAAATAGTAGTAGTAGTAGCTTTAGTAGCGATTTGTTTGTTCTCTCTCTTCCAAGATTTATAGTCTTAAGAAATATTGTTGATTTTTTTTAATTTTAAGATTATTTTTTGTAATATTCCCGTTTTTAGATGGTCTGTTAAAAATTTATTTTTTTTTTACTGAATTATAAATAAATAAATATATAAATATCATAGAAGACAAATACTTACTTATATACATAAATATCTCACTGAAGAATTCGCACTCAAGAACTCGTTTCCATCAAAATGGACGGGAATTGGATCACCAATAAATAAATGAAAAATGGCTTTGCTTGGAATATGACTCAGAGGTGGCATTAATGCGCATTACTACAAATGACTTCAATGTGGTTGCGATTTGTGCGGACCCCATTCACCCGTTGACTCCACTGTTCCAATGTTATTTACTTGGTGATTTGATTGCGCACAGATTGACAAAGACCAAAGTCGACACGTACTCGAACCAGACACAATGCCGCTTCATCTTGAAAATCCCCCCCCCCCCCCGGTCACACCCACTCACTCGCTGCACAACAAAGCACGCAATTTCTGCAGCTCCAGTCGTTAAAACACGCAGCCAATAAAAATGGACCACAATTTCGATGAATGAATTGTAAAATTTTTGCTGTGCCTATTAGCGAATGCGATCCTGAAAGCAAAAGCAAAGCGAAGCACAAATAGTAATAACAGAATTTCGAGCGCGGGAAATGAACAACGAATGCAAATTGCGCGCGACAGCGAAGCGAAGCGTCTTTTCGCTGCGTGTAGCGGCAGCGGCGCTTTCGAGCCGGACAGAAATGTAAATCATGCATTATTCATGTGGCGCAGAAGTTTGGAAAAGAACATTTTGCAGGCGAGAAAGCGAAAAGCTGGCGGCGAACGCAACACACAGCACAGCACAACAACGCCAAGAAATATTACAGTAATTCGGAAAATATTGAAAACGCACGCACCAAACCAATAGCAGCGCTCCGGCAATAACAAACAGACAACAACAACAAAAACAACCGCAGACAAGGCAACCAAAGCGAAGCACCTAAAGCGAAGGCCCAACATCAGTGAGGGCTATGCCGTTCGCTTGGACGCGCTGCGGCAGACTGTCACACGACTGGCGGGACGGTCGCTAAGCAGAGCGCACAGCACAGCGGCAGCTGAAGCGCACAACGCTTCGAGTGTACCGAATCCAAAATTGAATTTACTAACAAGCAAATGCCAGACAAACTGAAACAAATCGAAATGGAAATTGTAATAATGATCTAAATGCAAAGCACAGCGACGCACTCACACACTTACACGCTGATGTATGTATGTAGATGCTGAAGTAAACATGGCAACGAAAACAAGAAACCGCCAAGAAAACCAACAAATATAAAATAACTTGTGTAACAGTCAGACCCGAAGTGGGCAGTTAGCGGTTGGCTGGCGAACAGGGGGTCGGGGGCGGGGGGTCGAAATCTAAAATAAATAATATACGAAATCCACTTCAAGTGGCAGAAATGCGCAATACCTGATTAGACAGCATATCGATAGACGAGTATGTATGTATATGCGCACACACACACACACTTGGCCACACAAACGCAAGCAAAGGTACATCCCTTTGGCGCCTAGAAGCAGACTCGAAGCTGACTGCCACGTGCAAAGAGCGCTCAGTGTGTATACATGACTGAGTGTCAGTATTGTGTAACTGCACACACACACACATACACACACAGAAACATGCATATGAGTGGGCTAATATTTGGGTAATTGTATGTGTGCGCAGTGCGCAGAGCTTAGGGACACATTTAAATGTATCAGCACGCCCATTCCTTTTCTCTCCGCAAAAACCGATGTGTGTTCGTGTGGCTTTGTGCGCTTATTTCTCTGTCTACTATGAACCAAATGGCGGCAAATTGAAAATACGCACAGAGTGGCCATACGTGGCGATTTTACAACTTTTACAACAATTCGAATACGAGTCAGAGTACACAAGGCGCTCTGTGCTGACTAGTTTGTACTCTAGTACGGCATTTCATTATCGCATCATAATCTCCGCTGCCGCCTTGATGTATCCTACCATGTTTCTCACTATGAGTTTCTCTTCCATACTCTCTTGAGTGACCAGTCTTTCGTCATCGAAGCGAGGGCAGTACAACAATACATCCTCGACCTAGGTTAGCTAAAGAAAGTTTTCGGCCTGCCGTACTGCCACTCGAAGGCCGCATAGACCGATTGGAAGTTGCAGTGTTTGAGTATTTGTTGAGGAATAAATAAGTCGTTCATGAAATGTGTTGAATTAAAAAAAATGGTATACTACCACTATTAATTCGTACCACTAGGCTCAAGGTTCCGTGCAGTATTTATACTCTTTTGAAAGGTTGAAAAATTTACTAATAGAAATAAAAATTTTGTATTTTGTTTGTTATGTAATATTTTTTTACCTCTGAGAGTAAAAATTGCTTATGAAAAAGCTCCCAACTCGCCGTTCGGAACCGGCATAAAACTGTAGGTCCCTTCCACCCGCGTACAAATTCACACGCACAACACGGGTGGTTGCGGGAAGCTAGGCCTTAGTCTCGCGTAAGCGGGCTGTCGTGCCGGTCAATTATTATCATTATTATTATGTAATCTATATATATAAAAATGAAACGTGGTTCGTTCGGCCGCTTAAAACTCGAAAACGACTGGACCAACTTGAATACTTCCTTCGGCGGGTTTGTTTGAAATTGTTACGTGAAGGTTTATAAAAAAAGAAAAGTTGGGAAAACAGGGCGTGGCACCACAAGAATACATTTTTAGACAATAACTTTGGAACCATAAGTCACACATCAATTAAATTTGGTACAAACTTAGTATTTAATCATGTCCTTCAATAGAGGGAATAAGGTGGGTATTGAACAAAGGGGTGTGGCACCGCCCATACAACTCAAATCTTCTAAATGGAATAGCTTCGGAATTGTAAGTTGCACAATATTAAAATTTGGTGTACCGTCGTTTCATAGATGTGTTATTCTACTGTTAAAATTGTATGGGCGTTGAACAAGGGGCGTGGCACATATTTTATGATCCAATATTTCAGCAGAACTCTAAGTCGTACATCAATGAAACTTGGTATGAACCTACCATTTAGTCATATCTTTCAGCAGAGGGAATAAGGCGGGTATTTAACAAGAGGGCGTGGCTCCGCCCCCACCACTCAAATCTTTTATATGGAATTGCTTTGGAATTGTAAGTCGCACAACATTGAAATTTGGTATTACATCCTCCCATAGAAGTGTAATTCTACTGTTAAAATGTAATGGGCATTGGACAAGGGGCGTGGCACATTTGTTGGGCACAAACTATCCGCATAATTTTCGAACTGTTAATCGCACATCAATGAAACTTAGTACGAATTTACCATTTAGTCATATCTTTCGAGAGAGGGAATGGGGCGGGTATTTAACAAGAGGGCGTGGCTCCGCCCATACAACTCAAATCTTTTATATGGAATAGCTCCGGAATTGTAAGCCACACAGCATTGAAATTTGGTACGAAATCGTCCCATAAAAGTGTCATTCTATTGTTAAAATTTTTGGGGGTTAGACAAGGGGCGTGGCACATTTGTTTGACCCAAACTGTCCGCATAATTTTTAAACTGTTCGTCGCACATCAATGAAACTTAGTACGAATTTACCATTTAGTCATATCTTTCCACAGACGGAATGGGCGGGTATTTAACAAGAGGGCGTGGCTCCGCCCATAGAACTTAAATCTTTTATATGGAATAGCTTCGGAGTTGTAAGCCGCACAGCATTGAAATTTGGTGTACCGTAGTTTCATAGATGTGTCATTTTACTGATGAGATTTGATCGGCGTTGGTCAAGGGGCGTGGCACATTTTTTATGATCCAACAGTTATGCAGTACACACACACACACCAGTGAAACTTGGTACGAACTTTCCACTTAGTAGCACAATTCGACTAGAAGAAATTTGTGAGCATTGGACAAGGGGCCGTGGTACCGCCTCCATTTTTATATACATAGATTGTTTGTCCTGACTGACTGGCTGATTGATTGATTGATTCATCATCGCTTAGCCCAAACCGCTGAAGCTACAAATATGAAATTTGAACTGTAGGTACATCTTGAAAAATGAACCTCCGCTAAGACGGGATTTTTTGAAATTCGGGGTGTAAAGGGGCAAAAATGTGTTGTGTTGTATGAAGAAAAGTGATTTAAAAGACATATTGTTTTCGAACTTCCTGAAATTGGACACGCGTTTCTCATTATTTTCAAAATCGAAATCTAACTGGATCAACGACGGGTTAAAAGTATGTATGGAGAAACAAATTTGTTTGGGCCTTTTGACTTCAAACTTGGTGAAAGTACTTCAAATGTACATAAAATAACTCGATACGTGTTTTTAATTTTTTCCGAATATTAAAATCGGACGGGGTTAACGACCGGTTACAATTTTGTATGGCGAAACTGTAAAAAAACATGAATTAATGGGGCCACTGAGATTTAACTTTTGTGAAAGTACTCTTATTGAGAAATAATTTGACACGTGTTTTTCACTTTTTTGAAAATCAAAATCTAACGGGATCAACAATGGGCTAACAGTTTTTATGGAGAACTTAGACAAAAAGCACTTCTATCGGGAAATAATTAAAATGTGCTTTTCATTTTTTGAGAAAATCGAAATCTACCGTGATAAACTTAGGGTTAAGAATTTGTTTAGGGTAAATGTGAAAACCCATGATTTAAAGGGCTTTTGACTTCAAACTTTTTGGAAATACTTGACATCAAAGATAATAGACATATGTTTTTTTTAATTAAAATCTGACGGGGTCAACAACGGGTTCAGAATTTGTATTGCGTTGAAACAAGAGAGCTTGCGTGCGAAGCCGCAGGGCCCAGCTAGTATTTTTATAATTAACTTTTGAACAGAACAACTTAAAAAAGTTATAATTAAAAGTGGCCACTAACAACACTACTCGACACGAAAAATGCTCCTAAAAATAAAAGTATTTTTACACTAATCTTCGGCTGCTGAACACGAAGCTGAAAATAAAAAAATTTTCTTAAGAAGCGTTTTCGAAAAATCTTCGTAAAACACGTTTTTCCCCTCTTATTTCAGTTATGAGCACATATCTTGTAAACCAATCATCCTACTAACCTGTCGTTCAGCAGGTAATTACCTAACCTTTCCAACGGAAGTTTCCGGGGAAGTTACTGACGATGAAAGTTGAACAAAATTTAATTGTGTGACCATTTTCAAAAATTATACATTTTCGAATGGTTTTTTTATAGATAAAATAAATGATCTTCTCTGGTTTTAAAATTTAAGATGAAAGATATATTATTTGAGCAAATATTAAGCCTAACATCAATAGAATTGAAGAAAAAATGACAAAGTTATAATGCACGGAGTGAAAACACCAACTTTTCATTTAGTACACCGTGCGAAAAAATTACGTTATTTTTCCGAGACCCATCCAAATGTTGATATAGACGTGAAACTAAAGGTAATTTATAGTATCTTGGCATAGTCAGTTTTTCATTTTCTGACCCAAAAACCTTCTTAAAGGACTTTAAAATTTTAAGGATATACACATTTCAAATATTTTTTTAAATATTTGCGATTGTGCAATGATGAAGATATGGGTATCAAATGAAAGAGGAAAATTGTCTCCTTTTAACTAAATTTTCTATTCTCTTAAATTTTGCTTTCTAGTTCCAAGAGGGTTCGTGGGTGCACAAGGACTCTATTGCACTTAGATCTGGGCTACACGAAGGCCAAACTAAAACTAAAACTTCAATATTATTGTTGTGGAACCGGTTTTGAAGAATTAATATCAGAAATTGAAAAAATTATTCTTTTAATTTGAAAAATTAATATGAGAAAAAGTGTAGGATACGAATTAATAGTGGTTAGGGCTTGTATATGATTGTGAATAAACAGTCAAATCCCTAATTTTTTACCAAAACTTTAGCTTCTTACTTGGCTCAATCCGTGAAGTTGATTTCTTAATGAAGTTTAGTTGATTCGATAATTCGCTGTGTTGGCCAGACTAGTTAAGAAAGTGAAATCCAGGATGCGAATCTTCACTTTGGAAAATACTTAGTTGGTAACCACAAGTTCCAAACAGCAAAGAACTTTGTCTTCGTAGGCTCTACCAGCACCAAGTAAGTCCTTCTTAATCACTTCTGTTCAAAGGTCCTCTCCTATTTTTTTTTGTCAAAATGTGTATGAAATATAAAACGACAATGTACCCAAACTCTGAAGCCAGCCTCGCTCAGTTTCTTATCAGTTTTACATAATCGACATCTAAGTTCCGTTCACACCAAAATATGGCCAATATTTCAAAACATCGGCAAGTTGGCTTACGAAGCAGCCAATTGACAGATGGACTCAGGTGTAGATTCTCTTATTACTCCTTTAGCGTGGAAAACACTAGACCTGCCATCCCAGTGGAAAGCTCAAATAAAATATTTTGTAACTGAAATATTGCAATGGTCAGCTTAGGACTGTGGCACATTGGGTTGGCGTTATGATTGACTGTCTGTCTGCGCCCATGTAAATATGTGTGTGCGTACACTTTTCGGTTAGTATTATGAATATATTTTTGCCCGAAAATCGCTCGCTGTCGTTCATATTTTTATAGCGTCATCTGGCCGCATTCAGTGAAGCGCAGCTGCTGACCGCTCGGACCCGCACAGAGTCTGTGTCCATTTTGGTCTATGCAAACACAAACCCGAGCAAAACACAAACACTCACACACATGCACACACACGCATACATAAGTGCATTTGTGTGTGTGTTTAAGCTATTTAGGCCACTTTGCAATTTGACGATAATCATAAGCAATTTCTGATTGATTTCTCAATGGGTCTAGAAGAACTTATTTAGCCCCGCACTATCGCACACACACACACACATGCACACACTCAAGCTCACTCCGTCTCCCTCTCTGTGTGTTGCTGCTAATAGAGTGATGAACATTTATGCGCAATTTCTATGCCAAAAAGCTGATTGCATAGCAAAGTAATCGAGTTTTGGGATACAGCGCAATGGCAGCCATGAAAGTTACATACATTGCCGACTATGGCAATTGGGTTTTCAGTGGAAAATTTAAATATTGCACTGTGAAAATACCAATTGCAAGTTTTAGAGATTTCAAACGATAAGGTGCTGATGGTATTGAAATTTCAGATGGCAAAATTTCAGTTGGTTAGTTCAAGTAACGTTAAGCCAAAATCAGGTAACAGATTGTCATACGACTAGCGAGAAATTTCATAACAATTTTTGTTGTTCAAGTAATTTTCCTGAATTTTACAACTCTCTACAGGCGGCCGAATTTCTTTTTCAATATCATTTTTTTCATGTTGAGAGCATGGTTCACGCCTGCGATTTGCTCAGGCAAAATTGTAATTCGTGTGCAAAGTTCACCCACCCTCAATAAACGGTTCGAGCCATGCCACATAATAAAGTAGAATGTTGTTGTCACATGAAACGCCACAAAACTGGTTGTTGTGACAAGTTGGACAGATTTGGCGTGCGCCATAATCTCGGTAAAAGGACCTGTGACAGACAGACACTTTTTAGCTTGAAATTTGTTAGTTCGTGCAGATTTTGGTCGCTCAAACAGTTGAGGAAATTAGTTGAAATATAATTCGAAATTGTATAGTAAACTAGCTGACCCGGCGAACTTCGTCCCGCACGACATTTTTTGTTTTTTTATAATGAAATACGCGAAATGGAGAATCTATTGCGATGCAAATTGACGAAGAAAACCAACTAAAGGAAGAGGAGGCTACTGATTAACGCAATCGAGGTCCTCAAATCAGCAATATTGCTGCTAAGTTTCAGTAAAGAAATGGATTGCGCTTGAACCAGATTTAAATTATTTTGGCAGGGCCACGCCCCATTATTCAATACCCGTACAATGCTCTCTGTCGAAGGAGAAGATGGTAGGTTCGCACTAAGTGTCATTGCTGAGCGACTTATAGTTCAGCGTAATATTTGGGTCACAATAAATGTGCCACGTCCCTTGTCCAACGCTTATAAAATCTTACCAGTAGAATGGCGCATCTATGGAACGACGGAGTACTCAATTTCAGTGTTGTACAATTTACAATTTCGAAGATATTCAATATTAGAATTTGGCTTGTATGGGCGGTGCCACGCCCCCTTTTTCAATACCCGCACCATCCCCTCTGTCGAAAGATTTGAATAAATGGTAGGTTTGTACGTAATTTCGTTGCTGTACGACTTATAGTTTAGCGGAATATTTAGGTCACAAAAAATGTGCCACGCCCCCCTTGTCCAACGCCCATCAAATCTTACCAGTAGAATGACGCATCTATGGGTCGAAGCTATACCAAATTTCAATGCTGTGCGCCTTACAGTTCCAAAGATTTTCCATTATTAAGATTTGGCTTGTATGGGTGGTGCCACACCCCTCGTCCAATACCCGCCCCATTCCCTCTGTCGAAGGACATGACTAAATAGTTAGGTTAGGTTAGGTTGCGGTGGCTTTCTCTGTATGAGACACACTTAGGCCTCTTAACGGGCCCGTTGTGATACCACAGATTCCACCCGTTTGAAATGCGTATGCAACACTGTTTTTTTTTCAACATGTGATACAACACACATTTCAAACGGATGGGGAAAGGGAGGGGAGCGGACCTACAGTTTAACGCCGAATCCGAACGGCGATGGGCAGTTTTTCTTTCACACTTGGAGGTTTTGCCATTGCCTGCCAAGAGCGCACTTGTGCGATTCTTGTAATTCTCATACCCTTCATGTGGATAGCGACAGAAGTAGATGAGTGTTTTTTCCAGCCCAAGCCAGGAATCGAACCCGGGGCGCTCGGCATGAGAAGCCAGCGCGCTACCCGCTGAGCTATCGAGGCCGACTAAATAGTAAGTTCGAAGTGAATTTAATTGATGTGTGACTTATGGTTCCAAAGTTACTATCTGAAAATGTGCAGAATTCACGCTCAAATATGGCAGGGATTTTCCGACTTTTCCAATCGATTTTCCGGAATTTTCTTTTCGCACGAACCTGAACTGACTCAATACGAATCCAACAAAAAAAACTCCATGGAAATCGGGCGTTCCGTTTGAGCGTGATGCGATTACACACATACTGCCACTCTATTTTATATATATATAGTAGATATATAAGATATATATAATATACTAGTATATATACTAAGAAGTCGTAGATATATAAGATATATATAATATACTAGTATATATACTAAGTAGTCGTATACTAAAGGCTTGATTACACGTAACGAGTAGAGTGACGAGACATCAAAATGGTACTAGGCCGAGAGAATTGGGATGGCGAGCAAAAGCGACGAGTTGTTCAAACGTATTTTGACACGTAGCGAGTCAGTTCGATTTAACAATGCAAAAAATGAACTAAGCAACTCGCGCAATTAAACTCAACCGAGCGAAAAGTGGTGTGTGACGCATTTCGAATGGACGAGCGATTCCGCGAATCGCTGCGAAAAGAAGAAAAATATAACGGTAAAGTAGTACTCGGCCTAGTAAACAAAATGTGATTCTCGCCACTTTACTCGGTCACTGACTCAAACAACAACTCGCCTTACTGTTTAGACGAAACGAGTACTCGTTCGAGTTGCTGTCTCGTCACTCTACTCGTTACGTGTAGTCAAGCCTTAAGTGTACTAAGTAGAGGGTTGTTGAAATCCAACTCAAATATTTGTCTTGAATACCTGCCATTTAGTTTTTGCCACTGTCTTTAACCGTACACCTACGTTATGGTCGTTTTCGACCAAATATTTTTTTTTTACTTTTAATATTTTTTGAATTTGTTATTATTTCTAGCTGTTTTTTCATGGCTTTCTTACTTGGACTATTATCTACCGAAATCAAACCGTTTCATATTTTAAAAACTAAGTTGGCTTGCATTTTTTGTAATGTGTGTTATTTTTGTCAATCTGAGTCTCAATTCCATGATAATATATATGCGGTCCGAAAACGACCCTAACGTAAGGTTAGTCGTTTTTTTAACTAGGGCTACGGTTAATTCATTCATGTCAAGTTCGTCTTAAGGTTGTCGCACTTTAGTTCTTTAAATCATAAAATTTGATTATCGCCGATACCATGTTTCTTCAGTATTTTTTTTTACTTTTTTGGCTTTTATACATATTGACTAGTAGCGTTATACAAAATTACAAATACAAATTTACCACAGCAAAAACGGAATTCCTAGAATTCCCACACAAAATTACAAAAAAAATTACAAAATACAAGTTTCTTTTTTCAAAGTTAATGTTGTCTTCTTCGAAGCACTTAATTCTCTTTCAACTGCAACACACTTATGACAGCAGTTGATTTGTGGTAATCAAACAAGCTAAAGTCGCAGGGAACTAAATAAGGTGAATTTGATGATGATGTGGAATGGTATTCGTTACGAGTTTTTTTTTAAGAAAATCGCTGCATTCATAGATATGTGAAATGCAAATTTGGAGTGGCTGAGAGCATCATACCTCAATAATTCCGGTGAACCATCTGAGTGGTACAACAGCTTTTTTTGCCATCACCAAACACTAATTCGTAGTATCAAAGACAACAAAATACTTCCACAGCAAATGTTCGATCCTCAGGAACGCAGACTGCGCACTGTGGCAGAAAGACGGAGCGGAAATCTAATTACAGTGGACGTCCAATATAACGAATCTTATGTTGTACCCCCAATTTGTTAAATCGAAAAATTCGTTAAATCGATCGATTTTTTTTTTGTTTTAAACCATCCTTCTTAAAGAAATAAGTCTCTCATATTCAGTTTTTAACCTTCTGCCAGTATGGCAATTTTCCTTTATGGCAATTTCTCTTGATTGATTATTGAAATTTTAATTTTTAAAAGAAAAAAGCCGACCGAACGCAAAACAAATCCTGTGAAAATGATCAGCAATGCATACAAACAGAATTTGAAAATGTTGGTAACTTGAAGTAAATTTGTAAGTTTTTACGTAACAAAAACAAAAACAATTGAGATATCGTTCACTTGACGAAACCAAACATTCATTGTTATTGTAAAGAATGTGAATGCTCAAATAAAAACAATTCGAAGGGTGAAAAACAACATAAATATTCGTTATATCGAATAGCAAATTTCACTTTTGTTCGTAATATAGAACCATCAATGGAAAAAATTTGGCCATACGTTAAATCGAAAATTCGTTAAATGGAAAGTTCGTTATACTGAACGTCCACTGTATTTTTAATACTCCAACTTCTCTCTGGTTTTGCTGGCTGTGTTATATAAAAAGTCAGCTTTGACGAGAGAGGACCAAGGCCGAGGAAGATTTGACGCGGGTCCAATGTATTTGTAATTTCATTATAATTTTTTTTTTACTTAATACAAGGAAGGACTGTTTGAAAAACTAATCTGCATCTGCATGCCCGCTCGATCTCGGGCGATAGCTTGTGAAAAAAGAAAAAATGACATTGTCATAAGTCGTTCCCCTTTTTATTTCCTGCTTAAGGCGTTCGCTGTTCAATGTATCCGCTTTATTTGTAGAACGAATTACTTATGCGAAAAGGCAGCGTAAAACTTTAACTTCTTGGGCAGCTGTGCGCGCTCAAGCGCCCACTCATAGGTGGAGACGAGTGTGGGAATGTGCGTCAGCTGTGGGTAGGCGGGCGCGTAAAATGTGTCTGTGCAGCGCGCAAACAAACACGCAGCAGAAATGTTTTCCCTTTTCGCATTTATTAAGGCAGGTTCTTCTTGTGGATCCGAAAAAGTGCACTTTTTTTATGAATTTTTTTTTAGAAAACGGTTAAAGATACAAAGCTGAAAATTTGTTCTGAATATGAACATACATTTATTTAGAGAATACAATTTTTCAAATTGAATGAATCAAAAAAAGGGGGCCACGGGGCGTCCATCAGTGGCGGCATGTCGGCGAGGAGGTGTCCCGCTACCGGAAGTGATTCCGTCAAAACCCGTCATCCGAAACACAAAAATCGAACACATTCTTAATGTGTACCGTATTATCTATTGAATAAAACAAGATCATGAAAAAAAAACTAAAATTACAAAAGTTATGAGGTTTTGAAAAAAAAATTAAGATTTTCGCATTTTTTTGTTCACTTATTATTTTTTTAAATAAACAATTTTCAATATTTTTGGCTGATCGTGGTTCGTTTATTAGAAAAAACCCTGGTGAATTTGGTGACGATTGGTTCATTCCAGCGCCTTCAATCACTTCCGTAAGGTCCGAAAATTTGGTTCTCAGAAAAACGCGTTTAAAGCTTAAAGCGCGCTCGGCCGGTGCTCGACACTGCGCTATGTAACGGCCTGTAACTTTTGTAATTTTTCAGATTTTGATCTGAAATTTCTGGAGCACATTTTTGAAACATATATCTACACGATAAGGCAAAAAGAAAATTTTTTCCCACAAGGTGAGAACCTGCCTTAATGGAAACACCCACACACACACACACACACGCAATCCCCGCTGCAGGTGCGACGCGCTTGCAGCTGCCGCACGAACAACAACACACGCGACGGTTTACATTTATGAGCGACTGCCGCGCACTGCGAAAACTTCGCGCACCCTTTCCGCAAGTGTGGGTGTGAACATGTGTTTCTCAGCGCGAGCGTGTGGGCGCGTTGTTGTTGGGGATGAGCTGGTTTTGTTGTCCCGAGTCAATAATAAATTTCACATGCTGCACCGAGGTGGCATAAACGCCAAAAATTAAAAACAAAAATAAATAAATATGAAAGCAACACGAACCAACGTGAAATAACAACGCCAGGGGAAAGGGGCAGTGACGGAAGTGCAAAAGTGCAGCGAAACGCGACACGGCCTGCATGCAGTCGTGCAAAAATGCGCCGCTAAGAAATGTAAAAGTACTGCAATAACAACAACAACAACGTATTGTGTCCCCTGGCGGCTTGGTCGACCGGCCGGCCAGCTCGCTGGGCCGCATGTCGCCTTGCCACTTGACACCTATTTGGTTTTTTTGTTTTTTTGTAAGCTTGTGTTGGCCATTACCGCCAACATGTTGCTGCTGCTGCTGACACTTTTCGCCTGTTCCGCCCGTTAGTCGCGCTGTTATCACTGTGGCTGGCCGGTGTTAAGCGCGTGTGAAAATGCACGCCGGCGGAAGTGCGCCCAAAGCCGTCGCCAACAGAGCCGGACAGGCTCCACACGGGCCGCGCGCAAGGCACAAATTGTGTCGTTTGCGTTTGTTGTTTTGCTGCCGCCACTGCCGCGGCGCCGCAGTGTGCCTTCGGCTCTTGCCCGCTGACGGCCGTGCGCACGAGACGGCTTTGCGCCTCACACCGCCGCGCCACTTTAGCTGCCATCCTTCCTATTGCCATAAGTCATCGGCGCTTCCGGCAGCGAATTTTTCTCACTTTGCTTTGTGCAATTTTTTTGTGCTATTATTATTTGCCATTGCTGGCTGCCGCTGTGGTTGTTGTTGTTGCCATCATCGCCCTGCGCAACGTGCGCCGCACTTTGCTGTTATTGTTGCCGCCGTTGTTTTATTTCATTTTGTTTGTTTTCGCCTCCGCAGTTGTGCTGTTTGTTTCTGCATGCATGTTGTTGTTGTATTCGTGGTTGTTGTTTGGCATTGTGTTTAGCAAAATAAACAAATAAATATCGTTTGCCGCCGATAACAAATAAAACTCGAAACAACAAAGCGCAGAGCAGGCAAGCAAAGCAAACGCGAAGCGCAATGCAAATAAATAACGCGACTGCTTTGCCACTTTTACTTCCTCCACCTGGACGCACTCAGGCAGCTGCTTCACTACACTTCACTTCACTCTGCTTTACGCCGCCAAACGCACTTGACGACCTCCGCACCCGCACCCACAGCCGCCGCCACCCCCACACCGACTGCTGCGCCTGCATTAAGTCCACTCGACCTGTGCTCCGGCTGCCGCCGCCCAGCGCGTGACCCCGTTCGCACCTTTCACATTTACTGCTCAGCTGTTTTCACTGCCACTTCGGCCGCCGGCCGACCTTTGTTTATTTCCCGTTCGCTGAAGGCTGCACAGCCGCTTTTCGCGCGGCTGCTCGTTATTTCATTTGCGTCGTCGTCGTGCAGCGTTAGCAAATTTTGTTCACAGCCAACTCAGCCAACACCGTCGCAAGCGTTGCCATAATTTTGCGGCTTGTGTGCGCTGCCACTGTTGACACATCGCTTTTGGGCCGAAACCGAAGTGTGTAAGCACATAAATGTAAAAAAAAGGCCAAACTCATGGAAGAAAATTATTTTTCTTGCCACATCAGCAGCAATTCGCGAACGTCAAAGTCGCACTTGACGCGCGGCGCTCTTTCGCCCGCCAGCCGCACTTTACCGCCGCTGCGCTCTCCTCACCTTTAATGGACACCGCCAGCTACTTTGCCTAATCGGATTCATTAGAAACAGCGCAGCGAGCGCGAACTGCAGCGCAAAAGGAAATAAATCGGCGAAATAACGCATTTACGATTAAATAAAATTGCAGCCGG
This sequence comes from Melieria crassipennis, assembly GCA_963668005.1. Lineage (NCBI taxonomy): Eukaryota > Metazoa > Arthropoda > Insecta > Diptera > Ulidiidae > Melieria > Melieria crassipennis. The sequence goes on from OY764962.1 coordinate 42,996,581, forward strand.
CGAGCGAGCGAAGTTGAAAATGAGCGCAATGAAAATGAGGAAAATCAAATGAAATGAAAATAGTAAAAAATAATGGCAAACTGGCGAGAAAACGAGCAACGCCAAATGAGTTTTAATCAAAACTTTGCAGCAGGCAGCGTCGCTGCTGGCGCGAACGATGCCATTAACTGTCGCTTTGTTGGCTACGTCGCATTTGGCGCGTTCGCTCGCTTTGCCCACTGCCCACCCGCCCGCCGACCAGCAGTGGCAGGTGAAAGTTTTTGAGAAATCATTGAAATGCACATGAAATGATAATGAAAAGTTGCCAACGCAATTATCCCCGATTCTTGTCATTAGCTGTGCCTTTTTTACGCTCGCCGCCGTTTTGCGTTTTGACTGCGCGAACGGTAATGAACTCGCCTTTTGAGGGGAGCGTAATTTGCTTTAATGCGCTTTGCATTCCTTGCGCAAAACTAAAGCACACAAAATCATGGTTGACGGTGAGCGGTTAGCGGTCGGGTGAACGCGTCAGTGGGGGAACAACATTTGGAATTCAACGAACTTTCATGATGCATTCAGTCAAAGCAACATTGTTATTGCATTAAAACATAGCGAGTGTCAAATTAAGAGAAGCTAAAATATTGTTTAAAAATTTGTATTGAAACGTGATGGTTGAAGGATGTCTCAATGTTTGTTTCTATGGCTCAATGCGTCAGTCATAACCGCATCGGAGTCCCAAACATGTTTGTATTGTACTTTAAATTAGTTTAGTCTTTTCTCTTAATTGAAGAATGACATAATGAAGTCTTTATATTATTATTATTATATATTTATTATTATTATTATTATTTATCTTTTAGTCACTCCTTAGCTTTCAACCCACGAAAGTACCAATGTAAGAAAAGGAACAGGTCATGTTATCAAATACTTAAAAACTAAAATAGTCTGGAAAACATCGCTTAGGCCATGAGGCCCACAAAGCTTTACTCCTAAGAGAGTTCCATATTCCAGGACCTGTTAGTGGCTCTTAAGGCTTGATTACACGTAACGAGTAGAGTGGCGAGACGTCAAAATGGTACTAGACCGAGAGAATTGGGATGGCGAGCAAAAGCGACGAGTTGTTCAAACGTATTTTAACACGTGGCGAGTCAGTTCGGTACAATGCACAAAATGAACTAAGCAACTCCCGCAATTAAACTCAACCGAGCGAAAAGTGGTGTGTGCCGCATTCCGCATGTTAACGGTAAAGTAGTACTCGGCCTAGTAAACAAAATGTGATTCTAGTGACTCTCTCGCCACTCTACTCGGTCACTGACTCAATCAACAACTCGCCTTACTGTTTAGACGAAACGAGTACTCGTTCGAGTTGCTGTCTCGTCACTCTACTCGTTACGTGTAATCAAGCCTTTACAAGTATGAATCGTATACGGTTTGTTGACGTCCTCTTCTCAGCTCAGGATATACTGTTCCACTAGTCGCTGGCGTTTTTTTTTCTTCCGTTGGTCATTTGCAGAAATGTTGCCCTCCACTCTACTTGCACTATTCATCTCTGCAACTTCAGACGAAGTCGTTGTGCAGCAGTCCAAATATGTTAAGATTTGATTTTAATTTGGAACTATTCATTCATGATTCCAACCACCATTTTTAAAAGGGTTTGTTTAGTAGAATCAATTCAATAAATTGTACCCAATCTACGTTAAACAAATCGTTTATTGATCATATTGCAATCTAGAAGCACCAATTGTATGAAAGGTCCTTACAGTGGAGAATTTCGTACGATGTAGCGTCGTTGTAAAGCTGCGATTCAAAGCGAAAGCGGGCTGCAGGATGCGACAGCGTCTCAGGCCAACTCAGTACTTGAGAAATTTTGCTGCAACTTTTCGGTAAACAGCTGCCTGCACGCAAACCCCAGCAAAATCCAAGCACAAGCTGACTCGGAATTAACATCTGACGCCGTTACGTGCCTGTCGAGTGACTGCCAAATATTGTGAGCTTTTAAATTTCCATCAAGGATAAATGCCACAACAATGGCACGTCCTACGAGCAGAAAGCCAAACTTCAATGCCATTCAACTGTCGAACATTTTGGCTCATGTCAATCGATAGCCTCAATTGTTGTTGAAGACAAGTTGTTGTGTTGCAAAGCTTCCACCCGGGCAACGTTTGCCCAGCAATCATCGATATGAGTTTTGCTGATAGCACACACGGCCAGCACTGGAAGTAATGCCATAAGTCCGGGAAGCACACCCGCCTGCATGCAGTGCTACAACAACAACAACAATAAGAACAGACATGCCAACGATTTTCCAAATAACAAAAACAATTGCAAAGTTGGAGGAGCCGCAGCGTGTACCTTTTCATTTCAATCAACTTTACTTTCACCCAACCACCGCGCAACACCAACACGCACCTTCCACCTGCGCCACAGCTAACAGTGCACAACAACAGCTGCAGCTGTAGTCGGCGATGTGAACACGGGGGCCAGACACACTCGCACACACACACAAAACATGAATATCAATGACAACAACAAGTGGCAACAATATTCGCTGCAACGGAAAGCATCGGCATCCGCGCAGCATTAAAGTCTCGCAGTGGGGGGAAAGGGAAATTGTCGATAAAACTCGAGCAAATTAATTTGCATTTTGTTGTATAGTATTTGCTTTCGCGATGTTCGTTGTTATTTTGGAATTTTTTGCTGCTGTTGGCATTATTTGCGCCAACGTTATAGTGCAGTGATGTTTGCCTGCGCTCAAAACACACACACACAAACACACACACACACGCACGCATACACGCGGCACAGAGTCACTGAAATGGGAGGACCAGAGCGACGTAACGCAGAGTGCAGTGTGCGCCGGCGGCAAAGTCATTTACAGCACAGCGAAACAAAATCAAATGCGACAAATGACAAACGGCAAACAACACTAAATGAGAAAATGCAGCAAAATCGACAGAGACGAAATAAACAACAGCGAAGTGCAAATATTTTATGTGCATTGCTTGGCGAGTGAGAGTTGTAGAGCCGGGAAGAACCGATTGCGAAATGATAGGCAGCGAAGCGCAGGAAGCGCTACAGTGGCAGTTCGCAGTGTTGCTGCTCAACTCAGCGAAATGATCCAATTTAAACGCAAAGACGTCTTTTGCTGGCACAATACTTGCAGATAATAAAAGTTTACATTACAGCAATTTGGAATTCTCTGAGTCTGATAAAAACAATGTTGACCACAATTGTGTGGTTCTAGTTGTCTTCTGTACCAAAATGCAAAAGATCGCTTCTCGACGGACCTAAACATCTAAATCGGTAGATTTTCGAGAGCACTGTGAAGAATTACATCATCATAGGTGAATCTGAAAGGTTGCGTAATTTGACGAAGCGTTAGAACTACTCAAGCGACAAGGATGACCCTCAATGTAAACCGCTTGAAAAATCAAATGCTAGCGAACCATGCAGAGTGATGTCCAGCACAGGATGGGAGAAAGCTAGAGTGACTTCTTCAGTAGCTGTAGAAAGAAAGAGGACTTGCCTAAGCACTTACACTACACTGACCAAAAGACTTCAGTTCTATGGGGGAAATATGTCAGCATATGCCCGCCAAATCGAAGAATTCATCAGCACCAGTTCTGTGTATTAAACTGGTTACAATTGGTTTACGGGAGTCAGATGTAAGTGGAGCTGGGGTTGCAGCTGGGATTGCGACGAACTTGGGGTCTGTTGCCTCTAACCGACTGCATCAATGCATTAACTAGTCTTGATACCTGCACGCAAACGACAAACGAACGTAATTGGACGTTATGTTTAAAAAGCGCTGAAAAAATAAAATAAATTAAAATAAAATAAAATAAAATAAAATAAAATAAAATAAAATAAAATAAAATAAAATAAAATAAATAAAATAAAATAAATAAAAATAAACTAAATTAAAATAAATTAAAATAAAATAAAATAAATTAAAATAAATTAAAATAAATTAAATTAAAATAAAATAAAATAAAATAAAATAAAATAAAATAAAATAAAATAAAATAAAATAAAATAAAATAAATTAAAATAAAATAAAATACAATAAAATAAAGTAAAATAAAATAAAATTAAATTAAATAAAATAAAATCAAATAAAATAAAATAAAGTAAAAAAAAAAATAAAATAAAATAAAATAAAATAAAATAAAATAAAATAAAATAAATAAAATAAAATAAAATAAATAAAATAAAATAAAATAAAAAAAATAAAATAAAATTCAATTCAATTCAATTCAATTCAATTCAATTCAGTTCAATTCAATTAAATAAAATAAAATAAATAAAGTCAGATTTTCATCCGCAAATTTTGTTTACCTTCCAAACTAATTTCGCTAAACTGATTTCCACAAGATATGAAATAACCACATGTCACTTCACCTAAAAATTTCACTACCATTCATTATCATTCACTAAAGACTTTGCTTTTACGATGAGAAAAATCTACTTCTTGGTACGTTTGAGGTACGTTGGAGGCGTCATCGAGCTGAATATTTAATAATAACGAAAACATCTAAAATTTTTTAATAACTAAAATGAGTTTTTGTTCTACTGAACCTTTTAGCTCCCATTTATGTTCCAATTAACTGTAACAAAAACTGCTCAAAAACATGACAGTGAAAATTCAGAAAATCCAACATTTGCCAAAGGAAATAACATTATAAATACAACAACGACTCATCATACTCGAAAATGTCGATGTAGTGCAAAAGTATGCGAGTCAAAGTGCCAGTCAAAGCGTCATCGCTAGTGTCCGACCGAACATTCGGTTTCGGCCCAAATAAGTGGTTTCGGTTTCAGTTTCGGCCAAAAAATGGCCGAAAAGCCGAAACTGAAACTTTCTATCGGGTGTTTTTTTTAGAGGTATAGAACTTCGAATTGAAATAAAACACAAGAAAATCGTTTTAATGTCCATCAATTTGGCTTTGTTTGAAGGATATTTTTATGCCATTAATGTTTAAATATGATGTGGGCATGTGGCCGCCGAGGCTGGCTCGAATAAAGCCAATTCTACAGGTCCAATTTTCAACCACTTTTTCGAGCATTTGGGGCCGTATGTCGGCAATAACGCCACGAATGTTCACTTCCAAGTCCCCTAACGTTTCTGGTTTGTTGGCGTAGACGAGCGACTTCACATATCCCCAAAGAAAATAATCCAATGGTGTCAAATCACACGATCTTGGTGGCCAATTGACAGGTCCATTCCGCGAAACTATACGCTCATCGAATGTTTCCTTCAATAAATCGATTGTGATGTGCGCTGTGTGGCATGTAGCGCCGTCTTGTTGGAACCACAACTCATCCACATTCATGCCATCCAATTCGGGAACAAAATAGTCGGTTATCATGGCTCTATACCGGTCTCCATTAACGGTAACTGACTCCTCTTCTGACTGGGTCCTCTTCAACATTTTGCTCTACAGCGGCAATTGTTTCTTCGGTGCGCACTGTTCGACGTCTCTGCGGATGCGTATTATCACATAGAGTAAACGTAGTGCGAAAACGACCCATGGTTAACCGAATTAATTGCTCTGATGGACGATTATGTCGACCATCAAATGGACGGAGCTTGCGGTAAACTTCGCGAACTGAACCATTATTTTCGAAATAAATTTGCACGATTTGCAAGCGTTGTTCTTTTGTCAACCTGTTCATGATGAAATGGCAAACCAAACTGAACATAAATGACATTAGAGTTGCCAGATTTGACCACAAAATGCCAGTTTTATCTCTATTCGAAAAACAAACCTCTAAAAAAACACCCTATAGAAAATTTTTTTACATTTTATTGGAGTAATTTGGATGCCACCAAATTAAATAAACGTTTTTTTAGCATATAATATTAAATTATTTAATTTTGAATATTATCGAGTAAGGTACGAAAGGGTGATTTCTTCTTGTTTACGTTTTTAAAAAATGAATAAATTGTTTTTATTAATAAGTATTTATTTATTTATGTTATGTTTGTTTGTTTACTTAATGTAAAATTCGTTTGTTGAAAAAAATGCTTGATATAGTGATTTTTATTTCAACTAGAAAGTTTCGGTTTCGGCCGAATATTAAAAAAAAAACCGAAACTCGGTTTCGGTGTCGGCTCAAAAAAGTCATCTAGTCACTACTGAAAGCGGCAAAAGTTCGCGCAGACGCTTGCTGACATGTGTCAGTTACAATAAAAATTATGATGAAAATTGCAATAAAAACAACAAAAACGAACACGCCAACAACACTGCTTGAGACCTAAACGAAACGACGGCAGCACGACTGATGACGAAGAGCCTGACAACTGCTCCATCTCCAGTTCGGGCACTGCGCAATGCGTGGCGTATGAGCAACAATTAATATTGCTCATACGCTTCGGTTGCACGGCGCTTTGTCAGGGCTGTGCTTTTGCTGTTTTTTGTGCGCACCTGCGGTGTTCGCTTTATTGTGATCATTGTTGCTCTGGTGGTGGTGGTGGGGGTTGCGGCTGTGGATTCTGCTGACACTGCCATCAATGTTGTTGGGGCAATATTGGCTGTTGTTGTGACTATGCTGGTGTGCTGAATACGCAAATGCAGTTATGTTATTCGTTGTTGCTTTTGCACATTGCGGCTTTGTGCTGCATTTCCAGTCCATTTCAATTGTGCTGTGCCGCCAGTCTGTGGCCTAGCCGCCCCCCTCAACCGTCCGCAGTGATCGTCATTATTGCAATCAAGCCATTTTCTTTATGCCGCCTTTTCATTTTTGGCTTTGTTGTTGTTCTGGTGGTTTGTTTTTATTGCAATTTTGTAGGTTCAATATTTTGAGCATTCGACAGTTTGTTGGCATTTTCACAGCAATCGGATTAAAATTGCACGAATCGATGCGAAATTGTGCTACCGTTGCACTGACCATACCCCCTCCCCCACCCCATCCCTATCCCGCCCACCTCGCATCGATTGAATTATTCACATTTGTAGCTCGAGTCGGCACGAACAGTCGACGTGCCAGCAGAGGAAGCGAGATGTGTGGGCGAGGCGCACTTAGAGCTGTTTTTGAAAGCAGCCGCGGCGGAGGTGGGAACGGCGAACGCTGTGGCGAACGCGTAGACACGTTGCCAGTGAATTTATGCACACAGCCGAGCGCAATAATTTCCACTTTCAACGGTCACCGTGGGTGTACGCGCCACCACTGTACCGGCACACACACACACACACACGCGTGCGAATGTATGTGTGTGCTCGTGTGTCTATTGGCGGCGCTGGTTAGCGTTGATTGAAGCCGAGCAGCAGCTGCACCGGCTGCCGCTGCTGCTGAAAGTGATGAATTTTAACCTCATCGCCAGCCACCAATGCCAGTGATGCCAGCGCACCGAAAAATGCACCAACGCAAATGACCTTAATTTGTTGCGGCGCACAAACACGTGGAACTTTTTGGTGCGCGTTTGCATCTGTGTGTGTTTGTGTGTGAAAAAGACTTGCACGCGCGCAGCAGCATGCAACAATATACTCCAACCAGACCGCACGCGCACCTACACACGCACACACCTGTACATGCAAGTATGCGTCGCTGTTGGCTCACCGCGCAAAATGCGCGCATATTGATGAGTTTCCTTTCTGGCGTTTTGCCTTTGCCATTCTCGTTCATTTTGCTGCACTTTTGGGCCATTTGTGAATACTGTAGCATGATTGCTTTTGTCACTGTCACCTTTTCGTTGTTCTTTTGGTAATTGCTGGCGACATTTTGTGCAGTCAATCAACCTAGTCGGCTCTCAAAAGTCTTCGCGGCTGTTCTAAGACAACGTGACCTTCGAAAATAATGAAACCTTTACAATGGTTTTGGCCGTGGAAAAAAAAGATAATCGACTCGAGCCTTCTTTGTGGTCCCAGTCAATGCGTCGCGCACTTGAATGACAGCAAATGAAGCAACTTTGAGTACACTTTAATGTATAACTGGAACAAAATAAAAACATAAATTAAATTAAAACGGAAAAAGACACATTCAAAGATTTTCGACACAAAACTAAAAAATTCGTAACTAACCCTTTCGCTATTTTGTTGCCATATGGCAACATGCTACTTTGTGGATGTCTGCATCCTCTATGGTTGCAAGAATACATTTTTTGTTGGTCCTTAGAATAGTTTGAAGTTTTAGGAAAAATACGAAATTAATAAACTGAATATTTAAGTTTAAAGAAAAGTATACACGTTTTTTTAATGGTATATCTTGACATAGTAACGGAAGAAGAAGCAGAAAAATTTAGAGAACTTTTTAGTTTGACGTTTTGTTTCAATTTAGAGACTTTTTTATTAATTTTGGCTGAAGTAAATGAAGAATTATTCAAATTTTCGTTATGCGTAAAAAGTTTTATTTTTAAGTAATTATTACAGCCACAACGATGTGGCTGCTCTCATAGGAAAACACTCTAAAATACAGGGTCCGAGTATAAAAATTTAAAAGTTCTTATAGAATGTTGCTAATATAACCACATAGAAGCCTAAAACGTAAAATTTAAAATTTTAACTTTGCCCAGTAAAAACCAGTACCGAAAGGGTTAACAATGGCACCTATAGTTAAAAAAAAAACCCAACATTTTAAACGTTGGGCCAGAAAAAAAGAAATTCTAAACAAAAAAAGTCGAGAAAAGTCACTTCGTCAACTGTCAGTGGAGTTTAATATGGCGTTCAAACTGACGACTTAAACGTGTTTAATGTGCTTAAACAAGTTAAATGAACAAACCCAGTTCGAAAACCTGTTTATTCACATGCAATTGTTGTTGGAAATAAAACGTGTTAAACCATTTAACATGTTTTGAAACGAGTTTAACGCAGGGTTGCATCCGAAAGCTTTCTATGAAAAAGCTTTTTTGTCAACTGAACACAGCGCACACACTAAACACACACCAGAAAAAACATCCCTACAAATTCAGCTGTCATTTCATCAAAACAAACCAAACATAAATTGAAAATTTGTAAATTTTGAAATGAATAAAAATAATCGTTTTTCTCGCACTGCTTTCATTCCATTCATCGCCTTTGTATGGCGTCTAAATACAAGGCGTCTAATATTTGGACGAAGTTGAGTATGTTGCCGTGGTTTGTGAAATATGCGCCAATATTTCGCTCAAATCATGCTCTCAGCACATCAGTTCACAAAAATATTTATTTGTTGTTTGTAAACAAACGGCTGTCAAATTGAACTTCATTGGGCAGTCTGGACGGTTGTGTTCAACAAAAAGCTCTTTTCACTTAAACTGGTTTAAATGAGTCAGTTTTAATGTAGGCAATTCTACAATTTCTACAAACATGAAACAAAATTTTGCCAAACAAAAATGACTAATTTCTTTCAAAACCCTTAAAAATGTTTATAAAATATTAAAAATGAAATGCTTAAGCAAAAATAACACAGGGCAACAAATTTCGACTTTTGGTCGGCTTTTCTGGGTTTGACATCAGTTCTAGGGTAATTAGGGACCGCTGATTTCGAATCCGCAAACCGTTTTGAAAACTTAGTTTCCGTTTTCGCAAAAAATGGGCGTGTCACTTTTTCGGATTTTCCCTGACTTTTTTCACGTTTGGGATTGTAATTTCTAGACCAATAAACCGGTTGACATCATTTTCACCTCGTTACATTACCAACACCGCACGGTTTCATTTCCGATGCAATTTATTTTTATAGGTTTTAAAATTCCGCGGCAATTGGACCTCAAAGTCGGAAAATATGGAATTTCAAGGCGTTTTCTTTGATGTTAAAAAACAAAAACATTTTTCGTAAATCAATTATCGAGTTATGTATAACAAGAAAGCGGAAACATGAAATTATACAACACAGCCAAATTTTTTGGCGTGAGTCCCATTCTCATCGAAATAATAGCAAAAATGTACCAAAGTCATTTTGAACAGATTTCCGTTTTTTTCCTTTAAAAAGTGAGAGCCTCAAAATATGCAAAGTTTCTAATTTTGTTTTGTTTGAAGCAATTCAAAATTTTGTTGTTTTTCGCTTGTATTCCAGACAGTGAATGGAATATATAAAAGAGCATATTTTGAGGCCCTTAATTTTTTAAGGAAGTAGTATCAAAAATTATGAAAATGACTATGGTACATTTTTGCTATTATTTCGATGAGAATGGGACTCACGCCAAAAAATTTGGCTGTGTTGTGTAATTTCATGTTTCCGCTTTCTTGTTATACATAACTCGATAATTGATTTACGAAAAATGTTTTTGTTTTTTAACATCAAAGAAAACGCCTTGAAATTCCATATTTTCCGACTTTGAGGTCCAATTGCCGCGGAATTTTAAAACCTATAAAAATAAATTGCATCGGAAATGAAACCGCGAGGTGTTGTAAATGCCACAAAGTGAAAATCATGTCAACCGGTTTATTGGTTTTGAAATTACAATCCCAAACGTGAAAAAGTCAGGGAAAATCCGAAAAAGTGACACGCCCATTTTTTGCGAAAACGGAAACTAAGTTTTCAAAACGGTTTGCGGATTCGAAATCAGCGGTCCCTAATTACCCTAGAACTGATGTCAGAACCAGAAAAGCCATTTTGCTGTTGATCAGTGTAATTATATTCCAATAAAAAAATAATAAGTTCCATTGGAGTTCCGTAGTATTTTTATCGATTTTTTTGTAATCTTGGTAATCCGAACATTTCGATATTTCGGACAGTGTTTGGTTTTTAATTGTCCGGATTATCGAGATTATACTGTACCTCGTTTTTTGTAAAAGAAAAGGAATATCAAGGTTTTGAAAGATAGTTTAAAAACTAATATATTTTAATTGAAATGTAGGCACATATTTTAAATTCATACTCGTATTATAACTTCGTTCGAAAAATTCGTTTCGGTTTTCGACGTAAGGTGCTATCAGTTGTGTCTTTTTTTGTGGTAGTTGCATCGCTTTAACGTGTTTTTCGCGATGAATATGCTGCTGCACGTAGTACTTCTTTTCGTGATTAATTTTTGTTCCGCAAATAGTGCACAATAAAAATTTCCCATCTGTAGAAAGGATTTCAGCACCTCTCTCAGCACCAACAAACTCTGCTATCAGCGCGGAACAATTTTTTGGCTAACCGAACTTTTTGATTTTGGCATGTTTTTTTCGTTCTTTAAATTTTCCACTGCACAACAAAAAATAACGGCTTAGGAATGATCAAATCAATGTACAAACATCGATAAGTTAACGAAATTGCAATGTTGCCACTTACTTTTTTTTTAGTTTAAAGGTATTTTTGCGAAACAAAAGGGTGAAAATATTAAAAACGAAAGAAAAATAAAAAGGCGCTCGACAAATCTTGAAGAAGGCATTTTGTGGCATTTATAGGTAAAGTAGGCACTAAAAAATGCATTTATGGGTGAAAAAGGCAAACTGATTTTTTAAGGCAAAAAAAGGCAAAATAAAAGTGGTATATTTCTAATCAGGAGGACCTAAATCGTGCTTATTTTTAATCAGAAATGCTCTATTTAGCAGCAAACAAAACTTTCTTTCTCCGAAACCATCTCTCTGAACTAAGTATTTACTTCTTGTTGAACTAACAAAATTTTTTACATTGAAAAGGATATCTAACGTGCATTGGATTCATTGAAAGCTAACTACATACCTACGCATATAACTGGCATACTTAACTGAGGATTAACAATTTATTTCCGCTCTCTAACGACCAGTTGGAAGCCCTTTCAGCAACTAATCTCATTAAACCTTGAAACATAACTATTACTTACTTTCACACTCCTCTGATCCGAGTTTCAAATCAATTTAACCCGCTCAAAGCTCTCTTAATTGTGCGTTACCGACTTGTGTTGTAAATTGCACTCTGAAGCTTTGCTCTGAATTCAAAGCCTTTAACAGCAGCATTACAACAAATCAGCCAACTGTAAAGCTCGACCGTTGCATACGGCACGTCATTAAATGTCAAAGAACTGCACAACTGCTCCCCTGTGATCTGGTCACCCAACAAACTGTAAGCTGCAAACCCCAAATCTGCGTCATTTAACCGCAAATCTTTGAAATTTCCAATTTCGCTGACCCACAGCAGCGGGCGCTGGGGCCACTGTGCGGTTCCAGCGACGGCCACCAAACTTTACTCATATGAAAATTTCCAACATGAAATGCCACGAAACTTTTTCAACTTGGTTCAACTTACCGGCGCTTAGATTGGCGAACGGGCTGTGAGCATGTGTGAGTGCGGCTATGAGTGTGTCTTCGCTATGCGAAAAGCGGCGGCAAGTGTGTAATTCGCATTATTACTCGCGGGACGCACGTATGACAAGTCGCATATTGATGGAGCCACCGCAACCGCAGCAGCTCAGCCAGCGTGCGCGACGCTCACTGTGCGCTGCAGTGCCGCTTTAAGCGCGCGAACGCAATGCCAAACTTTGTAATTCTTGGCAGCTTTAGCCGGCGCCGCACCCCACAGTCAGCTACCGTGGCTCACTGCTTGCGACGCTATGCCACCAAAAACAAACAGAAAATCAAAAATCGCTGCGCAGCAGTTGCAGTTTCCAGCAGCAAACCGCACTGTCGAACTTGCGGCAAACTTGCAAAAAACAAATTCGCAAAACAAAAACGTCAAGTCGGGCAAGTCGCAGCAAGTCGCAATTGCATTGCCCGAGTTCCGTAGCGAAGGAAACAATCTTCGCCGTAGACCTGCCACAACAATCACCGACCATGGCCAACCAACAACAACAAATATCTACGTTAAAAACTGCAACAGCAACCTCGCACGTATCCGCATCCGCCAGTGCACTGAGCGACGGCGACCAGAATCAGCAGCAGCAATGTTGTTGCTGTTTTTGCTGTTGCTGTTACTGTCGTTGCGACTGTTGTTGTAAAGTCGAATTGATTTTTGCTGGAAAATTGCATTTCTTGCAAATTGAGCGACTGGACAAAATTAAATTTTCGCAACGCTTCAGGCACTCGAACCAGACAGGCGGCCACCGCACGGCCACCAACCAACACGTATGTAATTATCACATTTCATGAGTCGACGCCGACACCAACACCACCGACCTTGTAGCCATGAGCATTGCTACCAATGACCATAAATATCCCATTTATTGGCAACTTGAGGTTACGCTGCAGTTTTCCAACATTGTTGCTTTGGTTTGCATTCAGTGCACAGTCAGAGCCGCCGACAATGTTTCAATGCTGGCCTAAAGCCATAAATGTGTAAATTTGTCTAAGCTCAAGTCTAAAGCTAAAGTTAAAGTTAAAGTTAAAGTTAAAGTTAAAGTTAAAGTTAAAGTTAAAGTTAAAGTTAAAGTTAAAGTTAAAGTTAAAGTTAAAGTTAAAGTTAAAGTTAAAGTTAAAGTTAAAGTTAAAGTTAAAGTTAAAGTTAAAGTTAAAGTTAAAGTTAAAGTTAAAGTTAAAGTTAAAGTTAAAGTTAAAGTTAAAGTTAAAGTTAAAGTTAAAGTTAAAGTTAAAGTTAAAGTTAAAGTTAAAGTTAAAGTTAAAGTTAAAGTTAAAGTTAAAGTTAAAGTTAAAGTTAAAGTTAAAGTTAAAGTTAAAGTTAAAGTTAAAGTTAAAGTTAAAGTTAAAGTTAAAGTTAAAGTTAAAGTTAAAGTTAAAGTTAAAGTTAAAGTTAAAGTTAAAGTTAAAGTTAAAGTTAAAGTTAAAGTTAAAGTTAAAGTTAAAGTTAAAGTTAAAGTTAAAGTTAAAGTTAAAGTTAAAGTTAAAGTTAAAGTTAAAGTTAAAGTTAAAGTTAAAGTTAAAGTTAAAGTTAAAGTTAAAGTTAAAGTTAAAGTTAAAGTTAAAGTTAAAGTTAAAGTTAAAGTTAAAGTTAAAGTTAAAGTTAAAGTTAAAGTTAAAGTTAAAGTTAAAGTTAAAGTTAAAGTTAAAGTTAAAGTTAAAGTTAAAGTTAAAGTTAAAGTTAAAGTTAAAGTTAAAGTTAAAGTTAAAGTTAAAGTTAAAGTTAAAGTTAAAGTTAAAGTTAAAGTTAAAGTTAAAGTTAAAGTTAAAGTTAAAGTTAAAGTTAAAGTTAAAGTTAAAGTTAAAGTTAAAGTTAAAGTTAAAGTTAAAGTTAAAGTTAAAGTTAAAGTTAAAGTTAAAGTTAAAGTTAAAGTTAAAGTTAAAGTTAAAGTTAAAGTTAAAGTTAAAGTTAAAGTTAAAGTTAAAGTTAAAGTTAAAGTTAAAGTTAAAGTTAAAGTTAAAGTTAAAGTTAAAGTTAAAGTTAAAGTTAAAGTTAAAGTTAAAGTTAAAGTTAAAGTTAAAGTTAAAGTTAAAGTTAAAGTTAAAGTTAAAGTTAAAGTTAAAGTTAAAGTTAAAGTTAAAGTTAAAGTTAAAGTTAAAGTTAAAGTTAAAGTTAAAGTTAAAGTTAAAGTTAAAGTTAAAGTTAAAGTTAAAGTTAAAGTTAAAGTTAAAGTTAAAGTTAAAGTTAAAGTTAAAGTTAAAGTTAAAGTTAAAGTTAAAGTTAAAGTTAAAGTTAAAGTTAAAGTTAAAGTTAAAGTTAAAGTTAAAGTTAAAGTTAAAGTTAAAGTTAAAGTTAAAGTTAAAGTTAAAGTTAAAGTTAAAGTTAAAGTTAAAGTTAAAGTTAAAGTTAAAGTTAAAGTTAAAGTTAAAGTTAAAGTTAAAGTTAAAGTTAAAGTTAAAGTTAAAGTTAAAGTTAAAGTTAAAGTTAAAGTTAAAGTTAAAGTTAAAGTTAAAGTTAAAGTTAAAGTTAAAGTTAAAGTTAAAGTTAAAGTTAAAGTTAAAGTTAAAGTTAAAGTTAAAGTTAAAGTTAAAGTTAAAGTTAAAGTTAAAGTTAAAGTTAAAGTTAAAGTTAAAGTTAAAGTTAAAGTTAAAGTTAAAGTTAAAGTTAAAGTTAAAGTTAAAGTTAAAGTTAAAGTTAAAGTTAAAGTTAAAGTTAAAGTTAAAGTTAAAGTTAAAGTTAAAGTTAAAGTTAAAGTTAAAGTTAAAGTTAAAGTTAAAGTTAAAGTTAAAGTTAAAGTTAAAGTTAAAGTTAAAGTTAAAGTTAAAGTTAAAGTTAAAGTTAAAGTTAAAGTTAAAGTTAAAGTTAAAGTTAAAGTTAAAGTTAAAGTTAAAGTTAAAGTTAAAGTTAAAGTTAAAGTTAAAGTTAAAGTTAAAGTTAAAGTTAAAGTTAAAGTTAAAGTTAAAGTTAAAGTTAAAGTTAAAGTTAAAGTTAAAGTTAAAGTTAAAGTTAAAGTTAAAGTTAAAGTTAAAGTTAAAGTTAAAGTTAAAGTTAAAGTTAAAGTTAAAGTTAAAGTTAAAGTTAAAGTTAAAGTTAAAGTTAAAGTTAAAGTTAAAGTTAAAGTTAAAGTTAAAGTTAAAGTTAAAGTTAAAGTTAAAGTTAAAGTTAAAGTTAAAGTTAAAGTTAAAGTTAAAGTTAAAGTTAAAGTTAAAGTTAAAGTTAAAGTTAAAGTTAAAGTTAAAGTTAAAGTTAAAGTTAAAGTTAAAGTTAAAGTTAAAGTTAAAGTTAAAGTTAAAGTTAAAGTTAAAGTTAAAGTTAAAGTTAAAGTTAAAGTTAAAGTTAAAGTTAAAGTTAAAGTTAAAGTTAAAGTTAAAGTTAAAGTTAAAGTTAAAGTTAAAGTTAAAGTTAAAGTTAAAGTTAAAGTTAAAGTTAAAGTTAAAGTTAAAGTTAAAGTTAAAGTTAAAGTTAAAGTTAAAGTTAAAGTTAAAGTTAAAGTTAAAGTTAAAGTTAAAGTTAAAGTTAAAGTTAAAGTTAAAGTTAAAGTTAAAGTTAAAGTTAAAGTTAAAGTTAAAGTTAAAGTTAAAGTTAAAGTTAAAGTTAAAGTTAAAGTTAAAGTTAAAGTTAAAGTTAAAGTTAAAGTTAAAGTTAAAGTTAAAGTTAAAGTTAAAGTTAAAGTTAAAGTTAAAGTTAAAGTTAAAGTTAAAGTTAAAGTTAAAGTTAAAGTTAAAGTTAAAGTTAAAGTTAAAGTTAAAGTTAAAGTTAAAGTTAAAGTTAAAGTTAAAGTTAAAGTTAAAGTTAAAGTTAAAGTTAAAGTTAAAGTTAAAGTTAAAGTTAAAGTTAAAGTTAAAGTTAAAGTTAAAGTTAAAGTTAAAGTTAAAGTTAAAGTTAAAGTTAAAGTTAAAGTTAAAGTTAAAGTTAAAGTTAAAGTTAAAGTTAAAATTAAAATTAAAATTAAAATTAAAATTAAAATTAAAATTAAAATTAAAATTAAAATTAAAATTAAAATTAAAGTTATAGTTATAGTTAAAGTTAAAGTTAAAGTTAAAGTTAAAGTTAAAGTAATTTTCAAACTGAAATCAAGCCGGTACCTGCCTGGGTTGCGCGTTTAGTTATTTGGACGCACTGGGGCTTGAACAGCCACTTAGCAACTAAGCCAACTAAATTTAATGCAGCAACCTGGGTACACTTTTATTTAACTCAAATCCTACTGAATCCAAAAAACCCCGCTCAAGCTAACAGCAAAGCCGCTCCAGCCGACGCTCTCTGCGGGTTCAGTGTAAACGTTATTTCATGCATTTAAACTTATCTTCACAATTCCTTTAATAAAACTAAAAATCAATTTCCCAATGCACAGCTTAACACGTCTGACTCCCCACTCAGCGGTGGCGCGTTTTTGTTGCAACATAGGCAACTCTGGTGCGACAAGCCGAACAGCGTTGTGCAACGCTCTCGAACGCTGCATTCAATTTTCCGCAAAAACGTCTTTGCACGCTCATCCGTAACGCTGGCAGCGCACTTGAATTTCATTAGCAGCAAATCATAAAGAAAATGCTCCACACACACACACACACACGCGCGCGCACAGGGGCCAAAGTGGAAACGCTTAGTTTGGCAACACTGCAGCGCCAACCGCTGAAATTAGAAAGCAATCTTGGGCACTGCTAGCAATATTTTCGAGGCGAACACAACTTTTATCACGGCGACTAAGATGCGCCGAGCTTTGATTGTGCGCCCCACACGCTGGCAGCCAAATCACTTCGACGGCTCAGAGTGCGGCGCCCAATGTGAACCTTTTGTCAGACGTTGTGTCTGTGTGTGAGTGAGTGTGTCGGTATTTTAATGCGAAATGAAATTGAATTGCGGCTGTGCGAACTTATCTGGTCTTAAACACACGACTACACACGGCGCGCGTCTGCTACGGGCGCGGCGGCGTCGTCGGCGCTGATTTCGCGATAGCTGTCGCTGCTCGCATTAGTTGGAATGCAGCGCACAAGTGGGCGTGCGCGCGCGTGTGATTGCAAGTGATTTTACGATTACACTATCTACCGAATTTTCTGCTTTCATTTCCTGCGCCCGCCGCTGCATTTCCGCCGCGCCAAATTGATTTTTCTGCTACGGCTGCTGCTCGCTGTCAATGGAGTGCAGCGCGCGCGGCTGGCGGGCGACACTAACGTGTCAGACAACACGGCTGCCAACGAGTTGCCGAACTGCAAAACGGCTTTCAGTTAGTTTTCGGTGGTGTTTTTTGTCGCTGAAATGTCTGCCGCCTGCTGTGCGCTGCGCTCGCAAATCGTGTTACTCATACGCACCGCATGCCGCACCCGGCTGGCGGGGTGCAGTGGCACCGTTTGAGTGGATTTTGTGGCAGCACATGATGGCGGTGGGTGCTTAGCAGCTGCCAACTGCCGAAGAGACAATATCATTAGGCAATGCAGCGACACACACGCACACACACGCACATACAAGATGCGATAGATGTCAGTGGCTGTTCGCATTGGTAGTTCTTCCGCCGCTGCAAAGGCGTTGGAGCGGCGCTGCAATTTTGCGCTTGTACGCCCTCGCAACTCGAATATCGCTTTTTGCTGTACTAATAGCATTGAGATTATGTGTTGTGCGAATCTCTGCTGACATGTGTGTGGACATATTTTTTAGCGAGCGAAACTGCAGGTCATTTACCGATACTGTGTGATCTGAATTTGCATGGCTGGATGAAAACTTCAAGCTGACTGGGTATAAATGACGCAAATACATAGCATTCAACATTTGCTGCTCGTATGTATGTCGGTAATTGTGCGTATTATGAAATTAAATGTGAAATGTTTAAACTAATTTCTGATAGTTTTCCCATCTAGTGGTTGTATTTCTTGGCAATATTATGAAATAATGAATACAAGATTTAGGTTTATTCAAGCTTATTATCAGGGAAAGGATTTAGGTTTATTTAGGTTTATTATTATTTAATAGTCAAATAGAAACAGATTCATACTGACTAGCAATTACAATTAGGTTAACAAAACACTTAAAATTAAATTAAATCAAAATTAAATATAATAAATTAAAGAAAAAAAAAAAACAAAGTAAAAAAGTACTAAGGTGCCAGAAGATTCACCTCATCGAGCTGCCTTTTGAAGCATGATCTAGTAAGAGACAGATCCAAGAGAATTGACTTGGCTAACTTATTGAAATCACACATCGCCCGTGTTATAGGTGCTGCAAGGAGGTAATTAGTTTTTACAGTTTTTACATAAAAAGGCGGAGAGAAACGCAGTGATTTACAGGACACATTGAACTTAATTTTCTCTAGAAGACAGGGGCAATCAATGACATTGGAGACGAGATCAAAGACGAACATCACAGATTGGACGAATCTTCTAACATCAAGAGACTGCAAATTAATCAACATTAGACGAGCACTATAAGAAGGAAAAGGTTCAGAGAAATGGAGAGGCTGTAGGGCAGAACGGAGAAACCTACGCTGAATTCTTTCAAGACGGGAAGAGTGTAAAGTGTAAAGTGGGTTCCAGATTATAGAGGCATACTCAAGTTTAGACCGGACGAGAGACGTAAACAGAAGCTTGCGCGTGTAAGGGTCTTTGAATTCTTGTCCATACCGCCGGATAAACGATAGAAGTGAGTATGCTTTTGGAATAATGTAATTCACATGCGGCACAAATGTAAATTGAGCGTCAAAAATCACTCCAAGGTCGCGGAATTTGTCTGCGGTTGTTAGCAGTGAGTTAGAAATCACGTAAAAGGAGGGGACAGGACTATGAGACTTAGAGAAACTAACATGAAAACATTTATTGATGTTAAGGGATAACTTATTATTGTGACACCACAATGCCAGATTGTTAATGTCAGACTGGAGCAGAGGAATGTCAGTGTGATCACGAATACTACGAAATAGTTTTAAGTCGTCAGCATATAACAAAAAATCGGAATGTTGAAAACAATCCCCAATATCATTGATAAACAAGACAAACAAAAGTGGGCCGAGAATACTTCCTTGCGGAACACCAGAAGTAGCAACAAAAGTGCGAGAATTAACATTACCAATCTTCACGCAACATACTCTGTTAGTGAGATATGATTTTAGCCAATTAAGAAATGTTGAGTGAAAACCAAGACGTGCAAGTTTTGAAACTAAAATAACATGCGAAACACTATCAAATGCCTTAGAAAAATCAGTGTAAATGGTGTCCACTTGGTCACCATTTTTAAAAGCCGACATACAAAATTCGGAAAAGACGGACAGATTCGACACTGTAGAGCGGCCTGGTATAAAACCATGTTGGTTCGGGCTTATTATTTGTTTCACGGCGAAAAACATTTTAGTTTTAACTACCTTCTCAAAAATTTTAGATATCGTTGTTAATTTTGAGATTGGCCTATAATTTGATATCTCATTTTTCTTCCCAGATTTAAAGATTGGTGTAATATAGGCAACCTTCCATTTATCAATAAATACACCATATCGCAACGACAAATTGAAGATAGTGCTTAAAGGAGCAGAGATAGCAGAAGCGCAACTTTTGAGTAGGGAGGCGGATAGACCATCACAGTCTTGTTTTGTTGAACAGGATGAGTCATTAATCGCAACAAGAACATCCATAGCAGATACCAAAAGATTACCAAAGTTGACTATTGAGGAGCCAGTATTAGTGGGCGAGGGAGAAAAACCACTATGGTCCTCTACAAAAGTTGAGCTAAAGAAATCAGCAAATAAATTTGAGGTGTCCTGAAAATTATGAGAGGTTTTGCCATTATAATTCATGCAGGAGGGAATACTAGAGCAACCTTTTTTAGAATTGACAAAGGACCAGAAAGATTTTGGATTGGACTTTAAATCAATCTCAAACTTAGAGATGTACCTCTGGTATAAGAATTTATGTAGCACATTAAACTCCTTCATGTAGCGTTCAAACTTAACTTTACAATCAACAGAGCCAGAGGCTTTATAAAGTTTGTGAAACTTATTCCTTTTATTTTTAATCGTTTTAAGATTTTTGGTATACCAGGGCAGCTTGTGCACTCTACATGGGAGAAGAGGGATATAGTTTGAGAAAATCTTAGTAATGGCATCAATAAAAATGTCATAACAGACTTTAATGGAATTGCCGGAAAACAGCTCGTTCCAATCGGTATCGAAGATAGTTGAGTTGACCAGCCCAAAATTAGCTAATTTCAGATTAAATGATTTACTTTCAACGATCGGAAGTTCCGGAAAGTCGTAGAAATCAATCACAAGTAATAGGGGCTTATGGTGTTTGTCAGACTCTGTAAAAGGGAAATCACAAACACACAACTTTGGGCAGACGTTAGTGCTGACAAAAATAAGATCCAAGATTCTATTTAGGCTATTCACGAACGAATTAATTTGAACTAGATCAAGACTCAAAAGGCAGTCGAGGAAGTAAACTTCGTGCGAGTGGTGTACATTAGTGGGTGTTAAAACATGATCATCAGCAATATTAGACCAGACTATGTTATTCAGATTAAAGTCCCCAAGAATACAAAAATTATCATTACAATTCTTATCAACTAAGTGTACAATATTATCTGCATGTGAACAATATAAAGAATCTACACTATTAGGCGGAATGTATGAGACACAGATAAAGAGGCGGCCCTTTGAGCCAGTAATACATACACAAAGTTGATCAAGAAGGGTGTCAGATATTTCCAATTCCATCAAGGCGGAACGCAAAGTGTTTCTGGTAGCAATCAAAACACCGCCACCCCTAGTAAGACCAGTCTTTAATGGGTCTCTATCCTTCTTATATACACTATAGAGTTTTGGATCAAAAAATTCCCCGTCAAAAAAATCTGGGTTGAGCCAGGTTTCCGTCAACACTACAACATCAAACTCACACTGCGAGGAAGCAGCAAAGATATCATTTGCTTTTGTTCTCATCCCTGACATGTTTTGGTAGTAGACCTTAAAGGTTCCAGATGAAGGCACAAGGTTTTGTGAGAGGCTTGTAGCTAAGCCATTGGCTCTACACTTGGGGGCTTTTGAAAAAACTTAAACGGCCGGACTTTAATATCAGTTGGCCAAAGAGAAGAGTTAAAAATCGTATTGAAGGCACTAGGTGTTACTCCCAGCTTGAAGTTAACGCTCTTCAGCTTCCCAATGTCGGTATCTTTTTTGACTAATTTAAAGCAAGCCAGGTGCTGCTTATCTAACTGAGTGTGGTTAGTGACATAAGAGATAATATCATCTTCAGAGACTGAACTCTTGAAAGAAGAGAGGTGAACCCATTTTTTGCGCACAACTACTTCAAGTTCGGCATTTTCGTTGCTACCGACAACCGTAATCTGTTTTTTAGACTTCTTCTTACTGACTCTCACCCAACCTCCACCATTAGAAGCAACTTCAGCGGGATCAGCAGCAGAGACAGATTCATCATGGGTTCCACAAACGGATTCTCTAGGAGCAGCAGCAGCAGCATCAGCAAAAGTAGCAGCAGCAGCATCAGCAAAAATAGCAGCAGAGCGCGAGCTGGTACCATCCATAGACCAAACACCAACAGCATCAAAGTACGAAGTGACTTTACCATTCTTAGCAGTTTTAGCAGGTGAAGAGTGCGACTCAGCTCCAACTATTACACCGACGTGCGACTCAGCTCCAACTATTACACCGACAGCAGCATTAACAAGCGGGGTGGCCTTAGCTCCCATTGTTGTATGAGCATCAGGCGAAGAGAGCGAATTCAATTCAGCTCCACCAACAGTATTAGTGACGGCAGACTTTTTTATAACTGCAGATTGGACATGCAGAGAATTAGAGTCAACAACCTTAGCCTTTGAGCGTGTCGGCATAATTGTGCTCAGAGAGTCAGAATTAAAACAGCTGTAAATTCCCGTAGTGGCCATAATAGCAGGGCTGTTTATGTTACTGCTGCAAGTTTTTGTTGTGTGCATCACTGCAATTTTCAGCGCAGACAGCTCCGATGAGATATGAGCAAAGAACTTAGCGTTTTTCTCCACCAGCTGCATATGCTCTTTCTGTTGTTTAACAAACTGTGCCTCCAAATGTTCAAATTTTGAAAGAAGTGAGGTGCAGTTCACATTAAGAATATTACTGAACTTCTCGAAACCAGCCTTTTGAGACTCGATAATTGCCTCAAGCGCTTTGGTTAACTTTCCATTCATCCCAATGCAGTCCTTACAGAAGTATCCCAGATGTCGATTCATCTTCAACAGCTTCACATCGTATTCGGAGACTGGTCCATCGCAGCAGGCTCGATGAAACACCCCTCGGCAGAGGCCACTACATGGCACAATAAGGCTGTCGTTTCTGGCAAAACTTTTATCGCATTTGCCACAGAAGTCATCCATGGCGATGATCACAAAAGCAAATGTGGAGAGAAAACGCACGAAGAGCGAGCAAAAACACGTCTTTATAGCACGGTAGTCAGAGACTGACTGATTTTGTGGAAATTGCCTATTTTGCTTGCTGCTAGATAGAGCATTTCTGATTGAAAATGAGCACGAATTAGGTCTTCCGGATTAGAAATATACCACTTTTATTTTGCCTTAAAAAGGCAGTTTGCCTTTTTCACCCATAAATACCTTTTTTAGTGCCTATTTTACCTATAAATGCTACAAAATGCCTTTTTCCAGATTTGTCGAGCGCCGTTTTATTTTTCTTTCGTTTTTAATATTTTCCCCCTTTTGTTTCCCAAAAATACCTTTAAACTAAAAAAAAATTAAGTGGCAACATTGCAATTTCGTTAACTTGTCGATGTTTTTACATTGATTTGATCATTCCTAAGCCGTTATTTTTTGTTGTGCAGTGGAAAATTTAGAGAAACAAACATGCCAAAATCAAAAAGTTCGGTTAGCGCAAAAATTTTATTTATTTTTTTGTGATACAAGTACGGCTTTTATGCTTTTATATGAGAAGTTAAAATATGAATTTAAAATTCATATTTAAACATTAATGGCATAAAATTATCCTTCCAATAAAGCCAAATTAATGGACATTAAAACGATTTTCTTGTGTCTTATTTCAATTCGAAGTTCTATACCTCTAAAAAAAACACCCGATATAAGTAATTTTCTTTATTTCATTGCTAATTAGCCTTTAAAAATCTATATCAAAAAAATATATTCAATAAATAAATAAATGAAATTCTGACATTTGAAAAGCTTTTAAGTCCATCAATGTTGGCATAGTTGAAATTGATTTAGTTGAAATACTTAAGAACAACCTTTCCCAACACTGGTGCCCTCTGACTTGCTCATTATCATCTAACATCAACATGCTTTCGCATTTATTTAGGCAACCAATGACTCGCAAAATATCAAAAGTGAAAAAAATGCACAATGCTTGAGTGTCTAATATGCAATGCAATGTATGAAATGTTTTTATAGCAGTTATAAAACAGATTGTTAACAGATATTGCTCACTCACACACACACAGACATTTTCATAAATGCGAGCAAAACTCCACCACATACATCAGTCGACGTTGCTATCTGATTTGGATTTAGTCTTTGCAACGCAAAGGCCGGTCTGCAGCCCGCTTCCCTCCCCTTCTGCACTACTACCACTGATGCGCCAACCACTCACCCAGCCAACAAAGACATTGTCTTTCTCGATGCTTATTAATTTCAGTCGAAATGTCAATGACTCGACGTGTGCGAAGCTCGCCATTTAAAGGCTAAAACTCCGCGTTACAAAACGCTAAATCGTTAATGTGGCGCTGCGCATTGTTACACGCTGCTGCTCTATTTTTTACATTTACTTTTACGACACTGGCGCTGTACTCGAAGCACATTTACTTAAATTGTTTTTCCTTAATTTTCAATTACTTCGCTACGCTACCGCGGCCGCGGAAGGCAGCGCGGCACGGAGTGTCGAGTGTTGGCGCTAACGCTGTCGGCTGTCGGCTGTCACCTGGCAAATGTGTGCATGTTAATTGCCAATTTAGCACTGCCACTTCATTTATATGTACCTATGTACGTAAGTATGTACATAAGTGTGTGTGCGCGTGCATGTATCCCACATCAGCGTGAAGTACA
Source organism: Melieria crassipennis (assembly GCA_963668005.1). Classification (NCBI taxonomy): domain Eukaryota; kingdom Metazoa; phylum Arthropoda; class Insecta; order Diptera; family Ulidiidae; genus Melieria; species Melieria crassipennis. The sequence continues at coordinate 43,020,698 of OY764962.1, forward strand.
ATTTGAGCGTTGGCGCAAATCCACCTGCCGCACTAAGAGGTGTTAAATTTATTGGTTTTTCCTCGAAGGAGTAAAGGTATGTACACTTGTGTGTAGTATGTGTATGTGTGTGTGTATACAATTGCTAACAAATGCCAGAAGTTACAGGCTCACTCTCAACTGAGTACGTACATAACTACACTAATATGTATGTATGTAAGTCCGACATGAACGTCACTTGATTACCTTTGAATGCAGTCGCTATTCGGGCTGCTCGCTGACATTTGATTGTCGGTCCGACTGTTCATTCGGCAGTCTGCCAACTGCACACTCGCGCACTGACATAGCTTCGCTCATACTTGCATGCCTACATAGCAACACGAAGTGACACAAGCAGGCATTTAATTTCACTGCTGTGCGCTTCTTAGCCACACGCAAATCAAATGAAAGGGTTTCCGCTTCCACTGCAACCCGCTTTATCATCTGTCTTTCATCTTTCACACTCAACTTACAAGCAGCAGCACACAGCGAGAAACCGGCTTACATATTTACATCCTACACTCACTGCAATCCTGGCATCAACCGTTGAAGGAGCCGTAGTTGTACTTTCCAAATATTTCAAAACTATTTACAAGAGTTTAGACTCATCTAAATTAGAGAAAACCAAAACACAAAAATTGCTGAAAGTCACGTAATTGTAGATCAGCAAGTGAGCTCACCGCGATACCACAAAATAGCTACAAGATCTGTAAATGTCGCTCCAAATCTAGTTCTGGTTAAACCTTGAAACTCAATTAATGACTATGTTTAACAATTATTAAATAATACTAATTAAAATTGCATGTCGCTTTAGTTCATAAATAACTCTGCTATTTAGGAGGAATGTGTACAAAGAATACCCGGAATTCGATTTCTTCGATTATCGTGGTGTTGTGCATTATGAGTTCCTTCCGTCGGGCCAAACTGTCAACAAGGAATATTACTTGAGCGTTATGTGTCGTTTGCGTGAAGCTATTCGCAAAAAGAGGCCGGATTGGTTTTTGCATCACGATAATGCACCATCTCACACGGCATTGGTTCTTCGTGAGCATTTCGCCAACTCATCTCGTTCCACAGCCACCGTATTCGCCTGATTTAGCTCCTTGTGACTTCTGGCTATTCTCCAAACTCAAAAGACCACTTCGAGGACACCGTTTTGAATCGATTGAAGAGATTCAACGTGAATCGCCGCGCGCATTGAAGGCCATACCGGAAGGTCACTATTTGGCATGCTTCGAAGATTGGAAAGTCCGTTGGCATAAGTGCATTGCATCGGGGGGGGGGGGGGGGGGGGGGGGACTACTTTGAAGGCGATGAAATTGATTTGGAAGAATAAATAAAGATTTTTTGAATTATAAACAAATTCCGGGTATTCTTTGTACACAGTAGTATATTTCTGAATCAAATTTAAGGAGTAGCAATTTTTGTAATCGGATCAAAATAAGCTTCAAACTAAGAAGATCCTTACCTAGTCAAATCTAACAGAACTTACAACTATCAAGTCCTAGTTTGTTTGATACAACAATCATAGAGCAACAATCGTTAGGTTAGATTTAGCGAGATAACCTAACCAAACTTTAACATAACTCAACCTTATTTTGAGTCCATTTAGCTGGTTAATTTTTTGGTTATTTCCAACTATTCCTAAGTGGCTTAGAGCTTCGACTGATTTAGTTGACTTGCAAAATGTTGAGAGCTCATAAACTTTGCCAGCAACTTTCAAGTTTAAACAGACTTCACCTAAGCGACTCCACTGCGCCACAGCCAGACGCCAGCAACTTGACGTAGGTTACGTTTTCAGGGCGCGCACATCGCAATCGTAAATAACAGGGCGCTGGAGTGTGTGAGAGCGTTGGTATTCGATATGAGAAATGTGCTTAATTATTAATGGTGAACTTTAATTTATATTCAAACAACGAAAATGGCATTTAGTTTGCTTTTCAAACGACTTCATTGCAAGTGCAAAAAAAACAAAGCCGCCAACGGCAATGACAACGTCGACGACAGCAATAGCGACAACGTCGAAAGCTCGGTGCTGGCTCAAAAACCGATATCTATTGAAAGGATACGCACGTGCATATTTAACGCCTGACGCCGCACAGTGTCACTTTTATCATTTTTAGGATGCCAAAAGTCATAGCAGTCAAACCAAAGTAGGTATGACGATAAAATTTTGCAATAACCATGTAGAGGTCAACATGCTATTAGAAAAAAAAAATTGGCGTGATCTGCCCACTTTTTCTTCGACTCCCTATATAAGGTGTAATTTCAGATGACCATTATTTCAAATTTAATAGGGACGTAAATAAAAATAGTCAAAATAGTTTTTTTTAATACTTTTGAATTAGATTTATTCCAAACCATTTAAATTTTAAAAGAAAGGAAACGGCTATTTATTCAGCTCGAATGTGCCCATCTTGAGCGAAAATTATAGCAGAGTTTCTTTACACAGGATTTTTATTTGAAGTGGACAACATCTTTTCCAATCAAACTCAAAATATATTTAAAAACCGCATGATTCTTATTTTTTTTGCTTGGATTTTAGCCAAACGTCAAAAAGTTCACTTCGCGGAACTGCCATGTTTGATTGGCTGTGAACTTAATTGGTGCAAAAAGGAGCAAAAATTTATTGCAGAATCTGAAACTAGGCACATTATTCATTAATGTGGTTATAAACAGCACATGGAACTCTACGGAACTCAATAAGTTTTACTCTATTAAAAAAAGAAATAATTTTGGGAATCACTCAATTTTTAGTGACTAGCTATTTAATCGATCAAAAATTAAAATAAATTAATTAAAGCTTCAAAAACTTACCGGAGTTTGCACAAAATATTCAAGTAACTAAAATCAAAAAGATTTGTGCCAAAATATTTCTAACAAAAAAATCATGGCAATGTAAACTTCACAAAAAATCTCACATTGAGAAAAGTGTTTCTGCACTTGGCGCAGTGAGACAAATTCAAAAACGGTTATCATGCTAACTGTTATTTTTCGTTTTGCTTTGAGCATATATTCGTATCACTTGTATATTCCTCTATTGCATACCAACAAATTTTTGCGATCGAAGAAAATTTTTTTTTTACTTTTGGCATCCTAAAAATGATAAAAGTCACACTGTGCGCCGGGGCCCACACCCACACCCGCCGGCCATGCCACGTTCATGCACGCTCAATCCGTACGTACGTGCACGTGTGTCTGTACGCACGTACGCCCTGTAACGTCGCACATACTTACGTACATACGTAAATATGAAAGTTGGGCGATTTAGTTGAAATGCAAAATGTTGCTCGACTTTTGCCTTTCGATTTTCAGCCACCTTCTTTCACCTTTGTCAGCGCGCCGGCAGACACTTTAGCCTTATTGAACTGATAGCTCTTACTTTTGGTGTTATTGTTGTGGTTAGTGTTGTTGTTGTTGTTGTTACTGCTACCGTCGTAGTTGCGTGGTGTCACAAAAGTTGGCTTGGGTGCCCTCAGCCATTCGAGAAAAATACCACTTTATTTGCTGGTTAAAAGTTAAATTAAACTTGAATACATTTAAATGTTTAATTTGTATGGAAATTGCGCAACATTTTCCGAAGCGCCACACCCTTTTCGAATGATTTCACTGCGCTTCGCTATGGCTGTGCGGCAACACTTTGAAATCAGCTACAAAAAACAAACACATTGAAAAGTGCTGCATTATTCCTCGACATTAGGGATGCTAATTAAAATGAATTTCAAATCGTTAGCAGCGTAACGAATTCAAGAATTAACCCTGGACAGCATACACCGGAGTTATATGGCACAAAGAAAGCCATTGAGAATGGAAGATTGTTGGCGATTATTTTCAAAGCAATTAATGTTTATTTTTGAATTAATTTTGTAGCGGAAAAGTTGCAAGTTATCGTTAAAAGCCTAACTGAAATGGAAGAGCTCAATGAAATGATTGTATAACTGAATGACTCGCCGACTTTGCAATAACAATAACGATAACAGCAATTTTTCATTCATCTTTAATCCAATAAGCGTCGCTAAAAAACTCTGCTACACCCGAATGTCCTCTGGCAAACGCCAAACATCGGCATCGAGCAGTTGTCCCCACCACAACCAAAGTCAGTCTAAGTCATCGTCGCTGTCGCAGTTGATTAGGCGTACGCGCGCGTGCTTAGCGCTTTCACTGCCCGAACTTTGCGACCACATTTCATCTGTTTGGCCAACTTTTGAAGTTTCATGCGACCATAGTTTGTGCAATTTAGTGCTGTTTAATAAGTAGACATAACCCGCTTTAGCCCCACAGCGCGACTGTCGCGACAATACGCGCGGACGATTGCCGCACGACAATGACCTTTGCTGAGCTAAACCGACTCGCAGCCGAACTGTTAGTGGCAGTAAATTGTTTGGTTATTTCTTTGTAATTTTTTCATTGAGCTACAATTTAGGGCGCTACAACGAGGAGGAGCGGCATTGCTGGAAAAGCTTTGCTGAGAAAAATTTGCATCCGAATGTGTACATTTAGAAATGTTTGTTATCGTTGCTAATATTTGATGGTGATGGTGATAGTTTAATAGTAATGCGACAGATTAGGATGGGATGACATGGAATGGCATGAAAGGACCGAATAGGACTGGATAAGAAAGATTAATATACGACAGCTTGGAGTGGTATAGGAAAACATTATTCAGGATAGAAGAGAATAGAACAGAAAGAAAGAAAGTTAAGAGAGAACACATGGTTGGTTGGTTGTACTGGCTGCCTCTGTATGAGACACACTTAGCCCTCTATATGGGACTGTTGCGATACCAGAAATTCCACCCGTTTCGAAATGTGTATGGAACACTTTTTTCTAAAGTTCTTAAAATATTACACAATACGACAGCCAATTTCACACAGTTCAGAGAGAAAAATTAAAAACACAGCCTCTAGTTTTGCAAATACAGTCGTGTCTGGATATAGTGAACTAATTATTGCAAGGCCTGTTCACAATCTTGAGGTTGTTCACTATATCAAGGTTAACATTTTTGTTCAAAAACTCGTTTTATTTTCTCAAAAAAAACTTTTTGTTTTTTGATTAAAATTTTTTTCAATATTTAGAGGCTCCATTAGGTCGGCCTCGATAGCTCAGCGGGTAGCGCGCTGGCTTCTCATACCGAGCGCCCCGGGTTCGATTCCTGGCTTGGGCTGTAAAAAACACTCATCTACTTCTATCACTATCCACATGAAGGGAATGAGAGTTACAAGAATCGCACAAGTGCGCTCTTGGCAGGCAATGGCAAAACCTCCAAGTGTGAAAGAAAAACTGCCAATCGCCGTTCGGATTCGGCGTTAAACTGTAGGTCCCCTCCCTCCCTTTCCCCATCCGTTTGAAATGTGTGTTGTATCACATGTTGCAAAAAACAGTGTTGCATACACATTTCAAACGGGTGGAATTTGTGGTATCACAACGGGCCCATAGGCCTAAGTGTGTCTCATACAGAGGCAGCCACTAAACCAACCAAGAGGCTCCATATCAGAATTTGGGCGTTCACTATATCGAGGTGTTCACTATACCCAGACACGACTGTATATCACTTTTTTCGGGTGTTTGCATATTTTTGGATTTCTGTCTCACGGTGTTATAAATAAATTCTAGGAAGGATAAATAAACATTCCGATAACCGACAACTTTTTAAACGGCCAAAGTCTAACAAGGTCCCCAGGGACCTCTTTTGTAATATTGCATATAAGGCTTGTAATTGTGTAATGTACGAATGAAAGCTCATTGCTTTCAGGAAGTAAGGCATTCTCCTGTTGAAAAAATAAATTCCTTACGTTTCGTGTTGATAAAAAATTTTGGAAGATTCTTTTTTAGATTGTATCCTAAATTTCTTAAATCGCTCAGAAACGCAAAAATGTGGGTGCGTCTATAACTATGCTCTCCAGTGTACTCGTATAGCAATCCTCCTCGTACTCAGTCCTGTATATTAGAGAGTAGCGCTACGTGCTTAACCGTAGACCTACGTTAAAAAAACGGCTAATCTTACGTTGGGGTCGCTTTCGACCCTCATATATATTATAATTAGAAAAAAATAACGTTTCTTAAAAAAAAAACATTTTGGTACGGTTTATTCAAAGACTTCAAATAAAATACAACGGAAATATTTATTTATAGTTTTAAACACCTTCAAGTCATTATACACCCACATTGCGGTTGTGCTTATTTTTGTAGATATTTTTTAGGCATCCGCAGCAGACGCGTTCTTGTTTTTTTCTTCTGTTTTTGATTTTTTTTTTAAGCAAAACCTTTTTTATTTGAATTTAAATAAATAATAATTTACATTTTTACTTGCGTTTGCTATGAAATCGCGAAGAAATTCAAATACAAAAAGCTTCGGCATATAAAGGGGTGGAAAACGACCCGGATTGACAAAAATGACTTACTTACTTACTTAACTGGCCATAACAACCCGTTATCGGGTTACGGCCTGCCGCAAAACTTCTCTCCAGGCGCCTCTGCTTTGCGCGCGCCTTCTCCAGTTGGTCACACCAAGTGATGACAGGGCCTCTTCAACTTGGTCCTTCCACCGGAGACACGGCCTCCCTCTTCGCCGTCGACCTCCAACCATCGTATCGAACACTTTTTTCGCCGGAGCTTCGCCGTCCATACGGCAGACATGACCGAGCCAGCGTAGCCGCTGGATGTTAATTCGCTGCGCAACGTCCATGTCCTTATACAGCTCATACAGCTCGTTATTGGTTCGTATACGATAATCGTCACCAACACGAACAGGGCCGAAGATTTTGCGAAGTACCTTCCTCTCGAACACTCCAAGGGCCGCTATGTCATTTCGTGTCATTGTCCATGCTTCCGCGCCATAGAGGAGCACGGGCAAGATAAGCGTCCTATAGAGCGCAAGTTTTGTCGGTCGAGAGAGGTCTCTACTTCTCAATTGCCTACCGAGACCGTAGTAGCACCTGTTGGCAAGAGTAATCCTTCGCTTTATCTCCAGGCTGACATCATTGCTGCTGTTGATGGCGGTGCCAAGGTAGACGAATTCCTTGACAACTTCAAAGGTATACCTGTCGGCCTCGACGTGAGACCCTAGCCGCTGCGAGTCCCTGCGTGTAGACAGCATATACTTCGTCTTGCCCTCATTTACCACCAGACCCATTTTGGCAGATTCTCTTTCGATAGCCGCAAAGGCAGCGGTGACATCTCGCTTGTTACGCCCGATGACATCAATGTCATCAGCGTAGGCAAGGAGCTGGACACTTTTGTTGAAAATTGTGCCATTACGATGTACACCGGCCTTGCGCAGAACACTCTCCATGGTGAAGTTGAATAGGTCGCAGGACAAAGGATCGCCCTGTCTGAATCCTCGTGCGGTATCAAATGGGTCGGAGAGGTCACTTCCAACCTTGACGGAGCTGCGCGTATTGCTCAACGTCGCTCTGCAAAGTCTCACGAGCTTTGCAGGGATACCAAGTTCAGACAATGCGGCATATAGGCGATCCCTTATCGGGCTATCGAATGCTGCCTTGTAATCGATGAAGAGATGGTGAGTATCGATTTGGTTCTCATGGGTCTTCTCCAGGATTTGGCGTAGAGTGAATATCTGGTCGATGGTGGACTTACCAGGTCTAAAGCCGCACTGATAGGGTCCAATCAGCGCCTTGGCGAGTGGCTTTAATCTTTCACATAGTACGCTCGTCAGGACCTTGTATGCAATGGGAAGTAGGCTGATACCCCTGTAGTTGGCGCATATTGTTGGGTCGCCTTTCTTCAGCACAGGACATAGGGCACTGAGGTTCCAATCGTTGGGCATTCGTTCCTCCAGCCATATTTTGCAGATGAGCTGATGCATGCACCCAATCAGCTCACCGCCGCCGGCCTTGAACAATTCAGCTGGTAGCCCATCCGGCCCTGCAGCTTTATTGTTCTTGAGTCGCTGGATAGCGACCCAGACCTCGTCATGGCTGGGCGGTGGCACATCCACACCGTCGTCGTCGATTGGTGCCATCTGGACATCTTCACCACTGGCGGTATTGTTCCCTTCGTCGCCTGCGAGCAGCTTGGTGAAGTGCTCCTTCCACAACCTCAGTACACCCTGCGCATCTGTAACCAGATTCCCGTTTTCGTCTCTGCAAGAAGATGCCCCGGGCTTAAATCCTTCCGTGAGACGTTTAACTTTTTGGAAGAATTTTCGGGCGTCATTCCTGCTCCTGCACTCCTCGATTTCCTCACGCTCGCGCCTTTCTTGCTCCCGTTTCTTGCGTCTAAAAAGGCACCTCTCTTTCTTCCTCTCCTCCCGGTATTTTTCTGTCACGGCTCGCGTGGCAGCCGACTGCAGGGTCTTCTTGTAGGCAGCATTCTTCGCTGCAGTGGCTGCGCGACACTCTTCATCGTACCATTGGTTTTTTGGTGGTGGGCGTCGAAAACCAAGGACATTTTCTGCGGCGGCGCGCATAGAGTGGGATAAGTGAGCCCATAATCCGCCGATGTCATCAGGTGGAGAGGGGGAGCGACCGAGCTGGTTGGAGAGTTGAGCGGAGTAAGCTTCGGCTACCCCTTGTGATCGCAGCTTACTGATGTCCAGCTTTCTTCGCAAACTAGGTTGCGCGGTCTTCGCTGCGCAAAGACGCATGCGTACCTTGGCTGCAACAAGGTAGTGGTCCGAGTCGATGTTGGGTCCTCGGAACGTGCGCACATCTAGAATGCTAGAAGCATGCCTTCCATCAATCACAATGTGATCAATCTGGTTGCGGGTGGATTGATCGGGGGATAGCCAGGTGGCCTTATGGATATCGAGGTGCTGGAATCTGGTGCTACTAACTACCATGTTTCGTGCCGCGGCGAAATCGATCAGCCTCAGACCGTTGTTCGAAGTGGTCGCATGGAGGCTGAACTGCCCGACTGTGGGGCCAAAGATACCTTCTCGCCCGACCTTTGCGTTGAAGTCCCCGAGGACAATTTTGACGTCATGGGCCGGGCACCCGTCGTAGACGTCCTCGAGCTTCGCATAGAAGGCATCCTTGGTCGCATCGTCCTTCTCTTCCGTCGGGGCGTGCGCGCAAATTAGGCTAATGCTAAAGTATTTAGCATTGATGCGGATCGAAGCCAGCCGTTCGTTCACCGGAGTGAACCGAGAGACGTGGTGGCGAAGTCTCTTGCTGACCACAAATCCGCAGCCAAATTCGCGCTTCTCCGCATGGCAGCTGTAGTAGATGTCGCAGTCTGCTCGCTTGGAGCAACCTTGTCCTGTCCATCGCATTTCCTGGATGGCGGTGATGTCAGCCTTACATTTTGTGAGGGCTTCCGCCAGTTGGATAGAGGCACCTTCCCTATAGAGGGTCCGGACATTCCAGGTGCCTATCCTCAAATCGTGGTCCTTAAATGACAAAATGACACAAATTACAAAAATGCAAAGCCAACTTAGTTTTTAAAATATAAAACGGTTTGATTTCGATAGATAATTGTCCAAGTAAGAAAGTCATGAACCGCCGTGGCTCATTTGGTTAGTGCGTTGGACCGCGAGTCGAAGGCAGCGACCCAGGTTCAAATACTGCCTGTAATAACCTAATAAAATAACCTAACCTAAAAAAAATAACGGGAAAATCGTTTTCTTTTTCGGTGGCTGTCCTCTCAGCTGGAAATGGTAAACCTCTGAGAGTAAAAATTGCTTATGAAAGAGCTCCCAACCTGCCTTTCGGAACTGCCATAAAACTGTAGGTCCCTTCAACCCGCGTGCAAATTCACACGCACAACACGGGTGGTTGCGGGAAGCTAGGCCATAGTCTCGCGCAAGCGGGCTGCCGTGCCAGTCAATTATTATTATTATTATTATTAAGAAAGTCATGAAAGAACAGCTAAAAATAATAACAAATTTAAAGAATATTAGAAGTACAAAAACAAATTTGGTCGAAAACGACCCTAACGTAGGTCTACGGTTAACCCATTGTTGGCGGGTACCAGCTCCGCGCATACGATTATGATAAAATTTCATACACGACCTAGAAGTGACCCAAAATGATCAGAAACAAAATTTCAACTTTATATCTTTGTACGTTGCTAAGATATTCATTTAGTATTTTTCACCCATTAGGCAGCAATGGTAGCTTTTTCCATACTTTGTGAAGTTATCAGCTAATTAGCTGAACAAAAGTTGTATTTCTTACAGGTAAATTAGGAGGCAGATTTTTGTGAGGTTCTAAGGCCACTACGTTTCGCCACATTTTCCACCTCCGGAAAAATCACAATTTTTGGAGTCTGGTAACTCTAGCTAGATGGCGGAATTTTAGGGTGACCTTCACTATGTTAAGGTACTTCCATCTTTACCCTAACTATCCCTATCAATGGTTTTGAGAGATCTCAAACATTGACTTTTTTGTGATTTTTTAAAAAAATCTATTTTCATGGGGATTCCTAACTCATATAAATCTAATTTAATAATTAGATGAATGGTCCCGATTCTTCTAAATCTCAAAGTCAAAGTATTTAATTACTTTTACTTACGAAGAGATTTGCCGATTTCATCGCATTTAATTCAAAATCATTCGATGTGTGTATGGTCAGTCATAGCGTGCGTTACTTATTCGCCGATTTTTCTGCTGCATGCCGCCGCGTTGCCAACCGCCAGCAGATTACGCATAAATCTGCAATATTCATAATCTTTTTGTGCGGTGCGTAGCCGAGTACGTTCTCGGATTTTGCTTTAGTGACTTTTATTGCTACTTTCGGTTTTATTCAGTCGTTGTTTTGCGCCGCCGCCGCCGCCGACCCCTTCGACTTGCTGTTCCCTGGCGCAGGCACTTGTCGCTGCTGTTGCTATTGTTGCTATTGTTGTTGTTGTGGTGGTTTTCATAGTTGTAAATATCATTTTCATGACGTTATTCATACAAGCATAAGGACAACGCATGCGAGTGTGCTGGCTGTTCGTCGTTCGCTGCTCGCATGCGATAAACATCGGCAAAAAGACAACAAGCAAAGTTGAGCGAGTGTCTAGAAAACAAATAACTGGTAGACAGCGAGAAGGGCAAGCACCAGCGCATAGTTTATATTGGCGTATGCGAAAACGTTGATCATCTTTTTTCTCTCAGCAGCCGCCGCATGTCTGTTAACAAGCAACCAGGCGCACCTACACCTCGCATTTTCGGTTCCCCCGCACTGCACGTCGTCATCTTCATTTCGGTTCTAGTCTTGCGGCCATTGCAGCAATGCGAAACGCAAAATGCTCTTAAAAACGCTGTTCAACAGAGGCAAAAAAGAAACGAAGTGAAACAAACGAACGCGTCAAGTAATGGCAAATTTTTTATTGAATCGTAAAATTTTTTTTATTATCAGTTTAAATTTAATTTAGCACTTACTCCAACCGCCCAGCGGCCCCTGCCCGACGTGCAGCCACTCCAACTCGCAGCAGCTTCGAACATCTCCGGGGAGTAGGCGCTGGTTGGGGCGTGCCCAATCTGCCGTTGCGCTGCGCTGCTCTCTGCGTTTATTTCCGAAATCATTTCGTAATGTTCTTCACTTCGCTTTTCGTTATTTGTTTGTGTTTGGGCCCGTTGGCAAGCGCTAGTGGCGTCGCAGCACTGGCATAAACTTGATGGGCACTAAATTGCATTTTAAAATCCACATCGCACACACACACAGACACACACAACCGCAGCAGCGGTCGGCCCCTCGTTGTAGGCGGCGCGCAAAGTGCACCTTAAATGGCGGTGTTGGGCATTAAATTTAATTTCTCAGCGCCCATTTCGCAATCGACACACTGACCAGCGCCACCGCAACCGCCGTTGCCGCAAGGTCACGCCGCAGCTTTACGCTCTGTGGTGGCGCTGCTCGGCGTGTAATTAAGCTAAGCAGCCGTTAAGGTAAAAGTTGCTTAGGCATGTGCGAAAATATTATTCGTTTTTGGCAGAATTCAGTGCCAAACAGATTTTCCAAATTATGCGCGTTAGAAATTAAAATGTGTACTTGGCCAACGTGAGCTCTGGGCAACCTCTCGCTACTTCACACGTACGCAGTGAGGTAGAATAATCAGCATCAACAGCTTCTACATCTGAATAAACACCAACAAAATATTTTATAAAGACTCAAACTACATTTGTAGGTACTGAATATATACATTTTTTTAAGAAGGTAATACTTTCGGTTATTGATTCGTTGTTCATCTCAATAATACTCGTATATTCGAAAAAATACTTTTAGGAAGTTTCGAAAAGTCAGTTCAATTTAAATTTAACTAATTACAATAAAATTTTTAATTTAACTAATTAAAAAACAGAACCCAACTCGTATTGTGAAGGGATTAGGGAGCCAGGAGCCAAAATAAACACTACAATTCAAAAATAATATCTTTCATAGCGTCTTTCGAGTGTAGTTTTGGACCAATAACTAATTTTAGCTCGCGACTGCACACCAAATTCAAAGAAATTACTTATTCTATAAAGTCACAAAGGCAACGATTACCTTTTATGTATGCAAAAAAAAACAGAGATCGAATGGTGAAACGCTTATGAAGAAATACTATAATACTTTAACACCTTCGTGCAGTTTTAATAGCAGCCAGTGTTCCCAGATCAGGAGATATCCTCCTAGATTTAAGAGATTCTTGGCCTTTTAGAAGAATTTTTAGGAGGAAGAATTGCTTGGGAGAAAGTTTAGGAAATTTAAATTTTATGAATAAGTTCACAAATAGAATTTTAATGGCAATACATTTGACATTATTAATGGCACTAAAGCCTTAAATATTGAAAGCTAAAGCGTGTAATTTATTGTACATAAACTTTATGCTTCAAAGTGTATAATTTCTGCAATGAATGAAGGAAGTTTACAAAAGCGAATTTTATACCAATACCATTTTTTATATGTTTTGGTTGTGTTAAGTTATTATTAATCTGAAGCTGAATGAATACAAAGACTGCAATGTTTAAATTGTTAAATGTTAAAATGTTTTTTTACATTTTAAAAAAATATTTTTAGGAAATTGTTTACTAGTTTGAGAGGAAATTTCAGCTTTTGTCAAGATTTTGAAAAACGTAGTTTCAGGTTTTTGGCAAAACTGAAGGCTGCTTGTGTCATCTCAGGTGCCCTTAGCAGGTCAGACTAAAGCATTTTTATTACTAAAAAAAATTGGCAAACTTGGCTATACACTCAAACATTGAAAAGGGGCGTATGTATTCATTGTCTGAATAAAATTAGCACTAAATATCTTTCCTTAACCCTTTCCGGCCAAGTTCCGCATTTCTTGACATCAAAATGTGTTCTTCAAAACATTAAACATTAAAACATTTTAGTTTTATAAACAACTCATTGATTTTATTGAAATAAAACATCAATTATAAAAAACATTAATCGAAACATGTATAAATCTTACATATAAAAGTAGAATGGGTGCTTTGGATGTGAGTTGAAATACATATCGCTCCTTCGCTGCAAGAACGTCATAACTCAAAACTACATCATTCTGAGAAAATTCAATTTTAAAGTTTACCATTACAGGCAGTTCAAGGTATCAAAAAATGTTTCATGTCGTCTTGTGAGCAAAGTATTGAATATTTCACAAAGTGGTTTTGACAGGTAAAAGATCATATACAGATACACACAGGGTTGCCATAAACTGAAACATTTTTTTTTTGAGTTATGACGTTCTTGCAGCGAAGGAGCGATATGTTGATAATTTTTTTTGCTTTTATGTTGAACTAGCTGATCCCGCGGTTTCGCTACCTGAAAATTAAGAAAAAAAAATACCACACTATTGAGTCATATTGATTCTTTGCGAATTCTTCAGCCAAAATTTTTCCGGAAAATGAACTGGCCGAGTAATGGCCCTGTTTATTTTTCCAATAAAAGCGAACCACCAAAGAGATAAATCCATACCGAGTTTAAATACTTTACGTAGTTCCAAAGCCCAATAAATCTCGGCTCATTAAAGCACAGAATTATTTAATATGCATTCCCATTCATCAAATGGGAAACGTGGAAAGTGCACACTTGCCGTGTCTTCTAATGGGTTTTGGGATCAAATAATGTAATAAATTAATGATATTCTGAACACGCACCAACTTAACCTACACCAACTTAACATTTCGTCGACTTCTGTTGTTTCGTCGTTCAAAAATTCAAACACCGAAATCTTCTCAACTGAATCGTCACAAATTCCTTGAATGCAAAATATGCTAAATCAAACAAAACTTTCTTATGTGCACCAAAAACAGTTTGTGCATGCAGCAAAAACAACACGCATTAAAAAATATCGAAGCATGAAGCTGGAAAATCCAGCAACAAACAAATCGCACTCACTCAAACGCGGAGCGCGGCAAATATGAATTTTCAGCTGCCACACGCGCGTCACGCGTGCAACACACCCACACACGCACATCAACCGATGCATCACTGCAGCAGTTGCTGTTTGCATTTACAGCAATACAACAACACAATGTGTTGTTTTTTCACAACAAAAATTGCACAGAAATACAATCAAAGAAAATAACAAAATATGGCAACAGTTGAATTTGAATGCGTCACACTTTGGGCTGTGGCAACGGCGCGAACGTGCCGTGTGACAGCAACAAAACTTCTAAGTGCAATTTATGACTCCCTTTTTGTTGTCGTTATTTTGGTTGAGTTTTGGTTTTCCCTTTTAGTTTCAACAACAAAAAAATATAAAAGAAATCAGCAACAACTGAACTCAGCGCCGCCACCAATCAAGCCAGCCCGCATACAACGGCTGCTCCCCGCGCGCCGTCGCATTCAGTGTGTGCACTTTGACTTTTGCCAAAAGCAAAAAAGCAGCAAAAAACTAAGCTAGCAAAAAGTAGACACAATAACAACACAAACAGCAACAGCAGCAACATTTTTGCGCGCACATTCGAAAGACAAATAATTCAAAAATCGTATGAGAGAAAAAATTGTTGGTTGCGGGGGGCGGCGGGCGCGGGGTTGAGAACAAACATGCGAAATGTTGCAAAAGCAAACAAGCAACTTCCATTACTGCCACATCCAGTGCCATTACGAGTGCCGGTTCTTGCTGCGCGCCCCCTTCATCGCGCCCCTTTGTGTGCAGCCTCGGCGCCGCTGCAGTGTGCTACAGGCCGAAATAGCTCAGTGTGTGTTTGAGATATAACGCCAACTAATGAGCTAAAGTGGTCTGACGTCTGTGGTCGTCAGCTGACGTAAGCTAAGGTCAAATGTGAGTGAATGTTGCGAGAGAAAAACTTCCATTTCAACCAAGAATTTTCTTATAGATACTAAATCCAAAATACCAAAATATTAAGATGTCTTTTGGTTATAATTAAAACCAGCTCTAATTCTTTCGAGTGTTCAGAACGAACAAAGGGAATCACGTTAAAGAAAATAATATAACAGACTCCCAATTGGATGGAAAACAAGACATAACCTAAAATAACTCACCGTGTTTATTTGCCAAAAAACCATGAAAAGACACTATTTTCTTGTTTTCATACATGATGACTGTTGGCCAGCGGTCGATTTTTCAACCACAACTCAAAAAGACGATGACAGGACTAAATCTTTCCAACTGATTTACAGCTTTTCACTGATGCCTTTCGCTTTTGGGAACCTTTTTCCCTAATTTTTAAGATTTACTTAAAAAAAGCGATACATGTTTGATATTAAAAAGAAGATAACAAGTCAGTTTTGTGTTGCAATAATTTTTGCATCAAGGGCCCTAACGCAGAGCAAAACTTATAAAAGAAAAACCTTTTGTGTAAAATTGTCTGGCATTGAAATGGTCTTTAGGTCTCTTTCCGCCAAGCTTAAAAAAACCTTTCCTTCCTCACAAATTCCTTAGCAGAGACAAACCTGTAACCAGTGGCGCACGCATGGGGGTTTTAGGGGGTTCAAACTGCTCCCAAATATTTATATCTTGCAAATATTTTGGGCTGCAAATATCTATGGTTGCAAAAAGTACTGGTATGGCTCAAAAGTTGTATTTGAAACTCCCCCAAAATGAAACCCTGTTTGCATCTCTGGGTGTGACCCATGATACAATTATAAAGGTAGTGTATTCCGGGAGAAAGGCAGAATGACAATGCCTTATACAGAGTGTTGCTTATAATGATGGGGAAATTTTCACAAATAGGGGAAAAATTAGTACTTGAAAATGGCCTTCAAGCGATAACACAAAATAAGTTAGGACCTTTAGATGGACATATTGTGATACCAAAATAACAGTCTTAAAGCCTAGATGGATACAGCTTGATTTCGGTATTTTTTGAATGATTTAATTTAAACGTAAATTCTTTTTTCGTGTGCCTATCAACACATGTGCACATAAGCAAACAAAAAAAAGCAACATTATTTTTCATTTCAAATTCAATAAGGCATCGAGTTGACAGCTTTTGGGAGTGCGCCTATTGGGAATACACTACCTTTATAATTGTATCATGGGTGTGACCATAGTATAATAATAAAGTAGTCTAATAAAAACTCTCCCGCTCAAAGAAAACAAATTTTTTTTAAATTACGTCAATTTTGATGCCTGTAATTTGTCAGTTCAAAAAATGTTCAAACACAGTCGCAACTTCATTCAACTAAAATCGTACTAAAAGCAAAAGGAAAATGCTTAGTTATATTTTAATACAACTTTGTTTAATCTGCTGATGACTTCTTTGACAATATTTGTCAATCAAAATAGCGGTACATTAGGGGTACTCTCTTTGATTAGACTACTTTATTATTTTACTATGGCTGTGACTATTTGCTATTCTCATCATTCAGACAAATACTGCCATTTGTCTTACAAAGTCATTGTCAAATGTGACATTCGAAGTCAAATATTGAGCAAATCGCTGCCTACGATCAATTTAGCCGAAACTCGCCGATTAACACTGCGCTGCCAGTGACATTGACTGCAGCAACGACTGTAGCGCAGCGCAAGGCAAATGACAACGCCATACAAACAACATACGCGTACAAATACGCGTAGAGCGTCAGAAATGCCAACACCGATGTCATCAACACACCAGCGGCATTGCCCCCATCGCCCGCAACATCATACCTCAAACCGCCCGCACAGACACAAACACACACACACAAGTAATTTACAACAATAACAGCAATAACAGCAACAACCGAACAGCAGTTACAACTAACAACAACAACAGCCTTAACAATCTAGCAACATTTGTGAGGTTGATGATGTGCGCTGAGAGTCACTTTAAAATATCAACAATTCATCTGATGCAATATAAAACAAAAAAATATATGTAGGTACATATACATATATATAGAATTTCAAATACAATATTATTCCGATATTCGTATCGCGTAACGATTGTTCGTAATTTTTTAACACACAGACACATACTGTGACATTTATTGAAGCTCCACTAAAAGTAGAAAACAATTTCCAAAAAAAACATGAAAAGGATGCCGCTGCTTTTAACTTTAGTAGTAAATGAAAACAAAGTGAATATAACAATAAAATCGCAAGCCGAGCACTTGTAAAAGATTTCACTACTATTTACTGCTCAATCGTAATTTTCGTCGGTTTACGACAATCGAAATCAAGAATTCGAAAAGATGATTGAAGTCGATTTGTCAATGTAAAATCATTCTTGAAGGCGCAGTTTGCTTATTACAACGTTGGATTTCGGTTCCATTTTACAATTATAGGCCCTCATTTTAAACATAAAGGGTGATTTTTTAGCAACTTTCTTTTTTGGCAACACTGTTTATGGCAGCTCAGCTGTTTTCGTGTAACATGTTACTGTCAAACATGTTCAGTTTGGTCTATAATTTAACCATCAATCGACTTACAAACGAACAAAGCTTGCAGATTATTGAATTTTATTATCAAAATTCATGCTCGTGCACTTCTTCCATTTTATGGTCAGTTTGGGCGACCTTCTGAGGCAGCTATTCAGAATCTTGTAACTAAATTTCGTACCAAATTTACATTATTTGACATTAAACCCCCAACACGCATACGTAGAGTGCGGACAGAGGAAAATATCGCAACTGTTTCCGCCAGTGTTGTTGGCCCAATTGAGAGCGAGTTCGGTGAAGAGTTTATTTCACGTTTGGGGCCGATCAAATCGCCGCCTAGATCGTGCGATTTAACGCCTTTAGAATATTTTTTTTAGGGCTATGTTAAGGCTGATGTCTATAGCGACAAGCCTGCAACGGTTGACGGTGAATTTATTCGGGAGATACCGGCCGATATGTTGGAGAGAGTATGACAAAACTGGGCCCAGCGTATGAACCATTGGAGACGCAGCCGCGGTCAATATTTACATAAAATCATCTTTAAAAATTAAATTATATAGATCGTTCTATCGACTCAAATAAAGATTTCATACATTGCTCTAAATTGTATGTGTTTTTTTTTAATCAAATCCGAAGGATCTTAAAAAATCACCCTTTATATACCTTCAATAAAAAAAAGGTACCTAGAATTTACAAACCACGTGTTTGATATTGTCCAAATGTTTGTATCTGTTTTAGTACATCTGTCATCTGATGCTCAAATATCTGTGATAGCTTTGTAAACAAGTCAGTGTTCGTTTGTGTGTAGCGAATTTTGATTCAAGTTTAACTGAAATTTTGTGTTTCATACAAAGTGTAAAAACGTTTGAGGGAAAATGTTCCTTGCAAGAGGACAGAAGTTGGATGAAACAACTCGCGGTTTCTTCACCACGACAACGCACCGGCTCACACATCTCTTCTTGTTTGAGACTAATTGAGCAAAAACAACGTTCATAACATTCCGCAAGCTCTGTCTTTATCCGACATGGCTCCTTTTTGCTATTCCCACGACTCAAACTACTACTTCGCGGAAAGCATTTTGAGATAATTGAGCTTATTCGAAATTCAAAGAAGACACTGAACGCAACCCAACCTGTGAAAAGTGTTTTCAAGATTAGAGGACGCTTGCGAATATGTTTATTGCTTGCGAAGGAGATTACTTTGAAGGAAATAAAATTAATATTGATGAATAGTTGAAGCGTTTTCGTTTCATTGAAGAATTCCGGGTTGTACTTCGGTCATATATAACACCATGCGACAACAAATTTTACACACACAAAAATCTATATACTCGCGAAACTAGAGGCCAAATGAAGTAAAACTGCGTTTTTAGTTTTTCTCTCTGACGTCAGAATTTTTTTTTAAAGGACTTTGAAATTTCAAGGACATGTTTATTTCAAGAAATTATTTTAAAAATTGAGCGCATTGTAGAATAACATTGTGGGTTTCAAAAGAAAGAGAAAAATCCTTAGAATCTCAGAAAATTTTATGTTTTGGTGCAAAAGGACGAAGAGGTGTTGAAAATGTACTTTTAAAACTTTATCCTTGAATATCCTTGCAAATTTCCAAAAGTTTTTTTTGAAAAAAATACATCTTAAGGACGTAGTAGTATAGTAGTGTATAACTACATCCTTGAAATTCGTCCTTCTATCTTTATCAATTTAGGATATAAAAAATGTAATACTTTATAGAATTTAACTCAAGCATTACATAGCATTAGTCTTGTTGAGGCACTCTGCTCCGAAGCGGAGTGAATAACGATAAAAACTCTGAATCAGGATATCTAAAGACTTACCAGACACCTAATTTATTGTCAGGTACCCAATAAACCCAAACATTAATCAAATGCATACAACAGCCGATGATAATCTCTAAACTGGCCTTTTAAATGCCTCCAAAATGTCAACAGGTGCGTCCATGGTAATAGGATAAATCTGCTAGTTCAGTTCGTATTCTATAAGAAACATGGCATTAGTGAATTAAATGAAGAAGTGCTCTGAAACCGATTAAGAAAATGCAAAGCTCTTCAAATCTACATAACTCGTTTGATAGATTTATGAGCAATTAAGGTCGAGCTTCTTATTTCACCGGACATCGATTAAAGCCTGGAATCGAACACCACCTCGCAGCCTCAATTCCCCGCTACGGTTTAATCTATAAATTAATTCCATGATTGGATTTAAAGCAACGTGCCCACATAAAAACAGCTGTTTGTGTTACATGCTGTTTTATTATAACAAATACGTTTTATTATTATTCTCTTCCACATTTCCACTTCAGTTGAAACTTTTGCGAATAAACATTGAAGCATGAACAAATTTAAAGTTACCTCATTGAATTTTTGAATTTCAATGTACTTCATTTTGTCCATTTCGTCGAATTCGGTTGATATTTGCATTTACCTACAATACGATTCGAGCCAACAAGAAACGCACACGAACGTCTCATACAAAATAAATTCAAATAAACCGAAAGCATCTTGCAAATCTATTGAGTTGACGTTTGTTGTTTGCTAGCTGTACACTTGAAGAAATCGAAGAAACCGAGTTGACGACAATGTGGCAAAGACATTTCGATTATGAAGAATTGAAAGTTGAAGTTGAAACGCCAACTCGACAAACACCGAAGGAATCTTTTTTTGGCTTCAGGTCACTAAAAGGTCACTTATCCTTGAAGTTTATTAACCCATGAAATTCTAAACATTTTTAATTTATATATGCTTATTTTTTGTTCGAGTGTAGAATTTGCAGATAAAGACTGGCAAGTGACTGCGGTTGTAAACATGTAAAATTACTTCGAAATTTCTTCATTTCGTATTAACAAAAGCAGCCAGCGTACATTCATTCCGTGCTTTACAATACCCATAGTCCATTTTATTTCACTGCGTGTAAGGTTACCATAAAACTACTGTCGACTTAATCTATTTGACCATAGACTTTTGTAATTTTATGATAACATTTCCATGATTTTCCTTCTTCATTTAAGAGAATTTAAAAAACAAAACAAGTAGTGCGTTGGATCACCATTCAGTTGAGTGAGTGAGTTCAAATCGCGACTGGAATCGAAACAACTTACTTAAGTGGCCGTAACCACCTGTGACAAATCCTTTCTCGTCTGACTTTGCTGCACGCGATATCTACTTCTCCAGTTGACCAATCAAAACGAATTAAAAGGCTCCCTCTACTCCATCATTCTAGCGAACACACGGCCTATCTCATCCTCAGTGGCCCCCAGTTTCTGTGCCGAAAACATTGTCTAGCCAAAGCTTCGTCGGCCATCTGACTCAAACAACACAACAACAAATAAAGATACAAATAACCACGAACTGCTATCACTCACGTCAGCCCTTTCCATTCATGTATAAACTCTCACTTGAGTAGTGACGCCAGTTTGTTAATATTACTTTTATATAATGATTGATGATTTCAAAAAATTCCTCATTCAATTTGTCCATCAAAACTTTTCCATCTTTTCCCATAAAAGCTCATTCGATTCCCACCGAAATGAGTTTTTGCGGCATCTGTTGAAGGGTTATTTACCTGCGCAAAATTCTGGATTATTTGCTCAAATTACTTTTGACATTTGCCACAAAACAAATATTTTCCTTTTTGCAGTCGCTGCGCTGCCCCAGTCCGAGCTCCAGCTGGTCACCCCAGATGGACGTCAACCTATGCGTCGCACTGCCAAACTTTATGAATATTTCAAGGTTATTTATAAAGTTTGAAAACACCACCTAGCCGCAACTTCGGGTGTCTGCGGCACGCAAAATCCACGCCCGGCCACTCGAACACGCGCCCGCCAGGCCCACTGTGCGTGAGCCACGCACCGTCTGAATGTATTCCATGCGCCGCAACCGAAGCGTCAAAATAGTAAAAACGAAAACGAAAAAGTCGCAAATGAAATGAATAAGCGAAAAGACGAAAAAGTGCGAGCGAAAAATAGCAAATGCAAATTGGAATTTGAATTGCGGTTCAATGCGCAAAGTTAAAGAGATAGCAGCACGTTCGGAGCGACGGTTGCGCGGAGGCGAGAAAGGAAGGATCAAATTTATGCAAGAAGTATTGCACGCAAATTGCCACACAAGTTCGTGGCGAAATCTTGTACAATCTGTGCATTTCCATATTGTCGGCGCCTCAGCAACTTCAGCGCCAGCTGCGCGTGCAGCGCGAAATGTTGTCGCTCGTATTTGCGCGCGCAGACGACAGTGCATTGGTGGCACTGCCGCTCGTACAATGGCAGATTGTCGCCTGTTCAAGCAGCTGACGCGTTAATTGACTCGGTGAACTGCAGCGGTGTCGCCGGCCCGCGCGTCTAATTCCACATTTCACAGAGCCCACAGACAGCAGCACAGCGAACGCATTTCCACAGCCGAACGGAAAAAAAATTTTTATTTAGGAAAACTCTTTTTAATAAGATGGCAAAACATTTCAAGAAACTGCTTTAATTTCACAACATTCCAGCGAGTCACGCACCAAGGACGCCAGTGACGCTTCGGCTGTGCTTGTAGGAGTCTCGTTTGACAGATGATGCGCGCCTCGCGGCGTAGTGCGAGCAGTAATGGAAATTGGCACTTAAGCCATTTGACTTCTTCGCGGCGCTTTAATAGCTGCAGCGTTGTGCATTGTATTCGCTAATTTATGATGGATGCGTTATGATGAATGGCAGTGAGATGCGAAATCGCCAGCAACGAAGACGACTGTCTGGCGCATTTGGCATGACCTAAAAACGCACGAAGCGATGCGTCGTTGCAGCTTTTCACATTCTTACGATTCGTAATGGATTGACAGACGCCGCAGATCAGATGGTTTGTGCATTGAATGGCAAGTGTGAAGTGACTTTTCATCTCAGAGACGAAAACGAAATATAGACAAATTTCTTTCCCAAGAAATGGCAAATGTGAGAACTGAGAGTAAAAGTCAATTTGAATTTCTAGAATATGTTAAGGTCACACATGCCACGTTTCGGCGATGCTTTTAGAAGTCAATAGAGCTGAGTGCCACATTGTCCCCAATAAGCTGAATACGATCGAGAAGGCCCAAATGAGTTGTTAAGCCACCGAAAATAGTTAATGTGAATTAAACTTAGTTTTTGACAGGATGTAGGAGAATATATGTTTATTTATATTTAACAATCATACCGCACACGCACTACAAAAGTGACACAACTCAACATTTTTAATTTTCGGGTTTATGTGTTAATACTGTGCACAATGCATCAATCTACCAATAAGCAAAAGCTCAGTATATGTTGTTGTTGTTGTAAACTGTTGCAAAAATACAGTTAAGTCTCTCTTCATGTCAGAAGTTTGATGCTACTTGATCGCTGCAGCTCAATGCAAAAGAGTCCCAACTCAAATTGTGACACTTTTGACGAAATACATTTTTGTTGAAGTTAACTTTAAGCAAAGTTCTGACAATTTTAGTTTATGTTTTTAAAGTAAAAAATTAATTTCGAATTTTAAAAAAATTTTTTTCGACTTTTTAACTGTCATTTATAATTATAAAACTCAGCAAAAGTGACATAACTTCAAATAATTCCGTAATTATTGAATTAAAATATCATCAAAACAGTCACAACTCAAAATTTTGGATTTTCTAGTGTAAAATAAAAAAAATTCTTGCA
Organism: Melieria crassipennis; assembly: GCA_963668005.1. Taxonomy (NCBI): domain Eukaryota; kingdom Metazoa; phylum Arthropoda; class Insecta; order Diptera; family Ulidiidae; genus Melieria; species Melieria crassipennis. The sequence continues at coordinate 43,044,065 of OY764962.1, forward strand.
ACTTATCCTAAAGCATAATCTGTATGGATTTTCTACTGAACGGTCTATACGTTATTTAAAAAAAATGTTTATTTAGCTCAAAAACAGTTTTTTGTGTTTCCTGAAAAATCAAAAATTTTGAGTTGTGTCACTTTTGTAGTGCGTGTGCGATATGTTCCTTTGCTAAATCGTTCTTAACCCTCTACTGCCCCAATTTTTTTTAAAGTCGAAAAATTGTTCACCATGTAGTCTTAGAATCATATAGGAAGGGACAGTTTTTAAAATACAAAAATTTACTTCGGTGTGGGCGTGAAACCTATATAAATTTACGTGCCTTTATGCCGTGTGCCCAGTACGGCCCAGTATAAGCTAAAAAATTTACCTAAATTCACCTAAAAATAAAAGTGTTTTCTAGACTTACTTTAGGCCGCTGAACACGAAACTGAAAATCAAAACATTTTCGTAACAAGCGGTTTCGAAATATCTTCGAGTTTTTTCCCTGTTGTTTCAGTTATGAGCACATATCTCGTAAAGGAATCTGCCGACTAACACAAGCTGCCCGGCGGTCAGAAGATAATACCTTAGCCTTTCCAGCAATATATAGATTGTCCAAATCAGATGAGATTTGGGAAAGTTACTGACGGTGAAAGTTGTAAAAAAGTGAATATTCGACCATTTTCAAAAATCATAAATTTTCGAATGATTTTTTTATGAATAAAATAAATTATCTCCTCTGGTTTTAAGATTTAGGATGAAACATATATTTTTTGAGCAAATATTAAGCCTAACATCAATAGAATCGAAAGAAAAGTGACAAAGTTATGAAGCAATGAGTGATAACACCAACTTTACACTTATTACACCGTGCGACAAAAAAGAATGTTTGCCTAGACCCATATAAATGTTGATATAGACGGTCATTTATAGTAACTTGGCATAGTCAGTTTTTCATTTTCTGTCCCAAAGTCCTTTTTAAAGAAACCACATACAAGACCAAAAGCATTAAATCGTTTCGCTTTGATGCCTTATGCAGCCTAAAGGCAGTCTGCTTTGCCAAGCCAAAAAAGTAACAGTAAATCCTTTTTTTCCCTATAAAACAGTTCAAATCAATAAATTACATTACATTTAATCTTTTAACGAAAAGTATTTTTAATATTTTTTTCTTGTCTTTACTTTTCACGAAATAATTATTTCCACTAATTTCCACGAAGTTCAAATTTCAACTGATAATAATGGGAAACATGTGATGCTTACAGCCGTGCTTTATTCAAGAAATTACAACTTAGTTTATCTATAACATGCCCTAAAAATTTCATTTAAAAAAAATTAAAATTTATGTGGACTTTTTGTAGGTTTTTGTAGACCCTGCCTTAAGGCCGTATGGGGCAGTAGAGGGTTAACACTAGAATGCCCGGCCCATGTAAGTTTTCTTAACTAAGCATATGAAATCATGTTAAAAAAATAGAGGTACAATTTGTTTAACAATATTTTTAAATTATGTATTTAATTTGGATTTCAAAATTTTTAAATTAGCCAGAAATTGTGTTTCAGAAAGCAATGCAATTCAATAATAAAATATCTCAAGAAGTAATTTTCACTTTCTTGAGCATTCAAGTATTGATGAACATTCCCAACGAGTTCATAATTAATTTATGTAATTTAATTATCGCTAATATTTCAATCCACAAACTGTCAGACCAGGGCAAAAATAACTGAAATACGTAAATATATTTAAAAGAGTAAACATTTGACTTTAAACTATCAAGTTCAAAGAATATCACAAAACAGTTCTTAGACACTGAAAATTAATATCTAATAAAAGGTTTGTGAAGCAAAAAATTAAAAAGCTCCGGCCGTCAAGGAAATCCAGTTGGAATATTGAATATTTAAATTGATTGTAGACGGTCAGTACATCAGTTTTTTGATGATAGCGAAAACAAATTTTAACGAGCGAAAAGTGCTTCTACCAGAAATGTATTGAGGCAAGTTATAGTCCACATTGGGTCTTAAGTTAGGCTGAGTGGCTGCGCAAAAACGAATCACATTTAAGTCTGTAAGCAACTTTAGCAACTCTATTCGCTTAACCCCACTTGGAAATTCTTTGCTGTTTTGCTGTGTCAATCTTCACAGAGTGGACAATTGCAAATATTTATAACAAGGAATTGTTTAAAAATCGTTTAATTATATATATTTTTGCATTGTTGGAAATGTGTTGCTGCAATTAATTGTCAGCAAGGCGTGCATGTCTGCCAGTGTCAGGATAGTGTCATAGCAACAAATTGCAACGGTTTAGCAGTTTGCACAAAAGCGGAAATGGCAAGTGACAAAAACAATAACGATAGCAGCAACGAATGCAAACCAAAGTAAAACAAATTACAAACATAAATACAAATACAGCAGAGAGATGAAAGCGTAGTGCGCTGACGGTGGTGACAGCTACAGCTATAACAACAGCAATAAACAACATAAGTCTATAACAACAAATGCGAAACAGTAACAACAAAAGTTATATTAAAGCGAAGCAATAGAAATGTCTAACAAATGTGTGAGTTGTTATTGGAGATTTTGCAAAACCGTGTGATTAGGAAAGTCACGTAATGCGTTACACGCCCCCAAGCAAAAGACGAGTGGAGTGGAGCATGAGGACAAGTAGAATGCCACGAAGAAAACGAAATCGAAAGTGATGGGTAAATAATGGAAAGAGCGAGAGAGGGAGTAGAACATGCAAATTTCCAAAGTTTCAAAACATTTTTATACAAACGTCAATTTGAACAAAAACAACCAAATTGGCAGCGACAATTTACAGCTGTCGGCCAATGGTGCGACGCACAGTGTGCGAGTGTGGCCAAAAATCGTAAAAATCAATGTTACTAAATGACTAAAATGAATATGACAATCGACAGATAATATCTCAACTAAGAAAAATCCGTTATCCGATCTTCAATATCCTACTCCGTTCCATTTTTATGTAGCTTCAAAGTTAATGTTCAAAAATACGCATTCGTTCCAAGTTTTTGGATAATTCTTAATGTTGAATGAAAAATCAAATAAAAATATGATTTATGTACCAATATAGTCATGTTATATATTAAATAAAACCTTGGAATATTTCCTGTATGGCAGCACTATTTTTTGGTTTGTGCTTTGAAATAACTGTGAAATTCCGTTACATTGAAAAATTACGCTTTTCGGTTTACTTCTAACAAAGAACCAAAAGTTTGGTGGAAAAAAGTTTTAAAAAACGTAAAAAAACACTTTTTTAGTTCCAACCCACTCAAAAAAGTATCTATTAACATAATCCGGAGCAATTTTTGGCTTATAAGTGCTTATTTGGTTGTTATGCGCATTTTTCTAGTGACGCCTCCACTAAAAATACGTGATTTGTTCGAAGTGTGGCGTAAAGCTGAATCCAGAAAGCGGTCCATAAAACTTGATTTTCTTATAAATTTACTTAAAGATAAGACGGGCGTTGATGTAAATCATCAACAAAAGCAAAGTTTGCGGCTACTTGAATGAAAGTTTATGTTTAGTTTTTATGCTGTTTTTAACCAAAAATATTCCGACTGGCTTGACTCTAATTTCATATTGGCTGCAAGCAATGATATATGTGTAGGTTTTTTATAAATACCCTTCTATATATAGATGAATTAAATAATTATACAAATTTACATAGACACCGAGCACAAGCCGTGGTAGACAGGCACTGAAATTTGAGGTAAGCTCTGAGAGGTACTGCTACTTTCTACAGGAAAACAAAAGTTGTTAATTTGAAATTTTACTTACTATGGGAGGTGGGCGTGATTGTGGTCGGATTACGCCCATTTTCGCAGAATATTATTTAATTGCTCCACTTTGTTCATATCATCAAACGTAGGCAGAATGCCACGCCCACTTCAAAAATCTAAAAATTTATACCAAAATATGGTATCACAAGCTGAAAAAATTAATACACGAATTCATAAAGGAAAAGTTTTGGTCACTTAGTAAATATGCTCCAGCTACCACGCTCACTTTTAAAGTTTTAGAAAGCTTACCAATTAAAATCATATCGTAGAACGAGTATCGTAAACAGCCTTCTAAAAATACAGTTGTAATTGTAGTAAAATGGGAATATTTTTCAAAGTGGGCGTGGCAAACCGCCAATTTTTAGTGTGAGCTTTTAAGTAATTTTTTAAGCTCAACTATATACAAAATTTGATAATTCTATCACTAATATTAAGCAAGTTATTTCAATATTACAGTTCCTTTCGTAAGGGAGGTGGGCGTGGCAGTGGTCCAATTTTAATGATTTTTTGTAAATTTCTTAATTTCGACTACGAAAACAATCTCACCAAGTTTGATTGAGATAGACAACGCTAAGTATTTTTGACCACGGCTTATTTGGCATCGTGACACTGTGCGACGTGCTCTGCGAATTGCGCGCCAGATGACAGCACCAGCGACAGTTGTAAAGCGATGGGCAGCCAACCAAACCGACATTTATGGAAACTGACAGCAGCGGCACAGAGTGGTTTGACGTGGGCCTTGCATTGCCTTGCCGCAGTCACTTTGCTGTACTTGTTTTCTATCAACATGTTTATTGTTTTTTACTTCAATTTGTACCTTTTCTTAGTTTATATTTTATAAAAACATTTGTAATTTTTTTCAGCTTTTGGCTGTTGGAATATGTGCCAGTCAGTCAAAAAATACACATTTCTAATGTTGAGTTCAACAATTACCCAACAATAGAAAACCAGTTTAACAACTACGACAACAGAACCCCACCTTGAAACGTTATTCTTGTATTGTGAGCTCGACTCAACCTCTATTTCGCAGAAAGTGAAAATGTTTATCGATACCAATGAATTTGTGTTCATCGACATGACGGATTTTTACCAGCTGATACCATCTCTTGTTATCCTGATGCTACATTTGATAGGTCCATTTTCGTACCCTTGTTTAGGTTAGCTATCCAAAAGTGTACCGCATCTATCGATCTCCCTACTACTTGCAACGAATGGTCACTAAGATGAACGGTCCATAGGCCATCCTGTACCACAGATGGCTGTTGCTACATGCAAACTCTTCTTATGCCGAACAATCGGGCTCCTTTCACAGCAAGGTCGCGCTAGGTGTCTCTTGAAGTTTCCATGCCCTAGAATTAATGTAGTCAATCAGTCAATCAATCAGTGTCATTCAATTTAAACTAAGAATGGCTTCACTGCATAATCGATTCTATACAGCAGCTTGAAATGCTCTACAGTCAGTGGTCTTAATCCACGTTCTGTGGTTTCTCGAGGTTAAGCATTTCTCAACCAGACCTTTGACCGTCGACATACCTCATCCAGTTCAAGTTTTCGATAACAAAAGACCATTTCCAACTGCTACATCATTTTGCTCTGCCCCAATCTGTCCTGCAAGCTGTATCAGAGTCACCATGTTCTCACGGGCCCACTTCTTAAGGGGGTCAGTACGTGTAAATTTACATAATTTTCAAAATTTTTTTTTTTGTGAAATAGACTCCAGGGGGTCTTAAGAATATCCCTCTCAAGTGGTTTTTAATTCTGATGACCCGTTCCCCTACAGCAGCGCTTTATTGATGGATATCGGTAACGCAAAGTTTAAACCGAATTATTTCGAAACACTGGTTTTTGATTATGGAAGTAGAATATCTCGGCAAGTTTTAGTCCCACTGATCTAAAATTTGGGCAGCAACTTTTTGAAACATAGAACTTCTAAAGTAACTAAAAATTTCATTGTTTTTGGCGAAATCCACGGCGCCATTTTCGGGAAATTAAGAAAAGAAAAGGTAATTTTTTTCGGTTGGAGCGTATTTTTGTATTTTCGAGAAAATATTTTTTTTGTTAGTTACTTTAGAAGGTACATACATATATTTTCTCATAATAACTAATAGCAATATTTTTTCAGATGATTTTTGGGACGCCGGCAAAACTTCTACTAGAATTTGGGTCCAACGTTGGTCCCCCACCACCGCCGCCATTTTGAGTACGCCAAAAAAAATGTTTTTTCTTGCACTGCATTGTACATTGCATTAATTTTTTCCGGCGTATGCGCGATTCCAAAAATATACCGTTTACACCTATTGACCCCCTTAAGTTTATAGACAATTTCCAACGTCAGTTTAGAGTTCAATGCCGATTGCCATCGATTCCTTGAAACTGCAGTTATCAAAGTCAGTCCAGGCAATTTTTAAATTTCTCATTAAACAACTCCGGTACATCTTGGAGAATGTTTTTATTTCCGCACAATTCTTGAGCAGAATATGTTTCCTTTTGCTTCGCATATTGTATATGTCTACAAGAGGAACAGCGCCAGCATTTCCGGCCGTAATTTCGCCTTGCTCCAGCTTTTCGAAATTTGCTTCGAGATAAGTCCAAACAAAAACCTGCCAGCTCACCGACCGCCACCGGCACATTTTGCATCGCCACTGGCCATGTCGCACACTGACGGTTGCCGCGTTGCTTCACTTCCGCATTTGCATTTTCGTTGCGATTTTGCGAAAAAGCAGAAAATACCAGAAACCGAAGAAGAAAACTCAAAAGCAATGCGACAGCAAATCGTAGCGACTGACGCGTTCAACGTTCTAAACGCGCGGTTTACTTCACGCTGCAGCGACAACTTCCACACAAAAACAGCAAAACGGCGAAATGTCAACGTCAGACGAGCAGTCAGCCTGCTCGCGCCATGTCCAACAGCTGCCGGCTGTCGGTCGGAGAGTTTTGCCAGCTTTGCATTTTTCATATAAATCACACTTGTGGCGGTGTCCTTGTCGTTGTCGTAGTTTTTGTTGTTGTTGTTGTTGTTGTCGGTGCCAGTTTTAGTTACGCTGGCACTGATGCCGCCCCCGGCGCATGGCAAATGCGTTGCAGCTTGGCTTTCAATATGGCGCACGCCAGACGTCGTTCGCCACGCATGCGGCTTCACTTTCGGACAGTGATAAATTAACACCTGCGAACATTGCCACTGCCAGCGCCAGCCAACACCAGCGCCGCATTACGTTCGCCGCTCAAATCGTCGCTGTGCGTTGAAAGTGCATTCGCCGATTCCAGTTGCCGCCATTAACGTGTTTTCGTTTTTTTGCACTTTTTTCGAGGTTATCCTTCTTGCGGCCATATGTCATTCGCTGCGTGGAATATGACACGTGTGACCAAGCCAACAAAATTCCCGTTACATCGCTGGTAATGTTCTGTTGTCATGGCTGTTGCTGTTGCCTTCTTCAAGCATCCGCCAAGTGTTTAAGTAAAAGCGGAAGCCTGCAACGCAATGTTGCAGCAAAGATTCGCCGCAAATGAGCCAGTCAGCCGTCAACAAGTGACAGCTTACATGCGACGGCGAATATCTGCCGTCGCGCGACCGATACAACACTCAACGGTATTTAAATTTAATAAAAAACGTAAATTGTATTTAAATTAAAAGGTGAATTTAAAAGAGAATTTAAGAAAAAAAAGAACCCAGAATTTGTATGACTGAAGTTCATTAAATAGTAAAATCGCTACAGAAAATTACAAGCATCAGAAAATTGTATTTGCGGCAACTTTCAAAGAATATAAAGTCAGAGTTGAGTTGCTTATTCTCGGTATTACATTTAGTCCTTAAATGCCGACTGTATCTTAAAAGATACAACAACAAAAACTACCAAAAAGCAAGCCAATGTATTACAAATCGCAAAAAAATTCAATTCAGAACACTTTTTTGCTAGATATTTAAACTCTACAGTTTTTGAAACTTCAACAACAAATTTGAAAAACCAAAAATATAAAGAAACAACAAGTAAAATCAATCAGCTGGTTGAACACTGTTTGCTTGTAAGTCACGTAGCCAAGGACCTGCACAGAACATTCAGAGGCGGAGAGGAAGAACTATGATGGAACTATGCAAGAATTGGAAGAAACACCGTCGACTCTGGGATCGACACTAAGTGCTTAAAAGCATTTTATAACTAGTTCCGTTCGGTTTTAGTGTACCTGTGTAAACTTGTTTCTGTCTCAGGTGCATTTTCCGAAAGACCTTTAAGCACAAATTCGTCAACAATTTGATTTGAATTCGTTTCGGCTGCTTCTTTGGCCTTTAACCCTTTCGACCCCGAATTTTAGCCTGTGTTCCGATGTTACTTTTTGGTATTTAAATCATGAAACATTTGCCTAAGAAGAGTGCACACAACATTTGAAGTCGCCACGTGTCTTTGTTAGAGTTCTAGAGCTAGTTTACTTTTGAACAATAGCTTAAAACGGGTTAAATAAATTTTGTGTCAATATTTTTTAATTACAAAAAAATTATTTAATATTTATGAAAAAATACAAAATTATCACTTTTTGATTTTATTTAACCATTATTAAAGAAACAGGGTTTTGACCAAACACGCCAAATTCGTAGACTTCAATTAGAACACAAACTTTCCCTGATATCGCTGCAAATGATTGAAAATAATTTTAGGGATAACAGGAAAAATTTTTTAATTTGCTTTGAATTCACTTCTAAAAATATTAATTTGTTGGTGGCTACTTCAATTAAACCCATAAATCAATCGTAGCTCTTGCTATGAGATGAAAAATAGGTGAAGTTGCTCTCAGGCAACTTTGGGGTCGAAAGGGTTAAACACTGAAAAGAGCTTTTGTCACCTTGTTCGCATAAATTTTGTGAAAAATTACAAACTCGACCGTTCATTATTGGAATATTGAAAAGAAATGCCAAACTTGAGAAATAATAACAACAAACAAGAAACAATAAGAAACGTTTTTGTCTTTTCCGAATCCAGAAATATATCCGAATTTGTTAACCTATTTAATGGAAAATGATCATCTGTCCATCGACTGACACGGTAGAAACATTGTTTAAACCAAATTGTGGCAACAGTCTACTGAAATATGGCCAAAACACCCTGTTATGCGATATTCTTTTCAAATAGATACATTTGTGTGCCAGCAGAAACTTGTTCTTCTGTCATTTTGCAGTTATTTATTTTTTTCGTTATTGTTATTATCGGCTTTTAGAAATTGAATTCAAGTTTATTCCATTAAATCAATTTACTTTGGGATTTTGTCAAGTAACCCTTTGGTGTCCGTTGTTACTGTGGAACGAGTGTGCATTCAAATCGTCGGCTCAATCATTACTTGTTCGGATGCAACAATGTTCGGATCCAGGTACGATGTTTTCTCGTCCTACTACATTCACTGTGCGACCGAGGACGTAGAGCGCGTCGCCTCGGAAATCGTCAACAAAGTGATCGACAAGGCGCAAGCTTTAGTGTCTGCCAATCGGAAAGGTCTCTACATCTACAAGATACCGCCCGACTACGTCAACGCCGAATGGGACTTGAAATGGGAAGAGAACGAGCAGCATGCCGACGAGTTTTCAGCCGTAAAATTGCCACACTCGGTATCGGTGATGATGTGCGGAGCGAGGGCAGGGCTCGTGAAGCGGCGCTGGATGCGCATCTTCCAGTTCACTCTGCGCCGCATCATCTATGAAGTCAAGGGGTACATTAGCGAATGGCAGCTGTCGCCGACCACCAAAGCCTTGGTGATGCTGGAGGGCACGACAGCCCTGAAGCATCCGCTGGGCAAAACTTATACGCTGCGAGCCTTCTTCTCCAACCCAACGCCGGCGTGCCCCACCCCACTAGCCACGGCCAAGGTCGATTTCGGAGTGCACGTCTCTAAATGGCTGCCCAAGTTCTACCCGATTATGGTGACGTACAGCTTCGAAGGCTTCAGCTCCCAATTCTACGCGCTCGACAGGCGCGACGTCACCTCCCAGCGCTACTTCATCGACATGATAATAGCCGGCAAACGGAACTTCTTCGCGAGCATTAGCGATTTGATCTTTCCCTGCCAGTCGTCCGAGAAGCCATCGGACGGCGCGGAGCAAAAATCGAACAAACTCAACAAGGATCATGTGGCGGAAGAGGATGAAGAAGAAGAGTATGTCTGGTCCACAGATAACGAGGGACTTGATGTTGCATATCCGGACCCGTGGGGCGTAGCTTTCACTCCCAACAACAGCAACATGTATTCGTCGCACGGAAACACACACGAACGGAAGTGTAAGTAAAATGGGCGCGAGAACAAGAGGACGAAGACGACAAAGTGGGCTCAAAAAATTCAAAATAAAAGAAAGCAAAACAAAACTGCAAATGAAAAATTGAAAACGTAACGAAACGAAACGAAAAGAAAAAATCGAGCGTGTGTATGATTTTTATGGATGCATACGTACGTGTGGGTGCGGATGCGGATGCGGACGGACGCGAGTGCTAAAGGGGCAGACGTGTGTGTGGCGGAGGGGCGGGGGTGTGTGCGGCAGCATGACAAGCGCTCGCTAACGAACTGCCGCGAAATTCCCCGTGCAACATTCGAGACTCATCAATGCGCCACAGTTGCCAGTGGCGGCAGCGGCAGTGGCGAGCGCGGTTGGCGCGAAGCAGCGCAAAAGCAACGAAAACAAAGCGCAGCCATAATTTGCGGAGGCCAACGCCTCAAGGGAATTCATTACTTGGGTATGATGACAAGCGCCGACGGCAGGGCCGGCCGGTGTCACGCGCGCTAGCACACAATTTCAACTAGTATTGTCGCTCAAGTACAACAGCAACGTAGGGAAGACCCCAGCCAGGAATGTCGAGACGCCTGGCTGATGGAAACGGGATGGGAGCATCAGAAGCGACAGCACGCAGGCATAAATCACAGAGCGCCAAATGAACGCCAAATTCAATAAATAGGCCGCAGCTCCCCGCCATAAGAACGACAACAAGCACAGCGCTCGGCGCACAGCGGCTGCAGCAATAAAACTGACAGAAACGACACGTACACAAAGCGCCACAACTCCAGCGCGCCGACGCCGGTGAAATGTGCGCGCGGGAAGAAGTGGCAAGCAGCGCCGCATAAATCGCAAATAAATCGCATCAACGAAGACACAAATGCGATAATTGCAGATTAAATGTAGTACGCGCGTGTCTACGCCGTGTCGCGTGCACAGGACAGAGTGAAGATGGGCGGCGGCGGGCGAACTGCTGAACCCGAAGCGCACATAGCTTCATAGAGCCTGGCGGGTGGCTGAGTGGCGCAGCAGGCGGCAGGTGGCAGGCGGCGATTTCTATGTGGCGTGCAGACCACGCGGCGGCGAGACGCTGGCAATTGTCGAGCGTCAAGTCAGCGATGTGCCATCAACAGCAACAGCGCAAACGGAAACTGCGGCAAAGTGCACAGCAACAAAGGCCCAAACAGCAAGCAGCACGAACAATTACGGAACGCGACAACAGCAGCCGACAACGGTTCTTGGCAAATCAGGCAAATGTAATTAATTTCTAAAGTAATTTTGAAATGGCCTCCCACGCGGCTTATCCGCCCTCGCCGCCTTCCGGCCAAGCGTCGCCCGCCCGAACGTTGGCTTATTGCCGCTGTTGATGATATCGTTGTTTTTGTTGTGGCTGTTTTTGCTGCCATTGTTTTTAACGGACAACGAACTGTTGCCTTGTGATAAGTGACACTTCTGTCGCTCGAAAATCTGCCGCGTTGACTTTTCGCAATAGTGTGGCATCATTCGGCGACGGCTGAAGTGCAGGAAAGTGTTGCTTCGTCCTGTGACTTTAGCACAAAGTTAGGCAAATCAAGTAGACAAAAGAAAATGTAAAATTTTTAATTAAACAATAATGTCGCAACTGCTTAACATGTATGACAACAACAACAACAACAACAACAACACGAAATTGTCAGTGACAGCAACAGCAATAACAACAACAACAACGATTACAATGACGGCAATAATAATAACGCTGGCAATCATGCGAAATGAATTGTTCATAATCTGCTGTTTTGTTCGAAATTTGCTCAACTTTCTCAACTCTCAACTTTTAGGCACTGCCAGGACACGAAATGTGTAAGGTGTCTGTGTAGAAGTGTGGACAATAAAACAAGTCATTAGGATATACGCAGCGTTTAAGCCATATTCACTCGTCTAAAAGTCGACCCGTCATTTTCACTGTTCAGTTAAATTATTTTAAAACAATTTTTGATAAACAAAATTTTCATACGTAACCTTTAAAAACTTGTTGAAATTTTAAACTAATTGTATTAATAAATTAATAAGTAATTATGGTTTTGTTTGACACACCAAAGTATATTAAAAGTGATTTTTGAAAAATTGGCTGCTAAAGTAAAAACGATTTAGTAGAAAGTGTACTTTAAAAAATGTATATAGTTTTTAACTACTTAGTTGCGTTATGTTTACTCGTTTAAAAAAAACTAATTTTAATCATTCAGCTATGAGTTAATGAGTTAATGATAGCAAGTTGTCTTAGTTTATTTTTAATACATCGAAGTTTTACTAAATTTAGTTGTATAGGGTGTTTTTTTAGAGGTTTGTTTTTCGAATAGAGATAAAACTGGCATTTTGTGGTCAAATCTGGCAACTCTAATGTCATTTATGTTCAGTTTGGTTTGCCATTTCATCATGAACAGGTTGACAAAAGAACAACGCTTGCAAATCGTGCAAATTTATTTCGAAAATAATGGTTCAGTTCGCGAAGTTTACCGCAAGCTCCGTCCATTTTATGGTCGACATAATCGTCCATCAGAGCAATTAATTCGGTTAACCATGGGTCGTTTTCGCACTACGTTTACTCTATGTGATAATACGCATCCGCAGAGACGTCGAACAGTGCGCACCGAAGAAACAATTGCCGCCGTAGAGCAAAATGTTGAAGAGGACCCAGTCAGAAGAGGAGTCAGTTACCGTTAATGGAGACCGGTATAGAGCCATGATAACCGACTATTTTGTTCCCGAATTGGATGGCATGAATGTGGATGAGTTGTGGTTCCAACAAGACGACGCTACATGCCACACAGCGCACGTCACAATCGATTTATTGAAGGAAACATTCGATGAGCGCATAATTTCGCGGAATGGACCTGTCAATTGGCCACCAAGATCGTGTGATTTGACACCATTGGATTATTTTCTTTGGGGATATGTGAAGTCGCTCGTCTACGCCAACAAACCAGAAACGTTAGGGGACTTGGAAGCCAACATTCGTGGCGTTATTGCCGACATACGGCCTCAAATGCTCGAAAAAGTGGTTGAAAATTGGACCTGTAGAATTGGCTTTATTCGAGCCAGCCGCGGCGGCCACATGCCCGAAATCATATTTAAACATTAATGGCATAAAATTATCCTTCCAATAAAGCCAAATTGATGGACATTAAAACGATTTTCTTGTGTTTTATTTCAATTCGAAGTTCTATACCTCTAAAAAAAACACCCGATATTAAATTGAATGAATTCAAACCATTTTAGTCAAACGATTTCTCATAAATCGACTACATTATTTAGCCACTAGGAACCAAAAGGATTTCAATATAAATCTTGGTATGTCTTTTCCTGGCCATTGATGAACATGGACATAAAAGTTTGCATTCAGTCTTAGTATTCTTCTTCTTCCTTTTCTTCATTTTCTTCTTCATTAGTCTATAAGGCACTGTCCCGCGAACGCAAGAGCACAAAACTTAATTAAATCAGTTCATATTCTTTGACAAAAGCCATTCAGATTGAGTGTCAGCCTACGTTTAACAAGTGCCTGGATTGCATCCGGTTCAGTGATGCCAGTTTTGCAGTGCACTATCTCGTAAGAAATAACCTTTATGAACGTAACTTCGGTTTCGTGACCTAAAGAATTTCTGTATTAAAGTACATTTTGTGTGGCCGGCTTTTGGCCGTTGTGCTTGAAAAATAACCCTCATGGGAGTAACTACGGGATCATGTTCAGTAAGGAGCGTACAGTATTTTTATATTCAATTCCTATGATTGTAAAAGATCGCGCCTAAGCAATAACTTTCATAAACGTCATTTCAATATTGCAGGCGAATGCTTTTAACTCAATTTAAATTTAAATATAAAAGTGAAATCACAAAAATATCAAATGTTTTATATTTCATTGTAAAGGAAATTTCACAGGCTATAACATGTTAACAAACGTATTGCATCTTAATTATGGATTTTTTCGAGAAAAAAATCCGTTTTAAACAAATTTTTATAAAATTTAATTTTTTTTTGCTTAAAACTTTGTATTAGTGTATTTTTTGTATCTAATGTTGTACATTAGTAGAAAGGTATGAAAAAGACCTTTCGTTTGATACCCATATCGTGTAAATCAGTTGGAGATTAATTGAGTTTTTTTGATAAAAACGTTGAAATTTGACCCCGAGCCACGCCTTTTGTGGGCGTTTCCCCGGAAAAATTTTTAGTTTGTTAGATTCAGGAGCCAACCCTCTATCTAAAAGCATACTCATTTCTTTTTTTCACGAAGGTTCGCTATACTGCATTTATGCCTCGCCAAGAGTTCCCAATATTCAGTTCCAGTTCATAGACCTCACAATAGCCTGTGGCCAGATTTGGGTATAAAGGTCGACACATGAGTCACTACGCTACGATATTGAGAGGACAACGGCAATCAGACACAAGCTTGGAGATCTGATTTCGACATTTCTGTCTGACTGTCAAAAAAAATTCAATGTTGCCATTTACTATTTAAGTCGTTACGAGTGTGGCCATAACTGCAGACTGAAAGGCGCTGCAGTAGTCGAGTAGTCAAAGTCAGAATCGTATAAGTTTTATGAAGATCATCGCACAACCCGCCTTATCAGCAAATTCGCATCTCGCATCTTCGTGTAGAGTTGGAGAATTAATTGAAGCTGTTCGCTGAACATGACTCACACGACATGACATGACTCACTCTTAACAACTGCAGCGCAAAGACTTTGGAACCACCTTTGACTCTTACTTGCACCCGCATGCAACCCTGCATAAAAATAGCGTTGGCCTGTCGTGCATATTTCTAGTCATGGTTGATACACTTTGAATCGAAATAGCTTAATTTTTAAACATTTAGTTACTTACCTAATGTACAAAACGTGATATATTTTTAGCAACGAGTATTCAACTAAGCCTTTTTCATCGCACCATCGAACAATATAATAATAATAATTAATAATAATAATAACATAAACATATTTGTAATACATATTTGTTCTCTTACATCTTAATTATATCATAGCCATGTTAAAAATGCCTTCTTGGCTTTTCGAAGTAAGTTTTTGATTTTGTTTTTGAGCTCGGTTACTTTTCCATACAATTGAGGCCAAGTGGCAACAATGTTTTCAATTTCTTTTTATTACGGTTCAGGGGATTCTGTTGTTGTAATTTTCATAATAAATCCTTTTTCAACCGATTCGGTGTTTTTAATTAAGTTGGGACGCCTGACATCTGCCGCCAAAATTCTCAGAGCACAACGCACACACAGCACCACATCTAGTTAAGTCAACATGCTTACATTGTCGCATAACATTACTCATTTGAACCAAGTTTTCACTGATATCTAATTAGTCACAATATGTCACCGTTGTATCTGATAACTGTACAATATAACGCCACTGATTTCGAGCAACAAGAAGAACGCCATTACTTACGGAATGACCCACTTACATGTTACAAAAATTTGATACTGCTGAGAGTGTTAATTGCTGTTCAAATTTCATTAAGCGCAATAACAATTTCACGTACTTTTGCAGGTGCATTTGCTTTGAGTCGGGTAACAAAAAAATCAAAATACGTGGCGGCTTTTATGGGCGACGTGTTAATGGCCAAACGTTCTTTGTTGAACATAATTCACAATTTTTTGTTTGCTCGTTACGCAGCAATAATAATTTCGCACCTTTGACATGCGACAGGTGCGCGTGTAACTGCTGACCGAAATAGCCAATCATATTGGCGCATGAACACCCGCTAGGAACGAGCAACGTGAGTGTGCTTTGGCGCCACAGTGCATGGCATAAAAATCATCTAAAAATCGACTTGGGATTATATTTTATTTATAAAAGAAACGCGCATAAATTGTAAAATTTATTATATTTATTTTCATATAAAAACCAAACGGACAGACAGATGGTGGCAGAAATCAACACACCGCATCTGACTGCATTGCGTGCGTCGATGACTTGACAATGTCTTACTGGGTTGGGCACACACCACATGACATGCGTATATGTGCATTGCAGTGCGTATACCTGTCTGTGTGTGTGTGTGCTTGTGCGTGGTGAGCCTTGCAACAAGAAACGCAAACACCAAACAAATAAACAAACAAAGGGACCGAGTGCACAGCACAATACGAACGCAACAACCGGAGGACGCGGACGGACGGAATGCATGCAGTAAAAATTACAATTACCATTGTAATTGTTGTGAAAGCAATAATTTTAACAAACAACAAAGGCCAACAGGACCGGAAAGAGCACAGCAATGGCCAGCCGGAGGTGCGAGACGCAGCACAGGTAACAAATGGCGAAGAGGTAAAACAACAAATGACCAACGCAGTCGAGAGGCGCCACAGCAGCACACCAACAATGGCAAAAGAACGTCAGAGAAATACATACATATGTACGAATTCATGTGGACGACAACGCACAGATGGACAGCCGGGCGCGTGAGGAACAGGTGGGCAAAATGTTAAATGATGCCGTCACAAAAAATTGCCACAGATATAAAGTACACAAAAAATCGTAATAACGAGAGGAAAAGAGCGAAGGGAAGGGGGCGCGTAGCAACAGATACCGCGGCCGCGCGAGGTAATGAAGACAACGGAGCGCTCAGATCGCAGGCCGATTGTAATCAAACAAATTGTAAAGTTTTAATAAAGCATAGCGAAGATTGCAAGGGGCCCTGTGACGCGGCGACAAGTAAACGCCCCGAAACCTAGCAAAATACACCGAAATATTGAACTGAGCAGCGAGCAGGAGTGTTGTCGGCAGCGGAGTGCAGCAACAGATGAATAAACTGGCTGGCTGGGGAGATGGCAACGACCAATGTGAAGGTTGACAACTGTGGCAAAATAAAAATTAATAATAACAACAAAACCATTACCATTATGCTTTGCCCGGCAGCTGCTGTGGCAGGTGGAAAATTGTTTGGCACGACCCGCTGTTGACTGACCGGTGCGCAGCACTAACGCGCGCACGCAATGATTAAAATTCATGCACAACAACAATAAAGACAACAAACGCCGAACGACACCCAGCGGCAGCGGCGACATGGATTAAGTGCTTCAACGGTGACAGCTGTGATTATGTGTCGGCGCTCGGTGCCGTCGCCAATATGCACGACTGGCCGGCCAGCGTCGGACTTAATTTTAGGCCATTATTGTCGCGCCTTAAAATATGCTACGCGTGCTAGCAGTTTTATTGGCCGTGGCTGGCTGAAAATTCGCCATTCGTTTTTGACTTGTTTTTAGTTTCAATTTTTGCGAATGTCTCGTGTTGTTGTTATCGTTGCTTTTTGCTGTTGTTTTCGTTGTGGGTTTTGGCGTTGTCGACTTGAAGCACCTTTTAATTTTTGGTTGAGCCGTACACCATTACGAGCAACCACTAAATCTTCATAATAGCCCTGAGCGTATTTTAGCGCCAAAGCACGCAGCAACTGCCATACGACCGCACACACATAAACAGGCTCGCACACATCCGCAAACAGTTGAACGCGCAAGGCCGCACGTGCTGGCGCACGCTGTCGTATAAGTAACATTTCACATTTCGGATTTGCTGCCAGCAGCGCACAGTGTTGCGAGCAGTGACAAAAATGCCAAAATGCAATGTTATAAGCACAAAAATCTGAGTATGAGTTTTTGTTGGAAATACTTCAATTAAGAGAAATCCCAAGTTTTATGAAAAAATATTGGATAACATAGAAGTTTTGAGCTCTTAAAGTACGCTCTTCCAACGTTGAAAAAAAATTGTTTGTTACAAACAGCAAACTTTTGCTTTGACTTTGAGGCTCAATATTTCAAAACAAATTATGAGCAGGTCCCTAAAAGTTACTATTGTCGTAAGTTTCATATAATTTTGGTCTGGCAAGACCAACATTTTGCTGATTACTCTCACCTCTGAGCAGTACCGTTCATAGTGAAATTAATAAAGTGTGCCAGATAGCAGGAACTCTCTCTTCATCGTACACTTATTTTCTGACAGTTATTGTCATTATGCTCAAAAATGTCATCTGTGCTGTATGAAAAAATGTCAAAATAAATTGTTTTTTGAAAATTCGTTCTGCACCAAAACCGACCCAAAAAACGTAATTACATGCCAGGAAAAACGTGCTATCTCTGCAAAAAGCGACCGCCAATGCAGTTTCTATGTTTTTCTAACATAAAATGCATTACGAAAATATATATTTCTGGAGTACCTACTGAAAGTCAATTTTAAATTTTGTGCTATTTTAGCAACAACAAATATAAAGGTTAATCGAACTGACACAAATAAATTGGCACTTCCACAATTGCTACTCAGAGAAATAAGTGTACGTCATCTACCTGGTACACTTTATTGATTTCACTATGGTACCGTTATGATGAAAATGAAGTAAAGAAAACGAGTGAATAAAAAGTGAGTTCAAACTTTAAAGGTGATTTAAAAAACACTAAATATCACTTTCGAAATTGTTTGATATTTTATTTTGTCAAGTATGTACATTATTCTGTACAATTTTCAGCTGCGCATATTTGCGCGAATGCAAGTTAGTGGCATTTTTCGGTAAAGACTTGAGTTCAAATTCGCGATATTTTCACCGTTTGGTTGAGTGCCAATGCAGTCTGTCAAATAATGCTGGAGAAATTTGTTGAAGATAGCTTCGGAAAATTAATTACGATTACTATTATATTCGAAATAGAGGGGTTAATGGAGTTTCGACAGTACACCTTGATTTTTTTTCGTACAGACCCAAAAGTTGACAACCTAACTACTTCACTTGTATGGGAGGCGCCCTCTGGTGGTGAATTTTTGAACTTTAATTAATTTTGTATTTTTTGCACTCAGGAATGTTGACGATTGTTGAATAAATCATTCAAATCGGTTCAGTAGTTTCCCAGATACGATATTTCCTCGCTTACTTTACTACATTTACAAGTGTGGAGCCAATTCCATTGAAAATTACTAGTTTTGTATAGCAGCCACCTTAAGAGTTGGATATAGCGGTTAGGTGTGTATAGAAAAAACATTCGGAAGAGAAGATAAATGGGGGTGAGTCTTACATATGGTACGTCTGGGATCAACCTGAGAGCAGCGGGAGCCCACTTTCTAAAAACGATGATTTTGTATGGGAGCCTCATTAAATGTTGGAGATAGGGGGTAGGTACGTTCGAAAGAAATATTTAGGAGGAAAAATTAGTGGGGGTAAGTCTAAGATTTTAACCCTCTAAGAGCAACTTCTGAGCAGCTATGGAGCAATTTATCGAGATTTCATTTTTAATCACTTTTGAAAAAATCGCATTTTATCTATATATATACACATTTATAAATAAATTTATATTAAAATACAAATATTTTGAATGTAGCTTTTATGAACTAAGATAATGTTCATTGTTAATATGAAGTTTTTTCCAATCCCTTTGTATGGGAGGTGGTCGAATGTTTGGTCCGATTTCAATGAAATTTTGCACAGTAAATTCTTTACTCATACAAAAACTGTATACCAAATTTAATTTATGGAGGAAGAGTGCTCGTACTCTTTATATTTTTGTCACTCCGCTATATGAACTCGCAACACTGTGCAGCGCGGCCAATGCGTGGCGCATAATAGCTGCCCGCGCCGGAGCCGACTGAAGGGCGATCGCGGACCGTGCAGCGCGCCAAGGTGCGCCCTGACTGTTGCAAATTACTCGTTTTCGTTGTTAGAATTTAATTAACGTTTTGTTATGGCGCCACGCGTACATTTGTATGATATACACAGATGCGCGCGTACAGTGCAGGTGTGCGAATATGTGTGTACGCGCCAAGCGAAAGATGTCCGTGTTGTAGCGGAAATAATGGCTTCCACTTTTATTTCAACAACGGCAGCTTCCCACTTCAACCTGGCCTCAACTGTCGCTATCGCTTGGGCGCATAAGTTGCGGCTGCCAGTGCCAAGCGTTCGTGTAGTTTTTGTTGTTGCCGCCGCTGCAGTCGCTGCACAGACAGCAGAGCGTGCGCCCTCACACGCGCACATCCACGCAGTGTCACACGCGCACTCATGCGCGAGCAAATTTTATGAACATGTTCTTGCCGCTTGTGTCAGCGACGAGATTAATGATGTCGACACGCCGCCACCCAGCGGCGCTTGCTGAAAAACTTATGTGCGCGAGTAGGTTTAAAAACGCTTTTAAAAAATTATTTTATTTAATTACATAACAGCCCCGCATGCCGCCACGTCTTCGCCTTTCTTTGCTCGCCTGGCCACGCGTCGACACGCTGCTCTCCGGCGCCATAATTCGGGCCATATTTCGCATACCTGAGCAGCGTGAGCCCTGTAAGCCCTGTTGCATTTGGCTGGCAGTGCCGGGCGCTCGGCTGGTGCCATGCCCCTTAACGGCCGCCATTACTCATGGGCCCTGAAATATGCTTTGCGAACGTACACGCTGCGCACGACAGCGACAAATCACCGGAAAAATATAGCATCGCACACAAACCTTCATTCGTACATACTAAACATTATCCACGCAACCTCAAATTACTGCACATTACACGCATTAGAGACTGAAAACAATTTACAGAAATTACCAATTTCACAACCGTAAAAATTATTCTTCAGAATTTTCGAGTCGACTGATTCTCAGTTTGTGAATATTTTCAAAATTAATAGATTTCCACGAAGTGAGTAGTGGGGCGAATAAAATGAAATTATGTTGAATGGAACAAATCTGTCTACATACTTACATATCTGTCGCCATTTGGAAGAGTAGTTTAAGTCGACATAAGAGAGAATTGAAAAAAAGAAAAGAAAAATCCTGTTTTTTTTTAATATGGGTTTACTTTTCCACTCTTCCATGATCACAAATTAATCGTCGAACTGAATGACTGACTGATTCAGCATGAAATTTTAGTTGTATGTTCACCATCGCTAAAACCAGATTTTTTTTTTTAAATTCGAGGTCTAAAGGGTCAAAACTTGGGTTAAGAAACATGTTACATGAAGAGACGTGATTTAATGGTTTCAAACCTATTGGTTTCAAAACTACTCTTAATTGAAAATAATGCGACACGTATTTTTCAGTTTTTTCCAAAATTAAAACTTATCGAGGTCAACAATGGGTTAAAGTTTGTATACGGGAAGACTATTAACATCGAAATTGATGAAAACAGTGGAATAAAAAATTATGTAACACCAATTTTTTTTTTTTTTTTTTAAATCAAAATCTGGTAGCGTGCACAAACGGTTTACAGTTTGTATGGAGAGACAAGATTTTATGGGCCTTTTGACTTCAAACTTAGTGAAAGCACTTCGCATGTAAAATTATTTTTATTTTTAAATCAAAATCTGGCGGATTCAACGATGAGTTAAGAGTTTGTATGGGAAAACATGATTTTATTTCATCAAATATGATGAAAAATAATTATAGAAGAATTTCTCTTCTTTTCATTAAAATTGTACGGAGTCGATAAAGGGTTAACAAAGCCTTGGGGCCCTGTTAGTATTATTTAGCCTTACATTTCCTTTAAGACTAATGGATTTCTTTTGCTATATTCAACAATATTTAGATAGGGATAGGTTAGGTCGGGATGGCAGCCTTCCTATCAGAACTCACTTTCACACAAAAAGATGGCTTATGAGGGCAACACATTGAGACGGCGCACAGTGCTTCGACGCCAAATAAAATTGGGACAAATATAGTTTTTTCAACTATATATGTATATCGAATATATATCCCTTTGCGACCCAGTGAAATTTTTTGCTTCGACGAGATTAATCACGAAAATGTTACACATTCAATTGTATTAAATTTCTTTATTTTTTAATTTTTTGCACAATAACGGGAAGACGCTTGGCGAACAACATTCATTCGAATGTCGAATGACATAAATTTAAAATTGCTTGTAAATTCAAAATGTACGCTACAGTGTTTTTAAAGTTAGATCGCACAATTGTGTATGCTGGGTCGAAAAGGGATATAACCGATTATTTTATCACCACCGAGCCCAAACCGCCATAATAATGAAATTTGGTTAATAGTTGTATTACAAAAAGTCAATCCTTAAAAAGTAGCCATTTTAAAAACTTCAGCCTTAAAAGGAAGGAAAGGGGGTCGTGAAGCTTATATGGACGGTCTTGTTTTTTGGTTGGATTGTTTTAAAATTTGGTATATAGATATACTAAAAAAGCAATAACAAAGTACGTATTTCAGGGTTTTTCTAAATTCGACATTTAAAGGGTGGAAAGAGGGCGGTGAAGTTACTTAAAGGAAATCATTTTTTGTTTGATATCCGTAGATCTTAACATGGAGACAGCTTAATAGCTATAAATATGCAATGCAGTTCAATTTATAACGACGAGACTATTATAGAAATTATTCTTCTTCCTCTTTTTTTAGAATAAGTATATGAGCATTAAATCACATTTTAGCAAACAAATTCCATAATAATGAAAAAATGGGATAATATGGCTGATAATGGGTTAAGTAGGCGTGCCAAGTCTATTTTTAAAAAGAACATTCATAATTACATATTTTCGTTGCAATTTTAAATTAAGCGATTTCTGTGAAAAAGTCATACATTAATAGTTTAGAAAAAATTGAGTATTTTCCAAAGACACAAAAAGACGCAAATTTTTTTTGCGGATTTAAGAGAAGAAAGTCCATATAAAAAAGTGATATAAAGGATTTACGCCAGTTCGATTTTAATTGCCTTCTAAATTTGGTTATTTTTCATTTTCATTGATAAAAAAAATGTGTTATCTTAGTAGTAGTTAGTAAACATCCCTTGATGTGAGTTCAATAAATAATAAGAATTATTAAAATAAATTGTGTAAACAAAGGAAGTAAATTATTCAAAATAACATAAAACTACAACAAAAATAAGCAGATCAAAAATGTTACCAATGAAACCAATTGAATTAACTGCAAGTAGACGTGTCAAAGGAAATTAAATTTACTATAAATTTAAATGCCTATTCATACTTAACCATAAATGAGACAAAATAATATGAAATTAATAGAACATTAAAAATTGAACTAAATTCAACATAAATTTAAAACAATTCAAAATTAACTAACAAAAAAACTCTGGCAATGTATGAAATATTTGTAATTGTTTCAAGTATCTGTAATGATTTATTGATATTAATTAACGACTATTATTTAATTAGTTTTTAATTGAAAACTACTAAACCACAAATATTAATTTTTTTGAAGCAAAATACCACAACAAAACTGTGGCGCGTAGCAACTATTACGCATGTACTTACATATAGTACATACATATGTATGTAATTATAATAATCAATTATTTGATTTCTTTCAGCGGCTGATATGTTGCAGAAAATCAGATCAACACACGAATAAAAAATGTGCTTTTAATTAAAAAGAATTTTTATTAACATTACAAAAACATATTTATATCCAAAAGTTGTTTCTAAATGATTGGTTGACTATGGTTTGTTTGTACATATATAGTGGGATTAAAACAAATTTTAGTTTGGTAGTAGTGCGCTTAGAGCGAAACGGAAAAGAGCGTGAAAACAGAAAACATAAAAACTTAAACCACAAAAAAGGAAAATTATTGAAATTTCGGTTGAATAAAATGTTTTTTTAAAATAGATTTCTGCATATGGCGGCAGAAATAGTTTAAATCAAAACACTTCGTATGCAAAAGTGGAAAAATCGTTATTTGAAACCGAATTGAACATTGTGGGTGGCAAATACCGTTTCAAATGGTGGAAACCCCAATGAAATCCTGTGTGCGGCACTGTTAAGATCGAATTAAACGCATTGTAACAACATTGGATTACTACATCCTACCCCTTCTGTGTGACTATTAAATCATCTTAATGGTAGTCACTTACAGTGATTAGAGTCGAATAAGACAGATGGAGAACGGCCACTCTCATAAATGTTTCTAATTTACTTGTAAAAAATCTTACAGAAAGATCGACTCTCTGTGTCTTCGAGATTTACAGACAATAACATAATTTTTATCAATATCTGGAAAATATATTTGTGTTAGCCAAATCTACAAGTCAACACATTAACATTCTGGCAAAAATTATTTAGCCGTATATTTGTGATAAATAGGACAGGTTTCCTCCTCAATAAGGTGAAACGTAGTTTTATTTATTTATTTATTTATTTAATTATTTATTTATTTATTTATTTATTTATTTATTTATTTATTTAATTATTTATTTATTTATTTATTTATTTATTTATTTATTTATTTATTTATTTATTTATTTATTTATTTATTTATTTATTTATTTATTTATTTATTTATTTATTTATTTATTTATAATCCAGTCAAAACAAAAAATATAAATTTTAACAAACCATCGATAAGAACAAGAATATTACTATATTATATATCGAGCCATTCCCGCGATTTTATCGTATGAGCCATTTTTACCGAAATTAATTTTTTACCGGTAACGATAGCACTATAAATTTGTCATCAGTCCCTAAAAGCTCACATCTCTCCGATAAACCGTTACGAAGTTTGATAAAAAACAATTTTATCGTATGTCCACTTCAAATTTTTCCTTCATTTTTTGTGCCTGCGACTAGCTGCGTTACGATAAAATTGCAACTAAAAAGTTAATTGAATTGAGTTAATTAAAAAATTGTGTTAAATTTTAGAGAGAGAGTTCAAAAAAGTGCTTGTTCTAAATAAATCCTACAATTGAGAACATGAAAAGTGAATCTATATGCATATAATTGTTTATCCTGACTGACTGATTCATCATCGCCCAGCTCAAACCGCTAAAGCTACAAATATGAAATTTGAACTGTAGGTACATCTTGAAAAATCAACCTCCGCTAAGACGGGATTTTTTGAAATTCGGGGTCTAAAGGGGCAAATCATGGGTTAAGGTGTTGTATGAAGTAATGCGATGTAATAGGCTTATTGATTTAAAATTTGGTGAAAACACTTCAAATCAAAAATAATGCGACACCTATTTTATATTTTTTCGAATATCAAAATTTAACGGGTGAACAAAGGGTTAAGGTTCGTATACGGAAAGACTACGAAAAAACATGACTCCATAGGGCTTTTGACTTCAAAGTTGGTGAAAACACTTGAAATCAAAAATAATTCGACACGTGTTTCTCATCTTTTTCAAAATCAAAACATAAAGGGGTGAACCAAGGGTTAAAAGTTTGAAATATGAATGAAATATGAAAAAGTATGATTTTTTACGCTTTTTGACTTGAAACTTGGTTAAATATTTGTTTATTTCCAATGTGAAATAATTCGATATTTTTTTTTTCATTTTTTCGAAAATCGATATCTGACGAGGTCAACGATGGGTTAAGAGTTTGTATGGGGAAACATGATTTAATGCGCCAATTGACTTCAAATATAGTGAAAGGTGAAATTATTTCTCAAATGAGAAATAATGCGATACGTTTTTTTCATAAAAATCTAACGGGATCAACAAAGGGTAAAGAAGCACTTGATTTATTGGCCTCATTGACTTTAAAGGTGTGTGCAAAGCCACGGTGCCCAGCTAGTCATGAATATTTAGATTTAAAAATTTATGGAATGTCAAAAGATGTACTAGTTCAAACAGATGAAGAAGATAGTATTTAATTTTTTCTGAAAGAATGTTTCGTATTTCATAAATAAAACTACACTATATCACCTATGAATTACAATATATCAATCTGAAAGTAACAATATTTTGTATTCAATAAATGAAAATATATTATAC
This sequence comes from Melieria crassipennis, assembly GCA_963668005.1. Classification (NCBI taxonomy): domain Eukaryota; kingdom Metazoa; phylum Arthropoda; class Insecta; order Diptera; family Ulidiidae; genus Melieria; species Melieria crassipennis. The sequence goes on from OY764962.1 coordinate 43,069,745, forward strand.
CAAGGAAAAAATTCTGTTTTACTTAGAAACGTAACGTTTATCGTATGTGCCACTGCAATATTTGAATCGCTCCTAATAGTGCCCGCACAAATTATCGTATGTCCAAAATAACGCCGTTGCGCTTTGCTGAAGTCTCTAAAATTACCTATTCCAAGTGTGTAACCCAAAATAAAGAGTGTATACCAAAAATCATGCAACTATGTTGCGCCAATGCAGAGAAAACCAAAAAAAAGTCTCCTGTAAAATTTGGTTTTTGGCTCATACGATAAAAACGCGGGAAGGGCTCGATATATTATTATATTAGATTATGTTCTGAGAGCGTCCTAGCCAGAGGAGCTAACGTTTCATTCACGTTAGAAATTGCATGCAACCGGTAACCTAAGAGAGCATTCTTCAACGCTCGAGCTTTGAACGTTTATCATACAATACATCTGTTTTTGTGTCCTATATTCTATAACAAATACGTCCTCACAACTGTCAATTAAAGCGACAAGCCAGAAGATCCTGAGCAGCCCTGAATGAATTCGAGAAATTCGAAAACGCAATGTTGCAGTCAGCAAAAGCTTGGGACAAAATGTGTGGAGGCATAACTTCAATACAAGTTGAACTGCGAAGAGCAAAATGGGCCAGAAGCCACGCACAACACAGCCTGGAAATATAGGCTAAACTTGACCCCCCCCCACCCTCTGCTATGCTATACATTCCACCTCCTGCGTGGAAAAAAAACTGCCAATTGAAATTGAAGCTCTTCACATAGTTATACCACGGCGGAAATATTTTTATTTAAAACTTTTTACCAATTTTCAGTCTAAATTGAACGTAACAAGGACGACTTGCAATGGCCTGACACCACTAACAATTTTATACAAAACACAATGACTGAACGAACACGCCCACCAGTAAGTCGACAAAAAGTAATCACAATTATTTCCACTTTATTTACAGCACATCGGTGCCGTTGTTTTTTTCAATATAAATTTGTACAAAATTTGAGGTATTTTTTGCTTTTTGTTTAATTTCAGCAATTTTTTGTACTGTTTTTTGTTGCTGCCGCCGCCAGCGCCGTTGCTGTTAACCGCATTTGCTTATTTAGCGTTTTAGGTAAAACAAGCGGAAATGATTTATATTTTATACGCACGCACACAGCCACGTATGTACATATGTATGCGTGGACGCACACACACACAGAAACGACGCTAACTTGCGGCAAATGAAAAAGTTACGAGTTGGTCAGAGTCAGCGGCGGGGGCGGCAACAATGCAGGGGGGCCGCTGCGGCAGGTAGCAATTGTGGCAGCAATAATAATTTGCGTAAAATGTGTTGAAATAAAAATGTAAAATTCCAAATGAAAACTGAAAACTGAAACGCAAAGCTACATAAAAACGAGCGAGAAAAAATTGAGCGAACAAAAATTAAATTGGAAACGATAAAGATGAAATGGAAAAAAAAGCATTTAATTTGCTTATGGACACACACACACACACATACGAATACAGCAGCAACAGCAGCCGCCGCGGGTGGGGGGGCGGACGGGAGGGTAATAAACGAATAAATGAAAGAGTGCCGAGTAGTGCAGCCGGACAAATGAACAGAAACAGACGAGCAGTTGAACGGGCTGCTGTGCGAATGTACAGACAGACAGACAGGCGGACGGACGAGGCGAACCGCACTAACGGATGAACAGGGAGGCGCATAGACAGATAAGCTTTTGAGTAAACAATGTGCGAGTGACTGAGCAAACGAACAGCTGACCGAACGAACGGAAGTAACCGAACAAGCTGGACGCTTGTAAGTGCCAACGCCGATGACGACGGCGACCGCCGACAGTCGACAGCCGGCCTAGATGACAACACGGTGCAGCAGCCAAATAAACCACGAGTGGGCAGACGACAGGCAGGGCAGACGACGAGTTGGCCGAAGCGCCCAAAGCGCAAACCACGAAGACGGCCGTGTGGCGGGAAGCGGGCTGGAAGAGCCGCCAATTCAATGGGCGGCAATAAAATGGCGACTCTCGAGTGCCCATACGCTCGGCAATAACTTCATGGAGCATGCTGTAAGCGTAAAATTAAAATACTATTTTAACATGCCATGAGTGCGGGGCAAGTGGAAACGAGAAACGACGCCAACAACAACAACAACAACCACAGACCAGACACGATCATCACCATCCACGACGTTCGTTGTCGCTCGCTCGCTTGCCGGAAGCAATTTTAATGCACGCATATATGTATGTACGTACAACAACGATTGTCACAACAACAATGACAAGAACAGCAGCAACAACAACAACAACAACAAATCGGTTACGAAAGTAATCTCCTTTCATTTACCATATTAACGATAGTTGCTACGTGCAGTACGCTCGGCTTCCAGCGCAACAACAATGCGCTTCGAGAGCCTCACCCCTTTTTTATTGCTCAACGCTGAGCACTGAGCACACACACACACACGCGCGTAGCAGTGTTGGTGTGTCTGTGCTCATAAAATCCAGGAATATTGCCAGGCAAAGTAGATCCGGTTGGCGGGAGCGATGGAAACAGCGCGCAGCACCAGACGCTGGTATTTAAATTTTCCACACTGCAGACGCGGAATAAACGCAAAAAACAACAATAACAACAACTAACATACTACTGCGCACAAATGGGCGAATTTCGCAAAACATTAAAAGGAAATAAAATTTTAGTTACCGCACAGAGGAAAGAATTACGAAAAAAAAAGGAGGAAGCACTCAAACACACACACAGTCACAATCGCACACGCACACACTGGCAAGCCAGCAATGCTAAAGTTAAGCCAAAGTAATAGCAAAAAAATAGAAATTGAAGTGGCAAAGGAAATTTAATTAGAGCTGCCACACGCACCAACACACAAGCGCGGCGCTGCTAAACGGGTTAGAGCCGAACGGTCGAGCGGCGAGGGGAAGACGACAAAGCGAAGGACACATTCCTGCCAAAACTAATTTGGTAGATTTTTATCAGCGGCAACAGTGTTGCAATGCATTTGTTGCACACACCCCGGAGCAGCGGACAAGCGACAACGACAGCGACAGCGCCGACGCACCCACTGTCGGTTTGGCACGTTGCGCCAATTGATGCGAGATAGCGCTGGTGCAGCGGCTCTGCAGCCATTCGCTGCGTTTTACTTGCGGAATTGATGTTTGCAGCTGCTGGTCTTTTAATTGCGAACTAATTTAGCATAGCGGCGGCATTTTACGGCAAAGCAACTTGTAAAAATGTATTGTGGCAAAGGTGCTGCCGCGAGGGGCCGACCCCTCGCCATGACACTGACGCAGAAGAAGCGAAGTGAAATTTAATGAAAATTGTGATTAGTTTGAGTGGAAATCGTGTTGGGATTAACATGAACTGGCCTAATTGCGCCCCAAATGTGGCAAAGAGAAAACACTTGGCCCCAGTACAGCTTAAAAATCCTGAAATCGCTGCAAGGAGATGACAATAATTTTGTTTAAAATAAAATTGTGAATGGAGGTAACGTGGAAGGCGTTGGTGTATTCATGTGGAGAAATATGCTTTCGTTTCGTTCTCTTGCTTCATCTGTAGATCTTATAACCGAATGAAGCTGATCTGTGGTTGCCAACAAATTCCCTCAAAAGATGTGCTCTCACCGAATTAGAGTCATCGATACGTTGCCCTGTCTCATTAACCCTCTAAAGCTCTATTTTAAACTTCTTCTTTTCCACTTCTCAATAATAAAACCACTGTATGGTAATTTTCAGATCCTGAACTATTTTATTTCGCGTTGTTGAGTTATATGAGTTTTGTTTGATTACACAGCACAACAAAAAAACACTTTTTTTCTGTTGCATGGTGTCTTTCTACTGTTTCTTACTAACTTGGGTGCGCTGATTTCGAATCTACCTTCACATTTTTTGTAGCAGCTCTAGTTAGTGAGATACAGGTACCGTATCACTTTTTCAGATTTTCCTCTACTTTTTCCATATTTTTGATCGTAATTTCTAAACGAATAACCAATAACCAATCACCTTGTTGCATTAACAACACTGCACGGCTTCTTTTTCAATGCAACTTATTTCTATAAGTTTTAAAATTCTGCGATAATTGTACCTCAAAGTCAGAAAATATGGAATTTTAAGGCGTTTTATTTGATGGTCAAAAACATACACATTTTTTGTAAATCAATTAACGAGTTAGGTGTATAATGAAAGCCGACACATCAAACATTACAACACAGCCAAATTATTTGGCGGAATACACATTCGCATCGAAATAATAGCAAAAATGTACCATAGTCATTTTCATCATTTTTCATACTTTTTCCTTAAAAAATTAGGGGCCTCAAAATATGCTCTTTTATATGTTCCATTTATAGTCTGAAATACAAGCCAAAAACAAAAATATTTTGAAAAAAATTAAAGCTTTGCATATTTTGAGGCTCCTATTTTTTTAAGGAAAAAGTATGAAAAATGATGAAAATGACTATGGTACATTTTTGCTATTATTTCGATGCGAATGCGTATTCCGCCAAATAATTTGGCTGTGTTGTATTGCTTGATGTTTCTTCTTAAGATATTCATATACTTCGTAACTGGAATTATGAAACATCTGTTCGATTTTCGCCATCAGAAAAAACGCCTTGAAATTCAATATTTTCCTACTTAAACCTTAAACCTTATTACAACGTCAATTTAGAACGCCTAAAATTGATTAATGCCAGAAAAGATGACGTGAAATGTTGTAAGTGCAACGATATAAAAATCATGTCGATAGGTTGGTTCGGAAATTACAGTCGAAATTGTGAAAAAAGTCGAGGAAAATTCGAAAAAGTGACACACCCAGTTTTTGCGAAAACTAGAGCTGTTACATGAAAACGGAGTATGGTTTTGAAAACAGCGTCGAAAAACGATTCAGATTCATGTAAAAAACTCCATGCAGCAGACATGCTGTTGTGCAGTGTTATGTATCAGAGCGGATTTCTAGGCGCGTTGCTTGAGCTGCCATCCTAGCCTAATGTAACCCGATTTATAACAAACCCAGCATACCCAACTTATTCCTCTCCATAACTATTTATTTGAATTAATTCATTTCTCACTATATTGGTTCTTGTGAATAATAGAGACACGTGTTACACGAACAAAAGAGTTCAACCATTTTCACATTTCACCGTTGACAGCCGAACAAAACAGCGTTCCATGTGACCACCACCACTACCCGCAACGGCCCGCTCCATACTCCCCAGCTGTCGACTTACGACCCCACACTGCTAACTTCAACCTCGAACAAAAACATCTCCTGTGTGCACGTGTAGCCACGCAAAACGAATCAGCAGGGCAATTAATGAAAGTAAGTTGAAGCGGAATTAATATTAACAAACATTTTGAATGCTGATCAAGTTCAGTCGATGGCCTCCTCATCAGCATCATCGTCTTCGAAAGGCGTTAATACACTCACTCCAACTCCCACTCACACACACAAACAGCTGTTTTGTGGCTGTTCCGCCAGGCAAAAATTCATTTAATTGCCATCCCTGTCGAATTCCGGCAATCGTTTCCTCAATAATGGCGTTTTTATTGCTTTTGCTTATTTAGGGCATATCGATCTCGACTTGTCAAATTTTTATTACGCTAACTCCTTTCGTGTCGCCGCGAACGCAGCCCAGCATAGCGTTGGAGACAACAGCGCTTTGTCGCCCGCGAATGGCGCGAAAAAGAAGAGGCAACAAATTAAAGCCAATTAAATAAAATCATCGCCCAGGCTGTGCAAACTGATTTAATCTGCGCCACGGAGCAGGGTTGCCGCGCTGAGCTGAGCCAAACTGAGCCGAGCTACTGTGAAGTGATGTAACTGAAGTGAGTTGAGGCGCAGCTTGGAAGGGTGGAGTGCGGCAGCTCCTTTGTGTGCAGCATTGCACTCATGGCAGATTTTTTTTGTTGACTTCCGCACTGCTGTTGTCCTGCACTCTTTCTACATTTGCCCAGTTCTTTTTGTCCCTCTTGAGTTGGCTCCTGTGCTCCGCCTCATTGCGTTATTGCGCAGCCTTTGCCCTAAACTTTGTTGCAAGTTTCTTTACACTTCCTTTACTTTGTTTGTTGGTGTTTTTCTTTAATTTTTGCGCACATTTTATTTATTTTTTGCATTGCTTTTGGCTTTTCCTTTCACGCTTTCTCCTATTGCGTTTCTATCCCGGGCTATTTACCCTGAAAAAGTCAAAGAGGCAACTTTAACCCTTTCAATACTGCGGGGATATATAAGTCCCAGATAATGTTCAAAAATTACTGGTGCGAAAAGTTTTCGCTTTTAAAGTGCTGGGATGGGACTAAACAGTAGTCTGTAGTCAGTACTTCACAACACGTGTTTTGGTTAGCATAACCTAACTAATTCATACTTGGTATACGTTCAGAAGTGTAATAGCCTATTTCCACCGGGCCTTAAATGCATTTAACGCTTAAATGCATTTAACATCGCATTTAAATGCTCTAATTCCCATGCAATTGTTTTTGTATCAAAGTGAGTTAACTCACTTTCAAAACTGAGTTAACTCAGTTTTGCCCTTTACAGACGTCTAACAGAATATGTTATGTTAAAAGCTGGAGCAATTTTGACAAATGTACAAGTTTTGATAGCATGCTTTTCGGCGCTGCAAGAGCCGTACGAACACAAACAAAAGAGGGGATTCGATTTGCGTTCGGTGTGGTAGATTTTTTGCGAAGACAATTACTTTTTACTGCATTTTTCGCAAAAATACATATCGTCTGTCATAATCAAAGTCAAAACTTTTATTATTTGCCAACAATAAATGCTGAAAGAGAAAATCAAAAACGTGAAACTTCTCACTAACACTCTTGACATTAAAAATTCAGACAGCTCTGATATCAATCAGCTGACAACTTTCATAAATGAAATAAACATTGACAAATGAAATAAATTTTCACAAATATGAAAACGCAGACATTCCTAGACTGTTGAGAAGGAAAGCGAATTGGTTTTCTTGCAGTAGAGGGGCTACAAGAAACCATACAAACGTGTACAAGGAGATGGCGGCGATGGGTAAGCGGTGGCTGCCCAGAAATAAATGCAGAATTTGGCTTGACCAACTAAAAATGTAAATAAAAACCAGCTGTTGCATTTAACTCAGTTTTGGTGGAAACGCTTGACAGTTCTCAATCTTAACAGAGCCCTTAAATGCATTTAAGCGCTCGGTGGAAATAGGCTATAAGCGTGCTCTTTGTGCATAAAAAACAAAAAAAAATCTGAAATTATGTTAACATGTTCTTTTACTTATTTACAGCACATTTAGTTCAATTATACAGAAATATCTTCACTGGCCTAAAGTCGTATTGAAAGGGTTAATGAAAACAACAAAGCGTTTGCAATAACGCATTTTTCAAGTAAATTTAGCCATAATATGACATAACATAACATAACATAACATAACATAACATAACATAACATAACATAACATAACATAACATAACATAACATAACATAACATAACATAACATAACATAACATAACATAACATAACATAACATAACATAACATAACATAACATAACATAACATAACATAACATAACATAACATAACATAACATAACATAACATAACATAACATAACATAACATAACATAACATAACATAACATAACATAACATAACATAACATAACATAACATAACATAACATAACATAACTAGGGAATTCACAGTTCGTGTTATCTAGTCTGTTAATTTTGCCGCTTGGTAAACTTAAAACATTTTGCCATCTGGTAACCCTTTTTGTTAGTGTTTCGCGTATAAATCTGTGATACCACTTTGTGCTAAAATTGAACTACCCTGTCGCATGTTTATTTTTCGTGTTAAAGTGGCAACACAAAACAGCTGATTTTCTTTTGGTAAAAAATGGAAGAGGCAGTCGCAGAAAAAGTAAGTTAATTGTGTTATTTTGCAATAAAAATGTTATAATTGTATTTTGCATATTTTCAGCCAAAACAAAAGCGAGTGCGCAAAGCGCCGTACAGAAAGTGGAGTGAACAAGAGCCACTTGAACCGAGACGGAAAAGAGCAATTTTCAATTGCAAGTCAACTGGCATTTATGGGACCGAATTTGTATTCCTGAAAACAGGATCTTCTTTAATTAAAGATAAGATGTGTTTGAATTCAGTGTCTTCTACGCGCAGCATTTGGCGCATGCGACCGTCATCGAAGTTCACTAGGACTTTTTCATTCCAATGTGCCGATTTCGGGACATTCAATTGGGTGCTTCTTCGTGAAGATAATACTATCGCTGCAGTAAGAGTAAAGTCCATAAGGACATCATCGTTGTCGTCTTCACTCGACTTACTCGAATCTTGCGTAATTATTTCCGCTAAACTCTTATGGCATAAGAAGTTTATTCAATTATCTTTTCCGTTCCAACGAGGCATTCTTTCTTTTTTATTTCTAAGCAAAACATGAAATACAGTGCACAAAACTTTTAACCAAAACATCCATCAAGGGTCGCTCACACATCATCTGTTTTATCTTTTTAAAGTTGCCACCTGGTAAATTTAAAAGGAAACTGTGAATTCCCTAAACATAACATAACATAACATAACATAACATAACATAACATAACATAACATAACATAACATAACATAACATAACATAACATAACATAACATAACATAACATAACATAACATAACATAACATAACATAACATAACATAACATAACATAACATAACATAACATAACATAACATAACATAACATAACATAACATAACATAACATAACATAACATAACATAACATAACATAACATAACATAACATAACATAACATAACATAACATAACATAACATAACATAACATAACATAACATAACATAACATAACATAACATAACATAACATAACATAACATAACATAACATAACATAACATAACATAACATAACATAACATAACATAACATAACATAACATAACATAACATAACATAACATAACATAACATAACATAACATAACATAACATAACATAACATAACATAACATAACATAACATAACATAACATAACATAACATAACATAACATAACATAACATAACATAACATAACATAACATAACATAACATAACATAACATAACATAACATAACATAACATAACATAACATAACATAACATAACATAACATAACATAACATAACATAACATAACATAACATAACATAACATAACATAACATAACATAACATAACATAACATAACATAACATAACATAACATAACATAACATAACATAACATAACATAACATAACATAACATAACATAACATAACATAACATAACATAACATAACATAACATAACATAACATAACATAACATAACATAACATAACATAACATAACATAACATAACATAACATAACATAACATAACATAACATAACATAACATAACATAACATAACATAACATAACATAACATAACATAACATAACATAACATAACATAACATAACATAACATAACATAACATAACATAACATAACATAACATAACATAACATAACATAACATAACATAACATAACATAACATAACATAACATAACATAACATAACATAACATAACATAACATAACATAACATAACATAACATAACATAACATAACATAACATAACATAACATAACATAACATAACATAACATAACATAACATAACATAACATAACATAACATAACATAACATAACATAACATAACATAACATAACATAACATAACATAACATAACATAACATAACATAACATAACATAACATAACATAACATAACATAACATAACATAACATAACATAACATAACATAACATAACATAACATAACATAACATAACATAACATAACATAACATAACATAACATAACATAACATAACATAACATAACATAACATAACATAACATAACATAACATAACATAACATAACATAACATAACATAACATAACATAACATAACATAACATAACATAACATAACATAACATAACATAACATAACATAACATAACATAACATAACATAACATAACATAACATAACATAACATAACATAACATAACATAACATAACATAACATAACATAACATAACATAACATAACATAACATAACATAACATAACATAGCATAACATAACATAACATAACATAACATAACAAAACATAACATAACATAACATAACATAACATAACATAACATAACATAACATAACATAACATAATTATGGTATTCACAGTTTGCGGGAACATTTTATTTCGGTCAATTTTCCCCTAAAAATAACAATCTAACTGTGAGCACCCCATTGTATATCTTTCAAACAATTGTGGAAAAATTATCAAAATAAAAATGCCTCGCTCAAATTGCAAACAAACGTTGAACATCAAATAAAGAAATCGTTCCGATAGTGGCATAAAGTACTCAAAAAATTCGCTCCGGAGATTGTGTCAAAAAATTAATTTGAATTTGCTTTTTGACTATTTCAATAAACATACTCAGCAGTGCGGCAAATTTTGAAACTACCGGTATCTGTGTTTTTCATACAAAGCAAAAACAATTGAGATACCATATGGGAAAATTCGGGAAAATTGCCAGGTGGGAAATTTAACATGCTAGATACCGCTGAACTGTGAACACCATAAACATAACATAACATAACATAACATAACATAACATAACATAACATAACATAACATAACATAACATAACATAACATAACATAACATAACATAACATAACATAACATAACATAACATAACATAACATAACATAACATAACATAACATAACATAACATAACATAACATAACATAACATAACATAACATAACATAACATAACATAACATAACATAACATAACATAACATAACATAACATAACATAACATAACATAACATAACATAACATAACATAACATAACATAACATAACATAACATAACATAACATAACATAACATAACATAACATAACATAACATAACATAACATAACATAACATAACATAACATAACATAACATAACATAACATAACATAACATAACATAACATAACATAACATAACATAACATAACATAACATAACATAACATAACATAACATAACATAACATAACATAACATAACATAACATAACATAACATAACATAACATAACATAACATAACATAACATAACATAACATAACATAACATAACATAACATAATAAACATTTGCTCAGTGGAGGTTCATGACATATTTGTCTCAGTGCATGTTCTCCTCTAAGCTCAACTTTTAAGCTTCAGCTCTTTGTCCTTTTTCAGTCCATCTATTTTCCCGTCCTCCTTACACATTTGTATATTTGTTTGCTTTTGCTACTTGTGTTTAGTTTAAATTTATTCGCATATTTTCACTACTTTGTTATTGTTGTTTTTTTCGTTTCGAATTGTCTCTCCAATTTTTTAGTTGCGCTAATTGCGCGTTTTCTTGACTTTGTTGAAGTTGCTGATGTTGACATTTTGTTGTTGTTGTTTTTGTCGCCGCTGTTCTTTGTTTTTATTTGTCGAGATGCTGCCCTCGCTGTCGTAGCTCATCAACTTGGCAAATCAGACAGAAAAGAACGCATTGTTGGCACACAGTGACTGTGAAAATAATCAAATTGAATGAAAATGTTTTTAATTGATATAAGTGAGCACATTCACATATTTGAACGGCACAAAACCTGAACAACACATTATATTTTTAGTTGTTGCTTTTTGCGGGAACTATGCTGGGTTCAAGTCAAATATGAATATAAGGATATAAGGATCTTTTAAAACCATAACTTCTAAACTTTACATGCTTCGAGAACCAACACGACTCTTCGCATTAATAAGTGAATTCCCTGTGCGCTCATCTTCATTAAAAAGTTATATCGTACTGTAATTTATCTAACTATACGAGAACGTCAAGGCTGAGAGGACTGAAGGAAAATAGAAATTATGTCCATCGTATTGCCATCCTGCTCTCTAAAAATCGATTTAGTCAATACTACAACAAAAGATGGATCAAGAGAAAGCCAAAAAGAAAACCAAAGAATCATAAAATTAACCACTAGCGGTGTTTCCTATACGCAACCTCGAAAATCAAAAGTTATTAAAAAAATAACAAATTTATATTTAGGTGCGTGCCAAAGGGAACATTTTAAAAAGAAGTAATTCCATTGAAGCCTTCTATTGTCAATTACATGCGTTGGTAAGGTAGATCGTTAAAACGTTTTCATTAAGCGTGTCTAAACTTTTAAATTGAATTAAACCACATGTTTTCCAGGTCCATGTAATACCATGAAGACCAAGAAAGTCGGTTCTTATGGCCGGATACCGTTCGCCATTTGACAATCACCATCTGGACCTTCCCGCTTTGGGAGATATAATGGTTCAATGGCGCTGTCTGATCAAAATCCTCAACGAACAGTAAGTTTCTTTGAAAAAGAGCAAACTGCAAGGAGTCAAGTTATGTTTTTATTAATGTATTGTTAGAGTAGTTTAGTAAAATTGGTATTATTATTTTAACAAAATAATTTGTTTCATTAGTGATGATTCCGCTAAAACATTCTTGGAAATTAATTTAAAAGTTGGCTGACAAACTGGCAAACTATAGTTCAGGGGCTAATAAGTCGACTAAAGCCGACGCTTTAATAATTTGTCAGCCAATTTGTTGTCAGCACTGCTGCCGTGGTTTGCCGGTGAATATTTTCATTTGCCGCATGTCGTGAGTTATCGCCAGCCTTTCAGATTTTGTCTACGCTTCTCGCGATTGTCGTTTGCAATTAGTTGTTAACACTTTCCACCGGTCTTGATTGCCAGCCTTTTGTACGTTGCGCTTATTTTTCTGCTTCCGTGAAGCCTATGCTTGTGCTTGTGTGTGTGTGTATGTGTGTGTGTATAGTCGAATAACAACAGCAACAACAACTAATGACAATATTAACTCTGCTACATGCTTCATTTGGTTGGCCAACAACACCTACAATTTTCAACCCATTTTAGCAGCTCTCGTCTTTCAGCTGTTCCTCAACCCCTTCTCCCCAACTGTGTGTTTGAGTTTTCCGTTGACGCACCCCGTTTAATCCTCTCCCTACATAACCTATCATATCACTCAGCGCTGAGCCGCCAACCCCCCTCGCCCCACGCACTTAACCTTGATTACACTCGCTCCATTTACTTCCCAGTTGTTCTCCGCCCAGCTTTTTCTTTGTTTCCGCTTAAAGTATGAAATAGAAAGCGTCGCAGTGCGCGAGTGCGCAGAGAATTTCCGTTCCTTTCCTCTTTTATTTTGTACTAAGAGACCCGATGAACGTCGTACTACTTAAAAGTTATGTGATTGTAACTTTGTAATGACATTGTAAATCAGACTGTAGGAATTGTTGACTGTGAAAGTCATTAACTTCAGTCAAACTTTCCTGGAGAACTTTGGAATATCCTATCCTTTATTTTATTCCCTAAATGAAATCTCGTGGTTATGGCTAAGCCTGCAAAATGAATGTTTGGAAAATGTAATAAAATTCGCTTCAATCAAATCTAAAGTTATTAATTTTAATTTTTTTCGACTTATTATTCCGACGTTATCCATTATTAGGTATTGATTTCAGTTGTATGGGCGATGTCAAGCCCCTTTCCCTAATACTCACCCCATTCTTCCAATCGGAGGGTGGATGGATGGATGGATAGAAAGGGTAGAAAGGGAGAAAGGGTTATGAGATCTCCTGTGCAAATTTCCGGGACTCATTAATGAATCTCAGGAGATCACACAGGGTGAGAGAATGAACTTCGTCCATTCTCATAACATCTGAACCCAACGTGCGCAATCTCGTTCTAGAGAAGGCAGGACATGCACAGAGAAAGTGCTCTGTACTATCTATCTCACCATGTTGGCCATATATCGCCCTCATGGATTGTGTCCTGTGATTAACTCGACCATTCGACGGAGGTCTTTCCTTCTCAGCTTCTGGAGGAAATTCCCTGCTTTCCTGTTCGGGCTTTTCACAAAACACTTAGCAGTTTTACAGCTTCCCAAGCTCGACCAACGTTCTCTATGTAGGTTATTTACACAGGACTTGATCCAGTCCAGGGTTCCTGCTAGACTGGTGCCGATTATTGGTTTTGGTCCCATGGGTGTACACTAGACTGGAATTAGTGGACGATTTTTCGATTTCGATTCTCCGCACCCTCTCATTTTATGCGGTTTGGTGAAAAAGTGCATGAGTCCAAAAATGTTGGGGCTAGGGAGGGGCTAAGTGGCGTCTCATCGAGGTCAAAGTTCACAAAAAAGCTGGGAAATTCGACAAAATGCTCCACAGCTGGTCAGAACTTGCTCTTAGAGGGTTAAAATCTATGACCGACCCCTCTAGTTTTCCTTACTGAACATTTCTTTCAAACATACTCATCCCCTCTCTCCAATCCTTAATGGGGCTCCCATACAAAATGGTAGTTTTTATAAGATAGGCTCCCACTGCTCCCAGGTTGCCCACAGACGTGTCAAATGTATGACCGATACCCATTTATTTTCCCTTCCAAATATTTCTTCCAAACATACCTACCCGCTAACTCCAACTATTAAGGGGGCTGCCATACAAAATTGGCCATTTGCTATGCCATTGGCTCCCCACTTGCAAATGTAGTAGTTAAGTAAGCGAGAAAACATCGTATCTCGGAAACTACTGAACCGATTTAAATTATTTATTTAGCGATCACCAACATTCTTGAGTACAAAAAATATAAAATTAATTAAAGTTCAAAAATTCACCACCAGAGGGCGTCTCCCATACGATCGGATTTGTGACGTTGTCAACTTTTGGGTTTCTACAAAGCAAAAATCAAAATGTATTGTCGAAACCCCACTAACCTCCTACTTTGAATATAATTGCAATCGTAATTGAGTGTTAAGAATAAATCATTAGATTTTGTGAGAAAATATGAATGTTTTATTCAGCCGGTATAGGTACTCCTTGCGTAGGCAGCTTGGAGCAAAACTTGTTTTCTATGTCACAAGGCGTCATTATAGTATCTGATGAGTTTCACACCCCTTCCGGCAGCATCGTTGTCCACATGTAATTTATGCACAATGTTTTTTGCATGTGCAACTTAAAGTATTAAAGTTATGCGTAATATTTGTGTCGTATTAAAGGTGCCACGCTCCTTGTCCAGCGTCCTTCAAATTGAATTGAAGTTTTTTAACCAACCCTGATTGAAGGCGAACAAAATCCAAACCAAATTATTCAAATCCGTTCAGCCAATTTTGAGTTTTAGCGAGACTCACGCACGGCAATTGATTTTTATATATTTATATAGAAAAAGAAGAAAAAGATTACGCATTTCAAGCGGACAACAATTTGTCGTAGCTTTTTTGTCGATGGAATTAAATAAAATTAATTACCGCCCACGAACACACACACACACACATACATTCTCGGAATCAGGCACGCACATAAATACCACTTCACGCGCGTGTGACTCCGCTGTCACACGCACACATACGCGACCGAGTGCTGGCGTGAGTGCGCGTGTGTGAGTGTTTGCTTTGTGTGTGTGCGTTGACTTTTTATTTTCAATTTTCAGCCGCTGTAGCACAACAACGCAGTCAACAACACCAGCACAATTAAATGTTACAAAAATAATTAAACAATGGCAACAGCAAAAGCAAAAACAACAATAACAAATGACAATGGCAACAAAAACGTTAACAAGGCAAAACGCGGCGACGACCAGAGCGAACGCGTGCCGCCGCATTTTGATTGCGCAGCCCGCAATGCCACAGCCAGCGTGAAGCCGCCAACCCGCCAGCTCGCCCGTCCGGACAGTCGACTAAACGGGCACATTGCACGGAAGCAGAGCAAACCGAGCAAAAGGCGAAGGCGGCTGGGCGACTATGGCGCGCGGACAGCGGGCAAACATCGAAATTGACTCCGCAATTTCGCAAACTTTGTAACCTTTTGTGTCGGCATTGTTGTGCGCATTGTTGCCGCAGCCACAGCCGCAACACAATTTTAAGAATAACTTAATTTGCTGGAAATCATTAGCGGCATTGCCAGCCGCCAGCATAATTCGACGACCCAACAAATAGGCAGCGATGTAAAATTGATGCCAAATGGTCCACGGTGACGGCAACGATAACAGCGCCGATAGTACAAATTGCAACTGTCCAAAGAATACAATTTGACAGAGTGATCAAAGAAAAGGGGTATGGCAAAAATTGCTAGACTGACGAAAAGTACGAGTAGAATGTGAATGTGTCTTGTAACCGTGACGAATCCACTGAACTTTGGCCATGTTTCGCAGCTTTTCACGTGTTTGGTGGATTTCTTCGTTGCAAAGATTCGAGAACGTATAAAGCTGGATTTAGTATGACAAGTTTCGAAAAGTGAAGGGGATTTCTTACTTCTTCCTTCTTTTGTATTGAATTTGTATGAAATATGTTCTAAACTTGCGAATGCCGAGTTTTGTCAGATCTTGGCATATCTCCAAATAGAACCCAACCTCGAATCGAATGCTTTCTTATAGAAGCTCATCTTCCACTTCTTAACGAGGATTAAATTTTGAGTGGCAGAATACTTTAAGGAAAACTCACCGAAGCACAGATAAGGCAATGCACAGTGATTCGACTCCATACAACCGCGGGACAAAATTAGGAGGAGTGGTCCGTTCTTCATAAAATTTGGTATACTATACTATTAACCATGGTCTGCAGAATTGAAATCTCCGCTTGGTTTTTCTTATACTGTTGTAGTTTGGCAATGCCTGAGACTTGAATTTGCAATTTTTCTCATTTTTGGTGAGCTATAGCAACAAGTGTGTTGGGTATATTTTTCAGATTTTACATTTAATCGGTAACGTCAACATTGATAATTGTAAAGAGTAACAGAAATTGAAATGGACCCTCTCGTTTTGCAATAAAAACGATAACAATAGATGTATGTTTTGCATTTTTGCAGATTTTATCATTTTTAATGCTGATTGCATACTTTTAGGGATAAATAAAATAAATTTTGTCGAAAAATACGTGTAAGACCACTTTTCAAATTGAATTATTTTCTGAGATCGGAAGATATCGGAGGATGTAATTACATTATCCGACAAAGAAAGAATGCTTCTTAAAATAAAAAAAAATCCAGGAACATACTTTCACATACTTTTTAGATATTTTCCTCTACGTTTTGCCAATTTTTAGATTTTTAATTTATAAATATTTTGAATTAAAAGTGAAGTAAACGCCTACGCTTTGCTAGTTTTGAGAAAACATTAAAAGCGAAAATGGCCACATCATTTCTTATCATATATTGAAGGTTTAAGCAACTTCTTGGTAACCATGTATTTTTTTAAATTTTTTTTACTCAGTAGACTAAAAAACAGAAAATATGAGTTTCAATTTTTTTGAGAAAAGAAAGACACTAATTAATTGTTTGCACTGATTTCTTTCTTAGTTGGAGTTCTTTCTTTTAAATGACATCAAAATAGTTAAATTCTGAGACCATACATTTTTTGAATTTTGTCTATGGAACGAATCACTGTGCAATGTAATGATTATGGTTTGGGCCCAAGCCCAGATAGCACAGCCCTGAGCACAGATAATGGCCGATGTGTTGCCACAATGGTAATGCGATACTTTCCGAACCTAACCTAACCTTACACTTTGCTGAACTCAACACACCGCTCGGGCCTTCAGAACTTAACTCACATTCGGGCAAATTCGACTGGAAATTCTTAAGTACGTATATTGGTTACAAACATGTCGTTGTTTCAAGCACATACTCGCACACACACACACAGACAAGTTTATGTATTATGAAATGTCCTCATTTGCCGCTGCTGATGCCCAGTTGCCCAAAGCCAAAGTCAACTGCTTTCGCGGCCATTTAAGTGTGCCTGCATTATGCCACAACATCCGGCAGGCAGCACTAAGGCACCACAGCCACTCCAGCCCTTCCCCCCCCCCCTCCCCCCGAGTGCGTGTGTACATAACTTTTGGTTTTATGAACTCTGGCTGCAGAAATGAAAAACGAAAACCGCGTGTGCCTTCACGGGCGGCCGCAAAATTGCTCAACAGCCACGCACGTTGTGGCCGTCATTCAGTGCAAACTCACATTTGAAATTCTCTTTTGTTTTTGTTAGTGATTTCAGCGCTTTTTGACAGAAATTACCTGCTGCTCTACTGGCATGGGCCACTATTTTTTAATTGTTATTATTATAGTTGTTGTTATATTTAGATATTCAGTACATTTGTAAGGAATGCATTTGGCGCATTTCGCCAAATTGCATGCAATCAAAAATGTTAGCACACTTTACGGCTACATAGCCTATCGCAGCGTGCTAGCTGTGCGTGTCTATGGATCTGTATGTGTGCGTTTGTGTGTGCATATCTTGCATACAAACACAAATGGCACGCATTTGTTGTTGTTGTGGCTGCATTGTAAGGCAAAGGTAGCAGCCGCCGCATAAAAAGTGCTCAATTGCGATTAGCAGCCGCTGGAAGCTGCGCTGCTCATTGCTGCGCATGTCTCATGACAGAATGAACTGTGAGAGCGGCCGAGTGGCAGCTGGCAAATGGCGCGTGGAGATTGGAACATGGAAAATTAAACTTCCAATTTGGTTTACACAAACAAAAACAACAACAATTGAATGGCAATTTTCATTTTGGCACGATGCACACTAACGCAATTCGCCGAGAATCTTCGGTTCGAAACTCGACTGTCTCAGAAAAGCTCCACCGCGAGTGTAAATGGATGAAAGCTGAAAAAGTTAACGTCAGCACTAAAAATTCAACTAGACTTTATCTGGACTCGCCATCGCCATTGACAGCAATTTTATTCGTCAGAGGGTTATAGAAAAAATTGCGAAATTGTCTATAAAATAGGCCAAAGTTTGCCTTCAGTTTAGTATCTCAACTCAGCATTTCTTACATCGGCTTTTAGTAACTAAAGTCTTAGTCGCATTTCTCGGGAGACATTAGTTCAAGATGGGTTAATATCAAAGTGAAGTTCTGCTGGCGACAGCATGAGAACATATATTAATCAGCTGTTCATAACGGTTTCGTACGCACAGGTTTTTATGCGCTGATAAAAAGTTCGTAAACAAAAAAGTCATGTAAATACACCGCCGTGACTGCGATTTAAGATATCTAAAACATTTTTATCGCAATGTGTAAGGGAACGTAGAAAATTGCGCTGCTAGCATTCAAAACCTATAGGAATAGTAACAAAAACTGGTTACTCGGTTGAGCGGTTACTTAGAACAATTTTTGAACCTGTTCTTTTAATGTGGATATAAGCAACATTCCAATCAGTTAATATTACTAACATTTAATATGCATTTTGAGGAAGAACCAAAATGCTTCATCTTCAGATCAGATATTAATTAGCTGTTCCGAAAATGTCAATCGAGTAATCGGTCTTAGTTTTTGTTTCAACCGGTTTTAAGTGCTGCCTTAGTTTCGTATTATTCGTTTCAAATTGCGGGTAAAAAAGTAACCAAAATTAGTTGCTTGGAACTAATTTTAGAATTGTTTTTATTTTGCGAATGTAATTAATACTTTAATTATTTCCTAAAACTGTTGCTCACTGCTAATATCTGAGAATCACACAAATCACCGAGCCTTGAAGCACCATGAAAAAGTCAATAGGCTCAAGTCAACAAGGATCTTAGATTAAATCGGAGAACCCTAAAATCGCCGCCTTTTTAATACAGCCACATGAATACTTCAGAAGGCTTAACACTGCTCAACGTTTTTTAAATAGTTACCAAATGTGCCTTTTGAGTTAAACGATTAAAGGACTTTCATGAATGGAATTTCGCCACTTTTTGGTCACGAAACTATAAAAAAGCTATCAGAAATTTACAAATACTTTTTACCCATATTAACAGCTTATTTTCTGGCTGAAGCAATTATATTAAATATGCATATATTTAACAATTTAAAAGAACTTACCCTCAAAAAAAGCAAAAGTCTTTTAAATCAATTTTCAACTTATATATAGGGTGTTTTTTTAGAGGTTTGTTTTTCGAATAGAGATAAAACTGGCATTTTGTGGTCAAATCTGGCAACTCTAATGTCATTTATGTTCAGTTTAGTTTGCCATTTCATCATGAACAGGTTGACAAAAGAACAACGCTTGCAAATCGTGCAAATTTATTTCGAAAATAATGGTTCAGTTCGCGAAGTTTACCGCAAGCTCCGTCCATTTTATGGTCGACATAATCGTCCATCAGAGCAATTAATTCGGTTAACCATGGGTCGCTTTCGCACTACGTTTACTCTATGTGATAATACGCATCCGCAGAGACGTCGAACAGTGCGCACCGAAGAAACAATTGCCGCTGTAGAGCAAAATGTTGAAGAGGACCCGAATGAATCGATTCGCCACCGTGCACCGGTATAGAGCCATGATAACCGACTATTTTGTTCCCGAATTGGATGGCATGAATGTGGATGAGTTGTGGTTCCAACAAGACGGCGTTACATGCCACACAGCGCACATCACAATCGATTTATTGAAGGAAACATTCGATGAGCGCATAATTTCGCGGAATGGACCTGTCAATTGGCCACCAAGATCGTGTGATTTACCACCATTGGATTATTTTCTTTGGGGATATGTGAAGTCGCTCGTCTACGCCAACAAACCAGAAACGTTAGGGGACTTGGAAGCCAACATTCGTGGCGTTATTGCCGACATACGGCCCCAAATGCTCGAAAAAGTGGTTGAAAATTGGACCTGTAGAATTGGCTTTATTCGAGCCAGCCGCGGCGGCCACATGCCCGAAATCATATTTAAACATTAATGGCATAAAATTATCCTTCCAATAAAGCCAAATTGATGGACATTAAAACGATTTTCTTGTGTTTTATTTCAATTCGAAGTTCTATACCTCTAAAACACCCTATATAATGCAAACCTATGACCTCACAATACATCGATAACATTGCACTTCCAAAACGGTAACTTTACAAAACTGCCAATGGAAAACGCATCACCTGAAGCGTTTTACATTGGCGACAACGCTCGCCAGATTTCAACATTTTACACAGCAGGCTGGAAATTGGCCGTCGAATGTCGATCGATTGTCGCAATTCACATTGTAGTCCTGGCACCTAATCGAACAGTCGTTAAACTTTAGCTTGTGACAAGATTTTGTGTCGCGCTCACCTCTCAATTTTCGTCTCGTATTTAACATTATCCGCGCAGATGGCACGCCTCAGGCAAAGCCCAGTCCGCTTGAGACCGAAATCCACATACTCTTGGCCCTTATCGATGTCCGGAAACCAGTTCAGCTCGACGAATTCACCTCTAATGTTGATGTAGCTGCACGTAAGCGGCGTCTCTGCGGCCATCGAAAGAGATTGAAACATTGCACACGAACATCGAACACCAGCTGGCACCTGCTACTCACCGGCTCGGCTGACAGCAAGCCCGCTCAGCATCACCAACAAAAAAGCCCAATGAAAGCGCATTGCTGAGCGATTGAAATTTCAGTACTTGACTTCAATTAGCAGTTGCGGTCGAAGGCAGACTGAATGCTCTGCCGCTCGTTGCGAATTTTATATAATTTAAGTTCTTGCTGCTGTCAAATTTGGCCAAAAACAAAAACAAATTAGGTATTTGATAACCGTAAAATAAAGCAAACAGACAGAATCAAAAGTCAAACAACTTCTAAATTCATTATCCCAATAAACAATTTCTCGTAAATTATTAGCGACAAATAACACAACAACTTAAGAATGATAAAATAAAGATTACGACATCCGGCTGATGACGTCATTGGTGAAGATTTATAAGGTGACCATTTCAGAGTATAATACTTTCTTTTTATTATTGTTGCATATATTCCCTTTTAAGACTGAAAACACGTTCATATCTTTACATATTTTTTGACAGTTGAATTTATTTCTGCAATTTCTGCAATAACCTGTTCAGGATTTTACAAAAATACAATTTTGCTCCCCATGAGTAAATAAAACTCATCTTAAAAAAAATAAAAAATTAATTTTGAATCCTATGTCACTTGGGCGCCTTAAAATTATTTTCATTCGTTACGAATTATTTCATTGGCGAACGGTATTTTTTGAAATTTTTCTATATTTTAATGCAAAGTTTTTACCAAAACGAAGTGCAATCTTTGGAACAAACCAAAACACAAACTTTAACGTTATTGCGAAAAAGTTTCCAACAATTGTGGCGAGTTATTTATAAAAAGAAAAAACATAAACAATGAAGTGTGCAGTGGGCCAATGTCGGCAAAATAGTATCAAAAAAACATGTAAGTCATTTGTGAATTTTAATGTTTATTATTGTGCGTTGTTGCGTTGTTTATATTTAACAAGATTTTGACTTTACCTGAGGTTCCCAAAAGACGCTCTGCACAGAAGCATTTGGGCAACTTTTTGTGGGCGCGACAATATAAATTTCGACACTGAAAGAATTTACTCGCGCCACTTCAAGGAGGACGATATTGAAAATGACCTTCAATTTAAAATGGGTATGATTTAAAGAAAACCTGGTTTGATATGTAAATGCAGTTTTTTTTTACAATAGGCTTCCGGAAATAGGAACGAATTTCGCTAAAATTAAGAGCCGTTCCCACAATTTTGGAATCAAGAAACACTCCCCGAAGACGAGATGGACAAAGTTTTCTCCGACACTCCAACTTACAACGAATGTAACTAACAAAGATATAAAGTTGTTGCGGGAGGAAATGTAAGTTCGTAAAATTGATTTTTTTACTTCGATATGTAAAACATTAATTTCTGCAGTAAAAAGTTGCGGAAAGAAAACACAAATTTGAAAATTAAATAGAATCTTTGGAACAAGACAGAACAATTTTGGAAAAAGCATTCGGTCAACTTTTTACAGAAGGTCAAATTCAAAAATTAAATACTGGCGATAAAAGAAAAGTGTGGAATGAAGAAGACATCGCGTTATGAGCCCCAAAGCGTACAAATTGCTGTGGAAGAAAAATTGTCCCGTTCCGTCAGTCAGAACGCTGCAAAGATGGGCACAGAAATTAGAAATAAAAACGGGGGTTTTATTATTAACGGCAAAGCAGCCATCAAGGAGATAATTTTTAAACTTCTTGGTCTAAATATGTGTCTTTGGGTAGCTTAAATGTTGTCGGCGCTGAGTGACAGAAAGTCAAATTAGCTGCAAAACTTTTTCTCACACAATCGCATATGCAACCCAAAAAATGTTCTGCTATCAGTATCTCGTTTCCATTCAGTTGTTGGAAAAGCTTTTCGCATTCCAAAAGCTTGTTTACAAGAATAATATGTGTTATTATATTATACCATTATTTTAAATGACAAGAGTGTTACATTGAGGACACAGCGAGGTAGATTTGGCCCATCCTCTATCTAAATCGCGCCAAGCAATTGATTAGTAAGTATGAAAAAAAATATAATAAAATTAAATATTTAATTTCCCATATACATATCTGTGGTCAAAAACGATAATCGCCTTAAAAATTAAATGAAATTAAAAATTAAATTGCTGCTCAAAATAATACTTTTGAACTTAGACGATTATTGGTTGTGACCACAGATATGTATCTATAATTAAATTAATTTTTTTTAGAAAATAATCATTTTTGTAACTTGTCCTACTGTTCCTTGACAGTTTGAAATAATTCATACTACGTCACCCGTGAAAACTTAAATGTTCCTGTCATTGATGTCGTAACCTTCTTTTCTCTCAACCTTGCAACAACTGATGTGGCCCAAAGTGTATTAAACCAAGTGAAATCAATATTTGACATTTACTTTCCGTTACGCTTATTTGACATGTCTTTTGTCATTACCTTAACCCTTTATCAATAAAAAACATCTCATATCAAAAATAAAAAGTTGAGAATTGAAGTGAAATTTTAAAATCTTAACTGAAAAATTTAAATCAAGGAAAAAACGAAATGCCGAAAACTTGCTGCCCACCAAGCAAAATGTGAGAAATAGGCAACAATCGTCAGAGGCAACAAATTGGCGACTCGCCGATTTATTGTCGCAGCGACAAATTAGCAACATGTCCCGTAGCAACAAAAAAACATTGCGTTGTGTACAAAAACATTTTGTTTTTCCAGGACTTTGAAATATCGAATTGAACTATGTTTTGTATTTCAGTGAGATTGATCGTATTTTAAAAATTTGTATTCATTCGTCGACGGTTCATTGATCAAGAACATTAATTCCAGCTCAAGACATCAACCAAAACTATAAGTGAGTAAGTGGAAGTGGAAAAAATAAGTGGAAGTGTTATTTACCTATAAAGTATGATGAGTTTATATCATTTTAGGAATATGTTACAAAAAGTTTCCCAACACAGACGACTTGCGCGTCAATGGCATACTGCAAAAGCATATAATTTATGCAAAGGATAGAATTGAAAAAAAAGGAAGCGCCATGACAAGGAGAACAACTAATTTCACTTTTGAATTTTACCAATTGTTACTTTTTAAATAAAATTAAAATATTACAAATACATTTGTTAAAAACACTTATTGCTTAACTTAGCAAGTCGCCTACGGCAATAAAAATGAATATATGAAAATGACTCGTCAAGGCGATAAGAAAACGACTCGTCCAGGCGATATGAAAACAACTCGTCCAGGCGATATGAAAACAACTCGTCCAGGCGATAAGAAAACGACTCGTCAAGGCGAGTTGCTTTCGGCGGACGTTTTAGAGCGACTGGTGATACGAAATCGATACGCTGGCGATATTACCGGCGATAAATTTGTTGCCGGGAGAGAATCGTTTTCTTATTGCCGGCAACAAAAAATGTCTGGTGGGTGCCTAAACCGGACAATGCGCCAAAGCGAGGTGTGTATGTTCCGAGTAAACAGATGGATGCGGAAGTTGGAACTTGAAGAAGGACTGACGGAAAATGTGATCGAATTGATGGGACAGAGCCATTTAGCCATTGAAGAGAGGCTTTGCGTGCTCTCAATGGACGAAATGAAAAAAGCTTCGTGCTATGAATTCGACCCATTAGAACAAGTAATTCGAAATGATGCTTAAACTGCCCAATGTGCAATCACGGGTTAAAGCAAGCAAATGTAGCAAAGCGTACGTCCAATATTGATTTCACTTGGTTTAATACACTTTGATGTGGCCTTGAACGCAATTAATCACTCGATTGTATTACTATTTTGTTGCACTCATTGTCGTCGTTGTTGTTTTCTAGTACCTTATCACAGAAAATTCGGCCGGGCCTCAGGTCGACTCCGGTTTGATCGTCGCCAGCAGCTGTCAAATTAGCTAGAAATTGTAAAATTGCCTATGAAAAGCTTTCAACCTATGGACCTAAGCTTTAGATCTCTTCCATTCATGTACATACATACATATGTATGTATTTAAAATCACAACACGGATTCTAGTAATCGATCTGTCTTGGCACTTGGGGATTTAAAAACAAACAAACAAAACAGGAAAACAAAAAAATTCGAAAAACTTAAAATTTGTTAAACTACTTAAATTAAATATTAGAACAAAAACACGCATCAAAAGATCCGAAAGTGTACGTAAATGCCGCGAAAAACTACACACCCCAATAGATTGACTTATAAAACCAATCGAAAGTGCCCTTGAATCAAACATAAATGACGATATTTTAGTTCCCTTTTGTTGTTCAATCGTTAGTAAAGTGATAAATATCTACGCCTTGACGAAAACATTGGATCATCCAATCTTTTGATAAACCAACACATCATCTCAATCCAAGTCCCCAAAAGGTTACACTCACCCACCCATTCGCCTGTGCGGATTAAGAATGAATGAGTGAGAGCAAATGCAAATTTTCCATTCCACTCAGCAGTGTATTTTGAATCATGATCTTATTTGTTCAAAGTTATGCCAACCAATCAGGTTTGACGATGAGTTAGTAAAAAGTAAACAAACTTCAGCAGCCTCAACACTTCGAGCGTAAGCGTCGCCGTCGTCTCACAGCCACAATTCTATATATTTTTATTTACATAAATTAGCCAAAAAAAAATATGAATAAAATTATTAATAGACTGCTCCTCGACTATGCGAACCAAACATTGCGCCTGATATTATAAATTCCAATTGCAGTCTTGCCGCCAAGTCAGTTATTCTTCAACGGCACAGCAACAAAGTTAGCCACACATCTCCAGTCAGTATTCGCTGTAACAGAAGAATCATGAAATTGCTGCTCGTTGTCGCGCTGCTCGTCGCAGCAATCAATGCCGAATCGTACATACCGAATTCACCGGATCCGGGTGAGTGCAGATGCAGTTTTTCATGTGAAGATTTTGCACTTTTCACTTATAATCAATGTGTTTGAAATGCAGACAATCCCGGGCACTGCTACCACAAGGAGCTGAAATTGGCCATCAAGAAAGGCGAGACCCTAAACCCCACCAACGTTGAGCACTGCGGCGACTTGACGTGCCAGGAAGAGGGCCTCATACGCGTTGGCCAATGCTCACGAGTGCAGGGAAATTGTCCGAACGCGAAATATGTGCCAAAGGACTATACCAAACCGTATCCCGAGTGCTGTGAACATTACAAGTGTCCCAAATAAATGAAATAACAACATAACCGAAATAACAACATTCGAATCGATTGAATTGAAAAACAAAATATTGGACTTTTAATTGCACAAGTTGGTTTAAGGCAACTGATAGCAAGTCAACTGATTAAAATTTGGTGGCTTAGTTGAAGTTGACAAGTTGAAAAAGTCATTCGAATCATTTCAATTGAACAAATATTGGATTTTAAATTGAAAAACTTGGTTTACTGCAACTGACAGCAAGCCAACTGATTGAAGTTTGGACGGTTAATGCGTTCGATTCCAAAATTTTTGCTAACCTTAAAGTGTACATATTTGTTAGTTTTGTTTAGTCACCAAAAATTTATGTAAGAAGTGTACTTCAGCTCAAGCATCATTAGGGTTACAATTCGGATTGACTACTTATTTCGTATTGTTTGTAGACAGTGAGATCATAACTCAGAACCAAACCCGGCCACAAGTGTAAAATCTAAAACCCAGCTAACAACAAATTAAGACAACAGCACTTAAACGAATAAATAAACAAACCACTCTCGCTCTCTTTGAGTGCAAATAATTTGCCTTGAAAGCTTCTAATCTGAATGAGCAATGCTAAACTGCTACGCAAAACAAAAGCTAAACCATGTCTTCTCATTAATTGACAATGATTTTTTATCCAAACATTGCGCAATTAACTGTCGTCGCCGTTCAGACGAAAATTGGATTTGAATCTTTGCTCAAGCAACACCAACTAAAACAACACATACACTCCTCCCAAAAGGTTTAGAATATATAATTCAAATTTTTAAAAACTTGTTAAGATGCTCAAAGAAGTCTTTGGATGAGCTAACGTTTTCAACGGGCCAATTTACGGCGCAGTTTACGGCCACCGCAGCTCAGCCAGAACGTCACGAATCATCAATCAACACCAAATCAAGGAAGCTTGCCTTGTCAATTTCACATATCCTTGTTAGGTAATGGTTGTGTCCCAGTTGTTCGATGATGAATGAGTGATTTTGATTATAGAAAATTATTTCTATATACAAAAAGTATGGCAAATTGAAATCTAGTTTAGAATTAAGATAAACAAGTATTTTTCAACAAAGTACAAATATCTATCAAATAATAAGTATAAGTGAAATAATTGCCTGCGAAAAGCTCCCACCGCGCCTTTCTGTAGATCCAAACAGAGCTGGTTGCAAGAAATTCGAACTTTGTTAAACACGAAACATTTTAGCTCACGAGCCAGCAAGCAAGTATTTCCCTATTGATGCGAAGGCTTGCGTTGGTTTTGAAAGAATGCAAAACTTCGGAAACAGGGTTTTGAAGGAAGATTTCATGAGCAGTTGATAGAACTCGCCAATACCATTTCGGGACAATGTCAGCATTGATTCAGTAGGGAAGACACGAATAACTACGCTTTTAGAGCACTTTTTTTATTGCTAAATTATATTTTTTTTAAAACAATATCATCCAATTGTACAGACAACCGTCGTCTTTCAGCACTTGCCACAGCAGGCCGGAAATTCTGAATGAGCTGTGTTCAGGTCTGCACAATTCACCTGAATATCCGCACATCTAAACAAACAAACAGCAAATAAATAAATATACATATACATATATCTGCACAAGACATCAGCATCCTTACTTCTCAATTTGGGTTATGTAGGAGGCCGGGCAGAAGGCGCGCTGCACACAAACGCCGTTCGTACTGCCGGCGTAGTCAACGTACACCTGGCCCTCCAGACTGCCCGGGAAGTTACGCAAGAACTCCATATGTCCATCGAGGGCAGTGTAGCCGCAAGCTTGTGGCGACGCTAAATGCAAGCAACACAAATTATTAAACGATTCGTTAGATTTCGAGGACTACACAAAAACACTCACTTGCACTGCACGACTTAAAGTCGACCAGCAGCAACACCAACAGCAACGCTGACAAAAAATTTAAAAATTTCATTTCACGAACTGGAAACTCCAATGACAACTGTCGAACACGTTATTCGACACACTAATTTTTCCGGTCATAAAACTGCTATTTTATAGCGGCCGTTTTTGAGTTAAAATTATTTGCCAGCTTGAGAACTTTACGTCAGTTTGTGTGACGAAAACTTAAGAGAAGCCACAATTACATCAAACCAAACCCATCGAACATTAATTTGTAATTATTGCACCCTACACAAAACAGCGGCATTCACGACTCGCACTCATCGGGGCCTTCAGTGCTGTGAACTCACGCTGATTTATTATTGGAAGACGTGTAGAAAATACGTAAGTCAGTGAGTAAGTGCAGGAAATACATGCTCGAAGTAATTATCGTCTCGTCACTGCGAATCAGTCCCTGGTGGACGGTTGTAGCGCGCTCTGGCCACCGACACGACCGCCGATGTTCGTTCATTTAGTCTCCCATCTAAACAGTGAACGGCAAACGGTAAACACAGGCCGACCAGTGCCGCCTATCTGCCGTACTAAATTATTGTATTATTTTTAGTATGTGTCGAGCAAGATCCGGTAAGCGAGCGCGCTCGACGATTGAATGCTGAAGTATCTGCGCCGGTGCTGCTACGTGCTCGACGGCAATCAAGTGGTGACTTAATTAGGCCCACAATTGTAGTGAGTACAATTTATTGCTTCCCACTTAATGCACAAATTGTTGATGTGCAAAAAACATTTTTGTTATTAAATCAACAAAACGTCCGATGTCATTCATTTAGTTAATTTAACACAGGCAATTCGTTTATTAGTGTAAATCGTTGTTCAATACATAAATATTTAATACAATAACAACAACAACACATCTATGAGAATGCCCTACAAACAATTTCTCGATATAAATTTTTAGCGACAAATTCTCGAAATAAGCTTGAATTCTTTTATTAGAGTAAATCGTTGTTCAATACATAAATATTTAATACAATAACAACAACAACAAATCTATGAGAATGTCCTACAAACAATTTCTCGATATAAATTTTTAGCGACAAATTTTCGAAATAATCTCGATAAGCTTGAATTTTGTTTCCTTGAAGATTTTGAATATTTTCAAGTCAAATGAAATATTTTTTGTCAAACGAAAAATTTTCATTACGTAAACGTGCGCACATTTAAAACCGAGCTTACGTGTACTTATAATCGTTATTTGATTTTAATAATGGACTGGCCATGCGACAGTACTGCAAAATATGCCTTTTATTTCAATTTTCAGAAAAAAAATAAGTTTTCGTAATAGTATCCAAAATGCTATTGAGAACAAGAATAATGACGCTGTCGAAATGATATCGAAATTTTCAAAATTTTCGGCATCGTTACGATATCTCGGATAAGATAATTTCAATATCAAACGAAACGATATCGAGATTTTCGAAATTCTCGATATCGTTACGATAGGTGTCATTTTTCTCGTTCTCGATATCATTTTAGACACTTTAGCAACACTCGAAAACGAGAAAAATTCTCGCTTCAACGATAGCGTTTCTATATCGTTTCGATATCGTTTGGTTTGCTGGGTGCTGATAATAAAATTTGTGATTTAGGACTAGTAATATTTAGCACTGGATTTAAATTATTGTAACGATAAGATAGTCTGTCGCTGTGCAAAGCAACCCTGTCGCTACGCGCCGTGCTATAATTCAATCTGGCAACGACGGCCGCGATAATAAGGGAAATTTTTAGGCCAACCTGGCAATGATGGAAACTTTTAGTCCAACCTGGCAATGACGGAAACTTTTAGTCCAACCTGGCAATGATGGTCGCGATCATCATGGAAACCTTTAGTCCACTCCGGAATGTGCGAGAACGATCTGCGCGATGGCCGGACAGGTATAAAAGGCAGCCGGGTGCGGCGCAGCGAGTCAGTCTGATTTTGGCTAGTGAAGGTGCCACACGGAGTAATTAAGCAAATCATTAAGTGTAAAGACCGAAGTGTGAAATAAAGTGACTGTTGGTTTTTATTGACTGCGTTTGAGAAATCAAGTGTGTTTTTTTATTTTAAACTGCACAATCCAGAGATACGTACTAGCCCACTATAACTGGTCTTCGTAACACTATGTCGTTGTCAGTTTGGCACACCAGTTCCGGGCAGCATTCGGGAAAGGCGCGACGCATGTCCGACAATATTGAGCAGGTACCATTGGGCATCAAATTGTGGCGGCCGCAACTGTAAAATACAGCAAGTAACAGCAAAAATTTTCGTCAGTTCTGAACGAATTATTTATAATGTAGTGTTATGTAATGTCAATCTGAATGGTTTATTGTGCCCATGGGATCATCTGGTGTTTTAAACCCTAATTCCCAGAATTTTGAAAATAACGTAAACCCAGAAGTGAGACTGTCAGGCTGATATGAGCTAAATTACTGAAAACATTTGCTTAAGAAGTACAAAAACTGTCTAAAATATTACATTTATAATTGCAATATAATTCTAACATTCCATTAGAGGATTGCATAGAATAATGGACTCGAAAATCTTTTGGATTTATCACGATTTGAATCTTTAGTGAGACTGTGAGGCTCACTGTGAGGGAATTAGCGTTAACTGTATATTCTCAGGTACTGAATCAGACCTCTCTACTATATTTGCATTAGAACCTCTTCACCAAGAGTGTGTCTACCACGTCAGTGTGTCAAAACTGTATAGTTTAGATTATGTATACCATATGCCGTAGCCACGCCCATTTGCATAAAAACTTTAACAGTTTGTTCACCCGTTTTCAAATTAAAAATCAGCAATAGATTAAGAGGTGTTATATACTATGACCAGTTATGTCTTTTTTGATCCTCCAAGTATTCCTAAGGCAAGAAGTATCTCATCTATAGTCTTTGTGAAATCGATATTGGCAAAACGCACTTAAAAAATTATCCTAAGAAAAGAAACAGGTAACACCAAAGGAAGGAACAGTTGTAGCCCCTGCTCCTAGTTAGTTATTCTGATTGTAATTAGACTTTGTTTTTGGTATTCTAAAACGAGTAAAGAATGTTGTACCCTCACAGAATCTATCGCAAGCGCAAAACTATCCGCCTACTACGAAAATCGTGAATTGAAGTAATTAAAGTTCTTGTTTAAGGTGAAACCTGATTTCAAACACCAGCTCGAACCAGTTCTAGAGAATGCAGAGCAAACGCATAAAATATCATCACCAGGGAAAGGATTTTGTGCAAATTGCCTTTTTTGTTTGCTGCTAGATAGAGCATTTCGGATTGAAAATGAGCACAAATTAGGTCCTCCTGATTAGAAATATAAATAAAATAAAAGTGGTTATTTTGCCTTAAAAAGGCAGTTTGCCTTTTTTACCCATAAATGCCTTTTTTAGTGCCTATTTTTCCTATAGACCTATCGGGCGCCTTTTTTTTCTTTCGTTTTTAATATTTTCCCCCTTTTGTTTCGCAAAAATACCTTGAAACTAAAAAAACAATTAAGTGGCAACATTGCAATTTCGTTAACTTATCGATGCTTTTACATTGATTTGATCATTCCTAACCCGTTATTTTTTGTGGTTCAGTGGAAAATTTAAAAAAAAAACATGCCAAATATGATACAAGTACGGCTTTTGTGCTTTTATATGAGAAGTTAAAATATGAATTTAAAATATGTGCCTACATTTCAATTAAAATATCTTAGTTTTAGTTTTTAAACCATCTTTGAAAACCTTGATGTTCCTTTTCTTTTACAAAAAACGAGCTATAAATATTGTATGTTGCATACGTCAGATGAAATAAAATTATTAAAAAATACATACCGTTTCCCTTTTTTTTAGATTTTCTAGATTTTTTTCTTATTTTTAAATGCCTGTTTTTGCCTTTTTAACAGTGTTTAATGCCCTATTTTGCCTTTTTATGCATTTTTAGTGCCTTTTTCTGCCTTTTTGGCAGTTTTTAGTGACTTTCCGTGCCTTTTTTTGCTATTTTATTTTGCCTTTTTTATAGGCTTTTAGGTCCTCAAAATCCTTTCCCTGATCATCACTTTTACCTATGCCAATTATTTTCATTTAGCTCACCAATCTAAAATAACACTCACGATTCTATAGTCCTTTCTTTCTAGTCACACAAGATTAATGACAAGCGACTCATTACTGAAAGTACTTTCTTAGTAGTGGCTATGTTTGAGTTTAACAAAGCTTACAGCTCTGCACAAACAGAAACGAAAATCATTACTGAAGGATCTCTGGAGAGAGCATCTAGGTAAACCAAATTTTTGTCAAAAACATTGCACTCAAGAATCATACAATTGGTGCAGAAATATTGTAGTATCTTGGTCACGGAATCACAAACTTCTGAACAACTGAAGAGTAAAAAAGAAAAAAGTCAGCAATCGATCTCGTTCATTACTACAAACTTGCAAGCCTCATGAACAAAGCGTATTCTGAGTGATGCTCATGGGTTCATTTAGACCAAACTCCAATTGTAAGGTGACCAATTTTTCCCTCAGTCTCAATTGGATTTCTTAAGTTCCAGTGACAAGACGACCGAGTCCCTGCATCGCTTGTTAAGTCTCCTCTAGTAAAAGTTGTTTCTCAATTCTATGTTGTTTCCCAATTCCCAACTATGTACATATACATCACTTGCTTCAAACTATTTCGGAGCCACACAAATTTTGATAAGTTTCTGTAGTGATGCTCATTACTTCACAATTATGATTCTCACGACATTTGTACATTCACTCGAATTTGAATTCAATACTCACAACTGAATTTCGAGCACGTAATCCGGACGACAATAGATCGATTCGCAGCGTCCGTCACGATTTATCGGCTTGTAGGACTGATTCTTTGGTATGGGTTGGTTCAGCTCCTCGTAGTAACACTGGCCGGGATAATCTGCGCAAACAGCCACTTAGCATTGAACTTTGAACTTTGTGGAAAAACCATTTCACCTGGATGCACGGCATTGCCGCGATAACGCAAATCGCACCAGACGCCTTGGCTGCCTATAATAGCCATCAGCCCGAACATCATCCATGTTGTATGTTGCATGTTTGTGCGCGATTTGTTGTTATAAAAATGTATTTTTTAGTTCTTGACTGACGAAAAGCGTATACAAAATTAAGAGCACTTCGTGTGGCACCGTTGCTAC
Organism: Melieria crassipennis; assembly: GCA_963668005.1. Classification (NCBI taxonomy): domain Eukaryota; kingdom Metazoa; phylum Arthropoda; class Insecta; order Diptera; family Ulidiidae; genus Melieria; species Melieria crassipennis. The sequence continues at coordinate 43,103,297 of OY764962.1, forward strand.
GGTTTTTTGCGACTGAATAATTTACAATTAATTGTTGTTGCTTTTATATCAAATTAATTACACGAGCTTATTGTATCAGCGCACAAGTAAACGCTCACACATTCGTTCGCTCAATTGTTGTGCTCTTTGCTGTGCTGTGTGTGTGTGTGTTCGCGTTGTTGGTGTTGTTATTATTGTTGTAGCTTTTGATAGTTTAATTAATTAAGCCACAGTTCCAATATAGCCAGCCAGACCGAAAACTCAGTTGGCCAGACATACATACATCCATATACACTGTGAGAAAAATGCATGAACAATAAGTAGGAAAGTGAAAACCGACATCAACTGTAAATATTTTAAATATTGAAAAATATGTCTATTTTGGTTTCAACTACGTCGAATGCATTTCAGTTTATTCCGCCCGAAAAACCCCAACAAGCATTGGCTTTTGAAATTAAATAATCAAAATGATAAGAATAACTTTGAACACAACTACAACGGATGTACAACAACTTCGATCGTACCGAGGTCGATTATGGCGATATTGAACTTGACGATGTTCAGATTTCACTATCAATCAGTTTCCCGTGCATTTCGTTCAGTGTGGCTGCTGTCAACTGTATTGTACACATTCAAGCAGTGCATACTTTGTATGAGTGCTAATTTTTCTTATTGCTGTTTCTTTTTGTTGATCATTACCACTGATCCCACAACATACAAACTGTCAAACAAGAGACGTCATTTAAATAGTTGGTAAATATGAAACGATTACCGCGAATTGTCAAAAGTAAATAAACCATCTGGCCATGACGTCTTAACCAGAATCGTGAACCGGTTAGTGTGGTTCAAAAGCTATCCGCTATGCATATGGAATGCGAGTCCACATACTCATGAAGACAAATATCAAATATACGTTCAGAGTCTTGGAATGCATTAAATAGTTTATGATAATAAAAAATTTAAATATATTTATATATTATATTTTAATGCAATAACCGAAAAGTCGCGTAACTTTTAAAGGGATAAATTGCACAACTTAAAAGAAATTTCTATTACATTGTGTCTATTATCTTTTAATTTCGAAAAAATAGTTACAAACTCTTAACGAATTATATTTAACTTCTTTATGACCCTCGTTTTGTGTTTGAAGTACTTTCACGTATTTGAATCCAATTAAATTCATTAAATCATCAAATCAATCACAGTTTTGTAAACTATTTTCGCACCTTCAGAGTTGACTTTCAACAATTTCTAAATACGCATCGATTTGTATGTTCTTTGAAATACTTTCACTAAACTTCAATGGTCAAAGCTTTAGTCGAAGTTTTGGTTTTAAATGATCCGACATTTTGGAAAAATAGTTGAAGCGGAGTTAGATTGAGTAAAAACTCCTTTCTTGAGTATTCGATACAACGCTATTTAAAATGATTGGCTAGCACAAAACCAAATATAAAGTGCTCATTGTAATTGGCTCGAAAAGTAAAATCCATCCTTAATGGATGCTTGATTTTTAAAATAAACTCGTTCCATAGACAATATTCAAAAAATTTATGGTCTCAGAATTTAACGATTTTAATGTCATTTGAAAGAAAAAACTCCAACTAAGAAAACCCCAAAAAATCTGTGCAAAAAATCAATTAGTGTCTGAGCAAAAGCGGCTCAAAGTTGAAACTTTTTTCACAAAAAAATTGAAACTCATATTTTCTGTTTTTTAGTCTATTGAGTAAAAAAAATTTTAAAAATACATAGTTACCAAGAAATTGCTTAGACTTTCAATATAGAATAAGAAATGATGTGGCCATTTTCGCTTTTACTTTTTTTACTTCACTTTTAATTCAAAATATTTTTCTAAGTTAAAAATCTGAAAATTGGCAAAACTTAGACAAAAATATCTAAAAAGTATGTGAAAGTATGTTCCTGGATTTTTTTTAATTTTAAGAAGCATTCTTTCTTTGTCGGATAATGTAACTATATCCTCCAATATCTTCCGATCTCAGAAAATAATTAAATTTGAAAAGTGATCTAAACACGTATTTTTCACCAAAATTTATTTAATTTTTGCCTAAAAGTATGCAATTAGAACGAAAAATGATAAAATCTGCAAAAATGCAAAACATACATCTATTATTATCGTTTTTATTGCAAAAGCAGAGGGTCCTAGACAATTTTTCTCTCTTTGGAATAATCAATGTTGACGTTACCGATTAAATGTAAAATGTGAAAAATCTAGCAAACACATTTGGTGATATAGCTTTCCAAAAATTACGAAATTAGCAAAATTAAGCCTCAGGCATTGCCAAACTACAACAGTTTAAGAAAAACCAAATGGAGATTTCAATTCAGCAAACCATGATTCACTAGTATACCAAATTTTATGAAGAACGGACCACTCCTTCTAATTTTTTCCCGCGGTTGTATGGAGTCGAATCACTGTGGACTGTTCCAATTTCACGTTTCTAGTTTTAGTTGCTTGGACCCAACAATAATAAATCAGTCAGTCACTCAGGGCAAACAATGATATATACATACATATTAATACTTAACCCTTTCGCTACAGGTCTTTACTAGGGAAAGTTAAAATTTTAAATTTTACGTTTTAGGCTTCCATGTGATTAAGCAATAAGCAATATTCCATAAGAAATTTTTTAATTTTTATACTAGGACCCTGTATTTTAGAGTGTTTTTCTATGAGAGCAACCACATCGTTGCGGATGTAGTACATAATTACTTAAATATAAAACTTTTTACTAGTGTCCGACCGAAGCCACTTTTTTGGGCCGAAACCGAAACCGAAACCGAATATTCGGTTTTTTTTTAATATTCGGCCGAAACCGAAACCGAAACCGAAACTTGCTAATTGAAATAAAAATCACCATATCAAGCACTTTTTTCAACAAACGAATTTTACATTAAGTAAATAAAGAACAAACAAACAAACATAGCATAAATAAATAAATACTTATTAATAAAAACAATTTATTCATTTTTTAAAAACGTAAACAAGAAGAAATCACCCTTTCGTACCTTACTCGATAATATTCAAAATTAAATAATTTAATATTATATGCTAAAAAAATAAGTTTGTTTACATTGCTGGCATCTAAATTACTCCTCCGTTTACTATATATCTGCTACACAATAAAATGTAAAAAATATTCTAGAAAGTTTCGGTTTCGGCTATTCGGCCATTTTTTGGCCGAAACTGAAACCGAAACCGAAACCACTTATTTGGGCCGAAACCGAAACCGAAACCGAATATTCGGTCGGACACTACTTTTTACGCATAACGAAAATTTGAGTATTTTTGCATTTACTTCAGCTAAAATTTAAAAAAAGTATCTAAATTGAAAGAAAACGTCAAATTAAAAAGTTCTCCAATTTTGTTTCTTCTTCTTCCTTTACTATGTCAAGATATACCATTAAAAAAACGTGTATACTTCTCTTCTTTAAACTTTAATATTTATTAATTTATTAATTTCGTATTTTTCCTAAAACTTCACACTACTCTAAGGACAAAAAAAAATGTATTCTTAAAACCACAGAGGGTTCCACGTCCACAAAGTAGCATGTTGCCATATGGCAACAAAATAGCGAAAGGGTTAACATTAAAACAAAAAGAGCATCAGCGGCCGGGACTTTCAGCACGACAAAGCCCAAACAATCTAAGTCTCCAGTTCGCGATCAAAGATTTTAAATGAAGATAGAATTTAAGATTGAGAGTTCTTTTAAGTTTAACATACAGTTTTGCATTTCACGTTGTTTCACTCAGCTCTGCATATTTTCGGTTAAGGCAGCCAATAAACATGCAAATTTACTTTGAACCGATTACTTTAAGCAGCCGTGGTAATTTAAATATCAGCAACACCGACTGAACAGACAGAATCAGTGCGTTTTTGCTTGCATTGAAGTTGTGCGCCGTGTCGCGCCAAGCCGTCAGCCGAAGGTTTCGCTGATACACAATGCACACTCACGTGAAATTCAAAAGATAAATAAACTCTTGCTTTCTTTATCGCCGGGGTTTTGTTATTTAAATAGTTACTGTCACCATTACAACATTTGCGAAATCGTTAAAGTTCGCTGTGCCGATTAAAGAATTGTAAAGTAACAACAATAGTGATATTTTGTTTTCAATCAAAGTGTCCATTTATTGAAAACAATAACAACTTAAAACGCGCTGGATTTTCTGTAAAACGCATATTCGCGATTTCATGATTTTATATCCCGTCTCCACCACCCCGCGGACTCATTCTTACTCCACTGATTCACTGCAACAAATTGAACTTAATTAATGTCGGCCAAGTCAGCGACGCACCCACACATATTCACATTCTCTCCTTTTTTTCTACACATTTTAATAAAAATACTTAGTGACCGTAGACTTTTTTCAACTTTTTAGAGAACTGAATAAAATCGCAAAATCGATCTATTCCTGTGTTTTACTTTAATGCAAAGCCAAGAACCCGCCTAAGAGTTTTCTGTTCTAGAAACAAGCGCAATCGACCACCAGTTGACAGTCACTCTTTATTTACTTTCTTCTTTTTCGAAATAGTAACAAAATTACATGTAAAACAAGAATCTGCTCACTTGGCTCAGAACACAAAATTGGCTTGCAAAGAATTAGCGAAACAATGGTTAACACCTCACTTCACCTGAAGAAATCGAACTACTGCGTAGTCTATGACAAAAACAGCTTTTATAAAATTGTTATTTATTTATTTTCTTCTGTAGAATGTTCTATAGTGCTCTCGGTAAAAATAGAGAAGAACAAAATTTAGCACATACACGAATGTGGGCAACAAATGTAATGTAACGGCATCCCTAGTTTTGAGCCCAATGCCATTTGAAACCATGTTTGCCACCCACAATTTTCGTAACAGATATTTGTGGAGATTGAGCCCCAAAACCCCCCTTGCATGCGCTACTAACGCTTCATAAGATTTTTGAAATTGGGTTAGCATGTTAACTGAAACCGTATGACACTATTTCGAACTGATGTAGCAACAGCTGTTTTTTTTCTTTTTTTTCTTTCATATTGTTATCGCAGATTTTTATCATTTCTCTATATTTGTTTATATGTATACTTATATATGTACATATGTACATCAATTTCGTTATTGTTTGAAACATAAAAATTTAATCATGTTCTCAATTCATTTACACGGCTTTTGCTTTACGGCGAGGTCAAAGATGGTTGCAACGTTTCGGTACTCGCAACATTTCAATGATAACAAGCTGCGAAAACTAGTGAAGGAAAATCCCACGTTGACAGTTGTAAAGTTAAGCGAAAAACACCAATCGGCTAATTCAACCGTTCATTGGTACTTGAAATCTATTTGGAAAGTATTAGTGTCCGACCGAAACCACTTTTTTGGGCCGAAACCGAAACCGAGTTTCGGTTTTTTTTTAATATTCGGCCGAAACCGAAACCGAAACTTTCTAGTTGAAATAAAAATCACCACATCATGCATCAAAATCACCATTTTTCAACAAACGAATTTTACTTTAAGTAAATAAAGAACAAACAAAATAACATAACATAAATAAATGCTTATTAATAAAAACAATTAATTCATTTTTTAAAAACGTAAACATAAAAAAATCACCCTTTCGTACCTCACTCGCTAATATTCAAAATTAAATAATTTATTGTTATATTCTAAAAAAGAAGTTTATTTCAGGGACCGGAAATAACAGTTATTTATGAAAATTATAATTGAAAAATTGACTATGAAGGAAAAATCATGCAAATAAATGAAATATACCAATACATTTCTTTTAGCACTTGGCAATAAACTTTTTTTTTGTAATTTGTACGGATAAATTAAAAAATAAGAGTTATTTTTTATTTATATTATAAAAAATCTTTAATAGCAATTATATTTGATTTTTTTCATTTTAGTCCACAAATAACAGTTTTATTTCGACTTTTATTTTAGATGTCCTATGATAACAATTTTTGGTGACTTTTATTTTTTTAGTCATTAATAAAAATAATTCAGTGACTTTTATTTATAAAAGTCATCAATAAAAATCATTCAATGACTTTTATTTTTTAAGTCATCAATAAAAATCATTCAGTGACTTTTATTTGTAAAAGTCATCAATAAAAATCATTCAGTGACTTTTATTTATAAAAGTCATCAATAAAAATCATTCAGCGAGTTTTATTTATAAAAGTCATCAATTAAAATCAGTAAGTGACTTTTATTTATAAAAGTCATCAATAAAAATCATTCAGTGACTTTTATTTTTTAAGTAATCAATAAAAATCATTCAGTGACTTTTATTTTTTAAGTCGCAATATAAAAGTAATTTTCATTAATGCATGCAAAAGTTGTGATTCTTCCAGAAAACAGAATTGCCAAGACAGGTCTTGTTAAGCCGATCAAGAATATATATACAATTCGATATTTAATGAATCCAATAGTGCAATTAATGAAAATTACTTTTATATTGCGACTTAAAAATAAAAGTCACTGAATGATTTTTATTAATGACTTAAAAAATAAAAGTCACTGACTGATTTTTATTGATGACTTTAAAAAATAAAAGTCATTGAATGATTTTTATTGCTGACTTAAAAATAAAAGTCATTGAATAATTGTTATTGATGACTTTTATAAATAAAAGTCACTTACTGATTTTTATTGATGACTTAAGAAATAAAAGTCATTGAATGATTTTTATTGATGACTTGTTTAAATAAAATTCACTGAATGATTTTTATTGATGACTTTTAAAATACAAGTCACGAATTATTTTTATCATAGGACAACTAAAATAAAAATCGAAAAAACTGTTATTTGTGGACTAATAAGAAAAAAATCAAAAATAATAGTCATTTTAGGATTTTTAAAATATAAATAAAAAATAAATTTTATTTGGTTAGTCATTAAATAAAAGTAAAAAAATAACTCTTAAACATTGATTTTAATAATAAAACTTATAACTGTTATGGTCCCTGGTTTATTTACATTGGTGGCATCTAAATTATTCCTCCTTTCACTATATATCTGCTACACAATAATATGTAAAAAATATTCCAGAAAGTTTCGGTTGCGGCCGTTCGGAAATTTTTTGGCCGAAACTGAAACCGAAACCACTTATTTGGGCCGAAACCGAATATTCGGTCGGACACTAGAAAGTATCAAATCTGAGTCAGTGGTTTCTGTATAAGTCGAGAAATGAATTTGCTACGGTCTGAGCACATCTGCTATACTTATCTGTGTGTTAAAAACAACCTTTTCTCAACCCGATTGTTACGGCTACTGAAAAGTGGATTTTGTATGAAGACATTCAGCGTAAACGACATCGACGAACAGAGTCCATGCTGATTGCATCTGCATCTCCAAAGCTAATCTTAGCTCTAATGTGGCGGCAGTCATCCTGTTGAATAGCACATCCTTCGAATAGAACTGTATTGTGAACAGCTTACACGACATAAGAAAACTATTGAGGAATGAATACCTACTCCAGCCAAAAACAAAAGTGTCATTCATCATTATGATAAGACTCTTGAAAAACTGCAGCATTTTGAATGGGAAATTATGAGTCATTCACCTTATGACCTATCACACACCTCTTCAAAAGTCTGCTGAACGATCCGAATGGATTATCGTTGAATTCTGTACCACAAGTCCGAAGCTACCTTGACCAGCTTTTCAATCAGAAACCGAAGCAATTCTATCACAATAAAATTGAAAATTTGTAAACAAGATGAATGCGAGCACTGAATTATGCAATAATTCACATTTTCAATGAAATTTGTTTAAATCTCCTTCTAAAAACTTTCTCTTTCAACTTCAGCAACAAAAAACCGCATTACCTATGAGATTACCTAATATTTTACTGGTAATATTTGTCTCTTCATCTGGAATCCTCAGGATCTTTTTAGTTTGTTTTTCACTTGGACCGCACCTGCCTGAACGATAGACTGTTCAATCAGATAATAGACTTTCTGTTGAAACTTTTGCTCCACTCCAGTCTGAGGTTGCAAGTAACGGATCCACAACTATTTCGTTGAATTCTTATCCCCCTCAATTTCCCATACAATACCAACACTTCATATGAGTAAATATGTACACAACGGAGTGAACTACTCACATTATAGCCAATCAATTTCCGACAACCTCTCTAACATCGCATTAAGTTGAGCACATTGAGTATACTAATTGCAGTGAAGCCAACGCATAATTATAATTAATATCGCAATGCAAGTGCCAACCCCAAAAGGACGAATTCCAAATTCACACAGTTCATACTCGAACCAACAGTAGTGAACGAACTACGTCAACATGAACGCGCCAACAACAACCACCATTTTGCTGCACCTGCCCGCCATAATGCTCTACTACATCTGTCGCATTCTGCAAATTTATCGCTTCCGATTTGACCAGGAGACGCAGCGGCTGGTGCTGAGGCGGCGCCACAAATGCCTGGACGTGTTCATTGCGATTCTGCAAGCCACCCTGCTCACGCGATTCGTCGCACAGGCGCTGACGAAGGAGCTAGTTGAACTGACGGTATTATTTATAATCAACTCAGATGCCAGAAAATTATACGCGATCCTGCCCAGCGCCCATTGCCAGTTGTTGGCCCTCTGCTACATAGTGAAGTCGGGGATGGTCTACGGCAGCTACCGCATCTTCGCGACTCTGTGCAGCGCTGCGGAGGAAAAGTTCATAGTGCGGCTGATAAACGAGGCACTCGAGCTGCGCGTGCGGGTGCGGCGGCTCAGCGGCGCCGATCTGTCCATTCCCAGCTATTGGGTGCCGCTGCTCTGCGCCAAAATCTGCCTTTTGGTGTGGTACTACATCGGCTGCCGCAAGTTCCACAAAACGGACGTCTACACGCCACTCTTCGAGCTCTGCTACTACGCATTTCAGTCAATGCAGTTTGTGCTCTTCGGTCTGCACAGGAATCTGAACGACTACACCGAGCGATCGCTGCACGCAGGTGGAAACTGTCGCGCCACGAAATGCACGCTGCTGCGCGTGACGCATTTGTTGGACCGCCTGCGGGAGCTGCAGCGCCATCTGGTACAACACTATGCCTGGTTCGCGCTGCTGATTTACTGGAGCAACGTAATTTGCTCGTTCAACATTTTCAACATGGCCAACACAATTGTGTCGCCGTTCTCCAGTCCGAGGGAGAAACTTTTCCTGCTGTTCTATACGACGCTCGCGCCCGTCTTAGTGCCGTGGATAAATGTGATTTCCGTCGGCACGCTGAACGACTGTCTATGGGAAGAGGTGAAACGCTCGCAGGATCTCTTTGTAATAGCCGCCTTGAGGATGCCGCACCGACGCCACTGCGCGCATTGCCGGAAAGCTGTGCGAATGGTAAATAGGAGTTTGTCACAACTACAATTGGGAACCTAATAAACAATCGCAAATATCGCATCATTTGTATATTTTCAGTTGGCCTTAGTAAGTTTCAAGCAAAAGCTGGAGCCGCTGCATGTGTACTTCGTCCAAACAGTTAAAATAGACCGGAGTTTTGCCTTTGTCTTCATGGCGAACACGCTGCTGAGTGCACTCACCTATTTCCAATATTATTTGGCCAATACCGTTCAGATTGAACAAGAAACAGTTTACATTATCTGAAGCAATGGCTTCAACTACCATTAAAGTATTCACCGTGAACTCAGCTGCCCGCTGTGAACTTTATTATATTGATTACAGTTTTATTTCATCTGTTCCAAAATTGTACTTAGTCTACAGTATATAATGTCGGAGCCATCCTAATCATCTTCTCTATACTTATAATTGTTTGTCCTAACTGACCGACTGACTGACTGATTCATCATCGCCCAGCCCAAACCGCTGAAGCTACAAATATCAGATTTAAACTGTGGATACATCTTGAAAAATAAAAAAGGTCTAAAAAGGCAAAACATGGGTTAAGATGTTGTATGAAGAAACGCGATTTAATGGGCCCATTGATTTCGAATTTGGTGAAAACACTTCAAATAAAAAATAATTCGATACATATTTGAACCAATGGGCCTATTGACTTCGAAATTGATGAAAACATTTAAAATCAAAAATAAAGAGGTGACCCAAGGGTTGTAATGTAATGATAATGGGTAGGGACAATGACCCAAGGGTTAAAAGTTGGTATGAAGAAACATGATTTTTTACGCCTTTTGCCTTCAAACTTGGCGAAAGTACTTCAAATGTGATACGTGTTTTTAATTTTTCGAAAATCAAAATCTGATGGGGTCGACTACGGGTTAAAAGTTCATATAGAGAAACAAGATTTTATGGGCCTTTTGACTTCAAACTTGGCGAAAGTACTTCAAATTTGACATAATTCGATACATGTTTTTCACTTTTTTGAAAATCGAAATCTGACGGGTGAACTATGGGTAAAAAGTTTGTATGGAAAAACAAGATGTTACGTGCTTTTGACTTCAAACTTGGTAAAAGTACTCTTGGCGAGAAAGAATTTGCTATTTTTGTTTTATTTTTTCGAAAATAAAAATCTGACGGGTCAACGATGTGTTAAAAAATTGTAAGAGCAAACATTATTTAATCCGCCAATTGACTTCAAATACGGTGAAAGCACTTCAAATGAGAAATAATTATATATTTTTTTTTCATAAAAATCTGACGGAATCAACAAAGGATTATGGAAATCTTGATTTATGCGCCGCCTTGACTTTAAACTTGCGTGCAAAGCCGCGGGGCCCTGCTAGTCCTATATATACTTGTATAATATATATAGTATTAATTTAAAATTTTTTTTGTCGGAGCTTATATTGGCCAAGTTTGAGTTCTTCAGGAAATGTAATTTTTATTCAGTTTCTTGTTATTCGAAAATCACTGGAAAACAAAACCTTATTTCAACACCGATAATGATTACAATGTATTGATCAAAGTCTGCACATGAAATTTTTCTACTACGCTGGATGGCACAAAGCAACACATTTCCAAGTCGTGTAAGCAAATCTGACTTTTTAGATTGTAAAATTACTTATTCTAAGAACTACTCAAAGGGGAGTTCGATTTTATTTCGTAATCTGTTTTAATTAAATACTTCTTTTTATTTATGAGGATTTTTAACTTTCTAACATTATTTGAAAAAAGTGGGTGGAGAGAGCTTAGTGTGTAGTGTAGATATAGACCGACATACACATTTCCCAAACAAATTTTATTAAGTCAATTAGAAGAGAATTTGTTGCGATATTTTATTTACTACACTATATTTTCTCACATATTTTCTGTAAAGTACTTATTCAAAAGTTAAGTTAACCAAAATCACACAAACTGTGTTCCAAATATTGTTGTACATATCTCAAGTTATGTCAGTTTTGATGTCTGAAATACTTTCTTTGTGACAAGTGGCGTTGCAACCTAAAGTAGCCTAATTTGTATGTATTTATGTAATTATGTCTGTACAAAAAACGACCTCAGAAATGTCTCCGTTTCTTGAAGATTCACTTCGTTCTATCAAGTCCAGCAAACATTTTAAAGCAAAATAATGGCTATGAAAAAGGAACAGTTGAAAGAGTTTTTAACGCCATTTAAATATGTGGTAGGGGTGTACATAGATTCAACCATTAAAAGGCATCTGGCTATTTTTAATCTAACGATTAATCTTCAATACACATAAACGAACATGATTTCAGCTATTGCAATTTTCGCCTAATTCATAGCCATTAGCTCCTAATTACCGCTAATGTTCGCTTCAAGGCTAAACAATAACCCTTTATTGGCCCAGAAAAGCAGGCGTCGCATATAAAAACTCTTCTACCTCTGTGGCAGTCTGCAAATGTATCGTTTCCGAATTGACGGTGAAGCGCCGCCGCCGATCTCTGCTTTTGCTCATCGGGTTTCAGCGACTGGCCACGCTCACATTGCTCATCGCCGTGTCGCACGGAATGCTGATTTCGATAACAGCAGAGTTGTTGTCCCACAGAGAACTGCACTTTTTCAGCTTTCTTCGTTATTAAATCCATAAGGCCCGAACACATAGACGACGGCAGCGACACGAATGCATCTGTTAATCTGTCAACATAGAATCAGAACAATCGTATGGGAACCGAACACAGCAATTGGTATAATTGCTTAAATTGGTAACATCGATTGCTTGTTTGCATACTTTGTTCAGCTGCTCCTTGAGCCAAGTGCGTAATATTTGTTATTTTGGTAAATTGCAAAATTGAAGCGTCACAAAATATATGATTGTTGTGCTGTTGCTGCCGCCATCATTGCAATCATGTTGCCAACTACACCGCGAGCATTGAAGTCGACGCCATCTTGCGGTCGCGTGGCCATGTCGCTGCCGTCGTCTATGTGTTCGTGGCATTATGCTGAATGGCAGCGTCCGAATAATCGTTGCCTGGTGCAACGCCGCACAGTGGGGTAATATACTACTGTGTACAAAGAATACCCGGATTCGATTTCTTCGATTATCGTGGTGTTGTGCATTATGAGTTCCTTCCGCCGGGCCAAACTGTCAACAAGGAATATTACTTGAGCGTTATGCGTCGTTTGCGTGAAGCTATTCGCAAAAAGAGGCCGGATTTATGGAGAGACAACTCTTGGTTTTTGCATCACGATAATGCACCATCTCACACGGCATTGGTTCTTCGTGAGCATTTCGCCAACTCATATCGTTCCACAGCCACCGTATTCGCCTGATTTAGCTCCTTGTGACTTCTGGCTATTCTCCAAACTCAAAAAACCACTTCGAGGACACCGTTTTGAATCGATTGAAGAGATTCAACGTGAATCGCCGCGCGCATTGAAGGCCATACCGGAAGGTGACTATTTGGCATGCTTCGAAGATTGGAAAGTCCGTTGGCATAAGTGCATTGCATCGGGGGGGGGGGGGGGGACTACTTTGAAGGCGATGAAATTGATTTGAAAGAATAAATAAAGATTTTTTGAATTATAAACAAATTCCGGGTATTCTTTGTAGTATAAGTAAAGTACCGATTAATTCAAAAACGAAAAATAAAGATACAAATATGTTTTTAGTACCAAGTTAAAGTGGATAAAATTATGCATCATTATGTGAAAAAGTTGTTGCAAAATAGTTAATCGTTTTCCCGCAAAGCACTCTGAAAGTTGACATTTATTTTCAGTTTTTGTGCGAACAGCGATAAAGGCGTTTTTTCCTTTACTTCAAAACGATTTCTTTTTGTGGATTTCAAAAAGTATTTAAAAATTAATTATGCAACCTTCATGTTCAGGTATTTCAGTAATACAGTGTGTATTTTGTTTTGTTAAAAAATGTTTATAAGTATTTTATTTGATTTTTTGTTTAAAAGCTTAATAATTATTCAATTTTGGACCTTTTCATAGACGTATAGTTGTGAGTCTTGTGAGATCGAGCAAAACTTTGTTCATTATCGTATAGCTTAGATATTTCAGTAACATTTTATGAAAAAAAAGTTGCGCGAATATTGCGCACTTTTCCAGCATTTCGATTTTTGTGTGCGAACTCATGGGCCAAATGGGCCATGTATGAGAACAAATAGAAATGTGCAAAATACATTTTTTTTTAATTATTTATTTTTTAGATGAAAAAAAATAAGCAAAAGGTTTTATTGTTATTTTTATTGTTTGTTTTCAAAATGCAGAAATATCTACATCAATAATAGAAATTGATGTAGACTTGAATAAAAACATTCACACAATTTTATGGTTCTTTCTAGTGAACATCAAATCGAAATAGAAACATTTCGCAGCTATGGATTAAAAACTGTAAAATATTTAAAAAAATGCTATTCCTGGTAAAATATGCTCACAATTTTCCACAAATAGTTTTTGTATTTACCGCAAATCATATCGCATGCTTTATTGCCAATCGGCCAACTGTCGGAAGAAGCGCGGAATAACGATTTCAAGTGTTGCAGGGAGAATTTTCTACGAAAGTGGACTGAAAAAATACCATTGAAAACATTTGTAATAGATTTTTTTAAATTCTGACCCCATTGTATGAAGTATGGAAAAATTGCCACAAAAAAGTGCATCGTATGTATATTATGCCCAAAGTTGCTAACTATGGAGTTGATACTAATGAGGAATGATGATAACGGTGATGGTGAGGCTTATAATGTTGATGATGAAGATTATAATAATGATAATCATCATCATAATGATAATCATCATCATAATGATGATATGGAATTGGCTGCAAGAGGTGGCGATGAAATGTTTCAATTAAACTGTTCAACTTAATTTTCATTAGAATAGTGCCAGATTTATCTTTTGTAACTATTTAAGTTTTTTACGGTTTTTTTAAAAAATCTCCACTAAAGTATACTCAAAAACATTTGTTTTTTTACTTTCTAATGTTCGATTAACTAAACCTAATAGTTATTTCATATCTAAATAGTCTGGGTGAATTAATCGGCATTTTCGGCATCAATTACCCCACTGTGCGCCACCAAGGAAAAATTCATAGTGCGACTGGTAAACGAAACGCGACTGGTAAAACTTTACGTCGTTACTATTCGTAAAACTTTATCAATGATTGCTTTCATTTTAGGAACAAGTTAAATTTAATAAGCGCATATTAAAAAGGGCCCATTATTTTTTTGCACGACTGTTCAACTTCTATATTTAAATCCATTCGAAATGTTGGCCGATGGTTCTTTGCCAAATTCATTCTACATATTCCACCACATGTTCTCGAGTGATATGACATAGTACACAGCACATCCAGTTTATATAAATATTTATGTTTTAGTAGGAAATTTGTTCCATTCCGCCCACTGTTCATGAAAAATGTTCAACAAATTTACATGTTTTCTGTGACGTCACACGACCGTGTAAATTTTTTCCGCCAAATTCAAATCGGATTTCGCCGATTCGAATTTGCATTTCATTGAATTTCTCAACCAAATGAGATGCGTATTTGAAATTCAATGATCTCGAACTTGAGCGCGGCCACTGAGCATTGCCTCATCGCCAAGAACGAGGTAATTTTGTTAGTCAATTCTGTTAGTCACACATATTGCCATTTGCATGTCAACGACTAGCAAATAATCAGCAACAACAACAACAAAGCATACTGCCCCGAGTGGATTTTCTTCTTTTCACTTTTAGAACATTTTACATTTAGTTGCTTGTCTACCGACGCATCGAGTGTAACGTTTCAATTAGTATCTGCGATAAGTGCGGAATTTGACTTTTATAACTGCTTAAATTTTAACCAAATTAGTATCGTTGTAAAAAGTTCAACAAATAGTCAAATATTTCCAGTCGTTTGTCAGTCAATTTCATAAATATTGTAATTGTAAAGACTTTGCCAAAAGAATTCTTCGGTGGATTTTTCGCTTTGGCATGCTTTCCGAAGCACTTGGATCAATAACAACGGCCAGAGGCATTTCTAATGGTTGTTTCTGTAACGGTACAGTGCGTAGTTAAGGGTTAAAATAATCATGAAACGAAGAAAATGATTGCAAATCTTCCAATTCAGGTCAAAACAGACGGCCGAACGAAAGTTCATACAGTATAAACATTCAGTTGGCCTAATGGATAATGACCTCACCTGAGCATAAATCTTAGTTTTTTTTATTTTTACTAGATTTTAACAATTGTTGAACAGAAAGAACGTTAACTGTTATTGATAAATTAGTGAGCTAAAAAGTGTACAAATCAGTTATTACTTGTAACAATTTTTTTGTTTTCTGGCTACGATTTTCAATCTCATAAATGAAGGTAACAGTTGTGAGTTGGTGAAATATTATAATGCAAACAGCAACAATTTTATGAGAGCAATTCATAATAAAAAAGAAACATGCCGGTATTTAACGGTATTCCGTATTAGCAGGAAAAATTTAAAACTAGATATTAACAACATTAACAACGTTAGGTAAGGTTTGAAGTTAGACCACACATTAGCTTATTATTATAAGACAATTAAAGTACTTTCTGCGAAGAGAGAATGAATCTCAGTAAGTCTCTAGTGTTGCCTTATATGAGATCATTCAAGTTGTTAAAGAAGGAAAATCCTAAAGCTTCCCACCTCCATCAGAACAGAGCCGGACAGTAGCATAAACGGTATCCTCCTCTTCATTGAGGTACAGCTATAAACACTTCAAATCGCCACGACTTTACTAGTATCCTGTCTGCTAAGAAAGAAAGATCGTCCATTTGGCGAAAGTGATGCCCACTGTAATTGTGTACCACTCTATGCAATTTTGTGAATATTTTCTTACATAATACCGATACTCATACATGTTTAGTAATCATCGGTCTGACAGATTCCTTTCGATAAGATCGTCCTTGTCTATATGTCATAAGTGGTTCCCAACAGATCGAACAAGTCGCAATGTACATAGGGGAAACTGGTGTACATTTGACTTTGGGGCATGTTTGACTATGACCGTTTTGAAATCAAATCGGTGCAAGTAATGAAATTTCTCTATTGGGAACAATAAAATAAGTGATTTCATAAAGCGTCATGAAGCGTCAAATTTTGGCGAAGCAGCACGTACTTTTCTTTTTTTACGAGAGTTTCTGTTATTTTGTGACAGTGATAGGTAAGGAATTTGTGAAGTGAGTTTAATAAATATCTCAAAGTGGTAAACTAAATTTACTTACATTATTTTCTATTCTTTCGAAAAATGTTGCTAATTAAAGGTCATTATAGTATTTTAGGTAAGAAAATTAAATCAAGTAAAATAAAGCATATGGGGTACATTTGACATAGAAGATGTGGCAGTAACTATGCGTAGCGAAATCGAGTTAAAACTGTCAATTAAAGAAAATCCGACTTCAACTTCACGTTGTCGTACAAAATATATTTTTAAGATTAACTTATCCAAATATTTTGTAAAATAAGTTTATTTTTATCCAAATTATTATTTTTTTTGTGTTCAATTTTTATAACTAGAGACTGAAATGTCTATTATTTTTTTTCCTTCGCGTAAAATAAAATATTAATAAATTTATACAACGAAATTTTGCTTATTTTTAATCAGAAGCGATTTTATTTTCTTTCACAAATATAGATGTCAAATGTTCCCCTCCCAAAGTCAAATGTGCCCCTTGACTGGGGTACATTTGACAAAATGACTTTTTTCAAAAAATATTAAATTATAACGAGCAAAATCTTCTGTATAAAAAATAACTTTAAATTCCCAAAATTTAATAATCACTTTCGAGAAAGCAGCATTGATTTTTAAAATTAATCAATCACGTTTCGAGAAATATAGGTTTAAAAAAAGGTGTCAAATGTACCCCAGTTTCCCCTATAACACCCTCTTATACATAAATATATCTTACCTGATACCAGATATATTTGCAAATACATGGCTAAAACTGTTTTGCAGAAACCATTGCTGCATCACAACTACAGCAACCATACTTCAGCAAGATTTCGACTGACAATTACGAAACACTTCAATTATTTTGCATGTGTAACTCTACTTCAACTATTGTCTGAATGGCTTTATTCCTACATGGAACTGATTTACCATCATATGCCGATTCGGAATAGCGAGACGACGACTGTTCCTTGCTATTGACTGCAGAGATACAAGCCGAGAGTAGTTTTCACTTTATTCGGTGTTGACTGAATCAGCATACAATTCTCACACCTATTCTTTATAATGGCCACATCACACTGGGGTTCAGTACAAACTAATTTGTAAAATATTTGTTTCTTAAATTTTATTTTTTACCTGGAATGTACTTTTTGAACTTCATTTTATCATTTTATGTATAAACAAAGTGACAATATTTTTTAAATATTATTTTTTACTATTATTTTTTTTTTGTTGTAACGAAAAACTAAACGAAAATAAGCCTTCTGAAAATTCTATTGAAAATTTTACTTCCCAATTACAGTACTTTTCGCTTAAAGCGAACTTCGAGGGACTGGGCAAAATGGTTCGTTTTAACCGAAAATTCGGTTTAAAAGGTGTCCGTAATAAGCGAAAACATACAGCGCGTACTTTTGAAATTGGTTCGTTTTAGGCGGAAAATCGTTTTAAACGGGTTCGTTATAAACGAAAAGTACTGTACTTTCGAAACGGGAAAAATAACATGTATCGTTGTGAATTGTATAAATTTCATTTGGATTTCAACAACAATTTATCTCAGCCAGATCTTCCAAGTCGTATAATTTTCAATATATGAAAAGCATTAACTTGCTAAACACTTTAACAAACATGAAATTTGTTTTTTATATTCCAGCCAAGTTTTCGTAAAAATAATTAAAATATTATTTTAATGTCCGGCACACCTCAGTCGTCAATAAAATGAAGTGTAACTCATTGCTTCGGTTGACTAACGTCGACTTGCTGCTCGTCACAGTTTTCAGTCTAATTACAATGGATAATGCATTTTCAACGCAATACTACGGCAACGCCAAGCACACCGGTAATTTTTCAAATGCGTAACATTTAAACACATTAAGTTTCTGCCATTTCGATTATAATTTCAATTGGGCTTCAGGATTGCCACAGCACTGTTATTACGAGGACCTGGACTTGGCCGTGCCTCTAAATCAAACCGTGTGCCCAACAGACGTTAACTTCGTCTGTGCTGCAGTCACCTGCCGCGAGGACTATGTGCTCGTCATTAAACAGTAACAACAACAATTACAGCCATTCTAATCGCCATAATATATATAGTTGAAAATATGAATCTTGAATTCGCAGTTGTGATCGCATTTTACTACGACGTGGTTGCACAGAGCTGCCAAGTGACTACACTAAACCATATCCAGACTGCTGCCCCAAAATCGTATGTCTACTGGATTGATTTGGATAGTAATCGCAATACTTCATAAATAGTAGGATTGTAAGATTTCTGACCGAAACATTTTATAAATAACTCAGTGCTAGTATTAAATTATAAAAATTTTTATTTGAATAAACTTACACATTTTTATGAATAACAATGTGTAATTACTTTTGAATATTTAATTTAAAAATTTGTGTTTGAAAAGCAATATATCCAACAGCCTTTTTATTTTTGACAAAGCGGTGGCCGAAATGAACTGACATTGAGATTGTCAGAGGTAATCCGATTTTATTACACTGACTGTAGGCAGTCATTGAATCGTCATTGAGTATGCGGAATAAACACACAGCCCATTTAAATACATCCTATATATGTACGTCATATGATCAATTTCGCCAACTTTGAACTCGAAATACAAAACTTGAAAACAATTTATTTTGATTCATTGAAATCACTTTTGGTATTGGGCGCTTGTTAAGTTAGTTGTAAGTTAGCAATGAAAATTACTATGTTTTTGAAAGTAGATTAGAAAATTTTCAGTTTTACGTGGGTATAAATGTGCTCATCACTCACTGCAACCGGCAATTAACGGTTGTTATTGGCAACTCGTATTGTCCACTTGTCGCAGTTATACATGCAACAACAAATAATAAATACGCCAGACGACGACGACCACACTGCGCAAAATATGCGTCCCCATTTGAATAGATCAATCTTAAGTTTTAGATAGTCCAAGCAAAGGTGAATTGAATAATGTCAAAAAATAGTTTTGAATTAAGATTGGGTTGATTGAGTAGTTCCAGCGATTAAAACCAGCTTTCGCCTAAATAGCGAAGGCACTTCAAATGTGTTGAGAATTGTTCAACAGACAATACAACTTTATGGGGAATTTAACTATAGAAAGTTAGTGCAGTATTCGGCGTTAAACTGTAGGTCCCCTCCCTCCTTCCCTTCTCCCAAGGCGAATTAATACAGGTGACCTCGTTGAACCAGCTTATTTTCTTTTTTTAATGCTGGAAGAGATCTAGATTGTCAAAACGGCTGTTTTTGGTTGGTTGGTTGCCGATGGCTTGATTTTGATTGGCTGATTTTGACAATCAAGTTGCACAAACCCAACAACAAAATGCATGGGAATTTTGTTGTTGCCCTTACGCGGCCACCGATATTAATTCGCCTTGCCTTCTCCTATCTGTTTGAAATGTGAGTTGTAATACATGTTGAAAACAAACAGTGTTGCATACAGTGCAGGTTCTTGAAGAATCTAGAATACTGAGCCTTGAGCGCGCAGCCGATAAGACCCCAAGTTGCCATTTACCATTGAGTTGTAGTTTTAATAAAATTTAAGATTTCTCAATTAATAACTCAATTTGATCTAAATTGATGCCGATTAATCGGTCGGAAGGGCGAGAATATTAAGAAAATGTAGAAGGAATGGATTCAATAAAAAACAGTATTTTACAAAAGAACAAACACGAAGGGGCTATATTAAAAATATATTTGTTTGTATCATATTTCACATAAATAACACAAAAATAAAAAAATAGAAACTTAAAACTAAATAAAATCACAAGAGAATCCAGCGTATACATAAATATGTATTTAAAAAAAAAGTTATATATCACATATATTCCACGAGTCTACTGGGATAAACAAAAATACTGACGTGAACACGACTTAATAATAAATATTGCATTTAAATTCAGTTTTTTCTTCAACTTAAAATGCGATGTGACATCGGCCAAAAGAGGCCAATGTCGATACCAATTTTTGTGGCCGATACTAGCCGATGCCGATGCCGATTAATCGGTCGGGGTCTACTAAATTGTTTCCAATATAACGAAAGTCCTGATTCTGTTAGAGCTTGTGAAAGTTTGAAGTTACCCATCTCTGAAATTGTTTCTATAACAACATATTCGATTTGTTTTTGGGTTATGAGTTTCATAGTTATATTATGGAACCCATTGTTGGACTGTTGTGCCCGTTGTATATCTATATACATATAAAAGTTCGTTCTGACTGACTGACTAGCTGATTCATCATCGCCCAGTCCAAACTACTGAAGCTACAGACATGAAATTTGAACTGTTTGGAAAAATGGACCTTTTGTTTTTAAACTTGGTGAAAATACTCCAAATCAAAAATATTTTGACACGTATTTTTCAATATTTCGAAAATCAAAATTGAACGGGGTCAGCAATGGGTTAAGAATACGTATAGAGAAACATGATTTAATGGATCAATTGACTTAAAATATGGTGAAAGCACATCACATGAGATATAATGAGACAAGTATGTTTTCATAACAATTTAACGGGGTTATCAAAGATCTGAAAGAAATTTGTTGTATTGAGCCCATTGACTTAAAACTTGCGTGCAAAGTCGCGGGACCCTGCTAGTATCTGCATAAAGTATAATATTCAAAAATGCACTAACCCTCTTATTTAGAATCATGACTATCATGCCTCAAAAAAGTACCCAATTCAACTTCTTAGGTTAAACGAGCACCTAAAGTTAATCGATTTTGAATTTTGTTCTAAGGGAATGTTCCTTATCACTTTTTGAAAGAAATTTAAAGAATCTTATTATATATTTGTATTATATGATGCTATGATTAGTCGTATTCTTTATCCTCAGTGTATACATCAAGAAAGTCGATTAGCGGGCAGTATAAAAATGGCGAGAATGTCACAAAGTTATCAGTTGTCATTGAATCTCAGTTTGGAACGTTTTGAAGGTACAACGTCAGCATGAAGTACTATTGCTTTGGATTATTAATATTCTCAGTGCTTTTTGCTTTCACATTTGGTGGTAAGATTCAGTGTAATTAATAAACACTTCTTTTTGGAACAATAAATCCTACTTTGTGCAAAGCGCAATGCTCTCAAAAGTTTGAGCTACATAGTCGGAATGCAGAAATGCCTAAAATGTGAAAAAGAGTTATATAAAGTAGAGAAGGAGCGAGGTTGACGTTAAGGTTAGTGAGAAAAATTCAACACAACAAAATACTATCGATCTATAACGTGCACCCACTCGGCATCCCACAATCTCATTCCAATTAAATCATATTATGTCGTTTATTGTATGAACAAATCCGATCTATAGCCTCGCGTTAATTCCAAACGGTGTACTTTTCGAGCTTTTTTATAGACGATTAATAATTTGAAGTGAGGTAAGGTTGTGTAAGGTTTTTTATTATCTATTGAATCATGATTCACTGACTTCCTCCTGTAAGCCCTTAACACATTTATGTAAATTTTTTTATTGTTCGAGTCCGATTTTTTACCACATCTAGCTTTTCTCTTAACCCTGACATTGTTGTTGATATTTGCTCTTTCTTTTTATAAAGTCCTTTTCATAATTATAGCACCACCAACTTTTTTGCGATTCTGACAAAACAAGCAATGTTAGAGTTACAGTGTATTAGACGAAAATGTTGAGAAAGGTAAGTAAAGAAGAAATAACGGTAAACATTCGTAGTTGTTAGTGCAAATAACTTCGCTAGAACAAAAAATGCGTTTTTCGCGTTTTTCATAATTATAGCACCACCAGTTGCGCAGAGGTATTTAGTGAGTGTGTTTTAGGTTTACTAATATTTCGGGTTTTTTTAAGTGAAGTTTGTAATAATGCCGCGTGGAAAATTGCTAAACGAGATTGAAAAAGGACAAATTGTAGTCCTTAAGGAGGAAGGACTCTCAATACGGGCAATTGCCAAAAAGCTTAAGAGGTCGCATAAAGTGGTACTAAATTTTCTTAAAAATCCTTCGGAATATGGTAAAGCCAAACGTCCAGGGCGTCCTAGGAAGCTTTCCGATCGGAATGAACGCAGAATTACACGGGAAATTGCGAATACATCGAAGAGTTGCCGCGAAATCGGTAACATTATCGACCAAAACGTCAGCGTTACCACTATTTGGCGAGCAGTAAACCGTAATCCAAACATCATCAGATCGAGGTTGAAAGTTGCCCCACGTTTACTGCCTCGCCACATAAGTGCCAGATACGAATTCGCTAGGGTAAACATGGATAGAGATTGGCGCAATGTAAGAAAATCCATATTTAATGATTACGGGTACTGAAACTTGAAATTTTGTTTTAAGATCATATTTTCCGATGAAAAAAAATGGAATCTAGATGGACCAGATGGACACCGATACTATTGGCGGGATCTTAGAAAGGAACCGATGTACTTTTCAAAAAGGAATTTCGGTGGAGGAAGCTTAATGGTTTGGGGAGCAATTTCTGCAAGTGGTTGCTTAGAACTCCAATTTCCTTCTACACGAATGAACAGTGAAGAGTACATAACTGTTCTGCAATGCAGTTTAATACCCTTTTTACGACGAAACTGCGAAGACAGATTTGTATTCCAACAAGATAATGCCAGAATCCATGTCAGTAAACAAAGTATGACATGGTTTAATGATAATTTTATTGATGTTCTACCTTGGCCAGCTTGCAGTCCCGACATGAACCCCATAGAAAATGTTTGGGGATTTCTTGTTAAAAGAGTTTACGCCAATAACAGGCAGTTTGATAATGTAGAACAATTGAAGTCTCAAATTATTGAAGAGTGGGGGAAAATAGACAGTGTGTTGTTAAATAATCTGTACAACAGTATGAGAGATCGAATTTTTAGTCTAATAAGTACTCGGGGTGGAATTACTAAATATTAATTGTTATTGTTTGATTGTTTTTTTAACTCGTTTTTTACTAAAATAAACCGTTTTGTGACAAAACACCAAGTGGTGCTATAATTATGAAAAACGCGAAAAACGCATTTTTTGTTCTAGCGAAGTTATTTGCGCTAGCAACTATGAATGTTTACCGTTATTTCTTCTTTACTTACCTTTCTCAACATTTTCTCCTAATACACTATAACTCTAACATTGCTGGTTTTGTCAGAATCGCAAAAAAGTTGGTGGTGCTATAATTATGAAAAGGACTTTATTATTGATCTTCAAACTTTCAACAATTTTCCTAGAATTTCTTCGATTTTGCAGGTATTTGTCGAAAGTGCATTTCCTTTGCCGAAATGCACTTCGTTGTTCTCTATTACCGATATTATTGAAGTAACACCCATGAAAAAGAATATACACTTCTATACTTTTTTTTATTAGTCAAATTAACGCAGCAAAGGAATAGCTCATCATGAAAAACCAGTATAACAAAATTGTGCTTTGTGAAAAGTTGCCGGATTTCAACAGTTTTTATATTCATAATTCTCAAGTAGATGTTTAAACAAGTTAAAACTAAAATTGCGTATTTCAGCTGATTGCAAATACGGCGATCACGAATTCAGTGTTGGCGAAAAATATCAACCATCCGGCGAATGCATCGAAGTATCTTGCGAGGAACCGAACTCAATGACAGCCAAAGGGTATCGTCTCCAAGTTCTCAGCATAATTTTGAAAAGGAAATTTACTAAAAATGTTTTACTTTCTTTCTACAAAACAGCTGTCCCTCCATAGATTCGCTGAAGCCCTGCAAATACATACCAATGGATGAATCCAAGCCGTATCCTCAGTGCTGTCCGACATTCGATTGCTAAAATGATAATTGAGAAACTAAGCCCAAATAAATGAAAAAAAAATTTAATTATTTTGTTTTAAAGGTTTTTTGTGTGTATGATTTTTTTTGTACTGGCATTCACATAAATATGTAAAAATATTGGTTAACAACGCCTTAACATTTGTCACACAAATATCGCGTTGCTGGTGTTTCGAAGGGTTAAGGGTCGTGTCTGTGAAGCGATAAAATGCTGCCTAGTTTGCAAAGACGACAATTAGCTAGAATAATAGAATAGAATTCCAACAAACACAACACAACTCTTATCGTAGCTAAAAAATTGTAAAAGTAAAAAGCCAAGTCTCTTACAGCGTTTGTAAGAGCCAAGTAGGTGGAATTTTTTTTAAGTGTTCGAAATGGAGTGCTGCAGAGTTTTCTAATTTCAGATATACAGATTGGACAGAAGTGGATGTTCCCTCTGTGAGGCCTAGGGTTCAAAAATCGACAAGTGACATCACAGTCAAAGAAGTAAAACCCTCCACAAAATCGGCAGCCAATCTTCTTTTCTAAATACTGCATTAAGTCTCCTTAACGCGCTCTGCTTTGTTTAGAATGGTGAAGTAATTTGAAGCAATTTGGCAGCTACATCCTCGCGCTCAAGCAGCTTGAAGTGTCATTTGAAGTCAGACGCGCAAGCACTTGCTTAATCCTTTCACAACCATGACATGGTCTTTGGTCCACATAGATTTATTTACTTAAAGCAATACTGAAACATGTAGAACAAATTATGTCCTATTAGAGGGCAAGGGGTTAAAGAGTACTTCGTGTGGCTATTTCACTTCGACTAAGGTGTTTTTTTGTTTGTTTGATGTTTGAACAACTGTTTTACTCAACAATTATTTATGATTCCAATATAATTTATTGCGGTCGCATCCTTCAGTGTAGATTCATGTAATTTGTGGTTGTTTACGTATGTAAATTCAATATCTGTTTGCGAAAATTAAAACTCAATTACTATTTAGATTTTGTTGTTGATGTAAACTTGTATACGTATACAAATTTGCCGCAGCTTTATTGCATTTTCTCCAGCATAAATGTATGCTTGTCTGCTTTCCAAGTGCTGCAGCGAACTGCAGTTTAACTATAGTTTAACTGCCTACCATTTATGCTATTATATTTAGTTACTATTTGTTATATGCATGTATATAAATTTTGTATACCTTCCATAAATAATGTTCTTGAGTATATGCGTAAGTATGGATCTTTAACCTGAGCTAGTCTATGAAATACATATTTCAATACGGCAAATTCAATAGAATTCCGGACAAAATTAGAGTGTTAGTCGTAACTTGGAGAGAACTAAAAAACTAGAAACTTTTATATTTGAAAATGTTCTAAAATAAAAAGCAAGTGCTTAGCAACTAAAGCTCAAATGAAAATCCCACAATAAAAATGAAATACATTTATATAATTTATTTAAATTATTTTACGAATTAAATTAAAAATTAAATTCAAACTCAAACTGCAAAGAAAATATTTTTCAACTGAAATATGAAAGTTTAGCGTTGCACGCGCCGCTGCTTGCAGTGAAAAGAACCAAAGCGGTGCTTAGAACATAGAATCGGCCCACATTTTTTACCAAGTAATGCATGAGAATGCATACAATTATGCCATTACTCAGCTCAGGTGCAAAACAAACAAAAAAAACTAAGAACTGCAAAAAACACGTGAAGATACAAATGAGATGCGATAAAGCAAGGACAAAATTAGGCCTGCAAGCGCGCTCCGCAACGCGCGTCAATTAAACTAAACTACACAACTATTCACCAAGGCTCACGCTCCCACTACCGCCCATCGCGTTGTTGTCCGCCCGGCCCTCGCTCTCACCAACGTCCCCCTCAGTAGCCGCGTCTCATTGGCGCGCCGAGCGCTCCGTCTCCATGAGACATTCGCGCACCAGTATGCGTGCGTGCACGATGCCGCGCTTCAGCCGCTCCGTCGAGCTGCGCGAGCCAGTGTACGTGGGCCGTATGTCACGACCCATCTCCTCGATGACAGCCAGTAGCTGCGCATACTTGCTGAGGCCGTTGCTCGCCGCCGAGCTGCCCGCCGTCGGCAGGTTGGCCGTGGAGGTCATGGGCGTTGTGATGTTGGCCGACGTCTGGGTGGTCACAATGGCCGCCGGCGACGTGGACTGAGGGTACTTCAGCTGCGACTGCGACGCATTCAGCATGGCCGCACCGATCGCGCCGACACCCACGCCAAGTGGAACGCCACCAGCACTAACAGCCATACCTCCACCGCCACCTGCGCCGCCCATGCCGTTGCCATTGCCCATGCTGTTGCGCTGTGCTGAAGCGGGCGCGGCGATGGTGTTCGACTGCTGCTGCAGCAGCGCCAGCTGCGCCTGCAGTTGCTGCGTGTATTGCAGCGCAGCGGCGGCGAGTGCGCCCGACGTACTCGACTGCTGATGGTAGTCGCGTTCGCGCTTTGAATAGAGATCGCGTCCGCTGCTCGTGCCGCTGCCGCCTCCGTGCAGCAGCAGATCGACACTGTTGCCGCTGCCACCACCGCCAGAGTTGGAGCTGCGGTCGCGCGGCACATGATGTATGGCGGAGATTTGTATCTGTGGCTGCTGCTCGCGCTGCTCGCGTTGTTGCTGATAGTTGTAGAAGTTCTGCACTTGCGAACGCGGTATCGGGGTCACTGTGACGTCACTCAGCTTCGACTCGACAGCTTGTATGTCCATGATGTCCATTTTGTATGGCACTTCGTGTGCTGCTCTGGGTACGATAAAACAAATATTTAACAATTTTCACATTTTCCAACTATTGTCTCTGCTTTGCAAATTTCCACTCACATCTAACTTCACAAGCGGGAAATGCGAGATTTCAAAGTTTACAAATGTTAAGTTTGCCTCTAGCTGCACTTTTTCGCCTGCAGCGACGAATATATTCAATTTTCCGCTGAGAATGAGCAAATGAAAACGCAATTTGAGTGAAAAACTTTAAGGAAAGTGTGTGTGCGTTTACACTGGTCACACAGATGTTATTCAAAGGGAATGGAGACGGAGATGGCAAACAGCGCGAATGTTGGTACAAAACAAAAATGTCAAAATACAAACGAAAATCGAAAAAGAAAGAGAGTCATTACTGGCATTCCCATGGAGAACAGGGTAGCTGTGTTTGATTTTTGTACGGTACTAAAACTGTGAAATGGGAGTAAACAGATTAACATTAAGTGAAAGGGCCCCATAAAACGCTACAAAGCTGGACAAATAAAAATTGCAAAGGTACTTCGAAAATAGTATTACTTCTCAGATAAAGATTAACCAAACGTCATTATTGTTAACAACTGTTTAACTTAAGTCTACGAAGGCTGTTAATGAACTTATTGAGAACTATGTTTCGAAACCAGTAAAGCAAAAAAAAAAATGCAGTGCAAAGGGCGTTTCGTTTACTGTATTGATGTTCCATCTTAACATTCCCTAATCTACCCAATTTGTGAAAAAACTAAGTAAATCCTGGATGTCTTTATTGAGGTAACAAAGCAATAACCCAGAAATTTTATGGTAGATGCCAAAAAAAATGTGTATGTAAATATAATTTCGATTGCATTTACCTGAAATACTTTGTTTTTATTTGTCATTAATTAAAAACTTAAAAAACTAATATTTTTGTTTTAATTTCCTTCCTTACCGAAGTTCTGGCTGGTCTCTGACTTTACTGAATACTCAACGAATGAGGACGCAGTCAAATCTCAGCAGTTCAACAAATCACTAAAAGCACAGGAACTAAAATAGAATACACTTGACCATACGTAACTCATTTGTAATGGATCCCACCTTGACTTGTTGCAATTACCTCTTTACAACATAACCTCAAATGAGCATTAAAAGTAAATATAAGCAAATTAAACTGGGCCTTATGAGCCACATTAAGGTCAAGCCTATAGAATACTTTGTATGCTATAGGCCTATTGAATACTTTGTATGGAAAAGGGAAAATCTCGGAAAAATTACTCTTCTGCGCCTCCTCTAGAATGACGCTCCTGCTCTGCACTGCTGCTCATGTGGGCAGTGGTCGACGCGTCAGCCGCCCTTTGTTATTTATGCAATTTGTCGTCTGGGCAACGAAAAAATTTTCGGAAATAATGGAGCACCACAAACTACTACACGAAGTCCGGAAAACCTCAAAATTCCCCAAACGAAGTTCATGCAAATTTCTAATCGAATCAGTGTCGGCAACGCGGCCAGATTTATTGAAACTCGTTGAAGCCACACGCCACACGATTGTGGTAGTCGTTCACATAGTTATTGTTGTTATATTAATGGTGTAATGCGGCGCGCGGCAAGTGGCAGCATAGCTGCAACTCTTTGTTGTTTGCTATTGTTGGCGCCGTCGTCATTATTCGCTGGTGTTGGTAATTACAACAATTGATTTCCATTTTAGGCAGCAATTAGGTGCCGAAGGCAACACGTTCGTCGGGGATAACCGTCGAATCGAAATCAGCGATTAGTGGTGCAACTGTTTGTTTTTGAATTGTTGTTATACGAATATTAGCCACTGTGACTATGTTAAGCCACTATGAGTGCATTGGTTAATGTGTTGCATTGCAAGTTAAGAGGTCGCAGGTTCGCATAACGAATCAACTGAGACCAAATAAAAGACTTTTTCCAGGATCTTTAAAAATAAAATAGTTGCATGTAATATATGGAAAGTAATCAAGAAGTAATTACCTTATAATTCCTACAGTCTTATGTGTACTCTCGAAGTGGGAATAGCCACTTTCTATATAATTGATTAAGTCAGCACTTCGCACACATTTTCAGATTATCTGATTAATTAATTATAAAATACGTGACGAAATACTGTGCCACTTAACGGGGTATTCTAGTCTAGAAATTCGAAAAAAATATTTGTTTTTCATATTTTTAAAGCTTGGACCTTTAAGGATAAGCCTCTAAGAGGATTTACGGAAATTCGAATTATTTTCAGAGTTATAGTTAATTTTGTGACGCGCCACTCAGACTGCCCGAAGTGAAGAGTGTAAACTTTAAACACATTTTTCTCGCAACTACTTTTTTCCATACGGTTGACTTGATATCTCAAGTTCTAATGCACAAATTTACTTGAAATTTTTAACATACTCTTTTAATACTATCAAAACTTGTCTCGACGCAGGAGTTTTTGTAATTTGTTTTGCTATTTTAAAAAATTACCAAAGTTGAAAAAAGGAGGCAAAAAATTACCTTTATTTTCAGAAAATGTGCAAACATTTTTTTCAAATCGGCTCATCCAAATAATTCCACATCCCTGTTTAATAAGAATTAACCTTATTTTTATGTTTATGTTTCATATCACCAGGAGGATTGGAATCATGTCAACTAGGAGATACCTTTTTTTAGTCCCACTTTGCCGGCCTCTACCGACTTCAATTTTGAATTTTTTTTCAACTATTAGCTGCTACTTGGACATAAGTATTACCCAAATGGGCAACGAAGCTTTGGCCAAAGAGCTTTGTAATGCAGTAATTAGAGATCGATGGGGGCCGCTTCTCTACTGGGAGTACCAAATTGAAAAAACCCTATGTCTTTATCTCTGAGAGGTTTTGCGGCAACCCGTAGCCTGGTTAAGGGTTATTGTGGTCAGTTATATTTTTCGTAAAACTTTGTGATATGTGATATATGTTAGTTCCTTTAGACAAATCCATTTGGCAGTTCACTCCACCCATAGTGAAATCAATAAAGTGTACCAGGTAGATGACGTACACTTATTTCTCTGAGCAGCAATTGTCAATGTGTCAATTTATTTGTGTCAGTTCGATTAACCTTTATTTTTGTTGTCGCTAAAATAGCACAAAATTTAAAATTTACTTTCAGTACTCCATAAATATATATTTTCGTTATGTATTTTATGTTAGAAAAACATAAAAACTGCATTGCATTGTTTTGCAGAGACAGCACGTTTTTCTTGGCATGTAACAGCCACCAGACCCGGCTTCTGGTGGCTGTCGTCAATCAGCTGCCAGCCAACTAACCATCACACGTTCTACTACTATTTCGCGCTACTGCTCAGCAACACTTCAACTGTTTTAATTTTTTACTTAGCCGCTGCCGCTGCCACCGTCGCCGTTGCCCACATGTTGTTGTTATCGTTCTTGTTGTTGTTGCTATTGGCCGTAAAGTTGTTCGTGCCTTTGCCCCTACTAATATCATCATCGTCGTGGCCGTCGTCGCCGCGGTTGCCGTCGTTGCGTTGTCGTCGGTTACATTCATCAGCTAACTAAACGGCTACCAACAATTCACTATTCGCCACTCGACATCTGTCTTTATAAAGTGGAAATTCGGCTACAAATTGTGATTTTCGTGTGATTCTATAGTTAAGAAAAGTGAAGCATATCAGTTAAATGTGAATTTGGGTAAAGTGCGTACTTTAACAACTGTGCAAAACGCAAAATACATGTTTAGCAGACGACAAATTGGCCTTTTGGGGTTTGTGCAACTGCCAAGTGTAGATGCGTTGCCAACATTCTTGTTGTTGTCATTAATTTACATTGCAAATATCCGAAATCTCACATCATTCCTCAGATAGTGCACTAAATTGCTAAAGCTGCGGGAAAATGTGGGCAAGTACTTTGAAGTTTTCGCCTTGCAAAAAGTTCAAGAGTGACGTTTCGGCGTATCGAAATGCATGAGCCACTGTATTGTTGTTGTCTGCTTTCAAATTGCACAATTGCGGAAATCCAAATCAAAAAGTGTCCAAAGCGAGTGGGAGCAGGAGAAGAAGAGCTCAAAAAGCAAATCCTAAAGTAGGCAGTGCAGTAACTTCAATTAGGGTTGACTCGAAGCACGGCGAATTAGCTGTCTATTACCTTTTAACAACTAAAGCAATGGGAAATGCTCCCCCAAGCCATGTTGGGCGTCTATATGACAATTGTCGGTTAAAACTAGGCACATGTTTTTGTATGTTATCATCAATGCAAAACATTGAAAGCATGGTTTATATGTAATAATTTTGAGCAAAACTATTGTACTGACTGCAAAATGTATGGAAGAATCAAATTCGGAAAAAATCTTGCCCAAACTAGCCAACTTATATTTTTGGCTGCATTTACTTGAAAGTGAAGTTTTGTCGAATTAGTTATTTTTAAATTTTGAACAAAATTTCCATTTTTCAACACTTCAACACGCGCCATATAATTGAAGTATTTTTTCAGTTTTGAATTGTAGCAAACAGTTGGATGCAAAGTCAAATTCGAAATTGAAGTGTGTCGTTTATTTTTGATCAATTTGATAACAAAAACTAAAAAAGAAAGCACATTTGTTTGATTTTATTATATTTTGAATTTTGTGTCAAAATTATTTGAAGAATTAGTTGAAAGACAAAAAACGCTAATTTTGATTTTCTCATCTCTTCTGCAATCTTCTCTTTGTAACTACGCAACATACTTACAACTACACAACCTTGTTTGTAAACTTGACAACACTGGTGACAGCAGCAGCTGCAGAAGCAGTCACCGAACCAGCGTAAAGGAAAATATAATCACAGTGTACGATACGATAAACCGCACCGCCGCTTCGAGGCTCGAATGTCAGTTGAATTTCGAATCGGCAGCGAATTACACGACAGCAGAACAACAATAACACAACTGTGACCTGCACGAAAACCAACAAGAAGCAGTCGAAACAAAACGAGCGAATTAAAGAAGAAGCGAAAAAAGAAATCATTCCGCCGCATCGTCTCGTCGCGCCGCGCAGCTGTTTGCGTTGTCTTGCTGCACAGTCGAGCTTAGTGAGTGAGTAATTCGACGCAACGGAAAAATCTTTTGTGAAACCCCCACGCCGAGACGTTGAACCTACGGGAAAAAGAAGCCAAAAAGCGAACTTATTGTGCAGCGCCAGTGACAAAGAATCGGAGGGAGTAGAAAAAAACGTCAAAACTCGAGTGTGTGAAGAGGCGTTTCCGACTGCTGTAATACACGGCACAAAGGAGGGCATTGAAAAGCCTGACAGAAAATAAACGCCTCAGCGGCAGTGGACAAGCGTCAAGTCCCACAATGGAGTTCATCTCAGTCGGACAGAGCGTCAAAATCAAACGTACCGATGGCCGCGTGCACGCCGCCGTGGTCTCGAAGATCAACGAGTCGGGCAAGTCGATTACAGTGGAGTGGTACG
The DNA here is from genome assembly GCA_963668005.1 of Melieria crassipennis. Taxonomy (NCBI): domain Eukaryota; kingdom Metazoa; phylum Arthropoda; class Insecta; order Diptera; family Ulidiidae; genus Melieria; species Melieria crassipennis. The sequence goes on from OY764962.1 coordinate 43,135,664, forward strand.
AGCGTGGTGAGACCAAGGGCAAAGAAGTGGAGTTGGACGCCATATTGGCGCTGAATCCGGAAATCCTGCAAGAGGCTGAGTCGGAGCAGAACGCGGCGCCCGAGCCGAAAAAGCAGGCGACGGCGCCAGTAAACCTGGCCCGCAACGCCACCCAGGGCGCCATCGGTCATCGCACCAACCGCGCCACTATCAACGCCACAAGTCTGCTGTCGTCGTCCGCCGTGTCCGAGCACTCGGAGAACATTCCACCGCCACCTACCACGGGTATCGTGCGTTCACGCACCACCAACAATGCGCCGCGACTGGCTTCGGCAACCAGCGCCGGTGTAGGTATCGCCAACAGTGGCGTAGGTGGCGGTGGCCCGGGTATCGCGATGAGCACCAGCGCTGGGAATTCCACCTCCATTGCGTCAACCTCGGTGACGGGCAATGTTGGAGCACGGCGATCGTACGTGGTGAAAGAGGTAGAACGTCTGAAGGAAAATCGCGAAAAACGACGCGCCCGGCAGGCTGAAATGAAGGAGGAAAAGAATGCGCTAATGAACCAGGATCCAGGCAATCCGAACTGGGAGACGGCGCAAATGATTCGCGATTACCAGAACACGCTAGAGTTCAATCCGTTAGTCGACGGCCAAGTGTACGAGGATCACCAAATAACAGTGTGTGTACGCAAGCGGCCGCTCAGCCGCAAAGAGGTTGGTCGCAAGGAGATCGACGTAATCTCTGTGCCGCGCAAGGACACGCTCATCGTGCACGAGCCGCGAAACAAGGTCGATCTTACCAAATTCCTCGAAAATCACAAATTCCGTTTCGATTACGCATTCGACGATCGCTGCGACAATGCAATGGTCTACAAGTGAGTACCCAACCCGTTCAATCCGCACTGTTCCACCAATTTGTGCCTTGTGCGTAGCTGTGTGAGTGTACGGCATTGCCGCATACACACATACATCGGCACAGACTGGTTGGGCGAATGACTGGCTTTGGTTTCTTGGAGTTGGCAAACGATTCCGCCGCTACAGCCCCCTTTGCGGCGTCCGCGCGTGCATTCACTTCAGGCGGTCGTTGTGATGGTGAATGCGAGCGTGTGTGCGTCCGTCTTCGAGCATATGTTCTTTGTTTACTTGCTGGCGCTTACCGCCGCTTTGCCTTCTAAACTAGTTAAGTGATACAAGCTCTGCGCCCAGTCGAGGGTTTGCATGACGTGAAAGCAATACCAAAGTGCCAGCCGAAAAGAAAACATTTTACACGAAGCTGGCGGCTTTAATGAGCGTAATGAAAAGTAGCAGCGTGTTGTTGGTGGTTTGACAATTTCTTGCGAATGTTTTCGGCATACTGCAGGCGAGTGTCAGGGCCGCCTGCCAAAACCAACAAAGAGTGGAAGTAACAGCAAGCGGGCAACCAGATACAAATTATTTGACTCAATTCCAACTTCAATATTAATGGAATACTTTTCATGCGTCAGGTCTGAATCAGTAAGAACTCCATAGGCCGGCTTTTTCCTCTATTGATAAAAAAAACGATTCTTTTGTTCGTTGCCACGTAATAATCAACAAATACGCTCAAACTCAGTTTGATATTTCCACGTTTACTCTTCATTGCTGGGTTATAAGTTTAAAGGCCCTAATGCTAGTTAGATTTCAACCGAATGATATGATTCAATGGTGATAACAATAACACTGAATCAACTCACTTTTGGTATTGCTTTTGATATTCTTAATATTTTAATGAAAGACAGATAAAGTGTGGCGTATGTATGTATATACGAAGGCAAGTCGCATTAGGAGAATATCGTGGACATCAGTGGTTTTAGTCCATTAATAACGTCCCGTTCGTTCCTAAATCACCCATACATGATCAATATCTTTATAAGATTAGAACCCAATTACATCTAATTTGTATTCATAGGCTGTCCTCCGAAATGTCGTTTTGCTCCGCCTTTTCTCTGAGAAAGATTGAACCGTGCTTTTTTCACACTTTTTTAAACCGTCGTTTTACTTTTTAGATACACCGCCAAACCGCTGGTGCAGACCATCTTCGAGGGTGGCATGGCCACTTGCTTTGCATACGGCCAGACGGGATCGGGAAAAACGCACACCATGGGAGGCGAGTTCAATGGGAAAGTGCAGGACTGCAAGAATGGCATTTACGCCATGGCCGCCAGGGACGTCTTCACATTCCTAAAGAGTCCGCGCTACCGTACGCTCAATTTGGTCGTGTCCGCCAGTTTCTTTGAGATTTACAGTGGCAAGGTGAGCCGCAAGGTTCTGCTTTCTTGTCTCTTGATTGATGTGATTATTGATTTTACAGGTTTTCGACTTGCTATCAGATAAGCAAAAGTTGCGTGTCCTCGAGGACGGCAAGCAGCAGGTGCAGGTGGTCGGCCTCACCGAGAAAGTGGTCGACAGCGTCGATGAAGTGCTGAAGCTGATTCAGCACGGAAATACGGCGCGCACCTCGGGCCAGACATCAGCCAATTCCAATTCGTCGCGATCGCACGCCGTATTCCAGATAGTGCTGCGCCCGCCCGGCTCTACCAAAATTCACGGCAAGTTCTCGTTCATCGATCTGGCGGGCAACGAGCGTGGCGCCGACACGTCGTCGGCCAACCGACAAACGCGCATGGAGGGCGCTGAGATCAACAAGTCGCTGTTGGCGCTAAAGGAGTGCATTCGCGCGTTGGGCAAGCAGTCGGCGCATCTACCGTTTCGCGTTTCCAAGCTGACACAGGTGCTGCGCGATTCTTTCATCGGCGAGAAGAGCAAGACCTGTATGATAGCGATGATATCGCCAGGGTTAAGCTCATGTGAGCACACATTGAACACGTTGCGCTACGCGGATCGCGTGAAGGAGCTGGTAGTAAAGGACATAACGGATGTGATGCGCGAGGGCGATGGCGAGCACACGATCATGGAGGAGGACGAGGATCAGCTGCTGCAGAATAATCGGTCACACAATCACAATAACAATAATAATAACAACAAAAACAATGGGCAGATGTCAGAGGGCGATTTGGCGCTGTTGCGATCACTGAGCGTGAGTTGGTCTTTGTCTGCTGCTATTAATAATCCTACCTAATATCTACTCCTCTCCCTTCCGACAGGAACACGACATGTCCGACGAGCTACTCGTACAGCACGCCGCCATTTCCGACTTGCAACAGAGCGAAGAAATGGTTGTGGATCAGCATCGAGTGTTTAACGACTTCCTCTCGCAATTTTTGCCAGAGTCATTGCGTCTCTACGATCTAACTAACTATGTCGATTACGATCAGGATGCGTACTGCAAGCAAGGCGAGGCCATTTTTACCCAGCTCGCTGAGCTGGCCACCAGCTGTCGAGACTTAATGGCCGACTTTCGTACGAAACTGGCTAAAGAAGAGATGCTTTCATGCAGCGTGAAGCCCGCGGGCAAACGTTAAATGCCGGCGTTAACTGGCAACAGCTGTAGCAAGAAGAAACAACAATAAGAACATGCAACAAGCGACACTTCACGCCTGATTATACGAAGATAACAACAGAACAAAACGCAATGAATACTCCCGATTCTCTCCTAGATTCTAGGCGAGCAAACAAATGTCAGGGCGCGGTATTGTCAGCGTCAGCAGTGCAACGCCACCGGCAGACCCGAGCGCAACTGCCACGCCGCTTGCAACACCACACAACCGCCCCACACACCACACGCACACTCATACATACCCACATCGATAAACACTCGCTAGCAGCGACCAATCGCTGAATTGGTCGTGGTTGTCGTCCTCATCGTTCTTAATTCTCGCCCCAGCTACCACTCATTATTATTATTTGTATTTAATGATTTTCTCCTTTTACCTTTCTAAGCTATTTATTTTTTGAACTTAATTTAAAAGAAGCAAAAGGAACCCAAGTATTACGATGGTTTTGTCTGCGCTGTCGCTGCTACGGTAGCAACATAATCGCAGTCGCAACGGCAACGCGCAACTAGCCTGCGCGCCGAACTCACCCACTCGAGCTCGTACGAAAAAGACATTTATACCGATTTTCTATATTATTAACTGAAAATACTTTTCGTTGTGCATATTTTGTTGCAAGTCGCTGCTTGTATATTCTCACACCGCCAGTGGTGCTTTTCCCATTTCTGTATTATTTCCTTAATCGTAATTGAAAGAAAATTGATTAGCTTCATTTACGGCAAGGCGACAGCTTCGTGATTTCGCGCATATCGACGATATCCTTGTCTGCACGTACCTTTCTCTCTTCGCACGTCTTGGACGGTCGTTTGTGCCGCCAGCTAAGAAAATGTAATGTTCTCCCTTTTGATGACTCCAAAATTGTAGATATTTGGAAAATCAACTCTTCTTCACCAGCACACTGACACACGCCATTCACAACCGCCAGCAGCAGTCAGCACATGCGCTGCATACGCCAACTTCAGAAAAAGCAAGAAAACAAATTTCGAAGAGCGAACAAACCTAGAGTTGAAAAATCACTGCAGCACAAATTTGATAACAACACTAACAATGTCGACCGCAACAGCAGCGAACAGAAGAGCAGCAGCAGTAACGATAATGATAACAGCAACAACAACAACAACAAATATGCCTAATTGTTGATTTTCCTAAGCTATCGCGTTATGAGAAATCTGTTATACAAGTGCTTCAATAAAAGAAACAAAAATGAAAAAAAAAACATGAAATAAAAGAAAAACATAAAAAATTAATAAGAAAACATATTTAGAAATCTAATATTTAAATTATAAACTAAAAACTAAATAAAACGATATTAAAATTTTAAATTAACAAATTAACGCAAACAAGTCTTTTAATTTCGCGTCAGACCTCCGATGGCGAGTTCGTTGCTAACGTTGTGCCTGTATGTAGGCTTCTGTGTCGACTACAAAACAGTACATGACATAGTTTGGCGTGTTACCTTATATTTTACACACAACACTGTATAAAACTCCAAAACCTGCCTGAAAATTTGCTATCAATACCAACGGTCAGAAACAGCTTTTTAAGTTTACAGTAAATTTCCCATATATTTATGAAAATGTGTGAGCTCTCCCTGCTAGTTGGTACTACAGCAACAACGAGCCGCTGCCGTCGGCGTCGCACTCAACGGCGATGACATTCTCGTCGCCGTAAATGACGCGCTCGTCATCATCGATGACCAAAATGCCACCCAGATGACCAGCGCTGGTAATTTCCATGAATCCGTCGACGGTTTGCACATCGTCCTCCTCTTCCTCTTGCTCCAGTTCAGCCTCTCCCTCCTGCTCTTCCTGCTCCTCTTCTTCCCACTGCTCCATGTGCTGATTGTTACTCAGTTGATAGCTGTCCTGCGTTAGCTCGTCGGCGCTTGAGTTAGCTTTCACCTTCTGATGAACTTTGTAATGAGCCTGCAAGTATACACGTATCAGAAATTACTTTCAAGTATTCGCCGGACCCTGTTTGTGACCTACCATCAAGTGGTGTTTCCGCCTGAAGCGCTTCACACAGAACTCACACTGGAACTGCGGCTCGCCGCTGTGTATTGTCTGCACATGTGTACGCAACGTCGAGGGTGAGATAAATTTCTGCTTGCATTCCCTGCACTCGAATGACTTGCCAAAATGCGAGTAACGGTGCATTTTCAAATGCTGCAGCAGCAAAAAGTCCTTGCCTGCAATGTATAATAGTATTGTATGTATAAGCGTAACGATTGTAAAGGACACTACCATTAGCTGAATGACCGATAGGCGGACTAAGAGAACGACATACCGCAAATTTCACATGCGTACGGACGCTCGCCGGTATGCGTGCGCGTGTGCATGGCCAGGTCGGTCTTCGACAGAAAGGCCTTGTGGCACTGCTGGCACTCGAAGTTGCGCACATTGTTGTGCTTGTCCATATGGTACTTGTAGTGGACTTTCTGATTAAATGTCTTCTTGCACAGGCTGCAACTGTACGGCGGAAGGCCTTTGTGCAGCTGCAAGTGGACACGCAGCGCATCACTGGTGCGCAACAGCTTGGGACACTCGGGGCACGGATATTTGTTGGAATGTACCGATTTTCTATGGCAATAAACAAACAAATTCATAAATTAGAGACCCAATATACATTTATAGTTATTAAATTTGTACTTCATGAATATAGAAATAAATTATGAAATAGTAATGTCTGTTTGTTTGTTTGTTGGTCACAAGACACTAAAACTCAAAAACTAGAAAGCCGATTGAGCTGAATCTTTCACGGAATGTTCGTCTTGACTAAATCTCGGTAAACCACATAGTGTGAATACGACTCGACAGGTGGGCGCGGCATCACCCATTCAATCGAAGTTTTTAATATGGAATATGTTTGGAATTATAGGTCGGACCCATATGTGTGGCATTTTTCGAGCGACCCATATGTGTGGCAAATTTTTTGTGACTTAAAATTTTCCGCTTAACTATGAAACTGTAAGTCGCACATTAATGAAACTGGGTCACACCTTTCGACTAGAGGAAAGGGTTGGACATTACATAAAAGAGGCTTGGCTCCGCCCATCCAGTGTTGTATGAAGAAACTTGATTTTTTTGTGCCCATTGACTTTAAACCTGTTAGTTATTAGCTTTAAATAAATTCAGAGTTCAGCCCACACTTACCGGTGTTGAAGAAAATCTGCCCGTCTTAGGAAGTCCGCATCGCACACTTTGCACTGATATGTCCGCTTGGCAATGTGCAATGTCTGTCGCTTCTGCACTACTTCCTGCAGTTTCGTACTGTTCACAGCCTCGTTTTCCAGATAGTCTACATCCACATACTGAACGTTCCTGTAATTCCTGCAAATGATACAAAAACACTGCGTCTATGACCATGTGGGCTAAGTGTGTGCCAGTTCACCACGTACTGGTTGTTGCCATTTTCGGTGTAAACGATAGTTATCTGTTCAACGCTTTCCTCCTCCGTTCTCTCTCGCTCTTCTTCCTCTAGCTCCATTTCCCCTTTTATTTCTTCTTCGCCCTCCTGGTCCGTGTGTTCGCTCCGATCTGCAGTGTTCGCATTGTTCGCACAATGCAAATCGTCTTCACAGAACGCCAGCAATTTTAACTCTTTGCGGTTCGCAGACTGTCTGGCATTGTCGGGGTCATTCGCGGTGTCGTAGTTGTTATCATTTTCGATGAACTGCGACAGCAGCTTTGTCTCTGACATTATATAGTAGGCTTCAGTGTCTCCCGTTAATGCCATCACTCCAACCTGTTCCGCCTTTATAATTGGCGGATCATCCTCTTCATCTTCTTCTTCACACTCTTCGAACGTTTCCAATATTCGTTCCTCGGACGCTTCTTCCTCACATTCACATTCTCCAAATGATTCGACTAGTGTTTCCTCATCCGTTTCCTCCTCTGCGTCAAATATTTCCTCTTCCTCCTCCCCCAGATCCAGCTTAGACGGAACAGCCTCTTTCGCCTTGTCCCACTGACTGTTGTCCATTTGCTGTTGTTGCTCTGGCCCAGTGTCCTTTGATGCACTCTCCAGCAACTCAAGCGTTCTGAATGCTTTAACTTTGAGCTTCTTGAAAAGCCGCATTTGCAGGTCGCAACTGTTGCATAGGTACTGCGGATACGAAGCCATGGTCGCTTCCTCAATCTGCAAATACGCGTTCAACTTCAATGCTGTCAAGAGGCTGCATCGCCACGTGCCTTACCTGTGTGCCTAGCATATCCTCGTACAATTCACCGGCCTCCGACAGTTGCCACGCCGAATGCTCCTCGCAACCATTCTGCCGTAGCTCGTACAAGCTCACGAAGTCGCCGTCCTGGTTCGCAGTTTGGCACACTCGACAACTGTTCACAAGATTAACCGCCGCCATTCCATTCACATTCATAATTTATCTTTTGGCTTCACCCTCTGTTCATAATGTTTTCCATTTGCTTTTAATTTTCGCTTTACAAAACTTGTAACAACTAGCGCACGGTTTATTTGTTATCTTTTACAAAACACGCGCGAATTTCGTGGTAATGACATAATCGAAGATTACAGTGGCCAACAGTGTTGCATGCCCAGCGTGTCCCCTTCAATGCTATTTCATTAACCACTTGATGCAAGCCCTCAAAAACTGCAAAACCTGGTTGATGTTGGGCCCGAACTCGATCAAAATTTTCCCAGCGTATACTTGCGTTATCTTATGTCGATTTCGTATAGACCGATTTTTTAACTAAAATTTGACTTGACTTCAAGCACTGAACTATCGATTTTGAACAATAATGAAGCTCCTACGATGCGCGTCAGCTCGTAGTGGTTTCACGTTTACTTTTCACTACCATTAATATAGCACGTAAGCTTCGGCCACTACACACAAATATTTCCTTCAGCCTATATATGTTTGCGATTTAGTTTTGCGCGGAAAGCTCTGGCAGAGCTGGCAATACTGTGCCGAATTTCGAAATTGCCAACTCCAAGTGTCAGTTTGTTTATTTGGTTGCTTACATTCGATTGTTCGGCAGCGATTTGGATCGCTCCTTGTTTATATACTGATTTATCTAATATTCGGTGTTTACTCATGGCGTGTTTGGAACAACAGCAGGCTAATTTAATATCCCGCCTAAACAATATCGACGTTGAAGATTTGCAGTACGTGGAGCGTGATTTGTGCTTCTACCAGCTGGTGTGTGAACCCAAAATAAATTAGCGTGAGGAGCAGAATATAAAAAACCCCCGTTTTCAAGCTGGGGGATACCCATTGTTTACGTTCATTTTTGAATCAACCAAATCTAGCAACAATTTCTGCTCATCCAACAGGTCTCTCTAGGCTTTTTGCTCTATGGCGAGGAACGCGGCAATGCTGAGTTTGTGCTACAAAGGGTAAATGTTTCTGAAGTATGTACCTTCAAATTTCTGCACAACTTATAATACATTTTTAGCTGCTGGTGCTCTCCAACACCTATGCGAACAATACAGCCAGCTATGGGGCTGACTTACTGCGTAAGTACGCCAGCCTCAACATAGAAAACTGGCGAGCTTACCTTGTCGAGGCGTTGGCTATAATTGGTGCGCGCCGTGTGCTGCGTAAGCTGGGTTTTCAGTGGGAGGAGTTGTATCAGCACTACCTGCCGCACATAGCCGAGCTCAGCCTGCACGTGCATCCGCTGCTAAAAGCACTCTACAAGCTTTGCGAGCGCCTGCGGCCTTCACAAGCCGGCCAGCTGGTGTTGTCGATTAACGAGCAACGCAAGCGGCCGGACGAGCATCTGCGCTTCTATGATTTCGCCTATCTGGAAGTGTTTCTGCTTGATTGGATTACGCGACGCATCATTAGCGTGGGCGACCGTGACGCAAACGGAGCCGATGTCCAGGCACTGCTCGACTACTTCAAGTTAAATGAAATGGACGCCATGAAGCAACTACTGATTGAAACTATCAACCACAATGCGGAGCGTGTGATGAACGGCAGCACAACAGTGACCACAGCTGAAAACGACAACGCCGTGGCTAATGACGAAGTCAATGGCAATACTTGCGTAGCTGCAAGCAGCTGCATTGGAAGCTCGAATGAATCGAGCAGAATGTGTGAACTGTCGCGGAGCGAGTGCTACACGGTGCGCCGGGAGAGCGCTGGCATCATCTTAATTATAAACCAAGTTGATTTCTACGAAGAGCAGGCGGAAGAGTTCCGGGTGAGCCCGGCAGTGTGGTTGTATTTGAAGTTGTCGATTGAAAAGTTTTCTCATTACAGCATTTATTGCCCAAGAAAAAACTGGAGAGGCGTCGTGGCACGGAAGTAGACAAGGAGCGATTAAAGCAAGTGTTTATTAAATACGGCTACCAATCTGATGATTTCAACAATTTGTCACACATCGAGCTGATGCATCGGATACGTGAGACTGTGAAACGTTCGTTGCTCTACGATTCGCTAATTCTGTGCATTCTGTCGCACGGCACCGAAGGTATGTGTGGCATCATGTTGATCCTGCTGCTTACATCCTGGCAAAATTTTGATAATTTCAAAAAATCCATATGTTCGAAACCATTTACTTCTTTGTTTGAATATTCAGACATATCCCTTTCTGCATCACCTCGAGGTGTTTTTATTTTTCCCTATGTTATCCTAAATCTTACTATTACTTAACACTAGAGAAACCGCAAGTTTTCCATACCTACAAAGACTAATTATATCTGCTGATATCTCGAAAAGTACACATCGGATTTGGCTAATTGTAATTGTAGAATCCTAATTGTAGAACCAGAAAAAAAATAAAAGTCATCAAAGAAAAAGTTGATAGAAATACTAAAGTAAACACAGATATTCAAAAATGAAAACCCGTCAAAATGACCGCAATGGTCTTTCTAGTGTTAAATATAGGTATATCCAAAATCTGATAAGACGCCGACTGCGATAATGAACGTTCTATATTCCAGGGTATTGAAAAGAACTTAGAAATCGGTGAATAGAAAAAATCCAATATCTGTAAAATTGAGCTACCTATGGAAAATTTTGTATTCTTTTTTAACTTTTGTTAAAAAAAAAATTGAGCTTGCTTCTGCATTCCATTCACCAGGCACCGTTTACGGCAACAACAGCATACCCGTTAAAATCTCCGACATCGAAGACATTGTCACCGGCGACACGCTTCAAGGCAAGCCGAAACTGCTTATCATACAGGCATGCCAGAAGGATGACTCACCCGTTAATGTAAGCTGCCGTAAAGCCGCAACGCTTGCCTCGACAGCTTAAAGCGTTTCTTTTGTAATTGCAGATAGAAAAACGAAAGACGGACAATGTTCGGCCGGACTATTTCGGCGACATGATCAAAGCCATGTCCACTGTGCCTGGTTATGCGTCCATGCGTCATACCATCACCGGCACCTGGTTCATACAATCGCTGTGCGATGCGGTGGAGCGGTTGGGCGATCGGTAGGCCAATTTTGGCACTGTCCCAGCCTTGAACCTGACCGAACTGTTTTGTTCTTGTATTGCACGTTTTCAGGAAGCACATACTGGACATTTTAATAGCGGTTAACAGGGATGTGAGCGAAAAGCGCGGTGATAGGAATGAGATAATGATGCCAATGACAAGTAATACATTGCGAAAGTACTTCTTTCTGCCGCAGCACACCAGAAAGAACACCACTTGACACGTTTGATTTAAAATTCACAAGAATTTACACAAAATAACCAAAGCTTTAAATAATGTAAAGTGTTTGTAACAAAAGAAAAAAAGATTCGTTTTGAAGATTGTGTTTGTCTGGAGCATTTGTCTGATAAAATTTTGTGTCGGCAAATGCGTATGCGATGTATATTTTAGTTGCCACATTCGAGTAGTGTAAGCGGAGCGTGCACCTTAGCCTTGCATTCACAACAATTTATCACGCAAATTCGAGTGCGGAACAAACGCATACATTATGCTTAATATTTGTGAATGCATGATTCATTGCTTGGGTCATATGAAACTGCAGTGTACGCAAAGAAAGAAGGTTTTACCTGTGCCACGAATGTTTGAAAGGTAAATTGGCAACACTTCAAATTCAAACAGCTCAGTTCTAAGCCAACAAATGCTTCACAATATAAGAGGTATTCCGTGGCTACTAAAAACGCGACCTGCAAAAAATTAAATACGTACATCGGTTTCATTGTATATGTTACGCTTTATTTCTCGGCTCGCTTTTACTTTGGATACATTTCCTTGCACAAATCTCCATTCAACTCTGTTCGCTTCTCAAAACATGCATGCCTTATCTATACATTGCCTTTAATTTTGTTGTCCTACTCTGCACTTTAAAATGTTTCTGTTTTGAGTTATTTAATTTGAATTTTTAAATCGTTTACAATAACCGGCCTGAGCGCAGTTAAATTATTTTGTGTTTATATATTTGCATTATTTCTTAATATACTGCGATTTGAAATCATTTACTTTTGAAGTTACCATCATTTAGGAAATTTTGGTTGATGTTTTGCTTGATGATTTTTTGGTTAATACTTGATGACTTTCGCTTAATGCTAGAACAAATGCACGTTTAAGTGTTGAGTTTAATGTTGCTTTGACTGTTGTGTTGCACTGTGTGTGTGTGTGGTAAATCACATAAATGCTATACTGCTTTTTTAGAAAAATAAATATTTGAGAATATTACACATTTGTATCTATATAGCGTTTATGTAGCTTGCCGTCTCGATTTTTATGTTTATTCATCTTTTGTGGCTTTCTTCTTTGTTGCTTAAAGTTACTGTTTGAATTTGAATTTTAGTTATTGGAATTGCACTGTGCGACAAATCGAGGTATGTTATAAATAGCGCCGAAAATCAGCGACAGATTGTTATAGTTAGTGGTTAGTGTGTTGGGCCGCAGGTCTGCAGCGACGCTCGAACCCAGGTTCGAATTCCGAAATATGTGTATAGGAAATGCAATTTTTCTTTGGGCGACTGCCCTTTTAACAAGCCCTGAACCAGCGCAATGCCTCGCATTTAAAGGGGTATCCCCTGCGCGTTGGCTCGTTTATAAAAAAAAAAAAAAAATACAATCGTTTGGGGAAGTTTGGCCTAAGCGATGGCTGTCAAAGCACGAGGCATATGAGGCAAATGCCTAGGGCGGCATATTTATAGGGTGAGCAGCAAGATTTTGTACGTGAAAAAAAAAGATTTGAAATGGGCGCCAAAATTTCAGAAAAATATTGTTTTCAAGTTGCATTCATATAAATGTACCCACATGTTCATTGTAATTTTGAATGTCGATCGATTTGTATGAAAAAAATGAATTTAAACAGATCACATGTGGGTGAAAATTTTAGTAATTATTTTAATACAAATAATTAGGGGCAGCCTCGAGCAGCATATAAGCTTTGTCAGCCACCGGGCCTAAGTCTCATATATGTACATTTATATAAATGAATACATTTGGGTGAGTGCATGCCTACACTCGTGTGTACTCATATCACCAAAAGCATCGACCACGTTACTGAGCTGTCATGTCTTTGCAAAACTGAGAAATCAAAATACAATTCGGAGCCAAGGCTTTGATACACACAAATGCATTCATGTTCCATCCATCCCTCACAGTTTTGTGCCTAGCATTTGTTAATTTCATTAAACCTAATCCGAATGGAAGAATTGAAGGTTGTGGGCCGTCCTCTTAGCGGCGATATTGTCTAACATTTGCTCGTTATGTTCGATTTTTCTATACCATATTTCGTACACTCTGCGCCTAGACTAGACTAGAGTTTGTTTCATGTCCACATTTCCACTGTCGCACAGTGTTGTGCACATCTATAATTTTCTGCTGCTGTCACTTATGATTTGCTGCTTTACATAATGCTTACGTCAATTTTAAATTGGCTTGCTTTACATACGAGTATTTTGCACAACTGAATAGTTTTAAATTCATTTTGTACTGCTGTTTCCACACTCGTTCGCTTAATTTTCCATATTTCGATTTCGTTTTTTATTCGCTTTTTGTTTTACAAATGTTTTTAATTTTTTTGGCTTATGCTGGAGCGGAAATGTAGCTTGATAGGTCTTGCAATGGTTTTTCTTTTTATCCTCCGTAATACATAAGTTTATCCATAAGTTCTGCACGTTTACTGAGATTCAGATCAGTGCGTTTTCCGTATATGGCGTGTAGTGACATAATTTAAAGGAAACGTACGTTGATGCACTCATATTCGGCGCGCATATAGATCTGCGCTCATACACGAACACTTACGAATATGTAATTACAATAATATAGTGAGCAAAATATTTTAAAAACTTTGAGTTTCATTTACATGTATCATTAATTAGACTATTTAAAAAGCTGATTATATCAATTGGAATATTTTCAACGTCGAACTAGTGCCACTACAAGTGCGCCTCCAAGTATGCCACGAAATACGAGAGATATTTAGTTAGCATGGCTAGTGACTTATTTTCAAATAAATGCAAATTTTTGTTGACCTACGCTCGGGCGGACTTGTAATCGCAAAACGCACAAAAGTTTCTAATTATTTCCTTATTATATATATATCGTACATATAAGTGTGTTTGTTTTGAAAATAAATAAATTAAATATAACTACAAGCTTGAGTCAGACAGGATTCATGTAAAATAGATACATCAACTTTGGCAGTTGAGCTTAGAGCTTTGAAAATGTAAAAGTAAAACTGGAAAAGAGTGTAAAAAGCCACCAAACTATATGAAAAGAATTTGGTGACCCTGACTACTTTTAACAGGAACAAACACGCAATTTGACTGTATAACGACCTCAAATGTTTAATAAGTATGTATAAATACTCGTGAGCCGTGAACTTATGATCTATGAGTAAAGTTATTAAAATATTCTCATATTTCGAGATACGCGTCAATTTTAATTAAATGGAACTCCCTGGAAAATGTGTTTGATAGTGTTGCGATCTTATTACGAAATGACTGGTGTAACGAAGTTCAAAAAATCTATAACAAAACTGACCGAGTTTCCAAGTATTGTGACTACAATCGCGATGTCTAAATTTCATTTGGAAAGCAACGATGCCTAACAATTTGCAGCAGTTGTCGATAATTATGTGTCTTACTTTTGTATGAATTAGAAAGGTCGGGACGAATATTTTTGGAATTCATTCATAATTTCCAGGGATATAGTAATGTCTGCAGTGTAGACGTGTCCGCATATAAACGGATATGTAACGAAAGCAACAACAATAACACAGTGTAGTTAACAAAGCTACCATCTAATAAAGAGCTTTAAAAATTAGACCCAATCGCTCAAAAAGTGATTTTTTACGTTTAGTACATAAATACAAAAATATATTATTTAACGGTAGTTTGAAAAAGTAACAAAAATTAGTTTTGAATGAAATTCTATCCCTGTGCCGTTAATGTTGTATGATTTGTATCTTCAAAGGAACTTAAGCACTGCTGTTGTTCCATGTCTTACACATCACTAAAAAACGAATACCTTAGAAACATATTTAGTACACTTAACTTGTTTGTTTGCCCTTATCATACGTTCATTTTAGCAATAAATTGTATCTGCATGTTTTTGGCTTTAGTCAAAGCTTTGTCATGCCTTGATTTTGAAAATGTACCAGCATTTCTTGGGAGAAATATGTCGTCTTCTTTTCAATGGCTTTTAACAATTGTTGTTCAATTTTACGCTTGAAATCAAACTCAAAAAATTCGTTTCCATCCACTTTTGCTGCCACTCAACACGTCCCAAAGACGTTTCAACACTCCGCATGCTCATTTGCTCGTCACGCCCCTCATGCTTTGTATGGTTGCTGGTCACAGTTATATTTGCACCTTTTACATATAACTGTTGTTTGTTTGTTATCCCAAATCGCGCACGATTTCGATCTTGTCGCACATCTCCGAGTCGGGAATGGTAGTGAAGTGGGTGCGGTCGCTGCGGAAGGTGTTGCGCTCGTTCGAGCTAGTCTTGATGGAACGTTCGGAGGGCGTCTCCGTGCCGCCGAGCTGTATGCGCTTTTGCAGCGCGGACACAAAATTCTGTAAAATTTTAAGCGTAAGTTCAATATTGCTGACCCAGGTCAAGAGAACAATCGTTCGTCACTCACCTGCGATATGATGTCGCCACGTGCGGTCCGCACCTGGTAGAGGTACCGGAATTTGCGCTGTCGCGCCTCCTCGCGTGTCTCGCGCGGCCGTCCTCCATTCACTCGGCCGCTACCAGGAAAGGCGCCAGCGCCGCAGCGCGCCATCTGGTGGTGCCGCAAGTAGACGCGCTTCCGATGATCGACGCGCCAGGCCGTTATGAAGCACTGCACCATTATGCTGATGATGATTGCCACCGGCCAGGCGCAGATCAGTATGCCGCCATAACAAGGCGGTGGCAAGGGGTGCGGCTTCATGTTCAGGATCTGCAAACAATACGAGTCATTACGCTAACGTTGCCGTTGTGTGTTCCCAAGTCGCTCACATACCCAATTGATTGTCTCCAGGCCGTGCATGAAGAAGTCGATCGATGCGATAATCATGGCGCTGCCCACAATGCTCGATGTTAAAATAGTCACATACTTGACGCAACACAGAGTCAGCACGGAGCAGATAACGGCGCCGCCCACTACGGCCACATATATCTCGCGATACTGCAAAAAAGACGAATCTTGGTTACCGACAACTATTCACGTAAACTGAGAGAGCGTGCAGGTTCAACTTACGCCAAATTCATTGTCCGGCATCGTTGCCACGCACACCGCCATCGCGGCGCCGGCAACGAGTGCGCCTGCAAAGGCACTTATTAGCACCGAAGCCACCGGATACGTGGATCCAATAACAGCACCAATCAGGCCGGCAACAATTGCCAGCGCCGAGTCGGCCGGCTTGCCCAGCAGCGTGACTTGGAAGTCCTGCAGCAGGAAAATGGCGCTGGCACCAACCAGCAGGCCGCTGACGAAACCGACGGCGCGCAAGCAGCGATAACCTGGAGAAGCAAAATCTTCAATCTTGTGTTTTCTGACGAACCAATGAACAGACGTTGTACCCATTAATACAAAGCACTGAATTATTTCCCGAATAAAGCAAAGCTCACAAGGTGGGGTTTTGGAAAAATAATTCAGTTTGAAATATCCCAACAATTTTCGTAAATTTATAGCCTTTGGGCGAACCACATCATTAAGGAAATAATTTTGAAAAAATCTGTATAATGCCTAAGCAACTGGCACACCTGTTTAAATGCTTCCGTGAGTGAAATATATTTCGTTTAATTCATTTATTACGTAATTGCCATCACTTCATCAAAGTATATATTTCATATTAACTACATGAACTCCCAATTGTGCGCTTCATGCCTGCACATTGTGCTTACACTCATTTGTTGTTTTAAATACTCATACTTTTATAGTTTGCAAATCAAGGATTGGCCCTGTCGTTGTTAAATCATTTCAACTGGCGACAAATTCAACGAAAACAACCTCATTAAAATGCTAATTCCTCCAAATGCTCGACTTTCTTTACACACTAAAGTCACGGAACCCCAAATTTCCTCGCACTTCACTGCGAAGGTAATAAGTCGCCGCAACACCCACTCCACGCAGTGCTTACCCAGCAGCGCGTAGACAATGCCGAAGACAGCCGTGATTGTCCATAGCAAGGCGGCCAACGTGTCTGGTGTTGTGGTCGCACACGACGGAGTCTCGAGGATGCCCTGCAAATGCATGAAAGGGAAGCCCATAAATAGCGAATTGTTATAAGAATAAAAACATACACATAGATATGTATACACATATGTATACTTGTACCAGTGGCGCACGCAGGATTTTGTTTCGGGGGGGATTTTGTGTAACTTGTTTGAGAACTTTGAAATAGAATAAAATTTAGATGTAGTTATGAATCGACAGACTGAGATCCAAAACATGTATGTTTTTCGTATTTGGTCCTGAACGTTCAAATTAGAAAATTTAGTTAAAATGAGACAATTTTGCTCTTTCATTTGATACACATATCTTCATCATTGCATAACCGCAAATATTAAAAAAATATTTGAAATGTGTATGTCCTTAACATTTTAAAGTCCTTTAAAAAGGACTTTGGGTCAGAAAATGAAAATCTGACTATGCCAGGTTACTATAAATTACCTCTAGTTTCACGTCTATATCAACATTAGGATGGGTCTCGGCAAAAAAAAATTTTTTTCTGCAATGTGAAGTTGGTGTTTTCACTCAGTGCATCATAACTTTGTCATTTTTATTTCGATTCTATTGATATTAGGCTTAATATTTGCACAAATAACATATATCTTTCATCTTAATTTTTAAAACCAAAGTAGAAAATTTATTTTATCTTCAAAAAAAAAACATTCGAAAATTTATGATTTTTGAAAATGGTCGAAAAATTCACTTTTTTACAACTTTCACCGCCAGGAATTTCTCCAAATCTCATCTGATTTCGACAATCTGGAATCTCTGGAAAGCCTAAGGTATTATCTTCTGACCGACGGCTTGTGTTAGTCGGATGATTCGTTAAAGATATTTCGGGGGTTTTAACACCCAAACCTCTTCCCCTCCTGTGTGCGCCACTGACTTGTACATATTTATGTATATTGGTGTATTAATTCCGCCTGTGGCCCGTCAATTGAAAAGTGAATCAATGACTTGAGTCAATAAGTTGTAAAGTGCTCCGATTCATATCGTCGTTATTGGTGTTTTGTTTCTTTTAAATTGACAGCCAGCAATGTAAACATGCAAGCAAGAACACAAATAATGACGGCAGCGCTGCATTGCGGGTGATGGCGTGCGAGTGCGCTTTCACGTGCGGTTGAAGGATATTAAAAAAGGCCGCAGCCGGGTCGCCGCATCGCTGGACGGTTAGAAGTGGGGAGGTTAGACGGGGTGGGCGGAGTGCGTCATAGCCGCTTGCAAATGCGGCCAATGCAAATGCACCACCAAACAAAGCCACACCAGCAGCAGCACCACCAACAACAACAGGCACCGCACAGACGGCGCGCAGCAAGTAAGCGGCTGCTAGCAACGGCAGCGACACCGACAGCCGCTGCGACTGCGACTGCGACAACTGCAGCGGCATGCAACCGAAGAAAGTGGGTCAATTTCTCTAGTGAGAGCAATAGTGCACATTGTCGAGATGAAACAGCGCCACTAGCGCAAACCCAAACACCAACAACCACAACAACAACAGTGCAAATAACAACAAATGCGCCAGTCGCCAGCATTCGTACAACATTAACGACAGTGGAGACTAAACGCAGCGAAATATGTAAGTTCAAAAATTTAGTTTTTGAACTTAATTTAGAACGAAAGTTGAAAAAGTCAGCGCAAATAAGCTAGCAGAATAAAAATGAAAATGCAAATGTGTGTATGTGCGCATATCCTTGATGCCACAAAAAGACGACAAATGAAAAACAAAAGCGAATGAGTTCAAATCTATGTGCAAAAATATTCACGGTAGCCAGCACAGCGAAATGGGGAACGGCGACGCGCAGAAAAATTAGAACTTCAACAATGGATGTGGGCCAGCAAACACATTCGCCGAGTGTGGCAGCTCTGCCACAACTCACGCTTTGAATACATGCGAGCCTGCTTAAAAGTCAAGTCCTTAGGTGAAAATGTCCCGCAGCCATTGCTGTGTTGCTAATTGGAAAATGGGCGAGGAAGAAATTACATCCACATAAGACAGTTTACTTGGCTCCATTGATATTGTGGCTGTGATGGGCGAACGAAGATTAATATTGGTAATCATTCTTATAAGTTCGCATTGGTAATTGAAGAAATGATTTGGTTACAACTTTATGTATCCAATACTTATATTTAAGTTTAGTTTATTTCAATCAATGGATTACAGTCCTTACAGACTAGGAATACTTAAGCTCGACCATTGAACTTCTTTGGCAGGAAATCTTCATTGATACCGATAAACTCGTTTCCATCGGCATGTCGCTCGTCTACTGGCTGGAACCGCTTCCTGTTATTCTGCCGGAAGGTTGGCCAAATCGGACCTAGTGGATCCCGTTTCGTTGAGCTCCAAACTTATTCAACTAGTAAATTGAGAACTACTAGGCTCCCTCCAACAACAATCTGCATTGAAACCAGTTATAACCCATCTTTCGTAGATAATTAAGTCACTCCTGAGAGTTTACAATTTCTGTCTTCAAAAGAAAAGACCACGAGACGAAAGAACCACAACCCTCTGACATGTGAGCCAAAACACTTAACCACTGAACCACGGCAGCTGCTACGTATAAATTTTTTCTGACTGATTTAAGGTTAGGTTATGTTGCCAAGGGTGTATGCAGTACACTGGAAAATACCCATTTGAGTCCCATCATACATACATAGGTACTGTCCCTTACCAGAATTTCAGTTAATGCTCCAATCGACTGGTTAGTGAAGTTTACCAGACCCGATAAACAGGAACCTTGACCCCAAAAAGCACCGACGGTCTTGTAGAGCTACGGCTAAGGAAGTGAATGTCTGGTGTAAAGTAGAAGTAAATGCTATTGAAGTAAGTTATTTCCTTAAGAACACCTACTTATGTCTTGATACTCAATGACCAGTAGACAGTTCAACGTACAGTACAACGTACGTATACATTAAAGTTCTTTAAAGATACATGTCTACCCAAAAATATCATCATATCAAGTCACACCTTACAATTATTTAATACTACAATCATTCGTTTTATAAAAACAAAATCTTGCACCTCTGTGTTAATCAGTTCTATGAACCAAAACAGTTCATGGCTGTTTTTAAGTGCTCACTTGTCAGGCTCTACAGCTGTCATCAGTCACACCGACGGTCATACGCACACATTGCTATCCCGTACCAGCCCAGTAGGAAAGTGGCACCTTCCGTAATTCATTACAGCATACTTACTTTTCATCCGGTAAGCATTCCAACTTCCATGCCAAACGCCCATACCGTTTGTACAGAGCATGGCCGCCGTATCATGCATGATTTTGTAAAGTACAAATGGTATCATAGCAAAATTTTTCGGAATTGTTCGGCTTCCCATTCAAATGTACTTTACTTAGTAATGTGGCGGTATGAAGGAAAACGTAAGGGGTCCGTAATGTGCTCTTAGAATAGGCTTAAAATTATAAAAACAAAATGACCTATTCAGTTTATGCCTTTCTAGCTACAGATAATGTAAGCACTACTGATTTCTTCACTTACGATTGAAGGTAGACATATTTGGAAATTTTACCATTGCCTGCGAAAAGTTGACTTGTGCGTTTCTTATAATTCTCAACTGCTTCATGTGGAAAGCGATGGACATAGACGAGTGTCCCCGCTGGGAACTGAACCTGGGCCTCTGGCATGAAAAGTCAGCGCGCTATCCTCTGGACTACCGAGGTCAACTCATTAAGCTTGTAAAATCACTTATTTCTGCTAGATTCGTTCCACTTAAACGTACATTCCACTTACATTACACGGTAAAGTGCACTTGGAAGGGACGATACGAACAATCATTCGGGTTTTAAATCGACTTTTTTCGCACTTCTTGTGCCTTCTTGTTTGCTTTCTTAGCGTAAGCTACTACCGGAGGTATTTGGAACGTACCTTACTGATACCTTACTTTTGGTAGCATGCCGTTTCCACCTCCAAAAGGTGGAGGAAAACAGTCATTATTCTGGTAAGAACCTTACCATTTTCCTACCGGGAGTAGTTATGAATATGAATATGAATATACATGTGTATGTGCTTCGCCGATGTTGAGCAATTAAGCTGGCTACCCAAAAGCATTTGAATAGCTGCGTTCTGCTTGCCATTTTACTGCCTCCAGTGGATTTGAAAGTGGGACAACGAATACTTTAGTTTAAATTTGCAATTTTCTGTTGGATACAAATATCGTCGATAGGTGACTATTTGAAAACAGCTCGGAAAAATTTTAAGACACGTTGTCATAGTAGTATAATTGACTGATGTTTACCCGTCTGTTTGACCTCGACTTGAATGGAAATACATAAACAAAAAATATACAATGGCGGGTCTAAGAATTATTGGCTTTAACTCTTCAATTCCCATGCCCAAAATAGTGAAAAAAAATTTTTTTTTTAATAAAATAGCTTAGATACGTTTGAATAAGAAAAAAAAATACATTACAAATTTTTCAACTACCCTCATTTTCTTTACGCGGGGGGTCACCTACAGGTGACACTGGGCATTAATAGTTGTTAATAATCTGAAAGATAGGCTTGACTTTGCTATACAAGTGTTAGAATTTAAAAATAGAAACCTATGTGGTAGGAAAAAAAATTAAGCATCTGTCACCTACAGGTGACACTGGGAATTGAAGGGTTAACACAAGGTTCATAAAAACTAGATATGTTGCTGGCAGGGACCGTACAGGCTACGGGGTTTATCAAAAAAGTCGGATGCCTTTTTGATTTGAAAATTGTAAACTAACAGTTATTTTCGGTCCCTAGTTGCTGGTATGGAAATGGATTCGAAAATCTGGATGCAAGCCTCAGCTAGTTAATGCTTTGGACCACAAATTTTAAATCATGCTAAACTCCAGGCTCAATTTCCCATTGCAGCTAACACGAAAAAATAGAAACATGAAATACTAAGTATATATGGTATGTATGTATGTTTGTATAAATATAAAGCCATGTACATATATAAAAAGTTTTATATTTGATATTCGGATTGCTGTAATCAAAACTCGAAAAGTCACACTTATAAATTTATCACTGTTTAACAGACGCACATCTCGTGCATGCTAAACACTTTAATAACCTTTTTTGTTAAATCTTTTCAGAGTACAAGCTAAGATCATTTTACGCAGCGCCACTCACCTTTATCAGAAATGGCCAATCTAGATTCTGTAAGTCACGCATGTCGCCATGGCCGTCGTCGTCGTGTTCATATACATCCAAGGAATGCATCTTTGTTTCATCAATCGCGTTGCTGCGGGCTGGATTCGCTCCTGGACCAATGGCGATCTCTGCACACGTGTTTGTATTCTAATTGTTCATTAAAAGTGGCAGCTAAATGTTTATTGGGCGTCCGGCGGTGTTTATTCGGCGTTTGCACTTTTATTTTGCAATAAATTGCCACATTGTAAAATTTGTGTCGCAGTAACGAAATGTGGCACTTTAAAAGTAGAAAAACGCGGCAGTATTTGGCAGCAAGTGTTCACAATTATCGTCTTTCACGTCACGCCAGCGCCAGCGATTTCAGTTATGCATTTCGTTGCTCTTAATTTAAATTCTTCACTTATTACAAATCTATCATTGCGCATCCTTTTCGAGCGCTGAACGCGTACGGCAAACACAAACACAACGACAAACACTGGCACAGGCACAATCCGCAATTCTTGTGGTACGGTCAGTGGCACATTTTCCACCCCAAATAACGAAAATTGAACGAACAAACGTAGCGGCGGTCGCACGAAACGTGCGGCGCGACGTGAAAGTGCTTTGTTGCCGCTGTTGTTGTTGTGCTGGTGGTTTTTGTTGTTGCGCTTGCACACTTTTACTGTCGCTTGTTTTCACTGCTGTTTTCCGATGTTATTGTTGTTGTTGTTGTAATACGAAACAGCAGAAGAGGCAGATGGCATGCGGAAAAGTCGACTCCCTTTTCTCCATCTATGCCGCCACCCATCTAAATGGCGTTGTGGAATCGCTCGAATTCTCAATTAAATATCACGCATTTCGAAAACATCTTACCAAACAGTGAGCGATATTAGGTTTTGATTATTTCAATTCAATATTTAATTGTGTAATTTTTCCTGTAGACACTTTTGAAGGAAAACTACGCCGCTGCGTTTGTATGAAGTTGCACGCACGAAGGTCCTTTCGCTACTCATAGACATCAACGAAAACAACGGCGGCGAAGCCAAGTGGGCAACCGTTGTGGACTCTTTGACTTTGGCGCCGTGCCTGTTGGGATAAGCCTTGTGGGCCATAAGTGTGCTTAAAGCTCTAACAAAGCTGTCAAGCACATTTTCGCGACATGGTAACACAGTCTTCTACTTAAAACTTAACGTATTTGTTGACTGATTTGAATTGAAATAAGTAAAATATGCCATCTGACACTATCGACTATTGTTGGTATCTAAGGGATGAATTACATGTCCAAAAAGCCTCAATTACTCCAATTTTCAAAAATGGCAACAAAAATTATGTGTCCAATTACAGACCAGTCTCAAAGTTATTCACGGTTTCTAAACTTTTTGAGACCATCATTAAAGATAAGGTTTATTTTGCGGTTAAAAATATAATTAGCCCAAATCAACATGGTTTTGTGTCTGGTCGGTCCACCGAGTACTGCATCTCGGCTTTTCAGAAGGGCTTACAAGTTGATACTATTTATACTAAGTTTTCTAAAGCGTTTGATAAAGTCTCTCATAAAATTGCACTTGCTAAACTCTCTAGTCTTGGTTTTCATTATGTATTTCTTGAATGGTTAAAATCCTATCTTAGTGATCATCTCTGTGTTGTGTCATTTAACAACACCCCTTCCCAGCCTTTTATGGCGACCTCCGGTGATCCCCAGGGTAGTATTTTTGGTCTGCTATTATTTGTGCTCTTTATTAATGATGTTAGTTCGTGCTTTTCAACTTCCAAATTTCTATTGTATGCAGACGGCCTTAAAATTTACTCTGAGATTAGAACCCCTGAGGATTCCTCTGCGCTTTAATCTGAGCTTAACATCTTATATGATTGGTATATCAGTAATCGTCTCTTCCTTAACACCAATAAATGTTTCCAACTTACTTTCGCTAAAAAACGTATTTCTTTTCCTGCCTCCTACTTCATTTCAAACTCTGGGCTTAAAGCGGTCAGTGTGATCAAAGACCTAGATGTCTTTTTCGATTCTAATTTCTTTTTCTGCACATATTGACTGTACCATATCCAAATCGTATTTTATGTTAGCCTTTATTCGTCGCAACTGTTCTACCTTCTCGGACCCTTATACTTTCAAGTTACTTTATTCCAGGCTAGAATATGCAGCCGTCATTTGGCCATTTTATGCCTTAGGTACAAATCGACTTGAACGAGTGCAGAAGGTCTTTATTCGCTTTGCCCTTCGATCCCTGAATTTCCTCCTATGACTCAAGTTGTCAGCTTATAAACTTGAAATCGCTACTTAGCAGATCTTTTCTCTCATTGAAATTTTTATATAACATCGTGAATGGATTTATTGACTGCTCGCCTCTTCTTGAAAAAAATTAATTTAATACTCCAGTCAGATCTCTTCGGCGGTCTGAGCTTTCAATGTTAGCCTTAACAAGACCAATTATGCCAAAAATGCTCCTATTACAAGAGTTCTAACTGAATTTAATAACCTCTCAAATTCCTTGGACATTGTTACCTTTAAATGTATTTTGCAGCATGTTATCTAATTATAAGTATCTTTAAGTTTATTTTTCGAATTTGTTTGAATTTCCACTCCTCATTTTCTCAAAGTCTGTAATTTAATTAGACTGAATTAATAAACAATAAATATTCGGTATATCGTCGCCTCAGAAAATGAATGTCGTATGGTTCATTGAGTCTAGTAAGACATACGACATTTGTTTTCTCAGGCGACGATATGAAAGTGGTTACTAAAGCAGTTGGTTGCATACTCACATTATCAAGCATTTATTCTTTTAAAAACTCTCGAGGAAGGTACTGAGCATCGTGGGTGTGGTCACACTATGATATTGGAGCTTGTAATATGGATTCTAATGGCCCCAAGGGTTGCATCAAGCTCAATGCAATAACGTCACTACATCCCTCTGCATGTAAGCAAATCACTCATAAAATCAGTCATAAAATCACAATTCAACGCGGTGCCATTTTTATTCCAAATAAATTCATCAAAGTTTTCGCTTAAAAACCTATTTGTGTAATCCATAAATTCCAGAAATTCAAATATCATTAACAAGTATTAACATGTGTTCCTATACGTATGTGTGTACATTGTTCGACGCTCAACTTAATCGTGAATTGTCTATTACATTTGTTTTATAAAATATCCATACAAAAAATATTATATATTAACATTTTCCTTAAAATTATTGAAGGATCTTCCGTCGTTTATTGTCTTTTATAACTGCTACAAACTGTGTTTTGGTGCGCGCCGTCATTTGTTTCCGTGCCATTTGTACGAGCCGTAGTACTTGAAGTTGCTCTCTGCGCACTTCATGTTCGCCTCCTTGGGGCCACGCGAACCATAGACATATGGAATGGGTTTGATTTTCTCCTTCTCGATTTTATGCAGCACCGGAGTGAAGATGCGCCACGCTTCGCGCAACTCATCTGAGCGCACGAAATGCATCTGCGAGCCGCAAAACACATCGAGAATGAGTCGTTCGTACGCATCCGGCAGGTGGGAGTCCTTGTAGCGATGCTCATAGGTCAAATCCAGTTCGGTCTCTTCGATGTCGAATGTGATGCCAGGGCTCTTGGTCATCATCTTGAAGTACAGCGCCTCGCCCGGCTGCACGCGTATCACCAGCTCATTGCGTTTGCTGTTGCCCTCGAAAATGTCGCCGGGCACATCGCGGTACTGGATGCGCACTTCCGCTTTGCGCTCGTTCAGCGCCTTGCCGCAGCGCATTATGAACGGAACTCCTTCCCAGCGCTCGTTGTTGATCTTCAGCACACCCAACGCATAAGTGGGCGTGTTTGAGTTCTTCGACACGGTCGGGTCATCCAGGTAACCCTCTCTAGCATCACCTGTGCCCTCCGGGTCGCCAACGTACTGGCCGAGCACCATGTCGTCCAATGTCAGCGCCGGGATGCTCTTCAGCACCTTCACCTTTTCGTCGCGTATGTCGTCCGGCTGGCAACTGACTGGCTTCTCCATGGCGACCAGCGAGAGTATTTGCAGCAGATGATTCTGCATGACGTCGCGTATTATGCCGAACTCGTCGAAGTAGCCGCCACGTCCCTGCGTGCCGAACGGCTCCTTGAACGTAATCAGCACTGATGCGATGTTCTCTCGATTCCAGGTGGAGCTGAGTACTTTGTTGGCAAAGCGTATAGTCATCAGATTCTGCACCATCTCCTTGCCCAGATAATGGTCAATGCGGTAGATTTGTTCCTCATGGAAGAGCGACGCCAGGTGGTCGCTCAGGTTTTTGGAGCTGACATCGTCCCGACCGAACGGCTTCTCAATGATCACACGATTCCAGCCACTTTAAAAGACAAAATAGGTTGAGTTGGCTGCACAGTAACGACGGGAAGATTGACCGATGGCTACTCACCATTTCGACAGGCAAATTTCCTTAATGTTGACGGTGACTTCCTGGAACACCGACGGCGGCAGCGCCAAATAGAATATACGATTACAGTTGCACTTGCAATCCATGCTCTCCATTTGTTTCTTGAGCGCTTCGAAGCCGACACGTCCGTCGTAGTTGCCCGCAACGTAGGCGTTCAGGCGCCAAAACTCATTGTACTTATCCATCTCGTGTGGCTGCACCTGCGAATGTTAATGCCGAATATAGAGATGTTTATTCGAAACTGGCGTTTCTTCGGCAAATTACGTTCATATATTGTTGGCAGTTGGCTTTCAAGTCATCAACGGTCAGTTTGGAGCGCGCATAACCGCAGAACTTCGTCGGTTGCGGCAGCAGGTTATCGCGGTAAAGCCACCACAAGGTCGGATAGATTTTCTTCTTGGCCAAATCACCCTGTGCGAATTTGGATAGACGGAAAATTTAGTTTTAGCTAAAGGAATGCTTGAAAAAATCTGAACGCTTACGGATGCTCCAAAAATCACAAAGGTGTGCGGCACCTGGCCATCAAAGTGTGTACGTTCACACACCATCGTCATGGACTTCAGTGAATTAATAATACGATAAAGTGCGGTTTCGTGAGGATCAGAGTCTCCTGCAATTACGTAGGCAAAATTAATGCATTGAAGACTCGGTAGCAATATTGCAGTAATAAATACAGATCAGCGAGCATGTAACGAAAAAATATTTTTAATTTTACTGTTGCATTTTGATAATGTTAAATGACAAAGATTATAATCTTTCTCTCTTATATCACATATCTATCTAACCTGCCTGGCTTTTGCGTAATTAACAATAAATCGTCGTATTATACCATTGCTATTGTTATACAACCTATTTTACACTTGAAAACACAGCTTACTAACATTTAAGATTTTCAACAATTCTGTGGTCAAAAGCAATAACCGCTTAAGTCGACTTAAGAAGAAATTGATTTATGGATGCCCCCATGTTCCCTTGACTGTGCTCTACGTTTGTGTAAAATCGGGGAGTTTGTAACTTTAAAATAAAAAAAGTTATTAATAAAAACCTATTCGCATTCCCATAATGAACACACTACGCGGTAAAACTTTAAAACGAGATTGCTCGAAACAGCAATTTTCGACTTAGGCGGTTATTGCTTTTGACCACAGAATTCATGGGTTGAGCCAAAGAAAATACCTGATTTGTGCCTTACATATGTATGTACATAGGATCAAGTCTAAACTTTATACAACCATCCACGTTGTCCATTCGGATTTATACCTGAATGAAAGGGACCAAGTTAGAGAGAGCAGGTTACAAGCATGTTAGAGTGAATTGGGGGAGCGTTAGGGGAATATAACACTTGCATATTCCCTGACCAACAAATTATTAAAATCGAATCACTTTCACAGGATTTATTCGGTCTAAAGACATTACATTAAATAAGTTTCAAGTCGGCAGCAGTTGTCGGCGTTATTTTTTTTTATAAACTTTTATGGTTATTGCTTAAAAACTCGTTTTGCTCAACTTTTCGTAATAGCCGATCATTTATAAACGAAACGAACGGCATTTCAGACAACGATATTAACAACACTGATCTTTTCGAATTTCTAATATATTTTAAAAAATTAATTTTTACGACACATTGCGCAAAAAATCAAGTAACAGTTATTCGAAAAATATTCCGTGCAATATGTGAACATTTTTCCCTAGTTTGTTTGAATTACCGGCGCGAATTGTTATTTTGACCCTTTCAGCGTTTTCGCAAAACTGAACGAACTGTCAGCGTACTTGACTTTGAAACCCACAGCCGATACTTGCTGCACCGATACGCAGCGTTAGTGAGTATCTTTGATTGGAAGGTACAAACTGTGCACAGGAACTGTGTACTGACGGCGCGTAAGACGCTAAAGCGCTCAAGCGCACTTGTGTGCTCGCACAGCAATTAAACACTTTCGCACATATATACATACGAGCACTATTCGAGTACTTATCTAGGGAGACACATGCGCGCAACCGCTTAACTTGTCTTCAGTTCGTTGTAGTATTCCAGCACACACCAGAAAATACACTTGCACACACACACACACACACATAAATACGTGACGTCATGTGCATTGACATGCTGAAAAGTGCAGGGGGGATCATTGAGAAGTCAGCTCGTCAAGTGATCGACACCACTGTGCAGCGAAACGAGGGGCTGCTAATTGTAACAGAAGAGCACAGAAAACACCAATGATTATGTGGCATCAGATAAGCATCACAACAGTAGATCTCGGCGAGCTGGAGCGGATAATGAATGCTAGTAAATCGAGTCGCAAAATAGTTTAAAAGTTGCCATGAAAACGCTCCCAATTTAATCAATGCAAATATTGAGTCAATTCACAAGTATTGCAGCTTGACATCTTTACAATGGCATCTTTGCTTCCCCTCTCCTCATTAGACTTCCATGTGTGTATTTAGTCGAAAACCTGTGAACTACCTTTGGAACTATCTATCCGAACACACGTTGATCAGTAATCGACAGTGAAATACAAAATTTTAATACAACAAAATTGCAAAGTAACTAATAGTGCTAATCACTGTTGGTATCTCTATAATCTTTTAATTTTTTGATAGCAATAATTTAAAACTAAAAATACACAACTACTGATAAATTCTGGAAGATATATTTCATTCATTGAGCAATTCTTATTTCCATTTACTTATTAAGTTATCTCAAACCAAACTTAAGTCTCCCACTTTATAATCAAATTAAAAAATAATTTTCAATTTCTTTCAATTATTCTTTTGTCAAAAACTAATTCATTGTGTGTCGAGTGTATTTAATATACAATACTACTTACTAGTCCAGCTAGAAACAAATAAATTTATGTCAGTAAAGAAAATTATTTAAATATTAAAAACACAGATCTCTCTTCGTTGTTTTAATTCTTCGACACCACTGCAAATTCATGTTTTGTTTCAGATCATTCTGCCCGTCGCACTATGGCTCGGTTTGCCATTTTTCGTTGCAAAAATCATAACTTCTAAACCAATAAAGATAAATTTAAAATGAGCATAAAAACAGGGTGCCACAGTAACAGGGGGCTTTAAAATTCGTTGCCAAAGTTAAGATTTAGTAAAACTTCATACTAAAATGAAATTACTTTTTTGTTTGCATTAAAAAATTTATTTTTTATATATTTTTTGAAATAAATTAATATAATTTATTGAGTCATACGGGTCTTCATTTTGTCTAGCTCGTGATATTTTGCAAGTGTTCATACATCTATACCTTTTGTAGTCCTTATTTTTGCATTCTTGAGCTTCTTCAGACAATTCCCCTATTGGTAAGCACTGGTATTCTATTAAATCCTTTCCATTTGCTAAAATTGTATGTACCGTAGGAGTAAGTTTCTTCTCCGATTAACTCAATCGAGGCTGCAATCGAGTCTGTTAAGTTTCAGTAAAGAAATAGACTGCGGTTGAACCAGATTTAAGTTAAATAGGCGATGCCACGCCTCCTTGTTTAATACTCGCACCTTTCCCTCTGTCGAATGATATAAATAAATGGTATGTTCGTACTTAGTTTCATTGCTGTGCGGCATATGTCAGCAAAATATTTGGGTCACAAAAAATGTGCCACGCCCCTTGTCCAACGCCCATCAAATCTTACCAGCAGAATGACTCATCTATGGGTCGACGCTATACCAAATTTCAATGCTGTGCGCCTTACAATTTCAAAGATATTCCATTATTAAGATTTGGCTTGTATGGGTGGTGCCACACCCCCTCGTCCAATTCCCGCCCCATAAGTTCGTAGTGAATTTAATTGATGTGTGACTTATGGTTCCAACGTTATCGTCTGAAAATTTTCAGAATTCACGGTCAAAATGAGAGGGATTTTCCAAATTTTCCAATCGATTTTCCGGAATTTTCTTTTCGCACAAACGTGAACTGACTCAAGACGAATCCAACAAAGAAAACTTCACTGAAATCGGCCAGTCCGTTTGAGCGTGATTATATATATACATAGATTTAGATAGATGCCAGCAACACAAAATGGGTTGTCGACCGTACTAGGTAGGTAGATGTGGCGGCCCTCACGAGAGCGCACGTAGGCCAAAAAAAGGCCCATTGTGATGCCACTGGATCGTTATCCCCTTCATGTTAGTAGGTCTCAAACCAACCTGATTAATTAATGAAGCGTATAAGGCTTTTGGTGTCGACGTTTGATATATCGGCGAGGTTGTCGGTGTGGTAAAAACCTAAGTGTTTTTTGCGAGTCCTGCAAAAAGCAGGGCAGGTGCAAAGGAAGTGTAGGATGGTTTCTTCCACTTCTATGTCTCTGCAGCTACGGCAGAAATCGTTGGCTAGATGACCCAGCCCTAGTCTTCTTGCGTGGCTACCGAGGATGCAGTGCCCAGTGATTACCCCGACAACAGCCCTGAGCGTGCCCCTTTTGAGGTTTAGCAGACTTCTGGTGCGCGTCCAGTCCAGCTTTGGCCAGATTTGTTGCGCTGTCTTGCCTGTCTCAGAGGCCGCCCAAGCGATGTTGGCGGCTTTAGTCACGGCCGCCTCTAGCGCCAACTTGCAAGTACTTAGCGGGACACCCAAGCCAGCAAATTCTGTGGATAGCCCTTCGGTTGTGCCTATTCTGGCCAGTTCGTCCGCCCTACAGTTCCCCGGGATGTCTCTGTGACCTGGGACCCATAATAGGTGTATGTTAAGCTGCTCAGCCATCTCGTCGAGAGATCTGCGGTCGACCGTACTAAATGTGCGCGATTTTTCGTATACTTGCGTGTTTTTCGACCCGAGGTTGTTTCACTTTTATTGCTCTAGAAAGTAAAGCGGCAAAAAGAGGCAGCTGAGTTTTGGAAGTTAGGTAAATAATTGAATAATAAATAAACACCCTCAATTTCGCGGAGGTTATTTTTGGTATATTTTTTTTATTCTCGATCAAAGTTGGAAAAAATGTCGAAATATAGACTTTTCGAGCAATCGGTAGATCGAACAACTTTTAAGACGAAACAAACATTTTTTATTTTTATTATAGTTACAATTAACGTACCTTTTAGAAAAAACCAACAAGTTACCGATTGGTCGCTTCATTTACATAGAAATCAATCTTGAGGATGACAAAAAAAACCAAAAAATACACATTTTTCTCGATGTGGAAAAATTGTCAACTTTGAGCGCCTCTACCTCCCAAACTACTAATCCGAATTTAATGAAAGTTAAATTTTCGTAATCCCTCGTAATTTTTTCGTAATTTTCTCAATAAGATGCGTGTATTTATTTTATCAAACGCTTTCATGAAATTTTTGATTTTTGCAACGTTTTGCCAGCCGTTGGGCCATAGTTCGTCGGTTAAAGTCCTTTTTATGGAGGCCCACAAACTAAAGGTCAAGCGCCCAACAAAACGATAAATTATATTAAAAATATTTATGCTTAGCACGCACCATCAAAATTTACTAACTACAATAATTAGGTTAGGTTAGGTTAGGGTGGCAGCTAGAAGAGCTCACTTAGGCCATAATACGGCCCGTTGTGGCACCACGTGAAGGACGTGGCCGCCCTTCAGGCTAACACACCCCCCCCGGGTGTCAGGCAGGAGCCATCCCGATTCCGTGATGAATCGGGCGATGCGGCCGATGCTGGGTCCTGAGAGGTCGGCCAGACTGCTGAAGAACGGTGCTCCCAGCACCCGGAGTCGTCTCCTCGTACAATAATTATCCTCCTAATACAATAATTAAGTAATCGTGCAATTTGATTGAGATTAAATTAAAATCAAAACTAAACAAACAACTAAATTTTCAGTTAAGTTTTTCAAATAAATTAAAATTTTTTTTACATTTATTAGCTTAACGGTTAGAACGAATTCATTTTTAATTGAAAAAGCATCAGATCAGTGCATGTCAATGTACATAGCTATGTAGAATATAACGCAGCATATTCTATATTTATAACCAAAAATTCATCGCAGTAACTTCTACATAAATCTTCTATCTATAAATTAATTAGTTAATTTTAATTCTGTTTTAAACTTTTACAGCTAAGCGCATATTTGTGGATGCATACACAAATACATATAAATTTACATTAGTACACCTAACGTAGAAGTTCTTCAAAAACGCGTCGTCGTAAATCTGAATGAAAACGTTTCGATCACGCGATACTGTGCGACTCTATTCCGAGCCGCAGAACACAGTTGTATACCTATGTACATACAAGCATACATATGTAGGTATCTACATATGTACATATTTAAGTAAGTGCATGCGTATATTTGCTAACCTAAGCAAACCTTCAATATTGCCGACATTCGCAGCATGTCATCTGTTGGCGTAAAACTTTTTTGTGACGTTTCATTTATTTTGCAATCCGTTTAAGTTGTTGAAGCTTTTTGCTTTTCAATTTTTCTAAAGAGTCCAGGTGTAAAACTTTTAGAAAAAGTCGCTGTCGCGCTCAAACCCGAACGTATGGCATGACATTGGCCGAGTCGATCAGTGAACGTGATTGCGTTCAGAATGCCCTTGTGCCGAGCAGACACGACTGTTGTTGCGGAGAAGTTGCTGCAATATAGAGCTTTCTAATATTTTGTTGTTTCATTTGAAATATAAAGTGAAATATTGTTCAAGTACGTTACATAATGAATATCAAAGTCGCTGCCACTATGTGCTAATTTCAATTAGGAATTGAACGATTATATATTTAGAAAATTAATTACAATAATTTACCGAACAAAAGCCAAAACAAACTGTCGGACAATGTTGTACGAAACATGTGGAAGCAATATATTGTAAACACAAAATCACGACATATCTTTATTGTAAACTCGATCATTGAACCAAATGTTGGTCAAATCGTTTATGGACATCATGTCGTATAAGATACGCGAAATATGAACATTGCACCAATGCCAAAAAAAAATCCTTAAAACATATTTCAAATTTGCTGTGGACAAAGGAATAAGCAAAAGTAAGGCAAGAGTAGTCAGGTAATCATATAAATTACACTTTTTCACTGAAACAAACTAATTGGTTACTTAGTAAAAACCACATTTTGAAAATACAAAATTAAAAAATATAAAAACTGATTTCGATTTTACATACCTAACGTTGTTTTATCTTTTTGGGTCTTTTGGTATTCACTTTTTGAGATTCATACAATGACATCTAAGTGTGGAGCTGGATTTGTATTTGATCATTCATACCAACATTATTCCCGCTCTCTTCTTATATGTAGCGTAGGCTATGTATTAATTTGTATCTATATGCCTACCTTGGAATTGTATGTCATATCCTTTTTATATTGAATATTTCATTCTTCAACCACCAACCAAGTACACTACATAATACTTTCATGATCGCCTACAAAACATAGCAAAAGATCTGTCACCGTGATGACGGTGAATGGACACGATCATGACCGTGTGAGAAAAACACCGGTCACCAATCACTGTCATTATTGCGCAGGGAACTGGCTGTAAATTGTTCATGATCGTATGAGTAGCACTGGGGATGGACCGATCACGATCATAATTGTGATGGTGAATTTTTAGGTAGATAAAATTTGATCGAGATCATGATGCAATCAAGAGTATGCAAATTCGAACAGTGGGCTTGGAAGATTAAGCTTTTTGAGTCCTCGTCCCCAGTTTATTCGCATTCTCGTTTTTAGTTTGCTTATATACTTATAATTTTAATACAATCTGGAGCTTTCCAGCTCAGAGCCTAAATTTTAACAGCCGATATATAATTTGTGACCACCTTGTATGTACTATGTATGTTTCGGTTCATTATCACAAATAAACAATCGCTCTCCACGTTACCACAAACTTTGGCCAATAGCCCTCATGCTTAAAAGTAATCCCCCACATCATTTCGTTTCCTTCTTGTTGCTGCACAGTTTGCATTTACCTTTAGATGACAAGCTCTATGCGACAAACCTTTATTTTCCTGCTTCAAAGTTCTCTTTTCCAAAAACTGAGGTCCTTCTCCATATAAGCTCATTTAAAACACATGCGCATGCTTTACAGTTTGTAACAGAAACCCGTTTTTGTTCTGAGTTTTCTTTCAAGTCCACTTGAAATGTTTATAGTAAGTTTGCCATTATTATGCGCAATGTCTATAATCCTATAGACTTGCTTCTGGTTTTGCGTCAATCAGTTTAGTTATTTCTACAATATCTAATCTAATTGGAATTTGCCTATGGGCAATTTTTTTTGGAGAAATACGTTATTTTAGCAATTCATGGTGAATATGAGTTTTGAAGTTAATTTATGTTTTTGTCTATTTGCGCAAAAAAATCGTATTAATGGTCAGTCGATTTTATGCTTTTAAACTAAAGAATGATTATTGATTTTTGTAGTGTTAAGTGATTAAAAATTATAACGAAATACGATTTATAACGATTTATATGAATTATAAGGAAATACGATTTACCGTCAACTGTTTGGCCATCATATCATACATCTTAACAAATACTACTAAATAATTCATTATGTTAACTCTGGAATACTAATCTTACTGTGCAACTGTATGACGAGGTGTTGGCAATGTAAAGTGATTTTTTTGTATCACATAACTTTGTAACCCCTGTACGCAAACTTATTTTGACAAGTGTATTTGATGCTTGAAAACCAGTGGCGGATTCGGGGGGCGACCGTTTGGGGGTTGAAACCTCAAATATTAGGGTCGACTTGAAAACTACATGCAAATTAAAAGACATTTTTGTTTTTTGAACGGTTTTCTTTCTTTTCTATTAAAGAATTACTTATTGAAACCCCCCCAAATATTTTTCTGCATCCGCCTCTGGTGAAAACATAGACATAAACCAATTGCTTTTCATGTTGCGTTAATGTGTACTCCACGGAATGTTTCAAATTTCATAACAATGTATGATATAAAAATCCTACCAATATCTCTCAATAATGTAACATAAAACAAGCAACAAAAACGAGCTACATAGAACGTTCTCTCGTTCTGTGACATGTTTTTATTTAGTCGTTTCTTTCAAACGACATTTGCGTTCAAGGGGTTATACATAGAAATTCCCGATATTTACATATAATCATGATGACACATAATAAAAATACGAATTTTCACCAGTGACAAAAAAATAGAGATAAACAAACGTGAAGCATATAATTCTGATAAAAAAAAACTACATATAAATACATACATGTACATTCTTCCAAACATACAAATGTGTGTAGGTATGAGTGCAGCTAATGCAATGTTAAAATGCCTTGAAGCCGTGCATGCCGCTGAAAGACTGCAGGTGAGCAGTGCAAGCAAATGTCTAAGGAGAGCGCATTCAACATTTACAGTTACGCCTAACGAACCAATCTGGCCTAAATATTTGCTGCTTTGACCTAACCTATAGCCAAAGCATGACCTTAACCAACTGCACTACTAAGCTGTTCACTCTTTCAACTAAGGTTTAGCATCGTTACCCGGCAAGTCAGGCGTAATTGCGATGCGAATTTCGATGTCAATGCCACTCACCATTGTTGCTGTTGCTGCCACTGCAGTTTTTGCTGCTAACTTTTGATGACTCCATCGCTGCGCAAGAGTTGTACACGTGTGCTTGTTGATGTTATAGATTGTGAGGAGCTTAATTGAACCTGTGAAAGTGAATTGGCGCTTCGGAACACGGATCTATATAATTAAAAACACTTTGCTGCCACAATAGCAATGATGTCAAGTGTACAATTTACACTTAAGAAATACGCTAAAGCAGACACTGCGTAGCGTGGCGGGTGGAGCAAGTGGGGCAGACCAGAAGCAACCGAGTATGCGATCGAAATAACAGAGGCGCGAGAGCAGAAACCGTGACTACGTCAACTATGTTTTGCGACGCAATGTCAGATGATTATCACTGGCGCTGTGCTGAAGCGCAATTTTATGACTGGCAACGTTTTTGCTGGCCGAAACAGCTGGGCAGTAGAGGTGGAAAAACATCGATGTTTGCCCACATCAATATTTCAATGTTTTTGGGAAACGAACATCGATGTATCGACCTTTTTCCAATGGGGACTTTTCTGAAATATATTAAAACTAAAAATGTCTTAAACATTTTAGCAATTAATTTACCACTTTATGTGTGTGTATTAAAAAAATAATCAATTAAAATTTATAGACTTTAACAACAACAATAAAAGATAATTAAACATATTAATAAACATTAATAACAAAATGAACATTTCGATGCCACCCAATAACAAAATCTTATTTGACTTAGCCGAGATCCATTCACTGCGGTTTATAAATACCAGCATGTCAAAATTTGTTTTATAAGCTTTATAAATGTTATATGAATTTTTGTAGTTTTTTTGTAGCTTCTCGCGCTCTTTTTAATAGTAATGGGAAAGTAGAGAAAAACATCAAACATCGGAAACATCGACAAAAAGCATCAATGTTTGAAATAGATTTGAAAACATCGATGTATCGATGTTGGTTCCAGCACTACTGGGCAGCTTGCACTGAGCCAAGATGTATTAATATGGTCATGGCTCAACTATAAGGTTGTAGCAAGCCACCGGCTGATCGTTTATCGCTTTTGTCAAAATCGTCGGTGTGCTGTGTTGCCGCATCGGTTGAAATGAAAATACCTGACTGAAAACAACTGACCTGAGCACTTTCCCGTTTTTTCACTCAAATACAGCACCGTCTGGCAACAATCACTTTTGTATGTTTTCAGTTTCTCCCTCTTTCGTCGGAAAATATCAGCTGATTTTGACAGTAGCGATAAACAATCCTACCAACAAAATACATGTGGTTTTTGGTGTTGCGGGCATGCTATTACCTTATTATTGTGCCATGAATATGGTGATAGCACTACGGCAACAACAAAAACCCCATGTATTTTGTTGGTGCGTTTGGGCATGCACATTGTCAAAATGAAATCAGAACAAACAGCAAGTGGGCGGCCATTTTGACAATTGGCATGCTAATTCGCGAATAATGAAAGGAAAATCAATAGAACAAAGTTTAATCAGCTGTGGTGCTGCAACTACCTTATAAATTTGCCTTACACCACTAAGAAAAAAAACACTTAGTTTATTTGCTTAGTGCTTGCACTGAGCAATGTGAATTTTATTTGTAACAAAGCGAACCAACGATTATTATCGCTGAAGCGAACGCTCGAAATCTACAGAAACAAGCACAAATTGGCAAACATGAAAACAAGTCATCAACAAGTGTGTTGGTTGTAAGGGGATAAAAGCGGCAAAGTGGACGCAAAGAAGCAGAAGTAAACAAGAAATTCAGCGAATAAATTAAATGTAAAAATGTACAGGCAACAACTATCAGACAGCCACAGAGAGCGCATACTTTGTCGAATGTGTGCTGTAAAGTTAGAAGGCAAGAAAGTTGTTTCGCGCCGTCAAATGTTGTCGAGCGTTATCAGTAGGACACAGCGCCCACCATAGATATACAAGTGCAAGGAGCACGAAACTGCTGGTGACTCAAAGCAATCAACTTTTTATAAACAAAGGGGCTTTTAGCTCATCGTTGATCGCGTGATCACTTAACAGCAAGTTAAGAAATATACAATATGATTCTACTCTTTTATGAAACTCTTTCGTCTCTGGCGAAAGTCCTAAGAATATTTTTAAATGTTATAATGATCTCGTTCCCCATAAATGCAGAAAAATTGTTTACAAAGCTGAATGATTTTTTAGTTAAATTAAGAAACCATTTAATTTTACGGGGGCTCCTGTTAGAGAAATTCTAGCTACGACCCTGAATAACTTGTTGCAGTGCTGACGACTGATGAGGAATACATGCGTTGCCCCTCGGTGCACTCAAAAATCGAAATACTCATTCGGGCTATTTCTCTTTAACCCATAGGTTCCCAAAACCACCCAAACTGCTTGGGTGTTTCTGCCTTTACATATGTACGTATATGTACGTTAAATACATACTTTCATTTTATATTTTCCCATTTTTCATAAAGCCAAACTTGAATTTAATTTACTTTTTCAATTATTATTTTTAAATTTTATAAGTATTAAAATTGTAAGTTAGGAAGTAGAATGCGGAGAACGTACTTGTTGCTACTTACTTGCCTTGAACATCCCAAAGTCACAAGGGCTGAACAGGCCTTACATGATGGTTGCAAGATAATTTTAGTAGCTAGTGGATCAAAGTGATACCAAACAAATTACCTACAATATTCAGAAATATCTCTAAGGACCTCTAAGGAGGATGTTTTTCTGACGGTCAAATGATCGTCGGGCACGTCACTTTTTACGCTCTCGTTGTGATCGCCGGTCACTACTGCGCTTTGCGCTTACTTTTAATACTTTTTCCGCACTTTTTATTGGGACTTTACTTTTTCAAATACAATTTGCAATTAAAATGTAAAAGTCTTTTTCGCACTTGCGCCGGTCTGAATAGCACGCATTTGTAAAGGCATACTCCTGGAACATTGTTATCTGCGCCAGCGTCAGTATTTGATTGGGCCGAAATTTCTGGCATTCTGAGCGAATAATGTATAAATAAAATTAATATATGTGGGTGAAAGTATCACAACATTTGTTTACCATTTAAATTTACCTTTTTCTTTCTTTTTTTTTACCGCAAACAAAAATATAAAAACACGCTGGTGATGAGGGTTGCTATCAACCATTTTTTTGGTCATTCCATAGCAAGGGCGT
Organism: Melieria crassipennis; assembly: GCA_963668005.1. Lineage (NCBI taxonomy): Eukaryota > Metazoa > Arthropoda > Insecta > Diptera > Ulidiidae > Melieria > Melieria crassipennis. The sequence continues at coordinate 43,174,886 of OY764962.1, forward strand.
ATTCAGGAAAAATATTTGGGGGGCGCCTTTCAAAAAGTAATTATTTAATATTCATAAATGCTTATGTAGTTTTAAAATCGACCCTAATATTTCGGGGGGGTTTCAACCCCCAAAACCCATCCTGAATCCGCCACTGTTCCATACACATTTTCACAAAAAAAGGAATACATTTGTTTTCAAAACACATTGTGAATAATCTTACGACGCAACACTAACTTGATCGCTTGATTTGGCATCGAAAGCCTTGACCGCCGCGGTCAAATTGTACTCTTTTGCTCGCTCTCTCAATTTTCTCTTTTACATTAAAAGAACAACAATTTTAATCGTCATGCCCCGAACACATAGACGACGACAGCGATATGACCACGCGACCGCAAGATGGTGTCGGCTTATGATATGCCGGCAGAAACAGCACAACAATCATGTTCTGTGACGTTGTATTTTCCAATTTACCAAAATAACAAATATTACGCATTTGGTTCATGGAGCAGCTGAGCAAAGTAGATATGCAAACAAGCAATCGATGTTGCCAATTTAAGCAGTGATACCAATTGCTTTGGTTTTGTCGCCTTCGAAATAGAGACTAGCGCTACGCTTGGCGACAGCGACATCTATGTTCGGCAGCAACAGGTTACACAACTTCAAGATGGCCCCGGCTTCAACCGTCGCCGTGTGGTCAACTACATGATTACAATAAAAGCGGAAGCAACTTGATCACAATTATATTTTTGAGCCCCTAAACACAAATTTTAAAGTGCTTCGGCACTACCGCATTCTTCTATATTCATTTAACTGTTGTGCAATCAATTTACAACAAATGTCAATGTGTAATAATTTTTAGAACTATTACATTTTAACTGAAATAGTAACAAATTTGTAATTGTTGTTCAAAGCACACCGAAAAGCAAGAAAAATGCCATTAAAATTATTTGATTTAAAGCAGTGATGCTAATTGCTTTGGTTTTGTCTCCTGCGAAATAGAGAATAATTTTATGTTTGGCGACAGCGACAACTGTGTTCGGTGTTTGTGCAGCAGTGCAGTCGTCAAAATAATCGTCCCATACGAATGTTCTGATTCTATATTTTAACAGATGCAGCCGAGTCGCTGCCGTCGTCTATGTGTTCGGGGCATAAACCTTCTTTTAGTGACCCCTACACAATGGAATTGATTATTTTAAACCAACCTTACTATACAAAACTGAGCCAGAAAAAGTCATTCTTGGAATCACTTCTAGAACAAATTATTTCGTAACGAACATTTTAGCGAATCGTTGATATGCAATTACAATGCAGCCATAATTCTCTCTTGGCGAAGTCAGCCCCAGGTACTCAGCAAGTAAATTTAGTAAATTCTGATCAGTGGTAATGTAGAGAATAGCTTAGGCCGAAAATTGAAGATTGAAAATGATGTGCACATAAGATGCTCTGACTAATGCCATGTTTTTCAAAGATTTAAAACAGAATTTTTCAAAACGGACGAAATACATTTAAGCGGCTTGTCTTCCATAAAGTTCTCAACGCAATAGCTCTATTATATATTATGTCAACTTAAGCTACTCTCCCATGTGACCACAGAAATACTCTTTACTACCTGTTATAAACATATACAGTCGTGTCTGGATATAGTAAACTAATTATTGCAAGGCCTGTTCACAGTATTGAGGTTGTTCACTATATCAAGGTTAAAATTTTTGTTCAAAAACTTGTTTTATTTGCTCAGAAACTTTTAAATACACATAAAAAGGCCCATTTTCAACCACAATCGGTTTGCGCTCGTCAAAAAACATAATCACTAAGGTCAGGAAACAGCTGATTTTGTAACAATCAATAGCAAAAATACAATTTAGGGGCAACGTCTCTTCAATTTTTGATTCATTCTTGTGTTTTTTGTGCTTTTTGCTTGAGATTGCTTTCAAAATTTTGTTCACTATTTAGAGGTTTTCAATTGTTCACTATTTAGAGTACTCCAGGTAAAAATTTGGGTGTTCACTATATCGAGGTGTTCACTATATAGGGTGTTCACTATACCTGATACATGACTGTATCATTCGTTTGTTCAAATTCGAGTCAGCAAAAGAATCGGGGTATTGGTGTGTTTTGCTGTCCGCTATATTCATCATTAACCCTAATTCCCAGAATTGTAAAAGTAACGTAAACCCAGAAGTGAGACTGCCAAGCTTATATGAGCTAAATTACTGAAAACATTTGTTTAAACAGTACAAAAACTGTCTAAAATGTTAAATTTATCGAAAATCGTTTGTATTTATCACCATTCGAAATCTTTAGTGAGACTGTGAGACTCACTTCTGGGAATTAGGGTTAAACTGAAGCTTTATAAATACAATCTGGCTCCCTCTATGTCCAAAGCACACGCACAGCATGAATGATTGCATACATTGTTAAATAATTCCCAACACCTCATCGTGCCGAAATCTTGAATAAGTCTGAATTACTTATTTTAAGCACTTCGTAACTATCGGTGTATATTTATGTATATACACTCACATGCCACGAATTATTTAATTAGGCGATAAGAAAAATCTAAGAAGAAATGCCTGTTTCTGCTATCACTAAATACCGTTCATTTTCATGCCGGTCAGATGATGGTTGTTAATTTTTAGACTTGATAATTAATTTAATTTTAAACTTGTTGTTAATATTAAACTTGACCACTATGCCAATGTCATTGCGAATTTTGAGCAATCCCCCGTCACACATTCGGCTGTTGCTGTTTTTACATTTAAATTATTTTAATATAATTTCGTTGTTGTCTGTGCCCAATTCTCAGGTCCATTATCAAAATATGTACATATACATACATATGATAATCCTATTGTTTTTGACATATAATAACATATTACACAAACAATTTTTAAGAGAGAAAAGAGTAGTAAAAACCAGCACCGAGCGCGGGAATCGGTTTAATTGATGTAACAATAAAACAAAAATCAAAATAAAATTGGGTATGCCCAAACCGACAATTGAGTCATAAGAGATCGTATTGCAGAAGTTTTACACAGTGGAAAAAACTATCTAAATTATGATTAAGGTAAATACTTATTACACTAAATGTATGTTGTAATGTAATGTAATGTAATGATAATGGGTTGGGACAATGCCCTTGCGCACTGCATCCTAGTACGTTTATTGTGCCCCTTGAATCATCTGGTGTTCTATGTGCTCAGGTATTGAATCAGACCTTGTATGTTAGTCAAAGCGGTTCATACGTGCTTACGAATATTTACAATATTTGCTTCTTGCATTATTCTTAGTCGGATAGTCGATAGTCGGATGTCTAACAAACATCCCTCAGCTTTTCAATAAGAAACTCTTACCGATACAATTGCGGACATTTCCTTCCACTCTTTTCGAGGATCTTGTTTCACATTCTATGAGCGAAACTTTGTTACACTCGCCGATTGGCAAGTTGATCTCTTCCGTGACCACTGTAGAATTTCGTAAAACGATTGAATTAAACTTTCCTCCCTATATTTGGAATTATGTAGGGGAAATGTTTCGGTTGTAGGCACCCTTTGGCTCATAACTTTTCAACAAGTTCATATTAGTCGGACATACGCATATCTATGGAAAGCTAGAGGCCTTAGCTAACAACTAATGAAGAAAATAAATCGATGCCGTCACGTTTTTTTTTTAATTTGTAAAGTAGTAATTTTTATCCAAAATGTTTTTTGGTTCGGTTGTGGGCACCCTTGGAAAATCTGCTGGAAATGGGAAAATATGAAGAATCCAACACGAATATAGAAAATATTAAATTGTATTTATTTTAAGCACAGTGTACGCATGTGAAGTAGATGAAACGCATGCCGGCACACTTTAGATGGACGGGCATTTCAAAATGTAAGTGACCAATTCGTTCTCCTGGGCTGTCGAGAAGACCTAAAGTAAAACGAAATTCAGCCTAATTAATCAACACTCTTCAAGTGCTGTGAAGTGAAGAAGGTGGAAAACACCAATTTACCTGATTCGATGGCACGCGCTTGTTACATCCACGAACAAAATCCAATAAAGCACCATCGTCGACGGCTTTGATGTCTCCGAAATGTTCTTCCACTTTCTTCACGTAGCATTGAAGAGTTGTTCGGGAAATCGCATACGCTGCGGCAGTCGATCTTGTGGATAGTTTACCCGCAGAACAATGGATCATTCGTTTTATGAAGTTGGAGTTGAAGATCGTGCTTCCATAATAAACAAATAGAATTTGCTTTCTATCAAAAGATACGCAGCCAAAAAAGAAAACAGCCATTTTCTTTTCAGTTATTTATATATTCTATTTGTCCCCACATATTTTTGCTGTATGTGTATGACATACTTATTTTTGGTACATCATTTCCGTCTTGTCAATCGTATTAAATATATTTTATATATCATATATAAGTTATTTATAAAATGTACAATTACTTTGTTAGCCTATTTGAGACTAAAACTCCAAGTCAAACTCATTGTTTATAAAATAAATAATTATTCATTTCAGTTTTTCGTTCGAATGTAGGAATTATAAGCAAACACATTAATTAGTCGCGGCAAATTATGTTTTGAGTCGCACTAGCTAAATGCTGCTTATTATAATTAGTTTTTTAATAAATCATTGTTTATAAAGACAACTGCTGTGACATATGTAAGAATGATTTGAAAAGTTTGCTTTCGAAACAATTCTTTTCGCTTTTGTTTGTCTTTGTATTATCTCAAATTGCATTAAGATTACACTGATAGGATAGCATATCATGAAAGGGTTGTGTTGTTATTGCTATCATTTCGATTGCAGTTGCAACTAGTATTTGTATTATATATAGTACTAGTACTTGGTCTACTACAAAATATGCCGATCTACAATTTGGACAAGTGTCAGTAAAATAACACTGAGTGTAAAACGGTTTTGTTGCGCCGTGACTCGAACTCCTGCAGCAATTCGTCAATGTCATTGTCCAGATCGTTCGATTTCGCCATCTGTAATACAAAAAGTTCACATTAAACAACTTAAACTTATCCAATAATGTGAACAAATGAAAAAAAGTTTTCACAAACATATTTTTAATTTCTCGGAATTATAAATGAAAAAATTATTTCCAGCTTCAGATGGAACAAAGATTAAGTAAGAAAGTAGCAAATTGTCATATCGACGTAACGTGAATTTTATACTAAAAAAAAGATGTGTTTAATAGAAACTATTTATTCAGTCTGAAATGTGACTGATGCAGCTTTTATGAGAGAAAAATATTAATAAAGTAATGTTTAAGCCTACATGCTGCTGACAATTTCACAGCTATAAGCCACAAAATGTAAAATTATGGCGCAAGTTTTGACAACAATAATTCTTTACAAAATAACACCCACACGAATTTTACCATCAATTATAAAAAGTATTGATTTTAAGTTTCTTTAATACACATTTATAATATTAAAAATTTCAAGTTAAGATAAAAAATTGAAAGAAAACAGAACAGAAACTTTGTAAACCACTACACTTGCTGATGATGATGATGAACTTCAGCCCCTTTAAAAACAATAAACGCTTTTTTGATATTTCTCAGAAGTATTGTTAGAGTTGTCACCTAAGTGTTGATCTTTGTTAAAAGAAATTAATATATTAATATTAGATAATAATGTAAATAATTAAAAAGTATCATATGGGATTAGGGCTCAGTGCTGTATGCCATCTGCAGTTAATAGAAAATTGGAGAACATTGGATTTAAGTATTCAGAAGACAATTTGAACAGTAATATAAATTATAAAATTGTTTGTGCTTTTCAGGCAATCAGTCACATAATAAGTAATATTTCCGCATGACTACTAAGAGGCCCTAGAAAAGCTCTGTACCTGGTAGAGAAATGTGCTGAGAAACCTTAAAATATATATATTATCGTTTACGAAATGCTAAGTTTGTAAGAAGCTTAATGCTTAGGACGATGCAAATATTTCAAGTGCACATTCTTGAACATTTCACAACATATCACACAGTGTGGATGTGCCTGCTTTCTTCTGGTGTATGGTTGATACTTGAAAATTATGTAAAATATGCTAATCTTATTATTGATAGCAACATTTCACCTCTTATGTCTTATCACAATTTAATTCACTAATCATTTAGGTAAATATATATCTGAAATGTGAATTACAATATCAACAATGATTTAGTGAAGCAACTAACTTTATTTGATATTTTCTTTTTTTAAATTAATCGTTTGACAAAAACTACGTTTTCGTAATTGTTCATAAATTGTAGTCTGTGCAGATGATTTTTACTTTACGACTTTGTCGCGCAAGGGGAACCACTGAGCACCCACACCCATTTTGTAATTTTATTGATTACTCTATCGGAAACACTATTTATATTCTCTCAATCAAAACCGTCCGCGTTTAAAAAAAAACAACAATCAAAAAGCAGCCTCTCATTCTTGGTCCAAGTCATTCTGCAAACTTCTTAGGCGCCATTTTCCTGCATTTTCTTGCACACACGTCTACTTACAGCTCTGTTGCACCTCACCTGCGTGTCCCGCCCTCATTGGCCCAGCCACCTAAACAGGGCTCAGCTGAAAAGTGCACAAATCACAAGAAACATAAAGCGGTCATTTTGCAATGAGTGTAAAATATATTTGAGAAACCAACAAAAGCGAAAAGAAACCACGCATTGTCAACAAGCCGTCTGCGTTTACGTTCATCCTTTGCCACCACGTCCACCATCATCATCACCATTACTGTTTTAATTGTCAGAATGCATTTGTTTGTCATTATTACCATGTTAATCATGTCCGTTATAAGGAAGGCGCCCATGAGCGCCTCTTCGTGATTATCCTCTATGTCCACATTGAATATGTGAACGGGGCGATTGTAGACAGGGTCGCATGACTCCATATGCTCCAGCACCTGGTCGTAGACACGCTCTTCCACAGTCACTATGATGTCGAACTGCTCCTTGCACTCTTGAAAGCGCTCCGGACATTTCTTGATGCGTCTGTTGCGATCCAACATGTGCAGCAATCCGTTCTGTGTATAGCTATGCAAACACAAAGCGAGAAGGTTAAGAGCAACACCCACAAACGCAAGTATTCTCTCCACTTACTATTGCTTGTCCTTCGCGACCAGATCATTGTAGATGATATCGTATGGCGTGCCGAATTCGTAAATATTTGGCTTGTCGATCGCCGTGCCCGGCAGCTTCACCCGTTCGCCCGTTCCAAACGAACGCACATTGTAGCCCTTTTTTGCCAGAAAGTTGTGTGCCTCCATGGAGCGATTCATATTCGACGAACAGACAACGGCAACGGACAAATTCGCAGTGTTCGCCATCTCGTCTCCGTTAGCGCTAAACAAATTCCTCTTCGATGAACTCGCAAATAAAAGAATTTCAGCGGAAATGCAAAGACGTGGAGTCGGCTAGAATTCACGAAAGCACCGGTTGACAGTAGTTCTGGTAGTTCAGCGCCGTAAAACTATTAAAGCGACGGCGCAGCGCACGAAATACAAATTTAGTTAACCGTCAACGCATTAAACTTACGACTATAATGGAAATGGCAGCGCCCTTAATTGAAATAAATTTTCAAGTTTAAACTCGAAGTGCAATCGACTTATATCGTGTTAAATCTTTTATTTTACGAGGTCCAATTAAATTGCGTCGGCGGTAAAGTGACGTTGCGAGTGACAGCTGATGTTTTTAACTGACCGCTTGCAATGCAGGGTTGCATTTAGCGAGTATTAATATAACTGGCGATATAAGAACTCTTTTTGGTTCTTTGTCAATAGGAGTACCAGAAAAATCCAAAGAACAAAATTAAAATTATAATCGATTGAAAATTGCTGACGCCACAAACCCAAGTTGATCCAACTAAACGCGCTAAGTTTCCACTGATGAAAATTTGCGATCACGAAAGATTTCTCTGTGTGACAGAAACAATTTAAATGAAAGACTAACAAATTTATGAAACCCATGGCTTAATAATAAGGTTGTAGCAAGCCACCGGCTGATTGTTTATCGCTGCTGTTCAAATCGTCGGTGTCAGCAGTGGTGCTGTGTTGCCGTATCGGTTGAAGTGAAAACACCTGACCTGAGCACTTTTCCCGTTCTTTCGCTCGAAATACAGCGCCGTCTGGCAACAATCACTTTTGTTTGTTTTCAGTTTCTCCCTCTTTCGTTGGAAAATATCAGCTGATTTTGACAGTAACGATAAACAATCCTACCAACAAAATACATGTGGTTTTTGGTGTTGCGGGCATGCTATTACCTTATTATTGTGCCATGATGAAACCCAAGGCACATTAATAAGGTAGTGGTGGCAACACAGCTGATTAAACTTTTTTCTTCTCATTTTCTTTTGCTTTCTTCTCATTTTCTTTTGATTTTTCGCGAATGGGCATCCTCATTGTCAAAAATTGGTAAAATTGTTTTTGTGTTGCTTGTGTTTTGATTTGATTTTGACAACGAGGATGCCCAAAAGCACTAACAAAATACATGGGAATTTTGTTTTTGCAGTAGTGCCATCACCTTATTAATACACCTTGGATGAAACCATGGCACATTAATAAGGTAGTGGTGGCAACCATGATACAAAAATAGAAGGTAGAGCCGATGCTTCTTCTCAGCCGCCATATTGCGCATCTGACACTAAAGGTCTTTTTGACGTTCTTCTTTGAAAATGTGCTACCGTGCTGTTCTTAGAAAATCCCTGTTTTACACACATACATTTTTTTATCGAACGAATCGTTTTTTTAGGCCGAACATTTTTTAGAATACGGTTTATGAACAGAAATTTAAAAACAAACAAAAATAATGAATATTAATAAGAAATTAAAAAAAACAATTACACAAAAATGAATATTTGTACCATTCATTGCGTTGTTGCTTGTCTAACAGTTACTAATATTACTAAACAAAATGATTTAGTCACATTGAAATGTATATTGCGTGTTTCTTTTAAAAAAGATCTAAAAATCCTTAGAACCTTAAGTAGCCCTAATTTAGTATTACAACGAAGTGGCATCACGACTCAAGCTTTTGACAAAGACGAGAAACGTCAATAAAAACGTTTAGTGTCAAAAAATTTCCCAGCGGTTCTACCTTCTATTTTTGTATCATGGTGGCAACACAGCTGATTAAACTTTTTTCTTCTCATTTTCTTTTGATTTTTCGCGAATGGGCATCCTCATTGTCAAAAATTGGTAAAATTGTTTTTGTGTTGCTTGTGTTTTGATTTGATTTTGACAACGAGGATGCCCAAAAGCACTAACAAAATACATGGGAATTTTGTTTTTGCAGTAGTGCCATCACCTTATTAATACACCATGGATGAAACCTAAGAAACTGAAGGTTGAAGTTGACTTTTCCCATCCAGCATTAACTAACGGAAACTTTTTAATTTTGAATCAACTTGGCAAATCATTTTACAAAATACGAATAAATGTATAGGATTTTATTAAATTTCACATGAAGTAAAACGTCAACAAGTGCAATGTACTTTGATATGTTTTACATTGGCAAACATTTGAAAATGTACACTTTAGCTCCTCCAATTACGCCTAAAAGTATACAACACTCAATAGAGCGCAACTTAGTTTCTACTCTTGACACAGTTTGATTTGATATCATTTCCGACTTTGCTTCACACGTATTTGATTTAGGCCATTTGCCCCAAATCACAACTCCTCGAAGAACGCCACCCGCGCCTTCGTCGAGCCTGATTTTAGTTTCTTGAGCGTTGAGTATTTTGTTTCGCCCGCCTTGATTTGTGCTTCGCTCAATATGTCCAAATTACTTTGAACCCCTTCAATCTTCAACAACTCAATTTCCGAACGCAATGTTTGCAACATTTGCTTGGATTTCTTAAGGTATTCGAGGCGACTATTCGTGATCTGCTCCATTTCGCTATCCGTGAGTTTGAACTCCTTGGTCTCGAAATCATCGATGCTGTCAGAGGAGGCATCATTTGAGTGGACGGCAAGATGATGATTGGAGGTGGTAAGGTCGGCGGCACCTGCACTCTCCATGTCTAGGGTTGAGTTGCTGGTAGTCAGCGATGGCGTGCTTATGGCAGTGTTCGTGGCCGAGACCACGTGGTTGGCCAGCATACTGTCCGTGGAAGTCTTTCGGCCACGATTCAGGAAATTCAGCAGGCGCGCAGTTGCCTCACGCTCGGCGAGCTTAGCACATAGCAGATCTTTCTTTAGCTTCTCCGCTTCCGCTTCGCGTTTGTCTTTCTCGACGGTCAACTGGTGCACGTGAAAGTCGGAATCGCGAATTTTTTTCTCCAATTCGCGCTTCTCACGTTCGACCTTCATTTGATGTTCACGCAGCCGATCCATTTCGGTTTTGAAGTGATGCGCTTTACATTCAGTCAGTTGCATCTGCTCCTCGTTCACGCGACTTTTTTCGAAGTACAACTCCTTTGTTTCCTCAGAGCGACGCTATGGCATGCAATCAACATCAGATTAACAAATAAGCAAAACAGGATTAAAAGTAGTCTTGCGTACTCACCAGCGCATCGTTGGCAATGCGCACTTCATCCTGCAAATGCTCCACACGTTTCTCCAACTCATATCGATCTTGCTCGGCCTGCTCACGTAGTTTTTTCTCGCGCAGGAATTTCATACGCTCGATTTGACGACGCTGCTTTTCTTCCTTAGCCTGTGCTTTCATCTGCTGGATCTCCATTGTATCTGGCTTGCGACGCCGCATGTACAAATCGTGGTTGCCTTTGCACAGGTCCAATATCTGCAATATGACAACACAAGCATTAATTAAATACAAATGCGGGCTTTACAACAATACCCACCATTTTATTAATATGCAAGTCCTGCGAGTAGAATATAAAGCTGGACACCTTGGGGTCCACCAAGCGGATGGTGAACTTTTTATCGTCGAAGCTCACGTGACGTATCTCATTCCATTGGAATGTCGTCTTTGGCGTGAGTTTATTGTGATATTCATAGATGTTTAGACCGATAGCAGTAACGCCCAGCCACAATTTGGTTTTATTTTTATTCTTATGTATTGAGAAGGTAAAGGCACAAAACAAATGAACAAAAAATTAAAAATTAAGCTTGAAATCCGCATGAACACTCACTGTAATAGGAAAATAGTTTACACCGTACATATCTAAATCTTGTGCGATCTTCAAATACTCCATTTCAACCTCGTCGCGGGTCATCGGTTCATGGTCCATATACCTGCATGCAATTAAGACAGCAAATATAAAACTTTACTTTATAACTTTATACTTTACTCACCATGTCTTGATGCGTACCTCCCACATTTCCGGCGTCATCTGGTACTGATCCGTGACGCCTTTTGGCAACAAATCGACGCCAGCCAGCATGCCGTCCTTGTACGACTCATAGTCGTACGGACCGTACTGCACGTGTACGGCGTACGAAGCCAGCAGCACCGACGCCTCGGGCCGACAATAAATGTCCATGGAGAGAATACTCTGCTTCACTTGCAGGAAAAACAGATGCTGCGTGATTTCCTGAATCAGCTCCTCGCTCACGTTTTCCGGAAAGAATTTTGCATAGAAATTGAAGACATAGAAGCCGTTCGGCTGCAGCTGAATGCGCTGGTCCTTCACCTTCTTGTCCATTTTCAGCCAGGAGACATTGCCACGCGTGTCTACGTACTGCAGCCCGAAATACCACGACTCACGCAAACCGATCGTACGGCACACCAAATCGAATAGATCCTGGCCGCTTTCGCGGTTCTCCAAATTGAATTCCAGCTCCGAATCGAAAGTGACCACCTTCACCGGAAACGACCGATTTTTCTTTGACCGAAACGGACTCATAATGGCGCCTCTGCTGGACACCTTCCCGTTGTGGTAACTATTGCCGCAGTGGCTGCTTTCGTTCTCATCTCCTGCTGCTGCCAATTCTCGCCTGGTTTCTTATTGTGGCATTGCATTCGCGCCGAACCTCTGCTACGAATTTCGTCTTGGCACTTTCTAAGGCACTTTGGTTTACACACTGTGCTTCACTTTACAACCAGCAGTTAGTAATATTTAATTTTTGTTTGTGTAATCTCCACATTACAAAATTTCAATTTCTTCTTTCCAATTGCCTCGTATCAAAAGCCATGTTGCCAGATTATTGTACGTAAAAGTAAGCAACCAGATGATCGTGCCCAGTGTCCCTAAAACTGCACTTTCCCGCTAAAGTTAAATAGCAGTGCAAAAACCTAAATATGCCATGTAAGAAGCAAGTGTCGCTTGTTAAGTCCTTTCATTATAGTATTCAGATTTAGAAAAGAGTCCGACAGGCGTCACCAATCTCATCAATCAGCTTATAATTTAAATACACAGTCGAAGATATAATAAATGCTAAAAACAATTAAACCACCGGAAATACCACAAACGACGCGAAAGGGGAGACTGGGATACATTAGGCAATTATGTTTTTGTAGCGGTCATCGGACAATATTGCTTATTAGTAAAAACGTATCCATCACAAGTGCTAATATTACTCACAAAGTTTACCATCTCTAACTGAACAGCTGACTATAATAATAATAATAATAATTGACTGGCACGACAGTCCGCTTACGCGAGACTAAGGCCTAGCTTCCCGCAACTACCCGTGTTGTGCGTGTGAATTTGTACGCGGGTGGAAGGGACCTACAGTTTTATGCCGGTTCCGAACGGCAGGTTGGGAGCTTTTTCATAAGCAATTTTTACTCTCAGAGGTTTGCTATTTCCAGCTGAGAGAACAGCCACCGAAAGAGAAAACGAGTTTTCCCGTTATTTACATACTGACTATACTAACAGTATTTTGGTGTTTTTGCGCTGGTTTTTGATTGATTTACCTAAGGATTTTGTGTTAATTCTTAATCTTAAGAAGTGAAATAGGATTGAAGCTAATAAGACACTCGAACCCGGCTTCAACGTCTCGAAGCCGCATATAATTTATATTTGGGGTGGATCTCAGCAATTTTAATATTAAATAATCTTCAAAATACTCTTATATGTATCGTGTGCCTCTTAGGCAATATCTTTTACTTTTTTTAAGCTCCTGAATATTGATTTTTTATTTTTGTAATACAAAACATACTAGAAATGAGTTATGTAGCCACAAATGGCTTTAAATACGATTTTTTTTTATCAATTTATGGTGGGAAGCCCCGAAGATAGCGAATGTGACTTTTTTATCATCAATAAAAAAACTACCAATAGAACTTCTGAGAAACTTCGGGTTAACCTTTTATTATGAAATAATAAGGTATTGTACTTATCTCATCGAGTTTTAAATATGATGAATATGATCTGAAATATAGGTCTTGAAAATAAAGTTCCGAATGTTCTCCAGTCTCCCCTAATGGTAGTACAAAGATGAATATTGAATATTGCATCTGTATTTTAGTACTACATATATGCCATTGATACTCGTACAATATGAATATATAAATCATTTATCATCACTGTTTACATGCATATCTATATAATAAATATGTATAAGACATGTCAAATAGTTTGTTATTAAAGGCGGCATTAGATCTTCAATAACAACAACAAATGATTTTCTATGTAGATATGAGTTGTAAAGCGAATTCCATTTATTTCTAAGGTATGCACAGCGAACGCAATGTAGTCAATGTATTGAATGTATGTTTTATACCTTCATTCGTGCAGAATATGGGGAATTCTCTCAAGCGGTTAACAGTTCTCAGTCTTTTTTCACGTACCATTCATAAATAAATTCTATATCTTTCCGATTCACTTTTTTGAGATAATATAAAATTAAAGCTTATGAAACTTTCAACGCTCCGAGCAAAAAAACAGTCCTAGTCTTCCCAGTAAATGAGGTCAAAACGAAAACGAACTTTTCTATAGTTTTATAATTTTATTGTTTACTATACATAACTTTAACATACATTTATCATATATTATTGAATAGAATTAAATCATGTATAAATATATGTATGCTTTCATGCATCTATAAAGACTTCACATCAGCACATTCAGGTTGTTCGAGTTCCTTTTCCGTTACTGTTGCAAGAGTAATACTATATTAATCCAAATTACGATATCACAAACAAAAGCTTGATACTCACGAAAAATTCCAAAAAGTTTTTCAGGATTTTTTAGTGGAAACTCTTTGATGGCTCTTTGCAGCTCCTTGTTGACCTTTTTCACATATTCAAACATTTCTCTCAATTGGTTACTCGACAGATGCTCAAAGAGATTCAAACCAGGGTCCCAAAAGAATGGCAATCGCTTGTTAGACAGGTATTTTTCCAAGTCGTTGAACATCTATACAGGAAAGGAAAAAAAACGAATCGTTATAATATTTACTTAATAACTATCATACAAACATACATCTGTTAGCACGGTACTTAATTTACTTTTCCAATAACTATGGCATCTTTTATTCGACCTGACTTTCAACAAGAATAACGTCTTAATATAATAGCTTTTCAAGTTGTTCATATTCGCATGTGAGTCGCGAAACTTTTTCATCAGCCTCAAAGCATTTTTAAGCGTGTTCCTATCTTTGATTAATTCGTACTCTTCTCGGTAATGTGAGGCACGAAACGATAGGGTTGCTCCTCTGAAGCCCTTAATAGGTTTAGGAATCGCCTCGAATTGCTGTCCGGCAATTTGTATGCTTGGCACAAAGTCCACCGAATAGTAAAGTGGTCCTTCCACAGTTATCGTATGCGCTGGACCTTGTCTGGCATACTTCAAAGTCGATATTTGTCCATCAACTTCGATGCTGTTCTGCATTTCATTTAACGCCTTTTGAAAAATGCCTTGCAACCAAGACTGTAATTTCTCGATTCCCAAATAACTGTGGCCTTTGTGAGCTACAATAAATTTGCGTAAAACATTGTACGTTGCCTTGTGCTGCTTTTGGTTTTTGATTGTCCTTAGAACGTTGCTTAAATCGATCCGAATCTGACCAGGTGCATGTGGATCCTTGGTAACAAGAATTCTCTTATATTCTGGTAATTTCAAACAAATTACGTAATCAAATTCGTTAGGATGCATAACTTTCAAATTATCGCCATAGCTTCCTGCATATAAAAAAAAACACAAATGTGAATTTGTCTTCCTGATATAAAACATTGCACAGTGGCGCAACTAGGTACATAGGTAGCTAGGTAGGTTAAATGCTGCCACTAGGGCATCGCTTAGGCCATGTGGTCCATTGTGTTGCCACAGGTTTTGCTTCACTTATATACTTCGCAAAGTTGAGAGCCACCAGGTAGCTCTGGCTAATTTATCGATGCAGCTAGATGCGTCTTCTAAAGGTCTGCTAGGCAGCTGTAGGAGTGCTGTCTCAAGAAACGGAGGCGCGTCCTCTCAAGTGCCGAGCAATCGCAGAGGAAGTGCACAACAGTTTCCTCGCAGTCTTCGTTTTTACAGTTTCTGCAGAAGTAATTACACAGCAGACCCGGATTTTGGCATGTTAGTCGATGGGGCAGTGTCCAGTTATGATTTCCACGACAATCCCTATTGATGGTTTGTTTAGAAGGATCATTTCCCTGGATCTGCTCTGGTCGGCTGAGGGCCAGATCTGTTTTGGAGTGTTACATGTTTGTTCGTCGAGCCTTTGGTGTTTGCTTTGTGAAACTGTGGATTCTTCAAACGAAGTTTTAATGTAGGGATTGGGAAGTCAATTGCATGGATATACTGTAGCTCAGTGCCTACTCTTGTGCCCAGGGATCTAGCAAAAGTGCACGTGTATTGCTCGGGGATCTAATTGACTGATGAGCGACAGTGAAGGGCTGTTTTCGAAGGGGGATGTGCACTTAGAAGAGCTTGTATTGCAGCCTGGCTGTCAGTAGAAATAGTGATATCCCTGTGGGATATACTGAATTTTATTTGAGCCAGGCGACCGCCTGACTGATAACCGTGAGTTCGGGTTGGAAGACACGGCAATGATCTGGTAGTCTAGAGGACATGCGAAGGTTCAAAATACTGCAGTATACACCGCTGCCGACCTTGTCGTTAATCTTTGAACCATCCGTATGGAAAATGGCAACTATTTCCGAAAGCTCGATTATCCCAGTTGTTTCTTTGTGGGAATTTTTGCACTAGGGAAGCGGTTTAGGAATGACGTAGTCAACCTCCGTTACCAGAACGGAAGGGTCGCAAGTAGTCTTACCATCTTTTTAAAATGGCTTTTTGACTTTTGTATACATACATACATAGGTATATAATACAAATGTGAAAACATGAAACAAGTAAGCATAAAAACATAAGAATGAAAACAATTTAAAAAAATAATTCATTAATTTACATAAATACATATACATATGTACTATATTTTTCAAAGACTATTTGCTTTTAAATAAATATTTGTCATTGGTTTTTGCTGCTTTAATCAGACTTATATTGCATTTAATGAGATCACAAACTCAACTCAGATTATTATGATGAATTTCGTGTTTGTTAACAAAGGAAATAGTAGTTTCATGCTCGTGGAGGACATTTTACCCTCTTTGGAGGACGGAGGGCATTTGAGTAAATTGGAGGACTGGTGACCACAATGGAGGACGGGTGACAAGCCTAGTCGCAAGGGTTTTTGATGGCGTGGTCCTAATGACTCCTATACTTATTCCTTTGAACTTTGTTTTGTTCGTTCACGTATGTGGATTTGCTCAAGGCTGTCCACCAAACTGTGACTCCGAACATTAAGATTGGCCTGATCACTGCCGTGTAGAACCAATATATGGCGCGTGGTTTCAAACTGCAGCTTTTGCTGATAGCCCTTTTGCAGGTATGTCGTCTGCGTAGGTATGTATATAAAACATTAGGATCTTTCTGGATGCGGTTAGTAATGTAGTCTTTCCAGGTAAGCTTGTGGTCTAGGAGTGCCGTTTAGTATGGGTGAGCTGAACCGTGGAATCTTTGTGAAAAACATGAGATTCGTCTTAGCAGCGTTGAGAATGTGAGTCTACAGCAGGGGTCGGCAAAATTGGCAATGAGATGGTGTTAGTGAGCGCAGTGAAATTTCTCTCCACTGTGTAAATTATACCTGAACAACGGCTGATTGAGAGAGCGTACTGTGTACGTGTGCTGAGCGTACTGCTCATATGAGTAAGCTTTGCCGACCAGTGGTCTACAGCACCTTATATTAGGTTGTTCAAAGTGTTCACATTATTTCCCGAAAGCAGGAAAGCATTGTCGTCTGCGTGGGCTATCACGTGACAACTTGAGGCTGCCAGCCTGATGATAAGAGGGTTAACTGTGAGGTTCCAGACCAAAAGCAATAGTACTCCTCCATGAGAGGAGCTTCTTAGCGCAACTAGGACTTCGTAAAGTCATAAGTTATTTCATGCATTCATTCTTCAGAAATTTCATTACGTGTTCTCCGAATGATAATCCGATGATTATGAATGAAGTAATTATTCGAATTAATATAAAAGTAAATTTCCATAAATAAAAATGTTAATAAATCATGCTAAAGCTTTCTATTGTACATTGGTCTGTTTCTATACACCACGCCCTGATTAGGTCCAATCAGTTTTGATAGTAATACAAATTTTAATGAGTAATCATCCAGAATAAAGTTCCATAAAATCTATGCGTGTATGATGGTGGAATGACGAAATGTGAATCACTCCCATTCTTAAAACTTTATATTGTTATCATATCAATTTGTACGTGGTGCGCTATAACTACATATTGTAAGTGCACAAATATTCGAACTTCAAGTGTTCAGGCTTAAGCCGTTACAAAAGCAAGAAGTGTAATATATGTGCATACATGTGTATGTAGGCTGGATTATAAAAATACTACGTTACCTTCTAGCCGCTTTCCATTAAGCAACTTTTTCAGCACAGTGTTTTTTTTCAAACCAACATAGACCGCATTTCGTAGTTTTTCGAAATGCTTCATAAAAATCATTCGTTCTTTGTCAATATTGACGAACTCGTTAATGGAAGCGAAGAATTGTTCTAGATTCATTTTTAAGCTAGAACCAGCCTTCACAAGCAACAAGTCAGAACTGACTGCTAGCATTCGATCAGTGATGTGTACAGTGCAAATGCAGAACTTATACTTGAGTTTATTTCCGTACTAAATACATATACTAAAGCTTTTTATTGCACATTGGTAAAAGCCCGTTTGTACTATAGCACATGATTATTTAGGCCTTATCTTCATTTGATAATTAGTTACACAAATTTTAATGAGTAATCATCAAGAATAAGGTACTGCAAAGTTCAGTTGTGTCTGAATGACAAATTTGGGACTAAGAAAATTAACTGTGCTATATATCAAGAGCGCTTAGATTCTGGACCCAAATGCTAAGACTTAAGCCATTAAGAAAGCAAAAGGTGTAAAGCTCTTAAAACATTAGGTATATGTACATACATTTCTGTGGTCAAAACCAATAAAAGCTTAAGTCGATTTAAGACATCACTGAGTTAAGGGTGCTAGCATCTTCCTTTTAAGCGTGGTGCTCAAAATAGTACTTATGAACTTAAGCGATTATTGCTTTTGACCACAAATTTTGTGTATGGGCTTTGTTGTAAAAAAATATACCTTCCAGCCAATGTGACTTTTTAGCTACCTTCTTTTACTGTTATTTTATTGGTAAAGTTCCGAACTACAGAAATTAATTCAGCAATCCTTAAAATCTTGGCTGAAAATAATTTGCAAAATCATTTCATAACTTATGACCAGGGAAAGGATTTTGTGGAAATTGCCTTTTTTGTTTGCTGCTAAATAGAGCATTTCTGATTGAAAATTAGCACGAATTAGATCCTCCTGATTAGAAATATACCACTTTTATTTTGAATTTTTTTGCCTTAAAAAGGCAGTTTGCCTTTTTCACCCATAAATGCCTTTTTTTAGCGCTTATTTTATCTATAAATGCCACAAAATGCCTTTTTCAAGATTTGTCGAGCGCTTTTTTGTTTTTCTTTCGTTTTTAATATTTTCCCCCTTTTGTTTCGCAAACATACCTTGAAACTAAAAACAAATTAAGTGGCAACATTGCAATTTCGTTAACTTATCGATGCTTTTACATCGATTTGATCATTCCTAAGCCGTTTTTTGTTGTGCAGTGGAAAATTTAAAGAAAAAAACATGCCAAAATCAAAAAGTTGGGTAAGGGCAAACATTTTATTTATATTTTTGTGATACAAGTCCGGCTTTTATGCTTTTATATGAGAAGTTTAAATATGAATTTAAAATATGTGCCAACATTTCAATTCAAATATCTTAGTTTTAGTTTTTAAACTATCTTTGAAAACCTTGATGTTCCTTTTCTGTTTCAAAAAACGAGATATAAATATTGTATGTTGCATACGTCAGATGAAATAAAATTATTAAAAAATCCATTCCGTTTCCCATTTTGTTTTTAGATTTTCTAGTAATTTTTTCTTATTTTTAAATGCCTGTTTTTGCCTTTTTAACAGTTTTTAATGCCCTATTTTGCCTTTTTATGCAGTTTTTAGTCCCTTTTTCTGCCTTTTTTTTTGGCAGTTTTTAGTGCCTTTCCGTGCCTTTTTTGCTATTTTATTTTGCCTTTTCTATAGGTTTTTAGGTCCTCAAAATCCTTTCCCTGCTTATAACTTTCAAACGTATCAAATTAAGCGCCTTCGCAATTGTAATAAAAACGTTAAAATTTGTGTATCGTATTAACAGTTGTTTTTTCTTTTGATCGAGCAGTTTTTTAGTTGAATTAAAAATTCCGTGTAAATTACGAACAACGGAGTAGATGTTAATTCAAAACTTTTTTTTTATTCAATACGTATAGTTTTCATTAGATTAAGCTAAAAAGACTGACGAACAACAAAGCGTATCCAAGCTGTTGCTTGGATCCCCCTTCTCTGAATGTAGAACTTTCAAGATGCGTTAATATGCAAATCGCCCATTGTTGATAGGGCCCCCGTCAGAGGTAATTATTTGTAAGAATCGAATTCGATCAAGTTTCAATTTTGTTACCACCATATCATCAGCAACGAACAATCGTTATCGAAATGGTTTCGTTGGACGATGACGACCACAATAAATGAACTCGAGGAATCGCACCCTATGCAGATCTAATGCTATGACCATTTCCCAATGCCCTAGTTGAGGGTGGTTGCAAAATAAATAAAGTTCATCGGAATGATTTGCACTTGATTTTATTCGCTGCAACAGCGCCTCAAATTGTGACGTATTAATGAGAATAATAGCCAGATCGATTGCCTTAAGAACTACCATTTAACGAAATGCACTTATCAAACATAATTTAGTATTAAAAACTAGTTGCTGAGAGAACGCCGTAGACAAAATTCCGTGCGCTGCTCCCGATAATCCAACCTGTCCATTGCTTGTCACCTTCCCCTTTAAACGGTGCATCGCTTTAAGCGTTCAAAGTGCAGCTCGTGCAGCAACTTGTTCTTAATGTAGTAGAAGGGGTTCTCGGCCTCATTCAACTCCGGATCATAAGGGTGTTGGTGCTGCTGAGCAACTGCTGCTGGCATGTCTATCAGGTGTTTGCTGGCATTGTGGAGTGCAGCGTGCTCAATGCTAGCATAGCTGCTGCTGCCATTATATAGTTGAGCGATGGCGATGTGTGTCGCTGTGTCATGCAGGACTGCATGGGTCTGTGCTTGAGCTTCCTCAAAGTTGGTCAAATGCAATTGATTAATGCGCTTGGAGAGTGGTGTGGAATCGCAGATGTCATCTTCGCGACTTCTTTTTCTATGAGGGAAGCAGGGATCAGTTTTTACTTTTCACCGCCCTTGCACCAAGCACAAACCTTTTATCAATAAGTCCTGCCATTTCGCTGGTATTATTAAATCGACGTTCAAGTAGCCTTTTCTGTTTCTTTGCACATTTGCCTGTGGGCTCCCTTTCCTGTTGTTTCTATTTTCTTTGTGTTGCGAAATGAATTGAGGTTCATTTGTACTGGGACTGTTCGCTAGAGGCCTGCCACCTGATAAAACTGTGTCTTTGCTTAGTAATTTGCAAGATTTATTTAATTTTTTAATATCACACCTATCACTAAACAATTTGCCCAAAAACAATTCAGAGGCACCGTTACCGATATAAAAATAATAAAAAAATAATAAATAAAAAAAAGGGCAAACTAAAAACAAATTTATAAATGCTTGCTTGAACAAAATATCGAGAAATGCAAATGCATGTATATATTAGATTTGCATCAAATTATAATCTGGAGAGCTATGATTGATATAAATGATTGATTAGGCGCAGAAGGGATAAGTTTCGTAATTATAATATCTGAATTAAAGTAACTCAGTTATTTATTATACTTGTATATTTATTTTTCTACAATATTGGTGGCGTGCACTCGAATCAGGTTTGAGACGTTTGGCATTGATGTGTTGAGAAGCGACTCCTAAATCTCTTCATGCCCAGTTCAACATATGCATGAGGTAATCACCCAGGTGCTTCTTTCGACCGTACATAAGTACAGGGCGTTCATCAAGTATATGCATGCGGTTTCGTTTTCCTGCTAGCAGAATGACGAATTCCTCGTTTGACTAGGCAATAATTCAACCTGTGAGGATGCCGGTAATAATCCTCAGATTATTCTTTGATATGCTCATACCTTCCTCAAATTTTTTTCCTGATATATGACCCAAGTATGGATTTGAAATGTGGTAATCCTGATTGGTTGTCCCAGTATTGATTCCTGATAATTATCTCGACCTTTCTGGTTTGGAAGAAGACTCATACTTGATTGTGGAGACTAAGCTACTTAAGACTCATTTAGCTACTCAAGATATTCCAACATTAGTTTCGAAGATGTTTTGATTGCTGCTTGGCTATCAGAGGGTTTCGCTATCTTCCGGTTCCGGCTCACCGGCTCCGGCTCACGAAGCTCACCTTTCAATTTCGCATCCAATATTTTCACCTGAAATATTGTTATGCGCTTACCTGTAGGTTCCGAGTATCTTGTCCTCGACCCATATGGGCCAGTCCCAGTACTTACCTCCGTTATGAACTCATCCGTGTGCCAGGTTGTCATGCACTGGTCTCTCGATAAGTTTCTGATATACCAGCTCAAGGTTGTGGATGGTTGAACAACAAGCGTTAAGTTATCTTAATGATTATAGACCCAAAAGTAAATAAATTTGTACATCTTTGAATTTGGCTTGTGCTTTGAATTATAGAAAACATGACGTGAAAAATTTACATATTAGCCTTCACAACGTCTTGGCTGAGATGAAATGTTTAAAGTTTTGGTTCAATGTCTCGCAATATTACTATTACAATTCATATGGACATTTGTTTATTGCTTATTTTAGTCAGGCTTTTCATCAAACCTACTTGCCTACTTGCTTTTAATGTGAAGCTGTGGATTGTTGCAGAAACTAGTTAAACTAGTTTCTTGAATTAATCATCATTCAAACTAAGATATCAATCCAAATTTTTCCGTTTGGAATCTAAACATTGGTGGACTTCACTATTTCTAAAGCAATATTTTTGAACTTGTTGAATTCTGTTTTTAATGAAGTTATCGATTGTTACGTAATATTATTTTGTTACTTATCCATTATGCTGTTATTTATTAGTCAGTCAAACTATTGTTCTGTGACTAATTAGTAATAATAATAATAATAAAATCTCTTGTACTGCAATACACACTGATAAAACCATAATTAAAAATAAAACCAACAGCACTACATACTTTATAGAAATAAGCACACCTAATGACACCAACATTCACAAAAATACACCGAAAAACTTGAAAAGTACAGCGCACTAACACAATAAATCAAACGCATATGGAAACAAAATTATGTAAAAACAATACCATCTGTGATCTCTGCAACAGGAATCCTGCACAAAACATTGATCTCAAATTAAAAAAAACTCAACATCGAACAAACAGCATATTACAAAATACAAAGAGCAGTAATACTAAAAACTTGTAACATTACAAGAAAATTTTTAAATCTGTAAATTTTAAAGTCTAATTTATTAAATAAAAATAATATTGAGCCCAATCTCTTGACGTAGTCCGAGATGGGCGAACTCCATGATACAATTATAATTGTATCATGGGCGAACTCTAATAGCAAAGCTATTGAGAATGTAGAATTCAATAATAATAATAATAACACTCATAGCGAAAACACAGTTGCTATATTCCTTATATCTTAAAATTGTAATTGTATTACTTTTTTAATATTTAATAAAAAAAAAAAATACTTAATTGAAATTAGCATACCCAGTGACCACAACATCCAAAATAAATACACCGAAAAAATAAAAAAATCCAAGCACTAAAACATGATGTAAAAAGGGTATGGAAACAAAATGAAGTACGAGTGATGCCCTTTATAATATCCTCCTCCGGCATTTTACACAAAACTTTTATGGAAAACTTAAGCCTGCTAGAAATACCGAAAACAACACATCACATGATACAGAAAATAGTAATTCTTAAAACATCAAACATCGTAAAAACATTCCTAGGTGTGCAATCTACCGCCATGCGTGACTAAAATGGATCTTGGCTCGTGGGGTATGCGGGGGAGAGTGGCGTGGGATATAATAATAATAAATAAATGAAACATTACAAGTTGTGCAGCAAACAAATCTATCTATTAGTGTTATAAATCCATCGACCTGCGTTTTGTGCAAAAAATAGTTGTGTACTGTTAAATTCTCTGGCAACAATCAAAAATTGTTTGTTATCTGATTCTGAAGAAAAATGCACGAATGGCACTATTTCATCGAAGCGAATTGCAATCATTGGGCAACACTGCAATCGACACGGGAATCGTCCGTCGTCGTCGTCATTCGTACGCACAAAATTGTAGGTGAACGAGAAAGAAGAGTGGAAATTAATGTGAACAAGAAGCGAAGCAAATTATTGCACCGAGCCCAGCCCAAGAAAAACACAAAAAATATGTAAGTAATTTAGCAAAGTTTTGCGGAAATCGTAAATTCATTGCATAAACTATAAGTGAGTGTAAAGGTTTTGTGAATTGAGCGAGTGGATAAGTGAAAAATGTGCAAACAGAATTCGGACGGAAAGAGAAAATTCTTGAGTTCCGAATTACGATGATGGTGCAGCTACATATGTACGTCGCGACGGTGTCGGAGGCAGCGTTATTGGCAGCGGCGGCGGCGACGTTAGCGGCAGTGCAAAAGGCGACTGCGACGGAAAAGGAATGCGATAAAAATGAAAATTGTAAAAAAAAGAAAGAAAACACACACATGCACTTCAAACTCGCCTACATTATCAATGAGGCTGTTCACTTTGTCATGATTTTCTCATAGTTCTTGGAATTTTGTAAGCTGCGTAATCGACTTTGTTGCGAATTGCAAGCGGACTATTTTCCACCCAACTGTTTTGTGAGTCCACTCGAAACGAAATTTGTACAATGTAGAAGTGTCAGGAAAATGTATTGTCGTTAAAGCGAGTGTACGTGCATTGCCGTGTAAAGTGAACGCATTTAACGTGATCCGTTCCTTCCACAGTGACCAGACAGACAGTGTTATGAAGGATGTCTAGAGGTGTGGAATTTTTATGTTTCGCTTGCCGACTTCCTGTAATTGTCGTTTTCAAAAATTCTTGTGGTAAAATTCTTATAAAAAAAAACTGGTTTCTTCGGCTGCCTGAAAAGGTGAAATCATGTTGGAAGGTGTGGGCTGATTTGGTGGAATGAAGCGACGAGAGGAAGAGCAGCGATAGGTCTAAACGCCGATTGTACGCTTTGAGAGTTTTTGGCTTATCAGCACTGTCATCCGAAACATTTTGAGTCATAGTCCTCCTCGACCACTGCGTATGTTGCAGTCGTTGGCTGTTCCCCGCTCGCCCATTATCAACAGCGTCGGTTTTGTAGACAGGTCTGGCGCTACTCGCCACATACGCGTCGGCGTGCATATTCAAATTTTGAATGAACTGCGGATAAATATGGAACTGGAGAAGCGCACAATGGGAAGCGACAGTAGTGGGTATGCGTGTGTGTGTATATGTGTGTTTGCGTGCAAATGGATAAAAGCACGTACAGACGGATAGCTGGCTTGAATAAATGCCACACGGCCAGTGACCGATTTGAATGCATAAAACTCGCTGCATAAAATTTAAAATTAAAGGCATCTGAACTGACCAGACGACAGCAAAGGTAGCAATGGCGGGTGGGTGAAAGATGGAAAAGACACGAGACAAATACGTTTTGTCAGGCGCTCTAACAGCCAGCAGACACGAAAACACGCGGAATGCAATTGCTTCAGGAGTGGTGGTGTGTTTCGCCTGCGTCAAATCGGCTAATTCATTCGGCTTTGAAAGGATAGTTGGTTTGGATTGTTGTTGTTTTTCCATTTGTATTTTGTGCCGCATAAAACTGCAAATCAAATAAAGAGAAACGCACTAGGCTCATTGGGAGCATAAGTTGCGTAGCTTATAGTCGGCTAGCGCCGGCTGCAACGTTCCATGCAATCACAGCAGTCCGCCAGCGCTGATAGTTTGTATTCGTGTATTGACAATATTAATAATAACTGCAACAATTTTGTTTTATATATCTATGTATCTTGTTGTATATCTGTTGTTGAATCAATTCCCTTTCTGTTATAACTTATTACCAATTACTTATATGTGAGTCATTAACCCTTGTGTCAGTTTGAATTTAAGAGGCATCCAAAGCCGTGTTTTGTTTGTTCGACAAACAAAGCTTTAAACTGACGGATGGGTATATTGGCCGGTATTTTGGTCTCTAGAGAAATTTGAGTTAGGAAATATTTGGAAAGCGTCTATCTTGTGCCTTCTTTTTCGCCGAGGGCTGTTCTGAGTTCATTACAGTTTGCAGCGTTATCCCGCAAAACAATAATACTTGCTTTGTTATTGATATGATAGGCTTTAATAGGCTTTTAACCAACCAAATTTATAACACAATTTGAAGATAGTGATACTAATCGGAAGATCGTTGAAATTGGTCTGTTAGAACTAGCTGTCGAATGTTCCATAACTCTAGCTAGCACCCCAATTTCGTGGGTTGTTATTTATTGCCAAAAGTTGAAGCTTTTGAGGATCCTATGCTGATTTCCGAAGGGAAAATCTATTTTGAATCCAGCACAAATACTTACTGATACGCTTATTTATTTATTTGCCCGTCTCTTTCTGTCTCCTGATCGTTCGTTTGTATTCATATCGCATTCAATCATTGGCTTATTCACCCTCCCGTTTCCGACGAACATCACTTCGATTTTTCGCTTGTAAGTTTTGCTAGTAAGAAACTGAAAATTTAACAAAGAGTTAAAATCCCTCCCATCAACAGCTCATTTCCATCAATGCTGTTATGCCGATTCGGCCATCTTATCTATACCGTGAACGTATGCGTGTTTTTTTTGCTTTTGTTTTTTTGCTTTGAGTGTTGAAGTTAAGAACCAGCAATGCGCCATTTAACGTGAAGACATGAATAAAGAGACACCAGAACTTTCTCTTCTATAAAGACTCTGTCCGTCACAATTGAGAAGTGTCCTGGAGTTTCACCCTTTGTATAATTCGCTTGAATGTCGGTCACACTAATGACGTCGCGTTTTTCACCATTCGTTTTTTGCACCTGACACTTTAAATTGGGCGCTTCCCAAATAATACGTATTACATTTTAAAGTTTTGATTTAATTTGTCTATAAGTTATTGTATATTTATTGTTTTCATATCGTTTGCAGCCCAGTAAATCCAAACCAATAAGCAGATAGTCGGAAAAACCAAAAAATGCAGACCATCAAGTGCGTTGTTGTGGGCGACGGTGCTGTGGGTAAGACATGCCTGCTCATCTCGTACACCACCAACAAATTTCCCTCGGAGTACGTGCCCACGGTGTTCGACAACTATGCCGTCACGGTGATGATCGGCGGTGAACCGTACACTTTAGGCCTCTTTGATACAGCTGGCCAGGAGGATTATGATCGCCTCCGTCCACTGTCGTATCCGCAAACAGACGTTTTCCTTGTGTGCTTTTCCGTCGTCAGTCCCAGTTCGTTTGAAAACGTCAAAGAGAAGGTGAGTGCTATCTTCGTGGTGGCATAGTAACAGTTAATATAACCGCCTAATCGTGTCTACCACCTTCATTGCAGTGGGTACCGGAGATCACGCATCATTGTCAAAAGACGCCCTTCCTCCTGGTTGGTACGCAGATCGATTTGCGCGACGAGAGCAGCACTTTGGAAAAGTTGGCCAAGAATAAGCAGAAGCCCATCACCATGGAACAGGGTGAAAAATTGGCCAAAGAATTGAAGGCGGTCAAGTATGTGGAGTGCTCCGCCTTGACGCAGGTGAGTCTTCTTACTACTCCTTACTTCTTGCACAATTGTCTTATGCTTTGGTGCGTTCTGTATTTGCAGAAAGGCTTGAAGAATGTCTTCGA
This sequence comes from Melieria crassipennis, assembly GCA_963668005.1. Classification (NCBI taxonomy): domain Eukaryota; kingdom Metazoa; phylum Arthropoda; class Insecta; order Diptera; family Ulidiidae; genus Melieria; species Melieria crassipennis. Next base: position 43,202,170 of record OY764962.1, read on the forward strand.
CGAGGCCATTTTAGCAGCGCTGGAGCCACCAGAACCTTCCAAGAAAAGGAAGTGCAAATTCTTATAATTTTATGTATTTATTTATGAAACGCATTAAAAACAAAAACAAACCGTTAAAGAAAAATGAAATGCTTGCAACGCATATAATTTCGTTCTTTACACATACGATATGTCGAATGATTTTGTGGCACTGCTGAATCAGAAGTCTTTCAAAATAACCACAGAGCGCAGGGGAGGACAAAATCTAATAGGGTCCGTTTTTACACGTAAGACACAAACACACAAATAGTGTTAAACAATGCTACGGCGCGAAGCAAAAACAAAAAATATAACAACCGAACTAAGTGAGAAATCTGAGGGGGTTTTGTTTTTCAAAATTATACAATTCGAGTACCAATCCGCTATTAAATATTTAATCACACAATCGCAAGAGAAAAACGAAATTCATCAGCTGCATGAAGGAAGAAAATTTGAAGTGAATATTGAACACGCAAATTAATGGAACAGAGAAGCATTACACAAATGCAGAAAAAAAATCTTAAAATCTAAAATAAAATAATGAATAAAAAGCAAAAAATGATTGTAGTTCGGCATAAGTGAACTAATGATGCATTTTATAATATTTTTATATATATACATTATCAATTTTACATTATTTTAGTTATAGACATTGTAATTATTGATTTCATATTATATAATGTAATTAAATCATAACAATAAAACAATAAAATTACAACATAAAACGAAATCATCAAATTCCGCGCATTTATTGGGAAATGAGGTTTGATCGTACTGGCCGTACGCGACAGTCAGTGATGTTAAGCTACTAAGCCAATATACAGGAAAATATATTAAGGATTTGCTATCGATATAAGTATGCATTAAGCGCTCTAAACCGCGTGCACCTTTTTACTTTGAAATATTTGAAGTATAACATTCTTACACGTGTCATTCCCATTTTAGAATCATTCACATGATACAACTCCATTTCGTTTCTTGTAAGCTTAATTTCAATAGCACAAACTAGTTTCGTTCGATTAGACGAATTGTTTGCCTCCCAACGCTGGCCATCGTATATTTTGCATCGTAGGCTTATATTCAATAGTGCAAAACCACAATTTTCTATCTTAACCAGAGACCTAAAATAATAATTATCCATATTTATGGAAATAAAAAAATTGCCCCAATTTAAGAAATTTCTAAAAATATTAGTTTATAATAATTATTCCCAATAAGATATTTTTTACGGGACCTGTAACTATGTATTAGATTAGATTAGATTTAAAAGGGGAAAGAGTGCACTGAGACCAAATTTGATCTATTGTGCCCCCTTCAACTTTAGAGAACGTCCCCCAATCCCACCGACCTAATGAAGCTTAGTAACTCACGTGGGAGAAGGTGTTTGACGTTCTCTTCTGCAAGCCTAACTATGTATTATCATGTAATAAATATTTTTGAGTTGTTCAATAACTATTATAAGAAAAGTATATTTTTCGTTCTCGATAATTATTATTTTGGGACTTTTTTAAGTTGTTTCATAACTTTTATTTATGACTTTTTTATTTACGTTACCGATAACTATTATTTTGAAAAGAACATTTCTTTAACGTTGAGTTACCACATTTTGGGTATAAATTGATTTTAATTGTTTCAAATTGACAAACGCAAATTAACTGCAGAAAACCAATTTCCACCAACAACTAAACAATTAAAAATTAATTCATACTCAAAATGTGATAAGGCAACGTAACAAAAAATCCTTTTATAAAAGTTATGAAGCAACGTAAAAAAATTGTCTTTCAAATAATAGTTATCGGCAACGTAAATAACAAAAAAATCATAAATTAAAAGTATGAAGCAACGTAAAAACAATTTCTCAAAATAATAGTTATTGGTAATGTAAATAAGAAAAGTCATAAAAAAAGTTATGAGCAACATTAAAAAAAATCCCAAAATAATAATTATCGAGAACGAAAGAAAAAAATTGTTTCTCATAACAGTTATTACACAACGTCAAAATTAATTGTCGCAAATAATAATTATGATCAAAAAACAAAATTTATGTTGCATTGTAATAGTTACATTGCAATTATTTTCTTAAAAAACTTATAAAAGTTAAGTCCCTGATCTTAACATTTTCACTTTTTAAAATTCCTGCTGATGAGCAGCATTATTACTTTATTATATTTTGCAAGGAGTGGATTGCAAAATTGGCATAGATTGAATATAAGCCCTCGATTTGTTTATAATTTACACTTTATCACTATCTCCACATCTCCTCCTCATTGACTACTACAATTCCGTCATACGAACCATAAAGCAAAGAAGACTGTTTTCTTCTTTGTATTACGAAACGAACAATAACATTCAAGACTAGAATAATATAACTTATTTAATACTCGTATATATAGTAAGCATAATTGCGTTGGAAACCAAGATTTACCAAATGATTTACCGCCACTTGGACGACTGTATCCATTTACATTTGATGTTTGCCTGTATAACATCATCCAAAAGTGGAGTCCCCAGAGGTACTTTACTCTGGGGTTCGATCGCGTCATAGTCCCACCGCAAACACTGGTCGCTCTTCAGTAGCTGCTCAACGCCATTCCAGGCAATCATGACACCATTGTCGGAGCAGTACTTCTTCGACGGCCTGTAGGTGCGGCAGTCGTAGTGCAGCGCCAAGTTCATGAGGTCGGTGAAGATGTAATCGTTGTTGGCCACGCCACCAGAAACCACCAACGAGCGTGGCGCCGTGCCAAACAGTTCCAGCGTGTATTCGAGTGCCCGTTGTGTACGGTTCATAAGATGCCGGCTGACGGCAGCTAGTAGCCCGGCACAGAAGTCGCTGTAGTTGTTGATGATACCGTCGGGCGGAGTGCCTATTTATTTATTATTACGAATTTAGCAATTTGGTTGCACAGCCTGAGCATATATAAAATAAAATCTACTACAAATATACTGCAATGATGACTATATATGTATTGCGTTTGCATCATAGGCTATAGCCATATATGGTTTGCACGAAAACTACACGAGCACAAATTTTAAAAACGAAATTAATGCGTCGAAATAATTTTTTTTGTTAGTTGTCAGTTTTTTAGCAAACTATAAGAGTATTCAGAATTTGGCGTATCGTTGCAATTGCAAAGGTGCAGATGTGCAATTTTGCAATAGATATGCAACAGACCCCGAGTAACCTAATTCTGATTTGATTCAATTTCGAATGGTGCAAAAGGTTTTTACTGGGGAAAGTTAAAATTTTAAATTTTACGTCTTAGGCTTCTATGTGGTTATATTAACAACATTCCATAAGAAATTTTTTAATTTTTATACTCGGACCTTGTATTTTAGAGTGTTTTTCTATGAGAGCAACCACATCGCTGTGGCTGTAATAATTACTTAAACATACAACTTTTTACGCATAACCAAAATTTGAATATTTCTTCATTTACTTCACCCAAAATAAAAAAAAGTATCTGAATTGAAAGAAAACGTCAAATTAAAAAGTTCTCTAATTTTGTCTGCTTCTTCTTCCTTTACTATATCAAGATATACCATTACAAAAACGTGTATACTTCTCTTCTTTAAACTTAAATATTTAGTTTATTAATTTCGTATTTTTCCTAAAGCTTCAAACTATTCTAAAGACCAACTAAAAATGTATTCTTGCAACCATAGAGGATGGAGACGTCCACAAAGTAGCATGTTGCCATATGGCAACAAAATAGCGAAAGAGTTAATTATTGCATCATGATCCAGGAGTCAACAAAATTCCAACTTACCAAATTTCAGCTTCAATTTCCATTTGACAAAATAATTTTTCCACTTCTCTCAAAATTACGCTAGGGCAAGTTTAGCTTAGTTTAGTTTTTTAGCATATTTTCAATAGCGTAGCATTTGCACATCCATGTATTTTGTTTTTGTTTATGAGCACATTGCAAATGAAGTTTGCATATGCTACGAACTGCATTGGATTCTGAATACCCTTTATATGTATTTTATATGTAAATGGTCCAACTCTTACCTTCCAAGAGCTCTGCAGCACGTATGGCGCGAAATGAATTGTTTTTGATGCCAGCAAAACTGAAATTGCAAGTACGTTCCCGCGCCAATGGCAAAGGGAATTCGAAAGCGCGCGGATTTTGGGCTGCGGCCGCGGCATCTTCCACTGCTCGCCCGCCATTCCATTGACGGTACTTAGGTATCAGAAACAATCGCAAACGCCGCGCAATCTTATCGAAGGCTTCGCCCGGCGCATCGTCCAGCGTCTCGCCGAGCAGTGCAAAATCGTTGGGACCACGCACAAACGCCAGCTGCGCATGTCCGCCACTTATGAGCAGGCAGAGAAAGGGAAACGGAATGTTGTGCTCCATGCGCGCTTGCAGTGCATGCGCTTCCATGTGGTGGACAGGCACCAACGGCTTCACGTAGCGGCGCGCCAGATGCCTGGCGAAGCGCACGCCCACAAGCAAGCTTAACGCCAACCCTACACCGATTTATAAGTACATTATATAAAAACCGAAGCGTTTAAGATTTCAACTGCACCTGGACGTGTTGTTACAGCAATGGCATCCAGCTGTTCGGGTGGCACTTGTGCTTCTAGCATGCAGCGTTCGAAAACACCGGCGATATTTGCCCGATGGAGATCCTGAGCGCGCGGTGGTATAATACCGCCGTATCTGTAAGTGATCTTGGTCATAAATTGAACAACACTGGCGAATTGTACGTTGTAGGACTTACCTCGTGTGGAATTTCTGCTGGGAATTCAGTACGTTCGCAAGCACTTCGCCGGTCGATTTGACTAGGGCGATACCGGTATCGTCGCAAGAAGTTTCTATGCCCAGCACATATAGTTGACGCTTTGTCAAAGCGCCGACAAAGAACTTTTGGGAAATTCTTCGAAGTTGATGCGCCTTGCAAATTGAATGCATTTTCGACTTGCAAGCAAACGCCAGACTCTGCAAACGCGGTGCTTTGGAAAATGTAAACAATTAGTGCAATTAGTGTGCATTCACAATTGACATATGGGAAACAGCTGATTGTTATCGCGCCGGCTTTCAAGTGCTGCCGACACTACTGTTTTATAGTTGCACTTGGGCGGTAACTACAGGTGTGTTAGCCATTTGCCCATTTCAAAAATCTGTACACCAAGGATCTGAAGTTTCCATTAAAACATTTTGTTAATCGATTTTATGCTCAATATTCTTAACATTAAAATATTAAGCATATGTGTTTAAGATACCTTGTTGGCGAAAGGTAGTAATTTATTCCATCGGGTGAATCATCAGTTATTTAGTATCTTCATATATATAATGTTCCGATTATTTTCGCATTTAGATCTCACTGGACGCCGTAACAGATGAAACGAAAAACCTTCCACTTATGTACCCTAATTAATTAACTTATCGTTTCAAATTATTTTTATGAACGCAATAAACCGTCCGTTTGAAATTAAAAATTACACGAACATTTATATTCGTTACGTTACCGTAACGTTTATAACACTCAAACTTACTCCGCTCAATGCCGTTAAACCGACTTTCCGCGCATTGGTCTAATCGCGTTGCCTTTCCCCCCATTTTTGTTTTGCAAGCACACAAAATAGCCGCTCTTTTCTAGTGTTGGAAACATATATTTTAATGCATCTAAATGTAATAAAATGCGATTGGGTGAGGCCCCACTCTCTGCGTGCACACCGACAGAACTTTAACGCTCATAATACACACGATAGTACAATGTTTTCGAGCGCCAAATGCTGTAGCTGTTGTCAAACTTTAGCAGATACACGCCCTCGCCGGGGTAGGTGTGCGAACCGACGTACACCTCGTTGAAACATTCTCGCCGATAGATGGGCACAATTATTGAAATTGGCGGCTTCATGACGGCGCTTTCCGTCAGAGTGTTCCGTTCACTGGCCACCGAACCGAACTCCAGATCCTCCGTTGTGGACAGGTAGTCCTCATCCACGAACTCGTCATCGTCATCGTCGCTATCGCTAACGTGCACCGTTACTTCGCTGGTCACTGGCTTACTCCATTCGAAGTATATGCCGAAACCGATGTCGTAATTGTCCGTGGCGAACTCCCAGAAAATACATTTGCCGTTGGCGTTCGTCGGCACACGGACCTAGGGTGAACCATTTAACTGTACATTTTCATTGGCTGACAATTGCACAAGTTTACCGTTACTGTATCGCCATGTCCAATGCTAATGACACCATCACCATCGCCGGCCGTCACCTCGGCTTTGAACTCGTCAATGTCCGGCCGCGTCCATATTTTCGCTGGCCGTATCAGCACGTAATCGTCAGCTTCGTTGTGTTGCTGTTGTCCCTCCTCCGACTGTGCTTGCTCCGCGCCTATTGTTTCATGCTCACATACTTCGTTGTCATTGTGAACAGAGTGCATAGCGGACTTGGCTTCTGCGTCAAGCATGTTCTCTTCCACTACATTACTAGCTTCATTGTTGTTGTTGTTGGTGGCAACCGTGCTCGACTGATGACTGTGCATGTGCAGCTGCTGCATGTACTGGTGGTAGTGCTCTTGTTGCAACTGGTGTATCAGCACGGCCTGCTGCTCGGGGTTGCCGGGAAACTGTTTGTCGGCATAGCTCTGTGGAGTCAAGTAGAAACATGGCGGCACTCTGTCACAGTTATGGCAGTTGTGTGCACAAGCACATTACCTTAAATTGTTGATAAGTTTGTTTGTTGAGAGCGTCCTGCAATTGACGCCGCTGTAACTCCTCTTTGTAGCCCTCTTCTAACAGCTCTTGCTGTTCGCGCTGTCGCTTCTCGCGCTCCTCCTTCTCCTCTTCCATACGCCGTAGTTCGGCCTTTAGATTTTCATCTCGGTTTTGCTTTACCGCCTCCACGTACGGCCGGAAAGCGGTACACATTGAGTCCATCAAGTCTATGAAGCCCTCCATCGCTTGCTCCCGACTTATGCTGCCCAGCGCTTGCCAGTGCTGTCGACGGTCGCGTCCAATCACGTCCAGCACTCCCAGTTCGGGTGCATGGCTGGCATCGAAGGGCCCCAGCGAAGCCTGCTGCTTGAAGGCAATCAACTTCAGATTATCCTCATACGACAGGTGAATCGCTTTTCCAGAGTTTTCTGCAAGAACAACGAGCGACTGATATCAACGAGGCTGTGAGCTGCTGGCAGCTGTTTTGCAGGACGACGTGTCTTTTTGTGTTACCACCGTTGATGTTGTTGCTTTTGTGAACTACTTACGTTTGAAGAAATTCAGAGCCAATCGATAAAGTTCCAACAGTGGAAAATCCCATTTCTCCAACGCAACTGATTGTGCGACGTCCATGACTATGGCGCCTCTTGTAATATGATTACTTCAAATTTTTTATTAATAAAAATCACAATGCGATGCCATAGTCCACAACTTGCCAAAAAAACAAAAGCTACGAGAATAAATAAAAACGACAGACAACAGAGATTCTCAATGTCTTCTCGTATTGTGTACCAATGTCATTCACAGTTGCTGTAAGAGCGGTGCTGCCAAGTCTAACACAGTCTAAGAAAATACTACACATTTGCGCAACGCCTGAGAATGAATAATTTCAAAAGCAATAATAGTTGAGAATAATTGTATATTTTAATGAATTCATTCATTTATGTACTTCATTAATTATTATTCAATTTAAAAACGTGTGTGGAAAAGTGTTGCAAATTTCCTGCAATTATTTGGACCATAGTTTAATTTCACTAAACTGATATGAATTCACAGAATCTTATTAAAAAATAAATTGGGGCTCATAATGCAGCCCTGTATGGCTAGCCAACGAACTGCAGCCCGCACACAGGTGCTTTGCTAGCGTTCATTCCGCATTTGACATTCATTCGCGGCGATGTGTTGTGTTTTTTTGCTGGCGTAAATAGACGAAGGAGGAACAATTCCGAGAATTTGAAAATTTCAACAAAGTAATTGGGCTTATACCAAAATATGGTTAATGGTGGAAATTGTTAGAAAAAATGAAGTTATTCGCGGTCTGGTGGGAGTAGACGCTGCAGTGAAGTGGATATTTTGAGAAGCAAAGCAAAAGCTACGAAATTCAAATTCCAAGAAGGGCCTCCGTTTCTAAGAAAAACGAATTTCCGAGAATTCGAATTGTGCTGCTGTACGTGCAGAGGACGCGCGAGACGCACAGGCAGTGTGGCTGGAGTGCACCAAGCGGATTTCCGTTGAAACCCAAGGGGAAGGGGTAACAATTTAGAATATTTTCTAGCTAAAGATAACAAATTTGAAGATATCAAGAGCTGACGTCGGCGGTGAAGTGCAGCGCCAGCTACATGGCTTTCGCTCGTATAGTTGTACTGCTCGGGGCGCTGATGATTCTTGTTGGCGCTCCGCTTTGGGTGCGGGCGGAAGATTTCTACTACGGTGAGCCGAGCGTGGAAATCAAAGTAGGCGACGACGTGAACATCTCCTGCCGCATAAACCCCGACGTATTTAAGGTCCTCGACTCGAGCCAAATGTACTTCATCGATGAAGAGACGCTGCAGCGAGTGCCCGACACGGACGTACTGGTGGTAAACGAAACCACAATAGTTTACATGATCCGGAACGCCACCGAGCGGATGACCAAGTACTTGTGCAAGTGCGGCGAAGATGCGATCATGGAGACGAGTGTGTACGTGGGCGCACCGCCGCGACCGGTGCGTGATTTCAGGTGCCGTGGCTACGACTTCGAGTATATGGTGTGCAATTTCACGCAGCCCGAAAACCCAGTGCTGACGCAGTACAACCTTACCTATCACTTCACCTCACCCAGATACTTCCGCAAAGCAACGGATGAGTGCAACTTCGAGAGCAAGCCATTGGTGGTGTGCAACATCACAACCAGCCACGACCATCGGCAGCTGTACCACTTCACGGTAGACGCCGGAAACACGCTGGGCACCAGACAACAGGTGTTCAGTATCAACTACTTGGACGTGATGGTGCCGGCACAGCCGGGCCAAGATTTTTACATGAAAGCCATAGACACGAATACCGCCGAGTTCACCTGGCGTATGCCCAAGTTGGACAATTACAAGGGTCTGAAGTGGGAGGTGCTCCTGCAGCCTGATCAGATGCCGTTGCGCAATCTAAGCTCACAGGTGCGGGTGGAACGCTCACGCGGAGAACGCTTACTGAATCTAAAACTAACTGACTTGGCGTACGCATTCTACGGTTATGATTTACATTTGCGTGTTAAAGTGGAGAGCGCTGCTGCCACCGAGGACATGTGGAGTGCACCGTTCGTGTATCATTTTCAAACGGCGGCCAAGCTGCCTAACCGACCGCCGCGTGCGGACAGCGGCAGTTTCTACGTGAACTCGTCGGAGACGGTGGTGCGGCTCTACTGGGAGCAGTTGGAGCGGCATGAATTTAACGGCGATAATTTCACATACGTAATCCGCGCTAACGAGGTTCTATCTGACGGCAACAGTGGGAGGTGAGCATTGCGAAAAATATCGAGATTTGTAAGAATACACGCACCATGCCCCAATTGGCGGGTTAATGCCGTTGATAAGTCAAGAAATAATGCAGTTTGCAGTTTTTATTGTAGTGATCGCAGGAATTCTAACAATTGCCGATGTAAACCTGAGGGCGAAATGCACACTTCACAAAGTTGGCTTTCATATGTCATTGAAATTTAGTTATAAGTTTTAAATTTTGGGGAAGTAGTGCTTATAGTAGTGTAGTAGTGCTGTAGTGCTTATAAAATACATTTATTTCCGTTGCTCACTATACGTAAGCACACGGTAACCCTTTTAAGTGTAAGCGCACGGCAGGCATTTTGCATTTGTTTCCACTTAAAATTCTTCGACGCGTTATTGTAAAGAATTAAACAGCATTGTAATTGTTTGAAACTTATTTTTTCATCGTCATCTGCCAGGTGTTCTAACGTGTATATCATTGCTCCGCACTGCGTACCAAACATTTTGTCTTGTGTCGCAAATTTTCGCAATCGCATTGTGTCGTGAAGTGTACAGTGTGTTCCAAAACTGCCATTTCCACAAATATTGCATATGTTTTCGGCAGTTACAGAAACTATTCTTTTCAGCTCTGGTCTGTGTCACGCAACAGTTGGCAGCAGCTCTCGCTCACCCAACAGATAATTCACAGAACTTGATTTTTGCAACTGCCAAATTCTCTTAGCAAAAATACAAAATTAGCATTGTGCATATACACACAGGGGAATGTATTTCTTGTGCGTACGTACTTGTGTTGTGAATGCTCTCAGTTTTAAGAATAGCCGAATTTTTTTTATATTAAATTGAAACGTAGTCAAGTGCAAAGGTATTACTTTAAAATCTGTATAGTTGTAGCAATTTGTATAAGCGCATCTTGTTTTTTTCGAAAAAAAAATCTACATACATATAAAATCAATAGTCATTTGCTTGTAATTTCAATACATCGCATTACTTTCGCCATAAGCTTCACGACTCACAAACGCTTTGAACTTGGAGATAAATTGGCGTTTTAGTAGATTCGTTGTCTCTGTCATCCATTCCTGGGGTTTTGCCATTTTTCAAAAATACACTCGATGCATTTTTTATCTCTGCTGGTTATTTAAAACTTGATTTAAGTTGAAACAGTAAATGATGAGGTGATACAGCCAATTATTGAAAAATGTTTATCTCTAACACAAATCACATCGCGTAGCACAACATGGATTATTTACTTTTTAAACAAACATCTATACATGATAATAGAAAAGGATGCGGCGAACACAAATACCCACTTCTGGATAATCGAGGTGCTACTGTAGTATTTGTTTTTCCAAAAACATTGCATCTGTTTTGAACATTTACACTGCTCCAAAAATTAGAAAGTCCACTAAACATGGAGCATGGAAGATTCGGTCGTGGCATGCTATTCCTTCTTGTTCTTGATAAAGCAATTCTGCAGTTGCAAACCGTTCCGTACCTTCTGGCCACGTTCGTGTGCACGTTCAATTCGGTTGTTGTTTTTTTAACCTGAGTCCTACCCCGATTACATGCATAGTTGGCCTTCCAAACAAATTTCACAATTGCTTTGCTTGTCATATGTACGTAGTTAATCGGAAGTAAATTTGCTTTATCACAGACAATTGCTGCCGCAGCACATGGAATCGAATTCAGCCGTCTTTGAATGGCGTGCTGATCGGCAGTACGCCTACGAAATTCGCAGTCGCAATCATGTGGGGGAATCCCTGGCTGCTAGTCGCGTTGATATATTTCCGCTGACGCATCGCAACGCTGCGAATCATACGCCGCGCTCCATTCATAATGTATACCATGCGACGAATGACACCTACACGCTCACATGGGAGGCACCCGTTGAGAAGCAGACGCTGCGCGACTACACCGTCTACTGGTGCTACTCGAAGCGCGCACTGCAGACCGAGTGCAAGGTAATTGTTCTGCACTCGAGCCATAAAAATAGAATATCGCTTAGAAAAGTATGGTTTTCATTTACTGTAGGGCTCCGTACACTTTCGCCATGTCAGCTCCAATCAGCAGTTGTTCACTACCGCGCCGCAGGAGCACACGCTCAACCTGGCCGTCTCGGCTAACTACCACAACTACAACACGGGCATGCACTGGACCGCGTGCACGGAGAACGTGAACAGCGACTTGGTGCGTATGGAGCCAAGAGCACAGGCTAAATCTGCAACCAGCATCGACGTGCATTGGAGTTCGCTGAATGTTTGCCCATCCATATTGGATGGTTATAATTTAACATATTGCGAGGTGATACCCAACAGTTTGAACACAAACGGCAGCGACAATGGCACTGCCAACGAAACGCACAGCTGCATCATCATTGGCAGCATCGATAAGAATGCGAAGAAGCACACAATTGAGGAGTTGAAACCGTACACATTGTATACCGTAGAGATGTTCATGTACTCGCGATTGAAGGTGGGCAAGGTGAGCGAACCGCTTCGTGTGCGCACTTACGAGGCGGCGCCGACGCCACCGCGCGAACTGCGCGTAGTACAGGTGCGGAACACGAGCGCGACCATCGCCTGGCTCCCGCCCAGCCAAAACAACGGTCGCATACGACAGTATATCGTGAAGTCGAACAACAAGGCGTACCCCGTAGAAGCAGCGCATTTGGACCCCACAGAAGAAATCACATTCGAGCTGCGCAACCTGACCAGCTACACCGCGTACAAGACGTTCGTCATTGCGCAGACTGTACAAAACTCAGACCACAGCAATGACATTCACTTCACAACGCATATTGGCTGTAAGTTTTTATCATTCTGGTATTGGAGATAATTCTGAGCGTAGAACTCTTATTTAGTTTAATTAGTTAAGTAATTGTTGCACTCCAACCTGTTGTTTGCTATTTGTACGCTTCTCTGCTCCACAGATCCCTCTCCCGTTAGCAACATTACACTGGTGACCAAGGGCCAGACGCACACTGTGCAGTGGAACAGACCTACAACGCCTTCCGGTCGCTTGGAGTACTACGAGGTGGCGGTGACGCTGCTGCGCAACGATATCATCGAACAGCGCCACGTCAGCGCCGTCATTGGCGGCACTTCGTGTATGATGGGCATTCCCATCTGTCCCGATTACGTGTATAAGACGACGGTTGAGGTGCGTGCTGTCAACGCCGCCGTGCTGGCGAGCGAGGTGCCTTCGGACGAGGGTCTTCACTGGTCCGATGTCAAGCCGGACGTAGGCAATGATGATATGCATTGCACCGGGGGCAATGAGCCACCTAACAGTGGTGAACTACTGCAACGGTACCACAACGCGAGTGTCTACCGACTGTACAAGTCGGCTTGGCAGCCGGGGCCCACATATGGCTGCTCGGCCAGTCGGTTGAGTAAGATCACCTCAATCGCGTTGTCGGTAGTGATGACGACGTTGTTTCTGGTGGGCGTGATGTTTGCGGCCACCAAGAAGTGGAACAAGATGCGCAACATCAAATGCACTCTGCCGGATGGTTTGGACATGTACATAAGCAAGAACGGTGGTGGCGGCTTCACTGGCAACGGCTTTGTTGCGCCCGTAGAGAAGGAGCAGCAGCAGGTCGCGGTGTCGCCGCACTTGCACACGAAAGAGTCGCACAATGAGAAGCACCATTTGTTGGCATCACAATGTAACGACTCGGGCTACCTGGGCGGTGGGCACACACTAGGCCGGGGTGTTAGCGCAGCCATAGCCGCCGATGCTGTTACTGGTACCGATCGAATGGGGGAGGAGGAGGGGGAAGACGCAGAGAAGGCACGCATTAATTGCAGCAACAATGCCTACAAGCGGCGTGCGCATTTGCACTCGGAGAGCTCGGCAGACTCATTAGTTGGTAGTACTGACAGTGGCGATGGCGACATGGATCAGCAGCAGCCGGAAATGCTGCAAGACGCATTGCAACTAAAGCGGATTGCAGAGGAGGCGGACATGTCGTATGTGCAAGCGCCGCTGCCGCACTCTGCGCCAGTTGGCGGCTCAAGTGGCTACATCAAGCCAGCCAACCTGGCAACCTGGTCACAAACTGCAAACTCCGCGGCTGTAGCGAACCCGAAGGCAGCGCCAGCAAGCAGTGGTTACGTCACCGTGGATAGCATACCGCAGGTGACCAAAACAGTGGCGCCGGCAACAGCGACACACGCCATGGCCCCCAGTGGCTATGTGCAGCCGTCAACACTGCCTAAACTAATGGCTGCTCCTGCGATGGCCACACCGCTGGCACCCACCGTCGGCTTGAGTGGTTACACCACATTGGGCCAATTGAGCAAGATGGGCGGCTCGTTGGTGTCGAATACGGCACAGAACTCACCTCTGGACACCATGCACGCATTGCCCGGCATTTCCGGTTACGTCACACAGCGCGAATTGAATGCATTCGGGCAGCAGCAACATTTGTACTAACTTATAATTAAGTTGAGGCGATTATGCAAAAGTGGATAACAGACGCTGGCTTTTGATTTAGTTCAATGATTAACTTGGCTTCCTATGTAATGAAAGAAAACCTAGGATAAGTTTTAAGGCTAAAATTGTACAATAGTATTAACATGACACAACGTTACTGTTTTCATATTATTTTTAAGATAGTTTAGTTTGCATCTTCATTGTTCGTCATTCATGCACTAAGCATTCAACAGCTGAACAGTACTGTATGCGCGGAATTTCGTCTTGTGCGCGCTATAAAAGACGTTGAGAATTCGTCTTTACTCATCCCATCACTGCTTTCTTCATTCAATGCGTACGCACATAGAGATTAACCTGCACACGTGGGCAATAACCAAGTGCTTTCATCCATATCAACTAAATCAGAAGGGAATGATGACTTTGGTCTCGATTGAGTCCCCGCAAACTTGCTTTCACTGCTGACGCATCAAGTACCATAACATCGTCTAGCAAATTTATGCGTTTTCATGTCACTGTACATATAAGTGTATTAGTTAACTGATCATTGATTAGACCATAGTGTGAGTTAATGATATAAAATAATGGACAAAACCTATGTCGCGCTTTTGATTTGCGGTTTTACTTAATTTATTTTATTTTTCTTCTAACGGAAAGTTCTACGAACATGTAACGCATTGTAATTCTCTCCAATTTAGTTCTTAGCTTTTTAAACTATGTTTACGCACATTTTATTTAAGTATATTTTTCGTAGTCGTATAGGCTTACAGCTATTTTTATGCAGCAATCTCATTATGTGCACTAAATTGCCAATCCATGTTGGTGTGTGTATGCTATAAGGCATACATTCGTAGGAAAGTCCTATAACTATGATGAAAATTGTGTTAACTTGTATTTTAGTTGTAGCCCATACATTTTATACAGCTAATGTGAAGCCACTCACAAGTGCCTTTAACGGTACGATTCTGTGTTTGTTTTCAAATTTTTATATTCGTTCGGGTTTCGAAGTCTTTCTACATTCAAGTACATGAATAGTGGTTTATATGTGTTTGGTTTAATTGTGGCCTTAACAGTTTTTGTGCAACAAAACTAAAAGATCATCTTTTTTTTTACTGCTTTTATGTTTTATTTTAACAAAGTAATAAATTTATACATTATTTTTCCAACAATTAATGTTGCTACACTTATTGCGCATGCAGAATGTAAGTATGAGATTGGTTACAGGGAGCGTGGGGTGCTGCGAGAGTTACCAGTCGACTGGGTGTTTGTTACATGAAGGATGAGTATCGTATCAACCCGAAATCTATTCAATGAACCAACAACCAATCTGTGGTCTTTCAATTCATGAGACTAAAAAACAGCACTGAAAATGTAGAGATACAGGTAGACTCTGGGTATACCTCACAACCCTTACTGTCACAGCTGAAAAACATGCACGCCTTTCTGAGGAAATCTATCTTACTCCATATAGGTAATGAATCACAATGTCTGTGATATCAAAATGTCGTAACAGCGCTAATTTCTGTTGTGGACAAGAAAATTGCTTATGATGCATTACCGAATCTCTTCTAACATTACGAGCAAACATGGAGGCTTCTAATTGTTGCTTCATAGTCACCTATCGCCTTCGCATCAAATCGATTTCTTTGGAGTATAATAGTCCCCATTATCGACACAATCGAACCAGTCGTTGAATGTTTGCGTACCAAGTGCCATCTGCACAATAAACTCAATGCCTAAAGCCAATTTTTTGCCAAATATACAAACAATATGCATTCGTTTTATTTATATATTTCATAAACACTTTTATAGTTGCTTAAACTAAAAAGATTTTCATCGTCTGAACGAACATTTGATAGCGAACAATTTGTAACGTAAATAATTTTTTTAATATTTTGTATTCTCGGGAATGTTTAATTCTTTGATAGTCAAATCCTTTCGGAAGTGGTAGCCCAATCAGGTTGTATGAGCCAGTAATTGTTTAAAATAATATGCATAATGTGCTTTAATGACGCCTGCTTCAACTTTTATTGCTACTGTTGATTTGATACACGATCCGATTTTTACTTGCAGTTGCAGGTTAACAATTTGGGAGAAATACTAGTTGATTAATTGCATACTTTGTTACATAGATTTTGAACAATTATGTAGATGGATATATAATTTCAATTTTTCATTTGATAAGCGCGAATTTATGGGGATCGTATGATGGCTTCGTAGGCGGCGAAGATCATGGCTGCCACTTCTACAGAGCGCGACTTTAAGCTGAGCGTTGCATCAGGATTGCCTGGCTGCAACTTTAATTCGAGCAGCACCCAAATGTTGTTGGACAACTTGAGCGACTGGTATAGCATGTCCTGACCTTCGACATTGCGCTTTGCAATAGTGAAAACGTTGTTAGTGGTCATCTTGGAGGCAATACCGTCCGTGGTGCCAATCACACCTGACAAACTGTACTGCAGCTCGTTGGCCGCAGGTATTTCCTTCCACGTATTAAGGAAGACGCGCTTGTCTAGCTGTCCGTCTTCGGCGAACAGTACGTTGCCGTGCACCAAGCAGGCAAAGTAGAAAATATCAATGCTGTTCTTGATGGCAACCTGTAGATTGTTCAGCGGCTCCATGCGCTGCACTGGGCCATGCGTGCCGAGTGGTAGACTCACTTCGCAGCTTTGATTGGGTGGCAGCGGTGCCACTTGCAGTGGCGAGGCCGGTATCAACCCGAAGCTGTTTTTATTTAACTGAATAGCGAAGCCACTCATCGGCTGCATTGCCTTGTTGGTAAGGGTCATGTCCATCGAGATTTCGCCGTTGCGGCGCGTAAATGAACCCTGAATTTCGAGTCCTTTGCCTTTTTCGGCGGGCAGC
The DNA here is from genome assembly GCA_963668005.1 of Melieria crassipennis. Lineage (NCBI taxonomy): Eukaryota > Metazoa > Arthropoda > Insecta > Diptera > Ulidiidae > Melieria > Melieria crassipennis. The sequence goes on from OY764962.1 coordinate 43,218,906, forward strand.
CAAACAATTTTCGGTATTTGCACGCCAACTGTCAGCGAACCACCGGACAGGCCGAAAATGTCCCCTAGCAGACTTGACGCACCGCCGGCAGCTGGCTCACTTGGACCACCGCCCAACTAAAAAATGCAACATAATACTAGAATGCTTCACGAAAAATGTACATTTACTAGTACTCACCAGAATATCTAAGCCGCCGCCGAGCAGGTCCACATTACTGGTTGTAGGTGCTGCCACGGGCACCGCGGGCGCATTGATATCCATTGACAATAAATCGCCGATGAGTGACTCTTGATTGGGAATGACCATCGCTTCGCCGCTGGCTTCAGGTTCGCCGGAGCCACTCGTGGCGGCGCGATTCGGAAGCGACTTCCGCACACCAGCGCCACGCCCCTCAACAAAAGCCGTTGGTGGCTTGTGATACACGCTAGCCAGTGAGCTGATGTGGCAGATAAGCTCGTCCAGAAGGGTTGGTTCCAGCAAGTCAGTTTCCTCAGATATAAGAGGCTTGTCGGCCAGCACCACCTCCTTGGCGGCGGCCGGATCAGTCGAAAGCAGACGCCAGTAGATAAAACCGCGATCGCGCAAATCTGGATTGTCCGAGTCTTGAGTTGCCAACGAGAGTACGTGTTGTACCAATTCTTGTGTATCTGATGGACGCTTCAAAAATAGCTTCACTACTGCTGTAAGCAGCTGCAGCTGCACCTGCGCATTCTCGTCTTGGAAACCTTCGAGGAAGCTGTCAAGCAGCTCGTCCGCGTTATCAATACGCTCCGCATACTCGCCAATAATCCACACCATAGAAGCACGTGCCTCCGGCTCGTCCAACGTGTCCAGATTTTCGCACAGAGTGCTAATAATGCTCTCGTATTTGTTTGGGTATTTACGGAAAATGTCTTTAATTACCACAATCGCCTCCTGCACTACGTAGTTGACTTTCGTTTGAATCAGGTCAAGCAGTGTAGACACGCAACGCTCTGCTGACGGTTCCACCTGGATAAAGAGATTCAAATTAAACCAACAATAATTTACTGACAAAGAAAAATCTCTCACCTTAATGGCACAACGACCAATGGCGCGCACAGCCTTCCGCACGAAATCTACATCCACTTCGGTGGCGTACTCCTTCAGTTCGCTTAGTACCTGTGCAATGTTGCCTTGATTGGCAAGGCGTATCATAATATCCAGCTTCTCCAGCTTCACGTAAATAGGATCATTGTACTTCACAAAAAACACCTTCATCTCGTGCTTTAGAATGTCGGGCCGCTTTTGCACAATTAGGTTGATGTTTCGCAGCGCCACGTACTGCACTTCTGGTTCCGACGAGAGCAACGTGACCAGTGGTGGGGCCAGCTTCTTTGTGAGTGTCGCGCAGAAGTCACTATCACTCGACAACATCTCCAGCAGTTTCATGAGAACCTTCACGGCGCTCAGTACTACGGCTGCATTGGCATGCGCCAGACGTGGCGTAATACGTTCACAAATAGACTGCGCTTCACGCTCATCCTTCGGGCTGTAATTAGCCAGAGAGTCCAGTATGAACACTTGACCCCACTCTGTGCACTCGTTGAGTGCAGTAAGCAGTTTATTTATGGTCACCGAGTTCATTTCGACCAAGGGTTGTCCAGACTGACTGGCTTCATTGATCTCGCTGAGAGCAGCTACTGCATTAGCCACCACCATCGGGTTGGAATCAGAGAGCAAATCCTTTAGTTGGTCTAGAAAGCCTTGGTCCTCAACCTAAAACCAGAGGAGAGTACTGCTCCGTGAGTTTTTACATGTACAATTTCAAGTTCAAAAAGTTTACCATCGAGGATGATATGTCATACAGTTTTGCTACGCACACCGCAGCCGTTTTGCGCACATACGGATCTTCATCCTTTAAGCATTTGCGTAACGGCTCGCACAAATACTCCGTAATCTTGTCCACACGAATGCAGCCCATGGTGCGGACCGCCAGCGCACGTATTAACGGATTTGAGTCTTCACAATCCTAAGGACACATGTAAATTATATTTAGATATAAAAATATCCCAAAAGCCGCATATATTTACCTTTACGAAAGTATTCACTGCCATGATCGCCATGTCCGGTTGAGATTTGGCATAGTTCATCAGATACAAGTATACCAGCTTTTTTAACTCCAGGTTGTCCGTTTGCATGCAGTTCACCACGTCAGGAAAAAGTGCGGACACATCTTTGCCCACCGTCATGCTTGCAATGACCTATCAAGAGAACCAACAGTTAGCCATGGACATTGAACTACTTTTCGTACGTGGTGACAATTGCCTTCTTCACGGCCTCCTTCTTCTTCTCCTTTTTGTCATTATTTAGTTCGGATTTTAACTCGAAAATTTCGCCCTTCTTAGTGGTTGTGAAGTATTTGGAGTCGGTCATGACTGCGGCTAATGGTGCTCACTGCAAAATTAATACAAACAGAATTCAATATTATAATCTCATATTATTGTAATTTTTTTAAATTCCAGCTCAACACTCCACTCTGAACAACTAATTTTGTTAGCATTGCAGCGGCATTTAATCAAGTCTGTTCCCCACCGCCCACTTTAGCGGTGCAGTGAGTGTATATTCACAGAACTGTCGTCAACGTCAACCAACTCTCGATACCCTTTCTAAGGGGCGTAATATTCGGAATTTATTTTGGTTTTATCGCCAGCTATTCCATCAGTTTTTACCCAAGTGTTATGTATTTTGAAAAATTTGCAAACTAAACTCCCTTTTGCAAGTATTTCATCAAAGTTGTACCTTAATTTAATAGGGAAAAACTTGACTTTTATTCGACTATGAAACTTTTCCAATTCTGCTCCAATAATGATTTCACAAGCTGTGTTCAGCTGGTAAATAAAGAAGAGTGTGTTTAGTTTTCAGCAGTGTTGGCTGAATTTCATTGAAATGAACTCGTGATTCAATTACTCGTGGTTGTAGCATGAATGAAGCAGTGTTTTTCTCTTTTTTATGTTACAATGTGAGTTCAGCCCAACCATGGTTCAACTATTATTGTGCCATGAGCCCAACCTTCCTCTTTCTTTCGATTATTCATTTCCTTGTTTTGGAGTTGTTTTTAATCGTTACTCCGTGTCCATTTGAATTTGTGTGTTTCTGAATCAGTGTTGCCACTTGACAAATTTTTTTCCGACCAAACTTCCGACCAAATCCGACCTCAACCGACCAAATACAAATTTGCGTTATCTTTAAAGTCATTTTTGTACTACAATTTTATTTATTTTTAATAAATTTTGTGTAGTAATGAAAAGATATTCACATTACAAAACGGACCGAAATTCGTTTAAGCAGACCAGCGGACCAAAGTAAAAAAATCTGACCAATTTTGGTCCGAAAAGACCAAAAGCCGCAACTCTGGTCTGAATAGTATCCCAGTATGTCCAGGTCGATGTTTTTTTCATACTGTTCGAAAGCTGCCGCTCAACACAAATGCCGATGAATGCCTGGGCGTACAAAACGATAACTTACGGCTGGGAATAGTGTCGGAGGTGAGCATAAACTTTGTGAACAATATGTTAAACATTGGCTGATACTGGAGCTGGAGCTACGGACTTTGTCATACGTTACAGATCGTTGCGACATTTTCCAGTAGGAAGACCTCTGAGGCTCGTCGCCATATCAGAGGAACAATGCTGTATCATGACACCGCCCTCCCTGCCGGGGCACGGCTATAATATTTCCCTAATGTGGTCTTGTTTCGGGGAGGCATTTTAGTTCAAGTGTGAAAATCAAGCATTCGCAATGCAATGCAAGTCCAAATATTTCGGATAATCCCGGTTCTACTGTACATATATACATAAATAACTGACATGATAGCCCGATTACAAAGCCTAGTTTCCTGCCACAGTTTCATGCTGACTGCAAACCCGCTTGTATACACAATTATTTTGCCCGCAGATATTCGGTTTTTGGTGTCGAATAGGCATCTGCCTAAGGGAATATTGTTTTTCTATATTTCCTGTTAGGTGAGTTGGGCCTTGAACTCCAATCTTTTGATTCGCCGTCCAATGTATTAACCCGTCACATTTATTTCAGAAGTTATATTATGTAGACAGGTGTGGATGTGTCAAATAATTGACGAACGCAGCACCTTTTGCTTCATATAAGCCTGTGCAAGAAATACGTATGTACGTATATATTTGTACATATGTACACATGTTTTCAATGTGTCATTTGTTTATTTCGTTTTTGTTGTTTTTCATTCTATTTTAATTGTTTTCATGTTGATAGCGATAAGCGCCCGTCATTTGCGACTACTCGTTGACCTTCCCACAACGGCACGTAGTGCTCACCAGAGGCAGCTTAGGCTCTGTTTTCTTTCAGACTAACCGTTGAATATAAGAATTTATTAGGACCAAGCCGGCTTTTAATATGAGCTAATTAAGGAGTATGCAGTATACTTAGTTACATTAAATAATTTTCGGTATAATTCAATGTTAAAAAAACTTACATTCCTACATACATACACGTACGCGCAGCTGACAACCATTGCTTCGAATACATATGTATGTATGTGTGTATGTGTTTTTAGAATTTTGACTTAATTTTTGTTTTTATTTTTGTTTTCATTTTCGTATTTATTGTTGTTTTTTGGTTTTTATCTCAAACCGCTACAGACTTGTTTTCCAATGTAACTCAATACAGAGTGAGGAGTGTGACCAAGTGAAGGGACCGCGAAGAGGCGTTGGCGCGTTGTTGGTGTCTGGTGCTTGTTGGAGTTGTTTATTTTATTTTAACAATTTTTCGGTGTAAATAGCAGCGAACCACTTCTACGTTCGAATACGCACGTGTGCCGGGTTAGAAAACACAGAAAACAACTGCACTCTGGCTGAGTTGAATGTTGTTGGTTCAATGGTCGGTTATGTACAAAGGAATTAAATACATTTTTTTTAGTTATTGATGTGTTGATCAAAATAATTTTGCTATTAAAAAAATTGAATATTTGGGTTAGAAGAAAATCAATGAAGAAACATGCATTGTTTACAATCCACTTGCTTGTTTATTTTGAGGTTTGAGGTTATAAACATGTTTTTGTTTACTATTTAGAACTTGTTTAATACCGTTGTGTATTTTATTGATTTGGGTGCAATTTAAAATTAAAACATTTGACTAAAACAATTGAAACAAGCGCAATTGTCTTTGGGTTATTAAATTGGGTGATGAAATTGTGGGCCGACAATTCACCAGAATAATTAATTCTGTGTTTAAAAGCAATAATCGCTTAAGTCTATAAATATTATTTTGAGCAGCCCGTTTTAAAGAAACATGCTAGCACCTTAACGATGTCTTATGTCGACTTAAGCGTTTATCGTTTTTGACCACAGAATTATCTATTGAGTCCTTACTACTGCCTTAAAGCCATAATCAACTTTTGAAGTTGTTGTAATCTTAATTGAGAAATATCCCTTTCCTTCAGTCAGTGTTGACCAAGGTATCACTATCTGCTGCGAGCTGCAGAGTAACAGTGAAATACTCCATGCCCAGGTAGAAAGTCTTATCCAATCAAAACCATCGTTTCATTTGGAGGTAAAATCTTCTCAGAATGTCCCCAAGTGCCCAATATGTAAAGTAATTTATAGGTATATGTATGTATGTACCTAGATTTTACGAATCGACGAATGCTTAAAATTCTTTACATGATATACATATGCCTCTCATTTGTTTGATTGATTGATTTAGAAAGGGGATGTTGCACTAAGACTAGAGTTGATCTATTGTGCCCCTACAGTTTTTAGAGAACGTCCATTAATCCCACGGACCTAATGAAGCTTAGTCACTCACGGGGGAGAAGGTGTTTGACGTTTTCTTCTGCAAGCCAGTGTTGGCCCACTACTACCAACACTGGTCTACTACTGCGACATACCGCATCGCAGTGCAGTATAATATGCTCAGGAGTCGCCTCTGCTGTTCCGCAGAGTCTACAGACACATACCTGTTCTCGCCTGATTGTACCTACGCATATGTTTTCTCAGTCTGCAGTGCCCGGCTATTAGCCCGGTGACCAATCTAAGCTGGGTTCTCCCCAGTCTGAGGCATCTTCATTCCACTTGGAGTTATAACCCTTAATAAAGATTTTCGATTGCCTAAGACCCGAGGCATTAGACCAGTGTTCTGAATTCCTGGTTCCATCCTCAAGTCTTAGTGACTAGTAGTAGTATTCAGGCCTCCAGTTGAATCGCATTCATTCCCGGCTAAAAAGCAATAATATAATCAGTAAATTCCATACTGGCTTACACAAAGGCTACTTAATAATGGGTAATCTCTTCAGATTCTTTTGTGTCGTGCATCTAAGCTTTGGGAAAAGAAATAAAACGTGTGCTTTTTACCGATTAAATTGGTGCGCATTCGATAGGATTCCACAAAGTATGCTTATTTACAAGTCAGCATCTCGCAATCTCTCGCATTACATAATTTATAATCTGCGGCTTTTATATGAACAATGTTAACTTCATTATCTCAAAATCCTACTCTATGCTAGCATTCATCCGTCGCAATAGTTTTGAATTTTCTGATCCCTACACGCTCAAGCTCCTATACACTTCCTTTGTTGGATCTCGTCTAGGATATGCGTCTTTTGACTGGAATCCATATTATTCTTCTTATTGATATTGTATTGAAAGAATTCAAAAAGACTTCTTTAATTTTGGCCTTGGCTCTCTAAAGTTTTCCAATCCCATTCCTCCGTATTTATCGCGTTGCTCTCTCATATTCCTTCTCGGGTCCTTCGTCACTACGACTTATTCGTCATAGCTCCCTGCAGGCCAAATTACGCCTTGACTGCCCCTTTGGTGAGAACGCTTTCCGAATTCAACAATTCTCTAGTTCTCTTAATCTTGATCTATCCATTTTCAAACAAGAAATAAAAACACTTCTGAACTGGTTCTACAAATGATGTTATTCTTATTATTATTCTATTTTTAAGTTCTTCTATTCTTATCGTTATTCTATTTTTAAGTTCTCACTTTGTTGTTTGCTTAGTCTGTAAGTTTAATTACTGTAGACTTTGAATTAAATGAATTGAATTGAATATCAACATTCCACGACGTTTTCTGTAAAATAAGGCACTACCCCTTAGTTATCAAGTTCAATTCTTTTTGTATCGAAATCAACGGAATCAATGCCAACTGGCGGCGTAAAGTAAGCTAAATAAAATTTAGCTCAAGTTGTCATAGCTGACTTAAAAAATGTCATTGTTTTATTTTCTCCCATTAAAATCAACTGGTTGGAAAACTAACCTAGAATAAACTAGATCTGAAACTACTCGCTTCGCAACTGGTTTAGAAACTGATTTACTTAGGACTAACTTTGGACTAGTTGCAAATGGATGCAGACTGGGACAATTGACTGTCGCCTAGGACATCGCCATGTTAAAAGAGTGAGTTTGCTCCAAGTCAGCGAATCGGTTCTAAAGTCAGATATTAACCAATTGAAAAATTACATTTGGACCAGTCGGAATTCCTACAGGGTAATAATCACACGTATTCGTTTGCACGTAATCATTGGAAGCGTATAGCTTTAATCCGTTTACACATTCAGCGTTGAATTGTTCAAATCGCATGCTATAACATTTTCACTTTTCATTCTTATCAGTAGTAACATTGATCACAGTAATCACCAACTGTTCTGTACATGGCGATACAAATTTGTACAAACAACTCCATCCATACATATAAAAGAAAGTGGATGTATGTGTGTAAGCGCATCCGATTTCCATGGGGTATTATTTGTAGGATTCGTAAATTCCGGAAAATCTATTGGAAAAGTCGGAAAATCCCTGCCGATTTGGTTGGTTTTTTTTGGTTGAATTCGTAGTTGTCAGAACAAGGTTTGTATGAAAGAAAATTTTAGGAAAACGTGGCACTTTTTCATTAGCCCAAATTTTCAGACGATAACTCTGGAACCATACGTCACACATCAATTAAATTCACTACAAACTTGCTATTTAGTCATGTCCTTCGACAGGGAGAATGGGGCGGGTATTGGACGAGGGGGCGTGGCACCATCCATACAAGCCAAATCTTAATAATGGAATATTTTTGAAATTGTAAGGCGCACAGCATTGAAATTTGGTACAGAGTCGACCCATAGATGAGACATTCTACTGGTAAGATTTGATGGGCGCTGGACAAGGGGCGTGGCACATTTTTTGTGACCCTATTATTCCGCTGAACTATAAGTCGCACAGCAATGAAATTAGGTACGAACCTACCATTTATTCAAATCTTTCGACAGAGTGCATGGGGCGGGTATTGGACGAGGGGACCTGGCACCACCCATACAAGCCAAATCTTTTATATAGAATATCTTCGAAATTGTAAGCCGTACAACACTGAAATTTAGTACCCCGTCGTCCCATAGATGAGTCATTCTACTGGTTAGAGTTGATGGGCGTTGGACAAGGGGCGTGTCAATTTCTTTATTTCGTAAGCAAAAATGATAAAAGTTGGTTTTTGAAATTGGCATGGTTCAAGCGCAGTCCACATCTTTACTGAAACTTAACAGCAACATTGCTGATTTGTGGGCCTTAATTGCGTTAATCAGTAGCTCTTCCTCTTCCTTTAGTTGGTTTTCTTCGTCAATTTGCATCGCCATAGAATCGCCATCTCGCGCATTTTATTATCAAAAAAAAACAAATGTTGTGCGAGACGAAGTTCATACTCAACCGGGCCAACACTCATAAACTTATGCGAGTATATTTAATACGTAAAATACTTATTGATTTGGCTTTTTTGGAGTTTTGGTAGTTTGATCTGATTGCTCCGACGATCGAGGATGTATTGAAGACTTCTTGTGTGTAGTTATTCCATGTTTGGTCCACGCTATAATACGCATTAAATCTCACACCAAGTGCGCGAAATTTGTATTTTTGCTATCCACTTTTTTCCAAGTAACAAGTTCTGTCATTTGCTCTTACATTTGTTTCTTCCACAAATATTTCTTCGAGCTGAGTTTTCTTCGTTTTTTGCATCATATAAGCAATATAATCTTAATCTGCCTGTTCATCCGTCCGTTCGTTGGTTGGCCAGGCACATGTTGCTTCACATTGCTGTGGTTTATTGACCGTCATTGGTGTCACACTCATCCGCCATCGCCGCTGTTCCATCACTGGCTCATTGACGCTGCGCGTTGAGTTCGTGTCTAGTTGCTGCATCGACATCGACAACTACATAGTTGCTGCTGTTGTTTCTGCACACCAGACAATTGTCTGCCGGCATTTTCACGTTTCCCACTGCTGGAGCACGATTTGCTTGCCCTATGTTTGGGGGCTACGCGCTGGAGCGGCTCCAAAGCGTGCGTGTGCGTACTCGCTCGCTGGCTACGTGCACGAGCACAGTCGCGTCCACGAGATGCTGCGCGGTCGAAGCGGAAATTCAATTCTGAAGCTTATTTTCGGCATTTACATAATGCACACTCATTTGGTGTACTCCAACTTTGCCACGTTGCTGGAGTTGGACGGCGATGACACGCAGTGAGCGACTGCGTAACTCTGTGGCAATGGTCAGGGTCAAGTGAACTGCCGGAGCGATTTGCGTTGGCTCTTGCTGTTGTTGCTGCTGCGTAGTCGTATGTACTTGATTTATGTCAATAAACTGGTGGCTAGGGCCTTCGTACTGAACGAAGAACAATCATCGTCTGCAGCTCAGAATTGTGAAGGCGTACAGAAGTAAATGCTAACAAACATATGCATGGGATACGTGACATAAATACATACTCCAATATGGTCAAATGTATAATTTGTATATTGATTAATTATGCTTTAATTTCTGAGGTTACATCTTTAGATAGATAGATTTAAAAGGGGAAAGAGTGCACTGAGACCAAAGTTGATCTATTGTGCCCCCGGCACAATATACTGCAATGATGAGTATCAAACAAAACAAAAAGGTTACATCTTTAAGGCGTCACACTACTTTTTAGAGCAAAACAGGAAAAGTGGTTTTGGTTTTCTTCATAACGAATAATGCAACTAATATCAATTAAATTTTTGGAGCGTTAATCTAAGAAACATAAAACATTGACACGCAGATGCAGAACCAACACAGACGCTTTTTATTCCCCGAAATTCGAATTGACCAATTGAAAAAATTGTGTGTTCCGCTCTATATAATTCATCTAAGAAAATTTATAGCCAACTGAAGACTTGCAGACTTTCAAATTGTGAGGAAAATCGTCCAAATCACGTTTAAAACTATGATATATGATAAAACATAAAACTATATGATAACAAATTTTCCTAGTCATAATTGCTAGTCATAACACTCTAGAGATATATTTTATTTATTTATAATTCAGTCAAACAAAAAATAAATTTTAACAGACTATCTATAAACTGGAATATTACAAAATAATAAAGTTAAAATTAAAAAAATTCAACAATAATTCTTAAGACTATAAATCTTGGAAGAGAGAGATCTAAGTTTGGAATGCGATTAAGTTCCGAGAGCGTCCTAGCAAGAGGAGCGTTTTTAGCGTATTCCGTTTTTATAAACCAACATAGAAATAATTCAAATGCCTAAGAGCGCGAGAAGGGAGCCAATGGCATTGACAATAAACGAACAGGACAAGTAGGTGCGCCTAGAATGCAAAGATTTAAGATTTATAAGCTGACAATGGGAACCATAGGAGGGGATAGGGTCGTTAAATTTAAGGGAACGAAGGGCAAAGCGAATAAAAACCTTTTGAATACGTTCAATGCGATTAATGAAGGATGCATGGTAGGGACGCCAAATAAACGCAGCATATTCTAATTTTGACCTAACGAATGTTATGGAAAGTAGCTTAAGAGTATAAGGGTCGGAAAATGACGAGCAGTTACGACGAACAAAAGCCAACATGGAATAGGAATTTGAGACACCGAAGACACCCAGGTCTTTAATCTCACTGACAGTGTTTAGAAAAGAACCAGCAATATTGAAGGTTCTTCAGGCTGCGTTATCCTTCCTAGAGAAGAAAACATGGAAATATTTTTTAATATTAAGGAACACGCGGTTTTGGATGCACCAAGAGTGGACCCTGTCAAGGTCCAACTGAAGGGCAACAGAGTCCAGAAAAGACTTCCTAACCATATAGATTTTGAGATCGTCTGCGTAAAGAAGAAACTTCGCTGATAGAAAACAAGAACTAATGTCATTTATGAATAAGAGAAATAGAAGAGTGCCCAAAATGATACCTTGCGGCACCCCCGAAGAGGCCACGAAAGGGACAGACGAACAGTTATATTAATACGTCCCCTTTCGGGCCTACTGGGATAATACGTCCCAGCAAGCTTTTAATGCCCCTCAAAATTATTATTAAAATCTTACGACCCACGCAAAATATTTTTTCGATTTTTGTGTTCCCGCATAAAAGGATGATTTCAGAATTTGTGAGCATCCAATATAATTTTCTAACCCCAACATTCATAGCATGAAAATATTTCTATTGAGAGTATTTTGGATTTCAAAATTAAACTCCGTCCCGAAAGTGTTAAACCCATAAAAATTGACAACATGTTTTTCAAAGTAATCGTTAATAGTCCATCGAGTGAAAACAATTTTCTAAAATCTTTTTTTGAATATGAGATATGAAAATAAAGCACCTTAATAAATTCCAGCAGCACCTATTGCGAGGCAGTAAAATTGCATCTGCCTTAAGGGAGTGTTCCCGGGTAGAAGTTTGAAAAAATCGATTTTTTTTTTTTGCGTTTTATTGTACCTTATATACTATCACCCCCCAAAGTCGTTTTTCAATCCGCAAACTCAGTACCCACTTTTTTGCATGTTAATTGAAGTAATCTCAGCTCTTTTTGCTCCGCTGATACATTGCGCATACCTTGAAAGCGCGTTTTTCTCGAAACCACATTTTTTGTACTGTCCGATAACTTTTCTCAGCAACTATGAGAGGTATCGACTTGAAATTTTGGGAAAATGTTCTAGATAGTTTTCATTGGATGCTAAACCAAAGTTTTCATCAAAAAATTATTGTTAAATATATTTTCAAGCACTCTAAAGGTAAAAAAAGGTGGCAAAACTGGACAATTTTTTTTCATATGGCCGCCATTTTGTTTCTAATCAACATTTTGACTAAAACTGTGGTTTAGCATCCGCGGAATTTATTGCAGATTCATAATTGCATACCCATTTCTGTTTCAGATTACTGGTTCCCGAAATTTCTTATCGGCCAGCAGTGAAAATCAGCGTGACAAGGTCACATTGACCACTGAAAATTTGTACTTAGAAAATAAAATTTTTTGACACAAATATGAGTTTCTGTTCTCCAAATAATAAGGAACAACAAGCAAAAAACCAGAATATTGCATGTTGCCTTGTAGCTCCAAGATAATTTTTTGAAAAACAGCCTAAAATCGGCATTCTAGACGGGAACACTCCCTTAAGCAAGCAAGCATTATATTCCAGCGTTTCATTATTTTTAAAACAGTGTCTGTCGTATCAGCATAATCGTCATATAGGAACCGTTTATATTTTTACAGATAATCAGAGAGCCCTCAAACCCTTCAATAAGGCCTCTACCCAATCAAAGGTGGTTTTTTCTGACGGTTCCTGCTCAACGAGTAAGGGCATCTTTACAATATATTTCTTATCTGTGTAGAACGTATCACAAACTCGCAAGACGTAGCACCATATCTTTATAACTATAGCAGACATTCTCATGCTACCTGTTAACTGATCACTGAATGTACCTCACAAGTGGTGGCAGGAGAAGAATAGCTAAGTATGCCATCATGTCAAGCAGCTCTGGCAAACTACCGATACCAGATGCACTTAAACACTCGCCTAGCAGACAGTACATTACTAAAGTCCTAGATAATTTAAAAGGACAATTTCTTTTTGGACGACGTTTTATAGAAAATGTTAATGTAAATTTCAAAGCCATCAAATCGTATGTAGCAGTGTTTTAAAATAAAATTAATTTTGTTTGGTCGATTTGCAGGGAGTCCTGATTTGGAAGAAACTCTTTTTTTCTCTTTATTTTACTAGATGTTCCCATTGAAATGAATTAAGTTAACAACGCATTTCGAAGATAAAGTCTACTATGTATTTAGCCAATATAAACGCCTTTGTGCCATAATTACAGAACAAATCTGAAATTATATAGTTCAATGAACGCTGAGCGAAAAGTTCAGTGATCAGTGTTCTTTATGCTGATAAACCGACCGAATATCTTATGTGCGTACATATGTATGAGAATGTATGAGTACATCGATGCAGCCAGCAGAGATCATTTGTATATTCAATACAAACATATGTAAAGGCGCATATGCACAAATGTGCGTAAATATGTGCAGACCTGCATCCAAATCGCTACGAATGTGGAGAGAGAATAGCACATGTAGTAAGCCAGTCAAAGTGGAATCAATTGAGGCCGGCAACCGCTACCCCATTGCGTGAACAGCGGCAACAAGCGGCGAAATTTGTGCATGCATTTTTAGCAAGCCGCATGTGCGCTGGCAAGCGTCGTTACAAAGCGCACGTACGCCGGTGGAATTGTCACACAACGTGCAAAGGCGAAAAATAAATTTGTAAAAAAAATTCATTTTGTAACCCCTGTTTATGTTCAGCAAAGTACACTTGTCGCCAATATCCGAGAACCAACAAAGTCAAACGCAGAACGTGAAGCGGTCGGCCAAAATGAATGCGGAGTGCAAACGAACAGTGCAGAGCGAAGGACGTCGACTTTGAAACATTTTCGAATTTAGAACTCGGCTCATAAATTGCTGAGCGGCAAAAATAAGAAACTGGGTGCGGGTGTTGTACGTGCTGGCATTCTTTGTTGTGTTTTCGCTAAAGAACTGCAACAGGGAATTGTGCGGCAGACATGGAGGAAGAATGGGTTGCGAGCACGCGAAGTGGATTGTTTTGATGTCGTCTCTCTCCCGGCATTGACATGGACAAGACGCGAAGCTGTGCCACTGCACAGTGGTCCTGAAGACCATTTTCTGCGGCTTAAAATCACACAGAGTAGGAAGGCAGTGAAATCCGCATGTTGCCTTCTGATGTTATTCCTTCAGTTCTACAGCCTGTAGAGCCAATGCGGCTGCTATTTAACACTAACAGTAACGTTACAGTTTAAAAAAGAAACATTACAGTTAAGGTACTTCATTAGCATAAACGTGGAACAATCAATGAGGAAGTACGGTAAAGTCTTCTTCAGAAGTTTTAACTCATTTATTCAAAAACTTACTTCAACTAGAACTCATATGGTACATTTATATTTATTTTTTGTTTCGAATCTTTAGTTAAAAAACTTGGTTCATCAAAACATTTAAATAAACATAAACAATAATACAAAACAAAAAAAACGCACAAAACATGTAATTGTTTGACTGACTGACTGATCATCGCCCAGCCCAAACCGCTGAAGCTACAAACATGAAATTTAAACTGTAGGTAGATCTGTAGGTACATCCGCTAATATAGGATTTTTTGAAATTTGGTGAAAACACTTAAAAAAAAAAGAATTTAAAACGTATTTTTAATTTTTTTTTAAATCAAAATTGAACGGGGTTAGCAATGGTACATATACGGAAAGACTGCGAAAAAATTAAACCGATTCGCCTATTGACTTCAAAGTTGGTAAAAAAATGTGATATGAAAAAAATTTGACATGCGTTTTTAATTTTTTGGAAAATAAAAACTTAAAAGGGGTGACTCAAAGGTTAAGGGTTTGTATGAAGAAACATGATTTTTTACGCCTTTTGACTTCAAACTTGGTGAAAGTACTTCAAATGTGAATTAATTCGATATGTGTTTTTTATTTTATCGAAAATCTAAATCTTACAGGGTCAACGACGGGTTAAAAGTTCATATGGAGAGACTGTAAAAAACATGAATTAATGACTTTAAACTTGGTGAAAGTACTCTTAGTGAGTAAACAGAATCCATTACGGTTTAATCTAAACTAATTAAAAATAGTAAAAAAAAGATTTTATTAAGAACTTGATAAAAAGTTTAAACTGCGACCTTTGCAGACCATAGTGCACAGGTGTGAAGGCTAAAGACATTGGTGTCTGATCAGCGGTGCAATACTAACAGCGCAACAACACCAATAAAAACAACAACAATGCTATGCGAGCCATTTGGCCACTGTCCGTGCAAATTAACCAGTTGTCGGCATTCAGTGTTGGAGGCTGCCTGCACGAGCTAATCTTGTCCACAGTCTGAAACTCTCCGTTAGGCTGCAGCATCAGCAAATACAATTATGCCCAAAACATACAAACACGTTTGCCAACACATCTTTTACGAATGTCCAAATCAAACAACATTAACCACAACGCCAATAAATTTTGCACATATTCGCGTTCGAACCTTGGGGCTTCGTTGTTTTGTTATGCTTTAGTTTTTTTATTTTTGTTTTTTATTTCATACATTGCTTTCGTTTTCATTTCAATTTGTTGTTTCTTTGGTTACTTCATGTGCTTGCTTACCTTTTGCTTACATTTGAATTTTACTCTTCGTTCGAATTTCATTTCCATACCAAAACAATTTTGTTTTGAACGAACATGCCAGAACCCTTAACTCAATGATGTCTTAAGTCGACTTAAGCGTTTATCGTTTTTGATCACAGAATTTTCTTCATACTTCACGCTGTCGTTCTGGCTGTTTCCAATAATCGCCAACATTTCCTCCGTAAACAAATAAGTCAGGTACCTTGACTCGCTCATCGGACAGCTGTTCAATTGAGGCAGCAAACCAAACCAGTTTTCTTTTACACCGTTTGGTTTTTGTGTTCATTTAGTTTGTGTTTAGTTGTCATTGTATTTCACGTTTTTTTTCGCTATCCTCGAACCACAGCCGGTACCGCGGGTCGTTTTCTTTTAGCCGGCCGCTTATCGTCTATTATGTTCTGTTTATTTTTTCTATACCCCACGTGTGCTCATATAAGCGATCGACTTCCAATTTTGATGTTATTTCATAAGTTTGGTCGCTGTTTGGGGCTTATAAGGGCCTTTGACATTCAGTTTTTACCTGACCATGACTAAGGTGTGAAAAGAAGTTTTTGTTTGTGGTTTTTATCAACAATGCAAATGAGAGGAACGTGCATAGTTCTGTTTAAAACCGCAGACATTTAAACGTTTATACTTTTTCAAAAATGTAAATCAGGTCCATTTCCTTCCACTTCTTCTTCTTAGGCTACAATCGTTATTTTAAAAACGTAATTGCATACAAATAACTGGCATATGGGGTCTAAGATGAGTTTTCCGTACGTGTGGCTTTATAGCAGAATGCGGACACTACAGTTTAACCCTAATTCCCAGAAGTGAGCCTCAAAGTCTCGCTAAAGATTTCAAATGGTGATAAATCCTATACCAAAAGATTTTCGATTCCAATTTGTTTATGTAATCCTCTAATGGAATGTTAGAATTATATTTCATTTATAAATTTAACTTTTTAGACAGTTTTTGTACTTTATTTTTAAAATTTTTTAAAAATGCAACGAAACCCCAGAAATGAGCCTCAGAAGCTCATTTGAACAAAAAACTAAGATTTACTCAGAATTCCTTGACTTTTTGTCCACCATATGGAAGCATATTTTTATTTTCCATGTTTATCGTATCAAGTTCGAAGTTTTTCAGCCTAGCACTCATCTAGTCGGCATGGGATGAAGTCTATGAGAATGTTTGAAAATACTACAATATACGACGTATTATGAATAATTTATGCCTTGCCGAAGTTGATGTTAGTTCATACAGTTTATGTCTTCCAATCCCGATAAATATGTAATCAGAATATGGAAGTGCGATGGTGCTAATACTTCCTGAAATGCCATACACATGCAAAGACGGTAATCAAGGAGCTGTGGGTCTTGCGAAAAGGGTGTTGAAAAACTGTGTGAGCCTTACAAACACAAATGTAATAATGACCAACTAGTTCACCATTAAGAAATTAGCCGATAGTTTATTAGAAGCGGGGTTCGTACACTCAGAAAAAACAAAATTTGTATGATGGGTACATCAAAAAACGCAAACCTAATGAATGACCTCTAGTTTTCTTTATACACGAATATCTACGAGCGAAAACTCAGGCAACAATAGATGCTGCATTACTACAAAAGGTCAGTTCGCAGGCGCCAAATTGTGGTACACGTAAACAAAATCGGTGTCATATTTGTCCACCAGCCATCTCAAAAACGCAGAAACAAGTTTACAATAAACTAAACAAATCTCCATTCCACTTCCACCCAAAGTGCACAAAGATGTGAATATCTGGACTAATGAATTATACTTTTGCAGTAGCAATTGTTTTCCTGTGGACCATGTATTTACAAGTTCCGTACTAAAAATAAAAAAACTTAAATAAAATTAGCTTTAAGTAGTAACTGGATTTGAAAAAGTAAAATAAATTGGGGGATTGTCAGTAGTTTAGCTCATATGAGCCTGACAGTCTCACTTCTGGGTTAACGTTACGTTTAAAATTCTGGGGTTAAGTGATTTCTTCTACAGTTTAAGTGATTAAGTGGCGAGTTGGGGGCTCTTCGTAGGCAATTATTAGGCATCTCAGAAATTTACCATACCATATCATGATTTGTTATATTGCGATTTCAATTAGCGTAGTGGAACCTAAGTAAAAGCACACCATTATTTATCCAAAAGGAAGATTGTTCAAAATGTGCATTCCCATATAAATGACTTGTGATTCAACACTTTATGCACTGAATAGCGATACTTACTGTAGTAAGAATAAAACTGTCGAAAGCAATAAGGAGTTGAAAGCAATAAGGAGTTGGACAGGATCGGCAACAGGCCGTTTTCACATCCGGGATTATTTGCGATGTAAATTCTTGAAATTCAATTCGATCGAAAGGATAAGTCATCCGAAGTGAGGGCCAGTAGCGTAGCAGTATACATGTTTATATGACTTCAAACCGCTCCGGGTTGCTGTTGGCTGGACGTTTTCGAATTCTACGGCTGAGGCGCGGCATGTAGACATTTTTGGCGTGCATGCAACTAGAGAATAATCCACTTGTTCTTTAGTATTTGTTAGTGTACACCAGTTTCAATGAATCAACAAGCAAAACATGGAAGCCATTGATCGAGGAAAACACTTGTTTTGAGCGATTCGGGCAGTAGAATTAAATGCGGGTAATACGCGCTCATAAATACATACATATGTATGTATGTATATTATGTGTATATGTTTGCATGAAATTTGCCGCACTAGTTACAGTAAATATTATTTTTATTATTGTTGCTGTCGGCTTCGAGGCACATAAGCGTGACCTAGTTTTCAAAATGAATTCCGGCTTTTTGATATTCGTTTTAGTTTTTCGGTTCGAGTTCATTTGACTGGGATGTCTGGCATTGCAGGCATTTCATTCATTTTTCATTATCAGCAACGGAGCGATGAACAACGCGGCGTTTGTGCGTCGGCCATCAGACATTGTTGTTTGGATGCACATGGATTGGGTGGCGGGTTGGCGTCGATTCCTATAGCCTATAGCCTTTTTTGTTGTTATTTTCGGTGTGGCTGTTGTTGTTGTTTTCGATATGTATTTCAGCCGATTCCTCTTTGTTCGTTGTCGCTTCTCACCGCATTTCTTCAATCCACTTCTTCTTTGTTGCTTTCCGCATAAATTCGTTTTTCTCGCTTTCAGGGCTTCGAGTGTTTCGCCTGCGATCCACCTCGCACGAAACCGGAGTTCGCCGTTGTGGCTCTTTGTGTGTCTCTGTTGTTGTTTTCTTGTTTGTTTGTCGTCTGTTGTGCCACCGTTGACGGCAAAGCCGTGGCAGCCATTTATTCGGTCGTACCACCAGCGAGTTTCGTTTAAATGCTACTCGAACGCTTAAGCGAACAGTCGTGTCTTTTAAAACGTTGCTCTGAAAATCCGCAAAAATTAAAGTGAACTCTCCTACTGGAATAGTTGGGGATTGAAAGCTTAAAATTTACAGTGCGCTAAAAGTTAAAAAAGAAAATAAATTGGAAAAGGTTAAATCTGCAGAAAACCCTCCAAACAAAAATCAAACGAACAAAATCGAGAAAACTTTAAAGTGCAAATTCGACGTTGACGTGAAAGTGCGATACAGCGAAAATCATTTTAGATGGTTGAACATTTACTGTCCTGATACCATTCAACTAATACTGATCGTATTTCTGCGTTTCCTGCCGTGCGTTTGCCACGAAACACTTAAAAATGGCGTTCTCCTTAGTTAGTCGTGGTCTGCTGCGCACCTCGAGAGAAATGCTGGATCGCAGCGTAACTGTTGGTGCAGTTTCGCTGGTCCATGGAATTGTGGATGTCGATTTTAACGTGAGTTAATTTTGATGTTATATACTACGTCTATGTATGTATGTATGCATGTATATTTGCTTGTGCAAGATGAAACATTAAAGAGTTGATTTGGATTCAGTGAACTGTATTGTTCTGAGTCGTATTTGAAGAGTTCTAAAAGTAAATGAAATAATTCATTCAAATTGAGTTTAACTATTTGAAATAAAATATTTGACATAATTAACGTCAAAACGTGGTCAAGATTTGATAACTGACTTTTTTTAATCTAAAAACATATCTGAGGAACAATTCAAAATAATGATTTTCATATTTCTTAAATTTTCTTAAACATGGATATTTCAGTAAATAATAAAACAATCGTTCCACTTGGTCTTCCTTGAGATTTGGACTTCCTTCTGAATACGTTTCAACTACTCATGCAGATTAATTGGATTTTGTCCAAATTATATAAACATCCAAACATTTGTGTAGATATTGTGTTGTGATTATATGACTTTAATGTATTAATCTCCAATTTTAGTCTCGACGTTCAAAGTTCATGCCAATTCATTCAAAATATTTGTCGAGTATATTAGAAAAACTTCTTTTAATATTAAAAAGTTGTATCAGAATATTGAAGAGAGTTAATGAATTTCAGTCAGAGCCCCAATATGAAAATTCCAACTTTTACACAGAGCTTTCTAAACCGATTGAAAGTGAAATCTGAATGCTTCAGAACTGACACTACTCTACTCTACTTTACTGTACTGTATTGTACGGTACTGTATATTGCGCCGGAACTTCATAGTCTTAGCATGACCCTACACGAGAAGTTCAGCTTCTAAATTGCTGATTATAAATTAATCTAAATTTGAATTAATCGCGCCATACAGCAACAATCGCTTCATTATACGTTGCTTCGCTACACAGGTTTTTTAAATTTAAATATTTACTTCTAAAACGTGCTTGAGCATCAATTTGTTGGCATATGAAATAAGTTCAACCTTGGGCTTAAAATCTTCAACACGGTTTTTGTCTATCATCAACTGCTGTTTTAGTATTATGTGTACGCTTTCGACTTTTCGCCAAAGTGTTTGATCATTATTTTCTACAACTAGTCAACATAAAATGCAAATATTAAAAAACGCAAACAACAGCAACTTATTTAAATGAAAGCAAATTTCTAAAACGGTTGTTTCGAAGACAGCCACTTTCAGCGAGTGTCAATTCACTCGAATTCATATGGACGCCACATGTTTATTGCACCCATTACAAGCGGCATACTGTCTGAAGTGAGTTGTGTACACTTGAATTGACACAGGAGGCCAAAATGTGTTTAGGTTTAAATCAAGAGGAAGACAATTCACAAGCATTTTTGGCCCAAATCTATCGATTTTAATCGAGGACTAATGTCTAATGATTGCTTTTGCTTGAAAAGTAATCGTTACGAAATATGAAATACCGAGCCAAACATTGTAGAGTTGATTTTGGTTACATTCGACATAAAGCTGCTTTGGTACATACATACAGTTTGTCAAGTAAATGTTTGCAAACTTAAAAAATGTAGACAAATTATTTTGAAAAGCTTATAAATATAACAGAAATTGCAATATTTTGAAATTTTTTCAAGATATATGTAGATTAATAGTAATGTCTATTTGATACGCGAAAACAGTGTAAAAAATCAAAAAAAAGGAAATGAAGCTATTCTTCAAACTTTAAAAAAAATTCGTGTTCTTTCAAAGCCAAGATTGCATTGAAAATGTGACGCCGTACAGTTCCGAACAGTTTCATGAGATACATCAGTTCCGCATTCTATTTTTATATCCAAAGTCATTTCACGAACTTTTTTTTATTTATTTATTTATTTATTTCAGTCTAACAACTTACAGAAGTAACAGATAGAAAGATAACAATTCAAATTACCTAAGAAACTTAGAATTAGACAAAGTATTGCAAAAACATTTTTAGATAGACCAAGATCAGTATCCAAAGAATTTGAGAGATAATTATATTCCGTTAGTACTCTTGTCAAAGGAGCTTTTCGGATAATTTTTCTTTCCTCTCTGTCAGACAGTTTTCTGGGTCGTCCAGGAGATACTTTCAAATCAATTCGCCCTTCAATACGCGAATCAAATAGACATTACTTTGTTATTATATGAGAGTGAAATATTCAATTAATCTATAATTTTCAAATAATTTCAAAATATTGGAATTTCTGTTATATTATGAGCTTTTCAAAATAATTTTCTACCTTTTTTAAATTTGCAAACATTTACTTGACAAACTGTATACATATATACTATATGCTTGGTATGTTTGGTAATTGCAACTCGAAAGCATTCTGGATTCGAGTTCAGCTTTCCTTGTTTTGGATTTCAATACAGGGTCACTGGATTGTTCGCGTACGATTTCATCACTTTAAATCACTCGCCATATTATGGCAGTGCTTATTGCCAAACAGCAACTGGGTAAACTAACTGTTTAACTGATTTCACTATTTACTATTCAACATTTCTCTTTTGCGGAAATTCAGCGCTTGGATATGTTGATGATTGATGATTTTTGTTGTTGTTGTCAACACTTTTCTTTTTTTTCCTTTTGCCCAATTATGCAAAGTCCTCGGATGTATTCACGCGCGTGTGTCAAAAGCGAGTAGCTGGATTTCTAATGATACATTTATTTACTTAGTTTTGTTCGGTTTTCTCTTTCGTGTTTTTTGTGCCATTGACCTGTTGCTTGATATTTGCACCTCTCGAAATACATTTGTTTACACATACATACATATTGACATATAAATACAGAACACAATATATAAATGGAAGCGCTTTACTTGTGCTTTGAGTGCTTTCACATTTTTGTTGGTACCTACTTTGGAACTTGAAAATAATTGAAGCTCCAAATTTGCGTGTGCGATCATGGTTCTTAAGTAAAATATCAGCACTTTTTGCACTTAACTAAAAAAATGATTTAGTCTAAAGAAAAATTGAACTCAGGTATGCTTATAAATCGACGATTTGTAAAATTTTCTTCACATTGACAACAAATTCATTTATTCCCATAGCATTGTAATTATGTCTATGTTCTGTTCCAAGTCTTGGTGCTTAAACACAGGCAACACTTAATCTCTTCGCTGTTATCAGGCTGGCTGATAATTAAATTTTGTTTATCAACTTCACCTTTAATGGTGCCGCACTGAAAAAGCCCAACAATTGTTTACTACTTTATGCTATGCCAAAGCAATATGAAACCTCAAATCGAGCAGCAAAACAGTTGGCGCATGCACATAAATGTTTATTTAGGTCAAAGTTGATTGGACTATTCACTTCAATTTCTAAATTTAATATAGATAATTATTATTTTTTTTAATATTTTTTATATAGGTCTGTATAAATATTCGTGCTTTTATATAAATTTATAAAACATGTTTTCCCTGCCAAATATTTGGTATTTTGATATTTGTTATTAACATATTACATCGTGTTATATGTTTTCGTCAGTCGCTTTGGCCACACTTCGCGCTACTCGTTCACACTTGCAGTTTGCTGTTTGTTGAACTCTTTCGTTTTTGGCGTCTGCGTATACTAAGAAATACAAGTCACGCAGCTATCCACCGTCCAAAAAAAAAAAGAACTAAAAAACTGGTAAAAAATTTTTTCATTCTGTTTTTTGTTTGGCAATAATTAAAGAATAAATCGGACTTTTTTTGCGTTGCTGTTGTGCTTTTTTGCAAGTAGACACGAGCGCTTCGGCTCGTTAACATTGCTGTGTTCGCTGAAAATTACGATGCTCTTTTGGGCGCTTACACCAATGGGATTTGACTTAAGGAATGTCTGGCTTAATACTTAATATTCATTAAATTGGGTTGAACTTTGATCGATCGACTTGTACACTTTATTTATCTGCTCTCCATAAGTCCACGAGTACAATTTTATATTAGACCATTGAATCCCTTGAATAGTGTCTGTTGAATGCACAATGCTTTCATTGGGGGATTCTTGTTTTTTATTTGTGTTTTGCAGTAAGCAAACAAGTTCAAGTTTTTCAAGAACAACAAAAGTACCCAGCCTTAGTTACCTTGCGCTGAAGCTTTTATTTGATTGGGTTTGAATTAAAACAGCTTCGGAATTATTTCGCAGTGGTTTACATGAAAAAAATTAAGTAAGAAATTTCTTAAGAAATTAAGAAAGTAAGAAATTTTTTTTTAATTTTCAAGTTTCTAAACACACGATACATCATACATACATACATATACGTCTAAGTTTTAAATATCAAATTTGTTAACTGTATTTAAAACATTTAATTTGTGTCTTAAACATTTAGCGTCCGCCCACTACTGTTCTACCGCAACGCTCTGCTTCAACATCGGCTTTGCTGTCTGCTGGCTCGATTCATCAGCTGCTGCACCGTTGTGAGATGCCCAGTGCTTTAATGGCCACACGCCAATACTCCAAAAAAAATGTATCGACCGTAGCTCAATCATTTGAGAAACAGGAAGACCAAAGGTTTGTAAAATGTCTGTACTCTGCAATTTGTTGTATTACTTCATAGATTTCCTTATTTTGCAGTGATAGCGATTCAGACTCAGACGATGAAGGCCGAAAGCCAGTGAAAACCAGTGAAAGGGTGAGTAATGGGGTTTTTGGTTGAAAATAGATTAGAGTTACTGAGATTTATTTAGTAGAAATCTAAAAAGAATAGGGCACCATTTAGGGCACACAGGGAAATGAATTACCTAGTCCAGTCTAGTAAATGCAAACAATTTTACTGTCATTGTTTTGGAGATGCCAAAATTCATTTAGTGCAACAGATTTTCAATTAAAACCTTGTTATCTAATGTATATATAAAATTTAATGCATACATATAGAAAGGAAGACCATAACAAATCTGATAAAATTCAAGATGTACAAAACGTGTTTTAAGTTTTGAACTAATTTACATATCCCATTTGCAACGCGTGTCGGCATTTTAATGACGGCCGCTTCGTTTCTACAAACAAGTCAAGTTTTTTACAGTGTCGTTCAAAATATGCAAATTGCAAAAATTCTAAAATTTTATAAAATCTGTATAGCTCAGTTAGATAACACATTGAAATAGTTGGTTGGTTAGAATGGTTCACAATGTACTAATTGGAAAGACGAATTTGAACCTACTAGATTCCTTTTCATATTGAAAGCCACTATTTATAAGAAACCCTAAAATGCGATCAGAGTATTTGGTCAAGTAACTTAATTTATAAACGTTGTGCCTTGAATGTTTGGTTGGTGCATTTTTGTAAAAGGCCTAAAGTAAAGTCTTCTACGAGTATTAGAATATATTTAGTTAGTATTAATATGTTAACTTTAATTCCTTGTAGGGCGATTCCGAGTTCTGGCGCCGCAAAATGCGCACACTTCATCGTATTCTTGACGTAAATCGCGATGGCGTGCTTTCCTTCGATGATTTCAAATTGCTGGCTAGCCGCTTCACCGATCTGGGCCACTTGACGCCCGAAGTCTCTGCGGAGTTCATGGATGTTATGAGACAAATCTGGCAGGAGACATTCGGCGAGATCGATCCGTATAACTTGGTGACGGCTGAGCAGTTTCTCAGCGAATTCCATCATCGTCTCAATGATAAGAAAATGGCAAAGCGTATAGGCCGATTTCTACCGTATTTATTCAAGGTGAGTCGTACATTCGCGATGAAATTGATATGTACAATACAAACTGTCCGCTTGTGTATTTGCAGGCTGTGGATTACGATCACACTGGCCACCTGGATCTCGAGCAGTATAAACTGTTCTTCCGCTGCTTGGGCCTCTCCGATGAGGACGCTGCAATTTCCTTTGCTGTGATAGACAAAAATGGCGACGGCCAATTGTCCTTAAATGAATTCGTCCACTTGGGACGTCAGTTCTTCCTTACCGAAGACGATCGAAAGATATCGAAAATGTTTTGGGGTCCGCTAATTGATCATTGACTTGTGGAATATGTGCGTGACGCTGTATTGATGTTGTTGGCACGTGGCCGTTGGTGCGATCTGCGGCGTGCCGCACAAATTCTGACTATTTACTGCATGCGAAACCTTTCGCGGAATTCTCACAGTTTCGACGACGATCATGAAAGCAATTTGCTAAGACTATTTTTATATATTAATTCCTTAATTTTATTGACAATATCGTGGCGCTCCTATGAACGTGGCGAATTCAAGCAATTTATTGTTTATCATATAAGAAATTTAAATAAATCACGTAAAAAAGCAAAAAAGAGACGAAAATCAAAACAAAAATTGTTGTTGCTTCTTTCGGCATTGAGTACACGCAGAGGGATGGCCCATAAATCAAAGTAGTTGGAAATGTGTTTGCATTGCAGTTGACTGCTCAAATGCCAAGCACTTTATTCAGCTGCTTTACGTCCTTGATTTGGCTATCAATTTCGGCGGCTCTGAAAAATAAAAACAAAGATTGATTTGGAAGTCTGATATTACAACATAATTTTACAAAAGAACATTTTCACAAGCTATGTATGTATTTATACTTTTATATTCATATGTACATATACATTATACATTTCTAACATACATACATACATTTATAACATTTCGCACTAATGAATTAATAAAGGAAACATTCTTAATTCTTGTTTTACTTATTTATAAATGAATTTCAACAGATTTGTTAAGAAGAGGTTTGAACACATTCAACTTTAAAAATACTACGATTTTTGCTTTGCTTTTTAATTTTAACAATGCAAAAGCCAACATTGGTTCGAGTTGGAATCGATTGAATGTGATGTAAAGTCAGCCATATTTACTTGCAATATATTTCGGTTACCGTCAATATATACTCAACTTTAGGTTTATCTAGACCCGTGCGAAGTTAAAACAATTTTTTTAAATAAATGCTAATACACCGGTTATATACTCTACGATCGTTTTTCTACATGATACAAAAAGAGAAGCAACCATTGCCAAAAATTTTGATTAAAAACACGTTTTTGAAGTTTGTTCTTATTGTAAATTTTTTAAAATCGTTGTCACTTTATGATAATACTGCTATGGTGGTTTTAATTTTGGTTAAGGAACTTTTAACGGAGAAATATTTTTTCGATTTACTATGTTAAGACTGTGCTGAGCTTTTTCAATCGTCTATCATGCCAATTTTGCGAACGTTGAACATTTGACTGTGACACATAATGTGGAAAAATTCGTTTTGCAGAATATTTTTCTCTTTCGTTGCTTCTCACAAAAAAGTGGATTTCACAAATTTTTGTTTAAAAAAGTGATAGCACATTTTAAAAAAACTTCAAAACCGGCATTTACTTATATGTCAGGTGGCAATATGGCTACTGAGAAGAAGAAGAAGAAGTGGAACTAACTTCTATTTTTGTACCATGGTTTTTCTATATTCAAATGTTTACTATTTTGCCTTAAATATACACATTAAAATCCGCATGAGGCTTAAACGTAAAGTTAAAAAATTCCAATAAAAATATTCGTAGACCATTTGGTTTTCCAGGAACTTTTATGTTTAAAAGTGTTGAGATAGCAAAAACACTATGTATATATCCTCACTGTATAAACTGTTCGATCCTTGCAATCATATGTTTGAAATTCATATGTTTGAAATTTAGTTTGAAATATTTTTTCATTCCCTTAAGGGGGTCGTACAAAGTACAAAGTTTTAAAAAATCATTTTTTTTATATAATTTTCATTTGGAGGACGTGAGGAATGTTATTTCCAAAGGATTTGGGTAAACTCTTCACGGTTATTGAGCTGTAGAGCATTGAGCACGCTCGCTCACGGTGTTTCCGCGCGCTCTCTGTGAACTTTAAACTCGTTTTCCCGAAAGTCGTATTTTTCTAACTTACTTGCACGATTTTAAGAAAAGTTTTACACGCATCGATTCGATTTATTTTTTTACTTGCTCAGAAAACATGTCGCTATGTTTAGACATGAGCTTTTAACAAAATATTGTTTTTTTTTATTATAACAGGCAATAAACATTTGGAAAAAGGGGGAAAAAGAACTTTTCTTTCAAAAATGTCCACCATTTCGAGAGATTTTTGAATTATACAAAAAGCCCGTGTCTAAACATAGCTGATGTAATATCAATTATAGATTAATTTAATTTTTTGTTATAGGTTACGTGGTTGGCCCAAAATCGTGCAGGGAAATTGATATAAAAATTCTGATGAGGGCACGTTCAAGGTCATCCTGCACTCGAATATGTAGAAATATTAACCCTTTTTATGACCTTGCCACTTGAAAGATTACGATTAAATAAACAAAGAACAAAAAAAAGTGAGTGAATATCTTTTTTCGTTCCTTCGTAATAAATATTGAAAAACAGGCTCGAAAATCAGGCCGCTACGTAGACGACCCCCTTAATAAACTTCGTCCTGCGCATATCACAGTTTGGTTTATCTCTTCACTGCAATCTATATTAACATCCAACAAAAAGTTCCTTTTCGAACAGTTATAACAGCTGATAAGTGTATACTGACGAAGAGAGTTCGAAAGCTTACAACCGGATTTTAAAGCATTTTTAAGCACGTTGACGATGCAATATTTTTATTTTGAAGTCAAAAATTTTGGATCAAGAGGGCCGACTTTATATCAGGGTTCAGCACAGCTCTGCTTTAACATGAATTAAAGGAATACCGTCGTTACCGACACTAAGCCTTCAGATTGCGCGCCAAACACGCGGAAGCTTAGGATACAAAATTGCCCATTGTCATGACCTCACGTCAAATGAAGTCGGATTAGGCAATATTACGAACTTGAGCAATGTTGACTATACTACTGCGTTATACTATTTTTTACGATACTGCAAAATCTTACTCTCCACAAATTTACGTTATTGGTTGTAGTCACAATTTGGCTCTGATGTTTCGAACTTTACTTAATTTCATGGACGCCCTGTGTAAGGTTCGAGCATGCACTAAGCACACTTTACATCATACTGTACGCGCGCACAGGGTGTCATAAATTACGAAACTCTGCTCAAACATTTCGAAGTTAATCTACTTACAACTGCATTAAGACGTCTTTGATGATTTGCTCCTGACGCTCTGGCAGTTCGAAAGGTTTTTGGTTTGTTGCCGTCTCATTGTATTTGGAAATCTATAAGAACCGAACAGTTGGCTAAGAAATTGTAATCTTTGCGGATAATAGGCAGCACTTACATGGTACAACTGCTTGTTCATGGTATCGCGCAGCTTCTGTATGGTGCTGGATAAGGTTTTTGTCTCTGCGTTGATGCGTTCCACTTCCTGCGCAAATTCTTTTTCGGCTATCGGATTGCAAGGAAGCCGTGTGTTGGCCTGACGCACCAAGTCTTGGCATCTACAATGTAAATTTTCATTAAAATCCATATCGTCTGCTCATCCATGTTCAAAAATATTTGCTGATTTGTAGCTAATATAGCAACAAAGTAGCATTTCAATCTATTTTCTTATAGCAAACCTTCACCCACTTTTTGGTTAGAACTTCCTGCTGCTCGCTGATCTCCTCGTAACGCTCGGCCAGCCTGTGCGCCGTTTCGCGTATATTCTCACGCTCCTGTTCCAGCGCCTCGATCTCGCGCAGCTGTTGATCCTTGCGCAAGCGTATAGTGTTTTCGCGCTTTGCGATCTCCGCACGCACCTGCTCGTGCTTCTTTATGTACTGTGTGCGCAACACTTCCGTTGCCTGCATCAGCAGCTCGTAGCACTCGTACGGTGAAGGATTACTGGACTTGTTAACTGACAGTATCGGCTGAGTGACGTCTCGTTTGAGCATGTTCTTGATGTGATCCACAAAGGACGATTCCAATATCTGATCCACTTGCGACTGCATTTCCAATTTGGGCAGCGATTTTTCATTTTCCTCGCGAATTTTACAAGTCTCCACAATAACCTTCGGATCAATTATCAGTTTGAGGCTAAGCACTTGGCCACTGGCGAGCAGCAGTACAACGCCGGAGGGCATTTGGTGCAGTACGCAGCCGAGCACAGCATTGCTGCGTTCGCCGGAATCGATTCTGGTGCAAACGATGTATTCGGCGTGCGAAGGTGTCGAGAGGAAACTCAAGTCCGAATCGACTATGTGAAAGAGAAATCGACATAAAAAACTGCAATTAGCGCCAGCATTGAAAGCCTTAAAGCACAATTACCGTCACTCTCGACAAAACGCTGCAGCTCCGCAATAAAATTTATGCTGATAGCATGCAAGCCGGCGTTGTGATAAGCAAAGTAACGCAGCTCATTGATAAAGTCGCTGTCGAAGAAGGGAGCAATTAGTCTTGAACTAATCAAGTAAGAACTGTGCTTACCGCTTCAAGTGAATTGGACAGTTGTAGTTCGAGGAATTGAATTCGTCGTCCTTCGGTAAGCCCAATTCTAGCTCCACAGTCTCCAATACGTGCAGGAGGTACTGTGAGGGATGTATAATTACACCGGCATCGACTTCGCTAAAGGACTGAAAGCAAAATACATTTTTTTAGAGTAGAGTAGATTAGAAAAGTAGTTTAGACTCAATGTTCGTTGAACTAGTTACGTTTTCTGCCTCGTCGATGTCGAGAAGCATTGCATGATGCAGTCTACCATTCGATTCAGCAATGATCAAGGTGGGCGGTAACGACGGAATGACCAGTATGGCGCAAGAGTCCAGGCCATAATTGT
Organism: Melieria crassipennis; assembly: GCA_963668005.1. NCBI lineage: Eukaryota > Metazoa > Arthropoda > Insecta > Diptera > Ulidiidae > Melieria > Melieria crassipennis. Next base: position 43,248,775 of record OY764962.1, read on the forward strand.
CGCTGGTTTGTGGTGTGATGGTAAGTGGACCCTGAAGCCGTGGTCTGCAAAGACGATAGAATATTTAGTTTGTGAAATGAAAAATATGTAAATTTGAATAGAAAAACACACGAAGACATTATTTGAAATTGGAAAAAGATTTTGCTTTACTCACTTCCGCGTTTCCAGCCCGGCCATCAGAACATAAACGTTACCGTTCTCACGCAGTATTATGATAGGCCATTCAACGCGCTCCAGTTTCTTTGGGGATTTCTGTGAAAGAATTTTCAATTGATGCATGATTTCATAATTTTTAGCACAATACTAACAAATGCCGCTGCGCCTTCCAGCGAATCCTCCGCCGATCCTTCGCTGACCGAGATCGCAGGTGCAATGTCAAAATCCACAGCCAACTCACCCAATGACAGACCGGAGGGCAGCGACGAGTTGGGATTGTTCTCAATTTTCAGCGGAATAGGGCCCACTTGCCAAACATGGCGCAGTGTGGCGTTGTCGTAAATTCTGCAAAATTAAAAAAGTGCGCGTTTAAGTGAAATTTTGAAAATTTGGTGCGCCGTGCGCCACTACGCCCACTTGCAATGACTACAGTTAATTGTGTGGACATAAATTAGGCGCTGGATTAGAAAAGCCGGACTGCACTTACCGAATGGTGTTGTCCGACAGCAACACAAGCAGATGCGAGTCGGTGGGCGAATCCGGATGCCAGCGCAACTGGCGCACTTCTAGCTGCGGATTATTTCTGAAAAACAGCGCGTCCAAATTGTTGGCACTGCAAGGAGAAAAACAACAAAATGGAACATGCTATTTAACGCCACATAAACAAAACGTGGAACAAAAGGATTTAAGCATAAAAAATCTGTACACACAACAACTAAAATATGAATATTTATTTCATTAGCCAAACCCTCATAGCCGCAAATCCAACAAGTAGAGGAGGTGGAATTTAAATAACAAAAAAAACCCAGTCGTTGTAGGGACTTGACAACGCTTTAGAAGTTCACGATATGTTCCCTGGTTTAATCTTCTTGAAGCTCGGCCCACCTGACATTAGCGTTGTGTGTTGCGTGTTTCTTAAAGGGATTGCTGAGGTATTTTCGTGCTGTTGCAGTCATAGAAAAGATTTGACAATTAAGTTAAGATTTGGCAAATAAGTTGAAATGTTGCATAGCAACAACAACAGTATAGACGATTATCGAAAGCAGTTCTGAAAGTAGTCTTCAAAATTAAACTGGCTGTGTATAGGGAGTCCATGGCGAATTCGATGCCCAATTCAATTCTTGCGCAACTGACTCAGCTTTCCTTGTAATAAGTTTGAGATATCTAGAACCGATATGCTAAGAAATGAGTGGCTGCATTCAAATCTCAGCATCTATTAAGGTTTATTTATAGTCTTTCTCTAAACTGAAAAGTAACCTTGTGTTGCTTGAAGTGCTGCTACTTAATTTTAAGAATAATTATGCAAAGCACGGCCCAACGCTTTGAAAGATATCTCAAGTATTTACTGTGTACCAAAACCTAGGAAAATTCCACACGAAGCAGCTTGATACAGTCAGATATTATAATTACTTTGTCAACCAATATTGTTACTACCAAATGATGTATTAGAAAAGCTTCTGGTTAAACGATTAGATGCAATTACAGACCCAAAGCTGTTAATATCTGATTTCATGTTGGCGCATATCCTGAGTGTTGGTTGTAGTAAAAAAAGTGATAGTAGACGTTCCGCAAGCCTTTGACAATCTGATCAAAAGTAAGCAAACTTTACCGAGTCAATACTTAAGGGGGTCCTCTACTCTTCAGGCAAGAAATTTAGCTGTTATTTGGGGAATTAATTACGAAAGATCTACTGCATACAATTAACAATTTTTTTTTATTTTTAGAAATACATGTTTTGACTTTAAATTTTCATTTTTGAAGAGGAAAAAAAACTCGCGCGACCTTGAAATGTCGTTGATGATATGGATTTTAAAACTGCAATGGTCCCGCTTAAGCAAAGTTGTGGCCAATGCACAGTGATTCGACTCCATACAACCGCGGGACAAAATTAGAAGGAGTGGTCCGTTCTTCATAAAATTTGGTATACTAGTTAATCATGGTCTGCTGAATTGAAATCTCCATTTGGTTTTTCTTAAACTGTTGTAGTTTGGCAATGCCTGAGGCTTAATTTTGCAAATTTCGTCATTTTTGGAAAGCTATAGCACCAAATGTGTTGGCTAGGTTTTCAGATTTTACATTTAATCGGTAATGTCAACATTGATTATTCCAAAAAGTAACATAAATTGTATCGCGACCCTCTGGTTTTGCAATAAAAACGATAATAATAGATGTATGTTTTGCATTTTTGCAGATTTTATCATTTTTTCGTGCTAATTGCATACTTTTAGGCATAAATAAAATAAATTTTGTCGAAAAATACGTGTTTAGACCACTTTTCAAATTGAATTATTTTCTGAGATCGGAAGATATCGGAGGATATAATTACATTATCCGACAAAGAAAGAATGCTTCTTAAAATAAAAAAAATCCAGGAACATACTTTCACATACTTTTTAGATATTTTCCTCTAAGTTTTGCCAATTTTCAGATTTTTAATTTAGAAATATTTTGAATTAAGAGTGAAGTAAAAGCCTACGCTGCGCAAATTTTGGGAAAACATTAAAAACGAAAATGGCCACGTCATTTCGTAATCTATATTGAAAGTTTAAGCAACTTCGTGCCAACCATGTATTTTAAAAATTTTTTTTACTCAATAGACTAAAAAACAGAAAATATGAGTTTAAATTTTTTTGTGAAAAAAGTTTCAACTTTGAGCCGCTTTTGCGCAGACACTAATTGATTTTTTGCACAGATTTTTTAGGGTTTTCTTAGTTGGAGTTTTTTCTTTCAAATGACATCAAAATCGTTAAATTTTGAGACCATAAATTTTTTGAATTTTGTCTATGGGACGAATCACTGTGCAATGGGGTGATCTGAAATCAGAAAATTGATAGTCGTTACAATCATAGTAACGTTGACTATATTTTCCCGAGACAGAATTTTTTTATTTTGCACTGTGTAAAAGTTATGCAACAATTTGTAAAAAATTCAAATTTTCACCTCTTTTTTTGACCTATTAGGCGCTATAAAAACGGAACAAAATAAAATTTTGAAAATCGTACTCGGGAAAACATAGCGGTATGTTTTCTGAACAATTGAAAAAAAAATTATCGAAATCGGACTAATACTTTTATAAAAAGTCTTACTCGGCAGCCAAAAAACACTACTTTCGGGAAAACGCGTTTAAAGATAGATATGTAGTTTCTCGAAAACGGGCGGGTACCTTTCGGTTGCCAGCAACATGCAAAGAAATGTGATTTTCACGGAATCTTTTCTGTGGCGTATTCTCAGATACATATACATAGATTGAATTTATACAAAAAAAAAAAAATCGATTTTTCGAAACCGCGAGAGTAGGCGTATTCAAGGAACTTTTCGTATTGAGCAATCAGATGCGTGGAGATTGAAGCTGGAGTCCTACAAGGCAGTGTTCTCGGGCTTCAGATGTATCTCCTTTACATTAGTGACCATACAGTCAGCCAAAATATATCACGACCACATTTTGAAATGACGCAGTTCGTAGTAGTGGTGTGTTTCAAATAGTTTTTAATAAATTTTAACTCAGTTGAGCCTAGCGTGACCATTTGGTCACACTATACGAGGGTGGTCCGATAAGTACTTAGCCTAAAAAGAAAAACGAAAATTTTGGAAAAGTGACGATTTATTTCTCAACGTAGTCTCCTTTCAACTCGATACACTTGCGATGCTCCAACTTCTTTAACCCGTCCGAAAAATTCGTATTCTGGAGGCCTCCGTGGCGGCGATAACCTCCTCATTCGACTCAAATTTCTGCCCGGCGAGTGACTTTTTCAAGTTTGGAAACAAAAAGAAGTCACACGGGGCCAAATCTGGAGAATACGGTGGATGGGGCAGCTGTTCGTAGCCTAATGCGACCAATTTGGCCGTGACGACGGCCGATATTGCTCTTTTTCCATTTTTCTAAAATCCGCGGACACGTTCGTTTCCACATGCGGCCAAAACAAAACTACAAATCCAATATGGCTGAAATTTTGACAGTAGCCGTCTACGAGGATGTACTACACTATAGTGAATTTCTCTTACGATAGTGGCACCATCGGGCGGTGGGGTTAAGTACTTATCGGACTGCCTTCATACATGCACTCAAATAACGTAATTTTTCAATTATGCTTCATATTGAATCGCTCAAAATTGTTATTGCAAAATTCGAAAGGAAAAGAATTCCGGCAAATTCAGGTTAAAGAGAAAAATAAACAATCATTTGCTGCTGGCAAAATACATAAAACTTTGATAACAAAATGGACGTTCGAAAATGCTGTGGGGATTTTCACATTCAGTCCCTTGCCACTCTTCTGGTTTAGAGGTAGAAACACTGTTCTATATGTATATAAAATCGTTCTGAGGCCAGTATGGAAACATAGATGCCAACTTCATCACCGAATTGGCCATCATCAAAGCACTTTCGTGGGAAAATGAAAATAAGTCCAAAATATTCAATTTCCAATACGAAATTGTGTATTTGTTTTGAAGGAACCAAATTTCTGTGTTTTACAACCCTTAAATAAACGCTGCGCTTTTAACGAATCAGACTCCACCCACAACGACAGCACGTTGTAATGATATCCTTTGCCGCATCGCATTAATGTGTTCCTTTTTGCGTAGTTTTTTCACTTACTTTTCATTTGGCTGGGTGTGTTTTTTTCGGCGGCGCTGTGACACGCTGGCCACATATCATTATCTGCACTCAAGGATTTACGCCAACAAATTATAAAAAAGTATAATGTAATCCACTGAAAAAGATATAATACGCGCGCAGCACATATGATACTTAAGCTCCCCGCATCTGTTCCCGCTCGTCGGCCGCTTTGCTTTCCCCTCTGCTGCTGTTTAAATACGCCCAAGCAACGCAAAGAGCTCACTAACTGAGCGTCTATTTAGCGCACAAATCTTTGATAGCACCCACTGTGCCGCTCGCAGCCAGCGACCCGCTTCCCTCCGCCCAAAAATGCTTCTTCTCGCACATTTTTTGTCTTACCAGTTTGCTTTTAGCGTTTTTCTATGCAAATCGTTAACGGAGTGAGCGAGTGTCCGCTGCTCATTATGCGCATTTGCCGCAGGATATGCAGCGGACGCGCGCACACGCTTTTATTTCAGCTAATAATTTTAATTTTATTTAAAATTATGTTTCGCTACCGCACCAACTCGCCGCTCGCCCCACCCCTGGGTGACCGCGTTTACATTCGGACTATACACATTTTTTGCCGAATAAAAATGCAGAGCGGAAAGGACACTCGCACGCTTATAAATTGTATTTGTATCTAAAAAGGACATTAATTCTGCAGAAACCGCGTATGAGCGTGCGAATGCATTTGGGCGAGTGCCTTTTTCGCAGACCGCCCTTTCGCATTCCCCTCACTTGGGCAGCGTCTCCAAATAAACGCGTCCCCCATTGCGGTCGCGCATTTTTTCTAACTTGAAAGGGGCATGAAAAAATTGCAATATGCAACACGACCGCGTGGTAGGAGTTACTGGAGGCAGTGTCCTTTTAAATACGCTCATGTGTATGTGTGTGTGTGTGTGTTGCCTTCAATATTTTTTATAATTTCATTTTTCTTCGCGCGCCTTTCCACCGAACGCAACGCGTTGCCAACCAGTGGCCCCTCCTCTACTCGACAGTGTGACAGTGTGTGCGACGCGCTTTTTTGGATTTTTGGGATTTTCTGTTTCCAGTCTATCAAATGTAAGAAGATTTGTATGTGTTGGTTATCCCGGCTCACACGCCCCCCCGCATCCCACTGACCGGGCGACGGCTATGGCGTCTATGTGTTTTAAAAGCCGTTTTAAAAATTTAAAGCACGTCCTGAGTCCACATTCGGTCAGCGTCTTTATTGCCGAGTTGCGCGCACGGCGCCACTGGCGGCAACACTTTTGGTATAGCTGGAAAAAGTTTTATGGAAAACCTATGTGCAAGTAGCGCTGTTTTAGGAAACGGGAAATGTGCACAAAAACGTCAGTGCCCTCTTTGGTTAGATTCTTGTAAAGTATTTGCTAAAAGCTAAAACCACAGGTTTGTGGTTGGAACCACTGTTTGTTAATTTTTTGTGGAGATTAGGTCGCAAAAGTATTGTAAGAAATGCCTAGAATTATATATAAAAACAGTACAAATATTTACAATTGAAGTAAATGAAAAAAGTTATGCAAAATAGTAGCCGACAACTCTAAAACGCGTAACGAATCGTAGTCAGAAAATGTGCTACGATATTTGAGGTTTTATCTATAAAAACCAACAACAGCCACAAAATGCGCGAAAGCAAACATTTGTTTAGGTTTGCCATATCGGCGGCACGGAAATTATCTTTTTGCTGAATGATAAAAAATAAAGTCAGAACATTTGTAAACATAAATTTGCCTCCTCGTTCTCCATGTTGTTGCCGCTTTGGCAAACTGACATTTTGGCAATAAATGTGAAAAACAACAAACAAGAGTCGCTCACACAAAAAATAAGGTGCAAAGAATATTCGCCAATGTAAACATTGCCCCTTTGCATGCCCCAACCGCTGCTTTGGAGTGCGCGCTGGCGGCAAAACCAGCGCTGCAAGAAGATCAACACAACGTGGGAATTTACGCGCCGAGCGTAAATCGCTGATTTTTCAACACGTTCGCAACGCCAACCCGAACACCGTTTCGGCTTAGTTTTCGATGGTAAATTGCGGTAAACAAACGTTAACGCAAACGCAACCGCAACAAAACCGCAACAAGGTGACAAACACAGAACAGCGGCGGACACCTGACGCCCCGCACTCGCAAGTCGTGGCTGGCCGCACGAGCGCGCGGCGAATAAACGATAATGGCTTCGATGATTATGCATCGGCACGTTTCTCATCGAAAGGGTTCAACTGGCAACACGCTGCACAAGGGGGCGGAGTGGCGGTGGCGCGCCAAACACGCTACAAATGCTGAACTTCGCCACTAGTCTAACACCTTTTTTTACCATTCAGCCGCTCGCTGCTGTGTGCGCGATGCGCTTTATTGGTAAAACTTGAATTTTGCTGCAGGAAAGCGGAATGTGGGAGCGAAGTGTCTAAAATCGGTTGGCACATGGTTTTTGTAATCGCACGTTCTGCCCTGCCACAAGCGATTCAGTGCATTCTTGGCTCATTTTGTTTTGCTTACTGCTTAGTACCCACATTCGAACCATGATTTAGAAAACTATAACTATTCAGATTTTAGAATTTTGTTTGAAATTGGTTGTTTGTAGAAAAATAATTTGTAATGAAATTTAGTTTTGGCCTTTTATACGAGTAATTTGAATACCCGGGCTTAGAAAACAATATTTTTTTAATCGGAATCGGTTCGAAATTTGGCCGAATTGTTATGTTTTTATGTTTTGTCTCCATAAATACTCAACAAATATGTACAGGGTGGACCATTTAAGATTTGGAATTTGAATCGGTTATAAAAAAAAAACTAATGAATATTTTTTGAAAATTCCTGTTTCATTACAAAGCTTGGACTTTGTTATTTAAGAATGAAAAACGATATTGTTCATATGACTGCCACTACTGAGCTTACAGTACGCCATTCGGTCAACCCAATTTTCAAGTACTTTTTCGATTGTTCCGGGTAGAATTTCCTGAATGGCAACTCCGATTTCATGTTTCAACGCTTCAACCGTCTCTGGATGGTTAGCGTAACACTTTTCATTTACGGCTCCCCAGAAAAAAAGTCCAACGGACTTAAATCGCAGCTCCGATTGACTTCGCGGCCAATTGACTTCAGAATTTCGGCTGATTATTCGATTTTCGAAAACGGTGCCCAAAAGTTCGATTGTTACATTGGCTGTGTGGCTTGTTGCGCCATCCTGTTGAAACCAAATGTCGTCCATGTCATCCGCTTCAATTTTTGGAAACAAAAATTCGTTGAGCATGGCACGGTAACGCTCGCCATTGACTGTAACGGCGGCTCCTTGTTCATTTTCAAAGAAAAATGGCCCAATGATGCCACCGGACCAAAACCCGCACCAAACCGTAACTCTTTGTGGGTGCATTGGCTTCTCAATGGTGACGCGTGGATTTTCCGAATCCCAGATGCGACAATTTTGCTTATTCACATAGCCTCCGAGGTGAAAATGGGCAACATCCAAAAAGACAATTTTTCGACGATGGGTTGGAAGAAAGTTCTCAACAATATTTCCCAATTTTGTTCAAGCGTATAGCGTCCCATTTCGTAAATGTCAAACTTTTAACTAAATTACGAACACAAATTGAATGACATTTGGACTGCCATTCTCGAAATAAAGCGTAGTTCAAATTCCAAATCTTAAATGGTCCACCCTGTATTTTTTATTATTTTAATCGGCATTGGCCTAATCAGTAGCAGTCGATTTTTCATTCGACCTCTGTAGGTCTGTAGAACAGTAGCGGCTTAAGAGGGGGGGCGGAGGGGCGGACCGCCCCGGGCCCCGGGCTGCGGGGGGCCCCCGAGAGAAGCTTGTAACTATATAAAAATTTCAAGTTTTTCAAAACTGAAACTTGTAAAAAACTATTTGCGCTGCACAATGGTTGATGAAAGACTAAGTCGTTTGTCACTTTTATCAATTGAAAGAGACACAGTATCGACAATTGACTTTGAAATGGCAATAATAAATTCAGTTCAATAAAAGCAAGAACAATAACAATTGTTTTCAAATTTTCAAAAAATTTTGCCTCGAAGATTGCAATTTTTAACTTAAAATTTTGTGCAAAATATGCAAATACAAAATTCTAAGTTAAAAATTAAATATCGCAATCTTAGAGTTTGCTTGTAAACTTGTGTAAATTACACAATTACTTAACCTCATTAAACTTTGTAGAAGTCAAACAAATTTACAGTTATTATAATTATTATTATAATTATTGGTTGGATAACAACACATCGTCCCGGAAATCCGGTTTTCGAAGGCAATTCTATGCTCCTTGTAAGTAAGCTAAATATGGGCTTCTTACATGCTGTTATGTAGGGGAAATATGTTTTTTCAGGACTTTTTTTATAAAGTCACTGCTACTGGGTTTTATAAAATATTTCTGTACATTTCTGAAGATTTCTACTCGACACGAAAAATATACCTAAAAATAAAAGTGTTTTCTAGGGGGTAACTTTCTTGAGAACTTGAAATAGAATAAAATTTAGATGTATGAATCTACACACTGAAATCCAAAACATGTATGTTTTCCATACCTGACATATTTTGGTCCTGAAAGTTCAAAATAGAAAATTTAGTTAAATGGAGACAATTTCCCTCTTTCATTTGATACCTATATCTTCATCATTGAACTACCGCATATATTTAATATTGAAATGTGTATCTCCTTAAAATGTTAAAGTCCTTTAAAAAGGGCTTTTGGGTCAGAGAATTTAATACTGACTATGCCAGAATACTATAAATTATCTCTAGTTTCATTTATTTCATTTCATTTATTTCATTAAAAAAAATGTTTCGCACGGTGTAATAAATGTAAAGTTGGTGTTTTCACTCACTGCATCATAACTTTATGATTTTTCTTTCAATTCTATTGATGTTAGGCTTAATATTTGCTAAAATAGTATATATTTAATTTTAGATTTTAAAACCAGAGAAGATAATTTATTTTTTCTTTACAAAAAATATTCGAAAATTTATGATTTTTTAAATTGGTCGAAAAATTCACATTGTTACAACTTTCACCGTCAGTAACTTCCCCAAATCTCATCTGATTTGGACAATCTATATATCACTAAAAAGCCACTAAGGTATTATCTTCTGAACGACGGACAGCTCGTGTTAATCGGATAATTCTTTTAGGAGATATGTGCTCATAACGGAAACAAAAGGAAAAAAATCGTTTTTCGAAGATTTTTCGAAAACGCTTCTTCAAAAATTTTTTGGTTTTCAGTTTCGTGTTCAGCGGCCAAAGTTAGTCTAGAAAAAACTTTTATTTTTAGGTGCACGCGATTGGCCCATTTTTTGTCGACAATCGAATCCTCCTCCTCGGGTAGCTTAAAAAAATGGCCAGATCGTAGTAACGAAGCAAGATTTTCTGTTTTTTTTCGAGATTTAAGATGGCATTTGGAAATGACGAATTTGCTCCCCCAAAAGTTTTCCTAATTTCACGAAAGTTTTATCCATTTTTCATTTTTTTCTCTGGGATTCTATTGCTTTCTAAAAAATTTCAAGCACGTATACGTTTACAAATAATTTGTCTCGTCGTTTAAAAATAAAAGTCCGTTTACTGTTCAATGGAATACAAATTTTCAAAAAAAAAAGCCAAAAGCATAACCGGAAATTCCCCTTATTAGTTTTGTACGCAAACTTATGCTGCACTGTTTTATGGGGCCCCCCTCAGCCGTCGCCGCCCCGGGCCCCCGAGCACCTTAAGCCGCCACTCTGCTGTAGAAGTTATTGGGTCGTACACAACAATGACTAAAATATCATCCTTTAGTTACAGACATTTTCCAAGTTCGACTCGTACGGTAGCTATTCAAGGACAAAATCCTGTATCCGATTTATGCAGTTTTCTGTTTTCGCACATTTTTACTGGTCTGTGAGCTGTGCGTGCCCAACAGAAAAGCATTGTCCCTTATGGCCAGAGTATCCCGACAATTAGCACACTTTTTATATTAAATTAACAACAAACTTTAATGTATGGCGACACCATAAATTCAAATTATCGCACCACTAGAACGAAACAATAGCAACACAATGCAGGTTTTCATATTTTCAAATTGCATAATTTATAATTAAATTGTTTACGCTTTTCACGTCACCCTTCTCTCTCCCCCGTACGTACTCTATGACAATGATTTCCACAGGTGTCTGCCATTTTTTTCTATAACCCTTTAACGGAAAATGCAGCAAGTTGGTGGGTCATATTTGCAAAGCAACGAGTGCAATAGAAGTTAAGAAGTTGTTGTAATATGACTTACATAAGTGGCAGTGTTGGTCAAAAGTTTATGGTATGGTCTCCGATCTAGACCAGTGTTCAGCCTTGGACCGGAGTTGACCGGCTGCAGCTGTGACAGTGGTTTACGCAAGATTATTTAGTGTCCTTTGGCCAGCGCGACTGCCTTTTTTCATTAAAATATTCATAAATTAATTAATTAAAAGTAAACAGCGGAAGAAGCACAACGCGCCAAAGACACAGACGAATAGGAAGTAAAATTGTGCAGACAGAACAGCGGCCGCTAAAAGGGGGACGTTCGACTATTGTGAATGCGACACGGCGAGGGCGTTGTTGTGATGGCGGTTGAAAGTGGCAGCGAAAAAAGTTAAAGTTGATAATTTTTAATTAATTGCAAAGAAATGTTTAAGATAAATGCTGATTTATTGGGTTGGTATGAAACCGAAAATGTCAAGCGAAGGATAATGGAAAATGTCGTCTAGTTACAAGTGGCAGCAATAAACTATCAGCTGGAGGGCAACGGATTACAAATAAATGAAGTAGTTAAAAAATTTTTATAAGATAGATCACAGTGTATGCTATTGTGTGCAATATGAGCAATTCAGGAAACTATATGGTGGAAGGACAATGGCGATACAACCTCCAGTCAAGCTGGCCGCGACACGGAAGGATTTTCGCTGAGTGAAGTAAGCAATCCGGGGCGACGTACAAATCGTTTCATTATGTTTACATCATTTACGTAGTGTGAATATGTTCGCACACACACACACTCACACAACAAAGCACAGCCACATATGTAAAAGACCACACCAACTGCAAGAAGTCCGGCAGCAATGCGCAGATTTAATTCCCTTCTAGCCGCAGTCATTTTTTCTTTTCCCTTTCGTACGTTTTTTATGTATTTTATCCTCAAATAAATACAGAATGGTCAGCGGAATAATAATCAGCGTTAAGGGGTTAAGAGGGAGACGGAGTGGTGGCCAAGTGTCATGAGTGGGAGCAGCAGAAGATGCAGGCGGAACAGCATGAAAAAGCGTCAGCAGAAAGGCGATACGCCAGCGCGTGGAAACGGAAATGTGACAAGATGCAGCAGAGTAGGTAGGGTGTGCTGGACAGTAGGGGGACCCAGTCGGAATTAGCAAACTGTGTTTATGAAAAAAAGTACAGGTCTCCCTCGTATAGCGCGGTACTTCTACAACGCGTTTTCGATATAACGCGATTTAAAAAAAACAGTTTTTTTTCATTATGTTTTTTAATTTTTTAAATAAAGTATGAATTTTGATTTTGAGTTGGAATGTACATACCTACATCTTTAATTTAGTACCAATTTTATTAATTTTAATATTTTAAATTTTATATTTTAAAAAGCTTATTGGAACATAACCCTAAAATTTATATGAAAGTTAAGTCTTCTATAACGCAGAATTTTCCTGGACCGTAACCACCGCATTATACGAGGGGAACCTGTATATTTTCCTTCAGCATTGGCGTGTTACCAAAAGTAAGGTTTAGTTAGGTACATTTCGAGTACCTCTGATAGTAGTTTTCGTCGAGAAAGGAAATTAGAAACAACAATGGAACATCGATTTCAGAGTTAAATGGTTGTTTTCGAGGACATTATAGTTTGTACATTACACATGAAACGTGCTTTTAATAAAATTATATCATTATAACTAAACATTTGAGTGAAATGAGAAATGAAGAACTTGTGTTTACAAAAAATAACACAATTTAAAACAAAATTGAAACAAAACAAACTTAAAGTAAAGAACATTTAAAACTATTGAAGAAAAGACTAAAGAGTAACACATTGTTAAATCTCAAAAATATTACACGATACAAGCAAAATTTAAAGATAATGGTTATTATTCATTGGCTTTTCGATTTTTATAAAAGGTTTTTAAATTAATTTTTCACAAACTAAGCTAAAAACTTAAAAACATAAATTAATTTTGAACTCGTTAAAAATAGTACAAGGCACGAGATAAATTCAAAGAAGTGACTATTTATCAAAATGCAGAAAGAATGGAATGATCAGGCGGTCAATAAATGTAATGGAAAGTAATGGTAGTTCTCTAGTAACCTCAGGCTTGGTGCTTCAATGCATAGAAGCATTGAACAAACTGGAAGATACATAACCTGGTCAAAATCCTCTGGGTCCCAGGACACAGATGAATTGACGGAAACGAGGAGGCGGACGGCCTTGATAGAACTGGAGTAGCCATGATCCCCCTTGGACCAGAACCTTTCATTAGGCTGGGCAAAAACACTCTAGTAGAGGCATTAAGACTTAAGGAGTGAACCAGGAATTCAGAACACTGGTCTAGTGCCTCGGGTCTTATCGTCAATCGAAAATCTTTATTAAGGGTTATAACTTCAAATGGAGTGAAGAATGCCTCAGACTGGGGAAAAACCAGCTTAGATTGGTCACCGGGCATTGCAGACTGAGAAAACCTATGCGTACAATCGGGCTAGAACAGGTAAGTGTCCGTAGACTCTGCGGAACAGCAGAGGAGACTCCTGAGCACATTATACACCTGGGCCACCACTGGCTTGCAGAAGAAAACGGCAAACACCGTCTCCCCCGTGAGTTACTAATCTTCATTAGGTCGGTGGGATTAGGGGACGTTCTCTAAAAACTGTAGGGGGCACAATAGATCAACTCTGGTCTCAGTGCAATATCCCCTTTCTAAATCAGTCAATGGTAGTTTGGGTACTCCGCGGACCGAAAAGAAAGTAGGTTGATATGCATGAAATGTTTCCGTTTCCTACTGGGGATGCATTAGCATATTTGAAGGAGAGAGGAAGGTGTTGGTCTGAACTTTTTGCAGATCTTTGAATTTTTTTTACTTAATAGCAACATTTTTATATGTTATACATATGTACATTTTATAACATTTCACATATGTATATGTAAATTAAAAATTGTCATTGCAGCAATTTGATATTTTTTCGCTACCTTTTAGCAATGTGACCAAATACTCGTACGATAAAAAACTGTGCGAGTCAAAAATTACTAATTGTATACTTAAAAGAATAAATCAAACAGCAAAAGTGACAGAAGAACCATATTTGAATGCGTATTAGATTCGACCAAGAATTAGGGATGTGAGAGGCGGAGTAGAAATGTTTGTATCCAAACTTACGCGATTAAACCAGTAGTAAGCAGTTTAGTTAGAAATCATAGCTGCAGATGTAAAATGGTTTAAAAAAAATATTTGTTATCATCAAGTGATCTTCCTAAATACTTCGGTTTTGCAAAACATGGTTTAGAGTAACCAGGATTCCGCTGTGTTGGTTCATCTCAAAACAAAAACCAATATGGGATTTGGGAGAGTAAGAAATCTTTTATTATCTGACGGATCGTTTTGTGGAATGTTTTATTAAAATAAAACGAAATAGAAGACATTCAAATTGGAAGTATCGTTTGAAGTGGAACATAAGCCCCGAAAATTTGGAAAAAAAGGATTTTTGGTCAACTTGTAAAATTTGGTTTACAGATAAAAGACCTTGCAAGGATTATTTAATTAGTAATAACAACTTGCGACTTTAATTTACTTTAGACCCATCCAAAAGATGATATAGGCTTGAATCTAGAAGACATTCATAGTAACATAGAATACTGTTCTTCATTTTCTGATCCGATGCCTTTTTAAAGAACTTTCAAATTTTAAGGACATACATATTTGAGAGATTTTTTACAAATATTTCCGGCTGTGCATTGATGAAGAAATGGGTATGAAATTAAAGATAAACTTGTCGCTTTTTGACTAAATTTTCTATTTCTATTTTGAGCTTTCAGAACCAAAATATGCCAGTAAGTAATATGTAGTAAAATAATAAAAAAAGATAGAAAAAAATGGTAAATTATGCTATGTTTGTACTAGAACGTCGTATGACAATAATTTGATTTTTCGCTCAGCATTTGTGGCATTTATTCCCTCGTATCAGAAGACAGAAACTACTAATCCGCTCCTATTTACATACTAATATTTTCTAAAACAAAACAAATTGAAATGAAACTTTTGCTGCCGTCACCCATAACACTCCAGCCCCCTAACTGGGCCGCATTTTTTTTGGCCACAACGATATTTTTCGCATTTTTTGCGTTTCGTTTACGTTTGCATCCGCCGGACATGGACATTGGTGTCCATTTCTATAATTTCGCAGCCAAAGTGAGACTGGAGCGGAAATGGAAGTGTGGATTTTTTTCCACATGCCATATTTTTCTTAAGCCCCTTCCCCACTTTGGCGCCCCATGCCGCGTGCTCGGCATTTCTATTAATTTATATCATGTCCTTTCTCTCATCCCCTCCACTACCACTGAACGTAATAAATTTTTATAATTTGCTAAAAGTGTGTGTATGTATGTGTGTGTATGTGCATGGGGCAGTGCGGGTATTAAGTGTGCATTTCAATTCGTTGCGTCGCGCGAACGTGTGTGTGTGTGTGAGTGCAAAACACACATAATGAATATTATTTAAGCATGATTATTTTTTCCAACTCTTCTTCGCTCCTTCCATGGCAACCAAATGGGTTTTGTTTTTTCCTTAGCATTTTTTATAAGCAACACTAGGCGCAGAGTCTACTTTTTTGGTTCCGTTCTGTTGGCTTTTATGCATTTAAGATAAATTTCAAAGGAAATGTCTCTCGACGAAATTTTCTAAAAAATGCTTCTCCTGTTCGTTTTACGTTTTTGTCTAATTTATGCATTTGTTTTCTAACTTTGCTTCGAATAAACATTTATTAGCTCGACACATGCTTCCAATCTATTCATATGTTTCATTGCATATTTTTGTCTATTAAAAATCGTCCTTATAAAAAAACATTTATATTGAATAACTATATTATTGTTTGCAAAACAAAACCAAAATTTAACATCATTTATAATTCAATTATAACGAAGTAACTACAAAAAAGGAAGAGAAAATCAACTATATGAACAAATAATTTAATAAAATTCCTAGAAAATGAAGTAAATGTGAAAATATTAAATCACAATAAATACAAATAATTAATAATTATATCTAAACAAACAACTTTACATATTAATAAAGCTGAAGAATAGTTAACTATGTGTAAATTTCTTATTATGGTAAATATTCAACCAAAATGTTCTCTACTGAATACACACAAACACATTTTCCTTTATTTCTTCGACGACCACATCGACTTGCCAGTCAGTAACGCTTGAAAGAGGATAATCAAATTTTGACCAAAGAAAAAATTAATGGCTGGGCAGAGCACAAAAATTCCAAACCACAACACACCCACACATACACACACACACACACGCACACACTATAGAGTTAAACCAATTGCAAAATTTTCGAGGCTAATCACATACACAATTCAATTCGTTTTACAATTTCAACTAATTTCCATTTCAATTAACTTTTCAAATGTAATTTAAAGCATTAAGCTTCTGCAGTACTGCAGAAAGTGAGAGAGAGAAAGAGCCCAGCGACAGCGGCGTGCGGGAAGAATGAATCCTAGTTAGATGGACGGATGGATGTATGGACGGGCGGCTGCTGGGCGTAACAAACACCGGCGCAAGCAACGAAATGATAACAAACGTTAGGGTGGGGTGGGGTGGAGGGGCGGTCGCCATCCAGCCAACAGTTGGTCAACAGTGGGACTGGAACTCTTGGAGGCAGGTTCATCAAAGTGCGACCGACTGCTGACTCGTGCTTCGCTCTGCACCTGGACGCCGTAGCGGCGCAGCTCGCACATGCATCCGTCCGTCTGGGTACAAAGGCATAAACGAATCATTCACTTGGCTGATTTCTTGTTACTACCGCCGCCGCTGCTGCTGCCTGTCGCTTGCCGTCCGCTAGCTATCTGCTGTTGCTGCTCCGAAATTGTTCACAAGTGCTTCCGAGAGAGTGCTCGAAGCGCAACAGTCGAAATGGTGATTAAGTCAAATTCAGATTTGGTAACCAGCCGGCACACACCCGGCCGCCCGGCGCCACCACTGCTTCCGACTGGGTCCGACTGCATTGCTGTGTGTGTGAATGTGGCGCTGCCGCAGCATCCGCAGTGGCCCATTTGTGCAGCAACGTCTGCGTTTCTCTGCGTGTGTGCGTGTGTGAGTGAGGGTGAGCACGTGTTGTGGTGTGTGGAACGTTAACGTTTTGTGGGCAGGTAAAATGTTTCGTTTATCAGTAATCAAAATCCAAATTATTTCAATTAGTCAAAATGTTAGTTGGAAAGAGCTGATTTGAGTTTGCGTTTTCGCCAATTGCTTTGTCCCTTTTGCTATTAAAATATTTTCTCGGGCTATTTTCATTTTAAATGCGAATTAGTTGATTTTCGGTCTGTAGATTTTGTTGGGTTCACACTATTGAATACCGATTTATGAGGGAAAGTGCTCGATTGAGGCGTTGACAGAAAGAATTCATGAATTTGTTGGAGAAGAAATTGTGAAGAAACTGACGCAATGTGAAGAAGAAATTTTGAGAAAAAATTGTGTAGAACTCGCGGCGGAGCGGGGGAATAAAACGCCGGTGTAGTTCGATTTTGGGTGGTGTCGTTTATTTGCGGAGGTGGAATAACGAATAACAAGTACAGACAATAAACATTAAATTATACAAACGGCCGAGGCCGGGGAGCAGAAAATAAGGGGCAACATGAGTACAAAAGGAGAAGAACAGGATGGGATGGACAGATAACTAGAGAAAGCAAGAGCTTAGCCAAGTAGAATTAAATTAAATTAGTCATTAATTTGTATTTGGAAAAAGGCTGAAGTAGTCTGAAGGATTCAACTTTTAATCAATAACACTGCACAACAAAATCAAATTTTTTTTTAAATAACAAGGTTCTGACAACGGATTCTGGTACAGGGGCCCAAAAAAAATATACGTGTATCGGCGTTTTGAAAGTTTACATCTGCATTTTTTTTTAGGGGGGGTCAAAGTTTTCCCCCCTTTGCACATTCTTATGGTGAATCGGCATACGACATATGATGGGTTCAGCAATCTGATGTAAACTACGAAGAATATTTTTGTGGAGCATTTTAACCCTGAGCTACTATTTTTATGGGTAATTTTAACCCTTTTTTCTAAAATTCCAAAAATGTCCTGTAAAACAGGACTTTTTAAGGAAAAAATGTACCACGCAAATATTCACCATAAAATTCTACTATAGGTCTCTGAATACATCAAAGCTCAGAAATTAACTTCAACGCCAGAATTAAGCCAAAACTGAAAATGTGTTTAAGTGTTTATTTCGTACTTAATCAAAATTGGTCTCGGAATTATAGGCTGCTATAGATTAAAACATTCGTGCCATAAAATTGTTATTGCGTCTGGTATGGTTAGACGGAAATCATGTAAGTCTAGTACTAGGAACTTCAAAAGGTAGACCAAACTGTTGCAGCTAATCGTTACCAAGTCTAACTGATCAAATTAAGTGAAGTTTCTCAGCCAGGCACGGATTCAGAAAAATATTTCGGGGGGGTTTTAAAAAGCAATTCTTTAATATTTATAAAATGCCTTTTAATTTGTATGTAGTTTTATAGTCGATCCAAATATTTCGGGGGTTTTAACCCCTAAAACCCCCGCCCCCTGGATCCGCCACTGTTCTCAGCTGATGAGTGCGAGTCTGCGGGGTCGGTCGACTTTAGGTAATTGAGATTTTTTGGCAATTTGGCAACATCAAAAACATAATAACAACAAATTTTTGTCTATGAAAATGGCTCCGACTTGCCGTTCCATAGAAGCATACAGTTTTTTAGGACACTTCAAAACACTTTACTGTATAAATTCACACCCACAATACGAATGGTTGCAGAAAAGTGGGACTTGGATTTGTCATTTTGTTAGAATAGATAGTGTCTGAAGAAAAAAGTTCACCTACAGGCCATATAATATTTTTAGGAGTTTTACTCCAGAATTAAAGTTTGAATACATGCGGCGCATATTCCAGACTTGGTCGCTTCGCACATCTTCACTTATTAACATCGAGGCATTTGGCTGATCGGCGGTTGGAGACAATTGAACAGGTGCACAGTCTTGATTTTATTTCAACATGAAGTCTGCAATGGAACGTATTTTGAATATTAACCTTTTTACAAGTCCATTTTAACTAAAGTTGAATTTGATAAAGAAAACATTGAGATCCAATTAAAAGAGATACCAGTCAAAGTCGAGGTTGCGGCACATTTTCTTGCTCAGCATGACGACAGCTGCCAGATATCAATTAAATTATAGCAAATTAATTTCATGCCACATAATTTACGTCAACAGTGCACAGTGTAACGATTGTTTGGCATGCGAAATCGCGCCACCGTCCGTTGAAATTCGCACCTTCAACGCAGAGTTGACGTTGGAGTTGGGGTCGAGGTCGGCGGTGTTGGGGATAATCGAGCCATATTTGTACAACATAAGCGCATAAATATCACTGTGCTTGCCAAATTTAAGTGCTTTCAGCTGGGAAATTTATAGCAAAAGCGCGCAATATTATTGCCTCCTCAGCCCCGACTGCGCACCTGGGCACTCGCTCTACGCAGCCGGCGCTTGCAGCCAAACTTGTAGAATGCATAAATAAGGCGACAGCGTGCCACCGCCGCTGCTTGCTTTGGCACGCTGTACGGCAAAAGTTGCGCCTGACTGCGCCCATGTAACCGCTTCAATCTTTCGCTCGAACGGTGCGCAGCCGGAATTGTGCGAACTTCGCATCAGCTGATCGCGTCGCTCACGTTGGCGGCGAGTCGCGTGGGGTGGTGGCGCTGTGTTTTGAAAAATATATTTCGCCGCCGAAAAATTATAAACAGCGGCGCGCTGCTCATCCAAAAAATACCCAAACACACACGCACACACAAATACGCGCAACTACGCTCATTAGTTGCCCTACACGCAATTAAGCACAAATGGCTGCCGCTTTCCGTCGCAATTCGCTGACTGCCGCGCTGGCGCTGGCGCTGGGTCCGCGGGCCGCCCCGCTATTTTCACTATAAATCCTTTTCGGGGAAAAGTTCATCCTCGCATGCACGCTGGATGCCAACTTGGAAAATTTGTCGCTTGAGTCGCTGGCAGCGTCGCAGTCATAGTCATCGTTAATGTTATAGTTGTAGCTGGGGTATTGTAATAGTACAAGTTGTTGTTGTTGTTGTTGCCGTTGTTGCTGTTGCCGCATCCGTTCATTGCGCAAAGTTTCCATTTATTTATGTATTCTTATTTTTTCCTCAAAAATTTATTGCACGAAAAATTTCACCTGCGCGCCGCTACATTTTTGTGTGCTTGAGCGAAACTTTTTTCGTGGCCCAGAAATAAAAAAACGACAACTAAAAAGAAAAGGCCCGGAGATAGGGTAGGGCGGCCGTTTTCCGGGATTCCGATGTGGTGCGCAGCGGATTCATAAATTTGGTGATTGTGAAATGAGGATTTTATGCCATTTTATACGCGACGCGAACGGAGGAAATAATTTCTGTTGCACTTTTGTCTTTCTTTTACAGAAAATAATAATATGTGAACTACACATAACATACCTCAAGCTTATCGATCCAAAGTAACCTTAAATTGAGTGCGCGAGCTCAACAACATCGAATATATTAAACCAGATCGATAAGGATCCGCGCGTCGTTGCTAGTTTATGCCCTATCAGGTCCAATCAAAAGTGCAATCTCCGAGGACGTTTTCAAGGACACTCTGGCCGAGATACAATGAAAACCGGACCGCAGGGCTTTTGATTAGAGGCCGCCACAGCTTGTTAAAGTTCACTGCGGTTTCTAGAGGCTGTTGGCCAATTGGAGAACTCAAAGCCAAAATGGGCATTACCAGCTGTGGCAGTTGCAGAGTTGCACATGAGATATAAACCGTTAAAACCGGCCGTGCGGTCGGCCCTTTAAAGAAGGAGTTAAACAACGCTGAACAATGATTTTGCTACTTGCCTTCATTGACCTTTCGGATTGGATATGATGACAATATCATCTAGAAGACAACACGCACCTATCCAACAGTAAGGAGTGCGTCGAATAAAATTGTCCGTTACAAAAATTATGAAATCTTTTGAACCAGTACACAGTGATTCGTTCCATAGAAAATTCAAAAAATTTATGGTCTCAGAATTTAACGATTTTGATGTCATTTGAACGAAAAAACTCCAACTAAGAAAACCCCAAAAAATCTGTGCAAAAAATCAATTAGTGTCTGTGCAAAAGCGGCTCAAGGTTGAAACTTTTTTCACAAAAATATTGAAACTCATATTTTCTGTTTTTTAGTCTATTGAGTACAAAAACTTTAAAAAATAATTGGTTCGCATGAAGTTGTTTAAACTTTCAACATAGAATAAGAAATGATGTGGCCATTTTCGCTTTTAATATTTTCGGAAAATTTGGAAAGCGTAGACTTTTACTTCACTTTTAATTCAAAATATTTTTCTAAGTTAAAAATCTGAAAATTGGCAAAACTTAGACGAAAATATCTAAAAAGTATGTGAAAGTATGTTCCTGGGTTTTTTTTATTTTAAGAAGCATTCTTTCTTTGTCGGATAATGTAATTATATCCTCCGATATCTTCCGATCTCAGAAAATAATTCAATTTGAAAAGTGGTCTAAACACGTATTTTTCGACAAAATTTAATTTATTTATGCCTAAAAGTATGCAATTAGCACGAAAAACGATAAAATCTGCAAAAATGCAAAACATACTTCTATTATTATCGTTTTTATTGCAAAACCAGAGGGTCCCGATACAATTTCTGTTACTCTTTGGAATAATCAATGTTGACGTTACCGATTAAATGTAAAATCTGAAAAATCTAGCCAACACATTTGGTGCTATAGCTTTCCAAAAATGACGAAATTTGCAAAATTAAGCCTCAGGCATTGCCAAACTACAACAGTTTAAGAAAAACCAAATGGAGATTTCAATTCAGCAGACCATGATTAACTAGTATACTAGTATTTTATGAAGAACGGACCACTCCTTCTAATTTTGTCCCGCGGTTGTATGGAGTCGAATCACTGTGCAGTAGTCCGATTTTTATTAATTAAAGTATTTTTGTTCAAAAATTGTTTACAGATATCCAGATATTATGTTATTTTAATAAACAGTTTTCATTTTTCAGGAACCGCGTCCATTAACGTTTTTATGGTAGTGTCCGACACCCTCATAGCTGATGAAGACCACTTTCTCTTAAAGTCTTGAAGGTCTTTGGTCACTTTCTTCGTTTTCCTCATCTCCCTTTTTACTAGAGCCCAGTATCTCTCGATCGGCCTTAGTTATGGACCGTTAAGTGGATTGGCTTCTCTAGGTACCAAATTCACTTTATTCCATTGGAACCACTCTAAAGCTGTTTTGCTGTAGTGACATGAAGCGAGGTCAGGCCAAAAAAACGTGGAAACTTCATGTTGGCTTAAAAAAGGGAGAAATCTCTTTTGCAAACATTCCTTCATATATATTTCGCTGTTGATTGTACCCGATGTAACGTATGAGCTACTCCTTTTGCCACAACTGCCGATATCCTGCCAAAAACAAGGAATTGCTTTGGGAACTTTGTCACTTTTTTGGACTTGAATTTTTTAGGAACATTTCCTAGAGAATCGGCTGTATAAAATTCCTGCCCAGGTAGCTGGGAAATGTCCGCGAAAACATAAGTTTCATCATCCATTATCCAGCAAAATCTTGCTCCAGCTTTTTAGCTCGTTGTTTTGCAGTTTCATTCTTGACGGCGTTTCGGTTTGGAACTTTCTGCACCTTGTACGTCTTCAGCCCAGCTTCCTTCTTAGTTCTGCGCACGAAAGATTCTGAGCAGTCAGCCTCCATCGCCAATTTCCTTCCCAAAATGCTTGGATCCTTCGTCAGAATGGTCACAACGTTCTTCGCCTTTTCATGATCATGTGGCCCCTTCTTTTTACCATATCCTCTCTTCCGATCAATACGCAGGTCCTTCTTAAAGCGTTTTATAACACGAGAAATGGTTTTAGGGTTAGACCCTACCTCTTTGGTATTTGTTTTAAAAGACAACTGAGTTTGCTTTTGAAAAATTGTAATGATGTTTTTCCGCACTTCCACTTCGCTTGCAATTTTCGGGTTAAATTTTTATTAGCTGTAATGGACGCATTATATTTTCTGACATTTAATTCAGAGCTACTAAGATAAACATTTTTTTATTTGAAATTTTCAATAGCACTGTAGGGGGAAAAATGTAACGGACAATTTTATTCGACGCAGTCCTTACCACCCGAGAATATTGAACAAAGCTTAGTGCCGCCCCTATTTTTTTGGCGCCCATTTCAAATAGTTTTTTCATGTCCAAGATTTTGCCGCCCTTCTCAATATGCGGCCCTAGGCATTTGCCTGATAAGCCTCGTGCTTTGACCGCCACCGCTCACATACTAATTCGATGTGATGGAATATCGCCACTGTAACCAGCCAATTCTGATTGGCAGATTCATACATCCTAATAGTTACAGATTAAAAAAAAAAAAAGTGTCACGAGACATGAGGGTATCTCACATTGGGTTTATAGCGAACTTAACCTCATATTAATTTTACTTTACAACACTTTATTTTGTACCCGATCTCTCTTAAGGTTCCGCTACTTCCGTCAATGCAAAATTGCGCGATTTTAAAAACAATTAAGCACCATCAATTAACGAAATTCTGCAACCCTCCCCATTCGGTTCTAGCTGCTCCCCATTCCGGCTGAACTCATTTCGCAAAACGGTTTTCTACTACTCATTCGATTGTTTAAGCGAAAAAATAACAATTGCAGCAATTCTGAAAAAAACACACACAACGAACGCTGTGCTGGGAAAAATGGTTTTTGAATAAAATTATTGTAATTGCAAGCGGAAAAGAAAAGTCTGCGGCAACAGCACTTGAACGGCAACACAAACGTTAAAAGTTAAAAATCGGAATGGCAGCAAAACGAAACGTATGAAATACGCGCAAACGTTTAGCACCGGCGAATAATTTCGCACACACACACTTCACCTACTTTGTGTGCACTCAGCTGCCCACACACAGGCACACGTTGCTGCGCGTATGAGTACACCTGCACGACGGCAGGCAGGCGGAGGCAGTGCCTATAGCTACAATACTTAATACCAACAACAATAGTCAAAATTGGATGCCCTCAAGCGGGCATTTTTCCATCTCGGCACATGCGCCTGTCAAGCTGTCCCGCTGCTCTAACCCCAACAAATTGCGCACTTGAGCCTGCCTCAAGTGCCCACATGCCCGACCGGGCCCCGCCCACTACCTGGCCGCCCACCCACTCGGTGCAATTATTGCGGCATTTCGATTGTTGCAAGGAAATTTTCACAATTTGAAGTGTTTAATTTTTCACATAGGTGAACCTCTTCGGCGGAGCAGCGTCCCTCGCTTTCGCCTCTTTCGAGTCGCACCGAAGGAAAGAGAAATGCAGTGTTGCCTGCGCAGATTTTTGTTCCCCGTCTCATTTGTCGTTTCGCGTCACGTTTGCAGTTGCAATAAAGTCGGATTTGTTCTTTGCATGTCAACAAAAAAGCATTTTGAATTTATTTGCAGCACCAGCAGAGCAACAACAAATGTTGAGCAACAATGGAACGCGCCCAACACGCCCACCTCTTTGTTGCCAAGTCCAAAGCTGTGGTTGTGTACAACTTGTTGGGTGGGTTTGCAGTTGCGGGTGTGGAATGGGGAAGCTGACTATTTGTATGCATATGGCTCTTGCCGATATTTGAAATAATTGCTGACAACGGCGACTCCTCGTAGAAATAAGTAAGAAATGTTACTTGGTGAAGTCTCCGAAGTGGTGACTTAGTGTTAAGTGCCTTGGACTACAACTCGAAAGTTCGAATCTCAACCAACCAATATATTTTTGTTTGGACCGTGAAATGATTTTTTTATTGAAACAAAAGTAACAGATCCAATTTTATGTTCAAACATTGCGAAGATTAAGCTCGGCGTAGTATCCAACATGTGCTGTGTGGTTTGGTTGATGGTTTGAAAAGGCAATTGAACATTGTACATATAGCATTACAGTGGCGCGCACAGGATTTTATTTTGGGAGAAGGGGTTTTGCGTACAACTTTCAAGTCGAATAGCATTCGAGACTATATTTTGTACCAACAATTTGTGAGTTTGGGGGGTTGAACCCGCCGCCCCTCCCTGTGTGCACTACTGTAACGCTATCATTTTACCAGTGCTTCCATCAAGTACGCAAGTTCAGACCCTGTCACAAAATAAAGTGGTGTCCTGAGTGTTTATTAGCCCTCCTCAGCTGATGGATTATAGAGCTCCGGTACAAAGAGTACCCGATGTGGATGCTGATGGATGACAGATCAAATCAAAGTGTGGGCACGGAGATAATAAAAGGAAGAAAGGACAATTCTTCGACAAAAGAACCCAGTAGCGCCTCGCCTTCGTTTAATGTGAGCAAATGGAAAGGCGAAGGCAACGTAAAATTGCCTCTGATGACGATGAGATGTGTTGAAGTAGCAACAATTCTTTTAACGAGTTGAAAAGTTCAGTTAAGACAGTATTTCTCACATCATAAGTCAATTGGATGAGTAGTTGTGATGCGATAGCATAATACTAAATACATTACTTTTATTAAAAAATTATAACAAAATTATCCACAAAACTACAAATTTAGATTTAAAATGATAATAACGACGATACACAGAATTTAGATCTGGGTGATTCAGAAGTTGTCAGAACCCGGTCCATTATCGTTGGTTGGTTCAAGTGGCGATGTTCCATCATCCAATTAGCGCGTTGGCGTCGTTTTGATACCACCATTCCCGGTATAGGGTATACTGTGTGATGCCTTCTGGACTTTATATATATCTATCCGTATATGTACTCTACCTATATCTAGTCCGAGAGGTTAATGAAAGAGAGTAGCGAGTTTAAACTGCACTTTGCTATCTCTTCGAAATTCTGAAATGTCGGGTTTCCCAGCGTTTTCCATCTCCTTCTCGCTAGCGCCGGGCAGTCGCAGAGGAAGTGGTATACGGTATCCTTCTCGTTCGGATTTTCACAGTTGTGACAGCTGGTATTGTATGGGATCCCCATTTTTCCGCATGCTCTCCAATGGGCCAGTGGCCAGTGATGACTGCCGTTAGTCTTGCCACATCCCGGCGGCCCTTGTTCAAGAGCTCCACGGTCTTGTTCTTGTCGTAGGTTGGCCAAAGTAGTCTGCTGGTTTTACAGGATTTAGTCCTCTCCCAGCTAGTGTTGGCTTTGGCGAAGAAGTCCTTCGAGACCTCGCTCTTGATGAAGCCCAGTGGGGCGTGAACCGTCAGCGCCTCGCTTTCATCAAGAGCGGAGCCCCTTCGAGCTAGATCATCGGCCCTTTCGTTCCCTTCAATGTTATTGTGCCCTGGCACCCATATCAGGGTAACTCTGTACCTATGAGCCAGCTCTGGGTCCATTATCGTTATGTCGAAACATTTTACAATTATTAAAAAATCGTGTTGTTTGCCTCCATAAAAAAGGATTTACAACAATGCAACCTTAAAAAGTATTATAATGGCTTTGTTATTTATCCGCTACTTTTGTTAACTTCTTCTTCTATTTACTATATTTTCATATAATTTTGACTTACGACTTTATGGGACCTTGTGAATCCTCTAATAGTGACAATCATAGTTAATGCTGAATGTAAATTAAAAGAGAGTCGAGAAAATTGCAACAACAATGGCAAGAAATAACAATTAGTATAAAAATTGTTGATAATACTTTCACAGCCATCACAACGTAATGTGGTGTCTAAATTTTTAGAGTAAATAAAAAATTGCGTCATTACAATAAATCTTCGTCGTGGAAAACACCAAATAAATCACGACAAATCGTAAGGAATGCCCGAAATGAGATCTCCAAAGATTTTCATTAATTTATTTAAAATTGTGGTTTGGCATTACGGCTTGTGACACCTTGAGCGAGGGAAAAAGAAAGGCACCTTCGCCTCTTTCCCCTCAACACATCATCAGGCAAACGTCAGAAATAGCGAACTGCGGAATTTTCGGCACAGCCAAATGAAATAAAAGTGCGCATTGTCGCAATAAATGCGAGTGTTAAGACGAAACACGAAATGACGGTGAAATGTCAACGTGGCAAATTTGCGCAACGTGGCTGCCGCCGGTCGATTCGGTGCGCTGAAAATTCAGATATTTTGAACTTCGATGCGCGTAGCCCTCAGGTGATACAGACCAATTCTAATATTTTCCATGCGCTAAAGCATCAATTTCCAATTTTGTTTTATAATCAGGCATTTTACTATTTTGCGCTATATGCGATCCCCCAGAAAATATACCATTGCACCCAGCAGTGTGGGCGTGGCACTGCTCGTAAGGCAGAAGTTTGTCGTCTTTGGCCGAAGAAAATATTTGCGCTTCTTTGATTCTCGCCGCTGACATCACCACTCAACAGTCTATTCGAATTGCTTCCATTCCTCAGCCACCGTATCGCCCACCGCTCGCACCACCGCTGCCAAACTACTGATTCCGCTCTGCACTTCAGCATTTCGTGCTTCGGCAATAAAATTCTTAATGTGCCATTAAATCCTTTCATTTTTCCGCTCAGCGCTTCATGCTCCACCAAAGACCGAGGACCATACGCTGCCGCCACCGTCGCCGCAACACAGCGGCGCCGCTAGCACGCCGATGGAATTTGGCCAAAAAAATATTTTCACTTTTGGCTGCTGTACACCGCAGTGGTTGGTTTTTGTTGTAGTTGGCGCACTGTTAAGAAATTGCGAAGGCATGTAAATAAATTGCCAAGATTTGTCGCCATCTTTGTTGCTGTTCGGCTGCAGATAAAGCGGCCGGGCGAGCGAAGGTGTTCAAATCGCTGACAGATGAATGTAACGGTGATGGAAAAGTTGCGATGGCGGTGGGGCGGGACAGGTGCTGGCAACGCATTGTTGTAGTTGGCTTGGAGTGGCTGAAGTGATTCAATGCATTTAGATGACAAAATTATGAAAGAAAATCACCGAAACTACAGTTGGCCAGGAAGCAGAGCGGCGAAAGGGGCCGGGGCTGGGCAAATTGTAATGCTGAAAATATTTCTAAATTATAATGAGTGTTAATTTTTGACATTCTTTGATATTTTTGACATTTACGTGCAAACGGAAACGATTTTGAGTTTTACACGAATAGCGACGGCTGTGTAGCTGCGATTAAGGGTGACAAAAAGCGGGGCAGGACTATTGCAGGAAACTGGGTGTCTTTTGCTTTGGAACTAGACCTTTTCAAGTTCGATTTCAGAAAGCGTTAAAGCAATTTCAGAAACCGTAAACTTAATTTCAGAAAGCGTAAATTCAATTTCAGAAATATAAATTTAATTTCAGAAAGCGTAAAAGCAGTTTCAGAAAGCGTACAACTATTTCAGAAAGCGTAAAAGCAATTTCAGAAACCGTAAATTCGATTTCAGAAATATAAATTCAATTTCAGAACACGTAAATTAAATTTCAGAAAATATAAATTCAATTTCAGAAATATAAATTTAATTTCATAAACCGTAAATTCAATTTCAGAAATATAAATTCAATTTCAGAAACCGTAAATTCAATTTCAGAAAGCGTAAATTCTATTTCAGAAGATATAAATTCAATTTCAGATATATAAATTCAATTTCAGAAACCGTAAATTCAATTTCGGAAAACGTAAATTCAATTTCAGAAATATAAATTTAATTTCAGAAAGCGTAAAAGCAATTTCAGAAACCGTAAAAGCAATTTCAGAAACCGTAAATTCAATTCAGAAATATAAATTCAATTTCAGAAACCGTAAAAGCAATTTCAGAAACCGTAAATTCAATTTCAGAAATATAAATTCAATTTCAGAAACCGTTAATTCAATTTCAGAAAGCGTAAATTCAATTTCAGCAAATATAAATTCAATTTCAGATATATAAATTCAATTTCAGAAAGCGTAAAAGCAATTTCAGAAAGCGTAAAAGCAATTTCAGAAAGCGTAAAAGCAATTTCAGAAAGCGTAAAAGCAATTTCAGAAACCGTAAATTCAATTTCAGAAATATAAATTCAATTTCAGAAACCGTAAAAGCAATTTCAGAAACCGTAAATTCAATTTCAGAAATATCAATTCAATTTCGGAAACCGTAGTAAATTCAATTTCAGAAAGCGTAAATTCAATTTCAGAAAGCGTAAATAAAATTTCAGAAAATATAAATTCAATTACAGATACAGTATTATCTCGATAATCCGGACACTCGCTAATACGGACAACACGGTAATCCGGACACTAATTTCTATGGTAGACTCTGTAATCCGGACACTCAACTTCTATTGTAGACTCTGTAATCCGGACACCAGTGTCCGGTTTTTAATTGTCCGGATTATCGAGATTATACTGTATATAAATTCAATTTCAGAAACCGTAAATTCAATTTCGGAAAACGCAAATTCAATTTCAGATACATAGAGAACACATAATGTGAGTTCATAATATGCTTGATTGATAGACAATTTTTCTTACAATTCCAAGGAGCATGGGTTACATAGGCTCAGTAATGAAGGAATACAAGACTGTACTACGGCACAGGTAAGATGAATCAAACTAACTTAACTTCACTGGTGGAGTAGAGAAGCTGCAAAATTGCGACGGGCTTGTCGACGCTCTTATATCGTAGCTAAAATGTTTATTACTTGGGACGCGTATGGACCAGGCGAAAGAGAGCAAAAAGGACTCGTTATGCGGCGGTATCGAGATGGTTTTCTGCGTTGGTCGACTCCACAAGCTTCTGAGCCTCCTAATCCTACTTCTATTCCGAAGGGCAGTGGGAGTCGGATCGAATCCAATCAGGAGGCTAGAGGTTTTTGCACACACCTATTTCCTTGGTAGCTTGGTACCTATTCGAGAGCAGCTGGAAGCAGTCAAAACATGGTCTCAATCCAATGTACAGATAAACGACTAGAAATTGCTTTCAATATATATAGTATATTTCATTTGCTACTTCTTTTCTCAGCGTCAATGTAATTAAAGATATTTGAGTGCCTTTCCCTTCACACCCCACAGACAACCTTCGGTGGGGAAAAAGGAAAATGCGACATTTAAAATATGTGGGCGGCATTACGAGTGTAATTTTTATTTACACGATTTTAAGCTAATATTGTCTAAACCCCTCTCAGACCAAAACAGAATGTCCCAAAAAGGATTAATGAAATATAATTATCTCTGTGCGACAAGACACGAAAAAAGTTGAAAAGACAATACAAAAATCCAACAAAAGTATCACGGAAATCGGCTGAAATACGCCGAAGTGCGCGCTTTCATGTTTTGCGTAATGAAGGCAATTGCGGGGAATGGTTGAGCAAACATTTCGAAAACAAAAAAAGTAAGACAGGGCAGAGCGAATCGTACGAATAAGTAGTAACACGTACAAATCTGCTAATTTCT
Source organism: Melieria crassipennis (assembly GCA_963668005.1). Taxonomy (NCBI): domain Eukaryota; kingdom Metazoa; phylum Arthropoda; class Insecta; order Diptera; family Ulidiidae; genus Melieria; species Melieria crassipennis. The sequence continues at coordinate 43,279,114 of OY764962.1, forward strand.
GTAATGCTGCCTTTCCTCTTCCCCTCCCCATTTTTGTACCACTGGCACGAGGAAATACGCTTTATTTCACCCCTTTTATCTTTACTACGTTTTTATGGCAAAAGTGCGTGGCGTACGCGTCCTCACAATTCCTGCTCACCGTAATTTTCACATACAATTTGGTTTTCGGTTTTTTCGTTTTCGTAATTGTATAATAAGGAAAAAAGTAGTTGGGCGGTTTAGTGCGCGGCAGTCAAATAATTGTTACAAATAAATTGCCGTCGTGCACTTTTTTCGAAGCTGCTAATAAATAAAAAAGTGGCCGCTTGTAAATTGAACCCAGTTGAGAGAAAGGGTGGCGGAAAAGTGACCGTGACAACATTTAAACATCTAATTGGGCCAAGATACAAATTTTCTCAATATTTATTGAGCACAGCAAAGGTAATGAAATTCTTACCGTCAGGTCTCATATGAAGTAAATAACTGGCACTGGTCAAGAATTAATGGTGAAATTAAATGTCTGAGATGTTTTCAGCGCGATATCAATAATACTGATGTTTGAAAGTATTTCTGATCTTTGATTAACACTTTCGTCATACATACACAGTGCGACAATTATGTATTAAGACTGCCTCGAGAAAACACAATTAAAACACGATATCTGCTAATTTTTCGGTATATTTATTCGAAATATTCTCCTCCTGATTCAATACACTTGTTACATCGATTTAATAGTGATTCAAACGCGTGTTCCAGCTCATTATTTGGAATTTCCTCCAGTGCCCTCGTCGAAGCCCGTTGTATGGTCTGAATGTCATCAAAAAAGCATCCTTTCAACTTCAATTTTAGTTTCGGGAACAAAGAGAAGTCGCACGGTACCAAATCAGGTGAATACGGCGGATGATTCAACACACAGACCTGATTCCGAGCCAAAAATTAACGAACAATGAGTGCTGTGTGACTCGGTGCATTATCGTGCAACAGAGACCAACTTTTTGGATCGCGGTATTCTGGTCGAATACGTGGATTCTGGCCATCAAACGCTTCAAACCTTCGAGGTAATATGCGGCAGTAACTATTGGACCAGTTGGAACAATTTCTTTGTGGATAATTTCTTTGCTATCGAAGAATGTGATGAGCATTGTTTTGATTTTTGATGGAACTTTTCGTGTTTTTTTTGGCTTGTGGTGAGTTTTTTGATTTCCATTCCGCACTTTGACGCTGTGTTTTTGGATCGTATTGGAAACACTATGTTTCGTCACCCGCAACAATTGTTTTCAGGAAGTGTGGATCATTTTCTGCGGCTGCAACGATGACTGTAGAATGACTGACTCTCATTAATTTTTGCTCCTCGTTCAATGTGTGTGGAACAAATTTTGCGCAGACCTTTGTTTTGCACAAATCCTCGTGAAGAATGAGTCGGATAGTTTCTCTGTTGATGTTTAAGGCCTCTTCCATCATTTTCAGTGAAGCATTGCGGTCTTTTGCAATAAAATCACGAACTTTCTGGATCATTTCCGGCGTCCGAACTGAAATTGGCCTTCCTTCTTTTATTTCATCTTCCAGCGACTCTTTGCCATCCACAAAACGTTTATGCCATAAAAAAACATTTGATCTTGATAAACAAGCATCGCCATACGCTTGCTGCATCATTCGGAATGTTTCTGATGCACTTTTACCAATTTTTGCGTTGAATTTAATGACCGCTCTTTGCTCCATGTAAAAATTTCAACATCAAACGAAAACGTGTTTTGCAAAATGAATTTTAATAAATATTAAATGTCAACCAAATGTCATGAAATTTTGACAGTTAGTAGAGGAAGGTTGAAGCTTCAAAACGCATGTGCTCGCACATAGATGACGCGCTTGGTTGCAGAGATATGGTTCTAGTCTTAATAAATAATTCACGCACTGTGTAAATGTTTACATCGTTACTAGAGACAATGAATTAAATAATGATCTCACGGTAAAGGATGACAGGACAAGTAGGAAAGCCTGGGGCTTCAAGAGGTCCAGTAGGCCAGCGAAAAGTAACTTCTGCCCACAGATTAAGCGAAAGATAATCCTTGCCAATAGGTGCTATGGACAGTAATGTGGAAATTTCTCTCAACCGACAAAATTTGCCGTCCTGTAGACTCATACTACGCGGTTTGCCCCTGAAATGGCAATTGCCAACAGAAAAAATGTATAAATATTTAAGATTAAGGTTGATGCGACGTTCAACCATATTCTCTACGACACCCACAGCAGATCCACACATAGTATCTGTTCGGTTGTAAAAGCGCGCAACTGTGCAGCAAAAGTACAAAATCATCAAATTTCCGTAAAACATTCTCAGGCGAAAAATATTCACTGCACCATTTTACGGTGGCACCTCAGATAGAAACATAAAAACAATAATCGTAATAATGTGCGCCCAGAAACGCCCACGAACACGGCCCATTTCGGTACGGAACAGCGTTCGACTCAACGTTCCGACTCTCCATTTCTATGCTAATCGAAGTAATTTGACAGTTTATTGTAACGTCAAATGAAATTACCAGATATTCGAGGCAGGGTTAGCGCTCGCTGTCGCGGCTCTTCTGAGCGCCCCCCCCCCCGCCCCCCTAAATGTGGCGGATGGCACCGGGCAGCGCATAATCAAAAAGTGCTTATGAATGAAATGCGAATAACTTTTTCGACGCTGGCTGGCGCATATTTGAATATTTTAATAAGTTTCGACGGCAACAACTACTCCGCAGATGGCAAAACCAAAGGCATTGCATCTAATGCAGAGCAGGTGAACCAGTCGTCGAAGTGGTGTGAGGCAAAGAGCGAATTTTGTAGATTTGGCAGCGAACAGCGATTTTTGAATATTATCCACCACTAAGCAACAACAACAATAATAATAATGATGACATTCAGCCTCCACGCGCTTGATCGCTACAGCCAGCTCGAGTGCCATTACGCCGCCATAGTCCGCTGCCGCATCCGCCTAATCGCCTACCAACCAACCTATAGCAGCAGTTTTTTGGTTATTACCGAAAATTTGAATATTTTGAAAATAATAAACTGCGGGTGAGTTACTAAGTGGCGGCATCGCATTGCCATCGCCAACGCAGACGACAACAGTTGCTATCAGCGGCACCACCCACCGCCGACATTGGCCTCGGTTACTCTTCCACCTTGACTTTCGATGAGCGGTGGCGACGGGAAGCAGTTTTTTGCTATGCGCGATATTTCGCCCTTCCGCCATCTCCGCACATTTCTAAACGGAGTCGGTGTGGTGCATGGGGTTTTATCACTCGCCGTGTCGATTGTCATTTTTGCTTCGCTTAGATCCGGCGCCCCCATTGACATTGTTGCCGCCGTCGATGTTCCACCAAACAACATTTCATTGCATTCGCTCTCACTTTTTATGCTCTTTATGTTAATTCATATTTTGCCATAAACTTGCACTTTCCTTGGCACGCCTCCTCAACCCGCCGCAGTGCGCTGCCTCTGTTCCGTCGGGATAACACTCGGCATTTTTAATCCTTTTAATGAAAATTAGTTCCTCTCAATACCGTTTAATATGTTGGTGTGTTGCTGTTGTTGTTTGCCACTCGTGTTGTTTACTTGAATTATCATAATTTCTGTTTGCCACCCTAAATCAACAGTCGCCCACATTTTTCCTTTGTCGTTAATTTTCATACGCTTCGCTCTTCGCGCCGCCAGCGCGTTTTCGCTGCTTTTGGCGTTCATTTGGGGTTTATCGAAATTAACGCGCTGCTTTTTGCGCCCGACCGCACGCGTGGCGTCTGAATGGTGAGACCGGCAACGTGCTCGTAAATGACACTTTACGGTGTTGATACGGCGACGAGGCGTGTCGGTGGCAGCGCTGCAGATAATTATTAATTAAAATTAATTTAAAAAGAGGAGCGCGTAAATTTTAGAGCCGGCGAGGCAAGTCGAGCCTTTAGGCGTTCACCGTTGACAGGAAAAGCATTTGGCAAATGACAATTGTTGCGATGAACTTTAGCTGCAGCAAAGCAAATAACTACAGTCGTGTCTATATATAGTGAACACCTCGATATAGTGAACATCCAAATTTTGACATGGAGCCTCTAAATCATAAACAAAATTTTGATAGCAATTTCGAGCAAAAAGCAAAAAGTGTATTTTGAGCAAATAAAACGAGTTTTTGAACAAAAATGTTAACCTTGATATAGTGAACAACCTCAATACTGTGAACTGGCCTTGCAATAACTAGTTCACTATATCCAGACACGACTGTAATTACAAAATTTTTCGTTTTTTTATATCAACTAAAATCTATTTACAAATATTTGAACTCAACAAAGCATTTTTTTGCCATTTTTAAGTCAAATCCATTATTTCTTATAGAATATTGGCTGAGAACTGATCCTCTCTTAAATGCATTAGGGGGCAGTGACGTACATAGGATGTAATTTGAAGAGGAGGGGGGGAGTTCCGTACACAATTTTCGAGCCCAATACCATTTGAAACCATATTTACCACCCACAATTTTGGTAATAAATATATATTTGGGGGGCGTGAAGTCGTGCGTGCGCGTATTGGGTCACTCCGTAAGGAATGCGGCCTTTGGTTGGTCAAGTTCAAAGTAAAGACATGTATTTTTTTGTATCTTTTTCAATAAAATTTTACAACAAAGAGTAAGAAGAAACTTGATTTATTGGGCCCATTGATTTCGGACTTGCGTGCAAAACCGCGCGGGCCCTGCTAGTTCTTCTATAAAACGAGTACACCAAAGATCCAGTGAGCCTTGGACGGCTTGTTTTGACCTATGGTTATGGTGATACTACTGGCTTGAGTGACCAAGCAAATGTTAAGATCCATCATCGGAATCTGCTACTAAATAAATTGTAATTACAAAATATTTGTAATACTTTTTTGTAATTTTTGTAATTTATATGTTTAAACTTTAAATACTTTGTAGAGCTCATTTGATTCCATGCCAAAAGTTGCAACAGCCACAAATCCAAAGTCTTATACAAATTGCAATTATATGCAAATCGGAAAGAAACACTAAGGTGCAGAAACAACGTAGCCACATAAAAGTAAAAAAGTGTAAACAATACAAACGCGAACTTTACCTCACTACATAGAAAGTTTCGAGCGCACTTTTTTAAGGGAGCAACATTCAGTGCCGCGAAATTTCAAGCAATAAATTCTATAATAAGCCAAATGATTTTCAAATAAATACGCTTTTGTATAATTGCCCACATTTCCAAAAATGTTGCACAATTGGCCAACTATCTGCACGTTGAACATTGGCCAGTCGAGAGAAGAACGGGAACGAAGCGTCTCTCCAAGCTTTTATGAAGCAATTTTAGTATGCAACACGCTTAGACAACGCGCCAACGTGGTTTCAAACTTCCGCGGCGTTTTATGAGTTCACGTGAAAGGAATGAAATGGACGGACGGACAGCGGGCCGGATGGACGAACTTCGGAATACATTGTCGTTGTTGTGCTATGGAATGTAGCCGAAAATTATATAAAGAAAAATTACATGGTGAAGTGAGCGGAAACGCAAGGGGGACGAATCAGCGAAATTATTGTGCAACCATCTCGTCAGCATAATCCGCCAAGTTCAGCTGAAAAACCTAACAACGACTGCCTTTTGTATCATAATAACTAATTCCGTGGCAGTAGTAAACATTGCAACAGCAAAAAGAGCAGCGGTAGCAGCAGCAGCAGTCCTAATGGCTGAAAACGCCACACAAATGAGCAATCGAAAATTCACATTCAAATGCAATTGTTCAAAGTCCAGCAACTGGCAACTGCGCACTCTGCGGCAGGAAGGCGCACTGTCAAAGGCAAAACCTCGTCGCATTAGGCAGTCACAAAGCAACGGGCACAACTGCCAGGGGAGTCGCAGAGCTCAGCGGCAGTTTGAAAATGTCTCAAAGATGTTGGTTTTTTTTTGTCAACGTCACGGCTTTTGTCAGCGGAGAAAGTGCAGTGCTGCTGGTAATTTCCAAAGGAGGCATCGAAGCAACGAAGCGTCTAACTTTCTGATAAAGAGTTACAATTCTAAAACTGATTTTAGCGCTGCACTGCGTCTGATTTACTGTTAAATTAAATTTGACTTCAACTTTGTGCAACGCTTGACTAAAAAAATATCGCGAAGTATGTGTAGAGTGCAGCTTGAATCAGAATGCAATGAATAAAGATTTGCGGCTCTTTCATTTGATTATGAAAGCAGATGGACAACAAAATGTTGTTCAGCACGTTCATAAGCTTATGGGTTCCCTATACCGCTCTTGGATCCTGGTATCTAAATGGAGATTGCCTTGTTATGAAAACTAATCCTTTGTATGTTGTTTTTAGGATGTAGATGGGCCCTAAGCGTAGACTTATCATATTCATATTCCAAATTTCGTGACAGCGTTCATGTTTTTTAAGTAGCCAATAGTACAACCAAACTTCAATTAGATCTAAAGTGGTAGGGGGTGGTGTATTGTGTGTTGACCCTCCCATGGAGGATTGTTTTCGCCTTCCAAACTTCTGCAGTGTCTTCCAAGCGGAGGTACTAGCAATTTTTAAAGCCCTGTCCTTGCTAAAACAGCATAACCTTCCTGGTGAAACAGTTAGGATTTTCACGGACAGTCAGGCAGCAATCATGGCCCTCAAGAAGGCCTTTACCACATCCAAAGTGGTCTCTCACTGCCGATCCCTGCTGAATGAGCTAGGTCGGGTGTACAACATTACTCTGACTTGGGTACCGGGCCACAGTGATATTAGAGAAAACTGCATAGCCGATGAGCTCGCTAGACGTGGCACCACCCTTTCAGATGACAACATTAATATTACAGTAGGCATCCCTCTCGCCACATGTAAACTTATGATTCGATCTTCTTTCCTCAACACAGCCAACAAGCGATGGCAGGATGAGAGTACTTGCTCAATCACAAAGCAACTTTGGCCCACCCTAAACCCCGGGCGCACAAGAACTCTTGTCTCGCTCGGTAGACAACATATCAATACGATCGTCTCGATCCTTACGGGACATTGTACCTTTGGTCGTCATGCCTACAGATTAGGTCTTGACAGTCGGGACTTCTGCCGTAGCTGTCATAATGAGGAGGAGGAAGAGACTATAAGTCACCTTCTCTGTCATTGCCCGGCTCTCTCTATACGAAGGTGGAAAGCCCTGGGCTCCTTTTTCTTCGATAACCTGGATGACCTCAGATCAGTCAATATTAGGGACTTGCTGGGTTTTATCCACAAAACAAATTGGCTCGTATAGGCACCTAACTTGCAGTAAGTCAGATCACTCACTCTTTGTGGTATCACAACGGGCCCTTTTCGTGGCCTAAGTGTGTCTTTCGGCAAGTCCCGTGCCTAGGCAGCCACTTTAACCTAACCTAAAGTGAAACCTGCCATGTTAAAAACGTGAGCACTACGCACAGTGTCGCGATCCCATATAAGCCGTGGCCAAAAATACTTAGCGTTGTCCTATTTCGATGAAACTTGGTGAGATTGTTTTCGTGGTGGAAATTAAGAAATTTACAGAAAATCATTAAAATTGGACCACTGCCACGCCCACCTCCCATACGAAAGGAACTGTAATATTGAAGTAACTTTCTTAATATTAGTGATAAAATTATGAATTATTTTGTATTTGAGCTTAAAATAATGACATAAAAGCTCACACTAAAAATGGGCGGTCTGCCACGCCCACTTTCAAAACTATTCGTATTTTACTACAACTAAAACATAATTTTTAGAAGGCTGTTTATGATACTCGTTCCACGACGTAATTTTAATTAGTAAGCTTTCTAAAACCTTAAAGTGGGCGTGGCAGCTGGAGCATATATATAAAGTGGCCAAAACTTTCCCTTTATGATTTTATGTTTAATTTTTTTAGCTTCTGATACCATACTTTGGTATAAATGTTTAGATTTTAAAGTGGGCGTGGCATTCTGCCTACTTTTGATGATGAACAATGTGCCAACCTTGTCCTTTATACAGCTCAGCTGCTTTGCCGCTACTTTCATTGAACGTCGGAAGCCATACTTCGAAAAAATCACAATTTTTGACTGTAGGTGCCACTGCAAAAAGTAAATGTTTAGGTGGGGACGCAAACTTTGCTTTTGTTCATGATTAACATCAACGCCCGTCTTATTTTTAAGTAAATTTATAAGAAAATACAATTTTATTGACCGCTTTCTGGATTCAGCTTTACGCCACACTTCGAAGAAATCACGTATTTTTAGTGGAGGCGTCAGTAGAAAAATGCGAATAAGAACCAAATAGGCACTTAAAGGCAAAACATTACTCCGGATTATATTAATACATACTTTTTTGAGTAATTTAGGGTTGGAATTAACAAAGTGTTTTTTGACGTTTTTTAAACTTTTTTCCACCAAACTTTTGGTTGTTTGTTAGAAGCAAACCGAAAAACGTAATTTTTCAATGTAACGGGATTTCACAGTTATTTCAGAGCACAAACCAAAAATTAGTGCTGCCATACAGGAAAAATTCCAAAGTTTTATTTAATATATAACATGACTACATTAGTACATAAATTATATTTTTATTTGATTTTTCATTCCGCATAAAGAATTACCCACAAATTTGGAACGAATGCGTATTTTTTAACATCAACTTTGAAGCTACATAAAAATGGAACGGAGTAGAATATTGAAGATCGGATAACGGATTTTTCTTAGTTGAGATATTATCTGTCGATTGTCATATTCATTTTAGTAATTTTCTAACATTGATTTTTACCATTTTTGGCCACACTCGCGACACTGTGCGTCGCGCATCGGTTTGTTTAACTTTCCAGTGAAATGGCATTGATTGATTGATTATAAATAAATTAATAGATGATTGATTAATAAATTCACATTCGCATTGCACTTAAAATTTGCATAGTATAAAACCTGTTCTATAAAACCCACCACATTTTTTCAGTAAAAAAAAGTGACCAAGATGAGTGAGTGACTTTATATATAGTTTTTATAATAAAAACTGGGTTGTGACTGGCTTTTGACCAATTACGTCTTACTTAAAGAAACATCTGTCTAAATGTTTCACCATAGAAGTTTAGAAACTTAGCTATGTATATGACAGACAAAAATTCATCACTATTGGATAAATTTTCAAAGATCCACGTATGTATGAGAATAGAAAGATACAATGAAAATAAAGGAAATAAAAAGACGGTGAAAAAGAAGTCGATGAGCGGGACAAATATTGCAAACGTTCGATACTACAGGGTGGCGCAAAAGTCATCACTCTACCGGCAGATGCTATAACGTTTGGTAATGGCGGCAAAAGTAAATTCTGCTTTGACATTCATTCATTCATTCATACATTGACTCATTCATTTAACCATTTATTCACACATACATTCCTACATTCATTCATAGCCAAATTAGAGCCAAAGAACATCAGGTGACAACTTTTGCGTCGCCCTGAATTTCTTCTCTGCTTTCTCGCTCATTTGTACTTTTTTCAATGATTTTTCGAAGTACTAAATCAATAACTGAAAATGTTTGACCCCCCTCACTGGTTGACTCATAAAAGTGACAACATTATTGACTTATTGCCAACAATCGCTCGTTTCCATGAGCCAACTCGATTTATATGCATCTTAATTGACTTCTAATGCTAATGTTGCTGTGTACTAATGAATTGCATCGGCGGCGGTGCGAGTAAATCGTTCAGTCTCCGCTAAAAATGAGTAATGCGGCACGTCCGCTCCACGTTTTGGCACAGTCGTCCTCCACCCCCGCCCCCGAAGAAATGCCTTATTAATGGCAAATTAAAAGTAATAAAAAACAGATGTGCTTAACGCAGCACATTTTACACGTTCAGTCAACCTCGGCGCACTTTTGTGATATAACCTCACTTTGCCATTGCTTGTGATTTTTTCTTTTGGGCACTTTTCAGTAAGTTGCGCCAAAAGTAAGAAATTATAATAATGGCTTTTGGAAGCAGCTTACGGGAAGGCTGGCGCGAAGCACGGCACGGTGCGGCAGAGCGAGTGGCACAGTCGAGGCACTAAAGTTGTTGCTTGCCGAAACTTTTGCATTGCGCAAAATGTTGCGCTTATGCAGTTTATCATTTTTTTCTTAGCGTTCAGCTTGATTTCATTTCCGCCGCCGCAGCCTTAGAGCGACTCTTGCCGCGTTTACGGTAATTTTAATTTTAAGCTTGAGTTATGACAATATTTACTTTTCGGCTTTCACTTGATGGCACATGACGCGTCGTCTCCCCCCTCTTCCCACTCTCTCCACATGCATTTAATGGCATTTTAATTTGCCGGTATTTGGTTTTGACTTAGTCCAAATTGTTGTGCGCCGTTGTGTTCTTTTGCATTAGAATTGCAAATTCACTGCACTTACCGACAGGTGATTTTGTCTTTGCCCTCCATGAAGAGACCGTCTTTACCCCAGCGCCGCGGCAGTTCCAACACAGTGACACCTTTAGGACCGGCTAATGCGATGAGCGAACCCTCACTGGAGGCGACAACGCGTTCGATTTGGAAATTTTGCGGCACCGATGGCGTAAGTGTCTGTAATACATAAAGCAAATTGTAAATAAATAAGTTAAGGATAAATATAAAAGAAAATAATTAAAGTTTAAAGTGCGAAATTGGTGAAATAATTGAGAGTTCTCGCCCTATTAAGGCAAGGCGTTAGCTCTGAAAGGACTTGGAGTTTAGGAGACAGGGTGTTGAGTGTAGAATTTATGGACTCTTGTCTTGAACCCATCAAGATCATAGGTTCTAGGGAAAACATCTGCTGGGAAACCATTCCAAAATCGTGCAGTATGGGCCAGAAACTCTCCCTCTCTCTGTATGCCCGGAGAAATGGCGTCAGATTGCTTATCTCCTCTGTACAATTACCGAAAAGGCACCTGTAAAATAAGCCCACGACTCGACGATGTTCCAAGGAGTAAAAAGAGCTAGATGCCCTACTGTCCCCAATAAGCCTAATCGCATAGTTTTTAACGCGGTCCAGGAGCTCCAAAAGGGGCTTTTTTGGGCTGGATTACAGGGCACAGCGACAACGAGGCGGGGCTATGTTTGTTAGAACCACGGCTACCATAGTCGTCTTTGGCCAAAGCCGTTAAATGGGTTGATCAGACATGCTTCACTGTAGGCACGATTTCGGATTAAGGTACTTATAGAGGTTTCACTAGAAATGGAGTACGTTCAGCCTTTGATTCGATAAAAATCGGTTGCAAAAGTTCGCTGACCTTCTAACAGGGTTAAGAAAGCATATTTTCAATGCTGTATTAACTATAACAGATTCTACAGTAGAGAAGGTACCATGGACGATCTCATGCACCTCGCCTCGCAACAGACGGCGCCGCCTACTGTTAGGTCCCTTGAAAGCGAAAGAATTCTCTCTATTGTTTTTCATGGTATCTTTAGAAAAAATGATTTAATTTGTTAATCGATTTTGATTTATTATTAAGTTATGTAGCTCGAAAGGTAAAATTATATACAAGTATTAATGTTTTGGTCAATTGTTTTAATACAGACATGAATGAACCAAAATGCGTCACGGCTATTTGAGTGAATAAGTATGGAAAAATGTCCCGATGTGTTTGCTTCTTTAAGTCAAATCGAATCTGTAAATGGGCTGACAATCTAAGATAATCCATATGCCGAAATATTTCAAAAATACTTTCACCCACACCCATGCAAAGAGTCTCAAGGATAAAAGTTCATAGATGGCAAATATTTGGGAAATTTCCCTCCAAGCCTTACAAAAATTCCGTGATTATGTTCGTACAAAAATACAATTCTTCTAAATATATTTGCGCCTTCTATTGTTTGATTACCAACAAAACAAAAAACCAACAAAACAAAAAATACTTGAACGGCAAAAGCCAAAAAGCAAGAAAGCAACTTTTCGGAGATAAATTTCCTTTTACGTGATTTCACAAATTAACGACTCAACACAATCTACAAATATCCGCTGCCCCACCTCTCCGGGCTCGGAGAACACATGAGCGCACACACACGTACGCAATTAATGTTGGGTTGTAAACATAAAGTAGCGAAATGTGTAGTCCACGCTCCCAGCGCCCCCGCCACGCAGTTTCCACTTCCAAGTCATTTACACAAAGCATAATCAAAAACAAAAGAAATTCTTACGCGCGCACACACAAAAAACGCGTTTAGGCATTTTGTCTTTGTTTATCTTTAGCCCTTGCCGCACTTGTCCCGGCCGACGGTCGGCGTTCGCTTTCAAGTAGAAAAAAGTAAAGAAATTCGGCGTTTCGCTAGGCATGAGACGAGGCGGGGCAACGACGTCGCCGGCGCTAGCGCTGCAATCGGATGGGCGTATATGAGGCATGAAATGTGTGTAATTGTGTGAGCCCACCGCCACCCACCACCCACACACCCGCGCGGCGCTAGGCGCATTTACATGCGCGATAATTATGACATCTTAAATAAAACACATACATTGTACAACAACACAAGCAATTCGAGTGCATGCGAGTACGGTTGATAACGCCGCGCCGAGGAGACTAGTGAATAGGTCTGGGAAGGAAGCAGCGCCCGAAATGCGCTGACATGTGAAATTTTACAATTTAAATGTCAAAAAGTCAAAAGCACACACACACACACACACACACGCACACAGGACGTTGTGGTGAGTGTGCTCATGTATGACTTTGACATGTGCTTCTTCATGGTTCCTTATCTTGAGCAATTAAACATTCTTTGCTTCGCCATTTGCGACAGTCGTTGTCCTTATCCCGAATTCATAATTTCCTTGAATGCGTGCGCGCGTCTATTGTTCGGCGGCCATTTGAGTGAGCAAGGCAGATGACGTGCGATGGACGGCTGGGCAACGCTGTAATCCGTGCACTCGCGGCAAATTATCTCTGTCGGAGCCAATCACTGAATTGGAAAAACTCATTTGCATTAAATACGCAGAAATGTGGTCGATTGCGTTGCAACGAATATTGCAAGCTTGAATGGCGCCAGAGCGGGAGCAAGAGGCGGGAGAACGCATCAACTTGAAGTCGGAATGCCATTGCGTGACATGGTCAAACCAGAGATTAGGAAGAGGTAACACTCTTAAGTTCCTTTTCCTTTACCTTCCTGTGAGTCCAGACCAGTGATGATGTTTAGCCTTGGATTCTGTACACGCAATGCACTCACCGACATCTGATGTCTTTCCAATAGGAGCAGGAATCGAAGATGACCTGAGTGAGTTTGTGGAATCCAATGCCTTCAAAGCAAGTGAATTTGGTTTTCAGAGAAATGAGCCCAACTGCTTTAGAGAGACTCACGAGCTGTGAATTTCGCCATTATGGTTCCATTTATAACTTCGTCGTTCACAGAAAAGATTCCTTTTACAAAGCTGAAGCTTTGCGTTGTCCAACTTGTTATTTCGGCTCTTCTTGGCAGTGACGGTGGTTAAAGTCTTAACCCATTTTTTACCGCCGTGTCTTTACAGACACAACTTTCTCCTTGGTTGCAACTACTTCCAATGCGTAGTTAAAAAGAAACAGTAACTTAAACTTAAAAAATGTGGAATTTTCCGAATTTGTCTTACGTATTTAGTCAGCGTGTGTTGAAAGACACATCTGCTCCAGCCCAAAAAAAAATTTTTTTTAATTTTCTTGAAAGCAGAAATGGCATACGGAGGCTCTAAATAGGCTGTGTTATGAAAATTTTCAAAATCGGTCCCCGGGATCTAGGGGCCACCACTGAAGAGCCACCGTGCATATATCTGCGGGAAGATCTTTCCACTATCATGCTGTACTTTACCTACACTAATCTTCCTCTCGAAAAATTTAAATCATTTTTAAAATAAATTGTCGAAAAGATGATTTTCTAATGTAAAAAATTCTTTTAAATATACAAATAATCACGTATGAAAGACCTGTTCAAAGATTACGATCAATAAGATTATTGACTTCAACAAACCAAAATATTAATACATATCATTCTCTTCACAAAGTAATTATTACAGAATTTTTGTTTTTTTTAAACGAGCCAACGAGCAGGGTTCAGGAAGGATATATAGGTTGGAAGAAAGGATGTTGGGTGAAGAATTTGTGGACTCTTGCCTTGAACCCATCAAGATCATAAGTGCTGGAGAAAATATCTGCAGGGAGACCATTCCACAACCGCGCTGTACGGGCCAGGAACGTACTTTCTCTGTAGAGCGTAGTGCGCTGGAACATCGTTTCGACGTGGAATGCATGGGCGCCAGTGTTCAAACGGGTTGCCCGGGGAAATACCCGGATTGATGGCAGCAAGCTGCTCATCTCCACTGAGCAATTACCGAAAAAATTTTGGGAAAATAAAACCACACATGCCACGTTTCGACGAAGTTAAAAATTCTTATGGCACTTGGATTTCTTCAATGTAAAAGCCAGTTCCGAAGTTATATCAGTGAGAATAGAAAATATGTATTCACTTAGAATATGATTCACATTAATTTATAGCTATCTATAAAGATCTATAAATCACCTGTTGAAATTTGACGCACTACTTTTAATCTAAAGTCCATGAGGAGGTTATCAGGATTAATGGAACATATGAATAGCTCGTAATAGGCCATTTGTGTAAAATATTTGGGACTTTTCTGAATGCCAAGAAGCTCAAAAGTAAATTAATTTAGGTCTATAAGTTTTCAGAAACTCTCAATTCGCAGTTTCTTTTAAACATTTATTCGAACACGCTGTCTTGGCTCACAGTCTGTTGAATAGTTCTGTTATTATTTCAAAGAATTATTTTGAAATCGCTATCTAAAGTTATCATTCACAATGAAATTAATTTAATTCTAGGAAGATTTACAATTTGAATTGAGGCATTTTCTGTTATGAGCAAACATTGCCAAGACCAAGTCTATCTTGGCAGAGTTCTTCAATTCCGCCAACGTCGCCGAAGATGTACACACAAATACGGATGACATTCTAACGGCCACTTCCGCTGATTGATTGAAATGTCACATTAATGCGCTGGTGATGGCGTATAAAAAGAATTTCAAATGATAAAAAACACAGCTTGAATGACATACAAACGACGAATGCGAAGGGGCGGCCGGCCGAGCGTTCCGTTGAAATGGGCAACAATGCCGGCCACATAGGAACGATGAATGTGCTGGCCGGTTTGGTTTTGATTTGATAAGCGAAATGAGCAAACAAACAACGCCAGAGAATCCTTAAAAAATAGTGCCACTTAAAAAATATGCGCAAAAAAAGAACAACAAAGAGAACAGAAAAAACAGAGAAATTTAAAATACCAATGGGAGAAATACGAATGTAAAAAGGCAACGCGAGGCGAGAAAAGCGACGGAAGGAAAAAGGAGCGAATGCTTTATCGTTTATATTTAAGTTAGAAAAATGAGCGACTATTAATTTAATAGAGACAAAAGGAGCACTTTTTAGATTTTTTCCACTTGTCCGTTTCGCATTTCATTTCACTAAAGTTTTTTTTCATAAGTTGGGCCACTCGCACACGAGCGATGCTCGGGCGATACGTGGATGTATGTATGACGGGAGTGAGGGAACGGGGGACCAATGGGGCGCGCTTGGTTTTGTATATGTGTGTGTGTGTGTGTGTTGAATAGGGAAACAACAAAAATGCTAATATAGACATTAATTTTATTTTGTGAAAAATTTTTTCAAATGATTTCCATTTACATTTTCACATTTTCATTTGCCGTCCCCATTTGTACCACTCCCGTGCAGCCAGCGGATACGCAACTAATGAAATCCTTATTAATATGCTTTGGACCTTTGGTTTTTGCCCCGGCCAGCCGCGTGACCCCAGGGCGCAGGCGGCAGGATCGTGGTTGCTGGCGAAATGGTAAATTGAAAGCAATGAATTGTAAAAACGCATGTTTTGCTCATATTTTAACACAAACAACAGAGACAACTAAAAGAAAAGAGACGGAGAAAAGCATTATCGGAGAGAAGCGAATTTGTACAAAAAAGCTTAAGCCAAATGTGATTATTTTTCATATGCAAAAACTGTAACGCGCAGTCCGGAATATGCGTCCATTAATTTGCTTGAAAGCGCCATCAATTTTTTCGCCAAGTGTACTTAGCGGCAGCTCGCTCAACCAATCAGCGTAAAGCTGAGCGCTGATTGGCTGCGCCGCACTTGTGCGCCTTGCCGCCAGGCACCGAAATCGAACCGAACTGGTGTATTGATTGCTGATGTCATTTCAATACTGGGAAACGCGCACGAAAGGGTAAAGCGGAATGAGCAGCGAAGCGGGCATAGGTGAGTGCTCGTCCTGCGCGCTGGCAACCATCTCTCTCGCGCGTGCGGCAAAGCCTGCAACAGGATAGTTAGAGTGCGTTTTTGCTAAAAACAAAATATTTAGAGCATGTTTTGAGGCGTAGAAAGTGTTGCAAAAGATAGGATGCAAATGTTTGTGTTGTTAAAAGACTTGTCAACCTTTGCGACTCCCCAATACTTTCCTTATCTCAAAAGTGTTTAATTGTTATTTACGAAACAATTATTTAAGGAGTGTTCGAACAAAATTTATAGCGCCTTTTCTTTTCAACAAAAATTCCCAGAGGGGATGACCGAAACATATATCCAGTGGATACTTGGGTGCGCCACTGAATGTATCCATAAAAAGGATTAAATTCAGTTGCGGCTTTTGCTATGCAACAACAAACAAAAGAGTTGCTAACAAGTAAACAGCTTGAGTCACAATCAAGAGAAACGTTGAATCTTCTTGGAACAATATACTGGATTGTGGCATCGGAAGATGCTTATTGGAGTCATCATAAGTCACTTTGCCATAGAATCTATGATCGTAAAAGTGCACCTCTCTGTCCACAGAAGCTGTTGTAGTGAGGAAGAAACGCTGAGAAGAATGTTTCCTACATTAATGTCCCGCTCTTCAAGTATGTCATAGCTGCCTTCTTAGGTTCATGTTTCATACAGTCTGAGCAATGCGACAGAAGCTGAACTATCAGATCTGCCTATCTTCATTAAGAAGACGAATGTGTTCCTCCACCTATTTCTATGGAAGGGCTCGCACTATTCGCAATTTAACCCTTTCGCTATTTTGTTGCCATATGGCAACATGCTACTTTGTGGACGTCTGCATCCTCTATGGTTGCAAGAATAGATTTTTTTGTTGGTCTTTAGAATAGTTTGAAGTTTTAGGAAAAATACGAAATTAATAAACTGAATATTTAAGTTTAAGGAAGAGAAGTATACACGTCTTTTTAATGGTACTTCTTGACATAGTAAAGGAAGAAGAAGCAGAAAAAATTAGAGAACCTTTTAATTTGACGTTTTCTTTCAATTTTTTTTTTTTAAATTTTGGCTGAATAAAATGAAGAAATATTCAAATTTTCGTTATGCTCAAAAAGTTTAATGTTTAAGTAATTATTACAGCCACAACGATGTGCTTGCTCTCATAGAAAAACACTCTAAAATACAGGGTCCGAGTATAAAAATTAAAAAATTTCTTATGGAATGTTGCAAATACAAGGTGCGTCCCAAAGTAAACAGGACTTTTGCAATAGGGACATTTCTGGTGGCGCCATCTATGTGTGAGGACATGCGTTGGAAAGGTACATCTTTCATTCACATACTGTCTAAATTTCATGACATTTGGTCTAGTAGACGCCGAAATATCCCGCTCAATGTGACAGTATGTTTTTAACTTTGGTACGAGAATGTCGATCGAACAAAGAGCTAATATTAAGTTCTGTTTTAAACTTGGTAAAACTTTTACCGAAACGTTTAAATTGTTAAAGCAAGTTTATGGTGATGATTGTTTATCCCGTGGCCGTGTTAATGAGTGGTTGAATCGATTCAAGAATGGTCGTGAAGACTTGAATGACGACGAACACGTCGGCCAGTCGAAATTTGTGATTACTGACGATGCCATCAAAACTGTGCGTGATTTTATCAAAATGCAGCCAAAATCATCATTGAAATTGATGGAAATGGAATTGAACATCTCCAAAACATCAATTGATCGCATTTTAACCGAACATTTGGGTCTCCGTAAAGTGTGTTCTCGCTTCATTCCGCACACTTTAACCGACGACCAAAAAGCGCAGAGAATTGAGCACGCAAAAGACATCGTTCGGGAAGCCAGACGTGATCCAAATTTCTTGTTCAACATCGTAACCGGTGACGAAACGTGGTGCTTTCAATATGATCCCGAAACAAAGCGTCAAAGTGCCGAATGGAAGCACCCAGATGAGCCAAATCCGAAAAAAACCCGCCGTGAGAAGTCAAAAATCAAAACTCATCTCATTTGTTTCTACGATTCAAAGGGAATAATTCATCGAGAGTTTGTTCCACCGGGAAAAACAATTAACGCTTTGTTTTATGTTGAAGTTTTGAAGCGTTTGGTGCATCGCATTCGTCGTATTCGGCCAGAATATCGCGAGGAAGGAAGTTGGCGTTTATTGCATGATAATGCACCGGCTCACAGAGCCCTAGTTACGACCGATTATTTGACCAAAAATCGCATTTTTACCATCAATCATTCACCGTATTCGCCTGATATGGCTCCCTGTGACTTCTACTTATTCGGTCAGTTGCATTTGCCGATGAAAGGAAACCGTTATAAGGACGTTGAGGACATCCAAAAGGCTTGTACCAACATTCTGAAGGCGATGCGGGCCGATGACCTAAAACACTCATTCCAAATGCTTTTGGACCGTGCAAAACGTTGTATCGAAGCAGAAGGAGAGTATTTTGAATAAATAAAAAGAATTATACAAAAATAATCATCCGTTTTCTTTATTTTATAAAAGTCCTGTTTACTTTGGGTTGCACCTTGTATATCCACATAGAAGCCTAAGACCCAAAAAAACCCTGTAGCGAAAGGGTTAATATAACTTACTTTAGAGTTCAAAGGTTAATACACGTACATATATGTGAAAGACTCTCACGCACTTTGTGATTTGGAAATTTTAGGCTTGGCCTGATTTTGCTTTGCCTTTATAAGTTCTAAGAAAGAAATATGTATGCTTTCTCAAGAAATTTCCGTTTTAATTAGATTTAATTCTTTAGTATGTGAATATATTCATTCATTCATCAAAATGAACTGAAATTGCAGTATGATAACTTCAATTGCACACATAAATACTACATGTGTATTTTATTGATTTTTATTGAGGAAAAAACTTTTCATAAAAAACATTTCTACATATATTTAAAATGTCACAATACTTATGTATGTATATCGAAATATTTCATTAAAAAAAAGCAAACCCTACAAACAATTTCTCGATATAAATTTTTAGCGACAAATTCTCGAAATAATCTCGATAAGCTTGAATTTGTTTGCCTTGAAAATATTCAATTTCAAGTCAAATGAAATATTTTTTGTCAAACGAAACATTTTCATTACGTAAACGTGCGCGCATTTAAAACCGAGTTTACGTGTACTTATAATCGTTATTTGATTTGAATAATTGACTGGCCGTGCGACAGTACGGCAAAATATGCCATTTATTTCAATTTTCAGAAAGAAAATAAGTTTTCGTAATAGTATCCAAAATGCTATTGAAAACAAGAAAAATGACGCTGTCGAAATGATATCGAAATTTTCGACATCGTTACGATATCTCGGATAAGATAATTTCAATATCGCAACGATATCGAGATTTGCGAAATTCTCGATATCGTTACGATAGGTGTCATTATTCGTTCTCGATATCATTTTAGACACTTTAGCAATACTCGAAAATGAGAAAAATTTTCGCTTTAACGATATCGTTTCTATATCGTTTGGTTTGCTGGGAAGTAAGTAATTTCATACAAAAGCGATAATAAAAATGTTTGTCGTCATATGGGACACACGTATTAAAACGTGGTTTTTAATGAGCACACCCAAAACTTCATTAAAACACATAGTTTTAGGAAGAAAGAGCAACAACAACAAATTGAATTTATGTCTATAATTATAGCAGCGCATACAACAAGACTCCAAGCACACTCCAAGTTTCGTTCTCACACAAACACACAACCAAATGCAAGCGCCCACACATAGGCGCTCATTGAGAAAGACATTAAAATACCTTGCAAATCACCTAAAAGTATGCTATACAAAATAAAATATGACCAAAAATTATTAACAACACAAGAACTCATTACAGCAACACTGCCAGCAAATCACCATTAAGTGCACGCACAATGACGAGCGGAATGGGTGGCGCGGGTGTGGGCGGCCTTCATTATAATCCGAAAGCGCTAAGCATTTTACATGCTTTGTCGCCTTTCACCTCGTCCCTGGTGCGAGCAGGACAATTTGGAAACTGTACCAGACACGAGGCAAAGGCCGCGCGCCAAGTGCGTTATGGCTGATGGCGCAGTCGTTGACGCTGCTGCTGCTGCCACACATTCCTCAATATTTATAGGTTGTTTTAAGCGCCCCGAAACGCACCAACGACACAACAACAACACGAGCGAATAGCTGAAAACTTGCTAACCGAATGTTAGGCCGGCCGGATGGCACATAAAATTTATGCGCGCATTCGCCTGTGCAAAAAAGGGTTCAAATGACTTTTTGTCATTTGCACCGCACCGTGCTGCATCGAGCCCGATCTCGTTGCTGGCCACCCACCTGCCCCTGCACCCGCACGCACACAAAACACCCAAATTACGATACTAAATAAACCGAAACTTGAAAGACGGCTGCTCGCCAATTTGGTGGCTGTCCGCCTAAAAGGCTGCCGCAAATACTGCTATTGCCGCACTATGATGTTGATGGCATTGAGCTTGTGCTGGTTGTTGTTCATGCTGCCATTTGCCAAGTGTTAATAGCGCTTTCGTTCGCTTCGCGTCGCTGCTTATATTTCTATAAAATTATTTTATAGCATATTTTCGGGTGTTTTTATATTTATTACATCGGGGAGTGTGTAACGTGCGACGAGAGCAACGGCATCTTCAAGGGCAATAGCTCCAAGTTGGTGTGCTCACTGCCGATGCCTTGGCGCGCCTGTCATTTGCCACCGCCGCCGCTCCGCCGCCCCCGCCAGCAGAAGGATTACATTAACAAATGTGCCGTTTCGGCTGGTGTTCGAGTGGCGCTGCGTAATTATAATTTTACATTAACTTTTGTTAATTGTTAACCAACAACAAGCGGCAGTGGCAGCAGTGCACAATGAACATCAACAACGCCGACAACTCACATTATGTGGAGGTGTTAAAATGTTGGTAATTATTACTAGCGACGCCTTCTATTGCTTTTTCTTCTTCTTCTTAGTCCATGCGCCATTGGCCTCCTTGGCCCGCTGCTCCGCTTTTTCTGTGGCAACATTTGGAATGCCACTGCAGGCACGGCAGGTGGGCGCCACATATAGATCGGGGAGATGGCGTTCGGTGCGGTTTGACGGCAGTTGGCACTTTAAACTAAATGACATATTGGCAAATATGAAATCCGCCTGTCGAGCCTGCGCTTTCGGCATTAATGTGAAATTTGATGATAATGGAAACGCATGGAATTCGTCTCCAGAGAGTTGTTACGCATGTGCTCGGTCGGAGAGTGTGCGTATGTGCGTGTGTGCGCCTAAAAATGCTGTTTGTAATTTAGTAAGTGATTACGCATGTGTGCAACACTACAGAACATGGTTTTATGATTAAGCAGAAGCTGTCAGCGTGGCATTAGTGGTTGTGGAAGTTAGGCACCTTCCGTGATCAACTAAAAAAAGATTTTTACTGGGACCGTAAAATAGTTAACCCTTCAATGGGCACCCGGTTCTGGCCAGACCATATTGAACTTTGGGTCCACTTTTAGTAATGTTGTAGTTAAGCTATCGAGCTCATATTTCATGATATCCTCAACTCATTCTTTATTAACACAAAAACCAACACATATACCATTTTTTTTTACACAAATAAGGCGAAAATCCTGCAAAATGGTCTGGCCAGGCCATCCCATGTAATAGTAACATAAGTTAGTTGGCGCGAAATCTCATCTTGACTTTTATTTTCTTTTGGGTTAGTAAATTATAATTTTCGTTGGAAAAGAATGTCTGAACATATTCAAAAATTATATTTATCTATTGTATTCATGGTTATTTCCATGTTTTGGTGTCAATTCAATTACACTCCTGAAGTGAAGGCAGTATTTGTGGTTTTGTCAGGTCTGGTTTTTCATCAATTAGATTCTATGGCAACGATGGAAGGAAGGGAATGCTATTTTGAGGATGAGCAGGACATTATTTTTGAACTTCAACGCGTTAAATCAGAGAGGATGATTTTTTTGAAAAAATAGTCTAAGCAATAGCAAAAATCAATCCCTGAACAAAACGAAGCTTCGATACTGATGGAAACTATGGTAGTTCAACGTGAGGATAGTGATGACGAAGGCGATAATGAAGTCGATATCCGACCAGTTCAATGGATAATGGATAATAATAATAATGGATATATCAAAACACGATTTGTACATATGTGTCCAATGTAAAATCGCAATGTGTTTGAGTCATTATACTGTATTATGAGGTGAACCAGAAAAATTTTAGAATTTTTAAGGACACATTAAAAAAAAAGTAATCGTCTGATTTTTACTAAAATAAACTGCAGTTTCTTATACATTTCTTAAACTCAAATTCACAAAAAAATTTAATTAAATATAATTAGCGGTTGCAAAATTTTTTTATACTTTTCTTAAAGTTCTTAGTTAGAGACTGGACAGTACGTTCGGTGACTATTGCACAGGCTTGCTTCCATCGATTTCGGAACTGTACATAATTTTTGCAAACTTTTTTTGTTTTTCTTAGGGGTTGCTTCATTATAGCCCAATATCTTTCAATAGGCCGAAGTTCCGGGCGGTTGGGAGGATTTGCCTCTTTTGGGACAACCGTGACGCAATTTTCTTCATACCATTCCATAGTTGACTTGGAGTAGTGACTTGTCGCTAGATCTGCCCAAAACAAAACTGTTCCTTTGTGCTGTTCAATAAATGGTAGAAGGCGTTTTTGCAGGCATTCTTCTATATAAATTCAAGAGTTAATTGTTCCTGTCGTAATGAACGCCTTGTTCCGTAGACCGCAGGTGCAAATAGCTTGAAAAACCATGAAGCCTTTTGGAAATTTGGTGTATTTGACTTCGGAGTATTTTCTTTGTGTTCCATTCTTATTGTTTGTGATGAAATAGGCATTCCCAGGCAACTGCTTGAAGTCCACCTTAGAGTAGGTTTCATCATCGAGAATCACGCAATCGAACTTGGTCATACAGTTTTCGAACCCGCGTCTTCGCTATTTTTTCTTTTGCTTTCGACCGGTCAGGCACTTCTGCTGTTGCATCTCAGTTGATTGCGATGTGCCTGCTGCAGCTGCAACATATCGAGTCGACCTCGTGGGGATATTCCGAAATGCGCTAACAACCCTTTTCAGCACTTCTGGGTTACTTGGAGCCTTTGTTCTGCCTGATTCTTCGGCTCTCTAGATGGAGTTTCCCGCGTTGTTGTTTATAACATTATAAACCGTCGCTACGCTCGCTTTGCCTTCCCGTGCAATGCTTAGTCTAGACTTCGATTTATTAGTCAACTAAATGTCCAGTATTAATTTGCGGGAGCACTTTTGCGGGCTGGACATGTTGACTAAAGTAGATCCAAGATGCAATTGACTAATATAGCAAGAAACTGCAATATTTATAGATACTTTCACTAGAAAATACCAGGATCCTAACTCTTGACATTTTCGTATGCTGGATGCGTAAAAATTCTAAAATTTTTCTGGTTCACCTCATATATCATTGCAACCACCGTATTGGTCAAGCAGTTGAAACAGATCCATAAACAACGTATTTTAGGTTTTTAAATTTTTTTTGTTTTATTTGCCTCACTTTTTTTGTTAATTTCAAAAATATTTTATTGAAGTTGAAATTCGCTATTTAATTTATAAATCAGGTATATTTTTACCTTTTTACCTAAATAAAATGTAATAATTTCTCTTGCAAACAAGAGAAATTATTGTATTCACACTTTCTACTTTTTTCTTTACGTGCTTACACACACAAACATACACATACAAACGTTCATACATACTCAGATATAAATGAACTCATCAACAAAAATATAATTCTCGAAAATCCTCTTTCTGTGGTTTTAAGTGGGTGCCTATAGAAGGGTTAATGGTGTGAGGTAAATCAGGTAGATGGGTGGTGTACGGATACAAATTTTAAAAGTTAAAATCATAGTTTCCTTGAATTCGAACAGAGTCCGGGCACTTGGATCCGGGCATTTTGATTTTTTTAATTATTACCAAATTTGTTTTGCTTTTGTATGGATTTGTTTAAATTCGTCAAAGCAAACCGTTTGCTGGGCATCACTAACCGGTTACTTTTTGTACAAACAATAAACACGTAAACAGCACATAGACAAAAATTTGAACTAATCCTGCTTTATATATTTTAGTTGTGTGTTTCTAGGTATGTCATATCGCTCCTTCGCTGTAAGAACGTCATAACTCAAAAAAAAAAATTTTTCAGTTTATGGCAACCCTGTGTGTATCTGCATATGATCTTTTATCTGCCAAAACCACTTTGTAAAATATTCAATACTTTGCTCACAAGACGACTTGAAACATTTTTTGCTACCTTGAACTGCCTGTAATGGTAAACTTTAAAATTGAATTTTCTCGGAATGATGTAGTTTTGAGTTATGACGTTCTTGCAGCGAAGGAGCGATATGAATATTTTGGCAAATGTGCTTTCTGACCGAATGCCACACAATTCCGACACAACGTTACCCATTTTGGGCGATTGTCGTCAATTGCAGTTGGGGCCCAAAACAAAAAACCAAACGCAAATACGGTTATTAATTTTGTTGACATATTAACCTCAAGCATGTAAAAGCTTTGATACACGAACACATACACACACATTGATATGCACCCGCGTTGACGTGTGTGTGCGCTTGTAAATAATTGCTTTGACACATGCAATTTTCAGCTTGCCCGACGAGCATTTTACTAATTAGATGCAAACTTTACGCTTCTACAGCGTTTTTTTTTACTTTGTCGCATTAAAAAAGAAAACAACAACAAAGGTTACAAAAAATGGAAAAGTGCGAAAAAAAAAATTTCGAGCGCAAAAAATGGGTGTGTGCCGCATAAACTTTGCTGCCTTTCAATAATTAAATTAAATTATTTAATTACATTCGTTTTCCTTCACTTGGCCCCTGGAAGCAGTTGTTGTTGTTATTGTCAGTTGTAGTGTTGTGGTGCTTGAAACTCGAAATGGAGTAAAAAGCGCGTGGTGTGCGATTTTTATCAACGTAATGCCGGCGACAACGTCAAACGGTTGGGGATGAGGGACGGGTACAATTCGAGTGCCCACTGGGTTGGCATACATGACCCGTAAATGGCGCTAATTAGTGTTGATGAGTCGATGGCTATGGGGCTGTGGTGGTGGGACAGCGGACAGGGAGAGCGACCAAAATGGGTGTGCGAAAATCATTAAAGGCGTCAACGAAAGTTTCAAATATTGCGAAGTAGTCGCAAGTGCTTCGCGGCGACGGGGGAGAACGGTGCAAATGCACTTGGAATAGCTGGAAAAAAGCGAATTAAATGGAAATTAATGAAACTTTAGATTTTTTAATTTGAATTGCTAAGTGCAACGCGACAAAACTGGCGACTTCCGGCCAAATAGTCGCAGACAAATGCGAATGTGTAGTAAGGCAAGCATAATTTTGAAGGAACAGCGCAGAGGAATGAGTTGAGAGGTTGGCGTTGAACTAATCACCGGAAGTAAATCAAATTAGCAAAAACTTCAAAGGGTTGGGATCTGGCATACAAGACAAAGTTTTCGATGGCCAACGCCAGAACGATTCTCGCTGTTTGATTTATTAAGCCTCCTTGTGGTCCTTTTCACATAGAAGTTCGGTAACCGCTAATCCGTGAACTGTTATGTGCAACGATGAACTTACTATAATGTGGGTTTTGAACTGAATTATGGGACCTATTATAAGTAAAACAAAAGTTTGACAAAATGTATACTTTGGATCATTATGACCACAAATTGAGTTTGGTCGTTTATACTTGACGGGTCTGGTCACTCTTGAGCTTTTTTTTAATAGTTCATACAGTTCAATGTGCAAAATAAACGTGTAATAGGTTCCATTACAAGCGTCTTGTCTATGAAAAGATATATTTAAACAACATTGAAGAGAGAGAAATACTAACAAAATTTTGGAAGATTAGGCCTATAAACTCGGAAGTTATAAGGTTGAATGAATGATTAAATAAGTGAATAAACTTTCTAGTAAAAATAAAAATTGGCGTAGATTTATAGAAAAAAGTTTTCTCTGACAACTTAGTAAGTTAGTATGTTTCGTAGGAGTGGATATCTTCATAGATTTTCACATAGTGCAAGGGTCAAAAGCGGACCGCCTCTTCAGGACTTTGCCCTCTCATCAACTTTCGGCTGTCTTGGTTACTAATGTTTCGCGTTATCTCAACGCAATCTTTGTGCTGGTCATCCATAATGCATCCTCTTTCATGAGTGATTTTTCAAAAGCTTATTACTCTACTCGGCAATCTAAATCAGCCCACATACTAACTATATATGCAGCTGTCTCGTTGCCCTCTGAGCACAATCTTCGGGTTAGGTACTTTCTGTACATAGTTGAATCATGCTGTGTGTCTTTTGAAGTAACCGTGTTCTGCTTTTAATGCAGCCATTTGTAGGAACACTCACAGTGCTAACAATATTTTCTTGTAAGCCGGAAAAAGCTGGGAGCGAATTTCTGTAGACTCGCCCATTAACTGCTGTTGATGTAACCTAGTAAAATCCAACCAGGGCCAATCCCTCTGCGATCAGCAAAACAGTCCTTAGTGCAGATTGTGGACATTGGCGAGATTAAAATCTGATGACATGTAAACATGAAGGTGATTATCTTCGCTCATTAAAATAGTGAAAGGCAAACTTCACAAACGTTTTGCACGCATCGCTCTTCAAGCAAAACAACGCATGAGTCAAACAATGTGCGAGCTAATCGCGCTGACCCGTCAAATGCCCACATACGAATATGTAAGTGTTTTTCGTTTTTTTGGACGATTGTATGAAGTTAAATAATAGAAGCAATTTAGCGGCTATTACGCTTAATTAGAAGATTTTAGAACATAATGCAAACATTTCAGTTGAATGGCAAATGTATGACAAACAAGGAGAAGTCGAATCGAGAACTACAAAAAAAATTCCACGTGCCTTCCTTTAGTCCGTGCCAGGTGCTGGAAGCTTACATAATCTATATTTTGATAACATTTTGCAGTTGAATGATCCAAATAGATATCTAAAAGCGCCTCACTAATCGCCATTAAAGCGCCCTGTCCAAGTCTCAGTTAAAATATGCCCAACAATTTTGTTGGGATATTCAACAGGTCAGCTTTAACCCTTTCCAGACCTTCTATATGACGTGCGTGTCTGAGAGGCGTGACGACCTTTTGCAGCCATATCTTACTTCTCAACACATTCCTCTGCTTGCTTCCAAGTAAATAAACGAAACTGACAACCGTTTAACATAATTTCTTGGGCAATTCTTTCAATGTCCGAAGCACAGCCCGAACGCTTGACCAGCCCCCTGCACACATTCACTCCGCCCATTGTGTCCATTGACTGGCGTGACCCTTTCTCGATGCCACAGTGAGCGGGTGCGTGTCCCTTGTCAACAGCTCGGCCACAAGTCCAACAGGCAACCTTTGCCACATTCCGGTCACGGTGCCGGGGAAGCGACTTCAACACCTAAACTATTAAAAATAACACAAGTGACACTTATTGAGCGCACGCACACATACACACGCACAGCGCGACGACACGCAGCAGTCCTGCACCGGAGAAGATAAATGTGCAACTGGCGACATCTGGTCAAATCGATTAAATAAATCATTAGCATCTTTTGTAGCCAATTTTCTTGTCGTTGCGTCTTTTTATTTGCTTTTTTGTGGTGATATCAAAAAGCGATAAAACGAAAACAGACAACTTCAGCCTTTTTTCCCCGAGCAGCAACAGGAAAATTTTGGTTTTTTCGAAGCCGACGTTCACATTGGTTGTATGTGTGTAGTTTGCGTGTAACTTCGCTATCATTTCTGTTGTTGTTGTACTTTTATGCTTTTTTAATACGAGAAGTGTGAAAGAAATAATTTTTCGTCGCTGCAAAAGGCATTTCTTTCGTTTCGTTTCGTTTGCTGTGCTTGTGAGTGAAACCCCTTTCTTTTTTCACTTTTTTCGGGGGAGAAAAGCAAAACTTTTATATTGTCGTGTTGATGACACTTAAATTTGTTGCCTTTTGTGGCACAGACACAAAGGTTGGAGCGTGTGGTGAAGGGAAATTATATAAAAAATGATGATTTTTATTGCTCTTTTATTTGGCAACAGTACAAGTAAAAGCGTATTGGGATTATCTGGCCAAAGGAGTAATAGTTTGAATTATGGTAAACAAATTGAAAATTTACAAATTTACGTTTTATGAGCGTTTCGAACGATGTTTGAGTGGTAAGTCTCTAATCCGATTTGAAGCTTACAATCGAAATAACCTGTGCCACAGGTGAGTATTCAAATTTCATTTGAATATATCGAGCCGTAACCGCAAAAAAGATGTAATCAACAAAACCAAAACTTTGCAGGAGAAGGCTTTTAAAATATCTTCTGTCTCAGGAGTTTCTTTGACCAGAATATTATTACACAAACTTTATATCCAAAGCAACTATTTCTCTGCAACATAACTGTTATTTTTGCTACTTACATCAATTTCGCTGTCATGATAGAAAGCTCCAGTGCAACTTAAGCTCGTTTGCACCAAAATATGCACACTAGACTGGATTTAGTGTTGTATGGAGATTCTTAATAATGGGTCCACATTTTCTCACAAAAATCTAATGATTTCTTCTTAACACTCAATTACGATTGCAATTATATTCAAAGTAGGGAGGTTAGTGGGGTTTCGACAATACATTTTGAATTTTGCTTTGTAGAAACCCAAAAGTTGACAACGTCACAAATCTTATCGTATGGGAGACGCCCTCTGGTGGTGAATTTTTGAACTTTAATTAATTTTGTATTTTTTGTACTCAAGAATGTTGGTGATCGCTGAATCTCTCTCTCTGTTTATATATTTGTCATTATAGTGGGCGTGGCGGGAAAACGTATCAGGTAGACATGGTCAATCTCATATATCCTATGTTTAGCCCTATGAAACACAGAATCATTTTACATCGACATTTAGTTACAAACAGATAGTGTAGTTTTGTTTTGTTAGTTAAGTGGGCGCGGAAAGTGGGCGTGGCCGATTATATTATAGCCTATGTTTGCCGCAATGACACGCTGAATCGTTTCATACCCATATTGCCTTACAAAAGTTTTCCATAGATGTGTTTTGTTACCATAATGGGCGTAAAAAGGGGGTTTTTAACCCTTTTGAGGGTCTTCCCCCGCCCAAAAAGCAAATTGCTCAGCACCATCGTCTTCAGCACCCTCGAAAACAGGGGGGAAGTAGTCTCGTCGTGTCCAAGAAGACTACCGGATTTCGGCCTCTTTTCCGACTGACACACTCCACTAGTGCGCGGCTCGCACGTACAGCGCGCGCGGTCAACTTGGTCGTTGGATTGACGGCAAACTATTTATAGTAGATGAGTGTTCGAGCACTCATTTTGTAGGTAATTTCAAGTACTTTAAAATGGTATCGAAGCAGTATGCGAAAAACCTACCGGTTTCACGGTATTCACGAAAAACGAAAAACTATCCCTCACTTTTGACCTTTGACCGGCCATTGTGATTCACCTAATCGACCTATGACCTCGATTTTATTATCATTAGATAGATAATTTTATTCTCCACAAATTTGATCCCTCGGACTTGACGCTACGAGCAATAGCACCGGAGATACGGAATTAAAACGAACTCACCCCTAAATTAGCAGGTGGTAGTAACTTCCCCCACCCCCTCGAATACGAAAACTCAGTTTTAGACTCAGGACATGCCCCCGAACACACCCTCAAAATTTCAGCCATTAAGTATTTTTTTTTAGTAAATGGGATTTATTTGTCTCTATTTACTGTACTAAAACTAGTGGGGGTCATTCATATATTTTAACTCTCTAAGAGCAACTTCTGACCAGCTGTGGAGCGATTTGTCGAATTTCCCAGCTTTTTTGTGAACTTTGACCTCGATGCGACGCCATTTAGCCCCACCCTAGCCCCAAAATTTTTTGGCTCATGCACTTTTTCCCCAAACCGCATAAAATGAGAGGTTGCGGAGCATCGAAATCGAAAAAATGTGAACTAAATTCAGTCTAATGCACGCGTAGAGGAAAGAAGAAGACCAATGCTCACCCCATTTTTCCAGTCGAATTGTGAGACTAAATCATAAATTCGGGCCAAGTTTCATTGATGTGTGTAAATCGGGTCTTAACGTTTTCAAATACGAAAATTGCTGGTACCAAATATGGTTTCAAAAGTTGTACCTCCTGCCCCGAAATGAAATCCTGTGTGAGCCACTGCAAATAATAATATTTGCCTTTTCTTCTGGAAACGCCATTACACTAAAAATCTCTTTGCAGTATTGATGTAACCAACACTGTGCTGTTGAAAAAATCGTAAACAAGGCACACTTACATAAAATTTGATTTCTATTTAATTTTGCAACGGTACTTCCCACAGCTTCCATATTCGGAGTAAAGGTGCGTAAGGTACTAAGTTACCGATTTCACTAAAAAAAACCACATTTGATAGAAATGCTGCTTACATTAAGGAATGAGCAATACTTTCGATAGAGTGAAGAAACGACAAGTAAACGCATTTTTGGGCAGGAAAATAAGTGGATGGACCTTAAATTGATCCATTCTATTGACACTGTAATTAACTTGATTTGAAACATAGTTAGAAGTAAGCAAAGACTCGTACTTGCATTATTGCGATTATCAAATCATCCTTCAATAAGTTTTATTGTAATAATAATCACAAAATTTGTTTAAAATAAACTTTTTGTTGCTACTAGATTAAATATTTGACAAGAAAGCAGTGTTTTAAGACCCAATATATTGTTTATGAATTTAATGCAAATCAATGTGTGCCATGGAATTTATTACAAAAATTGAACGCATCTGTCATTGAGCACCTTTCGGTCTGTGGTTTCCACCAACAATCTTGTTCCTTTTCCTTATAAATCACTACCGTTCTGTGCGAAAAGGGTGCAGTTGTTTACATTGAAAAAAGGGTGGAAAAAATAACAATATCGGGTGTGTAAATGTCCAATAAATTTTGTGCATTATTTTCTTTGTGAGAGTGTTTTTATACGAGTCAGAGGGGAAGGTTGGCGTTTGGGACGAGTGCGAGGTAAGTATATAGAAAATTAATCGCACAACTGCAAAGCTCTTCTCTAAATTGTGCAAGTCGAGGACCAAAGACTGAAAAGTAACATTTTCAAACTAAACTCGTACAATTTTAAAGAGCAAATGCAAAAATTGCCCCTGAAATAGATTCGACACATTGGAGTTATTTGCATTTTGCCGCACGCTACTCTGTACTGAACGCCCATCCTTAAGGTGAATTCTGCGCTTTCGAATTTTTTCAAATTAACTTTATGACCGCAGGCAGCACAAAAACAACTCCCACAATAACAGCAACCCGAACGCGGATTTGGCAGGGTTTGGGTGTGGGGAGAGAGAATGAAACACTCAGAAAAATGCTGTCTGGAGATTTTTCAATACTTTTTCGTCGTCGAACACTGCAAGGACACACGAGACGAAGGCGACAGGCCTGAGCAGCGAGTGAGTGAGGATGGAATAAGTAGGTGAGGAGAAACGGCAGCGGTAACAAGGAAAAAAATGGTAAACATTGTTTCCGCCTGATTGTTGGCTGAGGGCTGCGCACTGGGCGGCAGTGGCGATGGACAAAAGGTAGTCAATGTAAGGTAAATGCCACTAACCTGGTCGACTTGAACAAGCTGCAGCGGACGGACATGGGGTCGACGGCGCGCAGTGATTTGTAAGCGAAGCGCACAAAATCCACCGCCGTACAGCGCTGCATTTTAAAGTAGCAGCACTGTGCACCGGCTCGAGCATGCAGAGATGCGGCAGAAATGTTGACGTTTTTTGCAATTTTTCGCTATTTGTTTATCATCGTCCACGGCGTCATCGGAGAGAGGCAAAGGATATTGTGCCGTGGCGGCGCGCGATGGAGTGGAGGCAGCACAAAGAGCGCCAAGAGATGAGGAAAAAGATTGAGGTTGATACAACTGCTCGCATACTCGAAGCCAAAATGCAGCAAAAACTCAATGACTTATAAAACAGTGGAAGCGGGCGCTCCGACGACGCTGGCCTGCAGTGCACACAAAGCAAATACACAATAAATTTGATGTACAGCAATAGCGAGCAGCAGTAGCGGCCGCAGCAGCGGCGGGGCTCAAGTGGGGGCTGCAGGTGATGGCGGCGCGGCGGAAAAGCACGGCCGCCAATGTTGCCTTGGCTGCAGTGACTGATGGTGAAAAGGATGCGGCTGATGATGACAATAAAAGGACACGGACATGGCTACGCTTTGGTTAACATGAATTAATAATCAGTTTTAGCTCTGCTCCGCTAGTTGGGTAATTTTCCTTTCTTCCTCGCATGGAGTAAAATGTAATTGGAGGTGTATGTCCAGCCGAACAAAGGATATTCGTTTAATTAGCGCAGGCCGTCAGCATGTGTGGGGTAGATAAAAAGAAGAGAAATATAGAAGGAATAAATACTACAGCGTTTAATAATTTTGTTTAAGCAGCTGCAGCTAAAGACAGAAATTTCATTACATGGGAGGATGTGATTGGGGACGAGTCTAAAAATGAACTAAGGAACTATTTGCTCCTACTACGAAACTTAATTAATTTGTGTTACGACAAAACGAACTGCTACGAATGAATTCTCTCAACGAAATTGTAGTGAAAAGCTTCTCGTATGAAATCGGCATAAAATTCAAGGCACTTTCCATCCTTACAAAACAGGGCCTTGGGTTGCTTGGAGTCTGCTTTGTCAAAAGAAAAATCTAAAATATATGAGTCTTCAAGGCCCTATTTATGTGTATTTATGTGTAGTTATATCATCAAAAATATTTTTTTTTCGAAAATTTAAAAATAACTCAATTTATTTTTGTTTATTTGTATTCCTACCGTAGGAACACAATTGGAGCGTATAGACGTACGCTCTGCTGGATCTGCCGATAGACTTTTCGAATTGGCGATTGTTCATTCTATGAAAACTTAAGCGATATGCAAAAGATGGCTTGCTCATTATTTGCTCAATATTGTCGCAGTACACTAATTCATGAAATGTTTTGATTAATGAATTTTTAGGAAATCAAAGAGCAACAAATTACAAAGAGAACATCGAGAGCATACTTATTGCTTTTCATCATATCAATGTGAAAATGTCTCTTAAGCTACATATGCTTCACTCACACCTTGATTTTTTTAAAGAAAATCTTGGGGCTGTTTCTGATGAACACGGTGAAAGATTTCACCAAGAAATTAAGCCTCCTGAAGAAAGGTACAAAGGTAAATCCCACTGTACAATTCTCGCAGAGAACGTTTGGAATTTGAATTGCAATATTGACCCATCTGAGCATTCCGTAAAGCGAAATACCCAAGAACTTAATAAAGTATTTTTTGAAATCATAAAAATTGTTTTTTTTATTAAGCGGACTTTTTAGGGTCCCCCTAGGTTAGAAGAGCAAATGAACTATTTTCTAATGAACTATGGAAAATATTTTTTTTTTAATATTCAGCATTTTTCTCAACATCTCAAGCAGAGCTCGCAATTTATGAAAAAAGTATTAAATGAAGGTTTCGTGTTTAAGGATTTTTATTTTTTTGGGGGAAGTTTTGAGAAAGTTTTGGTGTTTGAAGACCCCCCCCTATTTTTTAATGAGGTACAATATGGTATTGTTTTCAATATTTTACTCAATACAAGCTTTTTATGAAAAATTTTTCCGAACAAAATGAAAAAGGGGGTAAGGAAAGTGGGAGGGGGGGTTCATGTGTACACAAAAAATATTCACACTTTTAATGCAAACAACTTTGTCTTAGACATCAAAGCTTTTCAAGTTTTTATACTTTCCGTGTAAAAATCTATAGGGACCCTTTAACCTTTATGTGCAAATTACAAAAAACTCAGACGTGCTGGACTATTACTTTGTTCGGCAAAAATGATCAGTACGACGTTCTCTTTCAGAAATATATGGTCGTTACTCTGTTGCACACAAAAAGTTTAAAATTGTTGTACAGTGGACGTACAGTATAACGAACTTTCATTTAACGAAATTTCGATTTAACGTAC
This sequence comes from Melieria crassipennis, assembly GCA_963668005.1. NCBI lineage: Eukaryota > Metazoa > Arthropoda > Insecta > Diptera > Ulidiidae > Melieria > Melieria crassipennis. The sequence goes on from OY764962.1 coordinate 43,313,326, forward strand.
AAAAGTGAAATTTGCTATTCGATATAACGAATATAGGATGACCCCAATCAAACTGTTATATAATTGACTGACAAAACATGAAGAAATGTTACACATAAATCACAAAAGAAAAGGAGAAAACCCCGAAAAGTGTTTTTCTCAATTTGTTATTGGGTTGTAAGCGCGATTAACACTAAATAACACAAGTAGACGAGTGCACAAAACCGCTCAACCGTTTTTTTAATTCCGCCTGGGTGCAATAGACCCCAAGGAACAGGCGAAGGTTAAAAACTGAATATGTGACACTTATTTCCTTAAGGATGGTTTAAAACCAAAAAAAAATTTCGATCGATTTAACGAATTTTTCGATTTAACAAATTGGGGGTACAACATAAGATTCGTTATATTGGACGTCCACTGTACTGTGTTATTAGCTATGTATGTATATACAAATAAATACATGTTTTTATAGAAGTCCCACCATTGTCGACCCAATTGTTCTGTATTTGTATTTTTTTCAACCCTTATCTTTGCATTGAGCTCAGCGTTCATGCGCATATACAAAATTTTATATTCCCTTTAAGTAATAAATTGCACGGCAACGATTCCTCGGTGGATTCAATTAATTAGTAGTGAAAAATGTCGAGTCGTTAAAAGTGCATTTTACTCTAGTGTCCGTTGCCAATGGGCTGACATCACTGGCCTTTGTCGTGCGCCTTTCGCTCATTTGGCACATGCAGAGATGAAACATGGGGAATCGTCAAGCAAGGAACTCAATCCGACAGTGCCATGGGGTATGCTAAATGGTTTATGTAATCTTCGCTGCGAAAAAATTGTTACACTCAACCATTTGTGGGCATAAGAGGCAAACATCCTGAATCCCTGAATCGATTAAGGGCAGCTCGCCGCTGACGATGGATATTTATTTATTATTAAGAATGTTCTCATACTGGGTAAGATTTCGGATATATTTCAATTCATTTCTTTACAAAATTTACTCCAAGATCGCTTTGCACATTTTATCTATCTCGCTATATTACTTTTTAACTGCCTCTGAGCTATCCGAGTAATCAGCTGAGATGACTTGAAACTGAATGATAGCTGCATTATTACTGCGGTACATCCTCATAGGCCAAGTAAGTAAGTTCTCCAGACACGATGGGAAGACAGAAAAATTTGAAAGAGTGTTGAGAAATCACTTTCGGATAAGCAAATTTTTATGAAGCCAAGCGGAATAACTGATTGAGTGAGGCTCAGATGTAAAAGTTCGGCTGCGTTTCCGTCGAGTTGTTTTGACACCTCTAAGGAATTGCATCCTTTTTCGATCACACGAGTGCTTAAACAAACAAAGAAATTGCATTTACCAATACAAGCACTTAAATTTAACAGTTTTCAAAACTTTTTAAAGTCCTTTCATATATTAATATTGAATATTGAACTTCCACTTGCAGTTTCCGTAGCTTTCTTATAAAAGTGTTGCATAGTTATAGGCAATTTCGACCTCGCCATGGACGCCATGGACTTTTTTCTACGTCTTCGTTTTGTTGATTTAACGAGACCGATTGTTTGCAAGTCGGAGGGTGTGTGGCAGCAATTCTTTTGCATTTTATTTCAATTTTTCTATTTGCGCATTTTTTAACGGCAAACACTCATTTTTGTTCAGCCCCCGCCTCCACCCACAGCCTCCCTGTGCGCCGCGCGGCCCGCTTACAGCACATTTACTGCCTCATCTATTTAATACCATAAATAATTGCATCTAATTAAATATGCTCAAATGAAAATGTCCTTTTTTCTATTATACATTTTTTCCATCCGCCGGCACAGGACATGCTGCCGGCCCCCTCCCAATCGCCGTTGGTGCTGCAGTTGACGCGCGTGATGGAGCGAATGTCATTCGAAATGAAATTTAAGTTCCAATTTGGGTGGAAACGAAGAAATAAAAGAACAAAAAACAACTACGAGTACGTATGAAAAAAGACGAAAAGTGTGAAATAAAAATTGCGAATGGTAAAGAAGGCGCGAAAATTAACGCAAAGCAACACAAAAACGAATGAAAAAGAGTGAAAAGGAATGTGAAATTGTGTGCGGCGGAATGGCAGGCGGGCGTGCAAAAGCGGAATTTAATAGTTTTCAATTAGGAATCATTCGTTTGCAGCGGAGGCCATGGCGCAACTAACGCGCAGCGCCGCTTCCTGATGGTGTCGGCGCTGAGTGCCTGCCTTCCTGGCGACGTGCACTCCTCCCGGCCGCCAACTGATGCGCCTTTGGCCTAGCCGACTGCAAGGCAGCTCCTTCCGCCACGACACTTTTCAAGTGTCAACAAATGAAGTCACGATTCGGCCGAGCCCACCTCCTCCACGGCGGGCACTTCCTGCTGTCCGCCCTCACTGTCTCCTCCTTTCCCCTTTGACGGCTATTCAATGGCTGCCGCTGCTGTGCGGCATGCGGCATTTTAGCGCGTTCATTTGCAGTTCATCGTAAATTTCATCTCATTTTATTTTTTGCGCTTCTTTTAATTTCGCTGCAATTCTCCATTCTTTATATTCTCGACTCTTTTCAGTTTATTATTGCGCACTGTTTATATTTGCTGGCGAAATTCTTTATTGAAATGCGCGGCTGGAATTTGTCACGTGACACTCATTTACGAAAAAATTTGCTGCGTTTCTGTTATGTTTTTTTTATAGTAGCAATACAAATAAGGCGTTTTTTGATCAAAATAAAGAAGTGAAGTTGCGCCTGATTGCAACCTGATTGTAAACGGCGAGTTGGTACAATCACATCGTTGCACGAGACATTTTTCTTAAACTAATCTACAAGATGGAAGGATGTAATTATTTGTTAAATTTCTAATTACTAAACAGATAGCGTGGCCTGGGGTTAACCCCTTTACGGCCTTAGCTCTGCAACACTAATGTTAACCGACTAAACATCACGAAAATTTTTTTGATATTTTGGCCATTATTAAAGCTCGTTTTTATTTCAAATTGCGTTGTTTTTGGAACCAATTTCGCCGGGTGCGGTTGGGTCAGTTTGCTAAAGTTAATAAAACATGAATTCTTGCATCAGCCAATTAAAAAAATAAAAGTGCCTTACGGCGATCCGAAATAAGTTATGAATAAAAGTTTTCCAGAAAATTTACATTAGAATGGTTTATTATTTTTATTTTTTTAATATCATAATTTTTAATGGTTTATCTCTTTTAACCCATTGCTACCTAATGGGTAAAATTTTACCCATGAAAATTGATTTAAAAAAAAAATCACAAAAAGTCAATGTTTGAGATCTCTCAAAGCCATTGATAGGGATAGTTAGGGTAAAGATGGAACTACCTTAACCTAGTGAAGGTCACCCTAAAATTTCGCCATCTAGCTAGAGTTACCAGACTCCAAAAATCGTGTATTTTCCGGAGGTGGAAAATGTGGCGAAATGTAGTGGCCTTAGAACTTCACAAAAATCTGCCTCCTAACTCATCTGTAAAAAATACAGCTTTTGTTCACGTGTTTAGCTGATCACTTCAAAAAGTATGGAAAAAGCTACCATTGCTGCCTAATGGGTGAAAAATAACCAATGAATATCTCAGCAACGTGCAGAGATAGAAAACTGAAATTTAGTTTCTGAACATTCATAAATCAATTCCAGGTCGTGTATGAAATTTTATCAAAATCGTATGGGCGGAACTGGTACCCGGCAGCAATGGGTTAATACTGCTTGTTGATGTGAGTTAGAAAATGTTTGTGATACGACCTAATTTGTTTGTTGAGTACATATGTACTTATTTTAAAAATCGAGTTGCATACTTCTAAAATAATTTTGATTTCAACCCTCTATTATTCATTTACTTTCTGTACTAAAAAAATTATACATAATTTTTAGCACTGATTGTGTGCACCACTAGCAAAAATTTTTTACTAAAGAAAAATGGCTAAGTTCGTCAGATATTTCATACTAGCAGCGGTTCAGTGGTTAGCGCTTCGGAACCCAGAATTGGATCGTGGATTCATATTCAGGATTTACAACACTAAATAAGAAATAAACTATGTTTTATGTTTTATGGTTAAATAAATATAAAGGGCTTTCAAACAGGCGCTCAATTTATGTATGAAGCTGCAAGAAAGGCTACAATAAGCTCAGTTTACATTTGTGCCGATATTTATTTATTTATTTAGCCAATGAACAAAGGTCCTTACTGACTATAGGAAATATTAATAATTACAAACTGCAAAAAATACTACACGAAATGTATCAAACAAACAAAAGTTTCCAACTTAAAAAGTTGATGGCATAAATATGTTTCAGAAGCGTTCAAATAATTTCTATATTTGTTGATTGACATTCATAAAACTTGTATGGGGTTTCACTGGGATTCGGAGATTGAAGTGCAGTTGGTATTGACATGAAATTATTCTTTAAACATTTGTGTGACTCAGTGTCGATCAATAGAACTCAGATTTAGAACGACACTTTAGGGTCTTATTAGTCAACCTTAACCGTTTCACTATTTTGTTGCCATATGGCAACATGCTACTTTATGGACGTCTGCCCCCCTCTATGGTTTAAAGAATAAATCTTTTTGTTGCTCCTTAGCATAGTTTGAAGTTTTAGGAATAATACGAAATGAATAAATTGAATATTCAAGTTTAAAGAGAAGTATCACGTTTTTTGAATGTTACATAGTAAAGAACGAAGAAGCGGCGAAAATAGTAATTTTTTTTTTTTTACTTTTTACTTCAATTCAGATATATTTGAGATAATTGTAGCTGAAGTAAATGAATAAATATTTGATTTTTAGGTATGCGTAAAAATTTTATGTTTGGGTAATTATTACAGCCGCAACGATATGGTTGCTGTCATATGACAACATCCTAACCGGGTGCGGTAACAAAATTGTAAAAGAAATTATTATGGGAAGTTGTTGATATAATTACACAGAGGACTAAATCGATGTATTTTAAATTTTAACGTCACCCAAAACTTGTAGCGAAAGGTTAAAGAACTTTTTCGTTTTGAATTTATCAACTTTATTCATATTTTACTAAAAGGCATAATAAATCAAGTTTCTATTAACCCTTTGTTGACGTTGTTAGATTTTTATGAACAAATACTTTTCTAATTATATTTAATTTTAAAGCTTTCACAATATTGTAAGGCAATTGACCTCTTAAATCATGTTTTCCCCATTTAGAGCCCAAATTTCGAAAAATCCCACTTATCGAGGGTTAATTTTTCAAGATGTATTTGCAGTTCAAACTTCATGTTTGTAGCTTTAGCGGTTTGGACTGGGCGATGACTAATTATACATATGTCACAAGCTATTCCAAAAGTATAAAGTTCATAAAATGGCTAATATGCACAATCGAGAGGGAAAAATTTGCATTTTTGAATCAGTTCTTAGTTGCATTTTTTTAACATGGCATTATTACCAATTCCGATTTGCGATATTATAGCTGTGGCAGGACAGTGAAGATTTGTCGACTTGTTGAACTGAAAATTGAAAAGTTTAAGATTTGGCCAAGTTTGGTTTGAGCTCTGTTCATAAGTGCAACAATCAAAATTACGAACCTGGAGGAAGCACCAATTATGCTATTATGCTCGGAAAGACACATTTCCAATCAAATAATCATTTCCTGCAGTTCTCAAATGCAATTGCCGAAAGCAGCACGCTAATGCTTTTTCCTACATGCTACGGGCCACATTTACGGCGCGCAGGCCAATACTGACACTAAAGAGTGAACAGCTCACCTGGTATTTTAACTCGATTTCTTTCGATACTGCCGTGCGCCAGTTCAGCGCCAACAAACTCATCTCTTGAGAATCCCAGGCGTACAGCATGTCGTCTTTGCATTCCAGCAAATCCTGCGTCTGCTGGCGTTCCTCTGGCAAGCTGGCGCGTATTTTGGCGAATATTGCCGACTCGTTTAGCTGCAGCGCGTCCGTGGTGATGTCGGTCGACATTTTAAGCACAACAATTCTTTCGAACACAAGTACAATTTATAAATAAGTCCAAGTTTACTTCACTAAAATAAATTTATTACAAGTAATTTTATTTAGCAAGCATTCGGAATGCGCACAAAAACAATTGGAAATTTTATGGTTAAGACGAATGTAAACGAAACAAATGCCGCTCCAAAATCAGCTGTTGTGTTTACCTCTGTAGTGTTGTTGTTGGCTCCGAAGCTTTGTTCGCTTTGCCAGCTGTTTTCTGCGGCATGCGCAGTGATGCCAATTCAGCATAATGACAACTGAAGCAGTCGGTGGTTACAAATTTATTGGACACATTTCAATTCATACTTAACTAAATCTTACAATTACCAAGAATGATAAAATAGCAACGTTTATTTTCAGTCCATCAGCTCCGCTCCTCGTGCCTTCATCACATTTTCAAACATCTGCTGCTTCAAGTTTTCGCGTGTACGCTGGCACAGCGGCCGCATCATTACCGCCAAGTTCTTCAAAAATGCCTCGTCTTCATCCGCTGCGTTTATGCGCGCCTTGAAGGTGTCAATGACACCCCTCAGCTCATCAATAGCCTCTCTCGCAGCAAATTGCTCTCGACTTTCCGCATTCACTGCTGCATCCACAGTATTGACGCTTTCGTCGTCCTCAATGCCGACTTCTGCTTCCTGTTTCATTGCCATGAAATCCACTGAATTGTCACCAGCCGAGTCCTCCGTATCGAGCATGAAAGCGGTCTCGGAAGATGATCTCCGTTTCGGTTTCCTACATAAAAAACAAAAGTATGTATTCATAAAGTTGTACTTTCGATATAAAAGTCCAACAATTACTTTCGCGGCTGCAGGTGTCCTTGCAGAAATTGTAGTTTGCTGAAAAACGGCCACGAAGTAAGATACCGGGGCGCCTTGTCACCCAGCAGCCGCTTGGCGTGCACCACTCGCCCGAACCGCACACGCATCAGTCGCCATCTGTGCTCGCACACCTCGCCTGCGCCAAACACGGCCCATTCAAATCGGATTTCAAATAACTTTCAGCTTCACAACTCACTGGATTCGCCCAGATTTGTTCCAACTCTCTCCCAAGCCGCACGCCGCGCTTCTACGTCCCTGAATTTGGAATCAGTTTTCACGTAAAGTCCCTGCTCCTGCTTTACGGCCTCGATTAGTTTATTGCAGAAATCCTTGTCTGCGCCCATTTAGCAATGCGAACATAAACAATTTTCTTTTAGTCGCGAAACAGCAAAATCGATTTGAGCACTGCTGCAATGTTTTGACGTAAGTGACGTTTGGCAAACAGCTGTGCGAAAGGCCGAAGCAAATGTTAGGCGATGGTCGACCTTCAGTGGCGCTGCAGTGCATAACTTGAGCCATGAGTAGACATTGAAGGTAGAGTGCATTGCGGCCGTTATTGTTAATATAGTAGAAATAATTTGCACAAGTTCAAAATTTACTTTCTGCTTAGGCCAAAACGTTGCATTAGCGCAAAAAGTAATCGGAATTGAATAAAAGCAACATTTCAACGAACCGAGACATTGGTCACACAACTCTTGTGAATATATTTTCCAATGCACTTTCTTTTTTGGGGAACTTTACGCGCCGGAGTATTTTTCCTAATCGTTAGTACAAATACTTAATATTTTATATATATATTCGATAAATTAATTTAATATTTGTAGAGAGTACTAAGAATATATAAATTTTTTTGATCGATGACCTCAGCTATGTGGTCCAAAAACTGTTCTAAAGTAAAGCTGCTCTTTTTCACAAAATGTTATACGCGGGAATCAAAAATGAAAGAACAAAAGATGTATATGTTGAACCTGATATTGGAAGTCTGATGGAAGACAAAGTGTGTGTGTGTGTTTCAAAGCGTGTAAAGTTATGTTTTAAAAGTGTAGTTAACAAATTTATCCGCAGTGGAAAATCTTTCGATTGCATAAAGAATTAAAAACTTAGATCGAATTCAGGATTTTTTGCATTTAGAGAAAAATTCTTAAGAATTTTGGGAATTAGAACAAGAAGAAGAATTATGGGAAATTCTTAAGAGTTATTTTCAGTGTTTTATTGCCGGACCCTGTTTTATAGTGTTGTCATATGACAGCAACCAAGTCAGTATGGCTTGCTGTAATAATTACTTAACATAAAATAATTTACACATCATTAAAAATTGAATATTTCTTCATTTACTTCAACGAAAAGTTATGTGAAAAAATTTATCTAAATTTAAGTAAAATGTCTCTTAAGTAATTTCTCTTCTTTTTCTACCTCTTCTTTCTTTACTATGTACCGATATAACATTCCAGAAACGTATATACTTTTTTTTCTTAAAATTTAAATATTCAGTTTATTTATTTTGTATTATTCCTTAAACTTCATACTATACTTAGGACCAACAACAAAAAGTATTCTTTAAATTTAAAACCATAGAGGGTTCAGACGACCACAGCAAAATAGCGAATGGGTTAAGTTAAAATTTGTATCAAAATCAGAGGGATTTCAAAAAGTTTGTTCATAAAGAACAACGGACTATCGTCAACGCGTCATATTTAGCGTTGAAACGCGTTTTGGGTGCTTGGGTTCAAAACCAAATTGAAATTTTGATATTAGATGTACTTTGTATCTTTAGAACGAACTAATTGACTGACTGACTGAGTCGTAAACTCCCGAAATTTGAGGCCCGCATTGGATCTAGTGTTCAGGTTAAAGTCGACGCTTCACTGCAATTTTACAATTAATTTGAAATGCTAAGTTTGCCATAAATCCTTTTGGCTTAAAAAAGGCCTTGAAAAGGCAGTTTATTCATGAGTCCATGTATACAACGTTTGAGAAAATACTATATTTCTTGAGTTTTTATTTCTTTGTAATGACATAAAAAGACGGTGATTGTTCGAAGACAAGGACCTCTTTGGTTCAAGCAAAGCTAAGAGAACTGTGGCTAAATTTGCAAGATTAGATTAAATTGAAAGGACGATAATGCACAGGGGCTGGAAATAATTTATTGATTTCAGGGTGTCTTTGAAGTCATGATTTAGGAGAGTGATACCTTATTTGTGATAAGTACTGCCTCACAATACTGACTGCTTCTCAATTTCTTATTGAGTTGTGTTCAATAGCTAACAGTTGTTTATGGGCCATCATGTAGTAAGCTTTTTATTTCAATTTGCAAATTCTTCAATTTTCAAAAGTTTCATTTTAAAATAGTTGTAGGTACTTTTTATGATTTGCCATCTATCTCCAATATAAAGTTAGAAATAGTATATCATTGTACATATATATCGACATATAGGTATAGATGTGTATGTGGACTGCAATGGCACCCAGCGGCCCATAATTACGACAACTTATCGTGCAACTTGGAATTAGGAATTGTGTTGTGTAATGTTTTGGAAATTCTGCTGAAATAAATTTAATTTTCACTCGACTTTATCGCCATTAATTTTTCCACTTTTTCAGCCTCTAGTTTTGCAAGCGGAAAACTTTCAAGTACGAATGCATAGACGGCCGGATTTCAACTATCGAAAAGTTTTCTAGTCGCGAGCGTGCACAAGGAAATGGAAAGTAGGTAAAGATTTGTTTCAATGGTTCTTGTTTTCGACATAATAGCAACAACAACAACGGCAACAATGTAAAATATGTATATACACACGTACATACATACTTGAGTACGAAATCGCAAACGTAACAAATAAATAAATACAATTTCTGGCGCCCAAATGTGTTAAAATTGTGCTTCGCTTCTTTTGGGTGGAGAAGGAACAGTGCGAGGAGGCGACCAGGGCTGCAGCACTCAAATTCGCTGCATGGTAATGGATATTCTTGGTTATTGGATGGCAACTGGAGATGGAAGAGGCGGAGGTGCGCGAGAGGAGAGGCTGGCCCACTCATACGCTCTCTGACGGTCTCTGCGAGCATCGGAATTGGCCACGGACGAGCGTGGCAGGAAACTAGGAAATAAATTCAAGCAAAAGTACCAGCGTCGAACTGCAGTGAGCGGAAGGGTGGGAGAGGGGGAAGAAGCGACGACCGATTTGATGCGGCAAATGTAAGTGGCATAGTAACTGAAAAGTTTCTTCGGCGTTTTGGAGGCCATTTATTGCATTGTATTTAAAACAAAGGCATTTATTCCTAAAATACCCACACCAGACGGCAGGCAGGCGCTGCACCCAACAGCAACAACTGTCCATTATATGCACGCAGACAGCTCGGGCGAGCAGCGAGCAGAGTAATGGATGGAACGTCGAGCAATAGAAATACAAGTTCTCGAAAACTTGTAAAGTTCTCGAAAAGAAAAACGAATTGAAGAAAATTGCAAACCAAAGTGTCGGATGCTATTGAAATGGCACGCCGAAAGCGTTGCGATTGTGAGGTGGGCTGGAAAGGGTGAGTGGCAGGGACGTACTAAAAAGGAGCTTGGGGTAGCGGCCCACCTAAAAGCGAGCATTTCGGAACTAACCAACTTTTTTCAATATTTAAATTTTCATTACTCGTTGAAGGACTTCGTGCGAACCAACCAGTTGACGGGTGACGGACGGGTCATGTGAACCTGATCATTCCGATTGCGGTCAGGGAGTCTTCTGGCATTTTGGGCATGTCGGGTCCAGCATTCCTTTTTCCACTTTGTTCCACCCGATCGAGCGGGTTGCAGGTGTTTATATGAAATTTTATAGGTTATGTGTACGGAAACCGCCACTATTAACATATGTTAATATTTTTCTTCTCATCCGTTTCATTAAGACCGTTTTAATTTTTTGTGCTAAGTTGGTAAGCACAAACAGAAGATGGACTGTTCTTAAGAGATTTCAGGTACAAACGTGGAAGGGGGAAAAGGGATCAGTGAGGTTTCAACCCCCACAAAGTGGGCGAATTAGTTGATTTTTCAAAAGAAATGTCATAAAAAGTGCATTTTCAAATATGTATATTCTCACAAAATTTCGTATATAAGACTTTCAGGTAATACCAGATCACAAATCCAAATTTGAACAAGATCGGACAACTATATCATATAGCTGCCATAGGAATGATCGATCAAAAATGTGTCGCATGGCAATTTTTGTTTAACCAAATTTGGTGCATTAAAGTTGCAATATAATTTATAAAAGTTCTAAACTTGCAACGAGTATTTATATTTGAAAACTGAATGGATCATGTTTTAATATGCCGCTATGATATCTAGCTATGATTTCGAATTTGCCACGGCAATTTCAAATCGCGATTCTAAAATTTAGGTTTTTGAAACCGTTGGAACGCGTCGGTCAACAATTTTCTTAGTTCCAGTGGAAATTAGGAATAAAAAAAGGATTCAGAGTTTTTAGTGCTTCAACGAGTTGTGCCATTCTTCTCAGTAAAAACGGCAAATGGGTGTTTGATTGACACACCCTAAATTGATGGGGCCTATGGTTTTGTTGCAGATGAAGACGATTGTGGGTATTCCAAAGTTAAAGGTTCTTGACTTATGCGTTACCAGGTAGTAAAAATAAAACAAACAACAAGAAAGCGTTGCATTCAATGCAAAAAAACCAGTCTACTGTGAGAAAAATAGCAAAATTCGAACGAAATGCTATAATTGCTATACAAATTGTAATAATCAGGGAAAGGATTTTGTGGAAATTGCCTTTTTTGTTTGCTGCTAGATAGAACATTTATAATTGAAAATAAGCACGATTTAGGTCCTCCTGATTTGAAATATACAACTTTTATTTTGCCCTTTTTTGCCTTAAAAAGGCAGTTTGCCGTTTTCACCCATAAATGCATTTTTTAGTGCCTATTTTACCTATAAATGCCACAAAATGCCTTTTTCAAAATTTGTCGAGCGGCTTTTTATTATTCTTTCGTTTTTAATATTTTCCTCCTTTTGGTTCGCAAAAATACCTTGAAACTAAGAAAAAAAGTGGCAATATTGCAATTTCGTTAACTTATCGATGCTTTTACATTGATTTGATCATTCCTAAGCCGTTATTTTTTGTTGTGCAGTGGAAAATTTAAAGAAAAAAACATGCCAAAATCAAAAAGTTTGGTTAGCGCAAAAATTTTATTTATTTTTTTGTGATACAAGTACGGCTTTTATGCTTTCATATGAGAAGTTAAAATATGAATTTAAAATATGTGCCAACATTTCAATTAAAATATCTCAGTTTTAGTTTTTAAACTATCTTTGAAAACCTTGATGTTCCTTTTCTTTTACAAAAAAAAACGAGGTATAAATATTGTATGTTGCATACGTCAGATGAAATAAAATATTAAAAAATACATACATTTTTTTAGATTTTCTAGTATTTTTTTCTTATTTTAAAATGCCTGTTTTTGCCTTTTTAACAGTTTTTAATGCCCTATTTTGCCTTTTTATGCAGTTTTAAGTGCCTTTTTCTGCATTTTTGGAAGTTTTTAGTGCCTTTCCGTACCTTTTTTGCTATTTTATTTTGCCTTTTTTGTTAATGTTAATATGTGTCCAAAATAGGGGTACAAATTTTCATTTGTAAAAAAAAATGGAATGGAAAAATTTTCTGATTACATATTTAGAAAGAGCTTGAAATTAGCCACTGAGCCGAAGCCGCATGCAAATCGGAATTGAAACTTAAAAGTTATAGCAAAATCAAAATTGAAATATTAACATAATATGTGATTATGTTAATAGTGTCGGTGTGAAGGTTAAATAGATTTCTCAGCCATTATTGAACCAAGTGCAATAATCAAATTTACATAAGCGATTAAAAATATTAACAAAAGGAAATAAATAAAAAACACGACAACTTCAACAACACAGTCAATAAAAGGCAACACACAATGGCAAACGACAGCAAAAAAATTGTCAATTTGTACCATCGGTCGACTTGCCACAAGTGCCGTTGCAGTTGCACAGCACATACGACAGTGCTTTATGCGATCGGCAAATGCAGCTGCTACATGTTAGCTGTTGACTTTTCGACGGCCACCAATGAGCCGGTTATTATTTTTGCCGGACAAGTGGGCGGGTGCAGGTGTACTTGTGTGTTGGTGTGGAGTGTTGTGTCAAGTGGAGCCTGAATAAACATAAAAATTGGTGGAAATGAAAAGCTGCCCAGAGCACATAGCCCGGACTGCAGTCAAGTGGTCATTCCAGGTTGGCCGTTTTCCCGCCTCATTCCCTCATTGCCGCGCGCCGAGCAGCTGGAGGCAAGCGGCATGGCTGAAGTGGCCGCTTAAAATTGGCGAAAAATGCGAAATTTTCACGTTGATTTTAAATGATTTTTTATTTTACATATTTATTTTCTCCGCTGAAATATATTAAAAAACGTAAAATTTTTTCCTGACGGTTTTGCATGCGATGGTTTGTTGTTATTATTGCTGGTTACGCAGTTATTACTGTTGTTTTTGTTGGAATTTTCATATGGTTTACGCTTCATTTAGCGTTGAGTGGCTATTAAAATGCGGATTAAATGGGAATTAATTGGATTCCTATGAACTGTAAGTAACGGTTGGTCGCCTCGGCGCACCGTGAGCCATGAGTGCGGAAACAAAACAAAACGCGGGCACAACACACATAAATATTCGAGGGCCGTCAGACTATATTATATAAGTACATATAAATATGTATGTAATAAATTTAATTTTGTATTATTGTACAAAACTTACGTTTGTGCAAATATTTTAAGAGAAGAAAGAAAACAAACGTAAGGCAACCACTACTGATATTAAATCCTTTATAAACATCCTTCTAAATCCACTGTATTCAGTCAAAGCATAGGTTGTGAGTTTATTAGAGATCTATTAGAATGAGGAAAAAATCTGGTTCAATTTTCATCTTCGAGTAAACCCTTTTGAGATGCCTTTCTCATTCGTGAATATAAATAACTGCGTCCTTAGTACTTAACCCATTGCTGCCTAATGAGTAAAATTTTACCCATGAAAATTGATTTTTTTTTTAAATCACAAAAAAGTCAATATTTGAGATATCTCAAAACCATTGATAGGGATAGTTAGGGTAATGATGGAACTACCTTAACCTAGTGAAGGTCACCCTAAAATTTCGCCATCTAGCTAGAGTTACCAGACTCCAAAAATCGTGAATTTTCCGGAGGTGGAAAATGTGGCGAAATGTAGTGGCCTTAGAATTTCACAAAAATCTGCCTCCTAACTCACCTGTAAAAAATACAGCTTTTGTTCACGTGTTTAGCTGATCACTTCACTAAGTATGGAAAAAACTACCATTGCTGCGTAATGGGTACAAAATACCTAATGAATATCTCAGCAACGTGCAGAGATATAAAGCTGAAATTTTGTTTCTGATCATTTTGGGTCACTTCTAGGTCGTGTATTAAATTTTCAAAATTTATCAAAATTTATCAAAATTTATCAAAATCAAAATCGTATGGGCGGAATTGGTACCCGGCAGCAATGGGTTAATTGAACTGTCGTGGTCAGAAGAATCCCGGATAAATAATTGATTTTCCGATTGATTGAGGTAAAAACTCGTATCGTTTTTAGGGAAAGGATCACATTTTCGGCTTGCTTAACGTTAAAATAAATTGATTTGGTAAACTCGAATGGTCTTCCAACTATTTATTATATTTAATATCAATGGTGCATTTGATAACATTAAAAATTTCCACATACAAATGTCAAATAATGTTGCAGTAATTTTCGCTTAATTTTTACCTTCGTTTCACTGGTTGAACAGTTTGCAATAATGTTGAATATAATTTTTCATAAAAATATTAAGAGAAACTTAGGAAACTGTCAGATCCACCTCACAGCCACCGACACCCTTATCAGCGTCTTTCAAAGTCATCACTAGTATATAGTCGCCCATCGGTGTGTTCTTAGGCAGGAAATCTGTCACCAGCACATAATCGTTGAATGTGTACGTGTCCTGTGAAAAAAATGTTCTCATTAGTCTGGTGAAGGAGCAATTTCAGAGCGACCACTTCAAGCCTGTACCTTTGGAAAAGGACATGGAATGTCCTCCGGCAGGTTAGAAGACTCCACCATGCCCTCATAGGTACTTTTGTTTTCCTCTACCATTTTGCAAAATGGTTTGTCCATTTGAAATATGATGGGACCCCGCCGTTTGGCATCTCGATCGTATTTAAATATTTGAACGGTCACCTGAGGTGGAAAAAAGGTTAATTGCAATGAAAAGCAAAGTTCAACAATTATTCATATATAAAAAGTTGTGAAGTGGCTGCACCTACGCGCTGCTCATTGCCCAGATTGCGATTGAAAACGACGTCGCCGGTTAGGCCCAATTCTGTGCGTGAGATTTTCTTCAAACGCAACGTATCCCAGTCGAGCCACGATGTGTCGTATTCCGTCAGCGGCTTGAAGGAGTTCAGTTCAACGTCAAAGTCCTGCGCAGAGGTTTTGGACTGCAGACAGCACACAACGATGGCACAGCCGAGCAGCACGCGAATTTTGTGATCCATTGTCCGACCGAAAACTGCTTTTCATTGGCAACAATGGCGCCTATTTATAGCAAACGAGACTGCCAAATCGTTCGACGAAGCGACACGCAAAATCGCTGTAACGCCAATGGCAGACTGACTGACTGTTGCTGATAACCGACACGCAATTGCCGAGAACTTGTTAGCAATTTATTTAGTAACGAGTTGTATGAATTGAATTAATCGGATAATCTCTACAATCGTATGCATGTAACTATATATAATTGTTTGTCCTGACTAATTCCTCATTGTCGAGTTCAAAGTGCTAAAGTTACCAATGCGAAGTTTGAGCAATATTTTCAGCCTCTAAAGGGGATAAGAAATGGGTTAAGGTTTTATACTGATAAACATGATTTAACTAATTGAAATATTTCTAAGTTTTTAGTTTTTCAAAATCGGTAGAAAATCAAATGGCATCAAAGTTTGTGTTGAGAAATATGAGTTAATAGATGAAAGCACTTTAAATCAGAAGTAATTCAAAAGGTGTAATTCAGAAAGGTGTTAAAATTTGTATACAACAATTTTTTTACTAACTTCTGACGAGGTTGGAACTAAGTGTTTTTATGGAGAAATATAATTTAAATATTGATTTTAAATTCAGTTAAAGGTCTTTAGTACTGTTAACCCTTAAATGCATGGCGTACCATATATGGTACAGTTCCTAAGTCCTTCGTACATCTGTTGAATCAATTTAAATCATGTTTGTGCCTGCTCTAGATTGATTCGAACCAAATTGGCCCATGCATTTAAGGGTTAAAAGTAGAGTCCGACCGATACCAAATTTTTTGGCCGATGTCGATGCTGATTAATCGGCCGGAAGGGCGAGTTTGGCCGATGCCGATTAATCGGCCGAAAGGGCGAAAATCGGCCGATGCCGATACCGATGCCGATTATATAGAAAAAATAACACGAATGAATTCAATCAAAAACACAGTCTATTTTATAAAATAACAAAAGGAACTATTACACATTGTTTGTAATATTCATCACAAAATAACAAAACAACGAGAAAAGAAATAATTAAAAACTAAATATATTAACAATGACAAAAGAAATAATTAAAAACTAAATAAAATAACAAGAGAATTCAGAATTCTAATACATTAACATGTATTAAAAAATAATAATATATCACATTTATCCACTGAGAGAGAAACAAAAATAGTGACGTAAATATTGCATACAAATTCAGTTTTTTATTCAACTTAAGCCTTTCAATACGACTTTTGGCCAGTGAAGATATTTCTGTATAATTGAACTAAATTTGCTGTAAATAAATAAAAGAAGATGTTTACATAATTTCAGATTTTTTTTGTTTTTTTTGTTTTATGCACAAAGAGCACGTTTACACTTCTGAACGTATACCAAGTATGAATTAGTTAGGTTATGCTAACCAAAACACGTGTTGTGAAGTACTGACTACAGACTACTGTTTAGTCCCATCCCAGCACTTTAAAAACGAATACTTTTCGCACTAGTAATTTTTGAACATTATCTGGGACTTATATATCCCCGCAGTATTGAAATGGTTAAAATTACGATTTTTATATTAAAATTTGTACTTTCAAATTGCGACCCGTTGTGCAGATGCAGTGGGAAGAAGTCAGAAAAAAAATTTGGAAAAAATTAAAGGCCTGTTAAAAAATGCTTCCAGTTAAAAAAGAAGGATAAGAATACCTAGTTTAAAAAAAAAACATTTCTAGGAAACATTTATATTAAACAGTATCTAAAAATACATTACTGAAAAGGGGTATAAGAACCCGTTGGTACAAAAAATTAAAACAAAAAAAATTAAAGCAGAAAAATAGGCCGATGACATCATCGACCAAAAACGGCCGATGTGGCATCGCCAAAAAAGGCTGATGCCGATTATTTTTTTTTTTGGCCGATGCCGATACTAGCCGATGCCGAGACCAATTTTATTGGCCGATACTAGCCGATGCCGATGCCGATTAATCGGTGGACTCTAGTTAAAAGGCAGAATTTTATCTCTCCTTATGGCTCTGCAAAAGGCCTAAACTAAGCTCTGTTAGAGACCTTGGCTCATAAATAGTTTTCAATGTTTGTAGAATAAGCACAAAATTTGACAATGCATTTCTTGTACCTGTTTTAGGATTAATTCCGGTTAAGTGGTGGTCACCCAAAATTTTAAATATTAACCACAACTTTTCATACAGCAATTGAGATGAAATTATATTTCTGTATAATGCACGAATGAATACAGTTCATAATGATTGTTACTATGTTCTGAAATATATATATATTTTCTCAGTTTTTATGCGTTCAACTGTAAGGCAACTTTACTGTAGCATTTGACCCAGCAGCGATTTTTTTAAAGAACACGACACTTTGTATTCAACGACAAGCAAAAGGTGCACATTTTGTTTATTAAATTGTCAAATGTGTGCATATGTGTTTGTATATATGTACCTACTATATACACTTTCACATATGTATGTGCTCGTGTGTGGCAATGTACTTAATATCTGCATTGCCAAATGTAATTAAAAGTGGTGTGTGAGGGCTTCTTCGCCCTTAGCCGCACCGCATCAATTCAATACGCTGCAGCCAAGAACGCCGAGTATTCCCAAAACGGGCCTTTGCATTAAAAAATGTTTCGCTGCCGAGGCGAAAATTCATTTCCGTACGTTCACATTCACATTCAATCCAATCCAATCCGATGCGACGCTTTGTACTGTGCTCCGGTGCGATGCGGTGCGGGCAAGCGGGCGCGAAATCAGAGGAGGCCACCTCAGAGGAGTTGACATTGTCGCGGCATATGCAAAACTCATGTAGAACTGCCTTCGAAGGAGCAAGGCTTTTCTGCGCGGGTGGAAGGGCAGACGAAAGGCGTTGCAGGTAGCAGCAGCAGCAGCAACAACACTGAACAACATAAGAAATGTTTGAGAAAAAAGGGGCAAGAAAGAAAAGGTAAATGCTCTCCATACAGGATCGAGTGTAGGGAGGAGAGGGGAGGATTTGGTTTGGATGGATGGTTGGTTGGTTCGATGGTATGCGTCTATTAAGCTGCAGCACGTACGCGTCGGCGTGCTGACGGCAGGCGGGTCGGTTGCGGTTGAAGGTGAGTGAGTGGGGCGACTCACCTCGGGGAAGTTGTTGCGAGCGGCGCGCAGCGCCTACACGACAACATTTTTAATCATCATTAACAATAATTCGAGAAATACTTTTAATTTTCTGTATCTTCTTCTTCGTGTTGTCAGCGTTCCCGTCACCTCAGCGGCGTGTTTCGTTGGTGTAGAAGCGTTTCGTTTCTTCCGCTGTTTCGTCACATGTGCTACTAATTGAGAAAATATGCTTCACAAGCACTTAAGCGAATTCCGAAAGCGATGCGTTGCGCTGAGATCGACGCTGTTGGGGCGCGTACAGTAAGCACGGAAACTGTGGCCGAGGTCTGGCTGGTGGTTGCAATATTTGTTGCTACAGCCTACAGCCTTTTATATGCACAAAAGAACGTCCCAGTCCCAAGCAAAGCAGATTTTTTATTGAACTTAAAAAAAAGTAAAAAAAATTTAAATTATAAATCAAGCAAGTAGATGATGCGCCCGCTTTGGGAGTTTTTAATATTAATTATCCAGGACACAAAGACTGGGCACCAGTGAGTGAAGAATTTATGAGTGCTGCCCACCCGCCCTTCGCAGCCAATAGTCGCGGCGCAAGAAGACGCCGACAAACTCATTTGGCGTCATAAATTTCGAAAATATAAAGTTAAAACAGTTAAGGAAGAGCGGGAGATGTGCTCGCAGTAGCAGGGGCGACGGTCGTACTAGCTACTGCGTACGTGCTGGCGGGTGAGCGGGGGTGGGTGATTGCCATTAACGCATTTTGATAATTAAAAATTGTAATTTTTTACCACACTTTGACTTTGGCAATGGAGCGTTATATTAAATTACAACACATAAGAGCGCGGCAGGCGGTAGTGACTGACTTATTTATACTCTGCACTGCAGACACGCCTCGGTTTCACATCGTACCTTCTATAATTTCCTCGCTACAACTAAAAAATCGGTAATAATTAAGATTATTTACAATAAAAAATGAATACCAATGCATTAGTATTATAAATAATGGCATTGCAAGCTGCATACTATGCAAAACTAACTATACCCTGGTGCCCAGTGTAGGGTATAACTAGGCGCTGCACAGTGGCTCAATTTGGCATTTTAGGTTGCGAAAATCATAACTTCTGAACGAATAGAGATAATTGAAAAATTTTTGTTGCTGTTGATAACAAAATTCATCGGGCTATTGTATTCCGGGCTATTGTATTAATTCGATCGAGATATAGGGTGCTACGTAATACTTTGTCAAAGTTCGGCAAATAAGAAAAATGAGAGCAACAATGTTGAGTTTTAATTGCACAATTAATGAAAATACATTAAAAAAGATGAAAAGTAATACAAAATTTAAGAAATAAGCTGAAAGAGTAAAATTTAAAGACATAAATTCATAAATTTTGCTTTCAAAATAAGAACCAGTATTCGAAAAATTTTCGTAAAAAATAATTTTTTTGTTGGACAATCCCAAGTTCAAAAACAATGCTAAAGCTTCATTAGGACTATATTTGATCGGTAGCACATTTGGTGGGGTGGGAATACTTTTTTTATTCTTTTAACACGACCCGGGCTTGCTGGTAAAACTGCTTTCACTACTTTATTTTATGATCAAAGCTTCATTTTTTAGTAAATGTCGCACAGTCCTGAATTGACTTGTTCGGCGTTCCTTTTGCCGGCTTTTATATCGATGATTGGTCATCGCTTATGCTACATGCATCTCCTGCATCGAAGTAAATTATTTTTTCCAACCACTTCTATTCAGCAAAAGTACTCTTTACTTCGAGCTTACAACAATATACGCAAAAAAAAATCTACTTAATATGAAGTTGCAAGCTTGTATCACATCTTAAATGAAGCCAAAATCCAAATTTGCATGCCCTGGCAACGATTATAATCGCGTTTAATTGATTCACTACCAAAATCTTGACGAACTTGTTCGAACGCACGCACCCGAAAGCACAAAATTGCGCGAGGTGGCCACAGAAAAATCGCTCTAAAATCCAGTCGGGAAAAATCCGGCACCCGATCTCTTTAGGGCAGCATTCACAGAAGACTAGTGAACAATTTTCCCAAAGACGGAACTCTGGCAAGTATGGCCTTTTTTTAAAGTCTACCGAAAGTTCAAAAAGTGTGATAGAAACAGTGCTTCAAGTGAGTGCCTATGAAAAGACAACAACAACAACCAAAATGTTTTTTCTATATTTAATTATTTACTACAAATGCCTTCGCTTACGATGCTGGTGTAAAAAGTTTCAATTAATTTGCTCCTTTCCGTATTTTAAAACTTTGGCTTTTCCGAAAAAAAATTGCTGATATTATTTCACACTCTAAAAATTGCTCAACTTTGACGGGCTCTACAAGCAAAACTGTTTGTCCAATTTAGTTAAGGTTTTTGGATTTTCAAGGTCCAAGCATTTACCTATTGGAAAAGTATAAAAGTTTCCCCCAAATCGAACATGACAAAATTGATTTTTGCAACCTGCGTCGGCAGAACCAGCCACTGTGCGCTGTTTGAACGGTGGGCAAACAAAAGAAAAACATTAAATTTTGTTTGGCGAAATGAGGAAAAAATGTTGCACGGGTACATAGGCAGAATTTATAGCTATTGATAACAACATTAATCACCATTTGATATACGAGGGCGGGGCAACAAGTTTTCGGTAGAAGGTAGAAATGGCACCAGAAGGAGTTGCAGTGGTTCATAATAATCGTCCACTTTGAATAGGAGCCTTTTAATAGTTTTGAATAAGCGGTAAGAATGTTGGAAAGTGTTGGGGAAATGAATTTAGATCGGTGCCAAAGGGGTTTCTTCTAAGTTAAGGCTGCAGATTTAAATCTTCAGTCATCGACCAGTTCATATTACTTAAAGGAAAAACCATTATAATATTATTTCTCAAAATATTATCTCTAAATATTTTTAGTATTAAACTCAAACATAAATGATATGAGCTCACATTTTCTAATTTAAAAATAGAAACGAAAACAGATCCAACATAAAACGGAACTCGTGTCTTACATACACGTAATTCATTACTAATTATGTCCTTATAGGCAAAATTAAGGACGAAATGGAACCCACTACTTGGTCTGCTTCGGCTAATCTCCCAGCAGGAGGTGGTTTTAACGGGTAAGAGTCCGGCATGTCTATGGATACGGATTCATCGGTATCTATGGAGTTTTTCACAGCCTGCGAAAAAAACATGAATGATATTGAAAATTTGAACGCCTATTTATGATTTCAATACAAATTTTATGCAGGGTTTTTGAAACAAAAAACTAGCTTCAGATTTTCTGTTCATGTTAAAAATTTACTAATTTAATATGAAGTTCTTTTGTGCTATGATGGTTTCATTGAGACTTCTTAGGAGTTCACTGGGACAACAGCAAAAGTGACTGGAAGTGACTTCTGTGCTGCTTTGTGGGTAATTTGACAATTTTGCTCGCATTTTTAAACTTTGAACTTGGTGCAACCCCATTTACATTGCTTTTATTCTTACATGTAGATCATATATTTTCCCATCAAACCTTACAAACTTGACCTTTTCGGGACGGAGTTTAATTTTGAAAACTAAAACACTTTTGGATGAAATGCTCCAATGCTATAAAAGTTCCATACTCACAAAATTTGAAATCATCCTTTTCTCCGGGGACATATTATTTGATTAAATATTTTCCGTGGGTCATAAGATCTGAATAGTTGTTTTGAGATGTATTAAAAACTTGGTGGGATGTATTATCCCAGTAGCCCCGAAAGGGTTAAAGGATTCCGGAATATTAAAATTTAAAAATGTCATTAGGAATGTCCAGATTTCTCTGTTCCTATATTTACACATGTAAATTTTGTATACCATAAACAAAATACCAAGTAAAAAAAGTGAATAGTTCCATCGCCAATCAGTCCGCACGAAAATCTGCAGTTTCATCCCCCAATTTTTTTCATGTATTTTACTCTGGTTGGCGAGTATTTCACCAGCAGCTAATAAATATAAATCAAACAGTTCAACTTGTCGCAGACCAAAATTCCTTAAAACCAACAAACAACAAGAAAATAAATAGAATAATGTTTCGGTGGCTGAGTTCACGGCGACAGCCAGGGTTGCCCATGTCCCGAGCTCTGCCAGATTTCTCAGATTACTCGGACAACTTTGCTGGCTCAATCGTTGCTTTCGTTTGCCGATCTCGTGTCGCTGACTGTTCCGGTGCAGCGGACACCGACCAACGACGGACAACGCTTTCCGAAACTTCCGGTTTGTGTGGATTTTGGCTAATATTTTTAATTCCCATTACTTGCTGCAGCCCGCAAATACATTGCGAGTGGATTTCGGTGTAAACAAATAATTAACAGCAAAGGCCAAAAAATCATTGCAAACAAACTAAACGCACAGAGTGGAAAGTGAATAAAAAATATTCAGCACGCAAAATGGGCAGCAAATTGCATTAATTGCCAAACGAAGAAGGGTCCTGCGGGCGAAGCTAATAAATTACGTGCGACTTTTGATAGATTTATGTGCGGCGGCAAAAACTTCCAACTCGATTTTCGCGCAGCAAAAAATAAAATTTGTAATTAAGAAATTTTTATCGAAACGTTATCGAAGCGACTATTGCGACTTTGTTCCTCCCCCTCCTTCCGCGTACCACTCGAGTAATGCACACAAGTGGCATGACGCGCGTTGCCATCGTCAGCAGGCGTTGAAATGCGCAATTTCAAGTGCAATTTAATAAAAATTTCGCCCATCCTCCCACTCACCAATCATCCGACATGCACTCCACACACACATACGCACCCATACACACACACACACAATATTATTCATCGGCTTAATGCAATAAAGATAATTATGCGCGCTGCATATGATTTTTCAATTACTTGTTTGTTGTTGTTTTTGCTGTGTGGCAGTGCATGCATTCCGGGCGCATCAAATTGGGGACAAATTGAATTGCACTTCCGCCCTCGTGCGCCCGCCATTGATACCTGAGCCGCGCTGAGCGACCGCAAGACCGCCCGCAGCGCCGCCGCTGCCAGTGCAACGCTGCGCCGAGTGCCGCGCGTTGACAATCTGTTGAATCTGTTGCCGCTGCTGCATCCTGCAATGCCGCCAGAGTGGCTCGCCGCTTGTGTGGGGATGTGTGCATAATGACAATTAAGTGGTCGCTCCTGCCGCGCGTCGAGCTCATCTGACGCGCCAAAGCGGGGATCAATGGATTGTAATGCCGTTAAAATTATGCAGAATGTTGAAATTTATTTGTCGCGCTATCATTAAAATCGCTCGCACCGTCGCTGCCGGTGGCATGGCGACTGTGTGCAATTGACAGTCGATGCCGGTGTGAGCGACTCAGGCCGCCGGCAATTGCAATTAAAAAAGGCGTTGAAGCGACATCGAGTGCGCCGTTGTCCTTTTCATTCTCAATACAAATCGTACATGATCACACTAATTTGTGTATGATTTTCATAAGTGGGATGCGGCTTATTTGTTGTGGGCTTCATCAAATTGTCTTTGAGTGTTTGTCTGTCCGCAGCGTTCTAAAGGGACGAACGGCAACTAACAAAATTTTGTTAGATTTCATAAATTTTTTCATGAAATATTTGTACTGAAGTTAGTTAGTCGTACATCGTTTTCCATCGATACATACGAAAATAATACGATTTTTGAGATATAACAACAGAAGAAGACTACTGCGTCGCTTGGCCAAGATTCGACAATGCTTCAAATTCCTCTTCTAATCTAAGCTTTGTACATATTCAAGTTCTATGCAAGAAATTTACTTAAAATGGGCTGAAGACAATAAAGGAATTATTGGGCGCTTAATTTACTTACTCACTTAACTGGCCATAACAACCCGTTAGCGGATTACGGCCTGCCGCAAAAGCTCTCTCCAGGCGCCTCTGTTTTGTGCGCGCCTTCTCCAGTTGGTCACACCAAAAGATGATAGGGCCCCTTAACTTGGTCCTTAAACCGTAGACACGGCCTCTCTCTCTTCTCCGTCGACCTCCAACTAGCACATCGAACACCTTTTTCGCCGGAGCTTCATCTTCTATACGGCAGACATGGCCAAGCCAACGTAGCCGTTGGATGTTTTACTTAATTTGGCTTAATTTAGCCATCCAAAAACCACCGTCGTCCTACAGAACTTCTCTCATTAAAATAGGACCAACTGAGAACCATGGTGTTGGAATGGGTTACTGTCCGGTAGGAACTCACGTTGAAAGGATGGGACTGCTTTATAATGATGGATTCACTTGAATAACTTCAGTGGCGGATCCAGGAGGGTTTTGGGGTTGGACCCCCCCCCCCGAAATATGTGGATCGACTATAAAAGTACATACAAATTAAAATACATTTTATATATATTAAAGAATTACTTTTTAAAACCCCCCCGAAATATTTTTCTGGATCCGCGCCTGAATAACTTCCTTCAGGACTATTTGTAGTCTATTCAACCATATTAAAAGCTCGAGCCGTTTCTATAAAGGGCATCTATGGCCTAGGTGAGCCTCCTTATGAAGAAATGATTTGAAAAAGTCAGACTTGTTCACATGCCCCTGTAGCTTAAATTCACACCTTACTTGGAAGATATATTCGATTAAATTTTAAGGAAGGAGATTGGTTGAGGGGTTTCTTGAAGAACAATGAAAACTTCCGATTAACTCTATTCGACCATCTTCTGTTGTAATTATCGATCTTCCTTATAATAGCTTTGTCACACGTTATCTAGATTCATGTGAAAAATTCAAAAATAATAGGGACTAATGGTCCATAGGTCCTCCTCTTCTACGGATATCAGTTCCAGTGCTTTCTGGTCCAGATAGCCCACTATATACTTGATAGCCCCAGTCTATCTTTTGTAGTGTCTCGAAGTTATCTACTTCTCGGCCAGAGCTTCGACCGTTGAATTTGTTAATCCTCGGTTTGGGTCTACAGAAGTCCATTTCCAACCCCCTCTTATGAGTATTTAGCTAGTTTGTCTGCCAGCTCATTTTGTTTTTCTCCAACATGGCCTCTAACTCACATTAGAGCTGCGCTGATTTCACTCTTTACACTACGTGCAGAGTTAACGATCTCATTCCAGAAAAAGTGTAGGGTTCATTGTCGATTCCTGCATGAACTTAATCACCGCTGGTTGTAATAATGCTACAAGGATCGACCTAATAGACAACTCAATAGACAAGTCAGTACGTTCAGTATTTCTGCCTCATATAACAACAAGTATCCATCTAGATGGAGTGCAAGTCAGATCCAGTTCTTTCGAAAAGATCCATCAAACACACATCAACGTCAGGGAAATATCCTTAAAATGCTGATTCAAAACGCTTTCTAAAATTTGTTTGGCCACCTAATGCCCACTAAAGTAAGGTTTATGTTTTACAATAAAATGCTTTAAAAAAGTGCATTGAATTTTATGGACTATTTTCTTGCTTGCATTACTCACCTTCACTTTCTCCTTTCGCCCAGGGCACGTCGATGCTTTCAGTGTTTTCCTATAATTCGTTCCGCCTTCGTGGTTGTTGTGCTACTGTTGCCACAGGAAGCGGATGTACCGCGTCATAACTGAAATTGCAATTGAACTGTGCTGTCTATTGTTATTGTTGCTATTATTGTTGCTGTCTGCGCCGCTGACTGCCACCTGTTATGGGCCGTCTTCACGTCGCCGTTGCCAGGGCAATAGCGGCAATAAGTAATTGTCGGTAATTAATGTTCGGTTTCAGCACTTTTGGCGCTTTGCTGCACTCTGCGCTCCACCGCACTGCAAGAATATAGCAATCATCGGTGCCATTTGCCAGTCGAACACAAATTCCGCCGTCTTTCTTCACAAATTCGCATTTATGTGCTTGCAGAATATTTTCCGCCGCATCGACTCTTTCTTTCGCTTTTTTATTCTGCCGTTGTGCACTTTGGGTTTGTTGTTGTCTAATTTACCATTCGAAATGGTTATTGCATGACGAACGAGCGCGCCGCACACACACCGCACTTCCGTCAGCAGCTCGTTCGGCGGCACTGCTGCCGTCTCCTCTGCCACTAACCGTCTTCGCGCCATTGCCAGCGTTATTACCTTTCGAAGGCAATAAAATTTATTAAAATTATGTTTGGCGGCGTGTTTTCAATGTGGTCCTGCGTTGAAAGCGGCAGACAGCGCGCTACTCATCTTATTCGCCACGCTCACCTCGCGTTGTAAATCAGCGCTCGATGACATTAAAATAAAATTTTAATGCCTCGAACGCGGCAGCAGTGCGCCATAACGTATGTGCGCCTATAACTATGCCATGTGCGGCCGCACATACAGACGTGCGCCGCAATAATTCTCACCTTGACTACGGCCGCCCTGCGCCTCCGCCGCTCGGCGCAATGCGCTGTGAAATTACGCTCGGAATTTATTTGAATTTGCATCAAAGAACGGTTCATTTGCACGGAAGTAATTGTAAATATTTGATTCGGCGCACAATGCGTTCGGTAATAAAAATAAAATTGTAACTTGACTGCGTACGGTTTGGCGCCTTTTGATGGTAAAAATCGAAAGAAAAGCAAAGGAGGGGCACTTTCAATTGATACATTTGTCATTTTTACTGATGTATGAAGCAAGTGACTTAGCCTCAGAAATGTAAATTTTATGTTTTTAAAGGCAGCATTGTTTGCAGTTTTATTTATTATTAGATGTTATTTTGTTTAATCCCAAACGCAGATTTTTTCACAGTAAGTTTTTTAACTCAGGCAGCATGCAAAACCGTTTGATTTCGTGTGCATTGCGGGGTTTGAACTCACAACTATCTAAGTCGCCATCCAATGTACTAACCACTGACTCCAACCAAATTTCCACATACACACCCCAAACTTAAACTGAATTTGAAATCACAACACTTAACAAACACTCGCACAGAAGCGTCGATGGGTCGCGGTGGCCCCACATTCATTGGGCGCCGCCAACTAATGGCGACGACCACTTTCGCTGCACGCTCATAAATAATCCACCAATTATTTCGCTGTCAATTTCAACACTGCTTGAGACTTCTGGCAATTGCAACTACAACTAAAACGACAACAACAACAAAAGAGAACTTTTCCAGTCATGCATCCTGCTGCTACATTTTGCTTTGCGTGTTGTCTTCATTTCTTGGCAGCCAAAGAATTTTGTCTTCCCTCACCCCACGCGGCGCCTTGTTGGAAAATGAATGAATCTCCGGCCTAAGAATGAAGAAAAAGCGCAATAAATTGTTTTGAAGAAGGTAATATTTACGTAGACAATCGTCGTTGCCGTCGTTGTCAGAATTATCGTTGTGGTTGTTGTTGTCGTTGTCAGCGGCGCGGCGCACAGTGGCTCAATTTGGCATTTTAGGTTGCGAAAATCATAACTTCTGAACGAATAAAGATAGTTGGAAAAATTTTTTTTTGCTGTGCTACGGTGCTACGTAATACTTTGTCAAAGTTCGACTTACTGTAAATAAGAATAATGAGAGGAACAGTGGCGGCTTAAGGTGCTCGGGGGCCCGGGGCGGCGACGGCTGAGGGGCGACGTACAAAACTAATAACTGAAATTTCCGGTTATGCTTTTTATTTTTTTTTTTTGAAAATTTGTATTCCATTGAACAGTAAATGGACAGCAAAGGGACAAATTATTTTGAAACGAATTGAAATTTTATGGAAAGCAATAGAATCCCAGAGAAAAAATGAAAAATGTATAAAAGGATAATCTTACTAAATCTTTCCAAATTTGATAAAAACTTTCGTGAAATTAGGAAAACTTTTGGGAGAGCAAACTCGTCATTTCGAAAAGCCATCTTAAAACTAAAAAAAAACAGAAAATCTTGCTTCGTTACTACGATCTGGCCATTATTTTAAGTAACCCGAGCAGGGGGATTAGATTGTTTTGCGATCAGGGCATCAGTACACTACTCGACAAAAAATGGGCCAATCGCGTGAATAGATAAAGTGTTTTCTAGACTAACTTTGGCCGCTTAACACGAAACTGAAACTAAAAAAATTTTTTTAAGAAGCGTTTTCAAAAAATCTTCGAAAAACGAGTTTTTTTCCCGTTGTTTCAGTTATGAGCACATATCTCCTGAAAGAATTATCTGATTACCACGAGCTGTCCGTCGTTCAAGAAGAAGATAATACCTTAGCCTTTTTAGTGATATATAGATTGTTCAAATCAGATGAGATTTGGGGAAGTTACTGACAATACTTGTCAGTAACTTCCCCAAAGGAAAGTTGTAACAAAGTGAATTTTTCGACCAAAAAATCATAAATTTTCGAATATTTTTTTTATGGCTAAAAAAAATTATCTCCCATTGTTTTAAAATCTAAGATGAAGGATATATTATTCTTATATGTTTTTTGAGCACATATTGAGCCTAACAACAATAGAATTGAAAGAAAAATGACAAAGTTATGATGCAGTGAGTAAAAACACCAACTTTACATTTATTACACTGTGCGTACAAATTTTTTTTTTGCCGATACCCATCCAAATTTGGATATAGACGTGAAACTAGAGATCATATATAGTAATCTGGCATAGTCAGTTTTTCATGTTCTGACCCAAAGTCCTTTTTAAAAAACTTTAAAATTTTAAGGACATACACATTTAAAATTATTTTTAAATATATGCGGTTGTGCAATGATGGAAATATGGATATTAAATGAAAGACATCCTTTTAACTAAATTTTCAATTTTAAAGTTTCAGGACCAAAATATGTCAGGTAGGGAAAACATACATGATTTGGATTTCAGTCTGTAGATTCATACATCTAAATTTTATTCTATTTCAAAGTTCCAGTCTAGAAAACACTTTTCTTTTTTTGTGCATTTTTCGTGTCGAGTAGTTTAGAAATAATGTACAGAAATATTTTATAAAACCCAGTAGCAGTAGCTTACTTACAAGGAGAGAATTGCTTTCGTAGAAGAGTCTATCAAAGAAGAAAACCGGATTTCCGGGACGATGTGTTGTTATCCAACCAATAATTATAAAAATAATAATAATAACTGTAAATTTGTTTGACGTCTACAAAGTTCAATGAGGTTAAGTAATTGCGTAATTCGCACTAGTTTACAAGCAAACTCTAAGATTGCGATATTTAATTTTTAACCTTTGTATTTGCATACTTTGCAAAAATTTTTAAGTTAAAAATTAAATATTGCAATCTTTGAGGGAAAATTTTTTGAAAATTTGTAAACAATTGTTATTTAGAAAGGATGTTTTCTTGCTTTTATTGAACTGAATTTGTTATTGCAATTTCAAAGTCAATCGTCGATATATAGTATGTGTCTCTTTCAATTGATAAAAGTGACAAACAATCTTTCAACAACCATTGTGGAGCGCAAATAGTTTTCTACAAGTTTCAGTTTTGAAAAACTTTAAATTTGTATATACAAGCTTCTCTCGGGGCCCCCCGCAGCCCGGGGCCCGGGGCGGTCCGCCCCTCCGCCCCCCCCGTTAAGCCGCTACTGGAGAGGAACAATGTTGAGTTTTAGGTGCACAATTAATGAAAATACATTAAAAAAGATGAAAAGTAATATAAAATTTAAGAAATAAGCTGAAAGAGTCAAATTTAAAGATACAAATTCATAAATTTTCCTTTTAAAATGAGAACCAAAATTCGAAAGTTTACGTAAAAAGTAAATTTTTCTTTGGACAATCCTAAGTTCAAAAACAATGCTCCAGCTTCATTAGGAATATATTTGATCGGTAGCACATTTGGTGGGGTGGGAATACTTTTTTTTATTCTTTTAACACGACCCGGGCTTGCTGGTAAAACTGCTTTCACTATAACGTCGTTCATTTTCTCCTGATCCTTATTTTATTTTATGACCAAAGCTTCTGACAGGTGTGTGGTAGTTATTGTTTCCATTGCCTCCATAAGCCTCCTTTTTTAGTAAATGATGCACAGTCCTGAATTGACTTGTTCGGTCTTCCTTTTGCCGCCTTTTATATCGATGATAGGTCATCGCTTATGCTACATGCATCTCCTGCATCGAAGTAAATTATTTTTTTCAACCACTCCTATTCAGCAAAAGTACCCTTTACTTCGAGCTTACAGCAATATACGCAACAAAAATCTACTTAATATGGAGTTGCAAGCTTGTATCACATCTTAAATGTAGCCAAAATCCAAATTTGCATGCCCTGGCGACGATTACAATCGCGTGTAAGTGATTCACTATCAAAATCTTGACGAACTTGTTCGAACGCACGCACCCGAAAGCACAAAATTGCGCGTGGTGGCCACAGAAAAATCGCCGTAAAATCCAGTCGGGCAAAATCGGGCACCCGATCTCTTTAGGGCAGCACTCACAGAAGACTAATGAACAATTTTCCCAAAAACGGAACTCTGGCAAGTATGGCTTTTTTTTTAAGTCTACCGAAAGTTCAAAAAGTGTGATAGAAACAGTGCTTCAAATGAGTGCCTATGAAAAGACAACAAGAACAACCAAATTTTTTTTCTATATTTAATTATTTACTACAAATGCTTTCTTTTACGATACTGGTGCAAAATGTTTCAATTTATTTGCTCCTTTTCGTATTTTAAAACTTCAGCTTTGCCGAAAAAGTGAAAATTGCTGATATTATTTCACACTCTAAAAATTGCTCAACTTTGACGGTCTCTACAAGCAAAACTATTTGTCCAATTTAGTTAAGGTTTTCGGATTTCATAGGTCCAAGCATTTATCTATCGGACAAGTATATCAGTTTCCCCCAAATCGAACATGACAAAATTGATTTTTGCAACATGCGTCGGCAGAATCACCCACTGTGCGGCGCTTGCATTGTCCTGTAGTGTTGTGTTGTCTTGTGTTGTGCTGGTTTGCATGGTGGCCAAGGCGCTTGGTCGTTGTCGCAGCTAGTGGTTGTGTCATAGAGTGACCAGCGACCTAGAAGCAACATTTAGTAACTTAATAGATTGTTGTTGGTAGCTGCTCAGCGGAGATGAGCAATATTAAGCTAACACTCAGGGCCTTTCTCCGATCAACCGACTCAACCACGTTGATACTATGCATTCCAAAGTGAGTTCATGCTTAGAGACCAGCACTCATGTCCTCGGTGAGTTCAAATCAAGTGTTCTGAAATTCTTTTTCGAAACCACGTCATCTAACATGCACATTCTTCCCTCTGCGCGCTTGCAACAACAACAAATTTTTTGGCAAAATTTAGTTTGGGGGAAAAAGCCTTACGTGCTACCATAGACAATGGAACGTAAATCTTATACTTTACGAGAAATCCGTCCACCCATTTGGAAGTTAAAACAAGTGATTTAATAAATTTACGAGGCGCCGCCATTTTGAATAATATCATTCTATTTTTTTTTTAATACTTTAATATGAGTTACCGCTTAATAGGACGAAGCCTTAGATGATTGGGATTGGTAGCGACATGTCACACCGATGGGCAACGCAGCTCTGGTGCAACAAGCCAAAGTCTGTGACGAAAAGAGAGACTATCCTCCAGTTGAAAAAATCAAGTTGGGGAAGCCATTTTATCCCTTTTCTTCCAACTGGAAGACGGTTTTAGGAGACGAAGGATGGAAGATTTACGACGGACTCTACCTCAGTAACGACTTGTAATCATCAGCAACAATAAGCAAGAAGCATGAACTAAGACGGACACAATGGTCACTCTGTTGTCATTCCTCCATCCAATCGCTTTTGTCATTTTCGTTTTGGCTTGTCTGCTGTTTGGTCTGCTTTGGTCTGCTGATTTCCAACAACTTTGCCTTTGCCGCTTTTGGCGTACGAAATTTGCAAAGATTCGCCTCACATACGTTCCGACTTTTAGTCGCACACACTGCAACTCTGCAGACACCAATTGTGCTTTTGCTCTGGTTCTTCTTCTTCTTCGAAACACTTGATTATAGCCTCAACAATTGCACACAATGTCCAAGCGCTCGAATCCTTTTTGTTTTTGCTCAACTACCGCTCGACTGCGCACCTAACCTCAAACTTACCTCGACGCTGTCGGCGCGCACAGCAGCGACAGTGGTCGGCCGTTTATCATTGCTTCCTTCAGTTTCAGTCTTCATTTGCTTCGACTTTAGTGCTTTCGACTGTTCGATGTGCGCGACGTACGCCAGCGACGTGCAACATGCAGTGCGGCACGCACTAAACGGAAGTCCTTTAGCAGATTATCTACCGTTGTTCGCAGTCATTGCTCATTCGAATTGCTATGGAAAATAGATTCGCTGTAATTGGAGGGCGTGTTTCCTCCGGTCGCCGGCGCTCTGAGTGCCAGCCACGTCGTCGAGCAGCCTTCGAATGGCAGCAGAAAAAAAGGCAAAACAAATGCTGGAGTTGGAGTGAATTTGTTGCACTGCTGCTCGGCTGTAGCGGAAGCAACGGAAGGGGCCATTAAGTGATGCCAATGATTAACAACGGAAGTATAGATTTTGCGTGCTGAAAGCTAATCGAACTTTACGAGCGTTTCTTTATTATTTTAGGCAGTTATAGACGGTGTTGTTGCCTGTGAAGGATGCATTGGACGCTGACTAATGGAATTTCGTCATAAATCAAACAATTAATTGATGGCGTTGAGAGAGAGAAAAAAGCAAGGAATTGAATATCCTTTAAGAAAACTAAAGAAAAGAGTGCAGAAACCGAATGAAGTTTTGTTGGATTTTTTTTAAAATTAGTTTATTTGTTTAAATCCGATTTTGAGGATTGAGAATAAAATCTAAACAAAGAAGTTGTCGGCAAGTGGATTTGGTCAGATACCACAAAACGGGAATGCAAGTTGAACTTTCTGCAACATCTTAGGAGGTCCTTGAATAAGTTATTTGAATTTACATATATTAATCCACAGATAGGTAGCCCTCAGACCACACCAGCTCCACCCGATTTTTTTTACATACCCAGTAAAACTAGCTTTAGTACCCCACCCATAAATGCAATTTTTTGAGGAACTTAGAAATATTGGTCACTAAAACGGGGTAGGTACATAGTTAAGAGGGGAGGTTTCCGCGTTTCCGGAGGTTAAGCGGTTTTCACTGTATTTATTAGTCAAAACGATCAGAATTAACAATATGAAAAATCAAATGTCAAAAGCAGACACTTCGAGTAGAAACAATAATGAAAAGAGAAAATGCGGAAAAGTGGCTCGGTCAGTTGGCGTTGCATTCTAATTGATGCGATGCCTCAACTCCATACTTACTCAATTAAACATTCAAATCATGCTTCGCCTAGTCGCCTCAGATTCCCCCCGGCCGGAAAATGATGTCGCGCGAGACGGCGAAAAAATTCCGAAATTATCATTCACAACGCCTAAATGACTTTTCAATTAGATTGTCATTCAATGCGCAGCACTGAGACGCAGCGGCGTCTCATGTTGCGCACTCCAGAAAGGCACCGCCATACTCTCTCCGCCCCCCGCCCCCCTCCTGCGCCGCCAGGAACTGTATCAATTTTCACAGCACCAGCAGACGGCTGGACAAGCGAAGCAATGACAAATTCCCGAGTAGCATTCATTAATTTCGACGCGTAACAATTAGCCAGAGACGACAATGACGTGTACCGACCGACCGACCGACAGACCGTGTCCTGCCACAGGATATTTTTCGCGCCAAACGTGACGCAACTAATTAATTTGACGAGGGGTGCGCGTGAGGCAGTCGCCGTCACCGCGACGCTTAACAAAATTTCACGGCTGATTTGCGGCACAAATGCCGCAATGGGAGGGGGGGATGAAGTGCTGGCAACAATTAAAAAAGCATCGATAACGATAAAGTTTTTATTTACAAAGCGTAAAGTGTGGCGTTTGATGTTGTTGTTGATTTCTTTTCATTGTGGCACAAAAATCCATAAAAACGTGTTGAAAAATGCGTGAGACGAACTTTCCAACATTCTTAACCCGGCGTTGGTGTGGTGGAAAAAAATTACGTTATTGGTGTGGTGGGGTATGACATACCCCAAGACTTGATATAGCAGCAACCTCATGAAACAACACAAATATAAAAGATAGCAATTTTATATTATTCTTCATTTACTTTTACGCAAGAAAATACAAAAGCACTTCATGTGCAAGCAATTTGTAAAAGAAAATATCAAATATAACAAAAATAAACGAAAAGTACCGATATTTATAAGTTGACTTGATATAATGGAGTTTAAAAACCATTTCTGTATATAATTTTCCAAAAAACAGAGTCTGTTTTCAAAACGAAATACATATAGTTATGTGACATAAAATTTTTGGTAGCTACCCTGAAAGAGGAGCGAATTACAGGGTCTCAAAATTAGCGCATTTTTCGCAAGTCGTATAAGGTTTTTGCTCTCGGACAAACCGAACATCGAGTGCTGTACTGACGACGTTTTGGTACAGCTTCGTCTTATTTTAAGGATTTACAGAATAATGATATTTTTGTGTATTAATGATATTTTTTGGAACATTTGATACGATGGAAACGATTGTCGTATGTGCTATTAAATTCAATGGAACATACGACATTCGTTTTCTACGGCGACGAAATGCGAATACTGAACTGGGAGCTTTTCTTGAGCGTAGGAGTTGGGCAGTTGGTATTTGCCTCTTATTTTTCCGTACGGTATATTTTTTAATAAATCGACGACTACTAGACCATCAAAAATACAAATTTTAATTCAAAATCATTTACACAAAAAGTTACGTTATTGGTGTGGTGGGGTATGTCATACCCCAATGAACTTTAGCGGGATGTGACTCAAATCTGGTCACACTTAGGTTGTTTTTGGATAGCAAATGTGTATGGTTGGACTGTTATAAACAGCTACTAGAAGCGATAGTGCCCACATAAAACTGATATCCGTATTATTTACAAAAATACAACCTCTGGGGTATGGTATACCCCACCACACCAATGCCGGGTTAATGAAAAAACGTACAACAAAAAACTTCAGCCTGCTGCCCAACAAGTGTTTTCGAGGGTTTGTGAACGGCGTTGGTCGCTTTGACTTGTGCCGTCGTTGCGTCATTTGGGTGGTTTCCCTTCGATTTTTCCACGCCCACTCGAGCGATGCTCATTATTGCCGTTTACGCTCATTATTGTTGTTACGATTGCTGCGGTTTTTTTTTATTGTTATTTACAACATCAAACGATCGTCGACATTGTCCATTGTTGCTGGCCAACTTAACGCGAATTTTTTTCATATTTCACTTGGCTGCCCGTTGAAATGACTTTCGAGTGTTTTTTTTTAACAAATGCGCGAAATATGTCTGACTCACCATTGTTGCATTGTTGTTGCTTTGTATATGGAAATAATGCGAAATTATTGAAAAATTAGAGAGCTGGAAAAGGTTGCAGCCCGAAGGTGTGTGCAGTGCTTCTGTTGGCGTGCATGCGTGACACTTGAGTTGATTTCTTACAGCACAGCCCATTCAACAACAACACAACCGCTACGTAAATAAAGGCGGTCGATCTCTCCACACAATAAAAGCTCAATTTGGGCGTTTTGCATGCAATTTAAAATATATTGTTGTTCACTTCGTTTGAAGCCTCCACTTCCCAAGCAGACCTATGCCTGCACATTTGAAATACATTTCTAAAATTTAGTAAGTTCGTAAAATATTTAATATAGAAAACATGAGTTACATGAGTTTTGGCAAAAGTCATCACTGCTGTTTGAAGAAGATTTAATAATATTATTTAAAAAGGACACCATTGACTTGACCCTTTCATATTAACAGGTTTCGATTCGACGCACTACGTCGGTTCGAGATACAATAAGTCAGAAGTCAATCGTCGCTGAATTATTCCCAATAAATCTACAACTCCACGGATCTAAACAACCAACTCACGTCACAGCTTCTTGAAATTCTGCGATCTTGAAACTGTATTTGTGAAAACTTCAATGATTTGCATTGCATTGCAGAGTTTTTAGTACAAGTCGGACATACTAATAAGGACTTATGTGGATACCGTTCGCTCGATCAGATATGGGGCCTAACATAAGCAACCTGACCAAAATAAAGACACACTTAAAAGGGATTTTCTCCGAATATACCGCAGATGCTCCTGTGAACTGTTATCTTTCGAAAGATGCCAGCTTTGCACTTCAACGTTGAGGATAGTTTATAGTTTTATTTATTTACATATTGTTGTGATCGACTGACTGACTGATTGATCACTGACTGGTTCATCGCTCAGCCCCAAACCGTTAAAGCTATAAATATGAAATTTGAACTATAGGTATATTTAAAAAATTAACCTCCGCTAAGACGCAATTTTTTGAAATTCTAAAAGTGCAAAACATGGGTTTAGGTGTTTTATCAAGAAACGTGATTTAACAGGCATATTGATTTTGAACTCCAAATCAAAAATAATTCGACACCAGTGGCGTCCCCAGGATTTCGGGAAGGGGGGGGATATGCCAAAAAATCCAGTTTAACGCAATTTTTATACTTTCATCTTTACGTATTATTTTTAATACATGTTGCATAAAATTGTACATATGTATGTACAGACATACATGTATATGTACACATATATATATATACCCAGCAAACCAAACGATATTGAAACGATATCGTTAAAGCGAGAATTTTTCTCGTTTTCGAGTCTTGCTAAAGTGTCTAAAATGATATCGAGAACGAGAAAAATTACACTATCGTAACGATATCGAGAATTTCGAAAATCTCGATATCGTTGCGTTACTGAAATTTTCTTATCCGAGATATCGTAACGATGTCGAGATTTTCGAAATTCTCGATATCGTTACGATAGTGTAATTTTTCTTGTTCTCAATAGCATTTTGGATACCATAACGAAAACTTATTTTCCTTCTGAAAATTGAAATAAAACGCATACTTGACAGTACTGTCACATGGCCAGTTCATTATTCAAATCAAATAACGATTATAAATACAACACAACAACTCTCAAACTCGGGTTTGAATGCGCGCACGTTCACGTAATGACAACTTTTCGTTTGACAAAAAAATATTTAATTTCATTTGAAAATTTTCAAATTCTTCAAAGCAAAAAATGCAAGCATTATCGAGATTATTTCGAGAAACTGTCGCTAAAAATTTATATCGAGAAATTGTTTGCAGGGTATGTATATGTATGTATATGTATACAATTGCTAACATAAAATTCTTAAAGCGAAAAATTCAAGGTACATGTATTTTTAAGTAATAGATCCCAACTAAAAAATTCAAGTTTGCTTTAAGTTAGAACATTTTGAAAACTCCTTCTAATAGAATTACGGAAAACTCAAAAGACTTATCTTAAAAAGCATAAAACATGTATCGGAATTTTTTTCAAATTTCAACAGCTGATGCAGGATTGGCATGAAGCCTGCGTTTGACTACTACTTTAAATAGTCGATACTTTTGGGAACACTGAAAATACAACTATTCTGCGAGAACAAATGCAATACTGATTTTTTTATTCATTTATTCTTAACCCTTCTGCGGGCATCCGATTCTGACCATACCATTTTGACCTTTGGATGCACTTTAGTAATTTTTGTGGTTAAGCTATCGAGATCATATTTCATGATATCCTCAACTGATCCTTTCTAAGCACAAAAACCAAAACCATGGCCTGGCCACACCATGGTGTATTTTCATAGAAATTTGGCAGTTAACATTTTGTTTGTTATTTCCCACATAATTATTGTCGGAATGGCTTAAAAATATTTGTTCAGCCCTTTACGGAGCATAGGGCTTCAACTAGGCTTTTCCATTTGACTAGATTTGAAACACCTTTTTCGTGCCATCCCATGTAATGGTGACATAAGTAAGTTGGCGCAAAATTTACCTGGTTCAAGTGTTTTTTGATCGCCTTGGCTTTTATTTTCTTTTGGTTTAGCAAATTATAATTTTTGGTACAAAATAAAGTAGGAACATATTCAAATTTAATATTTATCCATTCATAGTTATGTTCGTGTTTTGGTGCCAATTCAGTTACATTCCTGAAGTGAAGATAGTATTTGTGGTCCTTTTGTGTCTGGTTTCTTATCAATTCGATTAGGTGTTTTCTGTGGCAGAGATGGAAAGAAGACAATGCTATTTTAAGGATCAGGTGGACATAGTTTTTGAACTTCGACGCTGGAGTAAATCAGAGACGACAATTTCTCTGAAAAAATTGGTTATAATAACGGTGCTGACAATTTCAGACTTTCATTTGGCGCTGAACAAAACGAAGCTTCTGATACTGATAAAAAAAATTATCGTTTAGATAGTTCAATGTGAAGATAGCGACGTCAGTTCAGCATGAACAATAACATGTTCTGCATGTTTTTCTTTGGCAAAGCAGTTCAGAATTGTTAACAAGTAACAGTGCAAGGAATTGAGAGTCAGTCATGATATTGCATTCTATTGTTGCAATAATTGCATTGGTTAAGCAGTTGAAGCAAATCCATAAAAAAGTATTTTACATTTATAAATTTTTTTATTCTTTTTTTGCTTTACTGTCGTATTTTTTGAATTTCAAAATTAATTCATTGAAGTTGAAGCTCGCTATTTACTTAATTATTCAAGTATATTTTTACCGTTTTACGTAAATAAAATGTAGGCAAGCAAAAGAAATCATTGTGTTCACACTTTCTGTTTTTTTTATATCCTTAACTACAATCCTAGACTATCCTCTTGTTTACAGCATGGTCCGGCCAGATCATGGGATGTTGAACCATTAGGTTTTAAGTGGGTACTCACAGAAAAGATAAAGCAAATAATAAAAATTGTTCACAATTCTATATTGTTACATCAAATTGTATAAATGAATTTATCCACCAAGGGGGGGGATCCATCCCCCTAATCCCCCCCCTGGGGACGCCACTGTTCGACACTCATTTTTTCAAAATCAAAATTTAACGGGGTCAACAATGGGTTAAGACGTGTATACGGGAAGGCTAAAAAAAACATGAACCGATGGGCCTTTTGACTTAAAAATTGTTAAAAAACACATGAATTCAAATTTAATTAGATACCTACGTGTTTTTAATTTTTTCGAAAACCCAAATCTGACGGTCTCAACGATGGGTTACGAGTTTGTATGGGGAAACATGATTTAATGGGCCTATTCAGTTCAAATGTTACACTTGAAATGAGAAATATTATTTCATATATTTCAATTCATTTCCAATGGCTGCAGAGTGCAATATGTAAGTGAACGTACATAACATATATATACGATAACCATTGTGATATTTGAATTGCGACTTCTTGCAGGACCAAATCTTCTCCAATACTCACCAATAAGTTCATGTTGCCGAAAAGCCAACATTACTGAAATCTACAGTGAATCTTTCTGTGCAATGTCAGAACGGAACGTCAAAGTAATGAGCTGTCAAATTAATAAACTGTCAAAATTCAAAACACTAAAAATGAGCTAATTTCATTGGTTTTCACTAATTGTTGTTTTACACATTTTCTAATGTTTTGCTGATATTATGGCTAAACAAAAATATTTTTAGTTTTTGTTTTTTAAATAAACAAATTACTAACAAAAAAAAGTGACAAACTGTTTAACCACAATACTTATCCGAATCTTCACATTAGCCTCGAAGCGCTATTTAAATTTTGTTGCACTTCATTTTGCAATTCCAGGAAATGCACCGAAAAAATTGCAAGCAGTAAATCCCAACTGACATTAACACATCACAAACAGACAACCAGATATAGCAGCAGTCAGCAAGGCAGACATACGGTTAGACATCTGGTAGATAGTGCAGTTCATAAACACACCCACACATACACACACATAAACATGCATGCGAGAATGCAGTAGCGAAAAAGAAGTGCACGTAACATCCAAGAAAGAAACTCAAGAAAACTCCAAAGTGAAAATTGCATCACTTTGTTGCTCGCTTTTTGGCCTAACGGCCACTGTTGTGGCAATGCGCGCACTCGTCGTCTCCGCCACAAGTTTATCAGCGCTGCAATGTTTGCTGTCATTTTGACAGCTGTTACGCACTCACTACATGAGCGTTTTCAGTAACAGCTGATGGCATAATTTTTGCACAAAAGTTTTGCAAATGTGGAAAAGGTTCTTTTTTTTGAAGCGTAGAACTTGAGTTTGAAAAATAAATAAAGTGCCAGCGTGAAATTTGATTTGCCTGATGTTCAACTGCATAGATCCTGCGGTTTGGTAGTCTATCACGGATGCAAAATGCACAAAAGAGGTCAGCGAGAACCGTTTTCATTATTGCAAAACTCCTAAATACCATTTGTATAGTCATTGAACAGAGAGCTTGAGGAGAGCAGGACCAAGCGGACTTTGGGTCTGGGTCAATAACTTCTCTCTGAGCAAGAAGAATGACTGAAGTACGTGCTGCTTACTGTGATCTAAGTTTTAAAAAATTCAAACAAGAAAAACCATTTTTTGGGGTCATTAAGAAGAGTTGTCTAAAACACAGCAGATATTTTGGTCGTTTCAAAAGTCTCCATCAAAGACTTGATAGGACTCTTATTAAGTATTGATGAAATATCACAATGCACAGTGATTCGACTCCATACAAACGCGGGACAAAATTAGAAGGAGTGGTCTGTTCTTCATAAAATTTGGTATACTAGTATATCATGGTCTGCTGAATTGAAATCTATATTTTGTTTTTCTTAAACTTTTGTAGTTTGACAATGTCTGAGACTTAAATTTGCAATTTTCGTCATTTTTGGAGTACTATAGCAACGAGTGTGTTGGCTAGATTTTTCAGATTTTACATTTAATCGGTAACGTCAACATTGATAATTGCAAAGAGTAACAGAAATTGTCTTAGGATCCTTTAGTTTTGCAATAAAAATGATAATAATAGACGTATGTTTTGCTTTTTTGCAGGTTTTCCAATTTTTCATGCTGATTGCATACTTTTAGGGATGAATAAAATAAAGTTTGTCGACAATTTTTTTCAAATTGAATTATTTTTTGGGATTGGAAGATATCGGAGGATATAAATTACATTATCCGACAAAGAAAGAATGCTTCTTCAAATAAAAAAAAATCCAGGAACATACTTTTACATACTTTTTAGATATTTTCCTCTAAGTTTTGCCAATTTTCAGATTTTTAATTTAGAAAAATATTTTTAATTAAAAGTGAAGTCAAAGCCTCAGCTTTACAAATTTTGCAAAAACATTAAAAGCAAAAATGGCCACATCATTTCTTAATCTATATTCAAAGTTTTAGTAACTTCTTAGTAACCATGTATTTAAAAAATTTTTTACTCAATAGACTAAAAAACAGAAAATATGTGTTTAAATTTTTTTGTGAAAAAAGTTTCAACTATGAGCCGCTTTTGCACAGACACTAATCAATTTTTTACACAGATTTTTTGGGGTTTTCTTAGTTGGAGTTTTACTTTTCAAATGACATCAAAATCGTTAAATTCTGAAAGTATACATTTTTTTAATTTTTCTATGGAACGAATCACTGTGTTAAATGGTCAAAGTGTTCCTTCTTTTTTTGTGAAGAGTCATTTGTACTTACCTGGTAAATTTGATGACACAGGAGTTCATAGAAGTAATCACTTAACACTCTTTAATAGGTTGTTTGATGATTAGGTTGCGTCTCTCCTCCAAAGATATTTGACGCGTTTGTACGGATTGAAACGAATACAAAACTTTTACATCACTACGCAGCCGTTCAATAATGGCCACTCTGTATCTTGGGATCATAGTTGTAATTGGGCTTTGGTAAAGGCTTTGAATACTACAGTCAACATACTCAAGTTAATCTACTCAACTTCATTAAAAAGTTAAAGTAGTTGGAAACTTAAGTCTGAAGCTATACTTCGATCATTAAGTCTGAAGCTATACTTCGACCATTAAGAGCTCTATAGAAGGTCGGAATGACTCACAAGTGGAATTGTTACTTACCTTGGATGCTCCTAATTCAACCTAACCTAATTTGACTTCAAATACTGTCTGCCAACTAGCCAGCCTAAAGCACTAAGTTTAAAAATCAGTAAAACTTAAATGTTTAAGGGCTGGCAAAAATCCTCCTCCAAACCCTCCACGTGGGTGCCGGCTGGTAATGGCTAAACAGTTCACCTTGGTGATAGCCAGCTAAGGGAGTGAGCTTCGCTCCACTGACCCCACTCTTCTATAGTTCGGTCGGTAGGTTAGGTTGACGCTCCTTCCATAGGATCGGGGTAAGGGCTGGACCAAGGTGTCATACGACCCGTGCCGATGGTCAGCCTGGCTGGGGGCCCTTTCAAATAGCCCAGTCTCGAACGGAGTATCCGGATACCTGGCGCCCTCCGGATTATTAGCCTTACCTGTGCACTGCGGATCTCTGCACAGGTGGACCACCCCTTCTCCGCCACTCGTGGGACATAATTATGGACAAAACAACAAAAAACACAAAAACAAAAACAAACATACGAACATTGACGGAACCAGAGGCCGGCCCTCTTAAAAAGCCGGGGATGGGTGAAGCAGACAAGCCAGCGCCCACCGCCAAAAAAGGAGCATCCTTGGTTGATCAGAAGATCTCATGCCAAGGCTCTGCCTCCGCAACCAAGACAACAAACATTAGTGCTGCAGCTGACCCCAGCAACGTTGTGGTTGCCAAAGCCGGACCTCCATCCAGCAACAGCAACAAACATGTCGGAACTGGGGTAACAGCAAGCACTCGACAAATTAAGGACTCTAAAGTCCGCTACAGAGAGCGCCAGAGTGCCAAGCGAGTACTCGAACGGATACAATGTATCCCAGAGAACCGCAGGACTCAAAAAGAAAAAGAGTCCTATACCTGGGCTACTGCTAGGCTAGCGGAGCTCGACGCGGCACCGACCACTGAGACCGCCGCCAAAAGGCAGCGTTCTACAGAGGAAGAGGCCCCGATTGCCAAAAAGGTGCGCAGCTCGCACAGAACAGCAACCACCTACAGTGACATGTTAAAAAACAGTCTCGTTATGGCGGTCGTTGACCGCTCCGACCCTGACGGAAGCATTACTCCCGCAAATTGGAAACTGGTGGAAGATTTCCTCGCCGATATCTTTCTGGACGTCATGCGGGAGAATCCGGGCCCGGTGCCACAATATCAGATGTGCGGTTGGCATCAAGGCCACGTAAAGCTGGTTGCGTGTGCGGACAAACGGGCCCTGGATCTCTTCTGCGTAGCTATGTCCAGGACGGGAGAGATCTGGCCGGGTGCTAAACTCGAGGTAGTACCCAGGGAATCGATCCCCAGCAGACCAAGGACCAGAGCCTGGATCCCATTAAAACCCACGGATCCGGCAAGAGTCCTCGAGACACTCCAGCTGTCCAATCCGAAGTTACCCACGGACAATTGGAAAATTGCCAAATTGGAGGAGCTCAAGGGTTCTCGTTGTGCCACTATAATTGTGAACAAGGAGTCCCTTGAGCACCTATCAAAGTCCAATGGTGTCGTGGCCTTCGGCTTTGGGCATATTAAGCTGAGGGTGTACAGGAAGGACGAGCAGACCGAAACTGGCGAAAGTGGCCCCCAGGGGCTGCTAGCCTCAACGGACTCCGGCGAAGGTGGCCAACGAGGGCTGCCAGCCACGACGGACCCCGGCGAAGGTGGCCCGCAGGGGCTGCCAGCCGAGACGACTACCCTGACAAACGAGGCGAAAGACGACCAACCGTCTTCCTCAAAGCCGTTACGTCGCCTATCCCGGGCGGAATCAATCTCCTCGGGATCGGAGATGGCCACGGCTTTTGGGAACTTCTGGAGGGAGTCCGAGCTTCTCGCCGAAACCGACGATGACCTCGACGCTACTGTGGTGGAGGTGGACATGAGCGAAATAGACAATGGTCCGAGTAGTTCAGATAAATCTCCACCACTCTAAAGCGGCTTCGGCTGCACTACTCCTCCGCCTTTCTAAAGGCGGAGACGACATCGCTCTCATCCAAGAACCATGGCTCGTAGCCAACAAGGTTTGTGGATTGGGAGCGACAAACTACAGGCTGGTCCATGCTAATAGCACAGGTAGACCCAGATCCTGTATCCTTGTGAAGAAATCACTAAATGCGTATCTGCTCCCTAATTTCAGTAACGACGATCTGGTCTCCATCTCCCTAACGCTTAAGGGGAGATGCCACTGGA
The DNA here is from genome assembly GCA_963668005.1 of Melieria crassipennis. Taxonomy (NCBI): domain Eukaryota; kingdom Metazoa; phylum Arthropoda; class Insecta; order Diptera; family Ulidiidae; genus Melieria; species Melieria crassipennis. The sequence continues at coordinate 43,357,713 of OY764962.1, forward strand.
TTGCGTCCTGCTATATGGCTCATGACCATCCAGAGCCTCCACCACCGGATCCAGTCAGGAATCTGGTTACCGAAGCCGCCAAGTCCAACACCGGGCTCGTGATTGGATGCGACGCGAATGCTCACCACTGTATCTGGGGGAGCACAGACATCAACGATAGAGGTGAGTCACTTTTCGATTACATTTCTACCACAAACCTTCTTGTGTGCAATATAGGATGCACTCCCACCTTTGTAACCAGAAATAGGGAGGAGGTTCTAGACCTCACCCTTGCCTCTGTGAATATAGCCGATAGGGTTAGGAACTGGAGGGTCTCCAACGAACACTCTTTTTCCGACCATAGGTATATAGAGTTCACTCTTGACAGCGACCCCCAGAGGGTTAAAGCAGTAAACAACCCCAGGAAAACAAACTGGGAGCTGTTTACCCGCACAGTGGATAGGCACATCAAAGCGATTCAAATCTCTGAAATAAACACCCAAACGATGCTAGAATCGGCTGTTAATCAACTTACTCTAGCATTTTCTAAGGCCCAAGACCTCGCATGCCCTAAGTACATGCCCAGAGGGAAATATAAACCCCCCTGGTGGAACCATGATCTTAGTGAGCTTAGGAAACACTCTAGGACTCTCTTTAACAGAGCAAGGAGGACCAAAACTGAAGAAGATTGGGACCTTTATAAAGAATCCCTCAAGACCTACAAGAAAAGCCTTAGAGAGGCTAAGAGAAGCTCCTGGAGCGACTTCTGCGGCAATATTGAAAGTGTCTCCGAGACGGCAAGACTCAGGAAACTACTTGCCTCTTCCTCCTTTATTCCAAGTGCTTTACAAAACCCCGATGGGTCCTGGACATCATCAGAAAGTGAAGCACTTGAACTTCTTACAAATACCCACTTTCCGATCAGCCAACACGACAGGCTGTTAGGAACTCAAGCCAGCACTAACTGTGTCGCCTCTATAAACAGTATCGTATCAATCGACAAAATTAAATGGGCAATCTCTGGTTTCCATCCGTTTAAATCACCAGGACCAGATGGCATATTCCCAGCACAACTCCAACATGCCGGACCGTTAATTTTAACACTCCTCAATTCAATATTCTCAGCTAGTATTGGTTTAAACTACATACCAGAACACTGGCGCAAAGTACGGGTGGTTTTCATCCCCAAAGCGGGCAAAAGTTCTCATACTAGCCCTAAGGATTACAGACCCATAAGCCTTTCTTCTTTTTTGTTAAAAACACTAGAGAGATTGCTGGATCTACATTTACGACAAACGATTAGGCAGGACCTCATTTCGAAGAGTCAGCATGCCTACATTAAGGGTAAATCTGTAGACACAGCTTTACATTCCCTGACCCACACGATCGAGAAATCACTCGAACACAAAGAATACACCTTAGCAACCTTCCTGGATATAGAGGGAGCTTTCAATAACGTCGAGCTTACAGCCATCACGGGCGCGCTCGCCAGGCTTGGGGTGGAATGTAACCTGGTGAACTGGGTGGATAATCTTCTGCAGAGCAGAGTTATCTGCGCTGAACTGGGTGACTCTTCTACCTCGAGAGGGGTGAGCAGGGGCACTCCCCAGGGCGGAGTCCTCTCCCCCCTCCTTTGGAACTTGGTAGTTAACGAACTACTCCAGTCCCTGGGAGGGGGTTGCGGCAAAGTGACGGCGTATGCAGACGATATAGTTCTCACCGTCTCGGGGAAGTTTCTCAACTCGATCAGAGATCTAATGCAAGTAATGCTTAACAAGGTAAACGGCTGGGTTACCAGTCGAGGATTAGGCATCAACCCTGGGAAGACAGAGGTTGTCCTCTTCACGAGGAAGTACAAACCCCCACCTGTACCTCCTCTATCATTAAACAACACAGAAATCCCTTTCAAGAATGAAGCACAATTTCTTGGAATCATTTTTGACAAGAGATTAAGCTGGAAACCGAACATCCTCAATAGGGTCAAAAAGGCAACGGTTGCCTTATACACCTGCAAAAAAGCACTGGGAAAAACCTGGGGTTTAAAACCAAACATGACGCACTGGGTTTACACAGCTATCGTACGACCCATCTTAACCTATGGGTGTCTGGTATGGTGGAACGCTTTGGGAAAAACATTGCTCCTCCAACACCTCCGCAAAGTTCAGAGGGCAGCCTGCGTCATCATCACGGGCGCTCTTAGGACAACACCAACTTCAGCTTTAGAAGCCCTGCTTCACCTTATTCCGCTAGATCTACACTGCAGGAAATTAGCGGCTATAACAAGTCATAGACTACGGGCTACCGGCCAATGGTCGGAGACTAACAGGGGTCATGCCAGGATACTTACTCTCTTAAAGGAGTTCGAGGAACTGGATTCTTCACCCCCCCAATTCCAATTTAACAAAAAGTTCACTAGCACCATTCCAGATAGGAAAAACTGGGAGGAAAGCTCAGCATCCTTAATAGGGAACTCACACCAGATCTACACCGACGGCTCCAAGTTAAACGGGGCTGTTGGTGGAGGCGTCTTTTCAGACTCACTAAGTATAAATTACTCCTTTAGACTGCCGGACCACTGTAGCGTGTTCCAAGCAGAGGTTTCAGCCATTGAAGCTGCCCTGAATTGGATCAAGGAGGGCACTGTCTCTAGGCGAGATATTTGCATTCTCTCTGACAGCCAAGCGGCTATCAGGGCCCTAGGGTCTCATGTTTTGACCTCTAAAACAGTGATCAGCTGCCGCAAATCTCTTGATGAGATGGCTGAGCAGCTTAAAATCCACCTCATATGGGTGCCTGGTCACAGAGATATCCCGGGGAACTGCAGGGCAGACGAACTGGCTAGACAAGGAACGACCAAGGAGCTATCCTCAGAACTCGCCGGCTTAGGTATTCCATTGAGTACCTGCAAGCTGGTGATAGAGGAAGCGATGACAAAAGCCGCCAACAATGCATGGGCGGCCTCAGAGACAGGCAAGACAGCGCAACAGATCTGGCCAAAGCTGGACTGGAAGCGCACCAAAAGTCTGCTAAACCTCAATAGGGGCACGCTCAGGGTTGTTGTTGGAGTCATCACTGGTCACTGTATCCTTGGTAGCCACGCTATTAGATTAGGGCTGGGCCACCTGGCCAACGACTTCTGCAGAAGCTGCAGAGACATAGAGGAGGAAGAAACAATTCTCCACCTACTTTGTACTTGTCCCGCTCTTTGCAGGAAACGGAAAAAACATCTAGGGTTTTACCATACAGCCAACCTCGCGGACTTATCGGAGGTTGACGCCAAGGGCCTAATACGCTTCATCACCTGTTCGGGCTGGTTTGAGACATAATAACAACATAAAAAGGGGTTAGAGATCCTGTGGTACCACAATGGGCCTAGCTTGGCCTAAGTGAGCTCTCATTTGAGAGCTGCCACCACCACCTACCTACCTACCTAAATGTTTAAGCCTGGGTCACCATTCAAAGTAAGAAAAAGAACTTGATACAATTTTTTTCCTAAATCTTTTAGTTTACCTCAAAGTAAAAAGTGACATATCAAACTACAAAAACTCCATTGTGTACCTTAAGTGTGCGTAAAATTCCCTGCATTCCTTTAGAATTCACTACTCCACTCAATATTTACCTACTTCGTTAATGTCAGCGTACGCCATCGGAGGATCCTCATAAATCAAGTCTCGAATTTTCTTACATTCTCAACTACTCCCACAAGAATCAAAGTTCGACTATAAAAATGTCGCTCTTCTGCCTGCAACCCAAACCGATGCCCAAGTTTGTCCTGTCTGGCTTAAGAGCGCCGATGCAAGCATGAAAAAATTGCAGCAATGCAACTCAAAATAGCTTCAGCCAACTATGAGTGAACACTTCATAAAACTATGAAGCAGCCAAGTTGGATGCTTCGCAGTTTGACCGGCGACCTAAGCACAAGCACACAACAACAACAACAACGGGTATGCAGGTCGACGCAGCGCAGGCGTTTCAAATTTCTACTCTCTCTCCAACTTCGAAGCCAAATGACTCCGACTCAAATCAATTCCCTTTAGTGGCATTTATCATTTTTTGCATTTTCCACTCCTCGTCATTTGTGCCGAGTCAGTTTTATGTGCGCTCGAGTCAAACACTCCCGTAGGTGCTTTTCCATTTATTGGTTGTTGTTTCCATATGATAAAAGCAACGACGCAAACTTTGAAGTTGTGCCGCTTGCAGTACGTCAACTTGGCAGCGTCGTCTTCGTTCACGCCACCCCAACTTCTACCCAGACGTCATCTTTGTGCCGGCGTGTGAATTATTAAAATCTAATAAACCACAAGATTTTGCATTACACACACCAGCCAACAACATCGTCGCCACTGCCGTCGCCACCGTCAATATTCGCCCGAACGTTGGCCACCCTTCGCCTGGCGCTGTTTGGCGGTAAACTTTCTGCGGTTTTGTTTCGTGTACGTATTGAACCCTAAATTAAGTTTGAACATGTCCTCCTGCCCCTTCGCCACCTGCTCCGGGGCTGACACACAAACGTATGTACATATGTGCATGTGTGTGCATGTGTGTGTGTGTGTGTGTGAAGTCGTCGCGTCGATGGATCCAACTTCCGCATTGGCGCTCTCTGTTGTTTGTCTAGTTTAAGTTTAATTTCCCTAACATACTTTTAGGTGTGTTCATAAATTTCTCAACAGTCCAGCCCATACCAGGGCAACAACAAAACACACAACGCCACCAGTCCCCCATTTATTGGAGGAAGGTGTGAAAATCTTTGCAGTTCGATGGGACTTTTAACACTTTCCGTACAAACACACACACATAAATATGTATGTACTCTGTAAACAACAAGCAGCACCCCAACAACAACAACAACAACACCAGCTACAACTACAACCACTACGAGCACGCTAAAGTAAATGACGACATTGCCGACATGTGTAAAGTTTCAATAGGTTTCGTGAAAATTTGATGATTTTCCGGTTATGTGGCGAAAGCTGCAACGGCGGAGTTTCGTTGTGTTTGCTTTGTGTGGAGCGTAGCGAAATTTTTCGCTGCATGCTTTAAGGTGTGGAAGTGAAATTTGGGGCTTAACCGTAGTAGAACAAAGACAGTAAAATATAGATACTATTAATGTTACTAGTTTTTGTTTATAAATTTCCTAACTAATTGTATTAAAATTTAAAATAAATTTTATATTTAAAATTTATAAAAAATTATAAATATTTACTGATTTATGTTCATTTTAATTGTAAAAATATTATAAATAAAAATAATAGAAAAAGAAAAGGAAGAAAGAGAGAACAAATATTTGAAGTAATATGTAAATATATTAACCCTCTACTGCCCCATACGGCATTAAGGCAGGGTCCACAAAAACTTAGAAAAGTCCATATAAATTTTAATTTTTTTAAATGAAATTTTTAGGGCATGTTATAGATAAATTAAGTTGTCATTTCTTGAATAAAGCACGGCTGTAAGCATCACATGTTTCCCATTATTATCAGTTGAAATTTGAACTTCGTGGAAATTAGTGGAAATAATTGTTTCGTGAAAAGTAAAGAAAAGAAAAAAATATTAAAAATACTTTTCGTTAAAAGATTAAAACAAGAAAATTATGAGTGAGTACCTTGTAATGTAATTTATTGATTTGAACTGTTTTATAGTGAAAAAAAGGATTTACAGTTACTTTTTCGGCTTGGGAAAGCAGACTGCCTTTAGGCTGCATCAGGCACCAAAGCGAAAAGATTTAATGCATTTGGTCACTGACGTATACTTGTATGTGGTTTCCGTTTTATAGATATCAATCGGCATTTAAAAAAAAATTGTCGGTTTTATGGGACAAAGAAGTGCAGGAAGTTTTAGAAAACTTGGATTCCGATGTTTTCGAACAAACTGATGAAGAAACCGTTAAAGAAGTGTTAGCTATGTTAGATTCAAAGTTCAAAATAGGAAATTTAGTTAAAAGGAGAGATTTTTCCTCTTTCATTTGATACCCATATCTTCATCATTACACAACGGCAAAAAAATATTGTATAGTATATGTTTATAAAAAAAATATTTGAAATATGTATGTATGTCCTTAAAATTTTAAAGTCCTTTAAAAAGGACTTTGGGACAGAAAATAAAAAACTGACTATGCCAAGTTACTATAAATGACCTCTAGTTTCACGTCTATATCAACATTTGGATGGGTCTCGGCAAAAATGTTTTTTTTGTGGCACGGTGTAATAAATGTAAAGTTGGTGTTCACTCACTGCTTCATAATTTTGTCATTTTTCTTTCGATTCTATTGATGTTAGGCTTAATATTTGCTCAAATAATATATATTTCATCCTAAATTTTAAAACCGGAGGAAATAATTTATTTTATCCATAAAAATCATTCGAAAATTTATGATTTATGAAAATGGTCAAAAAATTCAATGGTCAAAAATTCTGATTAGGACAATTTGTATATTGCTGGAAAGGCTAAGGTATTGTCTTCTGACCGGCGGACAGCTTGTGTTGCTCGGATGATTCGTTTACGAGATATGTGCTCAGAACTGAAACAACAGGGAAAAAACTCGTTTTTCGAAGATTTTTCGAAACTGCTGGTTACGAAAATGTTTGGATTTTCAGTTTCGTGTTCAGCGGCCTAAAATTAGTCTAGAAAACACTTTTATTTTAGTGTAATCAGTAAAACGTGAAACTGTTCATCAGTTAAATTTTTTAGCTTATGTGCCCAGTACAGCCTTAAGGCACGCAAATTTATATAGATTTCACGCCCACACAGAAGCAAATTCTTGTATTTTAAAAATTTTCCCTTTTTATATGATTGTAAAACTACATGGTGAACAATTTTAAGACTTAAAAAAAAATTGGGGCAGTAGAGGGTTAATAAATAAAATTAAAAACAAATAAAAAATCAAAATCATTTTTGCATTATAAGTTCAGTTAAATTAGAACTAATTTAAACTAAACTTAGTTGATGTTAAGTACATTTAAATTAAATTAAAATTTTTACTAAATTCCATTAAAATTAACATTAAATACAAAAGTTAATTTAATTAGAATTTAAAGTATATTTCGTTCGTTTGAAATTAAAATCAAGTCAATAGAAATGAAAGAAATCTACACTGTTTAGTGAAAATTTAAACTTGAAAATAGCTTATCGTGAGCAACACTAATCTTGCAGCAAAAATTTGCAATAATGCATTTTTTAAACAACTTTTTTATCTTGAAGCGTTCATAAACAGTGTTCAAGTTTTTAAATCGCGCTCGCAAATATTTGCGGAAGTAATTTGTATTGTCTTAATTGAATTTTCCACCAATTAATTTCCAGCCACCAAAATATTTTCATTGGAAAAAGTGAAACGGCAAACAAACGCACAAAAGCATGCAAGCCAGCGGTGAGTAAGCAAAGCGGGCGACTTGTGACGCAAGACAAACATTATTAAAATGCACGCCCAAACTCAGCTGCACACCGCCCCGTCAGCCCAAAGGCGCTGGCTGGCATCGCAAGACGCAGCAACAACAAAATCAATTTGAATTTCAAATGGAAAACATGCCGAAAAGGGAAAAGTGCGCCGACTGCACAAACGGGAAAACGTTTCGGCGTGGCGCGGCGTTTGTGTGCAGCGGCAAATGTATTAAAAATGCAGCGTCCATTTGCTATTCGCATTCGTCGAATGCAAAGGTTCAGGAATTAAAAGTCTACATTAAGGCGCGCGCGCTCGGTTCGCCTTGCACACACACACACACACACACACAGGCAATAAAACAAATATTCGCATTGCATTGTTTTTGCATTTCAATTTGCTTACTGCGCAGTTTTACATTTCAATTTCAATTCGCCGCGACGGCGAGCGCCTGGCAGAGCTGAACAAAGATCGAAATTCAAGACTCGGACTCTGCAGCGACAAATTGAATTTTTCACTTAAGACAACAATGACAACAGTCAAACAACAGCAACAACAACAATCACTATGGATAAACATAAACAGCGCATAAAAGAGAAAATTACACCCAGCGGGATCCATTCATTTTTTCGTGTGTACAGACAAATGAAGACGATTATGAATTTTATTTACATAGCCGCTGAATTTTGCGTATTTCTTTCAATCTCTCACCGCTCGCTCTCGCTCCATTACGGCCCGTCGAAATTGGCTTTTGCATTTGCTTGGCTTCAATTCAATTCGCTGTCTCAATATTTGCGCTTCTCTTAAATTGTGCCGCTCGAATGCATTGCATATTTTTGGGCGCAAACGCATGCCGGCCTTATTTGAACATTTCATAATCGAAAAGCGGCGCAAAATCGTCGGTTTGCCAGCTGTTGGCCGCTTCTTAACATTGCAAAGTTTTCTAATATCTGCTGGTATCATTTGGTGAGTGATGAAAAGTACCGAATTTGAAATTCACACTTTTTGTTTTTTGGAAATTCACACACACACGCACATGACTGGCATGTGCGGCGCCAAATCAAATACTTCAAACAAATATTGACAGCCAAACAGCAAAACAACATCAGAGGCCAGCCGGCCCGCCAGTCAACTGAAATTGAGGCCGTCGTCGCTTGCACTACGCAGCCAAATTGCGCTCTTCCGCCGCCACATATGAGCGGCTCGCGAAATTATTTGCCGAATATTGCAGTTTTTCGCTGCTGCAGCGCCGCGTTTGTGTTTGCCTAGTTTGCCACTTGGTGGCGCACAACAGTTTAATAAACTGTGCAAAAGTAGTTGTTTTATTTGCGTTTGCTGTGCGATGCACATAGAGTGCATACATGAAATGTATGTATGTGTATGTGTCAATGAGCCAGTTTGGCTGTGTGTGAGTGTCAATGAACAGTTTAACATATTAGCAAAGTTTCAGTAAACTCACATTTCGAAGTGGCCGAATTGACTTCCAGCGCGAATATTGCATGCACAACAACAACATAATCGGCTTAAAGACTACCGCAGGATTTTCAAAGACAACAACAATTTTAAATGGATTTCGCGTCTATAGAATTGGCGCGCCCGATACTCGAGTAGGTCAGTTTAGTCTTCTGTCATTGCGTTGGACTGAGGACTTAACTTTTTATACTCGTAAGTAACATATCGCACATCCACTTGAAAAGTGACACAACTAAAAATGTTTAATTTTCGGGTTTATGTGTTAATACTGCGCACAATGCATCTATCTACCAATAAACCAAAGCTCAGTATATTTTTTTATTGTTAACTGTTGCCAAAAAACAGTTAGGTCTCTCTTCGTGTCGAGAAGTTTGATGCCATTTGATCGCTGCAGATCAATGCAAAATAGTCCTAATTCAAATTGTGACACTTTTGACGAAATAAATCTTTGTTGGAGTTAATTTCGATGGATTCAAGGCAAGAGCACATAAACACTTCACTCATACCCCTATCCCCTAACCTTTATATCCTTCCTGAACCAACGCAATAATAATAATAATTTTAATAATAATTGACTGGCACGACAGCCCGCTTACGCGAGACTAAGGCCTAGCTTCCCGCAACCACCCGTGTTGTGCGTGTGAATTTGTACGCGGGTTGAAGGGACCTACAGTTTTATGCCGGTTCCGAACGGCAGGTTGGGAGCTTTTTCATAAGCAATTTTTACTCTCAGAGGTTTGCCATTTCCAGCTGAGAGGACAGCCACCGAAAGAGAAAACGAGTTTTCCCGTTATTTTTTTTTTTAGGTGTTATTACAGGCAGTATTTGAACCTGCTGCCTTCGACTCGCGGTCCAACGCACTAACCAACTGAGCCACGGCGGCTGCCTAACCAACGCAATGCTTCGCATTAATAGGGGTCATCCCCTGCGCGTTTGTTCCTGTTAAAAAAAAAAAAAATTTTTAAGTAAAGTTGTGACAATTTTAGTTTATATTTTCAAATAAATTAATTCATTTCGTATTTTTTAAATTTTTCTTTTAACTTTTTAACTGTCATTTATAATTTTTAAACTTTTAAACTTATCCTAAAGCATAATCTGTAAGGATTTTCTACTAAATGGTCTGTACTTTATTTAAAAAAAAATTTTATTCAGCTCAAAAACAGTTTTTTGCAGGGACCGAAAATAACTGTTATTTTACAATTTTCAAATCAAAAAGGCATAACGAAAAAATTGCCGGTGGACTTTTTCAAATATACCATTATGATCGTAATGGCCTCAGCTTTACGAATATTAAACGCCAGTGGCGGATCCAGGGGGTTTTGGGGGTTGAAACCGCCCCCCCCGAAATATGTGGATCGACTATAAAACTACATACAAATTAAAAGACATTTTATAAATTTTAAGGAATTACTTTTTAAAACCCCCCCGAAATATTTTTCTGGATCCGCGCCTGTTAAACGCCTTTTAAATTTTAGACTTTTACTAATATATAAAAGTTAAAATTAACTGTTATTTTGTGCCTTTTATTATTTCAGACAAAAATAACTGTTACTTTTGACTTTTATTTTATCGGTCAAAAATAACAGTAATTTGGGGACTTTTATTTTTTCGACTTTTATTTATACCATTTTTTCGTCTCAGCGGACCGCACATTCTGAGCTATAAGACTTGTGCGACGAAAAAAATCGGCTAATCTGAAACAAAAAAACAAAAAACATTCATAATTATTAAGCTTTCGGACACAGGAATTCACCAAAAAAATTAAAAAAAAACGTTAAAAATGAAAGGATAGGAGCTTTTGGAAAAAAGTGTCAAAAATTGACTGCGTTTTTCACCTTTTTCCCCAGAAAAAGTACTTTAAATTAAAAATTTTTCTTAAATATTGTGGTGGATTCTTGTAAAAAATAAGTTAATAAAAACAACTAAAAAATTTTTTTTAAATCGGTCGAGCCAATCCGGAGATCAAATGTCCGCAATGGAGGATGTGTTTTTTTTCTACGCGACTTCAGCTCCACCTATATAAGAGACAATATGCTAAAAAAATGTTGTATTCCTTAAACCTTCAAAATATGGTAAACAAATTCCTCTTTCTAACGTGCCATGATACCTTAACCCATTGCTGCCTAATGGGTAAAATTTTACCCATGAAAATTGATTTAAAAAAAAAAATAACAAAAAAGTCAATGTTTGAGATCTATCAAATGATGATAGGGATAGTTAGGGTAAAGACGGAACTACCTTAACCTAGTGAAGGTCACCCTAAAATTTCGCCATCTAGCTAGAGTTACCAGACTCCAAAAATCGTGAATTTTCCGGAGGTGGAAAATGTGCCGAAACGTAGTAGAACTTCACAAAAATCTGCCTCCTAACTTACCTGTAAAAATATAACTTTTGTTCACGTGTTTAGCTGATCACTTCACAAAGTATGGAAAAAAGCTACCATTGCTGCGTAATGGGTACAAAATACGTAATGAATATCTCAGCAACGTGCAGAGATATAAAGCTGAAATTTTGTTTCTAATCATTTTGTGTCACTTCTAGGTCGTGTATGAAATTTTATCAAAATCGTATGGGCAGAACTAGTACCCGGCAGCAATGGGTTAATGAAATTTGAACTGGTTGTGAACGAAAGAAAACAGCGAGAGAGAAAAAAAGGCTAACTACACTTCAAAAACTTTCTAATTAAGATTGTATACAAAGTTAAGATCAGTTAATATTCGAACTTTCGTACTTATGATGCAATAACTGAACTGAAAATTGGATACCTGAAAAAACTGTCTAAAAACCTACGAACCACACAATTCATTCCAAACAAAAGATCGAAACCACATTACAATTTCTGCTTTGATCTCTGTCAGTGGGCATAGGGGGAATTTTAAAACCTAATTAGTTCCTTCATCAGCAACATTCGAACCAATGAGCTGTCAATTGGAAGCCATGCAAACAAGTCAAATTATCCACCTCCAACCCGTTCACCACTTTTCTGCGCCCATTCATCGCAAAGGAAATGAGTCGGCCGCCACGCTCGCTCCAACAGGCAGCAAGAAGGCATTCGGCGTGCAACGTGCGAGTTGTTGCCAAGTTTTTGCGGCTTTTTCAATATTTTATGAGACCGAAACAGCTTGCGCTGCGTTAACACCTTAAAGGTGTGCAGCCACGCCGGGCCCTGTGCCGCCGCGGCTTCGAGAAAGCCAGAAGCCGAGGTCGGGCGGCCGCGACGCAGCAGGCAGTGCGGCAGGAAGCAATCTAAAGTTGCCTCCTGTTGCAAGTGCGGACTTGATCGAGGTGGTTTGTTGTTTGTGTTGCTGGCTTGTTGTTGTGGTTGCAATGAAGCATTGAATATTACAAAATAGACGATTTATTTCCACAGCAACTACTCGCATGCGGCGGGTGCTGCGCGTTCGTACAGTGTTCCGGACCACAATGTGTCCGTCCCCGCGACAGCGCCGGCGCCTCACCGCAGTGGCGCACAATGCGGAGAATAAGTGTGTCGCCCGCTCAGCGCCGAAATTGTGGCTTTCCTGGCGTTTTTGTTTGCAATGTGCGCGCACGTGTGCTCCGGCGAGTGCGAGTGTCGGTGTGTGTGTGTGTGCGATTTCAGGGAAAACACCTCACACATGACGCCAGCTAACTCAATGAGCCAAAATTAAACAATGCAAAGATTAAGTGCAGATTTGGGACTTTATCTGCTTGCTGCCATAAATTGGTATTTAAGGGATACCCCGCAACTGCTCAAACACAAATACAAACACACCCGCACCCACACACTTGCGCGCGCTTGTGAACAAAAGTTGTTACTGGCGCGCTGGCGTTCGGCGTTCGGTCGTGTAGTAATGGTATTGGAGTTTTATTGTTGTTGTTGGCATTTGTGTGACAAGACAATACATCAGCGTATGTTGTCCTCATGTGTGCGTGTGTGCGCTTGCATGCATCCGTATAGAAATCGGTATAAATTTTGCGGCAGTGAGACGAAAGAAAAACCAAACCTGGGAGCGCACACAACGAGCAAAACTTCGAGCAGCGGCTGCCGTAAGGTTTTTCTTCCGCTTTGTCGTGGCATTAAACTAAACCAAACATACGTCTGCAGCACACCAACACACACACACACACATCTACCAATATTTCGGTCGTCCGTCTGTCCATTCGTTCATCCGTATTTGTTCCTGCCGTTTTCGCACTTTTTTGCTTGTGCGTCTTTGCTTTGTGAATTTGCTTTTCTTAGCCACAATTACAAGATGTTCGCCGCAAACACACACACACCCACACACACACACATGCATACAGCATACAGTCGGTAACTGTGCCACCTCCACCGGATCTCCGTGGCCCGGCGTTACGTGGGCACAGCAAGTCGGAAGCAAGTACTTTATTTTCGGCATGCAGAAGATTAATTGCCATGCCGGGCAATGTTCGGCATATGTTTCGTGGCTATTCGCAAGTTAAAAACGGTAATTAAGTGCTTTCGGTTTGTGCACTTTCTGTACATACAAACACATGTACGTGTGTGTATTATTTAGTTTGTGGCATAGTAAGTGGAAAGTGTGTTTTTAAGGTTTTTCTGCAGCAAACTCTTCACTGGTCTCACTACATAAACGGAAATAGAAAAAGGACGAAATTCGATTACTACGAAATTTTATCAGGGACCGTAACAGTTATAAGTTTTATTATAAAAATCAATGTTTAAGAGTTATTTTTTGACTTTTATTGAATGACTCAACAAATAAAAGTTATTTTTTATTTATATTTAAAAAATCCTATAGTAACAATTATTTTCGAAATAAAACTGTTATTTGTGAACTAATATGAAAAAAATCAAAAATAATTGTTATTAAAGGATTTTTAAAATATAAATAAAAAATAATTTTTATTTTTTAATTTTTCCGTAAAAATTACAAAAAAAAAGCTTGATTCTCCGTGCGAAAAGAAATTTATTGGTATATTTCATTTATTTTCATGATTTTTCCTTCATAGTAAAAGTTTCAATTATAGTTTTCATAAATAACTGTTATTTCCGGTCCCTGAAATTTATAGATTAATCATTATAAAAATTTTAGAATCTTTTTATCATAGTGGACACATTTTTTTGTAGTTTTTATAAAATGAATTATTTGATTTTTTTCTAATCTTTTTTAGGTTAATTTTATTGGCACAATCACTAAATAGTCCTAAAGTCCCAATAAGGCAGAGTTGCCACGTATTTGAAAGATTTTCTCCTAAATCTAAGAAACTAACTGAAATTTTCTATCAAAAGTTGAACAAATCTCAAACCAAAACAAAAAAGTGTGCCGACAGCTTAGCGATTCATGAGTTTGAAAAGATATCAAAAACAATTATAAAATGTTGTTATCGGTTCTAATATTTTGCACACAACTATCAACTCTTTCTTCAGAGATACATAATTAAAATTTAAAGTTATTGTGGAATATCTGTGTTCGAGTTCAACTTTCGTCGGTGCCGATGTTTAATTTTAATTTAATTTTTACAAAATTTTTGAAATTTATTGCCCAAAAAATTATTAATTAAATCTTTCGCTACCTTTACAGCTCCGAGCAGCATTGTCAGTCCTGCGCATTGTTGTTATCTCGTCTGCTCCCCCCGTCCCCATTACGGCCATTCAATACATTTTCAATACCGAATTATCATTCACCGTCTGTCCATACTGCCGCCAAATCTGAATGGGGCATGATTTATGTCGCTTTCAAAAACAACTTTCCACACAACAAACACAACAACAACGACAGCAACGAAATTATCTTAAGCTATTACCGCTGCTTGAGGGCCGCTACCATATTTCCTTTTGATTTCGCCGTTGCCGCGCAATCACATAAATCAACAACAAAAACAGCACATGATTTATTTGGCCCCCCCTCTGACATGGCCGCTCCCCTTGCGCAGTACACATGTGCGGCGAGAGGGGCGCGGCAGGAAAACAGTGCCAAAAATATAAAAGTGTATCATTGACTAATGTAGGTAGAGCAAGAAAGGATAATCAGGATAACGATGCTGCGCAGCAGTCGCCACAGCTACAAAGCCACACATCGCCGCCGCTATTGCAGTGGCGTGTTGTGTATGAATGTATGTGTGCTGGTGCGCAACCGTCAGCACGCCTTCCAATACTAATAAAGCAATCAAAAACGCAGGCGGCGACTGTCAGCCGTGGAAATTATAATGCAGCACCATGTGTGCGATTTCCGGCGGAAATGAAAATAAGAGTGTTATGCGGAAATATTTCGCTACAAAAACAAATAATAACAACACAGGTTGCGCCAGCGTTCAATAAAAGTTCGAAGCATGCTGAAGCGGAGCATGGAGTGAGTGGCCCAACGCCAAAGTGATAATCCGCCGATGGCTGCCTGCACATACATACATACAAACATGATGTGCTTATGTATGAAGAACAACCTCAGACGTAATACATATTTTTTCGGCGTCTTTTGTGCTCGTTTTGTTTATGCGCCTTGGCATATGCTACACGCACGTGTACTAACATATGCACACAGGTAACATTGTAAATAGTTGCTTACACGTATGCGTCGTGTTGGTAGTGTATTAAGTAATAAGATATGCGTTCCATGCTCTGCCCATACGTTGCCGTCAACAGCGCAAACAAAAAAGTGCTCCTGCCGTTAGCTGCGA
Source organism: Melieria crassipennis (assembly GCA_963668005.1). Taxonomy (NCBI): domain Eukaryota; kingdom Metazoa; phylum Arthropoda; class Insecta; order Diptera; family Ulidiidae; genus Melieria; species Melieria crassipennis. Next base: position 43,373,173 of record OY764962.1, read on the forward strand.
ACTTTCGCAAATATCACACGGAAATTTTATGCACTCGCACTAATAACATCGAGTGTGCACTTGAGCGGTGCGCTTTTCTGTGTGTGTGTGTGTGTGCGGATAGCACTCATCATAATCATTAATGCGATTTATAGGCGAACACAAGCGCCGTCGTGGTGACGGTGCATCGTTCGCTAGTAGACAAGAAACTAGTTCAGTGGACTTTTGCTGGAGTCCAGGCGCACGAAATCGCTTCATGTCAAAGGTGAGCTGACAGTTGGTAGCTTCTGCAGGCGGCGCAGGTAACGCGTTTCCGTTGATGGTTGAAATCAAATGAGCTGGATGCTCTTTTCAGTTACAGTGGGATGAATCAAACATGTTTCAGGAAAAAGGTTATTATTCGTGGACCATTTCTGAACATTTCTTACAGCTAAAAACTGAAAAAATATTGGAAACATTTCAATAAACAATGACAGGCGCTGTCAAAAAGTTATATAACCATGCAAAATAGTACTGAGACCATAGATCTATTATTCCCCATACAAGTTGTTCCCCACTCGCGGTAATGTAGAATAAACAAAGTCGAAGAATATGTTTTGGATGTTTTCTTATTTCTTATCCGATTTAAGTAGAAACCTCTCTGGACCAGTGAAACCAGAAGCTACGACAAAATAATGTGACTGTCTTGAGTAACGACCGGAATATCTCTTGTAGTGGGCAATTCTGTAAACAACGGGAAGGAGAAAACCGTGGCTTCAAATGAAAGAAAGCTATTAATAGGGCTGTAGACAAATACCTGTAGACCACAGATGCAAGAATCGCTTGGAGACATGTCTTGAAGTATGAAGCAACAGATTCTTACACAAATTTGTATTATTTAGGGTCAGGTCTTCATCTGAGCTCAGGGTTTTCATTGTTTTTAGAAAGATGACATCAGAAGGTGGACGACTCCCAATCCTAAAGGACCAGATTTTCTCTTCACGAGATTGCACAGTTGGTGGATCCAGTCTGTTGTATTAAGAGATGATTCTAATTTTGCTTAGAGTCAAAATGTGCCTAGCTCGCTTTGATTGAGAGTGTCCTGGGAACAACTAGGCCTAAGAGACGCCTCTGTAGTGCGTTTTCAGCAGGTTTTTTTTGGCTCTTACCTCTTCTCATAAGAGGTCTTCTACGCTGTTGTACAAATTCCAATAATCTTAGAAACAAAAACGTTTCCAGGTTTTAAAAATTGTCTCTACTTATTACTAACATATTTACTGTACGTGACTTGAACCGTAAAGGGTTTGCTTCAAAACATTAACATTCTGCTTTTTTTTTAATTTTTTATGAGAAAATTCAAAAGGAAGTATTTTTTGAATTCACTGAAACTGAAATAAACTAAAACATAATAAATTACTCTGATGTTTTGAAAAGCCCAAAGTAGTGGGATGGACATTCTTTAATCATCTCGCCACAATTTTGTGTTCAAATCATTGCTGGATGTGGCTTTGATTGAGAAAATCTTTTAAGGCAATATAGAGAAATAGAGAGCAGAAAGTCTAGAAGCCTCTTGAGTTTTGAAGAAAGGAAACATATTTGATCGCCTTAATTGTAAAGTGTTTGAAAATGAAATTTTATTTATTAAATTGTTACAACAGCCGCTGTGGCTCAGTTGGTTAGTGCGTTGGACCGCGAGTCGAAGGCAGCGACCCAGGTTCAAATACTGCCTGTAATAACACCTAAAAAAATAACGGGAAAACTCGTTTTCTCTTTCGGTGGCTGTCCTCTCAGCTGGAAATGGCAAACCTCTGAGAGTAAAATTGCTTATGAAACGGCTCCCAACCTGCTGTTCGGAACCGGCATAAAACTGTAGGTCCCTTCCACCCGCGTACAAATTCACACGCACAACACGGGTGGTTGCGGGAAGCTAGGCCTAAGTCTCGCGTAAGCGGGCTGTCAATTATTAATTATTATTTATTAAATTGTTACAACTTTCCCGGATTCGAATCTCTGTTTTTCTAATAATAAATAATAAATAATCAGAATATCGAATTATAATGGCTACATGAAGATTGGATAGAAGTCACCACCAATGTAGTTTTCTATATAATCGACTTACAAATTTTTTAATATTTTGTATTTTTTACGAGAATTTTCATGAAAATCTAAAAGTAAGTTATAGTTATAATCATGAAAATGGTTATAAATGGATTACAAGTTATTACAAGTGATATGGTGATTTTTTAATTATGATTCGAAAACTACCTTTCTTTCAGTGTGCTATATGTAATGAGTTCCTATTCCTGGGATCGCCGCTCCAAAGAATGAGCCATTTTACTCTCAATTATTTCATCCCATGTACTCGTATGTCTTAAGGGGGTCCTCTACTCTTCAGGCAAGAAATTGAGCTGTTATTTGGGGAATTAATTACGAAAGATCTACTGCATACAATTACAATTTTTTTTTTTAATTTTTAGAAATACATGTTTTGACTTTAAATTTTCATTTTTGAAGAGGAAAAAAAAACTCCCGCGACCTTGAAATGTCATTGATGACATGGATTTTAAAACTGCAATGGTCCCGCTTAAGCAAAGTTGTGGCCAATGGGGTGATCTGAAATCAGAAAATTTATATTCGTTACAATCATAGTAACGTTGACTATGTTTTCCCGAGACAGAATTTTTTTATTTTGCACTGTGTAAAAGTTATGCAACAATTTGTAAAAAATTCCAATTTTCACCTCTTTTTTGACCTATTAGGCGCTATAAAAACGGAACAAAATAAAATTTTGAAAATCGTACTCGGGAAAACATAGCGGTATGTTTCCTGAACAATTTAAAAAAAAATTATCGAAATCGGACTATTACTTTTATAAAAAGTCTTACTCGGCAGCCAACAAAACAAAAAAGATAGATAGTTTCTCGAAAACGGCAGGGGACGGGTACCTTTCGGTTCCCAGCAACATGCAAAAAAATGTGATTTTCACGGAATCCTTTCTGTGGCGTGTTCTCAGATACATATAGATTGAAATTATGCAAAAAAAAAATCGATTTTCCGAAACCGCGAGAGTAGAGGACCCCCTTAAGTGAATATCTGCTATATCTGGTTTACCCACTTCTCGTATAACATTGCCCTCTCTACACTACAGTCTTACAAATAAAAACCCACAGATTCACTAATAAAATAATGAAGCCGCCGTTATGAGTAGCTGCTGATGGCACATACTCGATATTGTATTGGAGTTGAAACGGTGGGGGGGATGGGGGTGCTGGGCATGCGCCTCAAACTGCGTTAGATGCTGACACACGCACACACTTACGTCAGAGGGAAAACTATACAGACACTACATGCCACAGAGTGGCTGGTTGGGCAATGCAGACTATGCTAACTTCGTTATGCTGTACGAGGTATGCGAGTGAATGGAAGCAACGTGAACCGCAAGACGAAGAAGAAGAGACATCAACTCAAGGCGGCGATGGAGAGCACAAAGAATGCACTTCGACGGCAGACGAGCAGGAAAAATCGAAAGGAAAGGATGAGCCAAGCAAGGCCAAAAATGAAAAGTAACAAACTGTGCGCAAGATTTGCGACAGTAACAGCGTGGGAGAAGGGGGAGAGCGAGTGGGATTGGCAAGTAATCCTGTGGGGAGTGCTGGGATTGGATTAGTTGGGTGGCTGGTTGTTAGTTGTTGCTCGTTGGCTGTGCTGCTGTGTTGCGTGAATGAATAAAAACTTGTCTTGTGCTCAGCCCGGCCGCCGCACGAACTTATCGCCGCCGCAGCCTTCATGTGCGCCACACATGAATTATGTTGCTAATCAGAATATTTTGTTACGACAAGGATTTTTAATGTGCACTTTAAGTAACTAACAACGATGTGCTCGGCGTGGCAGTAAAATTGACGGCAGTCGGTACGTACGAGCGACACGCAGCAACGGCGGCAGTGGCAGTGGCAGTTTTCGGCGCGCTGCGCTATCGCTGCGCCACATGTTCGCACTTTGATGGCAATGTGCTTATTAAATATGCTGTAATGACATTTATTTATGTTTACACACTCACACTCACACACAGAGGAGTGTGCCGACATATGCGTTAATTTCGAGACGCCGCTGCCGGAGCATACTTTTAGGCATTCGCGCTTTTGCGCCAGCCAGCTAACTAGCAAGACGAGACGTGGCAGGCAGCGAAATTTATTATGCACACTTTAGATGTCATAATGCATTGCGCGATGTGCATTACATGCGGTAACTTGAAGTGATAGTGCCAGATTTTGCTTGCCGGAAGATTAGGTGACATGGCGAATGAGTCGACTTGGAAATTCGCAAAAGCAGCAACAGTGTTGTGAGTTTAAAGATCACACAGAAATCATAAAATGCAAATACAAATTTTGTTAAATATTAATATTTGCCAATGAGACGTTTGACTATTAATAAATTTTTATTCATTTCAAAAATTGCTTAGCCCTTTCGCTACAGGTTTTTACTGGGCAAAGTTAAAATTTTAAATTTTACGTCTTAGGCTTCTATGTGGTAATATTAGCAACATTCCATAAGAAATTTTTTAATTTTTATACTCGGACCCTGTATTTTAGAGTGTTTTTCTATGAGAGCAACCACATCGTTGTGGCTGTAATAATTACTTAAACATACAATTTTTTACGCATAACGAAAATTTGAATATTTTTTCATTTACTTCAGCCAAAATAAAAAAAAAAGTATCTAAATTGAAAGAAAACGTAAAATTAAAAAGTTCTCTAATTTTTTCTGCTTCTTCTTCCTTTACTATGCCAAGATATACCATTGAAAAAACGTGTATACTTCTCTTGTTTAATATTAAATATTCTGTTTATTAATTTCGTATTTTTTCTAAAACTTCAAACTATTCTAAAGACCAACAAAAAAATGTATTCTAGCAACCATAGAGGATGCAGACGTGCACAAAGTAGCATGTTGCCATATGCCAACCAAATAGCGAAAGGGTTAAGGAGAAATTATGGTCAAAACAAAAAAGGACGAACTTCTTTCAGAGGCTGTCAGTAGTAAAAGATACAAGTATAACAAATTGATTTCTTTGTTTGATTGGTATTTTCTTTAACTTGACATTTACAAGTATTGACAGATAGATAATTTTTAGAAATACAATAAGACTTTTTTTATAAAGTGAAGGTTTTCTCCACTTTCTCGGCAATTTTATATGCCTCAGCCTACCAAATGCAGCATTCAGACATATACGTCCATTGCACTTCGACTTGATGTTCCCTGGGTTCAGTCAGTCTGTCATCAAAATCGACGTCTATGGCCATCATTACTTACTCACTTGACCTCATACCCACTTCATTTAACAATATTTGTTCAAATGCAAAACCCGATGTCTCAACAAATTATCACTACTTCATATCGCTTAAATCCTTGCAAATAATAATCGAAACTAAAAAAATTCGAGTGATGGGAAATATCGATACTTTCGAGAATCAAGTATGGCAACATCAAAACAGCAACACCGAGAATTTTTACCGAAAAAATCTATACTTTTCTGTAAAGTCCTTGTTATGCTCCACGCGGTATACTGAGCTACACTAATCAAACAAAAGCTAACCACTTCTTAAGGTACACTACATTGTTGCTGTATACCTACGTGCTTGCTACAGCCAATGTTCTTTGTTGTTGCGCTGCAGAAAAGTTCTCACGCGTACACTTTTTGCTGCACTTTCGTACTGCCCTTTTGCAGCTTACTTTGCTGCAACACTATCTTTTCGACAGCTTGGACTTTTGCAGCTTTTTTGCTATCGTACATTCTCGCAGACAACACACGTTGGTGTTGTTTCGCGGCTCGACTTTTAGGCACATCGCTTTTCACGATCTTCTACGACGCACCATTCCACAAATCGACCGCAGCTCACCGGTAGTGCTTCAAAATTTTGGCATTGACAAAGATAAAGTGTGATACCTAAACTGGAAGTTTAGCGATTGCGTCAGATCATGCGATTTAACAGATATTGCTATATGCTCAGCGCGAAGAGCTTTTGCATTAAAAGTGACTGAGGACAGTTTGGGAGGTTTGATCAGTAATCGCGTGATCGGAAATGAGTTGCTCTGCGGTGGCTTAGCAGACGAGTAACTGTTCGAAGTCTTAGGTCACGCTTGTTGTTTCGGTGGTGTTTTTCGTGAAATCGAACTAAGAAATTGTAAAAAGTGAATTTGATCAACCAACCAACCAAAATCAATAAAACTAGTTGACGAACTTTTAATGAGGCAAATTTATGCCATGAATGAAAAGAACTTTTTCAGAAACTGTTGAAAAAAACAAACGTTTGTGAAAACTAGCTATTTAAAAAAACTTCATCGAATATTGCCGCTGTGCCGATATGACACCATATCTGATCAATTCGTGTTTGGAATGGAGTGGAGCTGCCGTCAAGCGTAGTGGATATGAAGAAGCCGTAGTTCTCGAATGAAAAATTTGTATTTGCTTATAGCTTATGAAATTTCTTTTAAGTATTTGTTTCGTAGTATTACATTTTATAGTTTGGTCCGAAGATGGAGTGGTGTACTCATGCAGAACAGGTTACAAGCCTCCCTGACAATTCCGGTTATGCTTAAGGGAGTGTTCCCGTCTAGAATGCCGATTTTAGGCTGTTTTTCAAAAAATTATTTTGGAGCTACAAGGCAACATGCAATATTCTGGTTTTTTGCTTGTTGTTCCTTATTATTTGGAGAACAGAAACTCATATTTGTGTCAAACAATTTTATTTTCTAAGTACAAATTTTCAGTGGTCAATGTGACCTTGTCACGATGATTTTCACTGCCGGCCGATAAGAAATTTCGGGAACCAATAATGAGAAACAGAAATGGGTGTGCAATTATTAATCTGCAATAAATTCCGCGGATGCTAAACCACAGTTTCAGTCAAAATGTTGATTAGAAACAAAATGGCGGCCATATGAAAAAAAATTGTCCAGTTTTGCCACCTTTTTTTACTTTTAGAGTGCTTGAAAATATATTTAACAATAATTTTTTGATGAAAACTTTGGTTTAGCATCCAATGAAAACTATCTAGAACATTTTCCCAAAATTTCAAGTCGATACCTCTCATAGTTGCTGAGAAAAGTTATCGGCCAGTACAAAAAATGTGGTTTCGAGAAAAACGCGTTTAAAGTTTCGACGAATGTATCAGCGGAGCAAAAAGAGCTGAGATTACTTCAATTAACATGCAAAAAAGTGGGTACTGAGTTTGCGGATTGAAAAACGACGATTGGGGGGTGATAGTATATAGTATTAAGGTACAATAAAACGCCAAAAAAAAAAATCGATTTTTTCAAACTTCTACCCGGGAACACTCCCTTAAGAAAAGGAAAGTAAAGAAGCGGAAGTATTTGTTGCCATGTCGGTCCGATCCTCGGTCGTGTTGTCAAACCGTGTACATAGATTAAAATTTTATTCTGATTTGTTTTATATTTGATCTGTTCTTGTGATACAAGGCTGAGACAAATGTGCCTGAGCTTGGTACGACCAAATGGCGACCCAATGCTGTCTTGTATGCCACAAATGAGTGTCCTCAAATACCAATACATCTATAGTTATGGGTGGAGTGAGAATTGCAAAATCAAGAGCTTTTAATGTTCTGTGCATATCCACTAAAAATGATCTTTTTTGGAATTATCACATTTTTAGTGTGACAAAAGAAGCTGCCATGTGTCTAAGTTTCTAAAGCGATGCAACAATATTTCACTCCGTCAGGTCCCGGCATAACTTACCCAACCTGTATCCAATCAAAAACCTAGGTTAACTCGTACCTATCGGCGGAGGCTTCAAAGCCCATTTGAAGCTTACTGACCATCCAGCTCTATTAACTCCTTGGAGCCTTGTGGAAAAGTGACATGTGTGAATCCATTCTACTGCTTAGAGAAGATAAACAATCTGATGATGACCACTCCGAGTATTTCCCTAAGCATCCCGCTCAACCCTCATAGCGCATGCATTCCACATTATTACAATGTTTCATCACACATCTCAGGAAAAGCGCAGTAGACTAAATATGCTAATCAATAGATTAACCCATTGCTGCCTAATGGGTAAAATTTTACCCATGAAAACTAACTTTTTTCAAAAATCACAGAAAAGTTCGTGGTAGAGATATCTCAAAATCATTGATAGGGATGGTTGGGGTAAAGATAATATACCTTAGTCTAGTGGAGGTCACCCTAAAATTCCGCCATCTAGCTAGAGTTACCAGACTCCAAAAATTGTGAATTTTCCGGAGGTGGAAAATGTGGCAAAACGTAGTGGCCGTAGAACCTCACAACAATCTGCCTCCTAACTCACCTGTAAACAATACATCTTTTGTTCACGTGTTTAGCTGATTACTTCAAAAAGTATGGAAAAAAGCTACCATTGCTGCGTAATGGGTAGAAAATACCCAATGAATATGTCAGCAACGTGCAGAGATAGAAAGTTGAAATTTTGTTTCTGATCATTTTGGGTCAATTCCAGGTCGTGTATGAAATTTTATCAAAATCGTATGGGCGAAACTGGTACCCGGCTTTAATGGGCTAAATAAATCAGGAGGAACATTCCGTGAACTTATAATTCTAAGCGAAGTGGACCTCCCAATTGTCACTAAGTACCCCACTGGGCATTGCTAGCTCCGACACATCCGAACTGAAAATAGTTTCCACACTTGTTCTTCATTTATTGTCTAATTTATCCACATGTGGATAGTAACTTCTGTGTTGCATAATAATGAAAAAAAATTTTATATTAAGCGAAATTTTTTTCTGGTTTGGAATACTAAACTACCCAATGAAGACATGAAGCTCCTAACGTCGCTTAATTTTTTGTTTTATAAAGACAAATACGTGCTGTCCAAATAATTACGAATCAAGTAAAAAGAAACCGAAAAATAAGTAGGACTCTAAATTATGTTAAATTCCTTATTGAATCTCTTAGCCAATGCCGAAGCCCATCTACACGCGGACTGACTAGTCCATGCAAGGAATCCGAGTTGAATGGAGCGAAATATTCAAATAAATGAATTTTGTGCTCATTTCGGTGGCTCCACGCACAGTGCGGGCGTGGTCCAAGGCAGCCAGCCAGCAGCCGGTGAAGTGTGACGGATAGCGGCAAAAGGCAAACATGAACAAATAATAAACGCAAATATTTTCAATTGAATAGTTTTGTGGTGTTGGCTGGTGCCGAATTTACGACAATTACTGCCACTGCAAATGTTCGTGGCGAAAATGGGCAGAGGACAACGCGCACATGGAACACACACACACAGAGAAACACACATACATTCATATCAACTGCGAAGGGATGCCGGCGCATGTGTGAGGATAATAGAAAATTTTGTAATTTCATGAGTTGAGTTTATTATCTGTCAACTTTATCGTGAAAGCATTCCACGTCCTGTGCGCGGTGGCGCCGGAACGGGCACATTTGGTCTGTGGCCGGCTGCATACCAACTCGGCGAGCGGAACACATAAAATTCGCCTTATCGCAATCGGCACACAAATGGAGTCATCGAATGCGCACTTAATTGAAATAAATAAAACAGCAAATTGTTTTCGGCAATAATGTCGCAGCATTCTCCGGAAGCTTTCAAGTACATACAGCAACGGAAGGGTGGACAAGTCGCGTCTCGAACGCGTTTTACGGGGGGTCGGAGCGTTTTGCGCGAATGTCTTTCAAGGTTCAAACAGTTGAACTATCAAGTTTTCTAGAGATGGAATGAAATTCTGTTGGCGTATTTTTCATCTTTTCAACTTCAATTCAGTTTAAACTTTTGCTTTGGTTTATTTGCTGCGCAGTGCCAGAACTTGAGTGAATTTCGGTGCTTCGTCAGTCACTTAAGTCACAGCTGCCAATTATCGTGGCAGTAGCACAGCTAAAATTCAAACGTGCCAACAGTTGCCGAAAAGAAGTGGAGCCGCTGAGCCGGCGGACGGAGAGAAAAGTGGTAAATCTAATAAAAATGTTCTGTGGCTGGCGTTTTTTATTGTTCAAATAAACCAACACCACTTTGAACATCACGAACTCAACCACAACTCCCGGCCACACAATCAAACTGTCAAAGCGCAAAGTGCCGCAGCCGTCCTCGTCGACACCTTGCGCCCTTATTGTGTCTTGGGTTAAAAGTCAAAGAAAAGATTTGCACTTTTTCGACTCTTTATTATTGCTGGTGTTGTTGTTGTTGTTTTCGGCACCGCTGATTGAAGCACGCAACTACTTAACGCGCTACGAGCCGCAAAACCGCCAACTCAAATATCGTACGTCACATGCGCCGCTGAGAGTACGCCAACCGACAGCGACGGCGACTGCGGGCGGCGGCAGCAGCCTTGAAAGTGTCGCGGCCGCTGAGGCAATGCTGCTCGATACGTGCAGCACTTTCAAAATGACAAACAATTTTCGTTCCATTTTGTGCGATGGGCGATGTGTGTTGGCAAGTTTTTCTGCTTTTAGCATTGGCAACGTTGCCACTAAGCGATGCAATAAAGTAAATGCGTCCCAGCGGGTTTTAATAAAATGCTATTTATTGAACTTTGTTGCTTAAATTACAAAGTTTCTGGAGATTTTAATAAAATGTTGAAAAATTACTCAGAGGAGCACTGACCAGTGAAGTACTGATTGAAAAGCTGCACAGTGGTTAGCGCATTTTAGCTTTTGTCAAGAAGTAATGAGTTCGACCAAAAATAGTAATAAGCTAGTAGTATTCTATAGTCTATTGAAACAGTTTTTTTTAACTATATCTCTCTAAGGAAACGCCCACGTGATTACACCCGAAGAAGATGAATGGCTTGAATTGCTATATAAAACGTACTAAGGAACACCAAAACACTTAAGATTTGTATGGTATTGTTACTGGGTATTTTTGAAGCATTGGACCATTAGTCCAAGAGTCGTAGAATCGAATCCAAACTCAGACAACACCAAAAAAAGAACAAACAATTTTTCTATCGGCGACTGGGCTTTTAGCAAAAACAAGCAAACCGTCCTCTTTGCTAACTGACTAGTTTAGAGAAGCAACTACAGAAAGAGCCATTGGATCAGTCGTCTTATAAGCATAGAACGATTTGTAAATACTCCAAAAAATTTCTTGGAAAATACTCAAACTTTACTGTACTGTAAAAAACTCAAACAATATCGGATCGAAACTAAATGATAGTTTAAATTAAATACCGTAGTGGCTGACGATGGTTTAGGGTGATCGTGATTAAACTCCGTCCTAGCAAACATACGTGGGCAGTCCGATAAGTACTTAGCCCCACCGCCCGATGGTGCCACTATCGTAAGAGAAATTTACTATCGTGTAGTACATCCTCGTAGACGGCTACTGTCAAAATTTCAGCCATATTGGATTTGTAGTTTTGTTTTGACCGCGTGTGGAAACGAACGTGTCCGCGGATTTTAGAAAAATGGAAAAAGAGCAATATCGGTCGGTGATTCGCCAAATTGGTCGCATTAGGCTACGAACAGCTGCCCCATCCACCGTATTTTCCAGATTTAACTTCTGACTTCTTTTTGTTTCCAAACTTGAAAAAGTCACTTGCCGGGCAGAAATTTGAGTCGAATGAGGAGGTTATCGTCGCCACGGAGGCCTCCATAAAACGTATTTTTCAGACGGGTTAAAGAAGTTGGAGCATCGCTGGGTCAAGTGTATCGAGTTGAAAGGAGACTACGTTGAGAAATAAATCGCCACTTTTCTAAAATTTTCGTTTTTCTTTTGTAGGCTAAGTACTTATCGGACCACCCACGTACAAAATATAGGCAAAAGCAGAAAGAATGAACAATAATTTTCTCTAAAATAGCTCCCAGCTTGCTGTTTGTAATAAGCCTGAAGCTGTAGAACCCTTTCATCCACTAATCGATGGGTGCGGGAAGCCGGGCTTTGGGTGGTTGGTTTCATTGACGATGTTCCGATATCCAATTAGCGCGTGGCCGTCGTTTTATTACCTCTATTCCCGTGTCGTGTCTTCTGAACTATGTGACCTCTTTGTCCAGTCCGAAAGGTTATAAAGGCGAGTACCGAGTTCTTAGTGCACTTCGGTTAAGTGGTCGTCTCGAAGACATCACTAAAGCCAAGGATCTTAATTAGTTTCCTCTTAGGTTAGGTTAGGTTGAGGTGGCTGCCTCTGTATGAGACACACTTAGGCCTCTTAATGGGCCCGTTGTGATACCACAGATTCCACCCGTTTGAAATGCGTATGCAACACTGTTTTTTCAACATGTGATACACCACACTTCAAACGGATGGGGAAAGGGAGGGGAGCGGACCTACAGTTTAACGCCGAATCCGAACGGCGATGGGCAGTTTTTCTTTCACACTTGGAGGTTTTGCCATTGCCTGCCAAGAGCGCACTTGTGCGATTCTTGTAATTCTCATTCCCTTCATGTGGATAGCGACAGAAGTAGATGAGTGTTTTTTCCAGCCCAAGCCAGGAATCGAACCCGGGGCGCTCGGTATGAGAAGCCAGCGCGCTACCCGCTGAGCTATCGAGCCCGACTAGTTTCCTCTTAGTTATATCCCATATTCAAGAACCAATTAGTGGCTCTTATGAATCGTATAAGATTTCTTGGTGGGAATTCCTCTTCAGTTATGATTCCGGCAGCAATCCCTATGGAGGATTTCGTCACCAGCATAAATTATTTGGAATTGCTTTGGTTTATAGTGGACCAAATTTGTCTATGATATTCGAAGTGATATAAAAATCTCCATTATCTAAAATTAACTCTCCCAAAAATTGAAGACAACAACCAATAGACCTCATCGAGATCTTCTTCTACTTTTGCTTACTTCATGACTGAATTGTTACTTTTCTTATTGTTGTTGATGTTGTGGTTCGTCCGTTTGTTGGCGGCAACAATTGCTACCCTTTTTCCAGTAAACTGCCCCTGGACGGTTAAATGATGTGTAATCGTCTTATGTGCACTCGAATGCCTTTTGGCATCTAATGCGAAATTACAACAACAGCAATCGGTATTACAACAAGTAGCAATAACACAAAAGGTGACGATAAAGATGATGCTGACAACAACAACAACAACAAAACGATGCCAGCAACAAGCACAACAACAGCGACTACAACGAACAAGAATCGTCCATAGGTTGACCTCGAAAGTCACGACGGACATTTTCGATGAGCGTCCACAGCGACGCATAGACAGGCAGCCGGCCGGCCGGACAGACGGACACAGGGCAGGATGTTGGAGCCGTGCAGCGACAAACTTTCAATACTTTGCCCTCAAGGGAAGCAACAAAGAGCACAGAGCACAAACTTTGTACGTGCGCACAGCCGAAATGCGGCACGTCGGCAACACTGCTCGCCGGCCGTAGTAAACCTTAATTTACAATCAATTCAGGCGTGCATAATAAACCACAAGAAAACAAACACAAACACACCTACGCACACACACACACACACACACACGTATGTTCAAAGAAAAGTGAAAGTGTTTAAGTTGTGAATTTAAAGTTTAGTTACAATGAAGTGCTGGAAGCTTAAATCGCTCTGTTGGCGACGGCGCGCAGTCATGAAAGAAGGCGAGGGACATGGGAGCGGGGAGCAGGCAATGCGATGTGGCCACTTCAGTTGAATTGCAAACAAAAGCGGTGAGTGCCTTTGTGTGCGCTGCTCTGGCTGCCTATCGATATTGTCTTCCCATTAAACAGCCCATTGAACAACAACAATGCGACCAGTGCTGTATGCGAGTTGAAAGCGTGTGGCGGCTCCACTCCCACTTCGACCAGCCAGACACACACCAAATGGCACGCAGTCGTCTGTGGCACGTCGTGAAGCGAAAGGTGGGTGACAACTGGTGTCGGCAATGGTCGAACTGATTGAGGTATTGGATCAATTAGATTAATTGCATGAATGAATGGCCGCTGCCGAGTAGGCTACTTTTGCCGAATACGCAATTAGAGAGAATGATTTTGGTTGGGCGCTTTGTCGGTAGGTGTGGTTTAGGGGGAGAAATGGTCACTGTAAATGGCTTTGCAAATTTAACTTACAAGTTTTGAATCCTTAAACAAGTACAAGTAGAGGATCCATGGAAAGTAGAGGATCTATGAAATTAGTCGAACGCTATGACTCATGGGCCCACAGGTCGACTTAATTAATACAGAATCAAAACAAGAACATTTTCGGCGATTACTATGCAATTCAGCCCCTCAGAATTCGGAGACAGACAACTATAGTACTCTGTCTCCGAATTGTTTGAGAGTTAGCCAGGCGTCAGAAGTGAAACAGCTCAAGTTTACTATCTACGATTCAAAGTCTTATCAGAGTTGGGAATGTGATTCACTAAATCGTATCTTAATATCGAACTTTGTTTATCTTATTCCTATTCATAAATGTCTCCTTCACCGGTGTACTTTTCTATCTGTTTGGATCCTTGTAAATCCAGACGGGATCTTTTGGGAATCATTTAATCTTGGCGAGGAAATTGTGTAGATCGGTAATCCGTGCATTATTATTTACACCACCTCAAAACTAGTCGCCCGGTGCCGAATCGCTCTCAACAACCTTTCGGAGCGCAAGGACATCACTTACATTGGGTCCCTGGTCACAGGGGCATCACCGGCAATTGCGAGGCAGATGAGCTGGCCACAAATGGTACTATGCGGCCGGACGTAATTGAATCCGTAGGTGCACCGTTAGCGTCAGCCAAAATGAGCATAAATACGCCTGTCAAACAGGTCATGGGCGGAAGAAAGCGCTTACAGGATCCCCCGGGAAACCTTGCCTTCGCTAAATCGCAACCGAACCAGACAACTCCTGCGCCTAGGAGGCGGCGATATCGCTAACACTGTGGCGGTACTAACAGGACACTGGACCGTCGGCAGACATGCCCAGAGACTGGGTCTCCCATTCAACGATCATTGCCGTAGTTGCAATTCGGTTGACTCGGAGGAGAGCGTTGCACACCTTATGTGCCACTGCCCGGCCTTAGCCAGGACTAGGCTTCGCCACTTAGGGGTCCCGTTTCTGGTTGATCTACCAGAGCTGTCGACCATCCATATTAGCGGCATAGCTCGCTTCATTAGGGTCGCGGTGGATTCGCTCCACCTTCCGGGGGGGTGACTAGCTGTGGGGTCAGCCACTTTCTTTCACTGTGGTAACACAACGGGCCTATCTTTGGCCTACGTGAGCTCCTCAGCTGCCACCCTAACCTAACCTAACCTAATCCGTGCATCAGCTATTTCCGTAAGCCCATCAAAGAACCTGACCCCAAGGGTCCGGAGCCGTCGTTCCTGTAGTAATTTCTCCTTGAAGTATAATATATAGTTTCACCATGGCCAGGAAAACGTTTGTTCAAGACTTATAATTATTTATTTATTTAATTCGGCCGGTAAGAACAAAACTTCTTACAGACTATAACAATATAACTGAGGCACTATGAACTACGGTGAAAGCATCTGAGAAAAATATGCTGACTGATGTGCGTGGTCGCCAGGGGCGGATTCAGACAAATATTTCGGGGGGGTTTCAAAAAGGAATTCTTTAATATTTATAAAATGCCTTTTAATTACTATATACAAGTTTTAAAGTCGATCCTTATATTTGGGATTTCAACCCCCAACCTCCTCCCCCCTGAATCCGCCACTGGTGGACGCAACTTTGAATAAAAGTTTTAAGTTGAAAACCAAAAATTGACTAGAAAACAAGATAACATATCTACCCGAAAGGAGGGAAAGGAGGAGGAGGAGATATTCGAGCATTACCAATTACTAAATAATGCAGTCAATAAGAAGGCAGTGCTTTAAGGCAAATCTTAATCACCTTGTCTGCAAAACCTTTTCTAATTTCTTGCAGCTCCCCAGATTTAAAGATTCAAGCATGTTTCGAGGCTCTACTAAAGTTCGCAAGCAAATAAAAAACTGTTGTCTCCAGCGATAGTTAATATAACTATGGATATCTGCTATCGTTACTGATCCATCATCCCACCTAAGATAGGTTATTTTTTACAAGTCACTCTGTCTATAAATAAAATACTTGTTTTTGCAGAAATTACACAATTTTTTGCGACTGGAGAAAAAGTAGCACAGTAGCAAAGCATTTTTTGTTGTTATTGTAGCATGTTTGTTCAATTGTCAAGCAAACGATTACAATAAATCTGGCAAGGCTGTTGAATACAAATCACTTTCTAAGCGACTGTGGTGGCCATTTTTGCCAAAAAGTAGCAATTCTATCAGAATATTTTAATGTAAGGCGAATGCTGAAGCAGTTTGATTTATTATTAGCAATAATGAATGTCCTACATGCCATTGCATAATTTCGAATTTATCAAAGGCACACACACACATACAAACTCACACGAAAACAGTCCAATGCGAATGCAAATACGTACAAATAAATAAGCGGCCGCCGCCAATGGGAAACACACACACACACAGGCAGACAAGCATGCAAAGCCACTCTTCGAATAGAAAACTCAGAGGACCGGCTGGTGGAGCGCAAAGCAGCCGAGTAGGCCGTGGAACGGGTGGTAGAGAGTTATCAGGGCAAAATTTGCAGTTAAGTGGATTTCGAATTAATTTAAATCAAAACCAAACCCAAGACAGACGCATGCAAATACACTGCCAAGCGGAGCAACTCTACACACACACA
Organism: Melieria crassipennis; assembly: GCA_963668005.1. Taxonomy (NCBI): domain Eukaryota; kingdom Metazoa; phylum Arthropoda; class Insecta; order Diptera; family Ulidiidae; genus Melieria; species Melieria crassipennis. The sequence continues at coordinate 43,389,733 of OY764962.1, forward strand.
CACACACAAAAAGTGGGAAGTGCAGGCAGTTTGTGTGTGGTGTGAGCCTTTTCGGAAATATTTCGAAATTTCTAATAAATTCAATTTCGTGCCCCCGAGCGCAAATAGGAAACAGAGGCACGCACACTTACACATCAAGCTCTGTCAGTGGGCTAAAATAGGAAAAAGGATTATTGCCAATTTCAAGGATATTGGTCCCAAGCAATAAAATACATTTTTGAATATTTGCAAAAAATAGAAGAAATGTGCAAATTCAAAATTAGTTCATACAAATTTATGAAATCGTTTTCTTATTGATTTTAGAACGAATTCTATTTATCAGAAAATTGTAAAAATATGTTCCATTTTCCGTTTCATTGTAATATGTCATGGTTAGTAAGAAATCGGGAAGTTTATGGATAGAGCCAAACCTGTTATGCGATAATTTTTGTGCGATTCGCGTTGAGGAACTATTTTTAATGCGATATATAAATAGGTATTTCGAATTTTTGTTTGCTGTATATAAGTTCACAGCGAGGTCAGATCAACTACATAATCGCATGAAAAACGACCGCATGGCATCTATGAAGATTTTCACCTTCAACCGCGACAAAAGTAATTAGGGGTATTCTCGATGTCTTGCACGGAGAAAGAATTCGTAAAAATGCAACCGTGCAAGACTGGAAAATGCTACACATCGAGAACGCACAAAAAAGCACATATTGCAAAAATGCCGCAAACTTTCTCCATTTCTTTTTAATTTGGTTTTCGGTTGATCCATTTCTACCTGCAAGCAAGACATATATGCAAATTATATAAAAAGGTTGAAATAAAACCAAATATAAAGAAAATACGCTTGCGCACACGAAGAAAATTAAATGGCTGTCGCACAATCGCGATGTCGCACACAAAACAAGGGTTTTTGTGTAGCATGACATGCAAAAAATGCAAACTGTTTTTGCTTGTATTTTGTTGTTGTGTCGTTGCTCGAAATGCATGGCCATGTCAATTATGCATTTCGTGCACGATGTCAGGGCTATGCAAGACATCGAGAATACCCCTATTGTGACTACCGTTCACTGGTTAAATGGAAAACTCCGAACTCATTGATTATGGTCTGACACCCTCGGGATATACAAACAACTGTGCAATGCAGCAAGAAGTTGATTTCATTGTTTAAAATCAGCGCATCCTTTTTTACTTAGAAGCCGAATTTCATTGAAGTCGACCAACTCAGCTATATTTGGCCATCTCTTGTATGGAGTCAGAGCACTGTGCGGAGCATAGAAAAATGATTGCCACCCAGCGCTGCCCAATGCGTGTGTATGTGTGTGTGTGTGCAAAGAAAAATAGGAAGAAGACGACGAAGTTGCATGGCACCAAAAATGCACATACTTACGGGCGCACATGCTGACATTTTGCAATTGTATTTGTTCGTGTGTGTGTGTGTGTATGTGCGCGCGCGTGATTTCGCATGCGTGTTTGTGCTTTCGACTTGACTCTTTGGCGATTTATTACTTTGGAATTTCTCTCTTAAATTTTGCAATTTGTTTTGCAAGTGGGCAGCGCGGGCGCGCCGGGCGCAACGCTGCCAACCGACCAAATCCGAAAAGGGCCACTTGAAGCGGCCAACCAAGTCGACGCGCCGGCCAGCAACAAACTTAACAAAATGCAATGCAATGCACGACAAGGTCCTGCAAGGCGGATATCAGGCAGCACATGCAACTGCAACCGAAACAACAACAACAACAACCACTACCACCAAACTAATATATATAAATTACCTTTTGATAAATCTGAGTCATTCATATGCACATTGTTGGTGTTGTTGTTGTTGTTGCTGTTGTGATTTTTCCGCTCGTCCCAAGAATAGCAAACACAACAACAGCAACACTTATAACAATAAATAAACGGCAATATTTGCAAGACCTACATACGTACACACACACACACACGTATGATGTATGCAGTTGTGAAGCGGAGAAGTGTAAGAAGCAGAATTAAAAAGTACAAATAAACAGATTTGTCCAAAAGGCGCACAGTTGGCAGTTGCTGTGTCCGTGTGTGTGTGCGAGTGTGTGTGTCAAGAGTAGCGCAAAGGATATGCCATTCGCTTGGGCACACTTGAGAAATCTATTCGAACGTAAATCAATCCTTGGGCATCAGCGTGCTGTCCTGCACGTCCTGTCTGTGCAGACCGACTGAAAGCCGTCCTCCTTGTCTCCCCTTCAACGCTGTTGATTTCCCCAACCGAAATCAACTGTCCCGAACTGCGTTCCCCTTAAACGGTCTCGGGCAGCAACACACACACACACACAACCCTCGTGTTCACTGCACTCTTTCACATCCTTTAATGCAACCGTTGCCGCCTCGGCGCTTTGTTCGCTTTGCCTGCTGCCAACTTCAATTGCATTTTCCTTGGCCTTCCCGGCTGCACCAGCAATTTGAATTTCGTTCGCCGGATTCGGATTTGGATTTCGTTCTCGTACTTGTTTTGCTGCCGTTCGCCATTCGGTTGTGTCGTTGGGTGGTTTGTGGTCTCGTCATTGCCTCAAAATTCGTTTGATTTGTCTTGGCCACATAGCTGCACTTTCTGCCCACACCCGGCTGGCCTATTGGCCTGGCGCAGTCCGCTATCCCAACAGCAAAAGCTGACGTCGATTCCGGCATGTTCGACTACATTTCAAATTCAGTTTGTCCCACACAGTCGCTCACATCTTCCATTGAATCCATTTTCTCTCTCTCTCTGCAAAGGTTTGGTTGTTGGGCATCTGAAGTAACAACTTTGCGTTGGTCCCAGATTTGGTCAGAATTTTTAGATATTTGAGTTTCAATAACTTAAATCGATATATTTCAGACACCTCAAGTGTCTCAAAATCGGCTTACCTCGGAAATTATCCCAATTACTCAGTATTCATCTGGGGACTTGTGACAATTGCGAATGTCTTTTAAAGAAAGATCCGTCTCTTTTACATTTGAATTTTCGAAAGTCTAATTTTATAAAAGAAGTGTAATAACAGAATGCAGATGGCAGTGTCATTGATTAAGCGGACGTCGCAACAGCCAAACCATGTCGAATGTAGCTTTGTAGCTATAAGTCACGCAAATTTTAAATCCGGTAAGAAGTCTTCTCTCGGCAACAACAACGAATTAACGAATCGCCTATTTCGATTTGCGTTCATTGTTCTGCCAGGGACACATTTCGAATGAAGTCAGATGTGCGTGTGAGGCGAGTTGAATGCATTTCAAAGGAAGGCAAATTGTTCGCAATTTGCCTCAGCACAAACACACACACACACTTTGGCACTTGCACACCGACACAGAGACCAATCTCGCCAATTTCAATCTCAACCACCAATCCTTGGCAATCCTTTGCCCACTGACTGACTTGTGCTTGATTTTTGCGCGCGCCCCTCCGCTCTCGCCCATCCCTTGCAGCCGGCCATGGTGGGCGGCGGTGTAAGATGGGCAGCGACGATTCCTTCTTTTCCGCTTTCGTTTATGCTACGTTGGAAATTTCCTATGAATTGTAGATGCAATCAGCAGTGCGCCACAGCGCCCAGCAACGACTGCAATGGCGGCACCGCCTGTGGCAGCCATCAGCGCAGTCTTTGCGTGCCAGGCAGTTGAGTGCGAGCCGTGGCTGGACACATTGGTGTGTGTCCTTTGCACTCACCGGTCACAGACGTCGCTGCCGGTTGCAAGTGTTTCGGCATTGGGTGCATTTCCGCCACAAAGCGGCGCTGACTCTTCGACTGGACTGCATGTGGCCGCTACGACACAGAAGGGACGAGGTGACGCTGCAAGAGTGGCAAACATTGGGCACACAAAAGGCATCCAATTCTTCATGATATGCCGTAGAAAAATCCACATAATTCAGCACCGAAATGCTGAACGGACCATTTGAAGTGTTTCGGCCACTAACAGAGCAGCAGCACCAACCGAGTTGGGGCCAAGGTGGGGCCATGTGAGAGGCAATGAGGCGTGAGCTGATTTATAAGCAAATATTAAAAGCGACAGAGGTGAGAGTTGGCAGTCGTAGCTCCGTTTACGGCTAATTGGAAGTAGCAATGTGATAGGATTCAACATGAAGGAAATTTTAGATTTTGTGCAAAATTTGTTCTCATTGAAATAAGTTTGCGTGGTTTAACTGTTATTGATTTTTTAAGAATTTTGAAATACAGAATATTTCAAAGTATTGATTTTAATTAAAAAAAAATAAAAAATAAAAATAATAAAATTTTATTAAAGTTAAATTTTAACTTTTATTTCAGAAGTTTCGATAGCAAAGGCACTGGATTCTAAGGGACTGGTATCTCAATAAAAAATAAATTAAGACGAGTAAGAGAGTTTATGTTAGGTTAGGTTAGGTTGAGGTGGCTGCCTCTGTATGAGACACACTTAGGCCTCTTAACGGGCCCGTTGTGATACCACAGATTCCACCCGTTTGAAATGCGTATGCAACACTGTTTTTTTCAACATGTGATACACCACACATTTCAAACGGATGGGGAAAGGGAGGGGAGCGGACCTACAGTTTAACGCCGAATCCGAACGGCGATGGGCAGTTTTTCTTTCACACTTGGAGGTTTTGCCATTGCCTGCCAAGAGCGCACTTGTGCGATTCTTGTAATTCTCATTCCCTTCATGTGGATAGCGACAGAAGTAGATGAGTGTTTTTTCCAGCCCAACCCAGGAATCGAACCCAGGGCGCTCGGTATGAGAAGCCAGCGCGCTACCCGCTGAGCTATCGAGGCCGACGAGTTTATGTTAGTCGGGCTCGACAAATTTATGCTCTGTGCTATAGTCCACTTTTAATTTTAGACATGGAACATGAACAAATCGGAAGTACAAGTTGTGTTCCAAAGAATGTTGAGATAAAAAAAAATTAATTTTTCGATTAAATTAAGACGTAAAAGCTATCCAGAAGGCTTCTACCAACATCGTGAAGGACATCCCATCTTCGATGTTGGCTAATATATGAGTTTTGGAATTTATATGACAACTCTTCTTAACTGGGTGAACTAAGATTACTTTCTCATCAATTCTTAGTTGGGATTGCAACAAAAAGATACGTCCTGGTAGTAGAGTATGGATACATGCAAATGCATTGAGGAACATCCTTCGGTCCACACCGATGGACACCTGGATCGATGGTCATGTAGACTGATGGACGAACTGATCGATGTACAGATAGACCGACCCTCAGTTTCGCGGTCCAGTATTGGATATAAAACCTTAAACTTTTTCTTTTTATGAAGCAATCTGGTGAAGGCTTAAAAAGCTAGTTTTTGTGTGTGCTTTCCTTAATACCTTCACTTGGTCCATTCTTTAATTTGTTGTCGGCTCTATGTGACATAACTTTTCAAATGTTCCTACATATGTGTGCCTATGCAATGAATGTGGTGTCTGTGTTTGTGGTGCTTTGTGTTGCCTGCCATGCCTTGTCACATGTGTGCAATGCACACAAGATTTGTCAGCACTGACAAGTGTCACCATATAGGCATTTGTGTGCCCCCAAAAACAGCAGAGAGAGGTGCCGGCTAGTGGGAATTTATGGTGACATTTTGTACCAAAAAGGCAAATTTTGATTAGAACATGACGGATTCCTCGTTGGAAAATCTAAAAATGAAAAATGAAACATGCAACTTTTGTGAAGGGATTTTTAAGGTAAACAAAAAATAAATGAAAATTTACACAGCAAAGTTTGTGCTCAAAATTTTGAATATACTTAAGTATTTTTAGTTAATATTTAACCAGACTAGCACCTTTGCTGCCATACGCGATTATCAATGCATATGAATTAGGTCTCATATAGGTACGAATCCCATTCAACTAAAAACTTTGGAAGAAACTTAGAAACTTTGGAATCTAATGCTTTTTAGAGATTTTAATCACAACAAACTGACTTTAATTCACTAAAGGCCATTCAATGTTGTTCCATTAAATTTTGTTCCATTAAATTCTGCTCCTTTCTCAACTTCAGTTAAATGCGACCACACTCAATGCACAAAATTCCGTACGCTTCGACACCCTTTCGAAATTGTATTCATTAGTTGACTTCCGATTTCTATGTGTGTGTGTGTGTGTGTGTGTGTGTCGTTGCCGGTACTGTCTGGCGCACATTAGCCCCAGTCTGTGCCGCCTTCTGCAGTTGCTCCAGCACGCGGCGCTCGATGGGGACTGCTGTCAATTCAGACAGATTTGAAGTCAACTCAATTAGAAATCAATAGCGTGTGAATAATGCCCGAGTCGCTGTCGCTGTCGGTGCGAGTGTGTGCATGTGTGTGTGTGTGTGTGGGGCGCAGACAGAAATGTGCATTCGCATGTGGCGCTCGCCCGTTCCCTGCTGCGCCGCCGCACTCGAAATCGTTCGCATTGATTGCACTTTATATCATTCATTTGCAGCCGACGACGGCCATAGAAGCGGCCAATGCAAATCGTTGTCATTACACGTGTGGCATGTTGCAGCGGCCGGGGAAAGGCATTTAAAGCAGTCAATGCGCTGCTGTAGCAGATGTTGCACGCCGCCATATCCTTTGCTGCCGATATCATTCGAAATGCACATCAATTGGATTTCTGATTACTCACAACATTGCAAAGTGCTCCGCACATGCTTGTGGGTTCCGTTTGGAGGGGAAGTGGGCACTGACAGCTTGCAGTGGCACTGAATTATTTGCCGGCGGCCAGTGGTTGCCACATCAAAATACCAATGGAGAGGGGTCTTATTAAATTATTTTCAATCACTTGAGTTCTTATTGCAATTATTGGTAATGTACACGGAACGAAAAACGTTCAAAATGCACATATTCATAATTTTTGAACCAGTGAACGCGTTCATAAAAAGTTTATGAATGCATTCATAAATCTTCGGGTTTACCGAACGCTCATGAATGTGTTCATAAAAATTATGAATTTATTCAAAAAGCTTATAAACGCATTCTCAAACCTTCAGGTTTACCGAACGCTCATGAATGCGTTCATCAATTCTATGAACGCATTCATAAGCCGTGTTCATAAACCCGAACGTTTATGAACGAAATTCATAATATATTTGATTTTATTCATAAAAAATTCCTGAAATTCAAACATTAAAATATTGGTATATTTTTGAATTTTTTAGTTTATTTGAAAAATTCTAATACTTTTTATGGAAACTTACAAAATATGAGAGTGATTTATAGTAAATTTGTTAAGTAATTATGAACAATATTTCTACAAATGCATATTTTGTTTATAAATTATAAATATGAATAATTAATTTTTTAATAATGATATGAAAATTCAATAAATTTTCGTTTTATAATAAACAGCATAAGGTCGCCACCCGCATCTTTGACTGCTAAAAAGAAATTGACAATTAATAGCAATGAAATTATATAAAAATAAATAAAATAATAATATAAAGAATTTATTTAATTGAATGCGACTTACCTGTCTCGACTACCTGTCTCGCTGTCTCGCTGGCTGGTAAGCAGATGAGAATTACAACAATCGCTCTTGGTAGGCAATGGCAAAACCTCCAAGTGTGAAAGAAAAAACTGCCAATCGCCGTTCGGATTCGGCGTGGCCGAACGAATGGTTTAGCATCGAATTTCAGAAACTTTATGAACGTCTTCAAAAACTGATTCATAAAGTTTATGAAAAAAATCAAAAAATTTATGAATGTTTCATAAAAAGTTCAAAATAAAGATAGCCTGCCCGCTCGGCTTGTACCTGAACCAAAAATGTGAGATTCGGCTTTTATGAAATGGTTTATGAACGAAGTTTCACAAATTTTATGAACGCGTTCATAAACATGAATCAACTGTTTCATAAATTTTATGAAAAAAATCAAAAAATGTATGCATTTTTCATAAAAAGTTCAAAATAAAGGTTTATGAACGCCGTTCATAAGATTTTTATAAAATATTTTTACCCGTGTAATGTAAGCCGAAGCAATTATACAATAAATAAATATAGGTTTTTTTTTAAGTTTTGTGACATGAATACACGGTTTTGTTAACATGAGATGAGAATAGTAGGAATCAATAGTAAAGGGTGGTCCACATAAGATTTTCAATTTGAATCCGTTACAAAAAAAAACGAACGAATATTTTTTGAAAATTCCTGTTTTATTACAAAGCTTGGACTTTGTTATTTAAGAATGAAAAACGATGTCGTTCAATTGACTGCCACGACTGGCCTTACAGTACGCCATTCGGTGAACCCAATTTTCGATTGTTCCGGGTAGAATTTTCTGAATGGCAACTTCGTTTTCATGTTTCAAAGCTTCAATCGTCTCTGGATGGTTAGCGTAACACTTGTCCTTTACGGCTCCCCACAAAAAAAGTCCAACGGACTTAAATCGCAGCTGATTATTCGATTTTCTTACAGTTTGGGTTGACGACTCTCCACTTTGGAAGTAAGTTCTCAATATTTCCCAATTTTGTTCAAGCGTATAGCGTCCCATTTCGTAAATGTCAAACTTTTAACTAAATTACGAACACAAATTAAATGACATTTGGACTGTCATTCTCGAAATAAGCGTAGTTCAAATTGAAAATCTTATGTGGACCACCCTGTAGGAATAAGAAATTGTAAAGAAATTTCGTGCTTTATTGATCTCTATTGAGCGTCACAAACTCACTGTCACTGCTGGTGGCTAAATGTGTCGTTCCAGTGGTTTGTGGATCCTGCACTGATCCAATCCTCTTCCTTGCAGGTCCCCTATGTACACATGACCCACTTTCCAAATCCACCGACTCCGGCCGTTCGTGTCGTCCAATGTTCTTAAATTGTGTCATTCGTGTTTAAAACGTCGAATAAAACGCATCACGCACAACCCGCAATCCCGCGAGTTTCATTTATTTCCAACAGCGTTCCGCCGACGGCTCAAGAGATCTCTTATTCAGCTGGATTCCTCAACAAAACAATTTTGGGAAACTTGGAAATGGGTATCCAACAAGCAAATACTTCTATAGAACTATGAGTTTTATAGAACCATGAGAACACAGAATTGATGAGTACACGGTAGCAGTAACTAACAACTTGTGAACTAATCGAAGTGACTAAAAATCTTTAGATCATTATGACCTAATTTTGATAGAAAAAAGACAAAGGTCCTTCTAGTGAAATCATCTGCCACAATGAAGAGAGATCGAATGAATTCAGTACTCTCTATTTCGATGTCCGGAGCTATATTCGAGTCATAGCCGTATGTCACCTCATGGAAGGTCAACAAAATATGTGAGACTTCTAGGCTCATCGGCACTAAAACGATATCGACCAGAATCTCCTCTAGCAGTGTCTTGTGTTCCCCTCCTGTCTACATGGCCAGATTGTTTCACACCCACTGGTATGTCCAAGTCAACAGTTCCCACTCTCACACTCGGTCAGTGTTGCTACACAAAATGTGGCATGCATCAACATTGCTGATTCCCAATATGTCGCCATGTCAGCGCTGTGCGACCTCCCCAATTGCCCGTTGGCGGCGCAAAATTGTTTACGAAAATTGCAAAAAATTCAAAACAACACCGAAGCACGGGAGCGGGTGGCATATGGAAACATTTTTGCACATGTCAATGCCACAAGTGGCGACCACTTCCGCATAACTCAAACGCAGCTCGTCGCGCGATGGTGGGAGAGCCGAATGTGCCTGACAGTCGCCGTTAGCATATCAATAGGCCGCGTTGCCGGCTCGGCCATTGTCGCCAAAGCCAGCGCACTGCGGACACCCATTTGAGCGATGTGAACGGCGTTCGTGCCACATGCAACACGCCGCCACGTACCTGCTGTTCGATTTCAGTGGTTACGTTGTTGTTGCCACCGAATCGCTGTTCACTACACCGCCCAGCTCCAAAGGTCGCGCTGACTGTCACCGGCAGCGTCGACTTGTCGTTGCCACTTGTTGTTGTTGTTGCGATTGTTTTGTCGTTGCTGTTATTGTTGTTGTTGTTGTTGGCGCTGCCGTGGCATCCATATGGAGTGGCATCATCGGAAATGAATCATTTGCTTCGTTTGTTGGCATCCGTTCGGCGGTTATTTCCGTTCCATCATTTTCATTGGAGCGACGCTCCGGTGCGGGCGGGCCGGCCGGCCGACGCTCAGGCGCATATTTTCACGCGAAAGGTGCTACACGCTGTTTCTATGGTGGCGGCAGAGGTGTGCGGTTGTGTGTGCCGCACGCGCCCCGGCCATGTTTCGTGGCCGCTTGACACCTGCTGGAAATTTTCTCCTGCCATTTTTGCAGGCTGATTTTTTCGGCGTCTTTTTGCGTTGTTTGGACGGTGGCGCGCACATTACAATCCACCGGATGCCGGAATTACACTTGTGATGCCACCAGTTTGCCGGTTTCAGGTTGCACGTGTGGTATGTGCTGGGCCGGCGCTGGTGTTGGCGAAAATTGTGTTTGCGCAGCTGGCGGATGTTCTGTGCGCTGTTGTCCGAACGAATGTGTCAAAATTGTTGCAGCGCATTGTTTCGAAAGATTTTTGAGATTCTTTGTGGTGGCTCTTTGGCGCCTCAGCTCGGGATGTGGCATGAATTCCCATTAGAGTTAAATGTTTCCGATTATTTGGCAAATCGATTTTTACTATTTAAAAGTAAGAATCATCAAACCTAACCTAAAATCATTTAAGAAATGTTTAAGTAATTTTTGCATTGTCAGTGTGAGTTCATTGCCATTGCAGCACTGCAACTGCGATAGCATTTCGCTACTGTTATGGTTTTTATGGACTGCACTGGCTCCATACTACGTGCCTCCTTGCGCCAACCGCGCGACGGACACTCGGCCAACATCAAACGCATCCGTCGCACTCATTTGCGTCCCGCATAAATCAATTGCACTTGTCATCAACTCAATTAATTTTTGGCAAACAAAAGTGCAGTAAATCAATGGCCCGGCACATCTGTGTGTTTGTGTGTGTCGGTGTGTGTGGCGCTGCCGCATGTCCGATGCGAGGTCGAGGGAGATTTGCTCTGGTGACTGGAGTCCTTTTACAGCCACTCCTCTATGTCATCGCTGTCTATGTCGCTTTGACTCGGTTCTTTTATTTGTTTGAATATTTGGCATTTTTTACTCGGCTGCATGGATATTGGCAACAACGGGCATGTGGCATGCAGATATGCAAACGACTGTACGAGCGCAGAGCGTGGCGCGACACTGCATCAAATGGGGTTAAAATGTGATTAAAATGGGGCTTGGCCATGTCAACACAGCATTTTGTGGGCAGCATGCGATGTGTGCTTGTCGCTATGTTGATTTCGATTTGCAATTTTTTATTGCATACTGTTTGGCTCGCAGGCCTATGGCATTTTTTTGTTGCAAAACCGATGAGTGCTTTTCGTGTTTGTGTGTGTGTGGTGTGTTGAAGTGGAAAATTATTCGAAATAGCTATCGAAGTGGACGGGCGTTGACAGCACGCAGCCAAGAACGAGCGGATGAGTAAGGCAGCGCGGAAGCAGAAATTTCACGCTAAATTTTACTAAGATAACAGCAGCTTTAAACGAATTAAATTGCAGAACATTTCAATATTTTGTTTGATTTGACATTTGATTTCTCAGGTTGAGACTAGACAGCGGCTGCCGCAGCTTAGTGATTAGTGGTTTGAACTGAGGGTTGTGAGTTCGAATCCCTACTCGGAATTGAACTTTCATGCTCATCTGTGACAAAATTTTGTGGCGATTCATTAAGTTCGCCCTTTACAATGAAATATCAAAATGTATACTTTTGTTTTTTCTGAATATATTTTTTAAATTTTTTTTAACTTGACTCTGGATCCAAAGCCATATTCACCTTCGCAATCAATTTAATCTTAAAAAATATATCCAGAAAAAACAAAAGTATACATTTTTATATCTCATTGTAAAGGGAATTTCACAGGCTACAATATGGTAGCCAATATGGTAGCAAACTTATTGTACCTTAGTAATGGATTTTTTCGGGAAAAAAATCCGTTAACAAAAAAATGTATAAAGAAATGTTTTTTTCGCTTAAAACTTTTTATTAGTACATCTTACGTATCTAATGTTGCATATTAAAAGAAAAATACCTTTCGTTTGATACCCATATCGTAAATCAGTTTGAGATTAATTGGGGTTTTTTGATAAAAACTTTGAACTTTGACCCCGAGCCACGCCTTCCTAAGCAACATTTTTAGTTTGTTAGATGCAGGAGCTAACCCTCTATATAAAAGCATACTAATTTATTTTTTTCACGAGGGTTCCCTATACTGCATTTATGCCTCGACGAAAGTGGGGTTTTTGGGACATTTTTGTCCAAAACACAGTTTGAATGTATTTTTTTGGATTGGTGTCTTAAGCAAATTTGTTGGTCGTTAAAATATGTACACACTTGCCGAAGACAGTAAAGCGATACTCGGAACGATTTAGGACCTATTAGCATGTAAATGTTCGACGAAAGTGGGGTTTTTGGGACATTTTCATCGAAAATACAGTTTGAATGCATTTTTTTGGATTGGTGTCTTAAGCAAATTTGTTGGTCGTTAAAATATCTACAAACTTGCCGAAGACAGTAAAGCGATATTCGGAACGGTTTAGGACCTATTAGCATTTAAACGTTCGAAGACTTAAGCGACGAACTCGACTAAAATGAGCAAACTTCAAAGTCGGATTTCTCTTAAACTAGAGCCAATCCAGCCAAACGGCTGGTGGATCTCAACTCAGTACGTGTATACCTATAGAAAGTCGCTCTGTAGGTCCCCCCATGTCTGAATTTTTGAGGGTAAATTTCACGCACAGTGTAATTATTCCCAATAAGACATTTTTACGTCGCCTATAACTATTATAATGTAATAAATATTTTTGAGTTGCATAATAACTCTTATAATTGTTGATAATTATTATTTTGTTATTTGTTTTTTTTTTTAAGTTGCTTCATAACTTTTATTTATGACTTTATTTATTTACGTTACCGATTACTATTATTTTGATAATTTTTTTTACGTTGCTTAATGACTTTTATTTCTGATTTTTTAAATTTTCTTTGCCGATAACTATTATTTTGAAATATTTTTTTTTTACGTTGAGTTACCACATTTTGGGTATGAATTGATTTTTAATTATTTCAAATTGACGAACGTAAATTAACTACAGAAAACCAATTTCCACCAACAACTTAACAATTAAAAATCAATTCATACTCATACGCAATGTAAAAAAAATTCTTTGAAAAAAAGTTATTGAGCAACGTAAGCAAATTTTTTTTTTTAAACTTATGTTACATTTTAATAGTTACATTGCAATTATTGCTGCTCTTCAGGTAAAGTCAGACGAAAGTGGTATAAGGTACAAGTTGATAGGGACAAGTCATATATAGTCGTGTAGTCAACTACTTGATTGCAATGAAAGCGTCAGGAATAGCAGCACAGTCATATTTTTTTGTGCGCTTGTGTTCTTCGTTTACTAAGAATTCCGCCGAAATGAATACAAAATGAGTTAAATTAATGGCAGTGTGACAAGTCGTGTAGCAGTGTAGTAGCCAAAATAATCGTCTCCATACGATTTTTGTGATTCAATATTATGAAAGATGCGATCGTGTCGCTGCCGTCGTTAATGTGTTGGGTGATGATGTTGGGGGGGGTTAGGACAAAGAAAACGTCTTAAATTAATTAAAAAAAAAACAAATAAAACAAAGTAAAAATATTTTTATGAAGCGAGATGGCGTCTGCACTTGAAACTCCCACTCGCTAAAAAATTACAAAGAAATCAATATCCCCTCTTTTCCCCTTAGCCACCACCGTTCAAAACCATTTCATCACGCTTCAACACTTATGATGCTAAAAGCGTCTCACCTCGTCTAATTAACCCGTAAACTTGCATTAATCCCATCACAGTTCGTGCTACTTAGTTGTTGTTGTTTTTTTATTATTAGCGCCGTTGATTTGATTTGCATACAAACAACTACATATATGTATACTTTTTAAGTGCAATTTCGGCGCGCGTCTATCATTCAGTCAGTCAGTCATTCATTACAGTGAGTTATTATTGTATCGAATTTAGACTTTTGCGTCGCAAATTTGTAGAGAATTTTCCAATGACTCAGCTCGGTGTGGGTTTTCATGGCGGCCGGTGCAAAGCGAACGTGACGTGACGTGAAAATGTGAGCAGAGCAGATTTTTAACTAAATAGTAGCACATAATTTTTTTTAAGTGTTTTGCTCGCAAACATTTGGCTGAGCGCGAGTGAAGCACTTGAAGTAATTATTATTTGTCAAATATTCTTGCAGAATTCTCGGTGAGCGTCAAAATGTGGCAACTGTTTTGATTTACTCAACACTTGGCTTTGAGAATGCCAGCTTTGGTGCAGCAAAATTATTGCTTCGAAAGTGCAAAAGTGCTCGTTCTGTGCTGCAAAATTGCTCCATTAGTGGTTAGAAATTGCTTCTGATCAGAAAAATATTGAGTCAAAACGGCTGTACGCTTTTTTAACAACATTTGCAGTCATCTTTTTATAAATTGCAGCGTCATCAACAGTTTTGGACATTTCTCAACAAGATTCAACTTCTGTCACGATGAATCATGTCTGGTTGCGCAAATATCTAATTTGAGTTCTCATCGGAAAGAAAAGTGGTCTCACTTAGGTGCCCAACTAAACATAAGTTTTAAACGACTTCTACTGCGGGTGAGACGTTCGCTCATATCGGAACATGTTGTGGACCTTGGCACGTAGTGAGAACAACACATATGTTGTGGGAAAACATCTGTCGACTTTCATCAAATCATCACTGTGGCTGTCAAATTTGTCGAATTTAGAGCTTCTCGATTTATTGCCTAAAATTCCGTTCACACATTTAAAATTTAACCACTATGCGTTGGAATTAGTAAGTTAGTATAGTTTAAATCTTGATTTAGTAACAACAAATGAAGAAATAATTCGTGTGGGTACTGTCTTTTGTCTGGAAATGGCGAACTTCAGAGATCAAAGTTTGGTTGGGTAAGTTTAGGCTAGCGAACTCATTCAGTAACCCATAAAGGCTCATTGTGGAGCGTGGAAATGTGGAAAGAATGCCCTAACAGTTTTTACAGTTTTACAGAAATTGAAACCATTTTAAATCTCGAATAAAACTAAAAAAACAAATGCAATTTTTTTTAGTGATTTTGATGATGATGCCTAATTGGGAGAAGTGGAGAGTTGTTTTATTGAAATTGTTAATTTTGAATGGGACTGATTTCTGCAAAGAATAAAGGACGAAGAGAAAGAGAAAATAATGAAGATAGGTCTTACAGTAGACCTCACTGGAGGTAACGTGTAAGTACTAGTAACAAGCCTAAAAAGGGATTTTGTATTGAGGCACAATTAAGGATTAGGGACAAAAGGTAAGTATACATACTTCAAAAATATGTTTCGAAAAACCAATATTTAAGATCGACCCAGTATGTTAACCCTCTACAAGAAACCAATGTGCAGCTGTCCAGAAAGTGGTTAGCACTTCTGTCAATTTTGAAATCGATACGGTGTTACAAATCTAACTGCGCATCTCTGATTGCTGGCAGTTTTGTCGAGCCGTGCACATTGGAGGGTTTTGGGGTTCAATTATTAAGAATTTGGACACTGGATCAAGTCTAATTTAACCTAACCTGAGCTTTTATTTCCTTGCAACTGCTATAATATCGAATCTAAATTAGAAATTCGAAGTTTTTAATCCAGTTTTGACACCGCCCGTGAAAATAGCCGCAATGCTTTGGAGGTCCGATTTTATTGCTCGGGATACTCTCGCTCTAAGCATCTTTCAAACTATGGGTTTGAGTCAGTACTCGGACCCACGACTCTCGGCCTTGCGGTTCAACGCACTTACAGGCCTCTGCGCAAATTCACAGCTGATGATAAGTGCTCGTCGCCGCGCGCGGAAACCGGCGCTGCCATGTGCGCGTTGAGAGACGTCACAAGTTATTTGGTATGAATTAACTGCCACCTGCTTAGTCGTACAGACGTGTTTGGCATTTCATTGCACGCTCTCATGCTGGCATTTCACTCATACTCAAACCGACTGAGTCGCAATCGAATTGTAGGTGACACACGGCATCCAAAGCGATGCGGCCACCGCAGAGCGTCTTTGCGCTGGAGTGTGGATTGTGAGTCTGAGTCGTCGGAGCGGCGACGATGGGCGACCACCACAAGTGTCGGCTATCGGCGGTGGGCGGCAGTGGGTGGGCGAATTGGTTAATATGGCAAAAACGTAGCGTCCGGATTGTTTAATGTTAGTTGGTGGCGCACTGCGGCAGTGTGAAAACGTCGAACAAAGTGAATTGATTTTTGCTGAATTTAATTAAAGTGCGTCTATCATAAACTTGACATTTGGAATTTTATTGCAAACAAAAATTAGAACAGTGTCTTTCAATTAAAACACAATAACCAGTCCCAAGATGAGTGCACTGCGTTTGGTTTTCGTGTGGCAGATCGTATTTGCCTTCTTGGCCCTGACGCGACCCACAGTGAGTAACAACGTGCGCACTGTTTCTGTGCTTAAAAGGCTTTATTTGCTGAACTTTGAGAAATGACGAATGCGAACTGTTTTTAGATGGGCATTGAACTGTTGGACGACACAACCGAGACGTTTGACCGCTTGGACGGGCTCTTTTATAATCTGATGCTGGTCAAGGACATCATGTACAAGCGAAATCCGTCGAACAACGGCAACCCGCTGAAGGTCCTATGGGAGGACATTCCCGAAGAATTGGCGGAAGACTACATGAAGCACGTGTGGGAGCGCGCCAAACAGACACGAGAGCAACAAATGCGGGATGTGGACCACAAAAAGTAAAAAGAAATTTGTGAAAATTGAGGAAATTTTGTACGAAAGGCAGTTGAACAATAAGAAAACCATTTACAAGAAAATGTAAATAGTGGACAAATTGAGAGATGTTGATGTTGAATGAAGTGAAGCCATGCATCTGGAATAATAATGAACTAATTTGGTCTTGTTTATAGAGCGGAAACCTCATAAAAATGTTGTTGCTTGGTCCTTAAAAAAAAATATCAACTTAATACGATTAAGTAATGCTGCACAGCAATGCATATTCATCATGTCTAGTTTTACATAAATAATAAGTTATATTTAGGTTACTTCGATTTCGAAGTGTTTGAATTATGTAATATATTTCTTTTTAATTTTAGAGCATTAAAATATTACAGTGTATTTATATTATACATTTTAAGTATTTTTCAAATTAAAAATAAGAAAAATTTAATTTTGCTTTTAGAGATCTTGTGAAAACAGAAGCAGAAGCTGAAATACACTACTCGACAAAAAATGGGTTCATCGCGTGCTCCTAAAAACAAAAGTATTTTTTAGACTAATCTTCGGCTGCTGAACTTCGAAAAACACTTTTTCCCCTCTTATTTCAGTTATGAGCACATATCTCGTAAACCAACCATCCGACTAACACAAGTGGCCCGTCAGAAGGTAATTAACTAACCTTTCCAACGATATATAGATTGTTGAGGTTACTGACGATGAAAGTTGTAAAAAAGTGAATTTTTCGACCATTTTCAAAAATCATAAATTTTCGAATACTTTTTTATAGATAAACTAAATGATCTCCTCTGGTTTTAAAATCTAAGATGAAAGACATATTATTTGAGCAAATATTAAGCCTAACATCAATAGAATTGAAAGAAAAATTACAAAGTTATGATGCACGGAGTGAAAACACCAACTTTTCATTTATTTCACCGTGCGAATAAATTTTTTTATTTTTTCCGAGACCCATCCAAATGTTGATATAGACGTGAAACTAGAGGTCCTTTATAGTAACATGGCATAGTCAGTTTTTCATTTTCTGACCCAAAGCCCCTTTTAAAGGACTTTAAAATTTTAAGGATATACACATTTCAAATATTTTTTTAAATATTTGCGATTGCGCAATGATGAAGATATGGGTACCAGATGACAGAGAAAAATTGTCTCCTTTTTACTAAATTTTCTATTTTGAACTTTCAGGACCAAAATATGTCAGGTAGGGGATAAATGTTTTGGATCTCAGTCTGTAGATTCATACATCTAAATTTTGTTCTATTTCAAAGTTCTGAAAGTTCAAAATAGAAAATTTAGTTAAAAGGAGACAATTTTCCTCTTTCATTTGATATCCATGACTTACCTTCTGTACGACGGGCCACTTGTGTTGGTCGGATGGTTGGTTTACAAGATATGTGCTCATAACTGAAATAAGAGGGGAAAAAGTTGTTTTCGAAGAACGCTTCTTAAGAAATTTTTTTGATTTTCAGTATCGTGTTCAGCAGCCGAAGATTAGTCTAAAAAATACTTTTATATTTAGAAGGATTTTTCGTGTCGAGTAGTGATATCAGATCCGCTAAATCGAGTTGGTTCGTTGACTCCTAAGAGATAGTTGGATATTCTTTCACTTACGAGTACATGAACGAACTTACAATGGGTCTGTTTGAGTCCTCAACCACTCAAAACTTGTCATGCATACGCTTCTGTATGTACTTAGACTCGTACTTATATAAGAGAGTTTACTACCATTTGAACCAACATCTTTAGCTCAGCTATTCTTCAGAACTTCAAGTTGTTGCAGCATTTAGTTAATCTGTAAGTATAGACGATCCAATAAAACTTTCACCTTTTTAGCGTCTGATAGCGGGTTGAAAAATTAAAGCAACACTTGGAAAACTGATCACGGTTTTCAAAATGTGGAATCTGTTTTCACATAACTGTTTTGAAAGATTCTCTAAATACGCGTATTTTTACAATTTAGAGTATTTTTACAATTTTCATCATAGTTGGTGAATGCGGCTCTTTCATTGCTTTCACCACCGCTTTGGTACATTGCTCCTCCTCTGCAGCGTAAAATACAATTAAAAAACGACCGTTCGCCAAAAGTATACGAAAATATGTTTGTATGTATGTATGTGTGTATACACCCACTAGCGTTGAAGCATTAAGAAAGTATTTGTTTGAGTTGGTAACAGAAAACAAACTTTTCTCACTTTTTTCAGCGGCTGCAAAAGTTTGTTTTACGTAGCTTTTTTCTCTTCGCATGAAATGTAAATAAAAAGTTTTGTTCGAATTTTTACCCAAAAATATTCACTCCTTTTTTATTACTTTTACAAGTACAATTTAGTCCACTCAATACAGGCAAAGTAGAAAAAATATACCAACCACTTTGTGCACTTTTTTGTACTTTGCGACACGTCTCGCTCCGCACAGCCATCGCCTCCACAACGCCCCATCAAACTAACCACAAAATATGCTGTGTGCGCCCTCCGTCTTCCGTCCTGCGTGGCACCACTTGACCAGCCGTTCTTGCGTTTTTTCCTCCACTCTCCGCGTCACTTGTCGGCCATACAAATCCTCGAAATCTTCATGCTGCCGCCAAATGGCAATTCGTCTTACGCTTCGCTGCTGGAACAGTGTGACCAGTGGGAGTGCAGTGTGCGCTGGCGGCCGCTTGGTCGCTCGTCTCGTCTTGCTGCTTTCTTGAGTTGTTTCTGTAATTCAGTGGATGCTGCTGCTGTTGTTGGTGTTATTCGGACTGTGGGCCTTGGGCAACGGTTGTTGTGAGGGTGTCAAGCGCGGGCGGTTGGCCCCAGTCGCTGAGGGCGAGCGCCGACTTGCGGCTGGGCATTCTTAAGCACATTTTGTGATTAAGTGTGTGGGAATTTTCTTGCTTGCTTGTTTGCTCTATATGCTACGTTTTTTGTGCTCCCCTGTTGTCGTTGTCATTGTCGTTGTGCGTGCTGCCTCGCACCCACTTCAGTGCATGTGAAAGTGTTGTGCGGGTGCCGTTTCGTTGGTCAACGCGACCGTCCGGTCCATGCATATTTGATTTCGGGCGGGAAGCGGTGATTGTCGGCTGAGGGGCGCAGATATTTCGAATTTGGTTATTTTTGCGGTGTGTTTCTCAGTGCAGTGACTGCTTTGCCGTATCAGTTTTTGTGGCAGGTCGATTAACTTTGACGCTCAATAAAGAACAACCATGTCTGCTTCATTTGTGGAGTGAATGGTTTTCGCATTTCTAGTCAGCCATTATATAATTGTGTGCTATACATTTGTGCGATCCACACATCTAAAATACATACAGAAAAAAATGCATTTTCGTTAGTACTGTAATTCAGACAGACATTCGAAAATTTGTGGGTTGCACAAAAGTTAATAAAACAGCTGTGTGCTGTAGAAAATCATAATAAATTGGTACACCAGCAACTTGAATCGAACTTTCCATAGAAGTTTGGAAATACTTACTGAGACGGAAAATGCCGAAATCAAAAGTTTTTTAATTTGGTGTGGCTTGAGTTGAGATTTGAACCTACCTACATTTGAACCACCGAGGCAGGACTGTAAACAAATTTTACAGTTTTACAATTTTAAATATGCATTTTGACAAATAAATAGTATTTTGATTCAGCTTCGTGCTAAGTCACGCCTCGGTCGGTGCATGCTTTAAATTTCATATAACCGTGGCGCCGCACAGTGTTGCGAGTTCATATAGCGGAGTGACAAAAATTGAAGGAGTGGTCGTACATAAATTGAAATAAATGAAATTTGTTATACAGTTATTGTATGAGTAAAGAACTTATTGTGCAAAATTTCAATGAAATCGGACCAAACCTTCGACCACCTCCCATACAAACGGATTTGAAAAAACTTCATATAAACAATGAAAATTATCCTTGTTCATAAAAGCTATATTCATAATATTTGTATTTTAATATAAATTTTTGTATACGTAAATGTTAAATAAAATGCGCTTTTTTCAAAAGTGATTGAAAATAAAATCTCGATAAAATGCTCCACAGCTGCTCAGAAGTTGCTCTTAGAGGGTTAAACTCTTCGACTGACCCCGCTAATTTTTCCT
Source organism: Melieria crassipennis (assembly GCA_963668005.1). NCBI lineage: Eukaryota > Metazoa > Arthropoda > Insecta > Diptera > Ulidiidae > Melieria > Melieria crassipennis. The sequence goes on from OY764962.1 coordinate 43,410,528, forward strand.
CCTGAATATTTCTTTCAAACATACCTACCCGCTATGTCCAACCTTTAATGAGGCTCCCATACAAAATCATCGTTTTTAGAAAGTAGGCTCCCGCTGCTCGGAGGTTGGACCCAGACGTACCATATGTAAGACGGACCCCATTTATTTTCCCTTTCGAATGTTTTTTCTATACACACCTAACCGCTGTATCCAACTCTTAAGGTGGCTGCCATACAAAACTAGTCAGTTTCAATGGAACTGGCTCCACACTTGTAAATGTAGTAAAGTAAGCGAGAAAACATCGTATCTGGGAAACTACTGAACCGATTTGAATGATTTATTCAACAATAGTCAATAGTGCAAAAAACACAAAATTAATTAAAGTTCAAAAATTCACCACCAGAGGGCGCCTCCTATACAAGTGAAGGTTGTCAACTTTTGGGTTTGTACGAAAAAAAAATCAAAGTGTACTGTCGAAACTCCATTTCGAATATAATAGTAATCGTGATTGATTTCCCGAAGCTATCTTCAACAAATTTTTCCATCAGGAGCAGAACATTATTTGACCGATTGCTATTGGCATTCAACCAAACGGTGAAAATATCGCGAATTTTCACTAAAATCTTCACCGAAAAATGCTAATAACTTGCATTCGCGCAAATATGCGCAGCTAAAAATTTTACAGCATAATGTACATACTTGCCAAAACAAAATATCAAAAAATATCGAAAGTGATAAAAAGTGTTTTTTTCAAATCACCTTTAAAGTTTTAACTCAGTTTTTATTCACTTGTTTTATTTGTTTCATTTTCTTCATAACGGTACTGCTCAGAGGTGAGAAGAATCAGCGGAATTTTGGTTTTGCCAGACCTAAATTGTATTAAACTTAAGGCAACACTAAGTTTTAGGGACCCGCTCATAATTGTTTTTGAAATATTGAACCTCAAAGTAAAAGCAAAAATGTGCTGTTTGTACACAATTTTTTTTCAACGCTGTGAACGCTGTGTACTTTAAGAGCTCATAACTTCTATATTATCCAATATTTTTTCTTAAAACTTGGGATTTCTCTTAATTGAGATATTTCCAACAAAACCTCATAGTCAGATTTTTGTGGTTATAACATTGCATTTTGGCATTTTTGTCACTACTCGCAACACTGTGCGCCGGTTTTTGGTCAAACAAACAAAAAATCATATCTATAACTCCATCTAACCACCGCGAACCCTCCAATCGTTGCCCCTAACTCGCCATTAATCGTTTTGACAGTTTCATCGCCCACATTTGCGTCTTTGCGAGACACATGCCCCTACTTAACCTCGGCGAAACTGCACAGTTGTGCTTTTGAACTTGTCCCAAGCCCAGTCAAACTAACTCGTGAGTGCTGTCAAAGGCCAAGCAGGCTTAAAACGGTCTCATACAAAATGCAGTAGCAATCCCAGAGGTAATGTCATGCGAAATAAAAACCCGTAATTAAAATGTTATCATTAGGCGCTGAAAAGGAACAAAAATAGTGAGCCGAGTGCCAGGAACACGCTCTAAACAAATGGCGAGCACAATATGCCCGCAAGAATTTCCACTGCCAGAAACTATAATGGAATACGCTGCGACCGCGACCAACTACAAAGCAATTTTAATTATAATTTCTCGTTGTTTTCGCAGCCATTTTCTGTTGTTTTACAAACGCAGCCAAATCAAAAATGACTCTCTGCCGTCTGTCGCTGCCATTTTTATATGTTTTCGGAAACGACAATGGCGACAAACCAGCTGACGAGGTAAGTGGAGGTCGAGTTGGGATTATGACAGAAATGCAGGGGGCCTCCACATTTGCCGCGGGGACAATGTGTCACGTTGTCAACACCAGCTCTTACCCACAGTTGTTAGTCGCAAGGGAGACAAGGGGAATCGGGGAGGCGAGGAATGGTTTTACACATGTCGGTCTCATAAGTCGCGCTGTCACTGTCGGTTAAAATCTAAACATGTGGAAAAATTAAAACAAATTTAAATGTAATAAAATTGACAATACACACACAAACACACACACACAGTCGATGTGTTGTGTAACGAATGTTATAGGAGTGTTTAGTAAAATGTAAACGATTTTTGTTGAGACCCAACCAAAAGTTTACGTACTAAAATCTATTAAACTATAATTCATACATATTGTAGTAACACTGCATAGGAAGTTTTTAATTTTCTGGCCCAGTGTTCATTTAGAGTACTTTTAAAATTGTAATTACCTATATCGTAATTTAAAAACATTTACTTAAGTATTTTCACTTGACAAATTATGAAAACATGCGCATAAAACCAGGAAGATTAAATAAAAAAATTTGTTTAAAAATGATCGCCGTTTGGAATCGTTATTTAACCTGCAAGTGCCTTCCTTCCGAGTAAAAACTCATGCACACAACACAGTTTGTATATTGATGTACGTATGTATTCCACCTGACAACCGAACTTACTCTGAAGAACCAATGAACTTTGGTTTGAATTCATTCGATTTTCAGAATAATTGAAATTCACATCCAAAACTTTATATCCACCGAAGCAGTGTTGCCAGATACCTGAAATGACTTTTTCCTAAAACTTAAAAAAATACTGAAATTTCCTCCCAAAAGTTAAAAAAATCTTCACATTTTTTTTTAAATTTACCTAATTGTAAAGGAATTAATCTTCTCATGAAAAATAAAAATATATAGGTACATATATTTTTTTTATTGTGGCCTTTTTTATTCATCTTCACCTTAACAACAAAAACTTAACAATAGAAAAACATATAACACACGAATTAAGTAAATAAAAGTGCCGTTTATGGCGGGATTTCATTGTGACCGCAATAAGTGAGAACGAGATAGTACGAGCTTACATTTTGTAAGCATAACATTTTTTAACACAATTAAAATAGTTTGACTATTAAAATAGTTTCCAAAATATGTTTTGTTTCCAGTTTTCCCAATACTTCGTTATCGAAAAATCCCCTAACATAAAATATATCCTAAACTTTCTCCTAAACAATTTTTCCTCCTAAAAATTCTCCTAAAAGGCCAAGAATCTCCTAAATCTAGGAGGAAATCTCCTGATCTGGCAACACTGTAAAGAAGGTTATCCAAAAGGTTATCTACAGTTTAACACTGAATCCGAATGGCGATTGGCAGTTGTTCTTTCACATATTGCACGTATTAAATTTTGTATATCTTAAACTAATAAAGTGAGAAGGACGAAATTCAAAGATGTAGTAGCGTACATATTAGTCCTTAAGATAAATTGAAAAAAAAAAATTATTGAAAATTTGCAAGGATATTCAAGGATAAAGTTGTAAAAGGACATTTTCAATACCTCTTCGTCGTTTTGCACCAAAACATTAAATTTTTTAAGATTCTAAGGATTCTTCTCTTTAATTTGACACCCATATTGTTATTGAATAATGCGCTCAATTTTTAAAATAATTTGTTAAAATAAACATGTCCTTGAAATTTCCAAGTCCTTTAAAAAAGAATCCTGACGTCAGAGAGAAAAACTAAAAACGCAGTTTTACTACATTTGGCCCCTAGTTTCGCGAGTATATAGATTTTTTCGTGTGTTTTGACATTTTTAGATTTTTGTCGCACGGTGTAATAACTAAGTACTAATTTACTGTCGCACATATTGTTGCTTTAAGAAATAGCTATTATGAGAGTAATCCCATTCGAGTTTTCTATGTAAAACAGACAGCTGTCAATAATGACGAAAATTGCAAATTCAAGTCTCAGGCATTGCCAAACTACAAAAATTAAACAAAAAAAATTCGATATTCAATTCAGCAGACCATGATTAACACTAGAATGCTCGACAATCTGACATACCTAAAATAACCATATGTAGTCATTTTGACTACATTATTGTTTACTGACTTTTTTTAATTTTATTGGTTTTTAAGTAGCAAATATGAATAAATGTACACGAGATTAAACTAAAATAAGCATTAAGTTTTTATTTTTTATGGTTTACAAAGTTAATTCATTTAAATATAATGGCGTACTTTACACATACATAAATACATAATGTACATAAATGGAATAAAATGGAATGAAATTTGCAATTTGTGAATGAATTTTGTGAGTGACTTTTGGATTGAAAAATTTGGGAATTGTCACAGCCTACAATGCTATGTATTTTTTTTAAATGTTTGCAATTATTTGAAATTTTCATATTTCGCAATTGAAGATGCATATTTGTCTATTTATCAGTAAAATTTGCTAAAAAATGTTCTATATGTAGTCAAAATTACTCCTTTTGCTCATTTAAGGTAAATGTTGCAAAATTGGGGTAAAAAATTTGCTACAGTATTTTTCATTTATTTATTCCATTTAGCTTTAAAAATTAAAAAATCACTTAAGATATTTTTTTAGAAAGCGATGCAATAAAAGTTATTTACAACAAAAGACCTCAATGTAGTCAATATGACTGCCTTGGGCATTCTAGTGTTAAAGATCGAACGAATGTGTGAACCATGTCGGATGCTTAAGCTTGCGAACCATTTAATAATACTAAATTAAGTCAGATTTTCACAACATATGCTTTCGTTGCATTTTATCGCCTCCAGCAAGACGTTTACTATGCGTCATTGGTGACAAAGACAAAAAACGCGTCTTTAAAGTAACTTTTTACAACGGAAGCACGCGAAACTACTTTCTACAATGTGCAATATTTCGCTCTTCCCCTCCTCTGCTATGCTGTCAGCAACTTCATTGAACAGTGAAATGTCAGCGATGCAATGACAAATGTCAACAGTGCCAGCTGGCAGCTGTCAATGCGTAGGTACGCGCATCCGCGTGCGGATTTTTATCGTCAGGGTTGCATTAGCATTAAAATAAATTATTTGCTACGCGGCAATAACAACAAAAGTACAAATGCAAACAACAAATAGCGACGACAATAAATACCCACACACATGTGTTCACATGTGTGTGTGTGCGAGGCAGTGTTGGTGTGCGTATGCCGGGAACACACTCGTGCGAGTGCGTTGTCGTCGCAGTAGCGCGTTCGCTTTTATTGTAGTTACGCGCGCACTTTTTAGTGCTGCCGCCATTTGCTACTATTTTGCGCAAAGCGAGCTGCTGAATTTTTTACCACCGACCGCAGTGGCGATGGTGGCAACGACTACAAATTACCTACCACGCAGACTAATAAAAAAATCGTAAAAAAGCAAAAGGCAACAAATAAAAGCGAATAAAATTGCAGCCCAGCCGGTAGAATGGCAGAATTCCGCCTCGCTCCGCTCCAGCGACGGGCCGTAATGTCGAGGAAGTCAGCTCGAATGGTAATTCTTGGTGCATACTTTTAGGCAGCGCAGTAATTTCCGAAACTAACCAAACTTCTCAGATGGCTCTTAGTTAGTTGAGTAATCGAGGCGGAGGTGCAGCGTGCCGAATTTATGTTTTTTTATTTGTGTGCTTTGAGAATCTAAAAACACGCATTATTTTGCATAGATACTTTTGGGCCGAAAGTTGTTCTTGTTGGTCAGGAATTACAGCAAAAAGGATACTTTGCGGTGTCGAGCAGCAGAAATTAATGCACACCGTACGCCGCAAAGTATGCTGTCGACTTTTTGCTTATGGACCGCATATTCATCTTTGGCTTGTTATTTGAATAGTTGAAGCGGTGCAGTGATGAGGAGAATGACGACGAGACGGGGTGGCAGTCAGGTGCACGAAGGAGTCGCCAAAGAATAAAATTAAGTTTGTTGGTAATTAGAACACCGCCAAAATGAGCAGCAGCACCATCATCACCTGGCAACAACTTCCGGTGTGATGTCCAGCAGAAAGAAGCATTCCGATTCTTAAGACTACAGGACACTAAGTGCCCGCTAAGACAACGGCAGCAAACAGAAAACACAAACAAACATCAACAACAGCAATTAAAGGAGTTGTTTGCCGGCACCGCTGCGAAAGTAGGTGGACACGAAGTGGCGACCTGCAGTGGGGATGGCACAAAGTAGCATGAAAGTAGCCTCAAATATTTCTCAAGCTGCAGCAATACAGCGAATGGCGGGAGAGCAGTGGCCGGGCGAAAGTTTCCGAACTAAGCGAGACTGCACGCGTTCTGGCTGGCCGCACGTCAACTAGTCCTTCTCCGTGTCCATGCTGTGCGGAATGCAAATGTGCCGTGGCTACGCCGCGCCGTCGGGTTGCCTGTGTGCTGGCCAGCCCGAAAGTGTAAAGTTTTAGCGGAGCATCCAAAGTTTGGCAATTGACCTGAGGATAGGCTCAAGCGTCTTTTCGCACTCGTTTGCTTGCGCATTTTTATTGTCCGGGAAAAGAACAACACCTTTTTATAAAATGCGTTAGGATGTTGTTAAAGTGTTGTCGTTCTGCGCATGAAGCATGGCAAGGCAAGTGCAGGGAAGAAGAATGCCCAGTCTACCATGGCATCGGTCAAAAATTGTTGATTGTTTGGCCAAATGTTTCCGACAATCATAGCCTAAATGCAGTATAAAGCTACAAGCAGAATAATTTTTTAAAATTTGTGAGTACTTTTTTATTCCATTTTTCGAAGTGAGGCTAATACAAAAGTGTGAGATTTAAAAACAAATTTTTTTTCTTTAATCGCTGACGTATTTTGTGGTATCTGAAATATGCGATACTTACGAAACGCTCCGCTATTTAATATGCGAGCTTGGAAACCATGCAGATTCCCTAATGAATTATCCAGATCTGATGTCGATTATTGTAAGATCACTTAAGGGGTTATATACCTTTTTGTGGCTCAAAAATCGAAAAAAATTGTTATGACTTATTTTGGAAGTACATACTTTTAACAATTTTTCTGCAAAATTTCATCGAGATCGGGGCACTAGAACCTAAGATACGGCCGTTTATAGCGCGCAGTTTCATGACTATGTACTTAATGTCCACCTTAAACTTTAAACGCGATTATCTCGGAATCGTATTTTTGAAAGAATGCCATCGCGGTGAGCACGATATCCCGCTAACCACTACATCGATCAATTTGAAATTTTGAGGGGTTGTTTGTACATACAATAGCTAATTCGTGATCGAAGGAATTATTTTTTCGACAAAGTCTTCTATTTTTTTTGCCAAAAAACTAAATTTTTCGACCTTAAAAAATCGACATTTTTGGAAAAAATAGCACTGTAACTGGAAAAAATTTTTTTTTGGAAAATCCGTCGTTCACGAACAAGGTAACACTATGTACTAACGTAGTTTTTTTTTTTTTCGCCGAGCCGTTACCTCGATTTCATGCTCACCGTCAACCACTGCTAACAAAAGGAGTTCTGCGGCAAGGACTGTAACTTCCTCAATTTTTCGAATTTTTGGCAATTTGGCAAAGTTTGGCAATTGACCTGAGGATACGCTCAAGCGTCTTTTCGCACTCGTTTGCTTGCGCATTTTTATTGTCCGGGAAAAGAACAACACTTTTTTTTTTTAAAATGCGTTAGGATGTTGTTAAAGTGTTGTCGTTCTCCGCATGAAGCATAGCAGGGCAAGTGCAGGCGGTAAAGAAGAATACGCAGTCTACCATGGCATCGGTCAAAAATTGTTGATTGTTTGGCCAAATGTTTCCGACAATCTTAGCCTAAAAGCAGTATAAAAGTGGGCTACAAGCAGACAAATTTTTTAAAATTTGTGAGTACTTTTTTTATTCCATTTTTCGAAGTGAGGCTAGTACAAAAGTGAGAGATTTAAAAACAAATATTTTCTTTAATCGCTGACGTATTTTGTGGTATCTGAAATATGCGATACTTACGAAACGCTTCGCTGTTTTATCCATATTAAACATTAAATTACTATCAGTCAATTATTTTTATTTATCGGTCGGAAAATGGCAGTGACATCTCATTTATGTAGGTTAGAGTTGAGCTGATCTGGGGTCACAATATAAAAATTTTCTAAACGTCTTACGAGAGTTGGAGGGTCCTCGAGGAACGGCGGCCCAATAACTTCTGATTCTTGCCAAGACCGGAAAGTGTCATATCTGATAACTAGGGCGACCAACATTAAGCATTTGCTGAATAATGCTGATGCTGCATATTTTTATCTTTTTCGTTAATGCTGCATATTTTACAAGTTTGCGCTTATTTATACTATGTTTGTGCTATTTATGTTATTTCGTAATTTTTTCGTACACAAAACTTATTTTCGGATATATTTTCGATGATCTAGATCGTGATCTAGATCATAGTTTTTCAACACTATCAATCAAGAAATATATAACATACATCTTAGGCACCTGCTCGGAAACAAAAATGAAGGAGAAGTACCCAAATTTAACTCTACCTCCAACGCTAATAATAACTAGATGGGAACCTGGATCGAAGCCGCAGATTATTAATGCGAAAATTTTTCCGAAATAAAGGCTGTGCTGGACGAGTTCAACGAAGATGATTCCGAAGCAATTAAAGAGTCAAAGGAGTTATTTGCATATTTAAATTTAAAGAATGATCTAGCATTCTTAACGGCGAACTTTCGATGCATTCGACTTACCTTAACTTACAACTTAACCTTAACCTTAACTTAATAAATTACATTGGAAAAGAAGCCGTGAGGTGTTGTAAATGCCACAAAGTGAAAATCATGCCAACCGGTTTATTGGTTTTGAAATTACAATCCCAAACGTGAAAAAAGTCAGGGAAAATCCGAAAAAGTGACACGACCATTTTTTGCGAAAACGGAAAGTAAGTTTTCAAAACGGTTTGCGGATTCGAAATCAGCGGTCCCTAATTACCCTGGAACTGATGTCAGAACCAGAAAAGCCATTTTGCTGTTGATCCGTAATGGATTCAAAACCTGTGAATGAAGCTGTGGCACCTTAGGCCTTATAGACGCTGTGTTCCGTTCCGGCTGAGCAGTGACTATTAAAGTGCAGATTCCTAGATGATCACAGGATACCACAGCTAACTAACATTGAGTCGATTGTGAAATCTCTCTGACGTCTCTGTTAGAAATACCTAGAGTGAACTTGTATTTGAAGCATATGGAAGCAATCGAGCATTTTTCCGCCTTAACATTCTGCAGCGACCAACGGTCACTTTCGATCAACGGGGGAGTTTAGCCAGACAGCAGCAAACAGGCTAATCAGAAGAGTCAATTGGAACCAGTAAGAGAACCTCTTCCCTTAAAGTTTATGTCTCCAGTGATATGAACTGAGTCGGGCCGAGCTTTTGACCCTTTCAACTTTATTCAGTTTGACCAGCTAGTGGCAAAAGCAAAACTCCTTCGAAGGAGGTTCGGCTATGGCATTATGGCTTCATGGAGTTTCTAGAGCTCTTTGCTGCAGTAAGCAATACTGGAAGCAATCTTTGGCGTTTCAACAATATTAGAATTCAATATAAACTTCGAAAAATATGTGTAATATTTCACACGATTACGCTCGGTATCACTTGGGGTAGAAACATACGAGGGCAGTCCGATAAGTACTTAGCCCCACCGCCCGATGGTGCCACTATCGTAAGAGAAATTTACTATCGTGTAGTACATCATTGTAGACGGCTACTGTCAAAATTTCAGCCATATTGGATTTGTAGTTTTGTTTTGTTTGTTTGTTTGAACGTGTCCGCGGATTTTAGAAAAATGGAAAAAGAGCAATATCGGTCGGTGATTCGATTCTTGTTTTAGGAAGGGAAATCGCGCAGCGAAATCAAAGAGCGCTTGGATGCTGTGTACGGTGACTCTTTTCCTTCAATGGTGACCGTCAAAAATTGGTTTAACGAGTTTCAACGTGGTCGCACGTCAGTTTTTGATGAGCCACGCCCAGGTGCCCCAAAAACGGCTACCACGGCTATAACGTGACAAATGTCCACGATCTCGTATTGGCAGACCGTCGATTGAAGGTGCGAGAGATAGCTGAGACAGTCGGCATCTCAAAAGACCGCGTGGGTCATATCCTGCATGAAATATTGAGTATGAAAAAGCTGTCGGCTCGATGGGTGCCGCGTTTGACCACTCCGGACAACAAGCGCATCGGTGAGACCACTTCAGAGCAGTGTTTGACACTGTTTAAGCGCAATCCGAAGGAGTTTCTGCGTCGTTTCGTGACCGTCGACGGAACATGGATTCACTGGTACACACCAGAGACCAAAGAATAGTCGAAACAGTGGTTTTTGACCGGCGAATGTGCTCCGAAGAAGGCAAAGGCTGTCCCATCGGCCGGAAAGGTTATGGCCACCGTTTTCTGAGATTCACAAGGTGTGATCTACATCGACTACCTGGAGAAGGGCAAAACGGTCACGGGGCTCTACTATGCCGAACTATTGGGCTGATTCGATGCCGAATTGCAGAAAAAACGGCCCCATTTGGCGAAGAAAAAAGTGCTCTTCCACCATGACAACGCACCAGCTCACGCCTCCGTCGTCGTCACGGCCAAATTGGTCGCATTAGGCTACGAACAGCCACCTCATCCACCGTATTCTCCAGATTTGGCCCCGTGTGACTTCTTTTTGTTTCCAAACTTGAAAAAGTCACTCGGCGGGCAGAAATTTGGGTCGAATGAGGAGGTTATCGCCGCCACGGAGAAAACGTATTTTTCAGACGGGTTAAAGAAGTTGGAGCATCGCTGGGTCAAGTGTATCGAGTTGAAAGGAGACTACGTTGAGAAATAAATCGCCACTTTTCCCAAAATTTTCGTTTTTCTTTTGAAGGATAAATACTTATCGGACCACCCTCGTAGTGAGCAGGTCGAGGTGACTAACAAGGTGACTAGAAGCTGACTATCAGGTTCTGTTCGAGGTCATGTGCGCATAACGGAGTAGGTTATGATTTGGTAGTCCTTGTTCTTGGCATCCCAAATAGGGACCCTATCATGGACGGCAATAAATAGTTTTTCTTTTTACTCGCACACATTTTCTACACACACAATAGCTGACTATCTGACTGATTTGACTCTTGGCTCACCATTCCTGACCAGTTTGACTGAGTTATTTTCACTGAGCATCAGGGACATACTGAAATCCTCGTGGTTCTCAGAACGTTAACTTGGCGGAGTCGCGCCGTAAAACTGTGGTATCACAATGAGCCGCGGGGCGTGCTTAAGAGTGCTTTCATGTAGAAGGCTGCCACTCCAACCTAACCTGACTGACAAAAACAAACATGTAGAAAGTCAGCAAAACTTTCTAGTTAGCTGAGTAGCTACCTGAGCATAATATCCGCTCTCGTATAGTTAACTATGTTTGTCAGTTAGAAGGGGAAAACAGGGTCTTACATTCTATGTTAAGCAGAATAAATTACATCCCAAAATAGAGTTCTTCGTGACTGAGATAATATTGAAATGCTTACCTATAAATAATACCAATGCCGTCGTCATTCGCGGGAGCGTCAATTTTATAGTCCGAACATCATTTCAGAGTAGTGAAAACGGACCTACCGATGACATTTTTTTTATTTTAATGAAATGGTAAGCACAGCGATTTTTGTTTTTGAATCTGGCTGCTTCAGCTCTTAAATAAATCCGCTAAAGCCAAACAAATGAACAGACCATTTATTACAAGTCATTAACAATTCAATTAATACACACCTCGACTTACTCCCTCGATAAACTCAAAAGGCAAGCAAAAACAAACACCAACAACAACATACCATATTTAAAAGGATGGTCGTAACTACAACTTGGTTAGTTTTTCAGTTAGAAAAACACAAATTTTCAATTAACTTTGAAAACATGTGGAAAATGTTTGAACCTTTTTCAGCTCACACTGTGCGCTCTGCAGATGATGAAAGCTGTTCAACAGCGCCAGGGGGTTTCAGGCAAGTTTTTGGAGTAAGGGCGAGAAGGCGAGGAAGATGTGTAGAGCATAAACTATTTTGCACCGTCTGTGTGTGTTTGTGTTCGGCTCGAAAGCGGGGGAAACACTTTTTAATTGCGAAACGAAACATTTTGTAGTTTTGGTGGCAACCGTCGACCGTTTTGGGTTCCACGTTTGGGCTTTGATGTTCCAAAGCCTAAAGGAGGAGGGCAATAAATGAGTTGTTGCTTTGTCTGACGGCATGTGAAGGTGGCACACGAGGATTTGGTTGCATCGAAATCAAAGTCGGGCTGTGCGTGATTTCGTTCAGATCTCTTGCGGGCATTTGGCGCCATTTTAGGTAGCGATATTTATGACAGGAATTCCATTGCTGAAACAGTGACAGACAGGTGGACATGTTGCACTGAAAGGCGCTGCTCATCAATTTGCTAGGCGTTTATTTATACATTTGTGTTGTGTGTTGGTAAATTTCAATAACGAAAAATAGTTACGAATTGGCACGTTCGACGATACAACCCTCAGAAGTTAAAAAGCTTAAAATTCCTGCATTTCTACGTTCGTGTCTCCGCGACAGCCGGCTGCTTGCCGCTAGACGCCTCTTTCGTCGCCTCAGTGGTGGGCACAATCGTTTTGGATTCCTTGCATTTCGCCGTGAAGCGACGCCAAATCGGTGACAATAGCAGCGGGTCCATGTTCTCCAGTTTGTTGGCGCCCACCGCAAAGCTGGTGGCCAGCGCAATCACAATGGTGATGAGGGAGCCCAACATGGTGTAGAAGAGATATGAGATGTGGTAGATGTGGAACGTGTCTTCACTATAAGTACATACAAAAATGAATTGAAAATCACTGCAGTTAGTTCGTTGGCATTCAGCTCGCTCACGATTCGTCATGTGGTGTAGCCAGGGTGGTCAGGTTCTCGGCCACCATACTCATGGAGGTGAAATCGATGAAGGTGTAATTGCAGCCGGCGACGGTGTGCGGCTTTCGCGCATAAACCATGGCGCCGGTGGCAAGGTCGGCCTGCGCGCGAATGCACATCCAGGCCATGAATATCAGACTGCTCGTGCCCCCCACAAGCACGCCCTGTTCGACAAGAGAGTGAAAGTGCAATTAAAGTTGTTGAAAATAGTTAACGTAATCATTAGAACTCAAACATAATTCGAAGCCCGTCGCCTACCGTTCCTTCCACCCACGGCACCATGACAGCCGCCGTGAATATGCCCAACAGTGGGCCGTTCGCCACCGACGACAGCGTTATGGACAGCTGCAGCACTGCGCCCAGCTTCTCCACCACCAGCACCAGCCCCACGCAGATGGCACCAAACACCACCACCACAATGCGCATAATGAGCGCCGTTTGTCGCTCGGAGAGTGGCTTCTTGGCGAACGACTTGAAGAAGTCCTCCAGTATGACCGCCGACATGGAGTTCAAGCCGGTGGACAAGGACGACAGAGCGGCGCTGAAGACGCCCGCCACAAAGAGCCCCGGCAAGCCGGGGTACGCGCCCAGCGTTTCCATGACGAGCAGTGGCAGCAGTTGATCGTTGCGTTTGACCAGCTGCAATGAGACCGAAACGAGTTGTATGAAGATGCATTACTTCCGAAGACGACAACTTCACCTTGGTCTGCAGTGGGTCGCAGTCGTGATAGGTGGCATAGATGAGCAGGCCGCTGTACCCGCAAATGCCCACAAACAGCAGCACACCGAAAATGAAGAGGGCCAGCGCCAAGCGCGCCGACTTCAGGTCCGGCAACGACAGGTAGCGCTGTATCATGTTCTGGCTGATCGCGTTCGACTTTAGCCAATGCGCGACGCCGCCAATAAACAGCGAGTAGAAGGTATAACGTTCCGTCAGGTCGAAGTTGAATCTGCGAGCGGGTAAAAAATTTAGTCGAATTGACGCAAAACTGGGTCTTGTCACCTACTTGAGCGGCTCTATGCGTCCGCTCTCCACTGCCTTATTGTACACCACTCCGAGTCCTCCCACATCGATAGTGCCCTTGACGATGATCAGCAGCATGGCGCCAAACATGATGATCGTCTGCACCACATCCGTCCAGACAACCGCTTTAAGTCCACCCTGCCATAGTTGAATTGTGTAAATTTTAAATAATACAACACGAAGCAAGAGAGCAACTACTCACCACACACGTGTAGAAAATGCACACCGAGCACACGATCGGCGTGATCAGATGAATGTTGATGCCGGTTGCCTGATTGAAGGCCAGCGCTGGCACGTAGACCACAATCGGCAGCCACAACAACTACGGACAGATAGACAACATTTGCTGTACTGAGAGAGGCGGAATTTCGGGCTGTACAAGCGAGACTTTGAGCTGGAGTGCCAGACATTAGACGACTCACCGATCCGAAAATGAAGAGCACCGAACCGAAGAGACGTATCCGCCTGTCGAAGCGTGACTCCAAATACTGTTGAGTGATACAATATTAATTTTCGCGCAATAGTTAGGGGGATTGATTAGCTTTTTCTACCTGATAGGTTGAGATTAGTTTCAGATTGTGAAATACGGGCAGAAAGAATTTGTACATGATGAAGCCCATTATCACCAGGGAGCCCGTAATGTACATGTACTGCGTGCCGAAGAGATAAACTTCAGTGGGTGTGCCGAGCAGTGTGATGCCGGAAATGAAGCTGCAAGGATAATGCAATAAGAATGTATGAGAAAGTGTTATCGAATTTTTTTTGAGGAATAATACATATCTAACACGGTACAACAGTAAACAAAACCCGCTGAGTTTCTCAACTGTTCCTTATATTTTCTGAGTCGTTGATCTCGAATATGTAATTATTTTTTTCGGGTCACCTCTAGTTTGGGTTTTACAGGATCTTGAAGTTACAAGCTAAACCCCAATTAAAAAAATTTATTTAAATGGTTGAACTTATCCTAGTCTAACAATATTGGTATCAAAAGAAAGAGAATTATGTCTGCAACTCAAATAAAATAAATTTTTTTTGGGGCGGTAGGATATAAAAATGTCCTTTTAAAAATGTATCTTTTATTATCCTGGAAGTTTTTCTACCAGCAAATTTGAAAAAAATATATTATGAAACCTGGTAAGGGTTATATTTCCGGAGACGCTGATCACGAATATGTAATTTTTTTTTTGGGTTACCAAAATTTTTTAATTTAATTTTAGTTCTGGTTATTCAATGAAATGTCAGGGCACAGTGGTTTGCTCCAAAGGCAAAATTCCAAAAAATTAAAGTCTCTGAATTTAACGATTTTGATGTCATGAAAGGTAAAACTCCAACTAAGAAAACCCCAGAAAAAATGTGCAAAAAATTAATTAGTGTGTGTGCAAGAGCTGCTCAAAGTCAGAACTTTTTTCACAAAAAAATGTAACCCTAATTCCCAGAAGTGAGCCTCACAGTCTCACTAAAGATTTCAAATGGTGAGAAATCGAAAATATTTTCGATTCCATTAATTTTTGTAATCCTCTAATGGAATGTTAAAATTATATTTTATTTATAAATTTAACATTTTAGACAGTTTTTGTCTTTTTAAACAAATGTTTTCAGTAATTTAGCTCATATAAGCCTGACAGTCTCACTTCTGGGTTTACGTTACTTTTAAAATTCTGCTTTGCTTTCTGTTTTTTTGTCTACGGAGTAAAAAAACTCGTCGGGGTTAGCAAGAAGTTGGTAAAACTTTCAATATAAATTAGGAATTAATGTGGGCACTTTGGCTTTTAATGTTTTCTCCAAATTTGCGAAGCTGAGGTATCTACATATTTCACTTTTAATTTAAAATATTTTTCAAAAATAAAAACCTGAAAATTGGAAAAAAAATATCTAAAAAAAAGGAAAATATCTAAAAAAAAGTATGTGAAAGTATGTTCCTGGATTTTTTGGTATGTTAAGAAGCATTCTTTCTTTGTCGAATAATGTAAGGCCGATGTTATGCTGCCGGTCAAATGATCGTCGGTCACGGATAAATTGTTGTTGTTTCAATGTAAAAGAGAAACATTTCGTTCTCCCACATTCTCTTTTACATTGAAACAACAACAATTTTATCCGTGATCGGTGCCCGTGACCGGCAGCATAGCATCGGCCTAAAGACATTCTCTGATATCATCCGATCTCAGAAAATAATTAAATTTGAAAAGTGGTCTAAACACCTATTTTTCGGAAAAATATGTTTTTTCATCCCTGAAAGTATGCAATCAAAATGAAAAATGAAAAAAAAAATTCACAAATGCAAAATATAAATCTATTACTATAATTTTTATTGCAAAACTTAAGGGTCCTCATACAATTTCTTTCACTCTTTGCAATTATCAATATTGACGTAACTAATTAAAAGTAAAATCTGAAAAATCTAGCCAACACACTTGTTGCTATAGCTTACCAAAAATGACGAAAAGCTCAAATTTAAGTCTCGGTCATTGCCAAACTACAAAAGTTTAAGAAAAACAAAATGGAGATTTCAATTCAGCAGACCATAATTAACTATCATACCAAATGTTATTAAGAACCGACGACTCCTTCTAATTTTGTCCCGCGGTTGTATGGAGTCAAATCACTGTGGGAAGGTTCGAATTTGCGAGCGTTTTTTTCATTTTTGTCCTCACTGTTTTGGTGCTTATTTTGCTTACACAAATTAAATTAAGAAGGGGAATCACCAAATTGGCAATGGTTGGCCGCACGCTCGTGAAGGATTATTACGTATGTAATCATTTGGCTCAGTTTCGATTAAAAAGCTAAAAAAAAGTATTAAAATTTCGAATAAACGTAAAAAAAATTGACTTTGGACGTTAAATCTTAAAAAAGCTTGATGAAGTTGTTCAGTTGAATCGCTTAGCTGTGGATTTATGGATTAAAAACATATTTTAAGCGACTAACAAAAAGAGATTTGTATGCGAATAAAACTTTTTACATTATTTAATGTGAAGAAAAAATGCATCAAATTAAAGTTATTAGATGTTGTTTCGACTTTTTACATGAATTTAAGAACGTCTAGAAATTCGAACATTTCGGAAATTCGAGCTTCCCCTTGTACAAAGTGGTTCGAATTTGTGAGCGTATACTGTATTTATAAAGTGATGGTCACAGGCTTTCAAAAATGATATAATTTACCTTTTTCTAGTGTCCGACCGAATATTCGGTTTCGGCCCAAATAAGTGTTTCGGTTTCGGTTTCAGTTTCGGCAAAAAAATGCCCGAAAAATGCCGAAACCGAAACTTTCTAGAATATTTTTTACATTTAGAAGAGAATTTAGATGCCACCAATGTAAATACACTTTTTTTTTAGAATATAATATGTAGGTATTAAATTATTTAATTTTGAATATTAGCGAGTAAGGTACGAAAGGGTGATAAATATTTGTATGTTTATGTTTGAAAAAAGAAAGAATTGTTTTTATTAATAAGTATTTATTTATTCATGTTGTGTTTGTTTGTTTGTTCTTTATTTACTTAAAGTAAAATTCGTTTGTTGAAAAATTTTGAATTTGATGCTTGATGTGGTGATTTTTATTTCAACCAGAAAGTTTCGGTTTCGGCCGAATATTTAAAAAAAAACCGAAATTCGGTTTCGGTTTCGGCCCAAAAAAGTGGTTTCGGTCAGACACTACCTCTTTCCATTAACAAATATGGATTTGACTGCAGTTTATTTTGGACTACTTTTTTTTCGTATGATAAAGATTGAAATAAGTAGATTTCATTTTAAGGAAACGAAATGGATATAAACATATATAATCGATCCAATCTTTTTATTTCTCTGTCAATCTAAATTGAATAAGGAAAATGGAACAGAATACAAAGGTATACGAGTAGAATGATCTGCTTTTATGCACGTTTTGAAGACGTATCTGTGAGACTATCTAATAAAAGATGTAGAAATACAGAGCAATAGTACAATACTCTTCTCAAAGATTGGACTTGCAGAGATACTTCAAGTCCATGACGGGACCCAATCGATATTCTGGGTCGCCGTGAAATTCCCCCCACAAATACAAAAAATGGCGCAAAACAGCAATTTTCGAAATCAATTTGAACTTTAACATTTATCAATCATAGTCAACAAAATGCAAACTATTCCAACCACAGTTCACTTGGCTAAAACTTGTTCAAGCGTACTTTAGCAAGAACATCTGCAGGTACGAAAACGTTTCAATCATAAAACGTTTGCGAACGAATTTGTGAAACGTGATGTAAAGCTTGGCTTGTAAAACCGTCAGCTATAGTAAATGACCGCAGCTCACATGCTGTCCGCTAATTGATGTGGAGAACAGTCTCATTACAAGCTCTAAAATTTGCAATTATTCAATTGTCCGGAAAGCGTCACCGAGAATCGCCCAACTACCGGCGAGCGCGACAAAACCATTTGCAGCTCAACTTTACTGTTAATTTAATAATTCGCCACCACAATTCCAACGCCCGACGAGCGATAAACACAAAATTTTACGACGTGTGCCCGCAACTGTGTGTGTGTGTGTTTGTGCGAAAGTGAAAAGAGCGCTAAAAATACCAAATCCAATAAAACTAATTAAAAGAGCACCGAACGGGCCGTTTACATAATTGTTACCGTCGAGCCAGAAGCGACGGCGAGCGGGCGATTGAACGTGCCACCAGAGTCAAGTGGCGACCGCGTCGCTTACAAAAGATCTCACACGGCTGGACGGCGGCACACGGTCTCCACCAGCGGAACGTTCACCTTGACGCTGCGTCGAACGTGTCGAACATTTATTGCAGCGCTTGCAAGCATTGTCAAATTGTTATTGTTCACGCAGCGAGTACTACCAATACAACAACAACAACAACACATGTATATTTGAAGAATTCAATTTGAAGATGTGACAATATGGAAATCGTTGGCGTCGAACGTAGATATTTGAGTGGAAACGTCAAATTGTGGGCGTAGACACACGTGAGCAGTCGACATGTTGACGCATTTTAGTTGCCGTTGCAGGAAGCAAACACGTATTCGTAGTTTGACATTAATTAAAGTGTTGAAGTTTTGTGATAACTTGAAAAGTTTTTCATTGATACATACATCCAGAAAATAATTTAGCATAGAAATGAAAAAGTTAACTGGGTAATATTTTGGGAAATCCTTCTCAGGCATGGGCGTTGGAGGGCATTTGTCCCCCGACCCCCCCTAAGAAATTTCATATTCTATATAGGCATAGAATTTTCTATTCTATTCTATTCTATTCTATTCTATTCTATTCTATTCTATTCTATTCTATTCTATTCTATTCTATTCTATTCTATTCTATTCTATTCTATTCTATTCTATTCTATTCTATTCTATTCTATTCTATTCTATTCTATTCTATTCTATTCTATTCTATTATATTCTATTCTATTCTATTCTATTCTATTCTATTCTATTCTATTCTATTCTATTCTATTCTATTCTATTCTATTCTATTCTATTCTATTCTATTCTATTCTATTCTATTCTATTCTATTCTATTCTATTCTATTCTATTCTATTCTATTCTATTCTATTCTATTCTATTCTATTCTATTCTATTCTATTCTATTCTATTCTATTCTATTCTATTCTATTCTATTCTATTCTATTCTATTCTATTCTATTCTATTCTATTCTATTCTATTCTATTCTATTCTATTCTATTCTATTCTATTCTATTCTATTCTATTCTATTCTATTCTATTCTATTCTATTCTATTCTATTCTATTCTATTCTATTCTATTCTATTCTATTCTATTCTATTCTATTCTATTCTATTCTATTCTATTCTATTCTATTCTATTCTATTCTATTCTATTCTATTCTATTCTATTCTATTCTATTCTATTCTATTCTATTCTATTCTATTCTATTCTATTCTATTCTATTCTATTCTATTCTATTCTATTCTATTCTATTCTATTCTATTCTATTCTATTCTATTCTATTCTATTCTATTCTATTCTATTCTATTCTATTCTATTCTATTCTATTCTATTCTATTCTATTCGAAAGGTAGTTATGTCTGGCCAACCCCTCCTTTTTTGCTTGTTGTTCCTTATTATTTGGAGAACAGAAACTCATATTTGTGTCAAAAAATTTTATTTTCTAAGTACAAATTTTCAGTGGTCAATGTGACCTTGTTTTCACTGCTGGCCGATAAGAAATTTCGGGAACCAGAATCTGAAACAGAAATGGGTATGCAATTATTAATCTGCAATAAATTCCGCGGATGCTAAACCACAGTTTTAGTCAAAATGTTGATTAGAAACAAAATGGCGGCCATATGAAAAAAAATTGTCCAGTTTTGCCACCTTTTTTTACCTTTAGAGTGCTTGAAAATATATTTAACAATAATTTTTTGATGAAAACTTTGGTTTAGCATCCAACGAAAACTATCTAGAACATTTTCCCAAAATTTCAAGCCGATACCTCTCATAGTTGCTGAGAAAAGTTATCAGCCAGTACAAAAAATGTGGTTTCGAGAAAAACGCGTTTAAAGTTTCGACGAATGTATCAGCGGAGCAAAAAGAGCTGAGATTACTTCAATTAACATGCAAAAAAGTGGGTACTGAGTTTGCGGATTGAAAAACGACTTTGGGGGGTGATAGTATATAGTATAAGGTACAATAAAACGCCAAAAAAAAAAATCGATTTTTTCAATCTTCTACCCGGGAACACCTCCTTAAATAAACAAAAAGCTTTTGCTTTGACGTGTATAACTACAAGCCGTGCACAGTGAATTTGTATCAATGTTATCAACTAAAACTTCGAAAGTTTGCCCCGAATTCCATGAGTACTGATTCTTCTGAAACAAGAGTATGAAAATGTTTTTTTTTCAAATATAAATTATTGTATGTTTCTTTGTTTGCTAGTTTTACATTTGTACGAAGGATTGAAATGCTTTGTTTAAATAATATAGAAAACATTGCAAGATATATACTTATGTAGATAGACAAGATTAAAAATGTGACGTTGGTTTTAGGTGGAACCCGATTTCAAATACCAGCAACAAAAGAACAAAACATGAACACAGTTTTTGTTATTTAAACCCAAGTTTTCAAACACAAAAAGAAAAAAATAAATAAAAAATATATAAAAATGTACTTGTAATTGTACTAGTTTATAGGTGAAATGAGATTTCAAATACCAACAACAAAAGAATAAAACATGATATAAATAATTTATTGACCCACAGCTTAAATACGCCTCTGAGAGTATAATAAGCAATTAATTGAAGATTCTAAGCGTGTTGAAAGCGATCCATGCCATCAGTGGCGCACGCAGGATTTTGTTTCGGGGGGTTTTTTGTAACTTTTTTGAGAACTTTGAAATAGAATAAAATTTAGATGTATGAGGATGATTTTTCTTTCTTCTCTGTCAGAAAGTTTTCTAGGTCGTCCAGGAGGTACTTTCAAATCAATTCGCCCTTCAATACGCGAATCAAATAGACATTACAGTGGTGTCTGGATATAGTGAACTAATTATTGCAAGGCCTGTTCACAGTATTGAGGTTGTTCACTATATCAAGGTTAAAAGTTGTGTTCAAAAACTCGTTTTATTTGCTCAAAATACACTTTTTGTTCTTTGCTTGAAATTGCTTTCAAAATTTTGTTCATGATTTAGAGGCTCCATGTCAAATTTGGGTGTTCACTGTATCGAGGTGTTCACTATATACTAGTGTCCGACCGAAACCACTTTTTTGGGCCGAAACCGAAACCGAATATTCGGCTTTTTTTTAATACCGAAACTGAAACTTTCTAGTTGAAATAAAAATCACCATATCAAGCACTTTTTTCAACAAACGAATTTTACATTAAGTAAATAAAGAACAAACAAACAAACATAGCATAAATAAATAAATAATTATTAATAAAAACAATTTATTCATTTTTTAAATAAAGAAATCACCCTTTCGTACCTTACTCGATAATATTCAAAATTAAATAATTTAATATTATATGCTAAAAAAATAAGTTTATTTACATTGCTGGCATCTAAATTACTCCTCCTTTTACTATATATCTGCTACACAATAAAATGTAAAAATTATTCTAGAAAGTTTCGGTTTCGGCTATTCGGCCATTTTTTGGCCGAAACTGAAACCGAAACCGAAACCAGTTATTTGGGCCGAAACCGAAACCGAAACCGAATATTCGGTCGGTATATACGGTGTTCATTATACCCAGACACGACTGTACTTTGATATTATATGGGAGTGAAATATTCAATTAATCTATATTTTTAAAATAATTTCAAAATATTGCAAATTCTGTTATATTATAAGCTTTTCAAAATAATTTTCTAACTTCTTTAAATTTGCAAACAGAAAGAAAATTTGCTTAGAAGATGATGAACCAGAAAGTGTGTCATTGTTTGGCATTGGCAAATAGAAGATTACATATGTATGTATGTACATTAGGGCGGGTTAATTTTTTTTTTGATGAAGCGTATAGCAAAAACGTAATCTATAGGTGATTGTGAGAAATTTTGCTCAAGAGACCATAGCCCTAAGTCGGATTTGGAGCCCCCCAAAATTTCAAAATAGATATTTTTCAATATAAGTATACATAGAATAATTTAATTAAATTCGTCATAAAATCGGATAGAGTTATAGTAGATTTCTCAATCTGGGCTTGTTTGAAAGGTATTTTTATCATCTTTCAGTATTTGTATTGATACCAATATTTTTTTTTATTTTTAGTAGACATATTAGGCATTTTTTGTCGAAAAATAGCCTAACATGAACTTTTAACTAATAAATTCCGAATTCCGAAAAATAAAAAAAAATATTGGTATCAATACAGATTCTGAAAGGTGACAAAAATACCTTTCAAACAAGCCCAGATTGAGAAATCTACTATAACTCTATCCGATTTTATAATTTAATTAAATTATTCTATGTATATATTGAAAAATATCTATTTTGAAATTTTGGGGGGCTCCAAATCCGACTTAGAGCTATGGTCTCTTGAGCAAAATTTCTCAGAATCACCTATAGATAACGTTTTTGCTATACGCTTCATAAAAAAAAATCGTTCCATACAATTTGACCCGCCCTAATGTACATACTTATATTGAAAAGACGATGACATGTGGATTTTTCGTTCCGTGAACCTAAAAAAAAACAGTGAAAATGGTGGTCTGTTTCGGCCAATTGCCCGCAGAATAACAGGAGGTGGTTATGTCTGGTAAGAATTCGGCATGCTGAGTCACGGTTTTATCGGTATCCCACTTCTATGAAAAAATGAGTCGATGCAAACTTACTTCAAGCACGTGTGACATTTGCTTAGTTTGTAATATTGTCAGCCATTAATACTCGAACTGAATGCATATTTCATTTTGCGCCAACATCGGCACAATACATACATACACACACACAAACACGTACCAAGGTTCTATAAGCCTTGTTTAGTAATTTGAAAGCAATGCTCCTAATTTCATTATTTAATATAAAATGAAGAAAAAACTTGCACAAAATTCAATCATAGGCTGAAAAAACGAAATTTGTGTTCATGAATTTCTCGACATAAAATTGCTATGCATACATTTCAATTAGCGGTTAACACAACACAGTAGAAATTGACTATTTTACACACATTGGCAATCAAATAAAGTCATTAATCCAAACATCGCTTTAATGCAAATGTCAAAAATTCCGTCAAGCACCTGCGCGCACCGTCGACGCCGCCGCAGTGCGACAGCTATTCGAATATAAGCGGTTTTTCGCGTCATAATAGCTGCAGTCGCAGTCGCAGTCGCGGCAATTTATTAATTCTACGCAAATTGGAGGCATTTAGAGCAGCGGATCGCGCCGAGACTCGCACTCGGCCGCGCACTTACTCTGCGCCAGTCGGCGGTATGGTAATGCCAGTAGTGGCACGGTCAACAGCAACAACAACAACTAGATGGCATGTGCAAAGTCGAGTGGCAATTTTCAAATTGAAATCGGTGTTTAGGCTCTCGTTTTTGAACTAAAAATAAAATAAATGAAGACTTTTTGTTGTTGCTGTTTTTTTTTTTGCAAAGACACCGCTTGTGCCAGGAAGTGCGGATGTGCATGTGTGTGTGTCTGTCCCACTCATAATTTGCCTGTGATACGCGTTGGAGCGCTGAGGTTGACGATGTTGACCTCTATTTGTAAGCGCAATCAAATCTGCATAAACATTGGCTGTCTCAACGCCCGCATCTAATTTTCTTTGATTACAAACACATGTACACACATACATTTCTCTTTAGAAAGCTGCCTTTGCTTGGCAGAAAAGTACAGCGATAGAAACTCACGTGGACAACTTTTGTTGCGCCACTTGTGCGAAAGTTCGTCGTCTATTCTGTGCTTATTGTGGCCGTAATTTAGCAGCATGATCGGTGTAGGTTTTGTGGTTAGCTAGAAAGTTCTATTGCAGAAATGTAGCGCACATTTCCTCATTAGTGGCGACGTTGTATGAACTTTAACATCACTTTTAGTGTAGAAAGTGCCAAAGGAAACCAACGGTTGCGATTGGCGAAAACCAACGATTTTTGCATTCACATATTGAAAACCATTTGTTTCGATGTTTTCGAAAGAGATCTTATGCTGCCAATTTCAATACCAAAGTTCAATTTATTTTCAATTCCAAAAAAGTGTTCTGGGTTATTTAGTTTACACGAATGAAGTACCAAAAAAGGAAGTACCATCATTTCAACTTCAACACATCAATTTAAATTTCTTTACAATGTGATTTTTTGCCTATAGTTCAGACTTTCAAGTGGTATTTGAAAATTCGGATCTGCAGTTTTATGTTCAGGTCATTACTGTCGATTCTGTGTTTAACCCTTTCGCTATTTTGTTGCCATATGTCAACATGCTACTTTGCGGACGTCTGCATTCTCTATGGTTGGAAGAATACATTTTTTTGTTGGTCCTTAGAATAGTTTGAAGTTTTAGGAAAAATACGAAATTAATAAACTGAATATTTAAGTTTAAAGAAGAGCAGTATACACGTTTTTTTAATGGTATATCTTGACATAGTAAAGGAAGAAGAAGCAGATAAAATTAGAGAACTTTTTAATTTGACGTTTTCTTTCAATTTCGATACTTTTTTAAATGAAGAAATATTCAAATTTTCGTTATGCGTAAAAAGTTTTATGTTTAAGTAATTATTACAGCCACAACGATGTGATTGCTCCCATAGAAAAACACTCTAAAATACAGGGTCCTAGTATAAAAAAAATAGAAAAAATTGCTTATGGAATGTTGCTAATATAACCACATAGAAGCCTAAGACGTAAAATTTAAAATTGTAACTTTCCCCAGTAAAAAACTGTAGCGAAAGGGTTAAATACCGCCCAAATATCCATAAAACATTAATAGGGGTCATCCCCCGCCCGTTTGCTACAATAAAAAAAAAACAGAAAAGGGCAGACCGATCCTTTAACCCTTTCGACCCCAAAGTTGCCCGAGAGCAACTTCACCTATTTGTCATCTTATAGCAAAAGCTTTTGATCGATTGATTGAAGATTTAATTTAAGTAGGCACCAACAAATTAATATTTTTAGAAGTGAATTCAAAGCAAATTACAAACATTTTACTGTTATCCCCAAAATAATTTAAAATAATTTGCAGCGATATCAGGGAAAGTTTGTGTTCTAATTGAAGTCTACGAATTGGGCGCGTTTGATCAAAACCCTGTTTCTTTAATAATGGTTAAATAAAATCAAAAAGTGATAATTTTGCATTTTTCCATAAATATTAAAAAACTTTTCTGTAATTAAAAAATATTAATACAAAATTTATTTTACCCGCTTTAAGCTAAAATTGTTCAAAAGTAAACTAGCTCTATAACTCTAACAAAGAGGCGTGACAACTTCAAATATCGTGTGCACACTTCTTAGGCAAATGTTTCATGATTTAAATACCAAAAAGTAATATCGAAGCACAGGGGAAAATTCGGGGTCGAAAGGGTTAATGGTGAGAGCCGTCAGATCTACTTCTATTTACTTGAAGTCCATAGGACACTGCCAACTTACTTACTTAACCGGTCATAACACCCCCTTACAGGGTTACGGTCTCACAGCAATATATGTAGTAATAATAATATAAAATACAGTGGTGTCTGGATATAGTGAACTAATTATTGCAAGGCCTGTTCACTGTATTGAGGTTGTTCACTATATCAAGGTCAAAATTTTTGTTCAAAAACTCGTTTTATTTTCTCAAAATACACTTTTTGTTTTTTGCTTGAAATTTTTTTTCTATATTTAGAAGCTCGATGGCAAAATTTGGGTGTTCACTATATGGAGGTGTTCACTATATAGGGGGTTCACTATACCAGACACTATCACTATCTGTCTATTCACTATCTGTCACTTGCAAGTTAAGGTGAATTTTTCATGGTATTTTCATGGTATTTTTTAATGGTTAAAGTTAAAAATTCCCAAAAAAAAAATTCATTTTTACAGTTATGTAAACAACTGCAAAAAGATCAAGTTTAAGGTACAATTTGTGGACAGATTGATTTTGATAGCTTCTTTAGATTGGTGATTGACTCCCGCAAACGTAACTCGAACCAATTTTCTGATTTGAGATCAAATACACAAACGACAGAAGTGCGAAGAAAGCTCTCATGAAATTTGTTTTTAATGAAACAATGTTTAGTGTAAACATTCAGTTTTTTTTTTAAACTTGCTTTGAACCGTTATAGCCATGTCTCAATTTCTTGGAGATTCGATCTAACTTTTGAAGTAGTTGAAATGACGCAACAACATTTGGCACGGATTCTACTGGAATTGCCATTCAGATCTAGTTAGAAAATGCACGTGAACCGCCCAGTTGGGAGCAGTAACGGTTTTAAAGAAACGTGAAAATATTCACACTAACTCGGACAATTATAAATTTACGTTTTACAACTGAAAATGTATTCGTTTTACTTTTTTACAAAACAGCAAACTTCTTGTCTTCTTTTTTATGAAAAAAGGCAACCATAATCGGTAACAATGTCGACCATAATGCAATTTCAATTCGAGGCTCAAAAATGATTTTCTTTGGTACAATCCCATTTTCCTTTTAGTTTTTTAATGAAGGCCAATAATTTGTATTGCACAATCACTCAACTGACGCGTTGCAGTCCCTGACACGTTGCCTCACCTTGCAATTAGCGACATTACAATCGGGAATATTTTCATATTCCTGCCGCCCACCAGGTACGTGTCTTCCGCATCTTCGGTGGTCAGCGTTTTGCGCGCCTTCGCCTCGCGGCGCATTTGCAGCGCAAAGTAGACGCCGATCAGCGCGCAGCTGGCGAGCATCAGCACGAACACGACGTAATCGGGCCAGCCGAAACGTTGCAGGCTGATGCGCACCTCGTCGACATTCATTTTCGGCAACATTTTTTTTTATAAAACTTGTAATTTGTAATGTTTTGTGTAAACTGGTTTTATTTCCGGTCGACGTAGTTCGCGCGTGCGTCCTCCGGCAGGACACTGGTGTGCGCGTACTTGTATCGCCAAAGCGCCGCGTATATCCTTTCTGTTTGTGCGCCTTATCCTTGTGCCGTTCAACAAGTATTCCAAATAGTGTGCGTCGTGCTGGTGGTTTTGTCTTTTCCGATTCACTGCCGGATGCTCTCCCGTGCGCGCGCTGCGAGTAACTGAATTAGCTAAATCCGTTACATTTCTTCTTATTACCAGACGGACCTAGCCGAGGTTCTGTGATCGACTTAATTTTCGCACACAGAGAAACAACACCAACAACTACTGCACTAAATCGTCCCACTGCTCGGCTGGGCTGAACTCTCTCGCGCATCTGCACGATCGACAGCGACGCACTGGCGGCTGCACGGCGTGTGCGATTCGCAAGCGCGGTTTGCGCTTTCACAGCGCAATTGGCTGTGATTCCGCGCAGTCGAGCATCTGAATGCTGCTTGTGCTTAGACGTGTGGATTGATGTGGTGACCAGATGGTGTCCTAGAAGAGGACATGTTCTACTTTTTCAATATCCCCTATCCCCCCTATTCGAGGCAAATGTCCTCTTCAGATTTTAAACTTAAAAAAGTAAAAAACATATAAAATTAAAAATTTTGATTTGTTCTTTTAAATCTATTTCATCGCTTTCAAACTACTCCTCCTTCGATGCAATGCTCTGCTGCCAGCGTTTTTTCCATTCCTCGAAACATCCCAAATAGATTGAATACGATGTCCTCGAAGCGGTCTTTTGAGTTTAGCGAATAGCCAGACGGAAATTATATTTTTGTTGCTTAAACGGCTTATTTTTACATAAATTTATTGAGTAGGTATTGTGTACATTGGCGCACACCGGGGGGATTTTGGTGTTCAACTCCCTCAAACACAAAATTGGTGGTACAAAATATGGTTTCAAATGGTATTCGGCTCAAAAAGCGTACGCAAATCCCCCCCGCCCCCTCCAAATGAAATCCTGTGTGCGCCACTGATTGTGTATATTAAATATGGGTCCTATTCTACATTCTCGTAAAACAAATGTGATATTTTTTCTATTCCTTGTCCTCTCAAGCCAAATGTCTATCTGATAGCTCTGATGATTGGGCACTGTTGCGTTGTAGTGGTCACGTCTCCTTTTGAGTGTTAAAAATTTCGGGACGAAGTGGTTATACCTGGGCATCCAGTGCAGGGTAAAAAAAACAATACTTTGCAGACTTTTGT
This sequence comes from Melieria crassipennis, assembly GCA_963668005.1. Lineage (NCBI taxonomy): Eukaryota > Metazoa > Arthropoda > Insecta > Diptera > Ulidiidae > Melieria > Melieria crassipennis. The sequence continues at coordinate 43,438,845 of OY764962.1, forward strand.
TTAACTATTTTAATGAAAATTAGCTAAACAGTTTTTAATGACCAAAAAACAACGTATTATTTCTCGATTTTCTTCGCCAATTTACTGCTGAATTAAACACAACTTACACTTGGAAGTGCACAACGCAGTTGGTTATTAACATTTTTGTTTTACGAAGAAAATGGCTTTGCAGTCGCAATAACCGCGAAATAGCCATAAAGTAAAACCACACTTGAAAAAAAAACTTGATTATGTAAGAAAATTAGTTTAAGGTAAATCTAAGGTTTAAGGTTTAGTGGCTATCTGACCGACCGTAATTTGTGGGTATAGGTAATTCAAAATCTAAAGTTGTATTCAACTCGCAATTATTCTTGCTTCATTGATTTTGTATCTTTGTATTATTTAAAATACTGATACTCAAATAAATTAGAATTTTTGTACTTCATTAGAATTGCAGCTTCCGCCTTTTTTTAATAACCTTCGAACTAATAAAGTGAGAGGAATGAAATTTTGACAAGTGATAAAGGAGATTTGGGGCTTTAACATACTTACTTTTCAAGTAAATTTTATATAAATTTTCAAGGATATAAAGGATTAAAATTTTCAAAGGACCTTTTTCATATCTTTTTCTTACAAATAAAAAAAAAAGTAATTTTATTTAAATTCTTGAGCCTTTTCTCTTTCATTTGATATACATATCGTCATATTCTAACGAGGTTAAGTATTTTTTATATTTTTTTTATTTTGTATACCCTTCAAAATGTTGAAGTCCTTTTAAAAGGACAAAGGATGTAGAAATGAAAAACTGATTACGCAGTATTACTATATTTGGTCTCTCGTTTCACGCACATATGGATTTTTTCCGGTGTTTAAAATGCTGTCGCACGGTGTAATTGTAGATGTGCTCTTCTTGGTTTGAAGTCACTGGAAAGTCGTAGAAACTACTTCCTTGTATTGCTCGCCATTTAAGATCTATGCTCCAGAAAAGGAGATTGGATTGGAGATGTTGGAGTCCACAGAACCAATTATGGCCGCGATGTTGTAATAGTGCTTGCATTGTCTTTAATTCTATTTGTGAGGTAGTCGACTTCAGGGAGAGCTGAGATGCATTTTAACGAAAACTGCTAGCTGTGTTGTAGTTAATATAAGTTCATTAATTACAAGCAGGGACTATTAAAATGTAACACTATGTAATGTAAACATTTGTTTGTTGATTATAATTATTATTTGCCACAATTAATTTTGACATTGAGTTATAACTGTTATGAGAGTCAAATAATTTTTTGTTGTCGACAGTACACAGTTTTGTTGTACACAGTACAACAATTTTGAATTTTTTGTGTGCAACAGAGTAACGACCATTTATTTCTGAAAGAGGACGTCGTACAGATAATTTTTGACCAACAGCGTAATAGTCCAGCACGTCTGAGTTTTTTGCAATTTGCACTTCAAGGTTAAAATGGTCTCTGTAGACTTTTACACGGAAGGTATGAAAACTTTAAGTGCTAGAACTGCGATGTCTAAGACGAAGTTGTTTGCATTAAAAATATGAATATTTTTCGTATGCACATGAACCCCTTCCCCTTTTCTTACCCCTCTTTTTCATGTTTTTCGGAAAATTTTTTTAATAAAAAGCTTATATTGAGTAAAATATTGGAAAATAAATTACTATATTGTCATTAAAAATTAGGGGGGGGTCTTCAAAGAACAACACTTTTTCAAAACCTCCCTAAAAAAATAATAAGCCTTAACCCTTTCGCTATTTTATTGCCATATGGCAACATGCTACTTTGCGGACGTCTGCATCCTCTATGGTTGCAAGAATATATTTTTTTGTCGGTCCTTAGAATAGTTTGAAGCTTAAGGAAAAATACGAAATTAATAAATTGAATATTTAAGTTTAAAGAAGAGAAGTATACAGGATTGGAATGGTATATCTTGAAATAGTAAAGGAAGAAGAAGAAGCAGAAAAATTAGATATCTTTTTTAATTTGACGTTTTCTTTCAAGTTAGATACTTTTTTTTTTTAATTTTGGCTGAAGTAAATGAAGAAATATTCAAAATTTCGTTATGCGTAAAAAGTTTTATGTTTAAGTAATTAATACAGCCACAACAATGTGGTTGCTTTCATAGAAAAACACTCTAAAATACAGGGTCCGAGTTTAAAAATTAAAAAACTGTTTATGGAATGTTGCTAATATAACCACATAGAAGCCTAAAACGTAAAATTTAAAATTTAAACTTTCCCCAGTAAAAACCTGTAGCGAAAGGGTTCAGCACGAAACCTTCATTTAAAACGTTTGTTTTTGCTCGCTCTGCTTGATAATAATAATAATTATAATAATAAAAAAAACAGTTTTGTTGATTTCAACAAAGATTTTAATAAGTTCGTGGATATTTCGCTTTACAGCAATGCTCAGATGGGTCAATATTCAAATTCCAAACGTACTTACTCTGCGAGTATAAAAGTAAATAAATAAAAGTAAAAACCCCAATCCCGAAATAATAATTATCGAAAAACGTACTTTTTTCTTATAACAGTTATTATACAACTCAAAAATATTTATTACATGATAATAGTGGCCTGTACACTTAAAAAATTCCTTATTGGGAATAATCATTATAAAGCAATATTTATAAAAATTTCTTAAATTTGGGCAGTTTTTTTAATTCCAAAAATATGGATAGCAATTATTTATTATATTTTTCCCTTTTTTGCTTTGTACATTAATAGCTTCTGTAATCAGTCTCATAGAATTACTCGACAGACGTTGTAAAATAAAATTAAGAAAATAAAATAAAATTGTATTCAGAAATGCTTGGAAATGTCCAGATACACTACAACAATGCATTTTTCAGCTATTCTGCGTCTCAGACTGCGACCAGAGTCATTCGTCGTACAGCCCAGATCTGGTTCTTTGTGACTTCTTGCTGTTCCTGAAAATCAGTGACAAACTACATCCACTCAGCGATCAGTATTGCCCGAAAATGCTGTTCGAAACGCACAAAATGACTGCTTTGAAGTGCATTGTAGGGAGCGAAACAAATGCTTTCAGAACCGGTTACTTCAATGCTGGTTCAATGCTGAACAATGTTTCAGAACAAATATTTAAAGCCATTTGTTTCCGATTGAAAATTACGTTTTACTATTCAGACAAAAAATGTCTAAATGGCCCACGTACAATGAATTGACTGTAATAAACTGAAATGCTAACATTTATCTCTGCCGTATGTTTCTTAGTAGCTAAGCGAAATGAAAAACTTTCGGCAATGGATTTGCTGAAATCGAACGAAATAAACAAACTAAAACAAACGCCACGAGACATCGCTGCAGCTTATCGTTTCTGCCAAGCTGTTCTTCCTGCGTTCTCACTATCGGAATGTTGGTGCGAAGTTTCAGTTTTACGAGAGATGTTCTTTGCGCAATTCTTGTGCAACTTTCGGCACTTGATAGTAATTTTTATCACAGCTGTGCGTAGACTTTGTTTTTGCGTTTGAGTTTGCGCCCAGTCATCGACTCGCGATTCGCCGCTCCGTGTCCCACCGTGCGTGTAAATTAAGTAGATTATTTGATTAAATAATCTGCGTTAGCAAGCGGTGCATGCGCGTCGTCTTTGTCTTGCGACGGTGTTGTGACGCCATGCCAATTGACGGCCGTAGTAGCCGCACGGCGAGCATATCAATCAAGCCGCGCTTAGGCGCAAAGCAGTCGGGGAGCAGCGGCGATTGAAGATGACTGTGCGAGTGCCAGTGAGTTGATGAATGAGTGTGGGGTGATAAACACTTTGGTTGTTTATACATTAATGTGTTTGTCTTGAGTATGTCTCGGCTATTTCTGCATATATGCTGCACAGTTCCGGCGAATAGAACAAAATAATGTCCACGTCCAGCAATGGCGGCTCAGAGTTCAACTAACTAGTTGGGTAGCTTGCAACGAAGAGGGTGTGATAATTTAGAAAACTTCAATTAATGTACTTTTTAAGTCGTCCGCACATAATGGAAACATACATATATCCTTTCCTAATTTCCCTTCAAATTTCATGACAAGTGATTCATTGGTACAGAAATGAGTATCGAACAAAGGTCCAATATTGAGTGTTGTTTTAAATTTTGGTAAAACTTTTACCGAAATATTTAAGTTATTGAACCAAGTATATGATGATCAGTGTCGGATTCAGGGGGGGTTTGGAGGTTGAAACCCCCGAAATATTTGGATCGACTATAAAACTACATACATATTGAAAAACATTTTATAAATATTAAAGAATTACTTTTTGCAACCCCCCCGAAATATTTTTCTGAATCCGCGCCTGATGATGATGATTGTTTACCCCACGGCAGAGTTGATGAGTGATTTAAAAACCGTCGTGAAGAAATAAATTATGATCAACATGTTGCCCAACCGAGCCAGATTTTATCAAAACTGTGCGTTAATTCATTAAACAATAAGCAAAAGTCTTCATTGAATTTTCTGAATTTGATTTTAGCCCGGTAGCGCCTAGCATGACCATACCCAGTAGGAAAATGGTAAGTTGCTTACCATAATAATGCATGTTTTCCTCCACATTTTGGCGGTGGAAATGGCTTGCTACCAAAAGTAAGGTATTAGTAAGGTACGTTCCGAGTACCTCCGGTTGTAGCTTACGCTAAGAAAGCAAACAAGAAGGCACAGGAAGTGCGAAAAAAGTCGATTTAAAACCCGAATGATTGTTCGTATCGTCCCTTCCAAGTGCACTTTACTTTGTAATGTACGTGGAATGTACATTTAAGTAGAACGAATCTAGAAGAAAGAAGTGATTTTACAAGCTTAATGAGTTGGCCTCGGTAGTTCAGAGCCATGCCAGAAGCCCTGGTTCGATTTCAAGCGCGGGCTGTTTTAAACATTCGTCTATTTTCATCGCTATCCAATAAGCAACGCACAAGTCAACTTTTCGCAGGCAATGGTAAAATTTCCAAATATGGCTACCTTCCATCGTAAGTGAAGAAATCAGTAGTGCTTACATTATCTGTAGCTAGGATGGCATAAACTGAGTAGGTCATTTTATTTTTATAATTTTAAGCCCATTCCAATAGCACATTACGGCCCCCTTTCGTTTTCCTTCATACCGCCAATTCCGAAGGATTTTGCTATGATACCATTTGTACTTTACAAAATCTTGCATGATCCGGCGGCCATGCCCTGAACAAACGTAATGGGTGTTTGGCATGGAAGTTGGAATGCTTCCCGGATGAAAAGTAAGTATGCTGCAATGAATTACGGAAAGTACCACTTTCCTACTGGGTATGGTCACACTCAACAAATGTTTTTTTTCAATTATGCTTCTAATTAAATCGGTCAAACGATGTTTTCGCAAAATTTGAGAGAAACAGATTTTCGGCACATTCGGGTTAAGCATCTCAATAACCTCGATTTATGGAATTTTAATTGAACATTTGGCTACCGAATTGTGATGCATGGTCTGTTCTGCAAAGTGGACTAAAGCCACCTCATCTAAAGCAACTTGTGATTGATTTTTTTACTAAAAATCTAATTTTACTTACAATCAATCCAATTTTACCTTTTTGGAAAAGTCCAAGTTTTTCGCCGATTATAGAAAAACGTTTTGAATACTTGAATCCATTACAAAAGGCTTGTACCAACATCCTGAAAGATACCTCGTTCACATCGAGTGAAAAACAGGAGGACTTTGTGTCCAGGGGACTTCATTTCTGGGAAAATTAGAAGGGCGCTTGTTACATTGTTGTTGGATAGAAAATGTGCGCAGTAACAAATAGAGATTTATGCAATTCGTACCCTGCAATTTAGCAATTTTCAAACATAAATTTAAAAAAATTGACTCGCAGTATTTACGCTTTACGCAACTAGCGATCAACTCAACAAAACGATTGCAGGCATACGAGAGGCAACGCCAATATTCCAGTGTGGGTGACGTATGGGCGATTGTTCAGACGATTTTTAAACCATTTAAATTCAAGCTTAAAATAAACAGTTCGAAAAGCACTGAGATCTTGTTCAAAGCTCCTATTCTATTGCACAGCTTGAGGAGGGCTTAGCGCTAAGCGAGCTGGAACTGTTGGCATTCGAAGTGCTGCCGCAAAGTATGCAACATATCACTTGTGAAAGATATCAAGCTTTGCAGCATCGCAATTGACAATGCGGGCATTGAGTATGTAAAATATTTTGCGCTTTTGAACGTGTTTGAGTGCCATTCGCTCTTAATTTGCGAATGCAGCGCTCGGTGCGCGAGTGTGCTGCAATGTTTGTCCGTTGAGTATCCTGCATTATTTTTTATTCTCACTGCATGTGTGATAATAATTTGCGACAAGTGCGCCGCGTTAAATGTGCACACAGCATGGATGGCTGCAATCGTAGAGAAAATTATCGCTTTGCGCATCGTTTCAATTTGAATTGAATGCTCTTTTCAGGTTTGCCCCTTTCTGACGGCTGCTTTAGATTTTATAAAAATGTTTCATGTATTAGCACTCACCGGCTATGACCCGCAGTGAAGTCACCAACAAACGCCCCCATTCTCCAACTTGTGCACCCCGCTTCCGATCCCGGCCACTTGGTGTCGCACAAGAGGCGTCACACTTCAACAGCAGCCGAAGCATGTAACGAGCAATGCGGCGACAGCGGCGGCGTTGGCGTGAACTGTGCGCGGCTGGAAAATCAAAAATTGCATTTTGCGGCATAAAAAGAAAAAAACATGTTTTAAAAGAAAGGAAAACAGTGGAAAAAAACCTTAAAATCGACAGCAGCAAATTAATTAATTCCAGTACAGGAAATTTTCAAGAAATTTCCTTTTTAGTTTTCGAGAGATTTTTAATTCTGCACATATGCGCACTTGGCTACATAAATATACATACATATACAAACGTTTGTATGGGTGTGTGTGTGTGTGCGAATGAGTTTGTGTGTGTGTATGTGTCGAGAGTGCGCGTTTGCAATATTTCATAATTATTTTGCACTCGTTTTTCGCTGTATGTATGCATCTTTCAGATATATATATACATATATATATATATATGCAATGTATGTATTTGTATTTGTACCATGTTGTGGCATTACCGTTGAGTGCAGCTAACTTAACAGTTGAGAAGGTACTGTAGTGCTTTCAATTAGATGTGCAAACATATTTACATATGTACATACATATATACAAACACAAGTACATATGATTTACATATATGTGCATAGGTAAATGAACGAATAGTTGGGCGTGGTAAAGCCTTAACGGCCATAAAGCTGCGCGAAGCCGACTGAGGCAGGTGTGAACAATTTCCAGTTAAACACTTGTCACGCTAAGTTCTACGCGTTGACTTTAAAACGACATCTAAGCGAAGATCGGAACTGATTTCCAATTTTCAGATTCCACGTTCAGATTTATGCGTCAGTTAGCCGAGACATGAAACATAACCACAACCGTAAACTTAGAAATTTCATCGATTAACCAAAACTTCGTTTGCATAGAGATAAACTTAGAAATCAGCTGATTTTTTTGTTGACAGATAGAAAGATATTGCATTTAGTTTTAATTCGTCTCGTGCACACGAAAAAAAAATCTTTTCACGTCATATTTTCACTTAATTACGGTGATTTATAGTGCAATTTGGCGTTAAACATTTTTTCCATACCGACTAACCCTCTAAAAGTATAACCCTCTAAAGTTTTGTAGGACATTTTAGTACCAATTTTAAATAAGCACAAAATTAACACTTAAACACATTTTCGATTTTTTACTTATTTCTGGTGTTCATGTTAACTTTTGAGGTTTGGTGTATTCAGGGACCTATTATAGAATTTTATGGCAAATATTTTCATGGTACATTTCGTACATAAAAGTCCTGTTCAACGGATATTTTTGGCATGTTAAAGAAAAAGGGTCAAGTTGACCCATAAACATGGGAGCTAGAGGGTTCAAGTGGTCCACAAAAATGTTGCCTGTAGTGTTTTACATAAAATTGCTGAACTCATTATATACCCAAAATGTAAGCTTACATGGTTTTCGTATGCCGATTCCCAATAAAAATATGCAAAAGAGGAAAATTTGACCTCAAAAATTCAAATATCAATATTCAAAAGAGTCATTCATTTAAAAAGTGTTAGATTATTATAGGGGAATTATTAAAGAATAAGAAACAACTACCACAACAACAACAGTCTACAATCGTGTTAAAATTTTGGGTTGCCAGTTTTTGTCATCAAACGCCCCACTGTGCAACGTCACAGACCTGTAAATAGATCTGGCAGCATTGCCACCAGGCCAACAATTTCATTGTTTAATGAGCTGCGAAATTTGCTTTTATCCAAATGCTTTTATAATTTCTGTAGCGTAGTTAATATAACTTATTTCAGGTACCTTAGATAAAGATCAGTGGATTTCGTAAAAATTTGACACTTTGAAGGTTGCTATAAAAACTGCTGACCACTGGCCAAATGCTTAGTAGAGAGTGAACTATTGGACAGAAGTTCTTTATTTATAAAAACCAAAAATGTTGCAGCGTTTCATATCAATTTTTAGCCTTGTGACCTTTGTGCTTATTGGATTAACGGTACGTTCACTCTACAGCTGAACTACAAATTATATTCACAACTGTTATGTGTTCCTGTTAACAGTTGGCACGTCCTCAGCCCGAAGAAGCCGCCAAATTCATCGAACTGCAGCACACAATCAAAGAGCTGACCACATCCATTCTAAAAATGAATCCCGGCGGTGCGTAGACAAATTCACTGATATCCAGCGAAAATAGAAAATTTAATGAATTTAATTTTGTGTTGTACAGATGACGCTCAGGCAATGTTGACGGGCATGCAGGGCGAAACAGCTGATTTCAAAGGCTTGTTGAATTGAATGTGAACGTCTAAAAATGCTTTGAAAATTTAATTAAAAAATTTAAATTAAAAAAAAACATATTAAAAAGATTTTTCATCTAAAAAAAAATTGTATTTAGAAATAATCACTGTTTCAGCTATGCTTCGGTGGTTGATGCATTGGAGACAAGTAGAATCCGACCGATGCCAAATTTTTTGGCCGATGCCGATTAATCGGCCGGAAGAGCGAGAATTGGCCGATGCCGATTAATCGGCCAAAAGAGAGTGAATCGGCCGTGGCCAATTCCATAGAAAAAATAACACGAATGAATTCAATCAAAAACACAATCAAATTCAGTTTCATCTTCAACTTTCAGTTTCATCTTCATAACTTTATGATTCTTATATTAAAATTTGTACTCTGAAATTGCGTTGGAGCAAGGTTACCCGATGTACAGGTGTGGTGGAAAGAAATCAGAAAACAAAATTTGGAAAAAAAGGCCTGTTTAAAAAAAGCTTCCAATTACAAAAGAAGACTAAGATTGTAAAAATAAATGCCGCTTCTTCTGATGCCCATATTAACACATTAAAAGCGGGCCGGGTAAAATTACCCGTTGTGAAAACTGCTGCTTATAAGCGGGGCGGGTATTTTTACCTTTTGAATGTAGGCACTTTAAAAGCGGGAGACGGTATTTTTACCGGATTGGTTTTCATATAAAACTGAAAGTATTATTGTTTGCTATTGTATTGTTTTGCAAGTAATGCCCGCTACGCAGCATAGTTTCATATACTAGGCTACCCGCTTAAAATGTGTTAATAGACAAAATGCATAGACATTTCGAGAAAATCTGTGTTTTTAAGAATACCTAGTTTTGATAAAAAAAAATGTCTAGGAAACATTTATATTAAACAATATCTGAAAATACGTTACTAAAAGAGCAGAATAGGGGTTCGTATACCCCTTTTCAGTAACGTAATAGGGGTACCGGTTAATTCGTGAGGGTTTTTTGGGGAAAATTGAAGCTTTATTGTAAAAAAATGGTTACAAATTTAATATTCAAAGTATTGTCCATCACTAGCTATAACTTTTTCCCATTATTCTGGCAATTCACGAATACCCTTTCTGAAAAATTCGGCCGGCTTTTCCGCTATCTACGAATCGATCCAATTTTTGACTTCTTCATAACTAGAGAAGTGCTGGTCAGCCAGGCCTTGTTGCATTTATAGGAAGAGATAGTAATCGGATGGCGCAAGGTCTGGACAATACGGCGGGTGGGTAGGACATCCCATTTGAGCGTTTCAAGGTAGGTTTTGACGACCTGTGCAACATGTGGTCGAGCATTGTCATGTTGCAAAATTACCTTGCCGTGCCTTTGTGCATATTCCGGCCGTTTTTCGCGCAGTGCTCGGCTCAAATGCATCAATTGCCGTCGGTAGACTTCCCCTGTGATCGTTTCATTCGGTTGCAACAGCTCATAATAGATCACACCGAGCTGGTCCCACCAAATACACAGCATAACCTTCAGGCCATGAATATTCTGAACGGCCGTCGATGATGATGCATGGCCGGGGAATCCATACGTTGCTCGACGTTTTGGATTATCGTAATGGACCCACTTTTCATCGCCAGTGATAATTCGATGCAAAAAACGTTTTCTTTTGTGCCGTTGAGGTAGTTGTTCACACGTGGCTTCAATTCATACGGCACCCAATGGCCTACCTTCCGGATCATTCCCATTGCTTTTAGACGATCGGAAATTGTTTGTTGAGCGACGCCAAGTGATTTTGCAAGTTCTTCTTGCGTTTGGGATGGATCTTGGTCGAGCAATGTCTGCAATTCGTGATCTTCAAGCTTTTTTGGCTGTCCGGGCCGTTCATCGTCCGCCAAGTCAAAATTGCCACTTTTGAACCGTGCAAACCACTTCTGGCACGTACGCTCAGCTAGAGCGTGCACACCATACACTTCCACCAAAATACGATGACTTTCGGCAGCCTTTTTCTTCATATTGAAGTAATGAAGAAGTATATATTATTCGGCACAAAGTTCGACATTTTCAGAGTAAAAAAAGTGTTGTTGTTTACGCTTCAGCTAAATGACACACACTGACTCTGAAACTACATATATGACAATAGCTTTCCAACACATATTTGGAAAGGTGAATCACTGTTCACAAAATCAAGTTACGCCATCTGTTAGAAAACCGCATGAAATAACCGGTACCCCTATTATTTTCAGATACTCTTTAATATAAAAGAAAGAAACACAGTGCGATTCAGCATCAAAAAATAAAAAAAAAATTACAAAAATTAAAGCAGGAAAATAGGCCGATATACAATCAACCAAAAATGGCCAATGTAGCATGGGCAAAAAAAGGCCGATGCCGAAACCGATACCTATTTTATTGGCCGATGCCGTACCTATTTTATTGGCCGATACTAGCCGATGCCGATGCCGATTAATCGGTCGGATTCTAGAGACAAGTAGATTGTCGTTGATTCGAGCCAAGACCCAACTAACAAAAAATTGAATTGAATACAAATTTGCTAAATGTTTACTATATATTGGAGGTATTCACAATATTTGCCACTCGCTCAGGCAGAAAAATAGTGCGAAAATTGAAATAGATAACTACCAGTCAGCAAATTTTGGTGAATGCCTAGCAAAGTTCAAAGCATTCTTTGGGGCTGGTGCCCTCACAATCGGGTCAACACTTTTAAAATCAAAAAAGCGAAATGCGGCCAACAACTGCCAATAATTGCCGCAAGTAATGAATATAGCCATTATGGATTTTTTTTTAGAGCACAATCAGTTGTTTTTTTTACATAGCAAGTATTGTAGAAGTAAAATTTAGTTAAACAGATATTCTAATAGACAGACTATTTCTTAGAATGCTACACTAATGCGCAAAGCACAGATTCAGGTCGTCGGTTCCCGTGATTTCCTGCGAGTAAACTAGGTTTTTAGACCTTAAGCAGGGGTGGTATGTATATATTTTGGACAGGAGTTTGCAATGCTCAGAAGAAGGGTTGCCCTATATGGAAGAGTAGGATCATCAGCTGAAATAAATTATGTTCGTTCATCGATCAACCGATTGGAATGAAAATTCATATGAACCGTCTCGAGTAAGGAAAGCGGACACTGTATTATAATCACTAATCAGATATTTAAAATCAAATTGATTTTTTGTGTGAATAAGCATTTTTAATTATCATTTGAACTTTCAAGTTCGCTGTCATTGCACGATCGAGGGAACCGTGTTACTTGCTATTACGATAAATTAGTGGAAAAAGTGGTCTTGAAGTTTCAACTATTCCGGCAAAGTGCAGCAGCAGCATTTAATAACGAATTACACAGTTTTACGCTCTGAAAATCGTTACCTCCAAACATGGAAACCACTAAAAAGCGAACAGCGACCATTGGCCCAGTGCGAGTGCTTTGTTCTGGGCGCGTTTGGTATGAGTCAGGTGCGGTAATTGCCACCACAAGCGATATCACGACAAAGCGTAAACTGGCGTTAAATTATGTACTTTGGAAAATGAAAATCGTGCCTTCCACACATTGTGTTACCCCGTCAATATTTCTGGCAAAAAGTTGCCTATAAAAAGCACTGCACGACAAGCAGCTCTAAAAATGTGTCTCAGAATTGTGGTTTTCACTTCATTGACATTGATATCGATTTACAGAAGACATACAATAGTTGAGGTACTTTGCCTTGAACTGGCGTAGCGTTCAGATGTTTCATACTTGCAAATTTTGCTTCAGGGCCATGTCATCGATGGTAAGGACTCGACTTCTCATGTAAGGGAGAGAAATATTGTGCCAGGCTATGATCAAGACTTATGGAGCAAACTGCCGTTTAATAATGATGTTGCCACCGATTTGATTGGACGAATTGTAAGTAAAGTGCAATCACTTTATTTCCTTTGCTCTCATTGACATAATTTTGCAGTCGCCGCCGATTGAGCCGCGTCCTAGCAGACGCAAGCGTGCATGGAACTACAAAGGAATACTTGACAGGAGACAGGAGGCTTGGTATTTAAAGAGCAAGAAGTACACTATTCCCCAGTATGGCTTTCGACATTACAACACGAAATAGCTACTATCGGCGTAGGGTTCACACGGTTCAGCTGAAATGGATATTGTGAAAAATTCAATTGTATTATTTGAAGAGAAATAGTTAATAAATTACTAATGAATGCGTATAGATGAGAATGCTTATGTACTGGTATGCCACAGATGTTCATTCGCCAAAAATTATAGGTGTTTTCAATAACTTTTAGCATATCTGACAACTTCAATCAACCGATAGATTCGAGTTCGTATGTAAAAAAAACTTGTTTAAATGGTTGGCTTATTTTTGTTAAAGGCATCGTAAAATCGATACATTAAGGGGGAAAGCCACTGTGACGGGTCAAAAAATTAGTGATTTTAAACATTTTTTTTGACCGAGTAAATATAGGAATTTTTGGATCGGGTTTTTTTTATTTTATTAAGCAGACATCTAATAATATTTCCACAAATTTTTATTAAAAAATATTAAATAGTTTAAACAATAGAGATGATCCCGTAGCGCTTGAAAAAAAATTCCCCCTCCATGGCGGCATCGATTTCTCAAAAACCCGTACTCAGAAAAAAAAAAATAAAATTTTATTGTAATCTGCATGAATGTAGCTATCTTTGTACGTAGCCGTTTTTTTTTATTTTGATTTTTCACAAAATGGCGACCGATTGAAAATATTTCCATGTTTTCGACCTTGTTTTTTTGGTTTTGAGACAGTTTAAAAAATAGTAAAAAACAAAATTTTCCAAATCGGCTACGCTTAACCTTAACCACTACTAAGACGAACAAAACAAAAAAAAAAATTAGAAATCGGTTCATAATTGTTCGAGTTATTGATGCCGCCAGTTCAAAAAAAGTCGTTTCGAGAAAAACGCGTTTAAAGTTTTGAGTCCATTTCTCTCGTAATGAAATCATGTATCTTTTAAAATGTTCATACCTATATTAAACTATCGAATCCTGGACCATATGACATTTTGAAATTTTGTACACATATTTGTGAATATATAAGCTTTGATTTAAAACCAAAAAAAAAAAATTTTTTTTTTTTACCCGTCACAGTGGCTTTCCCCCTTAACTTACTAAGGTGTCCAGGAGTAACATGGTTTTCATATAACATAGTGCAACAAACCTGTTGTAGAGTCTTACCTGTAAAAGTGATTTACATGCAATTTATAAGCAGTATAGATCTTTGAATGCTTTTTTACCAGAAGTCACTTATATACATTTAGCTATCACGGTTTCCAGGATATTCAAGGATAAAAATTTAGTTGATGTCCTTTATGTCTTTTTTCACACAATTTTTCAAAAAAGGATATTTTTTCTCCGACCTCATATCATTAGCTTTCATCAAGTTTTAAAAGTTTCAGTAAGGGACACTAAGCCGCCATCTTTAAACTGCATTTAAAAAAAACTGGAGAATACCCGGGAAAAATCCTTTGCCACTTTTTCATCTACTGAGGTCCTCTATCGGATGAGACATGTTTGACCTTGTCCCTTTTTTTAGTGTTGCACTGTGAATCGAATCAATCATAAAGTTGTGTGGAGAAATTGAACATCTCGTCACTCAAGACTCAAATGTGTTGTGTGAATGACTGAGATCACGGCAAAGGGCACTTATGGCATCAGTGCCGCACACAGAGAGGGGGCTAAAAGCCCATCAAACACAAAAATTTCTGATGAAAAATATGGTATTGGGCTCAAAAGTTGTACGCTGCCCCCAAATGAAATCCTGTGTGCGACACTGTATGGGACCAAGTATGCTGATCTTGCGTCCTGATAATCAGCACAATAGGTAATTTAATCTGCTTGGTTCAGAGAGATTGAGAGATTCAATTAAAACCTTTGAGCTTTTAAGGTTATCATTTGTTTTTTTTTCTTATTACACCGTGCGACAAAAATTAATTTTCACACCACAAAAAATCCATATGTGCGTGAAACTACAGGCCAAACATAGTAATACTGCGTACTCAGTTTTTCATTTCAACATCCTATGTCCTTTTAAAAGGACTTCAAAATTTTGAAGGGTATACAAAATAAAAAAAATATGAAAAATACTTATTAACCTTGTTAGAAAATGGCGATATGTATATAAAATGAAAGAGGAAAGGCTCAAGAATGTAAATAAAATTGATTTTTTATCTATTTGTAAAAAAATGATATGAAAAAGGTCCTTTGAAAATTTTAATCCTTTATATCCTTGAAAATTTATATAGAATTTTCTTGAAAAGCATACTTACTTTTAAAACCCAAAATCTCCTTGATCACGTGTCAAAAGTTCATAATTCTCGCTTCATTGATTTTGTATCTTTGTATTATTTAAAATACTGATGTAATGTAATGTAATGATAATGGGTAGGGACAATGCCCTTGCGCACTGCAACCTAGTAGGTTTATTGTGCCCCTTGAATCATCTGGTGTTTTATGTGCTCAGGTATTGAATCAGACCTTTCTGCGATATTTGCATCAGGTCCTCATCACCGAGAATATGTTTCCCTAGAAACTTTGCACGTCTGTGTGCCAGGGCTGGGCAGTTTATGATAACGTGTTCCATTGTTTCATCGACCTCATTGCAGTATCTGCATGTTTTGTCGACGACCAAGCCAAGTTTGTGGAGGTGGTAGTTACAAGAATAGTGGCCGGTTAGAGCGCCACATAGGATTTTGAGTTGTCTTCTGCTGAGAAGTATAGCAGATTTAGCTCGTTTTGTGTTAAAGTTAAGAAATCTTTTCGAGTGCCGTAGTCCCTCAATATTATTACAGTATTTTTGTTTTTGTTTCTGGATCCATTTGTGGATGTCCTGTTTTAGGTCGGTTTTACCGAATCCAAACATCGGGCCCGGCCCTATGAATGGGCTTTCTGCACCATTTTTAGCTTGTGTGTCTGCCCTTTCGTTGCCATCATGGCCCTCATGGCCAGGAATCCAGACGAGCACAACCCTGTTCTGGGTCCCTAGGGCGTTGAGTTCCTTGTGGCATTCAAGCAGGATTTTTGATGTGTAGGAGTAGCTGTCAAGGGCTTTTAGAACTGACAGACTATCCGAAAGTATGGTGAACCTTGTTCCTTGAGGGTGCATTTTAGCAATTGTTCGAACTGCCTCATATATTGCATAGAGTTCAGCTTGAAATATTGAGGTATTGTAGCTCATCGGAAGGGCTAAGTTGACCCCAGGGCCCACTACTCCAGCTCCTACACCACAACGTGTTTTAGAGCCATCGGTGTACCACTTTTGAGCGTCCTCTTTTAACCATTTCGGGTTGTTGTCCCACTGTTCCCTAGTCGGAAAGTCAACTATATATTTCCTTGTTGGGCTGAAATGGGGTTTCATGAAGTCAAGATATGAGGATTTGTGGAGGGTGTCCTCTATTTGTTTTAAAATTGCCAAGTGGCCCGTTAGGTTGCCCTGTTTAAGTAGGTTATGCCTATATAGCGTGAGTGCACTTAAGATTGCGTCCTCTTGGATGGCTATATGTAGCGGTGTTAGATCGAGTAAGGCTTCCATGCCGGCAGTAGGGGTTGTTTTCATTGCTCCCGTAATGCTAAGGCATGCAAACCTTTGAACTCTGTTTAATCTTTTTATTGTTGTGCTCTGATTGGTTTTGCCCCACCATACTAGAGCACCATATAGTATGATGGGTCTTACCATTTGTGTGTACGCCCAGTAATTGTCTTATGGTCCATAGCGATTTCGTTGCTTTTTTGAGGACTGTGTTTAAGTGCGGTTCCCAAGTGAGTTTTTGATCTAGGGTAATTCCTAGATATTTGACCTCAGCCTTAACGGCTACAGTTATATTAAAATTAAAATTACATTTATTTAAAATTAAAATTACATTACAATTATAATTAAAATACTGATACTTAAATAAATTAGAATTTTCGTACTTCATTAGAATTGCAACTTCCGGCTTTTTTTAATAACTTTCGAAGCAATAAACTACTACTACTTACTATGTTTGTTCTGTAGTTTCAGGCCCATATGGATTTTTCCCGGAGTAAAAAATTCTGTCGCACGGTGTTATACATCCCAAATAAATAAAATTCATTCCAATTCTAACAGCAAAAATGTAAATGTTAATAAACCTACATTCAAGTAAATGGCTTTTCTTGAAAACTCGCTCACTTTATGTATCGTATATGTGAAAAACCATGTGACCAATGATGACTTTTTTTAGCAGGTAAAAATCTTCACAGATACCGATGAACACATATCCATCGTCATGCCGGATTTCTACCAGCAAAGGCCTTTTGCTATATTTCCGTGGGATTGGCCGAAGCTATTCGTAGATCGGCCGTAATTATCGACTTCACACCAATTAATTAGCAATTTCACGTATTATTTCAAGTAGATATTATACAAGGTGCAACCCAAAGTAAACAGGACTTTTATAAAATAAAGAAAACGGATGATTATTTTTGTATAATTCTTTTTATTTATTCAAAATACTCTCCTTCTGCTTCGATACAACGTTTTGCACGGTCCAAAAGCATTTGGAATGAGTGTTTTAGGTCATCGGCCGGCATCGCCTTCAGAATGTTGGTACAAGCCTTTTGGATGTCCTCAACGTCCTTATAACGGTTTCCTTTCATCGGCAAATGCAACTGACCGAATAAGTAGAAGTCACAGGGAGCCATATCAGGCGAATACGGTGAATGATTGATGGTAAAAATGCGATTTTTGGTCAAATAATCGGTCGTAACTAGGGCTCTGTGAGCCGGTGCATTATCATGCAATAAACGCCAACTTCCTTCCTCGCGATATTCTGGCCGAATACGACGAATGCGATGCACCAAACGCTTCAAAACTTCAACATAAAACAAAGCGTTAATTGTTTTTCCCGGTGGAACAAACTCTCGATGAATTATTCCCTTTGAATCGTAGAAACAAATGAGATGAGTTTTGATTTTTGACTTCTCACGGCGGGTTTTTTTCGGATTTGGCTCATCTGGGTGCTTCCATTCGGCACTTTGACGCTTTGTTTCGGGATCATATTGAAAGCACCACGTTTCGTCACCGGTTACGATGTTGAACAAGAAATTTGGATCACGTCTGGCTTCCCGAACGATGTCTTTTGCGTGCTCAATTCTCTGCGCTTTTTGGTCGTCGGTTAAAGTGTGCGGAATGAAGCGAGAACACACTTTACGGAGACCCAAATGTTCGGTTAAAATGCGATCAATTGATGTTTTGGAGATGTTCAATTCCATTTCCATCAATTCCAATGATGATTTTGGCTGCATTTTGATAAAATCACGCACAGTTTTGATGGCATCGTCAGTAATCACAAATTTCGACTGGCCGACGTGTTCGTCGTCATTCAAGTCTTCACGACCATTCTTGAATCGATTCAACCACTCATTAACACGGCCACGGGATAAACAATCATCACCATAAACTTGCTTTAACAATTTAAACGTTTCGGTAAAAGTTTTACCAAGTTTAAAACAGAACTTAATATTAGCTCTTTGTTCGATCGACATTCTCGTACCAAAGTTAAAAACATACTGTCACATTGAGCGGGATATTTCGGCGTCTACTAGACCAAATGTCATGAAATTTAGATAGTATGTGAATGAAAGATGTACCTTTCCAACGCATGTCCTCACACATAGATGGCGCCACCAGAAACGTCCCTATTGCAAAAGTCCTGTTTACTTTGGGACGCACCTTGTATTAATGTATATGTGACTAATGACTACCTTCTTTACATTTGGAGTGAAAAAACAAAACGTATTGAACGTGAGACTCGTTAAACATTGGGAATTTAGTTCTATTTACGGAATTCTCTTTTTAAATGAAAAATAACTGCAAGAGATTTATGAGATATTATATGAGATTTGTTGTTGCCAAAGCGAATGAAAATCGTGAATGTTGTAAATGTTTTGCCAATAAAATTTTAAATGAAATTTTTCCTAATGAACTTTTTTGAATATTTATACCTGAAGTTGCTGGAAACGTAGTCAAAGCTGCTGTACGCGTGAAGTGAAAATGTTTGCATGGATTGTGATTCTCGTATTTTCGGCACTTTTCTCGAGTAATTTCTGTTCAGCAAAGGTAAGCAGTATAAATATTAAAAAAAAAATATATTATATTTTTTACTATAAAATCTACTCTTAACCAGATTTGTACTAAAAATGTATTAAAGCATAATTTCATAATCATGATGATATTTTGTATCTTAGGAACATGGGATAGAGAACAAGTTGTTGACAAAATTGTATACAAATGAAAAATTCACAACAAACCATGGGGACCAATTATCTGTAAGTTGGAAGAGTTGGAAATAATGACATTTAAAGTGTGTGTTGGATTTATTTATATATTTAAGCTATAAAAGTATTGAATAAAATTAATTTCACACAAGTTTATATAAAATATTTGTACCCTACAAACAATTTTTCGATATAAATTTTTAGCGACAAATTCTCGAAATAATCTCGATAATGCTTGAATTTCTTGCCTTGAAGATTTTGAATATTTTCAAGTCAAATTAAATATTTTTTTGTCATACAAAAAATTATCATTACGTGAACGTGCGCGCATTTAAAACCGAGCTTACGTGTACTTTAGGGCGGGTCAAATTGTATGGAACGATTTTTTTTTATGAAGCGTATAGCAAAAACGTAATCTATAGGTGATTCTGAGAAATTTTGCTCAAGAGACCATAGCTCTAAGTCGGATTTGGAGCCCCCCAAAATTTCAAAATAGATATTTTTCAATATATACATAGAATAGTCGGCCTCGATAGCTCAGCGGGTAGCGCGCTGGCTTCTCATACCGAGCGCCCCGGGTTCGATTCCTGGCTTGGGCTGGAAAAAACACTCATCTACTTCTGTCGCTATCCACATGAAGGGAATGAGAATTACAAGAATCGCACAAGTGCGCTCTTGGCAGGCAATGGCAAAACCTCCAAGTGTGAAAGAAAAACTGACTATCGCCGTTCGGATTCGGCGTCAAACTGTAGGTCCGCTCCCTCCCTTTCCCCATCCGTTTGAAATGTGTGTTGTATCACATGTTGAAAAAAACAGTGTTGCATACGCATTTCAAACGGGTGGAATCTGTGGTATCACAACGGGCCCATTAAGAGGCCTAAGTGTGTCTCATACAGAGGCAGCCACCTCAACCTAACCTAACCTACATAGAATAATTTAATTAAATTCGTCATAAAATCGGATAGAGTTATAGTAGATTTCTCAATCTGGGCTTGTTTGAAAGGTATTTTTATCACCTTTCAGAATCTGTATTGATACCAATATTTTTTTTATTTTTAGTAGACATATTAGTATTAGGAAAAAAAAAATTGATCGTAATAAAAGTTGTTGGAAATTATCTAAACTTTCATAATCTGCAAAAAAAAAAAAATATCGAAAAAAATCGAAGAAAATTCGGAATTTATTAGTTAAAAGTTCATTTGACGCTATTTTTCGACAAAAAATTCCTAATATGTCTACTAAAATTAAAAAAAATATTGGTATCAATACAGATTCTGAAAGGTGATAAAAATACCTTTCAAACAAGCCCAGATTGAGAAATCTACTATAACTTAATCCGATTTTATGACGAATTTAATTAAATTATTCTATGTATATATTAAAAAATATCTATTTTGAAATTTTGGGGGGCTCCAAATCCGACTTAGAGCTATGGTCTCTTGAGCACAATTTCTCAGAATCTATAGATTACGTTTATGCTATACGCTTCATCAAAAAAAAAATTAACCCGCCCTAGTGTACTTATATGTAATCGTTATTTGATTTGAATAATGGACTGGCCATGCGACAGTACTGCAAAATATGCGTTTTATTTAAATTTTGAGAAAGAAAATAAGTTTTCGTAATAGTATCCAAAATGCTATTGAGAACAAGAAAAATTACGCTGTCGAAATGATACCGAAATTTTCAAAATTTTCGTTCGTCAAAAACATCGTTATAAGACATCTCGGATAAGATAATTTCAATATCGCAACGATATCGAGATTTTCGAAAATCTCGACATCGTTACGATAGTGTAATTTTTCTCGTTCTCGATATCATTTTAGACAATTTAGCAATATTTGAAAACGAGAAAAATGCTCGCTTTAATGATATCGTTTCTATATCGTTTCGATATCGTTTGGTTTGCTGGGTAATGTCACTAATATTTGTGTTCTTGTGATATGGTTTTAGGACAGCGACGAATATGCGTGGTACGATTCCGTTGACAGTGACGACGAAGACTCAACGAAGAATTCATACAGTGAACCGAGTTCAGAGGAAAGCTCATACGACTGGGGCATGGATTGGCGTAGTTTATCAGATGTGCGTAAGAATTACTCGCAATCACAAGTCAAAGTTTCGAATAATACCGAAGGTCACTTGCTGTCGGTGCCTGCGGTATAAATATTGCTTCAGAAGTCACATTACTGATGTACAAGTAAATTTGCGAATTATTGTATTATATTACGAATAGTTAGTTAGAATTTCATCATAACGATTAACGATTACCCCAATAAAATATATTATTGATTTAACGTTAAGAAGTTTGTAAGAAATTTGTCTTAACACGATATCTTTATATCTAAACAAGGCAACTGTTACTACTGAGAATGGACTAGGAGCATGGCTCACACCTAATCCTGTGCGCCAGGAGCGATACATTATCCCGGAAGATGACAAATTAGTACAATCCACGAAGAGAATTCCGAATTGGGTATTCTTTTACAATCCGTTTCCTGAATATGGTAAGTTCAATTAAAATGTTATATAATCTTTTATGGTAATGCGAGTGTTGTCTGAATTTTTCAGGTAGAGATTTTTACTTTTGGTACTGACATAGCGACCTAAACGGATTCGAAGTTATACTTGGAATGATATAATAGAAAAATAAATCATAAGAAAAATTGTCTGTACTTAATAGAAAACAAAAAATTATTGATTATAATTTGTTTAAAAATTTGCTTATCTCTATATAAATAAATATTGCAAATTGAATTTAGTGATTAAAAGTTTTTAATTGTGAACAAGTAATTTTTAACTGTTGTGTAAATTTAATGTCGAAAGCAAATTGATGTGCTCCCAATTCTATGTTTTGTTATGAGTGTTCGGGGAAATTAGTTCCAAGCATTGCCTTGGTTCAGGAAGAATGTAAAGGTAAGAAGACATGGTTTTGGCGGTGTTGCCAGATCAGGAGATTTCCTCCTAGATTTAGAAGATTCTTGGTCTTTTAGGAGAATTTTTAGGAGGAACAATCGTTTAGGAGAAAGTTTAGGAGATTTATATTTTATGTTAGGGGATTTTTCCAGGGTTATGGTTTTTATCAAAAAAGTCAGATTTTAACTGTTATCTTTTAACTTTTATTTTTACCGACAAAAATAAAAGTTATTTTCTGCCTTTTATCATATCAGGAAAAAATAACTGTTACTTTTGACTTTTATTTTATCGGTCCAAAATTACAGTTATTTTGTGACTTTTATTTTTTCGGTCAAATATATCAGGCAATTTGAATTTTTTCAAAGGCCGTTTGATCGACTAAAAAACTATTGATACCATTTTTTTCGTCTTAGCAGACCGCACATTCTGAGCTATACGACTTGTCGGTCAAACGGCCTCGGAAAAAATTCAAATTGCCTGATATATTTGACCCAAAAAATAAAAGTCACAAAATAACTGTTATTTTCGACCGATAAAATAAAAGTCAAAAGTAACAGTTATTTTTGCCTGAAATAATGAAAGGCACAAAATAACAGTTAATTTTAACTTTTATAGTAAAAGTCTAAAATTTAAAAGGCGTTTAATATTCGTAAAGCTGAGGCCATTACGATCATAATGGTATATTTGAAAAAGTCCACCGACAATTTTTCGTTATGCTTTTTTGATTTGAAAATTTTAAAATAAGAGTTATTTTCGGTCACTGGATTTTTCGGATCCTCGGTGGATTTATAGGAGATTTTTGGATAACGAAGTATGATGTATTGGGAACACTGGCAACAAAATATATTTTGGCAACTATTTTAATAGTCAAAGCACCATATTGTATTAAAAATTTGTAAGCTTACTCGTTCTATCTCGTTCTCACTTATAGCTGTCACAATTAAAACACGCCAAAAATTGCACTTTTTATTTAATTAATTTGTTTTATGTTTTGTTTCTGTTAAGTTTTTGTTGTTAAGCTGTAAATGAATAAAAAAAGGCTGCATTAAAAAAAAATTATATGTATGTATTTTTTTTATGAGAAGTTTAATTCCTTTAAAATGACGAAATTATTAAAAAAAATGTTAGGAGATTTTTTAACTTTTGGGAGAAAATTTCAGTATTTTTTTAAGATTTAGGAAAAAGTAATTTCAGGTATCTGGCAACACTGGGTTTTGGAAACATTCAAGATTGTGAATGTATGGATAAACTTTCGTATGGAGACTTCTTCAATAACCGAGCTACTAGCCACCATGTTAACGCAGAATGACTGAGCATTGTCGTTGTTCGCGAAAGGTCAGAAATGATTGCGTCAGGTTAATTAGCTCCACAGATTAGCTAGTAAAAGTATCCATAGGGGGGAGTGAGGCACCCTGCATGTCGATTAAACAAGGAGTTAATACTGTTGGATACCGTCATTAAGTTTTGTTTCCTGACTTTGGATATGGTCGAACAGCTTTAAATTAGTTCTCCGAACCCCTGGGCAAGGTTTGAGTGAAGATCTGCTTTTGCGTATCCGACCAAAAGCAAAGCGTGGTGCAAATCATGTTGAAATCAAATGTAGTGAAGTATATTTTGCATTGCTTTAGACGGTCGAGGTTCTTGGCTGTTTCTCCCAACATGCAAAGTTATAATTATTCCAGCGTACTATATGTTAGCAGACATGTTCAGATAACTTAGAGTTGTCCATTCTGTAATTGCAAAATCGTATTAGAATTTTAAGATACTAAGAGTGAGATAATATTCGTTTTGAGAAGAGTTGAAGTCGGCTATGCGCCGCCCCAAAGCTGTTTTGTGGGCGAGTATATCCATCTAGTGAGTGATTCTCACAGATTGTAATACACAATTTTAATTCATTCAACAGAAGAGTAACCTAAACTCCTCTGTTGTGGTGGCAGTTACTATTTTTATTAGCATTAGCACAATTGAATTCACAAATGGTTTAATTATAACTTGTGATCTAATTCTGTTTGCTATATCCATTCATTATCTAACACAAATGTGTGCAATGAAATAAAAAAACGTGTTAAGTGTTTTAATAAAAACCCACCAACTGTTCACAGTGTGCACGTCAGAGATTTATGTTAAAAATTACTTGTCGTAAGTGCGCCCAAACTTGTTGGCACTTGCAGCGGCACTTTATTGAGCCAACTTATTGTTACAATTTACGCTTCGATAGTTGAGCCGGTCGGTAATGACCCATCATTACGCAAACTCTTCACACCTTAATTATGGGAATTGGGTCAGTTTGCTGCACAAAAGCTGTGCCCAACTATTCAACAATCGGCCGGCATGCACTCGAAACAGTCTTGATTAGCAGTGTAACTGAACCAAACATAAAATCTGCGCAACATTTCGCTGAATAATGCAAAAAATTGCTTTGTTATATTTCACTTTCATATTTTTTACCAGCATCCTGCTGCATTCGGATGTGAGTGCCTAAAGTGGGAGTGTTTGACCAAAGAAAATAAAACACACCTCACCATCTTTGGTTTCTTATGTGTGCAAAAATCGACTTTGCTTCTGTTTGGCATAATTTTAGGCGGTGCCTGCTGTGAGTGTTGCTGCCGAATCTGACTTGCTGGTGGCTAAGATGGCTGCTAAGGCTGCGGCCTTCTGGGAAGCGGCGTGCAGAGGCCGATTCCGTAAGAATCGGGGCACTACCACCACTACCACAACAACAACAACTACAGCTGCAACCACGACAGCTGCTTAATGTGTTTCGTAGTTTTGTTTTGACGGACTTTTAAGTGGTTTAACCCTCTGCGACCAAGCATACACAATTGTGCGATCTAACTTTAAAAACACTGTAGCGTAAATTTTGAATTTACAAGCAATTTTGAATTTATGTCATTCGACATTCGAACGAATGCCGTTCGCCAATCGTTTTCCCGTTATTGTGTAAAAAATTAAAAAAGAAAAAATTTAAATTTAACGAACATGAATGTATAACAATTTCGTGATTAATCTCGTCGAAGCAAAAAATTTCACTGGGTTAAGCAAAAAAAAAACACGAGTATTAAAAGCTTTACAGAATATAAATACAAAATTTTACTTCAGTTAAAAAATCTGCATCAATCCACTACTACATATGTAGCTTGTAATTACTATCTATGTAGGGGAGACCGGGGCAAATACGCCCACGGGGCAAATACGCCCACCCGTTGTTTCTTTTAAAGTATTCATTCAAATTCCGCGCCAATTTTTTTGTAAGTGCGCCTTAACTCGTAGACATAACCACAAAAAAATCGAGGCGATTGACATTGCGGTTAAAACGTTATAAATAAAAGCAGATTGTTTTGTCGTTCCATAGTCTGAACATCTAAGTTTTGCAGTTTAGGAAAAAATATCTACAATCTTCGTTTCTCGTTCCTTATGCAGCCAGGTAAGTTTTTCCTGTTATTTGAAGTAAGAAAAACTGTAGGCCAAAGTAGTTTTGTCGTAAAAAGTTTTTTTGTATTTTTTTTAATTTTTAAAAAACATTTTGTTGTTTTGGGGCAAATACGCCCAGTTCGTTTCGGGGCAAATACGCCCACCTAACGCATTTATCAAGGTTTTACTGCCTGAAGATTATAAATGACAATTTTATATTAATATACAGGGTGGTCCAGAAATACATCCACTTAATATACAGCGTGGTCCAGATAAATGACCTGCTTAATATACAGGGTGGTATGGAAGTTACGGACCAAAACCTAACGAAACTTTTTCTCTATTTTTCCGAATTTGAAAAATCCTTCGCCACTTTTCGCAGAACTCAAAATCGAAGAAAGTATTCAAGTTAGAAGTTTTAATAAAGCATATTTGTTCAATTTTTTTCTAAAATATTTTTTTCAATTGATAGTTTTGTAAAAAGTGGTGAAGGATTTTAGGAATATATAAAATTATTAATATTATTTATCATTCGTGGAAAAAACTTCTTCCTCAAATAATTGTATTATTGACTATAGGTTACCACCAAAGACAATTAAGTATAAGATGTCTTACGCTCATACAATCGAATGGCATAGGGCAAGCTCGAATTTGCAATATTTTCATTATCAAGAGGAAGCAAGCGTCGGCACAGTGAGAGCGTAATAATATTAACGCTCTCTGTTTATAGTATTTCGTTTCTGAAATGTTGTTTTCTATTACTTTCGTCCGAGATTCTTGAATTAATAAAGTGGGCGTATTTGCCCCGGGCAGTGGGCGTATTTCCCCGAGGGTTTTCCGAATGGCCAATTCGATATTACTTTAAATTTTTCGTTGAAACTTGAAAATAAATAGGAATCTATAAAAATGATAATGTGAGTTTTGTTCCTTAGGAAAGACACTAGCGCGTGACATATATTGTTATTCGAGAATCATTACTGTCATGTTGAAAAATAAATTTTCCAAAACGTGGGCGTATTTGCCCCGGTCTCCCCTACATATATGATTGTCTGTCGTGAGTGATTCATCTTGGCTGAGCCCAAACCGCTGAAGTTACAAATATGAAATTTAAATACGTTTGTTCAATTTTGATACGAAGGCATTTTTCAAAATTCGGACCAAAAAAAAAAAGGACAACAAATTGGTTCTCGTATTATATGGAGAAACACGATTTAATGGGCCTATTGCATTCAAAGTAGGTTGGTTCCAAACAGAGATCTGCTGCAATTTTTTTTTAATTATTCCAGCGCTGCAGCGGTGAGGAAAATGTCAACTATCAACACCTAAACACATTTTGATGATACATATGTACATATAATTTTTTTAATTTATTTATTTATATATTTATTTATTTATTTATTTACAATCCAGTCAAACAAAAAATTAATTTTAACAGACCATCGATAAAACTAAAATATTAAAAATAATAAAGTTCAATTAAAATATGCAACAATATTTCTTAAGACTATAAATCTTGGAAGCGAGAAATCTTAGTGTGGAATGCGATTAAGTTCTGAGAGCGTCCTAGCAAGTTTTTAGCATATTCCGTTTTGCATAAACCAACAAGGCAAGTAAGAGCACCTAGAATACAAAAATTTAAGCTTTATAAGCTAACAACGGGAACCATAGAAGTCATTAAATTTAAGGAAAGGAAGGACAAAGCGAATAAAAACCTTTTGTGAACGTATTCAATTAATGAAGGACGCATGGTAGGGACGCCAAATAAACGTTGCATATTCTAATTTTGACCTAACGAATGTTATGAAAAGTAGCTTAAGAGTATAAGGATCGGACAATGACGAACAGTTACGACGAACAAAAGCTAACATGGAATATGAATTTGAGACAATGAAGTTAATATGGGTGGAAAAAGACAATCTCGAGTCAAAAAAGACTCCCAGGTTTTTAATCTCACTGACAGTGTTTAGAAAAGAACCAGAAATATTGAAGGTTCAATAAGCTGGGTTATCCTTTCTAGAGAAGATAACATCGAAACATTTTTTAACATTTAGAAACAAGCGGTTTTGGACCTTGGCTAGGTCCAACTGAAGGGCAACAGAGTCCAGAAAAGACTTCCTAACCATATAGATTTTGAGATCGTCTGCGTAAAAAAGAAACTTCGCCGATTAGAAACAAGAACTAATGTCATTAATGAATAAGAGAAATAGAAGAGGTCCCAAAATGCTACCTTGCGGCACT
Source organism: Melieria crassipennis (assembly GCA_963668005.1). NCBI lineage: Eukaryota > Metazoa > Arthropoda > Insecta > Diptera > Ulidiidae > Melieria > Melieria crassipennis. Next base: position 43,466,466 of record OY764962.1, read on the forward strand.
CCCGAAGAGGCAACGAAAGGGACAGACGAACAGTTATCCACAGTAACGGTACAATACCGGTTAGACAAGTAGGACCCAATCCACCGGAGAAAAGTTTTGTGTGAAACTCTATCAAAAGCCTTGGCAAAATCTGTATAGATTGCATCAATTTCAAAACCTGCCTGAAAGGCGGCAATACAGTCCTCAGTATACACGGCTAAGTTAGAAACAGTGGACCCTCCTTCCACAAAGCCAGGTTGATTAGGTCAAATAAGGTTCCAAACTAAAAAGACTAATTTCTCCTTAACCCTCGAAGAGTTCTCGAATACCCTCGAAGAGCTTAGAGACAGAAGTGAGTTTAGAAATGGGTCTGTAGTTTGAGACATCATTTTTGCAAACACTTTTAAAAATTGGACTTAGAAGAAGAAGGCAACTCTTCCACGCATCAATGAACCACCCACATGAGAGTGATTTTTTGAAAATAAGCAGAAGAGGCTCAATAAGGCCAACCCAATGAGAGAGAAAATTTGGACATCACGGAACTGTTTACGTTAAGGTCAGATTAGATTAGATTGGTTGGGGCTAGACATTTGCTGTCTATGGCACTGAGTTAATTTTGAACTATTGCGCCTTGCCCGAGTTCAGTACTGGAAAAGACTATTTCCTCCTATTATCTCGAAGAACATTTTGATTCTTGCGAGATCAATTTCAGACAGATAAGTAGTCCGTAATAGTTCCTTGCCTAGTGCCTGCTTTCTTGCATGAACTAAGGCCGGGCATTCAGCGATCAGGGTCGTCATCCTCATGCAAAATCTACATATTTCACTGTCTGTTAATTTCAGACGGGCCTTATGTTTGTTTAGAAGACAGTGTCCGCTGGTTAAGGTCAACGTCACAAACGAAATTAGAACTGAAGAACTCGGTAAAAGGATTAGCAGATTCTTCAACCGAGTCAGTAGCGTCCCCAGGATTTCGGGAAGGGGGGGATATTCAAAAAAATTCAGTTTAACGCCATTTTTATACTTTAATTTTTGCGTTGTTTTTTTAATACATGTTGCATAAAATTGTACATATGCAGATACATACATATATGCATACATATGTACATATACTAAAATAAAATTCTTAAAACGAAAAATTCAAGTGACACGTATTTTTAGGTCATAAAATCCCAACTAAAAAATTCAAGTTTGTTTTAAGTTATGAAATTTTGAAAACTTCTTCTAGTAGAATTACGAAAAACTCAAAAGACCTATTTTAAAAAGCATAACACACCAGCTATATAAAATAAATCCAAAAAATAAAATATTAAAATGTATGACGTTCCGAAATTTAATTATGATATAGGTGAACATGTTTTCCATGTTTACACACAATTCACCAAAAAAATGTACCTGCATTTTTGTCAAATTTCAACAGCTAATGCAGGGTTGGCATGAAGCCTGTGTTTGACTACTACTTTGGTAAATAGTCGATACTTTTGGGAACACTGAAAATACAACTATTCTGCGAGAACAAGTGCAATACTGATTTTTGTATTCATTTATTCTTAACCTTTCTGCAGGCATCCGGTTCTGGCCAGACCACATCGAACTTCGGATCCACTTTAGTAATGTTGTAGTTAAGCTATCGAGCTCATATTTCATGATATCCTCAACTGATACTTTCTAAGTACAAAAACCATGGCCTCGCCAGACCATGGTGTATTTTCATAAAAATTAGTTACAATTTTTTTTTTGCTATTTCCCACGTAATTATTGTCAGAATGCACAGTGATTCGACTCCATACAACCGTGGTCCGTTCATAAAATTTTGTATACTAGTTAATCATAGTCTGCTGAATTGACTGCTTAAACTGTTGTAGTTTGGCAATGCCTCAGACTTAAATTTGCAATTTTCGTCCTTTTTGGTGAGCTATAGCAACGAGTGTGTTGGCTAGATTTTTCAGATTTTACATTTAGTCGGTAACGTCAACATTGATAATTGCAAAGAGTAACAGAAATTGTCGTAGGACCCTTTAGTTTTGCAAAAAACGCGAATAATAGACGTATGTTTCGCATTTGTGCAGATTTTTTCATTTTTCATGTTGATTGCATACTTTTAGGGACGACGAAATAAATTTTGTCAAAAAAGATGTGTTATCCGACAAAGAAAGAAGTCTTAAAATAAAAATATCCAGGAACATACTTTCACATACTTTTTAGATATTTTCCTCTAAGTTTAGCCAATTTTCAGATTTTTAATTTAGAAAAATATTTTTGATTAAAAGTGAAGTAAAAGCCTCAACTTTGCAAATTTTGAGAAAATATTAAAAGCGAAAATAGCCACATTATTTCTTAACACTTCTGTTACCTTAGGGTAATTTTCGAGTGAAATTTGACTTTAAAGAGCCGTAACTTTCTTATTTCTTGTAAAGAATTGTTTTCCTTTGGACTCAGTGACTAATTTTATGCCATTTGAATATACGCTAAATTTCATTTCATTTGCAACACTGGTTTACGTGCAAATGAGCAACTATACAAATTTGACCTTAGGGTCATTTTATGACCCATAGTACTGAACGCAAGAAATTGGTCTATGCGATGTGAATTTTATTAGATTTGGTTTCAAAGTGTCGTGGATAAATGTTTCTGGCATTTTTGTTTTGTTTTGTGTTGGTAAGAGGGCGTGGCACTAGCAATACCACCCTTTCTACTATGGAGTAAAATCGAAATTATGAGTCATACAACATTGCAATTTCGTGCAGTGTCCCCATGTATACATATTGTTCCATTGAAAATATTTCATGGGCGTTTAATAATGGGCGTGGCACTATTTTAACGATCCAAATTTTGAACATAACTTCGGAACCATAAGTAGCACATCAATGACATAAAGATCGAACTTACTATTGGGTAATATTTTTCGACAGGGGAAAAGGGGGGAAGAGGAATAGGGCATTTAATAAAGGGCGTAGCTTCGCCCACACATCTTAATGAGCAGTACAAGAGCTTTTAAGTTTCAAGGGATCAAGACCCAAAAGTACGAAAACTTGATGTTTGCTGGTATGAAATCTTGATTGAAGCTTTCAATATAAATAGACATATACTACTTACTTTCTAGCAAGTAATAAATTTCTAAGAAATTCCAAAAGGAGTGTGAACAAGCTAGATTAAATTTCTGAAACATATTCGTATCAGCGCAAGCAAAAAATTTACTCGTTGCTGCAGTTCGCACTTCTATTATCCCTTGCGTCACCATTGCATATGTGATATGAAATTCATCCCTGAAATGATAACGTAACCCCGTTTATTCTATAAAGAATCGGAAAAATTAGTTCCTGGGCTTCAATTTTGCGAAAAAAGGAAGCCAATAATATAATCGTGTGAGTTATTCTCAGCAGTACATTCACTAAAGAAGAAGATACTCAGTGAAAGGAAACGATGGGGCGCAATCCGGGTCAGCCGAATATATTCATTTTCTTCGGGAAATGGAATAATGTTAATTAATATATATTTTAAATTGTATTGGTTCATTGATGTCAATATCTAGTATGAGTTTAATATTTTAGCATACTTTTATATATTAAACCTCTAAACTGAGTAATTTTTTGTGGGCCACGGGAGCAGGCTTTCTTGCGAAATCATTTATTTTTGGGCGATTAGCGATTAATGATTATTATCTGTTGTACATAATATAATTGTCCAAAAATTAGTTACGATATAGTTTTAACTTTAACGGCAGCCGCCGTGGATCAGTTGGTTAGTGCGTTGGGCCACGAGTCGAAGGCAGCGACCCATGTTCAAATACTGCCTGTAATACCACCTAAAAAAATAACGGGAAAACTCGTTTTCTCTTTCGGTGGCTGTCGTCTCAGCTGGAAATGGCAAACCTCTAAAGGCAAAAATTGCTTATGAAAAAGCTCCCAACTCGCCGTTCGGAACCGGCATAAAACTGTAGGTCGCTTCCACCCGCGTGCAAATTCACACGCACAACACGGGTGGTTGCGGGAAGCTAGGCCTTAGTCTCGCGTAAGCGGGCTGTCGTGCCAGTCAATTAATTAATTAATAGTTTTAACTTCTGAAGAAATCGCAAGAATGAAAGTGTCCCAGAAAAATATCATGAACCTGGACATCGTCTCCATGTTGAACAGATTTGACTCCAGTAAGGCCAAATAGTCGCTTTACAATAATAAAAGTAATAACTAATTGTTAAAATCACATTGTCTTAACTTTTTTGAACAAAATACAAAGAAATAAATCGGGGTCATTTTATGACCCAAGGGTCAAATGTGCGAGTTTTTCCTAGGGTAACAGAGGGGTTAATACATATTGAAGGTTTTAGCAACTTCTTGGTAATCATGTATTTTTATAATTTTTTTTACTCAATAGACTAAAAAACAGAAAATATGTGTTTACATTTTTTTGTGAAAAAAGTTTCAACTTTGAGCCGCTTTTGCACAGAAACTAATTAATTTTTTGCACAGATTTTTTTGGGTTTTCTTAGTTGGAGTTTTACCTTTCAATTGACATCAAAATCGTTAAATTCTGAGACCATAAATTTTTTGAATTTTGTCTATGGAACGAATCACTGTGGCTTAAAACATTTTTTCGTTTGTTCCTTATTCAGTCCTTTACGGAGCATAGGACTTCAACTAGGCTTTTCCATCTGACTCGATTTGAAACCCTCATTTCGTGCCATCCCATGTAATCGTGACATACGTTAGTTGGCGCAAAATCTACCTGATCCAAGTGTTTTTCTCTCGCCTTGGCTTTTATTTTTTTTTGGGTTAGTAAATTATTGTTTTCGTTGGAAAATATTGTCTGAACATATTCAAAATTAATATTTATCCATTGTACTCATGGCTATGTTCGTGTTTTGGTGTCAATTCAATTACATTCCAGATGTGAAGGAAGTATTTGTTGTCTTGTCGTTCCGGTTTTTATCAATTGGATTGTTTTCTGTGGCAGAGATGAAAGGAAGGGAAGGCTGTTTTGAGGATTAGACTTGGTTTTTGAACCTCGACACTGGAGTAAAAATCAGAGAGGCCAATTTCTCTGAAAAAATTGCCTAAGCAATAGCGGAAACCAATGCTTAAGAGCAATAAAATTAAGATATTAATTAATTTGCTGCTGGAAGTAATATTTGGCCCTGAACAAAGCGAAGCTTCTGATACTGATAGAAAAAATGGTCGTTTAAATATTTCAATGTGAAGATAGCGACGACGAAGGCGACAAAGAAAACGGCCAGTTCAACCTGAACAATAACATGTTGAGCATGTTCTGCATGTTTTTCTTTGGCAAAGCAGTTCAGCATTGTCAACAGTTCAAGGAATCCAATGCCCAATGTAAAATCTCAATGTTTTTGACGCATGTAACTGAATTATATCGTTGCAATAATTGCATTGGTCAAGCAGTTGAAGCAGATTTACATTTATAAAATTTCTTTCTTTTCCTTTTTTTTTGGATTTCAAAATTAATTCATTGAAGTTGAAACTAGCTAGTTACTTAATTATTCTAGTATATTTGTACCGTTTTACGTAAATAAAATGTAGGCAAGCAAAACAAATCAATGTGTTCACACTTTCTGGTTTTTTTATATCCTTAACATAAATCCTCGACTATCCTCTTGTTTACATCATGGTCTGGCCAGATCATGGGAGCTACTACTAGGTTTTAAGTGGGTGATCACAGAAGAGGTAACGCAAATAATAAAAATGTTTGCAGAATACTATATTGTTACATCAAATTGGATAAATGAATTTATCCACCAAGGGGGGGGGGATCCATCACCCTATTCCCCCCCCCCCCCTGGGGACGCCACTGAACCGAGTTGACAGATTTTCCATTGAAGAAAAGTGAGATGGGAAAACTCGAGGTAGCTTTCTTGTTAATAAAACCCCAGAAAAACTTAGGATTATTTTTAATGTTAGTTTCGTGTTTACGGATGTAGCTTTTGTACAGTGACTTATCTAAATAATTAAATTCCTTCTGATAATATTGAAAAGTATTAAAGTAATAAAAACAATTTGTTTACTTAAATTTTTTATAAAACTTATTTTTTAAGGTTTTTGAGATGTTTTAATATAAAAGTTATGATTTTTGCAACGAAGAAACTTAGAACCTTTTTTTTGCTTGCCAGTCAATAAAAAGGAGTGTCGTTGTGTGGGTGTAATTATAAACTTCGCATGACTTTCTTGACCCTTTCCGGTCAATTTCCACATTTCATGAGATAAAATGTTTTCCTTCAAAATATTGACAAATATTGAACATTTTAGCAATAAAATACAAACAAATTTCAAAAAAACATTAAGTTTGAGAATTACAGCTTCATCAATTTTGTACGATATATCGTACAATGGTCCGCAAAGGAGTAACAATTTATGAATTTTTGGTTTCGGTTTTTTAAGTTTTATGAACAATTCATTGTTTTTTTGATAGAAAACATAAATTATAAGAACAAAAAATCAAAACGTAATTTCATTTTGATCGAAAGTTATATAAATGAAATATATAGGGTGTTTTTTTTAGAGGTTTGTTTTTCGAATAGAGATAAAACTGGCATTTTGTGGTCAAATCTGGCAACTCTAATGTCATTTATGTTCAGTTTGGTTTGCCATTTCATCACGAACAGGTTGACAAAAGAACAACGCTTGCAAATCGTGCAAATTTATTTCGAAAATAATGGTTCAGTTCGCGAAGTTTACCGCAAGCTCCGTCCATTTGATGGTCGACATAATCGTCCATCAGAGCAATTAATTCGGTTAACCATGGGTCGTTTTCGCACTACGTTTACTCTATGTGATAATACGCATCCGCAGAGACGTCGAACAGTGCGCACCGAAGAAACAATTGCCGCTGTAGAGCAAAATGTTGAAGAGGACCCAATGAATCGATTCGCCACCGTGCACCGGTATAGAGCCATGATAACCGACTATTTTGTTCCCGAATTGGATGGCATGAATGTGGATGAGTTGTGGTTCCAACAAGACGGCGCTACATGCCACACAGCGCACGTTACAATCGATTTATTGAAGGAAACATTCGATGAGCGCATAATTTCGCGGAATGGACCTGTCAATTGGCCACCAAGATCGTGTGATTTGACACCATTGGATTATTTTCTTTGGTTATATGTGAAGTCGCTCGTCTACGCCAAAAAACCAGAAACGTTAGGGGACTTGGAAGCCAACATTCGTGGCGTTATTGCCGACATACGGCCCCAAATGCTCGAAAAAGTGGTTGAAAATTGGACCTGTAGAATTGGCTTTATTCGAGCCAGCCACGGCGTCCACATGCCCGAAATCATATTTAAGCATTAATGGCATAAAATTATCCTTCCAACAAAGCCAAATTGATGGACATTGAAACGATTTTCTTGTGTTTTATTTCAATTCGAAGTTCTATACCTCTAAAAAAACACCCTATATAAACAATTGATTCACATTTATTCGGACTTATAGACCCGTTGTTGTTGTTGCAAAGCCCTTTTCCTCTCAATAAAACACAGAATCAATTAAAATTCTTACAGTTTTACAGAAAGATACTGAATATAGCGGATTTATTTTATCGTAGTGGGAGTGGCAAGTACGCATGTCTGACCTTACATAACCTGTGTGCCCAGTAAAATACAAAATCGTCTAGTAATTCTTATTTTTAATCGAAAATTGCCGAAGAGTCGAATTTTATTAGTCACGTGGTTTACAGATGGGCGTGGCAGGCATAGAAACGCAAAAAATCGGTTACGAAACCTATAACTATAAAAAAATGCAACCACAACTTGCAACCGTTGCTTTCCATTTGTACGATATATCGTTCGCAATTTTTTTAAAGACTCGGGAAAAATATTTAGACGCAAAAAGTGTTAAATTTAGTAAGTTCTTTAAATCAACTGAGATTCAAACTTTGAAATTGTTTCGCTTTTTGGTACCAAAAAGTACTTATTACATATTTAAAAACTCCAACGCAGAAGTTCCGTCATTTGCTGGTTTTTCAAATTCTTGCAAAAGGCTGCTTGCAAAGGCACTCATATTGTGTAGCTACGACTATAATGATTTATATTTTTATACAGAATGATACAACACCTACAGCCTACTTAATGAAAATTAAAAAGCTGTTGCATAAAAACTGCGTTCGCTGTCAATTAAAAAATCGTCGAAAAAATTGTACGATATATCGTACAAAGATTCAACATATGTATTCAGGCTCCATATCTTCGTAACATTTCATACAGTACCACAGGAGCCAGAAAGTACGTCATTTCATCCTATGGGGTACCATCTGGTAATACCAAAGAATATGTATAATTAATAACTTCATTAATTAATTACTTCATGTTCGTTGGAAATACTAAACCACAATTCATGTCCTTAACTTGTAAGCTAGAAACCGGTCGGAAGCTTTTCGATGACATTGATTTTTTATTTGGTTTCCCTATTTGGTGTTGATTGAGTCGATTTCATACACGATTTGTGGTCCAACACATTGAGCCTCGTCTACAGCTCCTTTTCATTTGTGTCGAATATACTCGTATACTCTAGTTATAGTTTTGGATTGTGACACTGCCACGTCAACAAGTGACCATTTTCGAGTTGACACTGCTCGTTGGCCGTTGCTGCGCCTAACACACACGCAGCAGACTTGCAAACTGACAGTCAGCGAAATGACAACGCACAATGCTCAGCCGATGTTTACCGCACTAGTCGTTCACTTTTTCGTAATAAATTAGAATTTATCAAATTCGAAGCGGCGACTTAAGGGCGCGTTCAGCACACCCACTGGTGCACGCATTATTGGCGCGGAATAGCGCCGGTCAAGTGGTGCGGCCAGATGGAAAGTCCGCGCGCCGGATAATTACCTGGTGTCATAATAATTGAGCGTTGTGACACGCATCGCCACCGAATGCACACACGCCCGCAATGACATTCGGAGAAATATGAGCAGCAAATTAGATAAGGATTAATTGTCGCGGCGCACGCATCTCGAATTTGAATAACCCAAATGAATAACGACGTAGGCGCATCGGACGCGACGCAGCGCCTTTCGTCTTGTGCCCCATTTTTGACAGCCACATATGAAATGAAATGGAGTGGAATGACTGCCGACCGGTGTCCTTTCACTTGTGGGCCACTTGGATTAAGTAAACATGCGCATGGAATGCGTTGGCGCTTTACGGCCGCCGCTGCTCTTGTCTCTGTTTACTTTTTAATCGGATAAAATTCATAATTATCGTTATTACTGTCATTTGTTTTTTGTGCGCGCCGCCCGCCCACCCCCACCCACTGCGCTGCGGGCAGTGGAAGCGTTGGGCGCGTGGAATCTTTCGGCAATTGCGTGTAGTTTTCTATTAAGATGCCGTATCTAAGCACTGGATCGTTGATTTTTTCCACTACCGTTTCAACTTATCTGCACGCCCGGTGACTCGCCGACTCGGCGCATCAAATTATGTAATTAAAATTCCGCACCTTAATTTGAGCAATTTATTATGATGGCGTTGATAAGCGTATGGAATTATTGCGCGCAGGCCCATTACCTACGCACATGTACTCGTACATCGCTAATTGAAAGGATAATTGGCTGTATGCGTTTCGCGGCAACTATTTGTATTTGCATTACGGTAATGTTAATCAAATTGAACGAACATTCAAGCAATGTGCAATTAAATGGACTGTGGCTACGACAACAAGTTGAACAGATCATGTTGTCTCGAACCTAATTTATCAGTTTGGAAAGTAATGTTGTGCAGGCACTCAAATCTCTGCCCATTTGCTGCCGACGAGATCTATGATTGATACAGTTGAAACTTGAGAGACTGGCTAAAGCAATTTAAAAAGTTGTAATCGTGGAATAAGCAGCCAATCGAATGAGGGCAGTCCTGATAAATACGTTGTTTGAACACCGGAGCGTTTTGTTTTTTAAATAAATTCTTTTAAGGGGGTCTTCTGGTTACGAACTGAAAATTTAACTTTATTTTTCGGAGTAAATTGCGAAGGAACTACTTGAGATAATCCAGTAATTTTTTTTTTCTATTTTGTTGATACATGCTTTATCTTGTAAGATAAAATTTTGGAAATTAAAAGTCATCCCACTCGCGATGTTGGTAAGACTTCTTCAAGAAATATTAATCGAATTCGATCAATTTTTTTTTCAGTTATTCAGGAGACATATGGCTATGTTTTCCCGAGTACGATTTTGAAATTTTTATTTTGTTCCATTTTTACACTCACCAATAGACCAAAAAACATGGTAGAAAATCAAACTTTTTACAAAAAACCTCCTAGTTTTGAAAATTTTCAAAATAAAAAAAATCGTACACGGGAAAACATAGCCATATGTTTCCTGAATAACTGAAAAAAAATGGATCGAATTCGATAAATATTTCTTGAAGAAGTCTTACCAACAAGTTTGAAAAAAGCAACAACCTCAAGGTCGTTCTAAAGTCGCGAGTGGGATGACTTTTAATTTCCAAAATTTTATCTTACAAGATAAAGCATGTATCAATAAAAATAAAAAATTACTGGATTATCTCAAGTAGTTCCTTCGCAATTTACTCCGAAAAATAGACTTAAATTTTCAGCTCGTAACCAGAAGACCCCCTTAAGTCCCGGAGACATTACAATTTAATTGTCCCAACGTACAGTTTTTTAACAACATCAACCAGTGGCAGATTTAGGGGGGGTTTGGGGTTGAAACCTCTCGAAATATTAGGATTGACTTTAAAACTGCATACAAATTAAAAGGCATTTTTGGCATTTTATAAATATTAAAGAATTACTTTTTAAACCCCCCGAAATATTTTTCTGAACCCGCCCCTGGAAACAACTATAGGGCTAAACTTTATGAGTATTTCAGAGCACTCTGAGGATCAATGATGCTCTAGTGATGATTGCAAGGTGCATCTTCTTTTTCTTCTTTATTCCCAATCAACCTCTAATTTTCCTCCTTCATTACTTTCCTATCTTTTTTCTTCTTTACATATATCTAAGATTGTATTTTCTATTATTTATAAAATATATATAATACTCGTATATATTAAGCTACTTTGTTATTATTTAATTTTGTAATTGATAGATTTAAGTTTAATTCTGATTGGAGAAATTTAATTATTATTAAAATTCTTAGTCCTTACTGCACAAAAAGGCAACGATTGCCTTATACACCTGCAAAAAGGCACTGGGGGAAACCCGGGGTTTAAAACCAAGCATGACGCACTGGGTTTACACAGCTGTCGTACGACCCATCTTAACCTATGGGTGCCTGGTATGGTGGAACGCTTTGAGAAAAAAATTGCTCCTCCAACACCTCCGCAAAGTTCAAAGGGCAGCCTGCGTCATCATCACGGGCGCTCTTAGCACAACACCAACTTCAGCTTTAGAAGCCCTGCTTCACCTTATTCCGCTAGATAGGAAATTACCGGCTATAACAAGCTATAGACTACAGCCAATGGTCGGAGTCTAACAGGGGTCATGCCAGGATACTTACTCTCGTAAAGGAGTTCGAGGAACTGGATTCTTCACCCCCCCCCCCCCCAATTCCAATTTAACAAAAAGTTCACTCGCACCATTCCAGACAGGAACAACTGGGAGGAAAGCTCAGCATCCTTAATAGGGAACTCACATCAGATCTACACCGACGGCTCCAAGTTAAACGGAGCTGTTGGTGGAGGCGTCTTCCCAGACTCACTTAGTATAAATTACTCCTTTAGACTGCCGGACCACTGTAGCGTGTTCCAAGCAGAGGTTTCAGCCATTGAAGCTGCCCTGAATTGGATCAAAGAGGGCAGTGTCTCTAGGCGAGATATTAGCATTCTCTCTGACAGCCAAGCGGCTATCAGGGCCCTAGGGTCTCATGATCTGACCTCCAAAACAGTGATCAGCTGCCGCAAATCTCTTGATGAGATGGCTGAGCAGCTTAAGATCCACCTCATATGGGTGCCTGGTCACAGAGATATCCCGGGGAACTGCAGGGCAGACGAACTGGCTAGACAAAGAACGACCAAGGAGCTATCCTCAGAACTCGCCGGAAGCGATGAGAAAAGCCGCTAACAATGCATGGGCGGCCTTAGAGACAGGACAGACAGCGCAACAGATCTGACCAAAGCTGGACTGGAAGTGCACCAAAAGTCTGCTAAACCTCAATAGGGGCACGCTCAGGGTTGTTGTCGGAGTCATCACTGGTCACTGTATCCTTGGTAGCCACGTAATTAGATTAGGGCTGGGCCACCTTGCCAACGACTTCTGCAGAAGCTGCAGATACATAGAGGAGGAAGAAACAATTCTCCACCTACTTTGTACTTGTCCCGCTCTTTGCAGGAAACGGAAAAAACATCTAGGGTTTACCATACAGCAACCTCGCGGACTTATCGGAGGTTGACGCCAAGGGCCTAATACGCTTCATCACCTGTTCGGGCTGGTTTGAGACATCCCAACAAACAAGAGATCCTGTGGTGCCACAATGGGCCTAGCTTGACGTGAGCTCTCATATGAGAGCTGCCACCACCACCTACCTACCTACTGCACTTAATGTATCCTATTCTAAATAAATAAAAATAAATAAATAAAAAATTAATAAAAATTACAACCGTTGTGATATTCGATAGCGAATTATCGTTGTGTAAAGTCCACAAATTATTCATTCACAAATCTGATAATTTTTAACTGTCTTTTTCATGTAATCTTTGTCTGTACTTCGGGAACCAATTCATAATTCATTAAATCACGAATCGAAGGAAAAACGTGTCATCCTCACTTCTGACATTGGCACGGTTAATGGGTTTTAGTTTGCCACCATTTTAATGGTTATGGACTACGTAGTTTACTTAAAAGTAATGATTCGTTCCATTAATGTAGAATCAGACTTGGTGCGATTCAACAAGTTTCAAGAGATCTGAATCCGGTCCGGGGTTTTAAAGAAAATTCAAAAAGGATTGGAAACAGGCTTTTCCTTTACTGATTTATGGTACCTCGGATCAAGGGCAACACTTCTGTCGAGCTTTGACAGTTTGTCAAGTTTAACAAGGAAGAGAAAGCTCTGGATCAGAATCTTCTGACGGTTAAGGCGTAGCAGTGACTGTCAAAGCGGGGCAGGACGTCCGCTTCCTTATCAATGGGCTTGCAAATTTGTTATTCAAAGTCCCATTATTGTTATTCATTAACATCCAATTCGTTGTAGAGAGGATTCCATGCCAATTTCTTGGTACCACTGCGGCTAAACGACAATTTGGTTTCTCTAGAGATATCACACTACGGAATGGTTTCTCAAGTGATGATCTTTAGAAAACAGTGATCCCGAAGTAGAAAAATTATGTTTTTGTAATTGATAATACGTAGTAACAGTTTGAAAACTACTGCGTAGCATGACTTTATGTTTCAAGTTGTCATTGCAACAGATTTTTCAGTTTTTGAGAAAAACGTTTAATTTGATGACGACTACTTCTCATTCTCTGGCGCACAGCCAATTGAAGCAACTTTCTTCAGAGCTATTTAAAAAAAAATATTTTTTATTTCGTTCCTTGTTAAGTAAGTCCCTTAGACTTGGTTATGGTCCAAAGGCGAGGAAGTGTTGCAAGAAAAAGCGCCAGCGAAAAGACAGTGAACACGTGAGGGTTGCATGGGACAGTTTCCCGATGTTCCCTTTTCTGGAGATTTGCGTTCGCTGCCAATGCGATTCGAGCGTGGCGTGGCGTGGGTCTGTCATTAGGCAATAAATCTGTGTGGTGCGTGCATTTTGTTTGTTATGATTTATCAATGCTTTTAAGTGCAGCAGGCAGCAATGGCACACGGAGCGCTCCAGGACGAAGAAAAGGTGGTGGCGAAAATTTGCATAAAACCGCGTAGCGGCAACATTTTTCAATTTTTGCTGCCTTTTTGCATTATTAGTTTTTCCGGTAGCACTGAAGATAGCCGCGGCTTCACGGAAAAGGGAAGGAAATGCAAAAATGTCATTTAAATGTGGCGCAAAATTGCGCGAAATCTTTGCGTCAGTGATTAATGATCGGAGATTACGAAATTTTTCAATCAGTTTAGATAATGTGGTGTAAGATGTTCAGAAAATCGGAGACGGAGTTAATTCGCGCAAAGTGATTGTGAAGATAATTGCGAAAGCGTTACGCTAATCTACTCCGGATCAGTGCCAAATACTGAATTCCTTCGATATTTGCAAGGATACTCGTATGTAATAAGTCGGAATTAGTTGGGATGCCAATGATTTGAAATTTTTTAAAATATTTAATTATCATCCCTGGGCTTTCGAAGCTGTTAAAAAGAGAAATTGAACGCTCTATTATGTAGAAATATGTTTATCTATATGTATGGCTATCTTTTCCATGTGCAACTGTTGCATAATTGCGCACTTCAAGGCAACCAAAATTCATCCTTTAAACACCACCGATAAGCCTTAACGAAAGCTGTCAATATTTGGCATTAGCCAACAAGTGCGCCAACACAAATGCCGTCAATGTCAATGCCAGCGCACGCCCACACACATTGAAACACATGAACGCGATGCTTACATGTTGCTTGCAACACCCTTCCGGCACCGTAATTGCTGCCAATTAAACTCTACTCGGCAGAGATTGGATCGGCAGAGGTCTCGATTTTCACACTCGAACGCTGCGGCATGCATCATTTGACAGCAAAATGCCAAAAACCACACAAACACACCCACACACACGGCCTTTGCACGCACTTCCGCAACATAACCTCACTGCAGCTTAACGTCAGACTGAACGCACATATGCTGAAATGTCAAAAAACCAGCCGTCTGGTGCTTGCAAGCTGCAGCCAACTGTCGACATTTACTGTTATTCAATATGTGAAATTGCGCCGATAACATCAACGCTTAAATATGACGCCTTGGCTTTGCCGCACTTCACACCGCGGCGCCTTTTCTGCTGCTCTGAGCGTGTGTGCAGTGCCTCCCAGCCGGCGCAGCTCTGGCGCATTTGTGCGGCTTGTGGCTGCTACACTGCGTTCGTCTCGTTGCCACTTTGCGGCAAAACGTTGCAAAATTTTGCAAGCATTGCCATCGACAGCATTGAACTTGAACCTTCCTCGGCTGTCGAATGTCAAATGTTTGCCTTTTGTCACTTATGGTGCCAGGCATCAAACAAAATTTCGTACTTTAGTTACCGATATTCTGTTTAAATGTGGTGAGCGTCTTCGGTTAACCTTAAGCGGAGTGTTGCATGTTCAGCTGTGGCAGCGTTGAATGTGCGAAAATTTGTAAAGTGTTCATACAAACAAGGCGACGATTAGAAAGATGAAGATTGAAAGTTGGAGGCGAGTTTGAATTTGAATTTAAACTTTAATGCAATATTGGTGGAACGTTAGGTTAGGTTAGGTTTAGTCGTTTAGGACGGTCAATTGCGCCGATGATGGCAATTGCTGGGTTAAGTATTTGAGTAGATGACACGTATGCATCGGTAGTCTGGTGGAGACGAACAATGGTTAAGTCCACAGCTTTGGCTCTGAACAGACTACAAAGAAGTGTATGTATATGCATTAAGGGTGCCATGAGCACTGTCTCGGGTGATGCCCTTAATGCCATGCTTGACCTGCTTCCCCTAGACCTAAAAGTTCAAGAGGAAGCGATGAAAGCGACATGTCGGCTGTATTCCTATGGATACTGGCACGACAACAAGGGCTCGGGTCGTAGAGAAATCTTCAAGAGGTTGTCAGCGCAATATCCGTTGCTGCTGGTCCCTAAGGATTGCCTAATACCCGTAGTATCCTTTGGGAGAAACTTTGAAGTGAGGTTCCCAACGCGCGGCCAATGGGACAACCCAGAGGCCATGCTAGGGGATCTGACGGATATTTTCTTCACTGACGGATCCAAGACCGATAAAGGTACTGGAGCTGGATGGCACCTCGATGGAAGTGTCAACTGCTACTACTCACTGGGTGGGCTGACTACCGTCTTTCAGATGGAAATCTTCGCCATTCTGAAGGTAGCGGAATGGATAATCGGGAGGAAATGGTGCGGGAAACATATAGGAGTCTGTAGTGACAGTCAAGCTGCACTTAAGGCCCTGGAGAACGCGCGTGTTACCTCTAAAATTGTCCAAGAATGTAAGATGAAGCTAAAATCAGTCGCGAGACGCAATAAACTCCAACTTATCTGGGTTCCGGGACACTGCGGTGTTCTAGGTAACGAAACTTCCGATGAACTGGCTAACTGTGGATCAGGCTGTACACCCATGGGACCAGAACCAATAATCGGCACCAGTCTAGCAGGAACCCTGCACTGGATCAAGTCCTGTGTAAATAACCTACATAGAGAACGTTGGTTTAGCTTGAGATGCTGTAAAACTGCCAAGTGTTTCATGAAAAGCCCGAACAGGAAAGCAGGGAAGTTCCTCCAGAAGCTGAGAAGGAAAGACCTCCGTCGAATGGTTGGGTTAATCACAAGACACAATCCATGGGGGCGACATATGGCCAACATGGGCCTCATCGAGGATCCGACTTGCATGTCTTGTCTGGAGGAGGTAGATAGTACAGAGCACTTTCTCTGTGCATGTCCTGCCTTCTCTAGAACGAGATTGCGCACGCTGGGTTCAGATGTTTTTACAATGGACGAAGTTCATTCTCTCACCCTGTGTGATCTCCTGAGATTCATTAATGAGTCCGGGAAATTTGCGCAGGAGATCTCATAACCCTTTCTCCCTTTCCACCCACTTTCTCTTTTCTCTTTCCCATTCCAATCTCCTCTATCAACCTTTTTCCTGAGCCTTAAGTACAATTGGCTATAAAGCCTGAGTGCTTGAGGTAATGACCTCCCTTAGGTTATTTCCTCGGTTCCCCCTCACATCCATCCATCCATTCAGATGAGGTTCAACTTATACAACAGTTGATTCATTGTGGTAAAAGTAGTAAAGATTGCATGTAAGAAGTTAGGTAACTATACTTAAGAAACAATTTATGAAAGAACTATTGCTGAAAGAACCGTGTCAATTGATCAATCTTTGACGGGTCGCCAACATCGACAAAAAAGTACTCAAGAATATGTAGTCTTCATAGTCACGTAGTGTGGTATGCTCTTTTTCTTTTAGGCAAGGAAGCCGGAAGTCTGACTATTCTGACTTGCGATCCAATTAGGCGCTAACACTGAAACCGTGAAAATAAGGGTTTCGCGCCTTAGACGTAATGTGAATTTGTCCGACTGCGGCTAAGTGACTATGAAGTGAAATCGGGATAGAATAGTTATTCCACCCAGAAAATGTTTGCTGGCCCAGTGTTTTATTTGGTTAACAGGTTGAAGGAAGTAAATGGACAACAGAAGACTGATTCAACAGATTCGCTACAAGTAGTGACCGGATTCACCATACGTGGGGACTAACAAAAGTTCGCACACGACGCTAGGTTTGACGAGTTTCTTCAGTTTCAATCCCTGAATGCGCAAAGAAGTTATTAGTTGTTCAGGGCATCACATCTGCAGCAAAAATTATTTAAGGATCAACCTTTAGAAATTTCTGGAAATGGTGCAGATGGCGTTCCTCTCTGTAGACCCGGATCGCTTTGTCATAAGACAGATTGATTTGGGCCGAAAGTTGGCAATAAAGCAAAGCTATCTATATTTAAGAAGAGATATTTTAGCAGCAAATAATATTTACCAAGTTTATCTTTCATCTGCGCCACCGCACATTTATTTATTAGATTCTCTTTACTTTCCCCACGACTGGTAGACTGCTCAAGTTACCCACAGAAAGTTGAGCAAATGTTTGGCAAATATTTGTCAGCTTTTTGACGCGACCACACATTCGCTTCTCATGGCACCAATAATTTCATTTGACTCACTACATGCCGCCTAACACACACACATACACACCGGACGAAGTAGTTAGACCCATCACGTGCCGGGAAACTTTTATGATTCCTAAAAGGTAAACCAAAGAAATGCGAGCCGAAATAAATGACAACATTACGCGCTCACAAACATCCACACACACACACACACACACACACACGCGTTGCAGTGTTTGACAGGAAGTGCAATTTGATTTGATGCGGCGAGATTACAGAGTGGATCAGCCGCTGCACAAAACCACGTAAGGTAAGTGAAGATGCAAAAGCCGCAAGAAAAGTAAACGACAAATGTCGTTACAAGCAATAGAAAAGTTGTAAAAGCCGAAACGACACACACTTATTGGATTTTTATGATGAAAGTGCCTACGAGTATTGATGGGTCATGTGCAGTGCAGTGCGCTGTGGTGTGGTGTGGTGTCGTATTGTTGGGATAATGGTGGTGGGTGTGAGATTCGTAAAACAAAAAATTATATATATATGTAGATGAATTGAAATGAATTATTGGATAAGAACGAAATTTGAGGTTTTAAAAAAGAGAACAAATTTCGGTTCAATTTTTGACATTTCCTTGTGAAAACTTGCAGTAGCCAATGATGCGTAGATATGACGGATTTATTTAGCTATAAAACAGTTAACGGTTGTTGAGTAGAGAAAGGAACGAGCTAGTAAGAAAATGCAAGTCTAGAATTCAACCTTTTTTTCGGACCAGTGACTGACACTGTCATATGAAGTGTTAGAGTGTTTCTTACTCTTCTTCAGAACAACAAACACAATGACTCTTTGAATATAGTAAAAAATAAGCAAGACTTACGTTGTGTATGGTCGATGAGTTGACTACTTCTCCTTCTCGATTTTTTTTCCAGGTCTAACAAAAATATTTTTGGCTCAACAACTTTGACTTCAATATTTTAACTGAACTCGCAACAAATCTTAACAGCGATGACAGCTTTAATTTCCGAGTAAAAAATTGCAGCAAGCAAACTTGAAGAGACAACATGACCAGTTCCAAAGCCAACTGGTAAGCATTATGCTGCTGCGCAGAGGAAGGCAACCATTAAGGATATCCTCGAGTAGAGGCAATTTTCTGACCAATATAATTCATAAATTTATTTTCCAATCCTTGCCGCATATAAATTTTCATATTTCACCAGAATGCACCAACGACAAGTCGCTCGCCAGCCGGTGACTCCGAATGTTTAACTCTTAGGGGGCAGAAGCACGATTGTCAGAGGTGCATGTGGGCGGTTATAATCGTAGAGATGCCCATTGCTGTGTGTGTGTGTGTGTTTGGTATTTGTCGTCGGTCCTGCCATTATTTATATGGAAAAGGAAAATACAGATAAGTTGCTGCAATTGTGCCCATTACCATGCAGCCCCTTGCCCATTGTTGTTGTTGTTGTTGTTGCTGTTATTGTATTGTGTGCAAAATGTGCCGTCCACATGCACAAACATATGTCGGCGCCTGTTTGTTGTGCACACAAACGCATTTCAATTTCAATTCAAATTCAAATTCATCGAAATTTATACGTAAATCTTGCACATGTCCTGCGCAAGGATGTTTATACAAAATTTGATTTATATTTAAATATTGCGGTACACTCCAGCAGTGGTCGTGCATGCAGCCTTCTGTGTTCTGGCGTCTCCCTCCAGGCGGCATAAATTGCCGTTATCCTTTTGTTTTGATTATGCTGTGGGCCATAAATTTCGGCGCCGCCTATCAGTTCGGTTCAATTCAATTCAAATTTCGAAAATTTCGCATTTCCTTCGGAGTGTCGACGGCTTCGATTCCACAACGACCATCGCTGTCGCTGTTGTTGTGTGCTTTTGTTTTTGCTCCAATGATTTGTGTCTTACTTGACACCGCATCCGGTCTTTGCCGCTACTCGGTCTCAGCTGGTCGGTGAACGGGGTGGGGGCGATTGTGAAGGTGGCGTTAGTTCAACGATTCACGAATAGTTCCAAGAGGCCCAACTGCACCCACTGCCGAGCTCCAACTGATTGATTTAGCATTCCAATTGAAATTGCAAGGATTTAGCAGTGTGTCCGTCCCACTCTGTCTGAGCCCCTTTTCTCCCGGGGTGTCTTTCACCAGCGCTTGTTGTATCATTTTATTCTTGTGCTGAGTCCTACAAGAGCTAACCACCGCTTTGACCCTCTGCCTCGTCCTCTGCGAATTCAACCTATTCGACCGGCCACTCAATTTGCTCCCGACACCATCTCTGCACATCTCGTTCCCCTTTTTGTGCGTGCATGTCCTTGCATCCAGCACAACTGTTCGTTCGTTCGTCAGCCTATCGGGCAGTGCATGTCCTTTAGGCAAAATTTGCATTTTCATCAACATTGAACCGTCGCCGAGCTCCTGCACTCGGTGCATTCACGCACACATCCTTGCAAGGCTTCCTGGCCGCAGCGCATCCTTGCACTTGCCGGCATGTCCTTTGTGCTGTGCCGCCTTGCGCCGAAGTGCTATTGGTATATTATTGATTTATGACACTTGTGAACAATTTGGAAATCACAGATTAGCAAACAGCTTAAGTGGCATAATTCTGCACATGTCCTGCCGTCGCCGCACTTGACCTATCGCCAACGGCCGAGGGCGAGCTCGGAGCTGTCTTGTTGTTGTTATTTGTTGTTTTGCTCTTGCTGCCACAGCACATGGTGGAGATTTATTTGCAGCTGCAACTGCAACATTTCGTGTGCAATTGATTGTTGCAATTCTCAATTTTGAATTATGGCCATCGGAATCGGTGGTGGCTGGCAGGGGTTAATGGCGCTGCGGCAAGGGTTAAGTGATTTATTGAATTGTTTGCTGGATTTGTGCTACTGTCACCATACTTTTGACAGCTTAAGATTTGCTACTCGCACACATTGTCTGGCCGCCGCTCGCTACTGCAGTCGCTGTTGTTGTTGTAGCGATTGTGATTGCGATTGCTTTGAACATGTCGGTGCATATTGGCAACAAATTGTGGTAATTGATTTGAAGTTGATTAATGGCCACGCAAGGACGAGAGTAATTGGCCGATGTGAAAATGTATGCAGTGCAATGTGCGGTGCGTTGCATATGGAATGGGCCGATTGCAACAGCAGCAAGTTAAAGCCTCAAATGAGAGATACCCAATGTGCCGATAAAATATGTCGCTTCTCATTGAAATTGTTGGGATAAGTGTTGTGACGAGTATTTGATATGAAGTTAAGTGCACTGCTGCCATCAGTGGATCAATGATCAATTGTAGGCCTTGTTCGTTCATTCTTCAATCAGACCGATGCACAGTGATTCGACTCCATACAACCGCGGGCCAAATTAGAAGGAGTGGTCTGTTAATTATGGTCTGCTGAATTGAAATCTCCATTTTGTTTTTCTTAAACTTTTGTAGTTTTGCAATGACCGAGACTTAAATTTGTGCTTTTCGTCCTTTTTGGTGAGCTATAGCAACGAGTGTGTTGGCTAGATTTTTCAGATTTTACATTTAGTCGCTAACGTCAACATTGATAATTACAAAGAGTAACAGAAATTCTCTTAGGATCCTTTAGTTGTGCAATAAAAACGATAATAATAGACGTATGTTTAGCTTTTTTGCAGTTTTCTCAATTTTTCAAGCTGATTGCATACTTTTAGGGATGAAAAAAAATTAAATTTTGTCGAAAAATAGGTGTTTAGACCACTTTTCAAATTGAATTATTGTCTGAGATCGGAAGATATCGGAGGATATAATTACATTAATGCCGACAAAGAAAGAATGCTTCTTAAAATACAAAAAAAATCCAGGAACATACTTTCACATACTTTTAAGATATTTTCCTCTAAGTTTTGCCAATTTTCAGATTTTTAATTTAGAAATATATTTTGAATTTAAAGTGTTGTGAAAGCCTTATCTTTGCAAATTTTGAGAAAATATTAAAAGCGAAAATGGCCACACCATTTCTTAATCTATATTGAAAGTTTTAAAAACTTCTTGCTAACCATGTACTTACTTTTTAAATTTTTTCTACTCAATAGACTAAAAAACAGAAAATATGTTTTTACATTATTTTGTGAAAAAGGTTCCCACACTAATTAATGTTCTGCATAGATTTTTTGGGATTTTCTTAGTTGGAGTTTTACCTTTCAAATGACATAAAAATTATTAAATTCTGAGACTATGCATTTTTTAAATTTTGTCTATGGAACAAATCACTGTGCGAAGGTAAAAATTGGAAGATGGGAGTGTGGGCGAGTTTATGGTCCTCATTCCTTTTAATCTTTCCTATAGGTAAATTGTCTTACTGGTCTATTAACTGACACTCAAGCGGCTCTAAATGCGTATTGGGATAGATTCAGACTAGTTATGGATTTCGGAACCATACTAAACGAACTGGACAGTCTGGACTGGCCAGATATCCAGATATGCATAAGGAAATCGATTGACTGACGATAGGCTAACGGAGAAGATTTAATTAAGAAAACAATTTTGAGGGTCGTGTGTCAACTTGTAACAAATGAATGAATCAAAAACACGAGCACGATTGGTGCAAAGCTTTCAAAAAGGGTTAAGAAATCGTCGAAGACATGCCTCTTCTGGACGGTTTTCGACCTCGTGATACGAATTAAACATGATTAGAAGAAATTCTTTGTGATCTTAGCATCTAAAATGAGTCTGTTTGCTTGTTCCAAAGAGAAAAATTGCTTTTCTTCAAAAGCAATACCTACTATTAGCAGCTCGATGCCACATTACAGGAACGTGTCATACTTGTAATTATGAACGAGACAAGAGTCAACGAGTTAGATGTGAAAAAAACCGAGTGACATCAAAATGCAGGATAAAGGACCAGACGTTGAAGTACTACAATACGTGTGATTTGATAAATGATTTTTTTCCTACTTTCTCTGTGAAATGAAAGCGTTAACTTGCAAAAATCCATCAGAAACGAGCAGATATGTGGGAGAACCATTCGTGGATTTTAAACGACGACACACAGTGTCGCGAGTAGGGACAATAAAAAAATGAATGTCGTAAATGTAGAAAAATAAGTTTGTAGTACTGAAGTAAATACTTCAATTTAATAAAATGTGAAAACGGATTTAAAAATATCAATTTATAAGTATACCGATGGCAGGCCACCAAACTTGCACTTTGTGAAGGTTGGGGACTTGGGTAGAAATTACTGCAATTTGTTGAATGTAAGTTCGAGGACTTTTATTGAAGAATTTCCATGGAACCGTATGTTAAGTAAATATATTCTATAAATATACTATTTTTGCACCCTAGGCAAGCTTTCCCTCTTTTATTTTGCTTTCCATATACCTTGTACCGCTACTGGAAGAAACGTCAATATGATATATCTGCACACGTGATATATCTGCACAAACTTGCACGTTTTTAAGAAATTCAACATTTTCAGTGACGTATGCAGTCAAAAATAGGTACCTTTTTGCAGCATGGTTGGCAGGAAAACATAGCGACCACTGCTGCGCTTCGCTTAAGCTATTAATTTTTGTTTGTAATAATATGCAACCACCACTTGATTTAAAAAAATTACAAAAAAATGGTAGATTCGATGGAAGGCTTCGGTAATACTGGGTGGCTTGCCATCGAATTAAGGCAACTTTCGGAAAGATGCAAAACTTGTTAATGCCTGCAGAACCAATTATATCAGTTAATAGGAAAATTTAAGGTAAACATGAAAACCGAAACACTGATATAATGCAATATTCAAAAAAAATTAATTTAGAATTTTGTCAAAAATAGATGTAGAGGGTTTAATTTGAATAATTCATCATCGGAAACCGATTGTCCTAGCAATACAGATTAACAAATTGTAATTTTTCATGAAAATATATGCTTTACTGAATTGAATAAAAGGTATTATTATTTTCTATTTGGGTTTGAAATTACTTAGGTGCGCATAAGTATGCACAGATATTTGTAGTTTTTGTAATATTTCCTCTTCTTATTACAAGTGTATTTGTAAGTTCATCGAAACCATTTTTTGTATATATCTTTATATCTTTATTATATGAGTTGCTGCACCTAATTTCATCAATATACCTTTTATAGTTTCCGAGATACTGCCAACTTAGTATTTGGTTTGTATGGGAGGTGGGCGTGTCCGTGGGGCGATTGAAGTAGTTTTTGGCGTGTTAACTTCTTTTTATTATAAAATCATATGTACAAAATTTTATTGTCGTACGACCATTCCTTTTTTTGTCCCTCGCTATTATGGGCTCGCGACATTGCGACAATCGGTTAGGGCGACAGTTGTGACCAAAATTAAGGCCAAGAACACAACAAACTCAATCAATCCAATTTAATATGTAAGACTTTGTCTCCTTGAATATGTTGTTTCTTTCACTTTAGTGGTTGTTTACCTTTTCTTTTCTTTTCTGAGACTCCAAAAACTATCACACTTTGCAAACTTAGCAATATTGAGACTTGCACTGGATTTGCTGTAGAAATCCTCCAAATACTGATGTTAGCTAATTTAACAAAAAAAAAAAGCTCCTGCCATCACTTTATTTCTCCGCCTTTGGCATTCGAAAACGTGATTCGATGCCAACATAAGTTTTTATTACTTTTCGAAAAGCCTTTCACGTCAGCCGTCTCGGCCACTCGCAGCTCCTTGCCGGCAACTGGGGGCGAGCAGAAATTGTCAATTGCATATCCGATGCGCATTAATATTTCATTAACAAAAACATTTCCGGCCCGAAGTTTGATCTTCCGCATCAATGGCTTGTGAAATTGACTTATCCAACAAAATGTAAGCGCATAAAAGTTGAAACTACAAAAACAAAAACAAATGCACCCACCCACCCTCTGCCAATATCGCCAGCCTACTTAAAATTACCAAACGTTTTTTGTAAATTCCCCAAATAGCAACGCCGCCACTCAGCGCCCTCAGCACCCACAATGCCGCCGCCAAGAAGGCACTTCGGCCGGCTGGCTGCAGGCAAATCGCAACGCACGCGTTGCTGCAACCTACAACGTGCTGTTGCTTATTTGTGATTAATTTCATTTTGTGGTGCTGAAATTGCTGTTGTTGTTGTTTTAGTACGCCTTTATAGGCTGTTGATACGCGGTAAGCCCGCCGCCGATTGTGGTCCTGCTGGCTGTTGTGGCTGATGCTGACAATGACAATCACGCTCGCAAGCAGCGGTGGTTGTTGGAGTCGCGCTCACCCCAAAAATTATGCAAATTTCGCTCGCGATTTCACTTTCGCGACCTTTTCCGGCCGCCGCTGCCGCCTCGCCTGATTATGATTTAAAGCCGCCGCATAAGCTCGCAAATGTCAGTGTATCAATTTCGTACATTGGCAGCAGCGCGTCGTTCCTTCTTGTCCTTCTCGTCCTTTTTGCAATTTTTCAATTTCGCCGTGTGGCATTTAATGGCGCATTCGCGCTGCTGGCGCCAGCCAGTGTTGCCACAGCCATTAGCCGCACCGCACAGCGTCGATTATTCGATTTGGATTTCGCGGCAGTTGGCGGTTCAATATATCAGCGGCAAATGCCGGCGTACCATTGATATCCGCTGTGCGTTGTTGTTGCAATATTTGCATGCGGCCGCCTCTGTTGTTGTTGTTGTCGACGGCCGCTAACTACGCCCTGTCAAGTGGGATTTGTGTAGATTTTTCTTGTTACGAGCAAAAATGAAAATTACACATTCTATAACAACAACAACAACAATAACTGCACAGTACAACAATGTTGAAAAGTGTAAGGCGAAATTGCGTTGTTTTGCGTGCAACCGCGCGTGGTAATCAACCACCCCGCCCCCGCCACTCTCTCACACCACCCCACACACGATTCCCTCACTCCTCGAAAGTCCTCCATCGTGCCATCTCCCACCCCGCGAACGCATCCATTCATGTAGCATCGCCTCGCCTCCTTTCGCGTTTGATATTGCCGCCAGCACTTTGAGCTGTCGTTCTTGTTGCTATTGTTGTTGTTTGTTTGCTCTCCTTGTTGTTGTCGAACATGTTGTTGCCAATTCTTTGCACATTTCAGTTGGCGTTTTTGTTGTTCGCAGTGTTGTTGCTAACGAGCCGCTGCTCGCGATTTCACATACACCCCCAGCGAGTGGCAGCGCCTCAACACATCCGGCGGCCATTCCTCCTCTCCCCAACACATTTGCAGCCGCACACGCGTCACTTTGACAGCGATCCAGCCAGCAAAGAGCAGCGTGCAAAGCGCGCGAAGTGAGCAGAAAAAAATATTCAATTCAATATTTCCGCGTAATTTTTCAAATATTTGTTCAATTTGCGAATTTCCTTCAACGTGGCGCCCTCTGCCCGCCGCTCTGCTCGCCTTTTCGTGTTTCCCTCGCCAAAGTTCTTTCTCTCCATGACGTGGTTTCGCTTTTTGGCCCACGGCTGGATTTAACGACGTGTGCGTAATTTAAGTGCCTCCTTCCTGGCGCCGAATGGCGGAACATCGCAAGACACATTTCAGAGAGGACTTGAAAATTTGTGGAAATGTTGTAATGTTGAAGTTTATTTAAAAGCTATAAAACTGTCTTGGATTTGTGTGTCTAAACTTTTTTTTAAGATTGTTAATTTTTGTGGTACAACAACAAACAAAACGCGTCCAAAACGTTCCTAATCGGAATGAGATCGAGTTTAGGTTTTAGAGCTGCTCGATAGCAAAAGAGATCCACTGTCTGGAAATGTGAAAAGTCCGTGCTGTGTAGTTGCTTTCTGACAGTGCGTCCCACCAAACGTTCTATTCAACTTCTCAATGGTCCAGCGTCTTAAATTTTCTTCTATGAATTATTTTTTATAGTCTCTGCGCTAAGTATGTACTAAATAATACACAGAGCACTTCATGTTTGGTTTTAAGGACATGCTGAGAGATCCGGACCCAGTAGCTGACTTACGTTCAAGCTCATCCTGTCTTCTGATAAGGGGCGCTGTTGCATGTGTGTTAAGATCCTATCGCCTATTGATCCAAATATCTTTAATATATGTTCATATTCAATATATGTAAGCAGACAGGATATAGTCACATAGCCTATCAAGCTCTGTCATTGTATTTGCTGCTGCAAGAATGTTTGCATTGCAAGTAGTTCCAACTTTTGGGCCCTTCGGACAGTACTTCGACTCCATACAAAATTTCGCCAAAAATCGAAGGAGTACGTGAAATTCGCTGAAAATTTGCAGTCTAAGTTATTTTGGGCTGCTGACTTCAAAATTTGTATTTGTTCCCAAAAAATTATTATTTTTTTTTTCATCACCGAGCCCAAACCGCTGGATCTATAATGATAAAGTTTGGTCAAAAGATGTATTTTAGAAAGTCAACCCTTAAAAAGAAGCGATTTCAACGACCTTGAAAGAGCAGAAAGGGGGTGGTGAAGCTTATATGGACGGACATTGTTTTTTGGTCGGATTATTAAAAAATTGTGTATATGTATACTCGAAAAGCAATAACAAAATACGTATTTTAGCGTTTTTCTAAATTCGAAATTTAAAGGGTGGAAAGAGGGCGGTAAAGTTGCTTAAAGGATATATTTTTTGTTTATTTGATATCCGTAGAGCTTAACATATATGCAATGCAGCTCAATTTATAACGGCGAGACTATTATACAAATTATTCTTCAAAATTAGACCTTCTTCAAAATTAGACATTTCTCCTTTTTTTAGAATGGATTAGCGTTAAATCACATTGTAGCAAACAAATTCCATAATAATGAATAAATTGGATAATATGGCTCATAATGGGTTAAAAAGGCGTGCCAAACCTATTTTTATAAAAAACATTCATAGTTCGTGACATTAACTTGGTTACACATTTTGGTCGCCATTTTAACTCAAGCGATTTCTGTAAAAAATCAACATTAGTAGTTTTGAAAAAATTTAATATTTTCCAAAGGCACAAAAAGACGCAGAAGTTTTTTTTACAAACTTAAGAGAAGAAAGTCCATCTAAAAAGGTCATAAAAAGGATTTACGACAGTTCACGCCATTCGATTTAAATTGCCTTTCTAAATTTGGTTATTTTTAATTTTCATTGGTTAAAAAACATTCATTTTGGAAATTCGTAAAAAAAAAATTATTTATGTTAAATAAAAAAACCTATCAGTGGTCTCGCTCCTATCAATGTAGTTTTAATATTAAAAGAAATTAGTAGCCTATCTACAACAACACATTTTCTACAATTTTTTTTATACAAGCACCTACATTTAATTTTTCCCCTTCATAAATTTTTGTAAAAATATATCCGGCTTTGAAAAGCTATATTTCCTAATCCCGACAATTTTTCGAGAAAGTATTTCGGAGCCAGCTTAATGAAATAATTATCTTTAACATGATACTACTTTTGTCAAAATCCGCGATAATTTTGTTTCTTATTCTTGTCTACTCTCGAAGCACTGTTCGTGTTGAGATCAGCGATAGTACAGTTTTAATTGAATTTCAGATCAACTGCAGAAAGAATGTAAAACTTTAAATGGCGGCGCATTAATTTCGTGCTATGTGCTTATGACAGTGGCGGACCGAATTTCAACTGTCATGTCCGGCGCCACTAAATCAAAATCAGTTTGCGGCCTGCGCGACACGCTCGGAAACGCGGCGACATGTATGTGGGTGGCGTGTGCGCTGAACTGAAATGCGTGCAGCCTGCCGTTGCTGTTCTTCTTGGTTGTTGTTGTTGTTGTTGGCTTTTTCGTGACAGCAGTCATGAGACGCAGAAATGCATTGAAAGACCTAAAGCGAGCGAAAAAGGACGAAAATCAAGAACTCATTAAGGCGCCGGATGCAAATCGCACTTTACGCTATTCACACGCACACATACACACCCACTCACACGACACCCACACGCACATAGTGTATGTGGGCGTTGCAGTGGCGAAGGGGTTAAGCGGTCGACAGAGTCGACAAATTGCACACAATTATTCATTAACTTTAACACCGGAAAAGCGAAGAAATTAAAAAACTGCCAGCGCCAGGATAAATAGGGGACAAAAGTGCTAAAATTGCAAAAAACAACAGCGCGAAAGAGTGAATGAAAAAAATAGCACAACAACAAGAACAGCTCAGCACAAAGAAGTGTTGGCGGCTGAAATGCCGTAACGGAAGCCTGAGTCGGAGGCGAATTTGTGCGGCAAGCGGCGCGCGCAGTCGGCGCAGGACGGAGGAGGCGTGAAGACATTTCGTTGGGGAGGAGGCGGTCTGCTGCAAGCAATACAAAAACAAAGCGAAAAAATACTTGAGCGCAAATGAAGAATGCAGGCGCCGAACAAAACTCGCCCCTAAGCCGCTGCGCTCTGCGCCTGCTTCGGGGGAATGTAGGGGGGATGAATGCTGCAGTCAACTATGTACGCCGCTTAGTGAATTGCTGCGTGCTAAGCGGTAAAAGTGTGGAGCGTATGAATAGTGGACAATTGCAAGGAAGTAGGCCAAAGGGGTCATGACTGGCTTGGCTATAAGTTCGATCGCTTTCGAAAAAGGATATATTTTGAAAAATAAAATGCAAAATTTATATTGTAAAAACGTCTCTAAGATATAAATAGAGGTTTGTCAGTGACGTTTGAATTGACTCAATTTGAATCGTGAACAACTTTGGCGAATCCTCGAGGACACTGAAAATTGAGGCGGAGCTGGAACCGAGTGACTGCGCTGTGTGGTCCGTGCAACGAAACTGCTACGTTTCCGCCGCTGGCGGGTCAGCAGCGTGCAGCGCCAAACTGCACGGAACGAAAAACGTTCAAAAAATGTGTGAATTTGTGCATAAACTGTATGAACATATTCATAGTTTTTGAACCAGTGAACGCGTTCATAAAAAGTTTATGAAAGCATTCATAAACCTTCGGGTGACCCGAACGCTCATGAATGCGTTCATAAAAATTATGAATTTATTCACAAAAGTTTATGAACGCTTTCATAAGCCTTCGGGTGATCCGAACGCTCATGAATGCGTTCATAAACCCTATGAACGCATTCATAAGCCTTGTTCATAAACCCAAACGTTTATGAACGAAATTCATAAAATGTTTGATTTTTTCATAAGAAAAATTCCTGAAATTCAAAATCCCTAAAAATTGAAAACATTGGTATATTTTGTTTATTAATTATAAATATGAATAATTAAATTTTTTAATAATGATATAAAAATTCAATAAATTTTCGTTTTATAATAAACAGCATATGGCCGCCACCCGCATCTTTGACTGCTAAAAAGAAATTGACAATTAATAGCAGTGAAATAATTTAAAAATAAATAAAATAATATAAAGAATTTATTTAATTGAATTCGACTTACCTGTCTCGGGTAGCGCGCTGGCTTCTCATACCGATGCCCTAGGTTGGATTCCTAGCTTGGGCTGGTAAAAACGCTCATCTACTTCTTTCGCTAACCACATAAAGCAGATGAGAATTACAAGAATCGCACAAGAGCGCTCTTGGCAGGCAATGGCAAAACCTCCAAGTGTGAAAGAAAAAACTGCCAATCGCCGTTCGGATTCGGCGTGGCCGAACGAATGGTTTAGGCACGAATTTCAGAAACTTTATGAACGTGTTCAAAAACAGATTCATAAAGTTTATGAAAAAAATCAAAAAATTTATGAATGTTTCATAAAAAGTTCAAAATAAAGGTAGCCTGCCCGCTCGGCTCGTACCCGAACAAAAAATGTGAGATTCGGGTTTTATGAAGCGATTTATGAACGAAGTTTCAAAATTTTTATGAACGCGTTCATAAACATGTATGAACCATTTCATAAATTTTATGAAAAAAATCAAAAAAATTATGAATTTTTCATAAAAAGTTCAAAATAAAGGTTTATGAACACCGTTCATAAGATTTTTATGAATTATTTTTACCCGTGTGTAAGGGGCCTAAATCTGTGTTGGCCGTGCGGGCGACACATCCGTTAGACGCCACCCGCCATAATTGCGAATTGCGCAACAGAACAACAAAAACTGCAGGCGCGCAATTTTTCGAAGAATGCGCAGCGCGTTAAAACAAAAGTCAAATTCCTCCCCCTCCGCCAATTCAACACATACATAATGACTCGTTTAACTCGCACACACACACACACACACACACACACACACACAAGCATTGAAACACTTGAAAGGCAAAGCGCAGCAGCAGCAGAAAAAGTCGACAGAAAAAAATTCAGCAAATCTGGCAATGCTGGCAGTTGTCATGTGGTCGCAGCTAGGATGGTGGCAAAGAGGAGCGAAATTATCCTTTTTGTGTATGTCACCCACACGAACACAGCCACAAGGCGGATCAGCGCCCACATTCGCCATAGAAACCGAAAAAAGCAGAGCGTAATAGAAATGGCAAGCAACAAAAACAAGAAACTAAAAAAAAGATGCTGAAATAAAAATTCATAATTACATTTACGCCGGTAATTAAAAATTATTGTAATGTGTGCACGCAACGGCCGCAACAGCCGAGAGCCGAGAGCCAAGAACAGAAGCCCAGGCAGAAGAGGGCAGAAACGAAAGAAACAATCAGAAAGTGCATACGAATATTGTATAGTAATTAAATAAATATGTTGAAATGGCAAAGAGATGAGAACTACTGTTGTTTGTTACACAACACTGTGCAACAGCAATTTTCGCTATGGATGAGAAAGACATATCGCCGTGCTGGACTGGACTTAAGTTTGTGAGAACTGAGGTTTGAGAATATTATTTCAATATAGTTTATACATCTTGGAAAAAATCTTGGCCCATCTTGAAAAATGGGCCCTACAGGCAGTGGCGGCTTAAGGTGCTCGGGGGCCCGGGGCGGCGAAGGCTGAGGGGGGCCCCATAAAACGGTGTAGCATAAGTTTGCGTACAAAACTAATAAGGGGAATTTCCGGTTATGCTTTTGGCTTTTTTTTTGAAAATTTGTATTCCATTGAACAGTAAACGGACTTTTATTTTTAAACGACGAGACAAATTATTTTTAAACGTATATGTGTTTGAAATTTTATAGAAAGCAATAGAATCCCAGAGAAAAAATGAAAAATGGATAAAACTTTCGTGAAATTAGGAAAACTTTTGGGGGAGCAAATTCGTCATTTCCAAATGCCATCTTAAATCTCGAAAAAAACAGAAAATCTTGCTTCGTTACTACGATCTGGCCATTTTTTTAAGCTACCCGAGGAGGAGGATTCGATTGTCGACAAAAAATGGGCCAATCGCGTGCACCTAAAAATAAAAGTTTTTTCTAGACTAACTTTGGCCGCTGAAAACGAAACTGAAAACCAAAAAATTTTTGAAGAAGCGTTTTCGAAAAATCTTCGAAAAACGATTTTTTTCCTGTTGTTTCAGTTATGAGCACATATCTCCTAAAAGAATTATCCGATTAACACGAGCTGTCCGTCGTTCAGAAGATAATACCTTAGTGGCTTTTAACGACCAATTTAAAAAATCATAAATTTTCTAATATTTTTTTAAAGAAAAAATAAATTATCTTCTCTGGTTTTAAAATGTAATATGAAATATATACTATTTTAGCAAATTGGGGAATTGTCTCCATTTAACTAAATCTTCTATTTTGAACTTTCAGGACCAAAATATGTCAGGTATGGAAAACATACATGTTTTGGATTTCAGTCTGTAGATTCATACATCTAAATTTTATTCTATTTCAAGTTCTCAAGAAAGTTACCCCCTAGAAAACACTTTTATTTTTAGGTATATTTTTCGTGTAGAAATCTTCAGAAATGTGCAGAAATATTTTATAAAACCCAGTAGCAGTGACTTTATAAAAAAAAGTCCTGAAAAAACATATTTCCCCTACATAACAGCATGTAAGAAGCCCATATTTACCTTACTTACAAGGAGCATAGAATTGCCTTCGAAAACCGGATTTCCGGGACATGTGTTTTTATCCAACCAATAACACTGTGCGTGAAATTTGCCCTCAAAAATTTAGACATGGGGGGACCTACTGGGTGAGTTTCCTATAGGTATACTGAGTTGAGATCCACCAGCCGTTTGGTAAGATTGGCTCTAGTTTATGAGAAATCCTACTTTGAAGTTTGGTAATTTTCGTCAAGTATGCCGCTTAAGTAGGTCCTAAATCGTTTCGAATATCGCTTTACTGTCTTCGGCAAGTTTGTAGATATTTTAACGACCAACAAATTTGCTGAAGACACCAATCCGAAAAAAATGCATTCCAACTGTGTAAAAATTAAATTAAAATTAAAATTAAAATTAAATGAATACACGAATCTTCCAGGGATTACGAAAATGTAACCTTCTTTAAATTCGGATTAGTAGTTTGGGAGGTAGAGCCGCTCAAAGTTGACAATTTTTCCACATCGAGAAAAATTTTAATTTTTTGTTTTTTTTTTGTCATCTTTAAGATTGATTTGTATGTAAATGAAGCGACCAATCGGTAACTTGTTGGTTTTTCCAAAAGGTATGTCAATTGTGAATATGTATAATGAAAATAAAAAATGTTTGTTTTGTCTTAAAAATTGTTCGATCTACCGATTGCTCGAGAAGCCTATATTTCGACCTCTTTCCAACTTTGATCGAGAATAAAAAAAATATACCAAAAATAACCTCCGCGAAATTGATTATTGGTTATTTATTATTCAATTATTTACCTAACTTCCAAAACTCAGCTGCCGCTTTTTGCCGCTTTACTTTCTAGAGCAATAAAAGTGAAA
This sequence comes from Melieria crassipennis, assembly GCA_963668005.1. Taxonomy (NCBI): domain Eukaryota; kingdom Metazoa; phylum Arthropoda; class Insecta; order Diptera; family Ulidiidae; genus Melieria; species Melieria crassipennis. The sequence goes on from OY764962.1 coordinate 43,499,807, forward strand.
CAACCTCGGGTCGAAAAACACGCAGGTATACGAAAAATTGCGCACATTTAGTACGGTCGACAACCCATTTTGTGTTGCTGGCATCTATCTATAACTATATATCTAATCACGCTCAAACAGATCGGCCGATTTCAATGAAGTTTTCTTTGTTGCATTCGTCTTGAGTCAGTTCAGGTTTGTGCGAAAAGAAAATTCCGGAAAATCTATTGGAAAAGTCGGAAAATCCCTGCCATTTTTGACTGTGAATTCTGAAAATTTTCAGACGATAACGTTGGAACCATGTCACACATCAATTAAACTCACTACGAACTTACTATTTAGTCATATCCCGCCCGACAGGGCGAATGGGGCGAGTATTGGGCGAGGGGGCGTGGCACCACCCATACAAGCCAAATCTTAATAATAGAATATATTCAAAATTGTAAGGTGCGCAGGATCGAAATTCAGTATAGCGTCGTCCAATAGATGAGTCATTCTACTGGTAAGATTTGATGGGCGTTGGACGAGGGGCGTGGAATATTTTTGTGACCCAAATATTCCGTTTAACTATAAGTCGTACAGCAATGAAACTTAGTACGAACCTACAATTTTCCCTTTCGACAGAGGAAATGGTGCGAGTATTGAACAAGGGGGCATGGCACAACCCATTTAACTTGAATCTGGTTCAAGCGCAGTCCATTTCTTTACTGAAACTTAGCAGTCTCGATTGTAGCCTCGAAGAAGAAACTTGCTCCTACGGTACATAAAATTTTAGCACATGGAAAGGATTTAATAGAATACCAGTGCTTACCACTAGGGAAATTGTCTGAAGAAGCTCAAGAATGCAAAAATAAGGACTACAAAAGGTATAGATGTATGAACACTTGCAAAATATCACAATCTAGACAGAATTCCCTTAGCGCGGGAGTGCCGCAGGGTTCGGTCCTTTCTCCAACCCTTTTCCTTATCTTCATCAACGACCTATTGTCGTCGACGAAGAATCCCATCTACTCGTTTGCGGATGACAGCACCATTTGTCATTCATACTCCTTCACAAAGCGTCCCAGCTCTGTGGAGATTGAGAAAGAACGGCGCCGTATGAATGACACACTCAACAGCGACCTACAAACAATCTCCAAGTGGGGTCAAGCGAACAGGGTCGAGTTTAATCCTCGCAAGACCCAATGTTGCCTGTTATCCCATAAGCGAGTCTCCCCACATCCCAACACATCCCTGGTTATGGGTGGTGTGAGTATTGCGGAATTGGCAGCTCTTGATGTTCTGGGCATGCCCATTAAGAACGATCTTCGTTGGAACGATCATATTTTTGGCGTGTCGAAAGAAGCAGCCAAGTGCCTCGGCTTCCTAAAGCGGTGCAAAAAATATTTCACTCCGTCTGATCTCCGCATTATTTACACTACCTATATCCGACCTAAAATGGAGTTTAACTCGCACCTCTGGGCGCGGGCATCTAAAACCCATTTGGAGCTCCTCGATCGGGTGCAAAACCGTGCGATCAAACTTATGGGGGATAGTAGGGCATCCAGCTCTATTGACTCCTTGGAGCATCGTCGAAACGTGGCATGTGTGGTGTTATTTTACCGATACTTTTTCGGTAATTACTCAGTGGAGATGAGCAGCTTGATGCTATCACTTCGGGTATTCCCCCGGGCAACCCGTTTGCACATGGCGCCCATGCATTCCACATCGAAACGATGTTCCAGCGCACTACGCACTACAGAGAAGGTTCGTTTAAGGCCCGTACAGCGCGGTTGTGGAATAGTCTCCCTGCGGATATTTTCCCCAGCACATATGACCTCGATGGGTACAAAGCAAGAGTCCAACCACTTCACACATAACCCTATCTCCTAACCTTTACTATATATCCTTCCTGAACCAACGCAATGCTTCGCATTAATAGGGATCATCCCCTGCGCGTTTGTTCCTGTTTAAAAAACAAAAAAGTGCTTACCAATAGGAGAATTGTCTGAAGAAGCTCAAGAATGCAAAAATAAGGACTACAAAAGGTATAGATGTATGAACACAAAATATCACAATCTAGACAAAATTAAGACCTTTTCAACATGTTAGCAGTCTCTTCTGATCCTGTTATTTCATCTATGAGATCTATAAGATCAAAAAAAGAACTTAAGAACTTAGAAGATACTTATAGCTTAGAAATTATTTCATTATTAGACATTCCTTCCAGTGTACCTACTTTAGATAGCGATTTTTAATAAATCTAACTTCTTAAAAAAATTTTTTTTTTTTTTAATTATGTATGAATCAATAAGTTATATTAATTTATTGGAAAACATATACATATAAAAAAATTCATTTTTTAATGCAAACAAAAAAGTCATTTCATTTTAGTATGAAGTTTTAGTAAATCTTAACTTTGGCAACGAATTTTAAAGCCTCCTGTTACTGTGGCACCCTGTTTTTATGCTCATTTTAAAGCTTGGATATTACACTTTCAGATGCAATTTAAATTTTTTAAATATCTTTATTGGTTCAGAAGTTATAATTTTTGCAACGAAAAAAGGCAAAACGAGCCATAGTGTGTCGGGCAAAGTTCAGTGCTGATTGTAAAACTTCTGCTTTCCCATGTTTTTGTGGTTTCTTGGTTTAAAATTGGAACGCAAAAACCTGTGACTGCCGATCTGCTGTATTAACAACTAAGCCGTGGGGAGAGCTACATTTTCGTCCAACACTAAATTCTTGAATTTAAACCTCATACCCAGTGCCTGCTATTGCCAAGTAAGGTTGCAGACCCATATTCAGAATCTTAATTCGAGTGTGCAGCATATTTCCAAGTTTTCTACAGTATTTAAATTTGTATATAATATGTAAAGTGAGCTGTACAAAACGTCACTTGTCCTTTTCTGCATACAACATTGCAACATTGCTAATTGGCCAACATATTTTTACCTCGTCGCCGCTCCAGCGCCTCTAAGTGCTCACCACAGACAAGTCCAACAAACGGATTTCCCCCCTTTTATTTACCTTCTCTGCGGAGCTTATACAGCGGCGAAGCGTTGAAACCGCGAAAAAACGACGACCCGGATTTCTTTGTCACGAAGCATTTCGGTTAAGATTTTCGAAATGCTGCCAACGACATGCAGCAGAACGTCGTCTTAAATAATGCCAGCCACTCCTTGGCGACGCGGCGGTTCGCTGCCGCTTAAGCCAGCGGCCGGCCGACCACACATGTGACGCGCTCTTTTTATTTCAGCCTCTCAAGCGGCTTGTTTTTGCCCACCGAAGCTTAGCATAATTTTAGGCGTTGTGCATTTGGTTGCTGCGGTTGTAGCGAAGCTTTCTGCACGGTGATTCAAACAACAAAAAAATTAAATAAAAATTTGCTCAAAAGTTATTTTTTCCAAGCAGAAGTAATCCTTTTTGCTGAATTTATGTTGGCGCACAAGCCAAACGTTTTTCCTTGCCTTCCTTCTTTTGCCACAAAAGACAATGTCGCTGCAAAATATGCTTTGTAGCATTTTTAAGTGTTGCTAAATGTTGCTGTTGCTTTATTTTGCATATCTTCTGCAGATTTTTGTAAAATAAAAACGTGTTGTACACATTCCTTTCCTTATTTTTGCAATGGCTGTAATGCTTTTGGTGCAAGGAAAGCCATCATTTGAAAGAAAAATATTTGTAAACGTAAGTATTCGCGTTTGAATGTCGGAGAAAAACGGCTCTGCATACTTTTCGGCAACGGTTGCGTATTTACGGGCTTTCTTTCAGCGCAAATAACCGCTGACAGTAAGCGCGGCTTGGCAAGCAGCGCCATAGGGTATGCAAATTTTCAGTCACACATCCCTAGAAGTGCAATCTTGAAGGAACGGAAACAATCTTGGCTGCAGTGCGGTACGATTAATACCTATGAGGAAAAATAAGCAACCTTGCGTAAATCCTTTGTTTCAGCATTCATGATTTTTATGTTACGCACCTTTCATATCCTTTGACAGGCTATAAAAGTACCTTCGTGACATTTGTACCACTTAACTGCCTGGGGGAAGGACCAAACCAACCAGCGTTGATCTCCTTTTAATTCAATTGAAATTGGATCTGCAAATGGTTGTGGTTGATTAAAAGATTTAAAAGAAGAAACGAGTGTTCTGAAGTTTAATCAAATAACGATGGTCCTAACATGGTGCAGTACTATTGGCAACGGAACTTGAAAGCTTGGTCTGCGTTATACTGAGGCACTATTAAAGCTGTAGAGGTTAGTAAATTGAAGCGACTTTGGACTGAGTTCAGAATCTATTATGTGTTCTCAAGCAATGTTAGCATTTCTTTTGGTGATTGAACGACGATCGAAGCTAGTAATAAAATAGCTCAACAGAGTCGTCTGAAATCTCAAGATAGTTTTAATTATTCCGAGAACAGTATTGTCAAACACAAAACATAATTTCCGCTATACCTACTAATAGGCAACCTGGACCCAGATTTTTCTTATTGAGTCATTAGACAGTTTGCTTTTTTATTTCCATTGTCAGAAAAGGTTACGAACCTTTGATAATGTCGCAAAAACATTTCTGAGGTTATGTCCCACTTTTAGTACTGAACTGTCATATAACGATTAGGTCTATGAGTCCTATTCGAAATTTAAATCTGTAGCTAATCTGTGTCTGTAATTTTTATATTTCCATGTTGTATGATAAGAGTGTTTCGGCGACTTCGTAGGGTTTGGAACGCATTTTTCATGTAGAGAGTCAATCATATTTATGGTTATAGATTGCATGTGAAGTGGGTTTGCGATAAAAATGAAAAAGGATTTATACACTATGGGCTCTGTGTTTGAACACCCAACATATCGAAACATATTTATATCAAAACAATAGCGGACAAGTCAACATATCCGGTAAACTTGAGCTATTGTTTAACTGACTTGAACGAAATATTTTGAAAATTGTAAGAGTCTTCAATGTGGCAATTCGATTGATTCGATTTAGAAGGCTGACCTTTTTTGTGTGTTTTATTAGCTATTAAATACTTAAAATGATTGCCTGGTTATTTAGACGCAGCTCTTCTCGATTTATTATTGCTCTGTATTTTCATTCGGTGCGTCTAATGCAAATTCCCGAACCTGGGTACGAATTATTTCACACATTGGTGACCTATAGGCTGTTGTCCATAGCTTTCAGAAGGACTTCAATTGAAGGCTGATTGCCGACTTGGAGTTGAAAATTGCAACCCTGTACAATGAGTCCCGCCAAGCAGTAAACATGTAGTGGAACTTGCAAGTGAATAATTTTGATAAGGTCCTCTTTTATTCGCATTATTACAAATATTAATTTTAAAGTATCTAATTCCTTAAGTTATTACTAATTCAGTGCAAAATTTTGGCGCCTCAATCGACTTCCTCGGAATATTTCACAAACCGACTTCTCCGGCGGCCTTCTGTGTGATCACTCCACAGCCATTTCCTCGCGCGCTCATTACCTGCAACAACATTAGGCAAACAAAAACACAAAAAATTAATTTCTTTGCCAGTAATTGTCAACAGCATAGCATCATGCTCCGCCTGCTGTCTGCTGCCTCTGTTGCCTCTGCAGCCAATAAGCCACAGAAGCCACTGAATGCCACTTCGCCCCCAGCACGACTCAAACAAGAAAAAATGCTCCCCATTAATCGTGTTGGTGTTTATTTAGCTTGTAATTACATTCATTTATTTACTTATTGACTGCCACCGACCCCGCCACCACAGCCTGCACTGGCCGAGCCGCAGGACCAGCACGCACACGCCGGCGAGGAGCGCGCGTATTGACCTTCTTTAGGCTACTTCAGCGCCAAAGTCCCCGGCAACTCACACCACGGCAACTGCCGGAAAAAATTTACCACAAGAATGCGCCCACACCACCGCGCCACAGCCGCCCTGCGCAGAAATAGCAAAGCCTGAGTGCTTAGGCCAAAGCGCGCCCAGGCAGAGGATGGGAAAAAATGTCTTTGAATGACTGACAATCAATTTCATTTGTCTTCGAGCCGTGGCGCGTAGCAATGTCGGCGGTTGCCGCTTCTTATACTGGCGATTTGTCCTTCGACTGCTGCGCTGCCCCGCCCGCCGCCGCAGCATTGACACTCGCCAGCCAACTAACGAACGCTGGAAATTACTTTGACATAAGTTAATTAATCTTTGGCGCGCACCGAAGTTCGTGTCTGAAATATCGGAATGAATGTTCGAGGATTTTCGCAGGGCGCAGTATTTGGCCAGCTCCCGCGGCCGTTTGTTGACGTTGTGTCTTGGCATGCGAACGTTCTGTGAAATATTGGCTAATAAGAGCAGGTAATTTGCAAGTTTGATTTTGGCATAAGGACAGCGACAATCCGCAGGCGGGGGTGGTGGACGAATCACAATTTCAGATTAAATCTGAAAGATAGACAACACAACTTTGGCACTGCCACGCTTTGATCTTTCCACTCCACGAGATATTTTATGTCGGCTGATCACTTTAATTTGAAGCAAGGTTGAAATAACTTCTTCAAATCAATACATTCTCACCTTTAGTTGCCTTCATTTGTACTAAAAGCCTCATTACACTTGTCGCATTACATCCGTGAAATGCGCTAAAAATGGTGAGAGACCGACACAACTGTTGAGAGGCATCGACGTTTTTCGACAAAATGAAAAAGGAATAGAAAAGGACAAAAATTGCTGGGAACATTTGGATGCAACTCGCAGAATACATACGAAGTCGACTTTGTGAAATAGTGTTGCCAAATGTCAGGAATTTACCAGGACGATGCAATCACCATTTGAAATGTCTCAGCGGAAAAATATATCTTTTTCTCAGGTCCTTCAATGATACCTTAAAGTGCGGGAAGCTTCATTAACAGTTTTCATGGTTGGGGAACAAAACCAGGCAAAGTACACTTAAGCTTTTTTAAAATTGCATAAAATCTTATCAAATAAAAATATAAATAATAATAATGAAAAAAAGACAAAAGCATTTCCATTTTTTATTTACCCTAAAATGTTGTTTAAGCCTCTCTTTTGTGTACGGTTCACATTCGACTCAAATTTTTACCAAATTTTACCCAAAAAAGGCCCATTTTATGTTTTCCAACAAAACACCAAAGCAAAACAGACCTTTTGAACCGAAATTTTTACCGATGGTCTTCAAAATGTCAGTCTTTTTTATTGTTGCTTGCACATTTTTGTATAAAAAAGGCTCAAATTACACAGAAACGGCCTAAAGCCCCAAGTGAAATAAAAATACCCCCTTGTGGTCCAAATGGACCAAAAGTGGCAACCGTGTCGACTTGCAAATGAAAAACAAATCTGGCAACTCTAGTTAAATCACACGTACGAGTGTTTCACTTGACGGTTTGTTTTCCAGAATTTTCAACCACAATTTCTTGTTTTTTTCTTTCTTGTTTTTCAGTTTGACGTACGTATGTTTTTTTCGTGGCCGACACACGAGGCACATATGTTGTCGTTTCAAATGGGGTGTGGCGCGTACATGTCATGTAACGAGATATGCTCGATATTGAGTGTTGTTTTGATTGCCAATGGCGCGTTGCGAAAGCGCAAATGCCACCAGTGAAAAGTCAGCGAGGCAATAGTGCGGAAGTGTAAGGTTCGACGCTTCGATGAAGTGGAGGAAGGGGGTGTACGCAGAAAAAGGGACTGTTTGGAGTATGTGACGTCGCAACATGGACGATGGGTTGTTAAATAGGCCAGAAAGGGCATAACATGGATGTTTATGTTTAAACGGTGAGTAACGATTTTTGAGCTGGATTATCTTAATTTGATGATAAGTGATTTTTTTTTAATATTTTGGTTGGGGTTTTCATGAAACCATCGTATAAGTTTTAAGCATGTTCTGTAGTTGCCACAAATAATGACAAAACTACATCGAAAAGATAATTTTTTCTTGGATAATAACACTGTGCAAGTCGAAAATTCAGACATGGGGGGACCTACTGAGCGACTTTCTATAGGTATACTGAGTTGAGATCCACCAGCCGTTTGGCTGGATTGGCTCTAGTTTATGAGAAATCCGACTTTGAAGTTTGCTAATTTTAGTCGAGTTCGTCGCTTAAGTATGCTAATAGGTCCTACATCGTTCCGAATATCGCTTTACTGTCTTCAGCAAGTTTGTAGATATTTTAACGATCAACAAATTTGCTTAAGACATCAATCCAAAAAAAATACATTCAAACTGTGTTTTCGACAAAAATGTCCCTAAAACCCCACTTTCGTCGAGGCATAACAACAGTATAGCGAACCCTCGTGAAAAAAATAAATGAGTATGCTTTTATATAGAGTTGGCTCTTGCATCTAACAAACTAAAAATTTTGCCTGGGAAACGCACATAAAAGGCGTGGCTCGGCGTCAAAGTTCAAAGTTTTTATCAAAAAACTCAATTAATCTCCAACTGATTTACACGATATGGGTATCAAACGAAAGGTATTTTTTATACCTTTCTTTTGATGTGCAACATTAGATACGTAAGATGTACTAATAAAAAGTTTTTAAACGAAAAAAACATTTTTTTATACAAATTTTTTAACGGATTTTTAAGTTTGCTACCACATTGTAGCCTGTGGAATTCCCTTTACAATCGAGTTGTTCTTAAATAAAGACAATCCGTTCCATGCTCGTTTGGTTGACAAGTTATATATTGGTTTGAAGGACTTTGTCAGAGCAGCCTTAATGAGGAGAGCAACCAACCAGTTTAAGACTTTCCCTCTCCCTACAATTTTTAAATAACCCTACTATGACATCTTCCCCAAGGCCTTTGAAGTTGATGATTTTAAATGTTCCATTCGTCCATCAAAACTAAGTCTTCTAACCTTTTCATACTTCCAGGACTAGGAGCAGTGAAAATTCAAATTCAATTTTACTTTGGCTTAGTAAATATTTAACCCTAAGACACTTTTATTAGTCGATTTGATAAGCATTGTTGACGTTATTGCAGTTACCATGAATGAATATGATGATGAATATTCTTGGCATAGGATCCATCTAAGACAAATATAATAAATATTAAACATGCAAGAGGCTAAGCATTCCGAAAGCGTATTGGAAGCGTTGTTTTCTCAGCATCTCAAGCAGAGCTAACAATTTATGAAAAATTTATTAAATGAAGGTTTCGTCTTTAAGGCCTTTTATTTTAGTACAATATAGTATGTTTTGCAATATTTTACTCAAAACAAGCTTTTTATGAACAAAATTCCCGAAAAACATAATAAAGGGGGGTATGGACAGGGGGACGGGGGTTCATGTGCATACAAAAAATATTCACATTCTTAATGCAAACAACTTTTTCCTAGACATCGAAGCTCTAGCTCTTCAAGTTTTCATACCTTCCGTCTAAAGCTCTAAGAAACCTTTATGTGCAAATTACAAAAAACTCAGACGTGCTGGACTATAACTTTGTTCGGAAAAAATGATCTGTACAACCGTTGTACTACAACGTCCTCTTTCAGAAATATACGATCGTTACTCTGTAGCACAGAAAAAGTTCGATATTGTTGTACTGTGTAATTATTGGAATTTTATAGGTTTGGCTATTTCTGCTATTTTCAAGCTCAGATCTCTTCTGATCGACGTCAGGTAAGCGGATACACCAATACATAGATAGATCAATGGATGGATGATTGATGCAACCAGACTTGGCCAAATCGACTAAAAACCTGATGTTGTTATTGTTTGTAATATCAATCGTTTTTATAACTGACTTTATTTCATTATTTTCTACATCAGCCCTGAGACGTTTTTAGCTAAAACTTCCTAATTACTTTCCAACAAACTCCAAATGATTTTTGCGTTTCCTTAGCATGCAATCGTCCATTAAAAGTAAGAAAATAAATGAATAAATAGTAAGCAGAGTAATTTCTTATGCAATTGCCGCACTCATTTAGTTTTATCCGTGTTCGGTCGAGCAGCTTGTTATGTCCTTTAATCAATTAATTTGTTTTTGTACAACTTCAAGGACTGCGTCTTCAGCTTTGTCTTTCACTTTCCGGTTCACACTCCAATGTACTCCAATGATTCCGACTACAAATCCAAAAACAACAACACTTACACTAACTGCCGAGCGACAACAAAAGGAACAACAAGGAAGCAGACGCGTAAGGACATTAACTGCTGGTAAGAAAAAAGGCCAACAATAACAACAATAGCGAACAAGGGCAGGAGATTGGACAACAACAATGTAAGTGAAGCGCAATGAAACTTATTGTGCCGGACAGGAAGCAGCGGGCGAAGGGGTGGGGGGGCGAAGGGGCGGCAGGTATCAGCGCCCAAGTCAACGGGCTCAGCAACCAATCGACTGGACGGCAGCGGAACAGTGCAAGCAGACGAGCGGTGGGTGGAGTGAGGTGAGTGCACGGAGGGCGAGTGACGCGTGCAATCCCACAACAGCCGAAAGCGAAAAAGACACTGCAGAATTCGAAAGACGGCAAGAAGGCTGTTGCTGCAAGACAGCAGTGGATGCGACACTTGGCTGCTGTGCACCGGTCAGGCGGTGCTCGAGCGCTCGTCGAGCAGTCTGCGGTGTGCGGGGCGGCATCAATTGTCGATTGAAATTAAGGAATGCCGAAAAAGCGCAGCCGGAATGAAGCGGGCGCCGGCGAGTGTCGACTGTTTGCCCGATAGAAATCGGATACAGGAGCTGTTGGTGCGTTTTTGCTTGTTTGGCGTAATGTGACGCACCGGAAGGGCGGCAGCAGACAATTACGTGCTGCTGGATGTTGTTGTCATTGTCAAGTGTTGCCGTTGATTTGTGTTCATTTGACAGTTCGTTATTCGTTATTCTTGTTCTTGTTGTTCGAGCTTTCAGCGTTGTTGGCACTATGATGAAGTGGTTGTTGTTGTTGTTTGAGTTGTTCAAATTTAAGTGCAGACAAGTTTGCACATGCAGCGGCATTTGGAGGTTGCTTTTAATTTTGGATTTATATCGGAAAATATCGATGTTGCGAAAACTCAAGATTATTGCCTATTTGGGTCTAAAGGAGAATGCTTAGACCTAAAAGAAGGAGTTTTAATTTTTACTGAAAAGGGAGGAAATGCTTTTCTTTAGGATGCTCGGTAACTCAGGCAAACTAAAAGGCTTTGCTGCCTTGAACCAGTGTTCCCAATCACCAGAATCCTAAGCATGGCTATGGAGAGAAAATTTGAGTGGCAGGAGGAGCACAGACGGCCCTCAAAACAATTTATACCCAACGATCAAATTCGAGCTCTCAAGGGCTCACTAGGAAAGGAGTTTTCAAAAGTGAGCTCAGTTCAGGAAAAATATGGATAAGTGCAGTGGCGCACACAGGGGAGGGTTTTGGGGGTTAAACCCCCCGAAATATCTGTAAGTTAGTACAGAAATTTAATTTATAACCGTCGCATACATATTGAATCATCAATATTCAACATCTATAACACTACTCGACACAAAAAATGCCCCTAAAAATAAAAGTGTTTTCTAGATTAAGGAAGGTATGCAGCTATCAAGAAAACGCTCAAGAAAAAGTAGTAGTGATGTAAATTTGACATTTGAAAGCTGTGTTGTCATTTCACTTTTCAATGAAAAAAAGTATTAAAAAACCGAATCAGTTTTCTAGAAAATATGACTGAAGGAAATTTCCTTGAACATTTCTTGAGCTTTTTTTTATATGAAGTTTTCGCTTTTCTTGAGAGCTGCATACCTACCTTCAGATTTGGGCCGCTGAACATGAAATTGAAGATCAAAAAATTTTTGTAAGAAAAATCTTCGAAAACCCATTTTTTCCCTGTTGTTTCAGTTATGAGCACATATCTCGTAAACGAATCATTCGACTAACACAAGCTGTTCGTCGGTCAAAAGATAATACCTTAGCCTTTCCAGATATATAAAGATTGTCCAAATCAGATGAGATTTGGGGAGATTACTGATGGTGAAAGTTGTCAAAAGTTAATTTTTCGACCATTTTAAAAAATCATAAATTTTCTAATGTTTTTTTATAGATAAAATAAATTATCTCCTTTGGTTTTCAAATCGAAGATGAACGATATATTACTTTTGCAAATATTACAAAGTTAAGATGCACTGAGTGAAAACACCAACTTTACATTTATTACACCATGCGAAAAACAAATTTTTTTTGCCGAGACCCATCCAAATGTTGTTATAGGGGTGAAACTAGAGGTCCTTTATAGTAACCTGGCATAGTCAGTTTTTCATTTTCTGACCCAAAGCCCCTTTTAAAGGACTTTAAAAATTTAAGGACATACACATTTCAAATATTTTTCTAAATATTTGCGGTTGTGCAATGATGAAGAAATGGGTATCAAATGAAAGAGGAAAATTGTCTCCTCTTAACTAAATTTTCTATTTTGAACTTTCAGACCAAAATATGTCAGGTACGGAAAACATACATGTTTTGGATCTCAGTCTGTAGATTAATACATCTATTTTTATTCTATTTCAAAGTTCTCAAAAAAGTTACACAAAACCCTCCCCCGAAACAAAATCCTGCGTACGCCACTGGATAAGTGTATTATGTGGTGAAATATGAATGAAACAGTCCTAAGAGTTTTGAACATACTGAAAGCACTTCAATTCAAAAACAATTCTATTTGTATTATTCACTTTTATAAAAATCAAAATCAGACGGAGTCAACAATGGGCTTACAGTTTGTATGGAAAAACACGATTTATTGGGTTGATTGCTTTCAAAATTAGTGAAAATACTTTAAGTTAGAAAAAAGCTATAAATAATTGAAATTTTTTGGAAATCAAAATCTGACGGGGTCAAGAGTGGATTAAGATTTAATGGATTGATTGCTTTTAAACTTGATTAAAGTTCTTCATATAAGAAAAAAATTCGATATCTTTGTATGCACTTCCATGGAGAAATAAACTTTAAATGCAAATAATTTGCAAGATAACTGTTTTGCAATAAAATTGTGATATGTATGCGGACAACAGCTGGAAAGCTTTGTGCATTTTTCGTTTAACCCATTGCTGCCGTTTACCAGTTCCGCCCATACGATTTTGATAAAATATCATACACGACCTGGAATTGACCCAAACTGATCAGAAACAAAATTTTCTTTCTATCTCTGCACGTTGCTGAGATATTCATTAGGTATTTTGTACCCATTACGCTGCAATGGTAGCTTTTTCCCATACTTTGTGAAGTGATCAGATAAACACGTGAACAAAAGTTGTATTTTTTACAGGTGAGTTAGGAGGCAGATTTTTGTGAAGTTCTAAGGCCACTACGTTTCGCCACATTTTCCACCTCCGGAAAATTCACGATTTTTGGAGTCTGGTAAATCTAGTTAGATAGCAAAATTTTAGGGTGACCTTCACTAGGTTAAGGTAGTTCCATCTTTACCCTAACTATCCCTATCAATGGTTTTGAGAGATCTCAAACATTGACTTTTTTGTGATTTTTTTAAAAAATAAATTTTCATAGGTAAAATTTTACCCATTAGGCAGCAATGGGTTAATGAGATAAGCATAATGTTAGTCACGCAGCTTCGATCGGAACTTAATTCAACCACTTTTGATGTGACAGCCTGGCAGACCGAAATATTCGTTTATGTTTTGTTACCTAAGCCAGGGTTCGAACTATCGAATCTCTGACTTGTGCTAAAAGGCACTAAACACTATGCTAAAGCCTCAAATTTTCCATTATTAGTAGATGTACGACTCGTTTGTTTATAGTTGCACAACATATGAACGCATCGTTCACGTTTTCGTCACCCACTCAGCTCACGTCAGTCTGCTTGCAATTGTGTACATCAAAAGGATTCCATCGTGTCTTCAAAAACATTTCGCCAACAGATTAGCATAATAACAAAACCACACATATCCCACGCTTCAGACGAAATTAGGGTTCAGGACAGGGTAAAAAAATGTCAGGACATTTTGCCATACAACCGCACAGGCTTTGCTCGCCGACTCGCTGATTTGTCCATTGTTTGGCCCGCTCAATGCGCCGGTGTTGATTTCATTAAAATTAAACACATGCACTGTCAAAAACAATTGCAAATTCAGCGTGTTAGGAGAGATAAACAAATAGACGCACAGAGACACGGCAGACACACGGACGGACGGATGGAGAGAGGCGGGAAAGTAGGCGCTCTTAAGTGGCTGCTAATATAAAAATAACAGCGGGCGCGACAAAGAGCAGCGCACACAAACAAAAAGGACACACATCACCTTCCGCACAAAGGGCTACTTTGCGCTGTGTGCGTGTTGCAGCCGCAGCGCCGAGCTGCCGAGCTGTCGAGCGAGCAGGTGCGCATCCGGCGCGCACTTCAAACAGCCACTGACGGCAGCAGCCTGTTTGCACATTAAATTAAAATGTACAAATCTCAGCGTGTCCCGTCGCTCGTATTTTTTCGGGCCAGTTTAGCCTTTTCCGGCGCATTGTGCCGGCATTAGCAGAAATGCAGAGTGCATTTTACGTGTGCATCCTTGCGGTTTTCGCTACTTTACCCCACCTCATTTTTTGCGTTGTTCTTTTTCGAAATCGTGTAGTGAATTGCACATTTGGCTGTAACAAACATTCCGCCACCCAAGCGACAGGATAAGGCAGGGTGCAGGCCGCCTATGGCCGGGCGAATTATTTTTTCAACACTGCCCAGTAAAATGCCAAATTAAAATTTCCAACTAAAATTACACATTTAGTTATACCTACAGATGTGCATAAATGTATGTGCGTGTTACTGGATATGTGTTCTTAGGTGAGATGTGCAGTGCTTTTTGGACAGCGCAGGATATGCGTTAATTAAATTGTGCACTCTGCGGCCAGCACACACACTCGGCTTTGTCGGAAAAAAAATTATTTTCTTATGTCAGAAAATAAAACATTGTAATGACACGTGTACGACAGGAATATTTTATTTTGAAGGTTGTTCACATGGCCAAAGCGAACTTGGAACGGGCTCTGTCCACTCGAAATGTGACTGTTGTAACTCTTTTTTCCCATAATTTTAATTTTGTTGGTTTCTTACTTTCTTAGTTATATTGTCATATGAAACCGTTTTTCGATCTATGTATGTTTCATCACGTCTTTTCAGGAGCCTGTAGTTTGTGTTAGTGGTTTTCATTTGCTTACATTAAGCAAAGACATAGATTCGTGCATTTGGTCCTTCCAACATGGCGGAAACGGAGACCTCTTTTCAGAAGCCTTCTGAATCGCAAAAATAAGTAATACGAGTAATTAGCATAAGCTACTATTTTTTATAAGACTAGAAGCATTAAATTCACTCGCTCAAGTCAGCTCAACGAGCCGCTCCACAGTGATTCAAATCCATACAATCACGTTGTAAAATTAAAAGGAATGGTCTGTTCTTAATAAAATGGTCTGTTGAATTGAAATTTCCATTTTGTTTTTCTTTTTGTTTCGCCATATTTGGTAAGCTACAGCAATATGTAGGCTAGATTTTTTAGATTTTACTTTTAATTAGTTACGTCAACATTGATAATTGCAAAGAGTAAAAGAAATTGTATGAGGACTAGTGTCCGACTGAAACCACGTTTTTGAGCCGAAACCGAAACCGAATATTCGTTTTTTTTTTAATATTCGGTCGAAACCGAAACTTTCTAGTTGAAATAAAAATCACTATATCAAGCACTTTTTTTAACAAACGAATTTTACATTAAGTAAATAAAGAACAAACAAACAAACATAGCATAAATAAATAAATACTTATTAATAAAAACAATTTATTCATTTTTTAAAAACGTAAACAAGAAGAAATCACCCTTTCGTACCTTACTCGATAATATTCAAAATTAAATAATTTAATATTATATGCTAAAAAAATAAGTTTATTTACATTGCTGGCATCTAAATTACTTCTCCTTTTACTATATATCTGCTACACAATAAAATGTAAAAAATATTCTAGAAAGTTTCGGTTTCGGCTATTCGGCCATTTTTTGGCCGAAACTGAAACCGAAACCACTTATTTTGGCCGAAACCGAAACCGAATTTTCGGTCGGACACTAATGAGGACCCTTTAGTTTGGCAATAAAAATTATAATAATAGATCTATGTTTTGCATTTGCGCAGGTTGTTTTTCAATTTTCATGTTGATTGCATACTTTCAAGGATGAATAAAATCCAAGGACCGAAAATATTTATTATTTTACAATTTTAAAATCAAAAAGGCATAACAAAAAAATTTTCTTTGGACTTTTTCAAATATACCATTATGATCGTAATGGCCTCAGCTTCACGAATATAGACTTTTACAATAAAAGTAAAAATTAACTGTTATTTTGTGCCTTTTATTATTTCAGGCAAAAATAACTGTTACTTTTGACGTTAAAAATAACAGTTATTTGGTGACTTTTATTTTTTCGGTCAAATATATCAGGCAATTTGAATTGAATTTGAAAAACTATTGATACCATTTTTTTCGTCTCAGCAGACCGCACATTTTGAGCTATAAGACTTGTGCGACAAAAAAATTGTATCAATAGTTTTTTAGTCAGTCAAACGGCCTTTGAAAAAATTCAAATTGCCTTATATATTTGACAGAAAAAATAAAAGTCACAAAATAACTGTTATTTTTTACCGATAAAATAAAAGTCAAAAGTAACAGTTATTTTTGCCTGATATGATAAAAGGCACAAAATAACTTTTATTTTTGTCGGTAAAAGTAAAAGTTAAAAGATAACAGTTAAAATCTGCCTTTTTTTATAAAAACCATAACTGGTACGGTCCCGGATAGTTAAAAAATTATGTTTTGTCGAAAAATAGGTGTTTAAACCACTTTTAAAATGAAATAATTTTCTGACATCGGAAGATATCGGAGGATGTGTTTACCTTATTCGACAAAGAAAGAATGCTTTTTAAAAAATAAAAAAAATCGAGGAACATACTTTTACATACTTTTTAGATATTTTTTCCCTAAGTATTGCCAGTAGAGTAGAAGCCTCAACTTTTCAAATTTTGAGAAAACATTAAAAGAGAAATTCCCACATCAATTCTTAATCTGTATTGGATGTTTTAAAAAGTTCTTGGTAACTATGAATTTTTACGGTTTTTTTTTAGTCAATAAATAAATAAATAAATAAATTTTTTTGTGAAAAAAGTTTCGATTTTGGGCAGCTCTTGCACACACACATTAGCAAACGGTGCAGAATAAGTTTGCGTACAAAACTAATAACTGAAATTTCCGGTTATGCTTTTTATTTTTTTGTTTGAAAATTTGTATTCTACTGAACAGTAAATGGGCAGCAAAGGGACAAATTATTTTGAAACGAATATGTGCTTGAAATTTTATGGAAAGCAATAGAATCCCTGAGAAAAAATGAAAAATGTATAAAAGGATAATCTTACTAAATCTTTCCAAATTTGATAAGAACTTTCGTGAAATTAGGAAAACTTTAGGATAGGATAATCTTACTAAATCTTTCCAAATTTGATAAAAACTTTCGTGAAATTAGGAAAACTTTAGGGAGAGCAAACTCGTCATTTCAAAAAGCCATTTTAAAATAAAAAAAAAACAGAAAATCTTGCTTCGTTACTACGATCTGGCCATTATTTTAAGTAACCCGAGCAGGGGGATTAGATTCGTTTTGCGATCAGTGCATCATTACACTACTCGACAAAAAAATGGGCCAATCGCGTGCATAGATAAAGTGTTTTCTAGACTAACTTTGGCCGCTTAACACGAAACTGAAACTAAAAAAATTTTTTTAAGAAGCGTTTTCAAAAAATCTTCGAAAAACGAGTTTTTTTCTCGTTGTTTCAGTTATGAGCACATATCTCCTGAAAGAATTATCTGATTACCACGAGCTGTCCGTCGTTCAAGAAGAAGATAATACCTTCGCCTTTTTAGTGATATATAGATTGTTCAAATCAGATGAGATTTGGGGAAGTTACTGACAATACTTGTCAGTAACTTCCCCAAAGGAAAGTTGTAACAAAGTGAATTTTTCGACCAAAAAATCATAAATTTTCGAATATTTTTTTATGGATAAAAAAAATGATCTCCCCTTGTTTTAAAATCTAAGATGAAAGATATATTATTTTTATAAATTTTTTGAGCACATATTGAGCCTAACATCAATAGAATTGAAAGAAAAATGACAAAGTTATGATGCAGTGAGTAAAACCACCGACTTTACATTTATTACACTGTGCGAAAAAATTTTTTTGGCCGATACCCATCCAAATTTGGATATAGACGTGAAACTAGAGATCATATATATGTAGTAATCTGACATAGTCAGTTTTTCATGTTCTGACCCAAAGTCCTTTTTAAAAAACTTTAAAATTTTAAGGGCATACACATTTCAAATTTTTTTTAAAATATATGCGGTTGTGCAATGATGGAAATATGGGTATTAAATGAAAGACATCCTTTTAACTAAATTTTCAATTTTAAAGTTTCAGGACCAAAATATGTCAGGTAGGGAAAACATACATGATTTGGATTTCAGTCTGTAGATTCATACATCTAAATTTTATTCTATTTCAAAGTTCCAGTCTAGAAAACACTTTTCTTTTTTTGTGCATTTTTCGTGTCGAGTAGTTTAGAAATAATGTACAGAAATCTATATATATAAAAACGAAACGTGGTTCGTTCGGCCGCTTAAAACTCGAAAACGACTGGACCAACTTGAATACTTCCTTCGGCGGGTTTGTTCAAAATGTTTACGTGAAGGTTTATAAAAAAAGAAATGTCGGGAAAAGGGGCGTGGCACCACAAGAATACATTTTTAGACAATAATTTGGAACCATAAGTCACACATCAATTAAATTTGGTACAAACTTTCTATTTAATCATGTCCTTCGACCGAGGGCATGGGGTGGGTATTGGACAAGAGGGTGTGGCACCGCCCATACAACTCAAATCTTTTAAGTGGAATAGCTTCGGAATTGTAAGTCGCACAGCATTGAAATTTGGTGCACCGTCGTTTTATAGACGTGTCATTCTACTGTTTAAATTTTATGGGCGTTGAACAAGGGGCGTGGCACATATTTTATGATCCAATATTTCAGCAGAACTCTAAGTCGTACATCAATGAAACTTGGTATGAACCTACCATTTAGTCATATCTTTGGACAGAGGGAATGGGGCAGGTATTTAACAAGAGGGCGTGGCTCCGCCCATACAACTCAAATCTTTTATATGGAATAGCTTCGGAATTGTAAGCCGCACTGCATTGAAATTTGGTTTGGCATCCTCCCATAGAAGTGTAATTCTACTGTTAAAATTTAATGGACGTTGGACAAGGGGCGTGGCATATTTGCTGGGCACAAACTATCCGCATAATTTTCGAACTGTTAGTCGCCCATCAATGAAACTTAGTACGTATTTACCGTTTAGTCATATCTTTCCACAGAGGGAATAGGGCGGGTATTTACCAAAGGGGCGTGGCACCGCGCATACAACTCAAATATTTTATATGGAATAGCTTCGGAGTTGTAAGCCGCACAGCATTGAAAGTTGGTGTACCGTCGTCTCATAGATGTGTCATTCTACTGGTGAGATTTGATCGGCGTTGGACAAGGGGCGTGGCACATTTTGTATAACCTAACAGTTACGCAGTAAATACACACACACATCAGTAAAACTTGGTACGAACTTTCCACTTAGTAGCACAATTCGACTAAAAGGAAGTTGTGAGCATTGGACAAGGGGGCGTGGTACCGCCTGCTTTTTTATATACATAAATTCTTTGTCTTGACTGACTGATTGATTGATTGACTCATCAAAATGAACTATGGGTACTTCTTGAAGAATGAACCTCCGCTAAGACGGTATTTTTTGAAATTCGGGGTCTAAAGGGGGCAAAACATGTATTAAGGTGTTGTATGAAGAAACGTGATTTAATAGACATATTGATTTCGAACTTCTGCAAATAATGTAGATCAAAAATAATTCGACCCGTATTTTATAATTTTTTGAGAATCAAAATTTAACTGAACCAACAATGTATTAAGATTTGTTTACGGGAAGACTCAAAAAAAACTTGAACCGATAGGCCTATTAACTTAAAAAATTTTAAAAATACTTGAAATAAAAAAATTGGACACGAGTTTCTAATTATTTTCAAAATCGAAATCTAGAAAACTAAGGGTTAAGAATTTGTTTAGAGTAAATGTGAAAACTCATGATGTAAAGGGCCTTTTGACTTCAAAATTTTTGGAAACACTTGACATCAAAGATAATAGACATATGTTTATTTTTAAATAAAAATCTGACCGGGTCAGAATTTATATCGGAGGAAAAAGATAGCTTGCGTGCGAAGCCGCGGGGCCCAGCTAGTATTTTATAAAACCCAGTAGCAGTAGCTTACTTACAAGGAGAGAATTGCTTTCGTAGAAGAGTCTATCAAAGAAGAAAACCGGATTTCCGGGACGATGTGTTGTTATCCAACCAATAATTATAAAAATAATAATAATAACTGTAAATTTGTTTGACGTCTACAAAGTTCAATGAGGTCAAGTAATTGTGTAATTTACACAAGTTTACAAGCAAACTCTAAGATTGCGATATTTAATTTTTAACTTTTGTATTTGCATACTTTGCACAAATTTTTTGAAAATTTGTAAACAATTGTTATTTAGAAAGGATGTTTTCTTGCTTTTATTGAACTGAATTTGTTATTGCAATTTCAAAGTCAATCGTCGATATATAGTATGTGTCTCTTTCAATTGATAAAAGTGACAAACAATCTTTCAACAACCATTGTGGAGCGCAAATAGTTTTCTACAAGTTTAAGTTTTGAAAAACTTTAAATTTTTATATACAAGCTTCTCTCGGGGCCCCCCGCAGCCCGGGGCCCGGGGAAGTCCGCCCTCCTCACCTTCCGTTAAGCCGCTACTGCACATTAGTTAATTTTTTCCACAAATTTTTTAGGGTTTTCTTAGTTGGAGTTTTACCTTTGAAATGACATTAAAATTGTTAAATTCAGAGATTTTACAATTTTTGGAATTTTGTCTAAGTATGGAGGGAATCATTGTACGTTAATAATTGTTTACAAATAAATGAAATAAAAGATTGTTACTAATGTTTCATTGAACGCCTCAAGGTCTCTCTTGACGGAGTTCCTGAATACTTATAGCCAATTAAGACAGAAGGCAATGAAACAATGAGATGGCCAGAAGGAGCTACCGATACACTTCGGAGACAACAAATCACTAATGGACTAACCGGGACGACTGTGAGATTTCGCGAGCTCAATGCTTAGTTAAGTGAGGAAAAGGAGTTTTAAAAACTCACCTTCTGTAGTGTTTATCTTGCCGAAGCATTGGTCCTTGCTTGACGGAGCAATGGCTACTCCCTTACACATATTTAGGGGCTTCGCTCTAACAATTACCCGAATAGCTGGTTTTTTGTATAGAACCATTTGACTTATAGTCCAGCTTGTAGTGCGCTGTCTTGTCATAGCGAAGGCTCTAGGTTCGATTTCTTGGTTGGGTTAAACACTCATCTACTTCTGTCGTTATCCACATGAACCGTATCCAACCAACCTAGTACGGTCGTTGGTTTACGTAGCGCAGTGTAATTCCACAATGCTTGTACAAACCTTTCAATAAACTTGAGCTAATGTTTAAAGCGCTTATACGTTTTTCGTCACGTGGCATAATCCTTGAACCCTCATCGTGAGCCGGATTGATGGCGTTTGCCGTCACGCTCAGTTAAGTCAGTATGTACTTCAAGTTTTCCCTATTTTTAATTTAAATCGTAATCGAAACTGCAAAGCATTCAGATAAACCAATTTAGAGAAAATATCCTCCAACAATCCACGTTCACCTACGCACATACATACACCACCTATTTTTATGTGACGACCACCAAAACCGCATCTGCGATAACTGGTCATGAAAATCGCTCGTTGTGTTCACAATACGCGTGCGCACAACAAGTGCCGTTCCCCTTCCGAGTCGAGTTCATTATGCCAGCCAGATGCAGCAATTCGCCGATTGTATGCAAATGTCGCATGTCCGCTACCATCGAACACTCTTCGCGTAGGCTTTGGCGCGCTGCGGATGAACGCATGGAAGCGCAACAATATCATCGATCTTGCAAACAGTTGCAACTTGCAAGCGACAACATGCGTACGGCGCACGCAGCGAGCCGGTGGCGTTGCATAAATATTGTCGCCGCCGCACTGCGGACAGAGCGATTTGTCATAAATGGCCAGAAGACCGCAAATAATATTAAAAGCGATGCAGCGATACACCCAATAAACAAGTAGACCGCCAAATTGGGCAGCGCCTAAAACGGGAAATCTGCCGCAGCTGATAAGCGGCCGTTTAAGCCTTTCGGATGCAAATTTGTTTTGAGCCAAAAATGGGTCAAGTCATACTTGAAATGCGTCCCGCGTACAAGATGCCACAGGCAGCACGGGTTCAAGAGCCAAGTGACTGAACAAGTTGTCTACGATGTGGCTGCAATTGTTGTTCACTACTTGTTGCCTTTGTTGTGTTAGCATTCTTAAAGCAGAGATTGCAATCAAGATGATTCAAATAAGGTTGTGGGGAAAATGTCAATACAAAGTGGAAATTAGATATGGCTGGAGAGCGAATAGTGACCATGGCAGGTGGGTAGGTAGGCAAGTAGGAGTGACTGGACCCACTTAGGCAATGAAGGAACATTGTGATACCACAAACAATCGACAATCAAACGAATCCAAGTATACTGCGAATAGTTCTATCGGCCAGATCCTCGAGATTGTTCAAGAAGAAGTTGCCCGGGTCAGTCTTCCCTTTTATAGATAATACGGGACAAGTACATAGAGGGTGTAGTGCATTTTCTTCCTCTTCCTCGTGCATACAGCTTCGACAGAAGTAACTTGAAAGCAAAATTAAAATCCGAAAATCAAAATTCTATGTTTAAAATTCAAATCTCTAAGTTCTAAAATAAAAAAATCAAAACTAAATCATTAAAAAATTCAAAATCGAAATTCAATATTGAATATTCAGAAATCGAAATTTAAAATTTAAAATTCAATTCTAAAATTCACAACTTAAATTCAAAATTCGAAAACTCAAATTCAAATTTCAAAAACCCCCTCCATCAACGACTAGCAAAGCCACATTCAAACATGTGTATTGTGTTGGTATTTTTATGTATGTTTGCGTACACCTGCATCACAGCGTTTGACCTAAGCAACGGAAAATGGCAAACAAAGAAACTGCTGATAGAAGCTAAAATTAATAAATTGCAAAAGGATTGCACAAGGATATCCGTTGCGCAAAATCTTCAAATATTTCACATTTGATGCGCACTGAAATAACAACACGCACTCCAATAACAACAACAAGAACTACGACAATAGCAGCTATAATCAAAACAATAACACTGCACAACAAAATCAAATTGTTTTTAAATAAAAAGGTTCTGACAACGGATTCTGGTTTCGCTTAGCTTAGTTTTGGAAACAATGTCTTCAGAAAGTTAAATGCCGATCCATTTGTATCCAAACACTTAACAAAATTGTTTACCACACCAAGTTTTTTTGGTTGTGAAAGAATTTTTTTTATTGGCACAATCGGTGGATGGAGAATATTATGCTCGCCTAATGTCCCTTCAGCTCTCGGCTCCCATTTTTTTTGTTTTAATATTGGTTGCGCTTCCATCTGCTATTCCACGTGCAAGTTTTGTAAGAGATTTTAGTACGAATTTTGAATAAGTACGAAATAAACACTGAAACACATTTTCAGTTTTGGCTTAATTGTGAAGTTCAAGTTAATTTCTGAGCTTTGATGTATTCAGAGACCTATAGTAGAATTGTATGGCGAATATTTTCGTGGTACATTTTGTCCTTAAAAGTCCTGTTTTACAGGACATTTTTTGCATTTTAGAAAAAAGGGTCAAATTGACCCATACAAATAGGAGCTACAGGGTTAAAATGCTCCAAAAAAATGTTCTTCGTAGTATTTTACATCAAATTGCTGAACATATCATATACCTAAAATGTAAGGTTACATGGTTTTCGTATGCCGATTCACTATAAGAATGTGCAAAAAGGGGAAAACTTTAACCCCCCCCTAAAAAAAAATTCAGACGTAAACTTTCAAAACGCCGATGCACGTATACTTTTTTTGGCCCGCTCTACCAGAATCCGTTGTCAGAACCATGTTATTTTTTTTGTGTTGTACAGTGTAATTATAAGCCCGAACTGGAAGGATAACTACGACGACGACCGAAACAACAACAACAAAAATATCGACTGCACACATCTTCAACGTCAAGTGCAGCGCAAATCAACTCCAGCTGCTGCTCAACCAGGAATATACGCAGTCACACACGCACACTCGCACACATTCAGACGCAGTCCATACAAACCCATTCAAATTCGCCGCTTCAGCGAACGCTGCCAGCCAACAGTTGAAGCATATTTTTTGGCGTCTTTTGCACGCCACTCTGCTCATGCGAAATTTGGCCAAATAAATGATTGTTGCTGTTGTTGTGGTGGTTGTAGTTGTTGTAATAAAGCACATTCGGCAGTCGTCAAGTGTAGGAGCGCTGAAGTGGAGCGCCGCTGGCTGGCGCGCTGGTTGGTGGTTCGGATTGAAATAACAAGTGCGCTTCAATTAATCGCACCTTTTGCATATTCGCACGCACACACACATATCCGTCCGACGCAAACAAAAGCGAAAATATTCGAAATTTGCCAAAGGATGTTTTTGATGCGGCTGGCGCAAGGATGTGGCTTTTGTTTTGGTAGCGGTCGCTTCTGCTGTCGCTTACGTCAAGTGCGCCGAAACTATCAAATACAGCTAAACATTTACGAGTATGTGTGTGTGTGTGTGTTTTCGGATTTCTGATTTCACCGTTTTTGCAAGCCTTTTGAATGGCTGGCGAGTATCCTTGCCATAATTAAAATGACAAACAAAGGCGCAATTTGAAGGATTTGATTTTCCAGCAGAAATCAAAAATCGCCACAAGTATTTGTACGAGTATGTGTGAGTATGTATGGATAGATAAATAAATAAATAAATAGATATATGGCCCGTTGTGATATCACATTGGGATGGCGTGATGGCAATCACAAGGATTCCAATGTAAACCTTCCTTCCTCCCTGATGATTAAAGTCTAAGGCTCAGTTAGGTTGGAGCAAAACGGGGTGGCCTGTGATTTTTGTGGCCAGGGGCGCACATTGGCACATAAAGTACACGACTGTTGTTTAATTTCTTCTTCTTTTTCTAACTCTTATGTCCAGCTTACTGGAGAATATTCCACAACCAACTTTTCTATCAAATTTGGAGCCTTTGGGTTTTAATTAAGTCTTTAGTCGAGACCTTATTTTGTGTTCAATTCTCTCTTTTGGGGAAGTAGGCAGTGAATCTATTGTTGATATAAAAGAGTAACACATGTAAGTTTTGCGCTTATGGACGTATAAATTTCTTTAATTGAAGATATTTCTTTACGATTTCAATACAAAATTCTTGAATGAAAAATTTTTGTAACGATAAAATCATGATTGTTGGTATGTAAGTAAACATCACCATTTCAATTTGCATTTTTTTGAAATACAATTTTTGTATCGATATTTGACTTTTAAATTTCAGAAAATTTTACCAAAAAGCATCGCTGGAAAAAGCCATTAAAAAATTTGTTCAGGCGCTAATGAATGAAAGCGCTAAACTTATCTGTTGTGCACTGGGCATGGAACTTTATTTATTTATTTGTTTATTTTTTTTATTTTTATTTTTTTACTTTATTTATTTATTAATTTATTTGTTTATTTATTTATTTTTATATTAAGAGCACAGAGTGCAGCGAAAAGCGCCTCTGTTGCTGTAATGCAGAGGGCCCCTTGTTACCAAAGTGGCTACTTGTTGTAAAAGCTACAATTTAAATACATTTTGCAATCGCAAAATTCTACAAAACCACATCATAAAACCATGAACACATTTCCCTTACAGTAACGAAGAATTTTTACTTTTGCCAAACAATTCATAGCGACGTTCTGCTTCCATTTCGTTTGGCTGCCGGCATGCGATTCGTTTTGCGTTCACCGCAGCTCGTTTGTCGCTCAGTGCTCCTTTCGAACGCAGTTCGTACGCCTTCTCGCGCTCATCTCATTTGGTCCCCATTCGTGCGCACTCAAAGCAAAATATTCCATTTCTCACTTGAACGAGCATTCCTTGAGCGTTTTCTGAGCATTTCCCCTGAGCGCTGCAGCACTGGAAATGCGAAAATTTTCGAAGTGTCTGCCCCTTTCGCAGTCTGTGGTGAAAATTTGTTGGGTGGTGGCTTTCACATGCAACACTCTTTGAGTAGTTGACATTTGAAGCAAGAGGCGTTTTGTAGCAAAAGTTTTTGAATCCAATTATGCAATTTCTTATTTTTAAATAATATTTTATTTTAAATAATATTTTAAAAAAATAGTCGTTTATGGATAATTTTTGGAAATAAAATTAATAAAAATAGTTAACGAATTATGTCGGCGAACTTGAATTAGTCTTCATTAACCGAACTGCATAATGACCAATCAGACTGTGCCTTTGTTGACTGATCCAATTACATAAAATCAGGACCGTAACAGTTATAAGTTTTATTATAAAAATCAATCTTTAAGGGTAATTTTTTTAGTTTTATTAAATAACTCAACAAATAACAGTTATGATTTATTTATATTTTAAAAATCCTATAATAACAATTATTTCTGATTTTTTTCTTATTAATCCACAAATAACAGTTTTTTTTTTAGATTTTTATTTTAGTTGTCCTATGATAGCAATTATTGGTAATTTTTTTTAAATTCATCAATAAAAATCAGTAATATATTTCATTTAGTTGTATGACCTTTCCTTCATAGTAATTTTTTCAAATATAGTTTTCATAAATAACTGTTATTTCCGGTCTCTGCATAAAACCCATCATGCAACAGGCTATTTTGTAATTGACTGTGATAGAAGTCGGAACTATAAAATAACGAAAAGCTTGTAGTAGCTAACTAATTTAATATTAATATTAAAATGTTGTTTTTGTTGATTTTTTAGGCATAATGCGCGCATAAAAATACTATAAAAATATAGTAGAAAACTAATTTCTAGTGTTCTTACAAAATGCATAAATTTAAAAATATTGCCAAAATATCATCCAATTCACAAGACTGAAATATTCCTTCTTTCGTACAATTTTTTGCATTGACTGTGCATTTATTATTATTAAATTCTCTTTTTACGGTTGCACTGACAGTGCTACAAATTGGATTTACAAATACGCTGTTCTAGATCTGGACGCCGATTTAGACAGTGTCACTAAAAAATCAAAGCCTGTAGGAAGTGCTACAACAGGGTCCATCAGCTCAGTGCCTCAAGCGCTAATATGTTCGACGATGCGCCACTCGTGATAGCAGAAAGACCGGCAATTAACATTCCCATCGAAAAAGCGAGAATGTCGATGTGTTGTGTACACCTGTATACAAAAAAGGATGTAACCAGTCGTCGACAAAATGAAAAAGCAGCATTTGAGAGTGGAAAGCCCTATTACGAACTCAAGATAATGAGTGGAAAGAATCCACGGCGATGGATAAGATTGAAATGAATGAGATGACGCAGAAGAAGCGTTGCAGCCTTCCAAAGAGGAAAATTGTCTCCTTTTTACTAAATTTTCTATTTGGAACTTTCAGAACTTTGAAATAGAATAAAATTTAGATGTATGAAGATGTGTCATTCATTTGATATCCATATCTTCATCATTGCACAACGGCAAATATTTTTAAGAAATATTTGAAATGTGTATATCCTTAAAATTTTAAAGTCCTTTAAGAAAGTTTTTGGGTCAGAAAATGAAAAACTGACTATGCAATGTTACTATAAAGGACCTCTAGTTTCACGCCTATATCAACATTTGGATGGGTCTCGGAAAAATGAAAAAATTTGTTCGCACGGTGTAATAAATTTAAAATTGGTGTTTTCACTCAGTGCATCATAACTTCGTCATTTTTCTTTCAATTCTCTTGATGTTAGACTTAATATTTGCTCAAATAATATATCTTTCGTCTTAGATTTTAAGAGGAGAAAATTTATTTTATCTATAAAAAAAACGTTCGAAAATTTATGATTTTTTAAATTGGTCGAAAAAGTCACATTTTTACAACTTTCACCGTCAGTAACTTCCCCAAATCTCATCTGATTTCGACAATCTGTATATCTAAGGCTAAGGTATTATAATCTGAATGACGTACCCCTCGTGTTAGTCGGATGATTCGTTTACGAGATATGTGCTCATAACTGAAACAACAGGGAAAAACTGGTATTTCGAAGATTTCTTTTAAACAAATTTTTTGATTTTCAGTTTCGTGTTCAGCGGCCAAAAATTAGTCTAGAAAATGCTTTTGTTTTTAATTGCACGCGATTGACCAATTTTTTGCCGACTAGTGTAATTAACAAGAATTAAATGTATTTGAAGGCTAGAAATTATGTTTCTGAATTTTTAAATAATTAATAAGAAAATAAATAATTAATAAGAATTAAATGTATTTGAAGGTTAGAAATTATTTTTCTGAATTTTTAAGTAATTAATAAAAATGTTTTAAAAAATCTATGTCATTATTTTCCATTATTTTTTTTACGTAAAATTAACAGCAGTGATCGTTATATTAGTTTTTAATCAAGTTAATTGATGATTAGTGGTTAATGATTAACGCCAATAGTCAGGATTATTTTAATCATGATTAATTTAATCTGATTAAAATTAACCAAATTAATTCATTGATAAAAAAAACGAATTGATTAATACTAACACTGGAACCATCTGACTGATAGACTTGTGTGTATGTAGGAATCGACCAAACTCACGCTTAAGCTTTTATGCTTCGACTGCCTTCCAACGAAATACCTTATGGCAGTTGGGAGGCCGAGCACTTAATTGTAAGTTTAAATGGGTTAAAGTGTCACCATTCAACGTTCGATGCCGACTTCACGTTCATTCATAAATATAAAAACATATAACATGTCGTGAATGCGTGGAGAACGCACCAATGATCCTGATCCTTTTCGCAAATATTGTGCATATCTCTGTATGTGTTTGTGTAAAGCGGGTTGTTTGGAAATATGACCTTGAACGCGAATTTTTTTTTGGTGGACGACTGCGCTGCGTATTACACAAAACAAGCTTCAGCTTAATTCCTACGTTTAAACAGGCGCGGAATAAACACACCCACACACATACACACGCACAGACAACATTATATATGTCAGTACGGCGGGAAATCCGCCATAATCGGCGAAGGATATACACACAAAAATACGTACGTCGCGACGTTGGGTTGCCGCTGTGCCACTGGCACATAAAAATTGCGCCACATTCAGTCTTCCCCGCGTCAGTTTGTTCGCCACACACTATGAACAAATATGTTATGGACGTAAGAATATGAAGTGAACGCGGGGTGGCTGGAGTCAGCAGGAGCGCGAGTTGTTGGTGTTGATAGCCGCGGAGCTGTTTGTCTGTGTGTGTGCATTATGCTGCGCGTCAACATTAGCCAACGCAATTAGGCTGCGCACTCTTGACGACCGAGCTGGAGTTGGGCAAGCAACAGGACGCACTGCAGCGAAAGGGGGAAGGACGACGATTGCGAAAATGCGCAAAGTCTGTGAAGGCGAAAATTCAGGCAACAGCAAAGTAAAAGCAACAACAACAACAACTACAGTCCTCTGCCGCGTTGACAACAATGTCATTTGTCATTCTTGTGGTGGCGGCGACTCGGCGGGCAGGGGGACAATAGCAGCGACAACAACCACAACAATGGTTAGTCCAGCAAATACAAACAAACAAACACAACGACTGCAGTGCGTCCAGTTGGTGTTTCGTGCGGCTGCCAGGTTGCGTAATGCGCGAAAAAGCCGACTGCGGCCGAGCGGACGCACACACGCCCACAAATATTCGCAAACAGTCCAACACTGCAAAAAGGACGCCAAGCAAACAAACAACAAGACAGGCGACATGCGTTTAACTTCAGATTTGCGTCAACAGTCCGGCAACTACAACAAAGCGGCGACAGCTAAGCTGCGAACTCGCGAAATTTACGTACGCGCTTTCGACGACCTTTCAGCCGGGCCGCCGTTTCGGCGTCCATGCGTCCGTTCCGTTTGCAGTGTGCCTTCGCCTTTGTTTGTGGGCGATGTGTGTGCCCGCGCGAATTTGTGCAGCCGCATTGCGAGCACGAGGAACAGTCGACAAAGGGGCGGAACGCAGTGAAGCGGCAACGCGACCGCGTGCGTCCACCTGTCTGTCTGTCAGCGCCAGTGCCCACAAAGCGGCAGCAAGCATTTCGCGAGTACAGAGATCAGCTTTCGCGAAGAACGCGGGCGGCGGGAGAGTGGTGGAGGGTGGGCGGAGAGGCGAATGGAGAGGCGGGCAAATAATAATTGCGTTGGTCCGATGTCTGCACGCCCGCCACTTTATCGCTGCGTCCTTGGTGACCTCCGCCATAAGCGCGACGCAGCGCGGAGCAGAGCGCCAGGTTTGCATTGCGGACAAGGACTGTGAGCTAGTGTGGGAAATTTGTTGTTGTTCAGCAGCACGTATAAAGGATATCAATTGCCGCGCATTAGCGGCCAAATCTGGTGGTCGGTTATTGCAATATCTTTTTGGAGTGCGTTGGTTGTTGGGCAGCGGGCAAAAATCTGCTAAAAAATCGACTAAACCGTTTTCGGAATATTTCAATTCTGATTAACTATAGTTTCATTCTTCAATTTTTTTTGTTGTAAAATTGGTTTTGAGCTAATGAAATTCTCTCAAATTTCAACAATTTCTATTTTGCCAAAGCCACCATTTTACCATGGAGCTACACCATTCAACAACGTCTCGAATTTTGTCAAGTTTTCTATAAAAAGATAGGTTGTAGTGGCTGCTTCTGTATGGGACACACTTAGGCCTCTAATAAAAAGCTAACTATAGTTATATATATATATATATATATATATATATATATATATATAGCTACAAAATATATACAACCAAGCCAATCGAGCCATGAAATGAACGGATTATTGCGAAATTCGAGCAAAGCGGTTTGGTTGCTGACCAAGCCGTCCCTGTATGATGCCGAAACTTGCGGTTAACCCTTTTAGCAATAAAATACAACAAAATATCAAAAAATTATATACGTTGAGAATTACAGCTCAATCAATTTTGTACTCGGGAAAAATATATTTTCAAAACTCACTCATACTTTGTAGCCACGGCTTTTATGATTTATATTTTTAAACACAATGACACAACACAGCCTACTTAATAAAAATTAAAAAGCCGTTTCATAAAAAGTGCGTTCGCTGTCAAATAAAAAATTTGCGAAAAAATTGTACGATATATCGTACAAATTTCCGGAAAGCGTTAAGCTATAACATAGCTCAAAGTGTGGCTGATGATCCGAACCACTCGATTGCTCGGCGTTTCTGCGATCTAAATTTGACGAATTTGTCGAAAAGACTTGGTTATGCATCTGTAGAAAAAACAACTACTTAATAAAAATACTGAAGCTACTATAGCACCAAGTTCGTCGTATGTTCGCTAAATGAACCGTGGCTCTGTTAAAAATGGGCCCAAATTTTGGCTTAGATACTGTTTTCAGAGATAGTGAAAACTTTTAAGGAAGAAGTAATCCACAGAAGTATCATTACATGAGTGTCCATTGCATCCAAAAAACTTAGGTAGTCTTTGGTGTGGACTTTGGTTGGGCCAAACCTATTCAGAGACAAGAATGCTCAAACAATGACTATTAATGGCGGACGGTATTGGGCCATCAACACTGTTATTTATATATAGACGAGACGGTATGAAATGGCCACTAAGATCCTAAGAATGAGGGACCGTAACAGTTATAAGTTTCATTATAAAAATCAATGTTTAAGAATTATTTTTTTACTTTTATTTAATGACTCATCAAATAAAATTTATTTTTTATTTATATTTTAAAAATCCTATAATAACAATTGTTTTTGATTTTTTTTTATTAGTCCACAAATAACGGTTTTTTTCGATTTTTAGTTTAGTTGTCTTATGATAACAGTTATTCGTGACTTCTATTTAAAAAAGTCATCAGTTAAAATCATTCAGTGACTTTTATTTATAAAAATCATCAATAAAAATCATTCAATGACTTTTATTTTTTAAGTCATCAATAAAAATCATTCAGTGACTTTTATTTTTTAAGTCATCAATAAAAATCATTCAGTGACTTTTATTTTTTAAGTCGCAATATAAAAGTCATTTTCATTAATTGCACTACTGGATTCATTTAATATCGAAATTTATATATATTCTTGATCGGCTTAACAAGACCTGTCTTGACAATTCTACAAGGTGCAACCCAAAGTAAACAGGACTTTTATAAAATAAAGAAAACGGATGATTATTTTTGTATAATTCTTTTTATTTATTCAAAATACTCTCCTTCTGCTTCGATACAACGTTTTGCACGGTCCAAAAGCATTTGGAATGAGTGTTTTAGGTCATCGGCCGGCATCGCCTTCAGAATGTTGGTACAAGCCTTTTGGATGTCCTCAACGTCCTTATAACGGTTTCCTTTCATCGGCAAATGCAACTGACCGAATAAGTAGAAGTCACAGGGAGCCATATCAGGCGAATACGGTGAATGATTGATGGTAAAAATGCGATTTTTGGTCAAATAATCGGTCGTTACTAGGGCTCTGTGAGCCGGTGCATTATCATGCAATAAACGCCAACTTCCTCCCTCGCGATATTCTGGCCGAATACGACGAATGCGATGCACCAAACGCTTCAAAACTTCAACATAAAACAAAGCGTTAATTGTTTTTCCCGGTGGAACAAACTCTCGATGAATTATTCCCTTTGAATCGTAGAAACAAATGAGATGAGTTTTGATTTTTGACTTCTCACGGCGGGTTTTTTTCGGATTTGGCTCATCTGGGTGCTTCCATTCGGCACTTTGACGCTTTGTTTCGGGATCATATTGAAAGCACCACGTTTCGTCACCGGTTACGATGTTGAACAAGAAATTTGGATCACGTCTGGCTTCCCGAACGATGTCTTTTGCGTGCTCAATTCTCTGCGCTTTTTGGTCGTCGGTTAAAGTGTGCGGAATGAAGCGAGAACACACTTTACGGAGACCCAAATGTTCGGTTAAAATGCGATCAATTGATGTTTTGGAGATGTTCAATTCCATTTCCATCAATTCCAATGATGATTTTGGCTGCATTTTGATAAAATCACGCATAGTTTTGATGGCATCGTCAGTAATCACAAATTTCGACTGGCCGACGTGTTCGTCGTCATTCAAGTCTTCACGACCATTCTTGAATCGATTCAACCACTCATTAACACGGCCACGGGATAAACAATCATCACCATAAACTTGCTTTAACAATTTAAACGTTTCGGTAAAAGTTTTACCAAGTTTAAAACAGAACTTAATATTAGCTCTTTGTTCGATCGACATTCTCGTACCAAAGTTAAAAACATACTGTCACATTGAGCGGGATATTTCGGCGCCTACTAGACCAAATGTCATGAAATTTAGACAGTATGTGAATGAAAGATGTACCTTTCCAACGCATGTCCTCACACATAGATGGCGCCACCAGAAACGTCCCTATTGCAAAAGTCCTGTTTACTTTGGGACGCACCTTGTATTTTCTGGAAGAATCATAACTTTTGCATGCATTAATGAAAATGACTTTTATATTGCGACTTAAAAAATAAAAGTCACTGACTGATTTTTATTGATGACTTAAAAAATAAAAGTCACTGGCTGATTTTTAAAAATAAAAGTCATTGAATAATATTGATGACTTTTATAAATACAAGTCACTGAATGATTTTTATTGATGACTTTTATAAATAAAAGTCACTGAATGATTTTTATTGATGACTAAAAAAATAAAAGTCACCAATAATTGTTATCGTAGGAAAACTAAAATAAAAATCGAAATAAAACTGTTATTTGTGGACTAATATGAAAAAATCAAAAATAATTGTTATTAAAGGATTTTTAAAATATAAATAAAAAATAATTCTTATTTTTAATTTTTCCGTAAAAATTACAAAAAAAAGGTTTATTGCCTAGTTTGATTCTCCTTGCGAAAAGAAATGTTTGGTATATTGGTATATTTAATTTATTTGCATGATTTTTCCTTCATAGTAAAATTTTCAATTATAGTTTCCATAAATAACTGTTAATTCCGGTTCCTGCTAAGAATCTTTTCTCTGGGGTTACGTTAAGTTGTAGGTTTATGGTTCTAAACGAACAACAATTGGTCAGCTGGAGAACATTATACAAAGGATTGTAGTCTCATTTCATTTAGGAGGTCTTTATTTTATCAAACAATTTCCAATTTCTGTTTCATAATGAATTCTCCCAAAGAGTGAACTTTGATCCAGGTTTCCATACTAATACTTTGGTGACGCGAAAAGACAATACATCAAAGATAAAAGTGGAAACACATTCAAACAGGGTTTCCTGCCCCTCTCCTCCATTTGCACCATTGTCATCGTGGTGCCACAAGAAATGTGGCCAAATGTTTCGACCAAAGAGCAGCTTCGCAAAGTGGCATTAAGCGAGCGGCGCAGATCATTAAAATTTCTGTTCAATTCCGCATTCGTAACGCTGCTGAATTTTTAATCAATTCCAGTTGGACCCGCTGCGCCAGTGCCAAGGCGAGCGCCCGCATGCAGCAAAGCATAAAACGCGCACACACAAACACACACACAACGCCTCGCAAAGGGCGCACAAAGCGGCCGGGTCAAGTCAATTTGACCGCATTGCGAGCGTGTCTGCCTGCTTAGCCAACGACTGGCGGACGCAGCAACGGCGCTTTTTGGCGCTACCCCACACAGCCAGCAGCAGCGCTGAAGTGTACCTCATTAAATAATATCCTTTTCTGGCACACTATTTGTGCAGTTGGCATCACTCCTCCCCGCCATTGACCGGCCCCAATGCCCCCCGTCCTACACACACACACACACACACACTCGCACACGTACGAGTCCAGTTATGGCGAACGCTTATCAAAATGTCGATGCTGGCCACACACACATACACACACAACTACATCTCGTAAGTGTCCAGCCAGCGGACAGTGTCCTGCCGCTGCCCCATTCCTTGCAGTTCTGGTCGGTCGGTCGGTTGGCGAGACAGCTTGGGCGAACGCTTTTAAATATTAAATGCCATGACGATTTCATTTTGTGTCCACCAGCGCGCCGCAGGCCGTCGCACGTTCTCGGTCACATTCCCGTTTCGGTTTGTACTCTCCAGTGTGCATATTGAATTTATTTAATTAAGGGTTCCATGCGCAGCGCGGCAGACGCGTCCTCTCTGTCACCCGCCCGCCCCTGCCGTCCCATCCCACAGATGGCGATGCCTGCCTCGATGACTTCATTTTCAAAAATTTCACCCCTTTTAATATTTTCCAGATTTTTTCTTTACCTCCTTCTGGCGCATCGTCTTGCTGCGCATCGCTCGCCATCGCCTGTCGACTGTTGGCGATTTCATGGCAGAAATAATAATCACTCCTGCGACCCGGTACGTGTGCATAACGGAACACTTTCGAATAGTTTCAAGTGGCTTCGCTGGACGCGCGGAGCCCCATTTGGGCACCAACCGCACTGTTATGTGCTGCACTCGCCGACGTAGTTGGGGGCAGTTATTGGGCCGGTGTCCGGTCGTGCTCGAAGTGAATTGAGGCGCTTGGCAGCGAGTCGAGTGGAGCGGAGCGGGCCGAGCCGGTGCAGGATTGGGAGCGCCAGC
Organism: Melieria crassipennis; assembly: GCA_963668005.1. NCBI lineage: Eukaryota > Metazoa > Arthropoda > Insecta > Diptera > Ulidiidae > Melieria > Melieria crassipennis. The sequence continues at coordinate 43,535,435 of OY764962.1, forward strand.
TTCCGCTTGTTGCGGTTCAATGCGGAAGTGTGCTGCTGGGACCACGGCACTCATACTTTTGGCGCTCTCTTGAGAGCTTTTGCCAATTCCATTTGAATTCGTCGGAGGGAGAAAAGGTACAATTGCCGAAACGAATTGAAGCATTTCAAATAAACACTCACGCTCGTAGTTACGGTGCTGCTCCGAAAACTCTGCAAAATTCAGACTAATATGACACATTTGTGTTGGCCGCTTGCCGGTCCTGTCATAATTTCACAGTTTCTGCGGTTGTGGTATTGGGTGTGGCTAACGGAGTGGACAGAGCCAAACTTTTTTTAAAATGGGAATCGACATAGTTGTAGTTACATATTCAGTCCATATGTAAAGATGTAAAGAGGCAATGTTTCGAAAAATTTTGAACATTCAATAGCAATAATAGAGAAGCAACGAAACCGTCTTCGAAAAAGCTTTTTCAAATTGGCACCAACAGTTCTAGTTCTATTGAAGTATTAGAGGAATACTTAGACCTTATATGGCCAAAAAATATCAAAGAATGAACAATTAAGTTGACTAGTCTCAATAGATGGAGACAATCAGAGGAGGAGAGGAGATCATTGATTTCGAATGATTCAAAGTGCACGAAGGTATGGAGAAAAATGTAGAAAACAAAGTGCAGATCCAAGAAATATTTATTTTATATTTATAACATGCTAGACTTACATATTTAAAAATGTGGTACAAATTCCTTTCTTCAAAGTCCACCTCATGAAAGACGCATATAAAAACTTTAGAATTAAATAATGAGACTGGGGACATCAAAACTATTACGTCAGACAAAGGTTATCATTGACTATTATAAGTTTTGAAATTGATGGATTTACGAAAAAAGGTCTGAATTTTGTGAATTTATTAATTAAGAAAAGAGACAAGCCTGCGATATGAGGTGTAACTATGTGAAGACTAACAGTTCGAACTTATGAAATGTTGGAGCTGTAGCAAGAAGTTACAACTGTGGGAAGTGGTCCTGCCTTCTCAAACTTCTCCTCGCTTATAGATGTAAAACGATTCTCAAATATTTTCTTCCTTCTTTTAAAGATTTGTCTGACTTTCTCTTTTTGGGTAGCCGAACACAATTAGTTTGTGAAATTGTTTCTAATAGCTTTTCGAAAGTAGATGGGACAATTGATTTGAATATTTTGTATATGAAGGACGAAAGCAGTTGTATTTGTGTATGATCTGGGCTTAATCTGGTAACGGTCCACGCAGAGGCAAAACAGATAACGACGGTTCAGGAAATGTAGAGTCCATGGCAGTGAGGGGAATAAGAAACATTAGTCTTATTTCGACTAATGTCGACCTAATTGGTACATTACTACTATAATATAGTATAATCGTTGAAAAATCCTGATATGATGCATTGTTGCCTGATACCAGAAATTACTTTCTCCTAAATCTTAAAAAAATACTAAAATTTCCTGCCAAAAGTTAAAAAAAAAACTCCTAAAATTTTTTTTATAATTTGCGTCATTGTAAAGGAATTAAATTTCCCATAAAAATATAAAAAATATATACTCTACATATAATTTTTTTTAATGCAGCCTTTTTTTATTCATCTTCAGCTTAGCAACAAAAACTTAACAAAAACAAAACATAAATTATATAAAAATTGCCATTCTTGGCGGGATTTCATTGCAAAAGAAAAAAGTGAGAACGAGCATACATTTTGGAAGCTTACAAATTTTTAACACAATAGGATACTTTGACTATTAAATTAGTTGGCAAAATATGTTTTGTTGCCAGTGTTCTCAATACATCCTACTTCGTTATCCAAAATCTCCTCAAAATCCACCAAGGATCAGAAAAATCCCCTAACATAAAATATAAATCTCCCAAAACTTTCTCTTAAACAATTCTTCCTCCTAAAAATTCTCATAAAAAGCCAAGAATCTCCTAAATCTAGGAGGAAATCTCCTGATCTAGCAACACTGATATGATGCTTTCAAAAGTTGTGGTTAATTATAAACCATACAAGGCAAATTGAACCCAACTTTCATCACTATTTGTTCGAGTCAATATTTTTCAAGTCACAAGTTTGTCTTTTATAATCATTTGCTGTGTTAAAAATTATTTCAAAAATTTGTGTCTCTTTTCTCGCTTTCCAACTCGATTTTAACCCTTTCGACCCCGAGTTTTACCCTGTGTCTCGATATTACTTTTTGGTATTTAAATCATGAAACATTTGCCTAAGAAGTGTGTACACGACATTTGACGTCGCCACGCCTCTTTGTTAGAGTTCTAGAGCTAGTTTACTTTTGAACAATTTTAGCTTAAAACGGGTTAAATAAATTTGGTATCAATATTTTTTAATCACAGAAAAATTACTTAATATTTATGAAAAAATACAAAATTATTACTTTTTGATTTATTTAACCATTATTAAAGAAACAGGGTTTTGATCAAACGCGCCCAATTCGTAGACTTCAATTAGAACACAAACTTTCCCTAACATCGATGCAAATGATTGGAAGTTATTTTGGGCATAACAGTAAAATTTTTGTAATTTTCTTTGAATTCACTTCAAACTCATAAAGGAATTGTAGCTTTTGCTATAAGATGACAAATAGAAGAAGTTGCTCTCAGTCAACTTTGCGGTCGAAAGGGTTAAATCAAGATTGCTTTCAAATAAACCAGCAGATCAACTGCAAGTCATAACCTGGAATGGTGGACTAAAAGGACTAAATGCCCAAATATTTAGTTTCGAGTATGTTTCGCAACATGGCCCACTGTCATCTTTGGTACAGTCCGGTGCCGGGCTATGAATAATTAATAACCGAAGCAATAAAGTTGAATTCTCAACTGGTCAGTGGACACAAAATAAAAGGCACTGTGCGGATAGGCGGGGAAAGTAGCAACAAGCACAACAATTACAAAAGCCAACTACTGAAGAAAAAGTGAGCAAAAGAGTGGAGACATTGAATAGACTGCAGACATTGGTCAGACCAGACCCGAAGCGGAAAATGGCGAGACGAAAAGTGAGCGTAAAAAAGCGCAAATATGAATACAAGTAAAAGCAAAAACAACAACAATATAAATAGAAGCAATAACAACAATGTAAATGTAGATAGAAAAAGCCACAATGAAATGTTGGCTGCGGTCACGAAAATACATTCAACCGACAATGTGCGGCTCAGTGCCAAAATGCAGCGGGAACAACAAAAAAGTAAAAACTAAAAAAAATATGCAAAACGACTTAATGTGCAGGGAGAATGTAGAATGTGAATTATTTGCTTGGAATTTATTGAAAATTATAACGGCGACCATTAATTAGGCGTCTTATTAAATTTCGCAAGTCCGCGTTCTCCTTCGACGACAATGCAGATATTTCTGACAATTCGAAATCGAAAAACATAGTGCAAAATGCTGAGCGGTCGGAGGACGAGTGGCGACGAAACGTTGCAAAAATCTTGCACCTAGAAGTATACTTTTAATTTGCATAAAACGCTTGATCTATGAAATTTATTGCACTTACGGGAATCTTTCGCGTCCGTTTGGCTTTGCATAGCATATAGTTAGGCGCTTAGGCGCAAGCAGCGAAAACATGACAAGGCTGTGTGCTCGTGTGGCGGCGAGAGTAGCGGCAAGCGACATTAAAAGGATATGTCGTGATTTAAGCCAACACACACACACACACTCGCACTTGCGAGAACGTGTGTGTGTGTCTGTTCGCGCACAATGCACGCAAGCATTTATGTATATTCATATGTGTAAATTCATAGGCAGCGACTTAGCCCGCTTATCATAATGCACACCTTGCTGTGCGCCATCATAAACAGTGGCGTCGGGTAGGGCTGGCGGTGGTGCGCCGCTGCCACACATAAATTCATAAAATTATTATTGTAATCAGCATTATGCATTTGTAAAAACCTCAGAGATACACAGAGCGTGCGTGTGTTCGTGTATTGGTGTGTCGGTGTGTTGGTGTGTCGGTGCGGCCGGGCCGTGTATCTCGGTGTCTGCGTAATGAGCTGCGTATCGCTCGCTTCGGTGTGCGCTCATTTTTTTGGTACTTTGTATTTTAAACATTTTCTTTTTAATTATTTATATTTGGGGAATATGTATGTACCGTAGGCAGATATGTGCCTGAATATAATTCCTTTCACACACACACACACACACACATACATGGCCACGTATGTACAGATGGCTGCCTGGGTATGTGCGAAGGGGTTGTGCAGTTCGGTAGTTGGTCGTATGGGAGATCGAATGCTGGGCGGCTCGGGTGGCGGTGGCGGCGGCGTGCAGCGTCGGAGTGGGTCTAATAAAAAGGGCGATATTTGCATACATATGTGCGCCCACACACACACATATGCAGCGACTTATATCAGTTCAGCCCCCCTGGCTGCCGGCCTCTGATACCCTATACGCGCCTTATTTGTAACGGTGTGCGAGGGTTTATTTGTGTTTTATTAGGCATGTTAATTAAAAGACATGAAATGAAAATAATTAAAAATTTTTATTGCCTCTTATGGCGTTGTAGCGAAATGCCACGTTCGGTTAATGGAAAATTTTTGAAATTGAAAATTTCGACTGCTGGAATAGTGAACGGGGCAAGTCGCCACGGACGCAAAGTGATGCTTTCGCTCATATGTTTGGAAATTTTGGGAAATGGCTTAGCAAAAACTATACAATTTAATATCTCAGGGGAATCAAAATTCGATATTTTCTAAACTCGCACACATAGAGAAAATGCGAAGCGTTGGTAATTCGATTTCCTAAGATAATTAAATTGCAAAGGGAGAAACAGTGAAATATCAAATAGAGAACATAAAAAAATCACAAATTAAGTACAAATATGTTATTAATCAAAATGAAAATCAAGTTTAAGTTTTGAATTTTAATTCGAAATTAAATTAATACTTACTACTTTTATCATAGATTTGAATTCATCTTTTTCTAGATTTAAGCTTAACTTGTTCACTATTTTTAATTAGTCTGTAAAAATTCGCTCTGTAGACCGAAATAAATAAATAAATAAATTTGTTGATTTCAACGTGAAATTTGGATTGTTAATTTTCATTTTGTACAAATTGATGTTGTGATTAGTTTATGTCATGTTAGCAGTTATTCTTTGATTTTGTCTGCGATGAATTGTTATTCATTTCAGATCAGTCATGGAGTTTAAATGCGCATTTTAGGTAACTATTAAGCCTTTCGATCCCAAAGTTGTCTGAGAGCAACTTCACCTATTTGTCATCTTATAGCAACAGCTACGATTGATTTATGGGTTTAATTTAAGTAGGCACTAGAGAGCTGCATAAATCCATTTATACTCGATGCCTTCACGTGCAGTTTCAAAAACGGAACACGTATCCGAAGAGAAGCCGAAAAAAAGGTACTAATTTTTCGGTACCTCTAAAATTTAGAGGTCTAAATTGTCGAGTAACTGCACGTTGTTACTCGACGCTGAGCGAGCAGCTTCTCGTTGCTACTCGATGCTAGCAGACTTCCTTCTCGCTGTTACGCAAATACTCGCGGAAGGTGTCGAGTATGTCGGAAGATTTGAAACTGCATGAAGTACCGCAAATACTTTGTGAAGTTTGAGTTGAATGTGCTTCAAAGGAATGTTGCAAAGCATTGCGCGCATTGCGCGAAGCATAATTTTTTGTATTTTATATTTATTTATTTATTTATAACGAATAATATGAACAAATATATGTTATTGTAAATATTAATTTATAAAAAAGTTTCCCTTCCCACATTAACAACATTCATTGATTTCAGCTTCCACGCGTAATCGCTCGAATTTTGATTACGGGATGATAAATGAATAAATAAAATAATAAATGAAATAACTAATAAATAAATAATTAATTAATAATAATATTAAATAATAATTAATTAATTAATTAATAAATAAATAATTTTGATTTATATAGATTCAAAAATATTTAATTAAAAGTATTGAAAAATTAATAATATAACTATAATAAATAATATAACTATATTTTAAGATTTTAAATCAATTTACTGCATAAACATAGCAAAAACATTCGAAGTCCAACCACAACGCCATTAGCAGCAGCAATATCTGGTCTGCCGTTGACCTTGAAGCTGCAAAAATTGTCGAGCTTCCGTAGGAAGGTACCTCATACTCGCGGAAGTTTTGCTATTATGTTCCTATTTTTACATGTTCCTATTTTTTCATGTTCCGATTTTTCGGCTACGGCTTTTTCGCGGCTTCCTTCTCGTTGTTATCCGAAATTCTGTGCTTCTCTTCTCTTCTCTACGCGTGAGCAAGTGAGCGAGTAAGAGCAGTATACATACTCGACGGCGATCGAGTAAGTCAAGTATACGTATCCGACACCAAACTTCTCATGTGCAGTAAAAAGTTATCCGATGCAGCTCTCTAGTAGGCACCAATAAATTAATAGTTTCAGAAGTGAATTCAAAGCAAATTACAAACATTTTACTGTTATCCCCAAAATAATTTCCAATAATTTGCAGCGATATCAGGGAAAGTTTGTGTTCTAATTGAAGTCTACGAATTGGGCGCGTTTGATCAAAACCCTGTTTCTTTAATAAAGGTTAAATAAAATCAAAAAGTGATAATTTTGTATTTTTCCATAAATATTAAATACATTTTGTGTAATTAAAAAATATTGATACCAAATTTATTTAACCCATTTTAAGCTAAAATTGTTCAAAAGTAAACTAGCTCTAGAACTCTAACAAAGAGGCGTTGCGACTTCAAATGTCGTGTACACACTTCTTAGGCAAATGTTTCATGATTTAAATACCAAAAAGTAATATCAAGACACAGGTTAAAATTCGGGTTCGAAATGGTTAAAGGTTAAGTTTCTTCATGGAATAGTTAAAGGAGCACTTATGGATTGCTTTTGTGTGGGGGTTTGATTAGAAAAAAAGGGTTCAAAAGTTTGCGTTACAGTGAAGAAAAATTCGCAGTAACCATTGAGGAAATACCATAAGTGAACTACTACAACCGACCCGCTTAACTATTCGACGGTACTCGAAAAGCTATACGGATTGTGTCAAAATTAAGCCATTGGGGGAAATAAACTTGGAACAGAGAAATTTCCAAATCTGCTATTCTCGTCTGTGTAAAAGGACATTTTCTCCGATCAGATTGTTACAGGTGATAACAGTGGGAACACGCAGATGAGATCTCATCTGCAACTCTAAAAGCAGGTCTTCATCTTGGAAAGCTTAAGTTGTGCGATCTGGAGGAAATCAAATACTGTGAGTTGTAAGAAGATAAAACGTTCAAAACAAACTATTGGAAAAAAGGGGACTGCATTTGCCAACTGGGGAGGTCTGATTTTCCGACCAGAAGAGTCTCCAAACTGTAACAATTTCAATGGAAATTATTGTCCAACCTGAAAGCAAGCTTGTTCAATTTCTTTAGCAGAAGTCTGAACTCATCGTGACCAATATGCCATTTAGAACCCCAAGCGGTTCTACGAGTATAGTAATTGAATTCAAAATTATCAAGAAGAAAGGTAAAACTCCAACTAAGAAAACCCCAAAAAATATGTGCAAAAAATTAGTTAGTGTGTGTGCAAAGGCGGCTCGAAGTTCAAACTTTTTTCACAAAAAAATGCAAACACATATTTTCTGTTTTTTAGTCTATTGAGTAAAAAAAATTAAAAAAATACATGGTTACAAAGAAGTTGCTAAAACTTTTAATATGGATTAAGAAATGATATGGCTATTTTCGCCTTTAATGTTTTCTCAAAATTTACAATGCTGCGGCTTTTACATCACTTTTAATTCAAAATATTTTTCTAAATTAAAAATCTGAAAATTGGCAAAACTTAGGGAAAATATCTAAAAAGTATATGAAAGTATGTTCCTGTTTTTTTTTTATTTTAAGAAGCACTCTTTCTTTGTCGAATAATGTAATTACATCCTCCGATATCTTCCGATCTTCCGATTTACAATGCTGCGGCTTTTACATCACTTTTAATTCAAAATATTTTTCTAAATTAAAAATCTGAAAATTGGCAAAACTTAGGGAAAATATCTAAAAAGTATATGAAAGTATGTTCCTGTTTTTTTTTTATTTTAAGAAGCACTCTTTCTTTGTCGAATAATGTAATTACATCCTCCGATATCTTCCGATCTCAGAAAATAATTCAATTTGAAAAGTGGTCTAAACACCTATTTTTCGACAAAATTTATTTTATTCATCCCTAAAAGTATGCAATCAGCATGTCTATTATTGTCGTTTTTATTGCAAAACTAAAGGATCCTAAGACAATTTCTGTTACTCTTTGCAATTATCAATGTTAAAGTTACGGATTAAATGTAAAATCTGAAAAATCCAGCCAACACATTTGGTGCTATAGCATACCAAATATGACGAAAATTGCAAATTTAAGTCTCAGACATTGCCAAACTACAAAAATTTAAGAAAAACAAAATGGAGATTTCAATTCAGCAGCCCATGATTAACTAGTATACCAAATTTTGTGAAGAACGGACCACTCCTTCTAATTTTGTCCCACGGTTGTATGGAGTCGAATCACTGTGGCAACTTACGTTTGAATAAAAAAAATATAAAAAAATTGAAATTTAGTTTGAGCTTGAGGAGGACTTTTTGGCCTTTGAGGAGGACGGAGGACATTTTCTGTTCAAGGAGGACTGTCCTCCTCAAAGGAGGACGGTTGGGAAGTCTAGTTACAACACACATTTTAAACCAATGAGGACGGGGGGAGGTAGGTCCCGAAGGTTTAACGCCGAAGCCGACTTGTGCAATTCTAACAATTCTCATTTGCTTCATATGGATAACGATAGAAGTAGACGAATGTTTTAACCAGCCAAAGCTAGGAATCGAACCTAGGGCCTCTGGTGTGAGAAGCCAGGACGCTACCCACTTGACTATCGAGGCCGGCAAATAAGTAGTAATGACAAATATATTTTAAATTTAATTTCCTTTACTCGATATATAACACTATATAGTTACTTACGTAACTTAGTAATGAATTTACAATTACAGTTGAGCAGTTTCGGCTCAGTAGTAATGAATCACTCAGTTAGTCAGTCAGGACAAACAATTATTTACACATACATATGAAGATCGAAAAAAACCAAGTCAAAAATAGAAATATTCACAAAGGTTTGCACTACAACAATTTCAATATTTTTCAACGATCCACTAAAATCTGTCCACTAAACATTCCCATTGACACGACCCCCACACACACACACACAGACACAGCCACATAAATAGAGTCATGGCGACAAGTGCGACAATTGCTGGTGGGCGCTTCATTTAATTTTATAACCGCCACTAAACGCCTTTACACGCGACCCCCGCGTCCGCTCGTCCCACCGACCGCTGCTGGCTGCCATTCGAGCTGTAAATTTTCGGCGCGCTAAAACAAACGAAACACTTGTGAAACTTTTTATCGCCTTATTAACTCATTTTTGCGGTGTCAATTTACAAAAGCAACAAAGGCCCAGAAAAAACAATGACACAAATAACAAAGACGCTGAGCGGTGGACAAGGGTTGGGGCGGAAATTGGGCCCATAAAATATGCCGCATTGCCATTTGCCATTTAACGTTGTTGCTGCTGCTGCTGCTGCTGTCGTTGACGCCTGTCATTGCCTCAAAACGTTGCCACATTGTTGTCTTAAATATGGCAACAGCAAACACGGCAACAACAACAACCAGGCGCACTAAGGCGTCAAGGCAGTTTTTCTTTTATTCGATATTAGCTGCTGCTGAAGCTGGTCGGGCCGAGGCGCTGACTGGCATTCGATAAAAGGCAAATGTTGCTGCCACACTTTTGCATTTTGTTTACTTTTTGTTCGCTAATAGCATCGCCTCCGTCAACACCAACGCCCCGCACCGTCATTCAATACTTGCGCAACTCCTCATTGGTGACACTTTCAACTTGAAGTCTAAAAGTTTCTCGCCACTCAACTGCGACACTGCCACCCTGTGAGCGCTTTGAGCCATTCGATACGCGCCAAAGTGAACTTATGTTCTGGTATGGCTATGTGTTGTTGTCATTGTTGTTGTTGTTGTTTCTTTCTCATTGATGCGATTTTTGGATATTAGGTGTTAATTTTCAACCCCTTCACACCTACGCCGCCGTCACACCGAAAAGCGCCGCTATCAGTTACCGCCGCTTGCGTTCTGCTCCAACCGGTGCGCTACTGCGTCATGGTGCGGTGGATCGATTATAAGTCATAACTGATGACTACTTGTCACGCTTCGTTGGTTGGTTGGGAGTTTTGCATGGACAATCTCTGGTCGAGGACACTTGCCCATCCCATCCCTTCGCCATCTAAAGGGACACTTTCCTACCATGTATAGTACATCATAATTTTCACATCATTATTACATCATAATGAACACTCCAAGCGCCTACAGTAAACTCGAAAGAAAGCCTAGAACAGTCTAAGCTCACAAGAAACATAAGTCAACTATAAAATCGTGACAACTTGAGTATTGAAAGGATTGCATTGCTCGCTAGGCTTGCCAAACAGACTTAGAAGTACCTTGAACAGAAGAGCTACTCTTCCTCTTCCTCTTGGCAACAAGAGATTTCAGATACTGTCTCTGGATAGTTTTTTATGTAACGGCTCATAGGCTTTGGCTGTGGGTTCAGAGAAGCATTGGAAATAACGATGAAGTAGAAGCAACACAATATCTCTAAATCTATTGAACGACCAGACTGCTCTGTGCCAAAGCGTTAAAGTTCTTATTGGAGACCTGATTAACTCTACTTAACATCTACTTGTTTCATTAACACTAATAAGACCGCAAGTTTTCCATACCTACAAAGACTACCTACTTCAGATCCGCTGATATCTCGAAAAGTACACATCGGATTTGGCAGTGAAGAGAGAAACCAAACTGTGGCATGCTCAGGACGAGATTTATTAAGGGAATGAAAAAATATTTCAATTCCAATTTCAAACATATGATTCCAAGGATCGAACAATTTATACAGTGAGGATATATATAGTACAAGTCTCCCTCGTATAACGCGGTGATTCGCGTTATAGAAGACTTAACTTTCATATAAATTTTAAGGTTATGTTCCAATAAGCTGTTTCCAAAATAAAATAGGTACTAAATTAAAGATGTATGTACATTCCAACTCAAAATCAAAATTCATACTTTATTTAAAAAAATAAGAAACATAATGAAAACAACTGTTTTTTTTAAATCGCGTTATATCGAAAACGCATTGTAGAAGTATCGCGCTATACGAGGGAGACCTGTACATAGTGTTTTTGTTGTCTCAACAAAAAAAATATAAAATTTTTCACGGTACAAAAAGTCGCAAAAGCAAAAGTTGATAGAAATACTAAAGAAAATGCCAATATTTAAAAATGAAAACCCGTCAAAATGACCGCAATGGCCTTTCTAGTGTTAGGAGGTCAAAATGGTCTAAACCAACGGTTCTCAACCTGTCTTTTTTAACTTGAAATTGTATAAAATATGTAAACATAAATAGTAGAGTACACACCAGTCGGCTCGCACCGATTGAAATATTTCCATTTGTTGTTTTTTACTGTTATTTCTTTGGCAACACTTTCACTTGTACTTTCACATTTATGCCATTTGGCGCTTTTTTGGTTAATCAGCGCCTCCTCTGCCCACACCCACCGCCGCTGTTGTTTTCTTCGATATACTTGAGCTGCTTGCTGCAAGTTCTCCCCGCCGCCATCGCCGCGTTGCTGCCGCTGCTTCAAACAATGCTGACAGTTTCGATCTTGAGGCATTAAAACGCGCACACTCATTACAGCAACAGCAACCAACACAACAACGTTAGGCGGAAACTCAGTTTGGAAACATTTTGAATTGCCCCCTAGGGATTGCAACGCCATGGAAGCCACAGCGCGCGCCACCGTTGCCGCCGCAAAGTCTTCAACTGCTTCGCTGCTTTTGGCGCTGCCCGCTTTGCGTCGTCCTACATCCACACCCGCATCCAGTAGACGTGTCGCCCAACACTGTCCGGGCGGCATAGGGAGACTCGCTCTCTGTGTTTAGTGCGTTGCGTTGGCAACGTCAGCAGCAGCGAAGCGTTCAATTGTGCACGAGCGCGGCTTCCCGCCAACGCGGCAATGGCAATGTGCGCAGTCGATGTGAAAAGCCTTTCATCGATGCGTTCGCCGCAGCGCCTAAAATTATGCTTACTTTAATTATTATTACAGTTCGCCCCACCCCACGGCCCGTTAACCAGCCAGCCGGCGCTTTTGTCATATTGCCGGTTCGTGGGTTTTTTCGACAGCGTCGTCAATGTGGCCAATAGACGCTAACGATTATTGTCGACCACAATTGGCGGCCGCGCTGGCAAAAATTAAGCGCTTACAAAAGGCGCTGTAAATTCATAGTAACAATAACAACAACAAAACATTATCTGTCCTTAAAGGATATTATGAAAAATCGCAACAACAACAGCGAAAATAACAACAATAGTTGGAAGCGAAACACGCACCGGCACCCAGTTGGCTTCATTTGGCTTGTTTGTTATGTTATTGTTATTGTTGTTGTTGTTGGCGGCAATGTTCCTTCAGCCACAATCATCCGCAAAAATTGCGCGCCTGAAAGCACTTGCCAAAAACAACAACAAAAATTAAACAATTTTATTAACACTTTATAATTTGTTGCCTCCCCCCCTGCCTCTTCCCCCACGCTCGACATTCTGTTTGGCGCTTTTTACAGTTGTCGACCATAACAGCCGGCGAGCATCTGCTTTTTTGCAACAAAGACAACAGCGGCGGCCACAAATAACTGCACAGTTCATTACGCAATGATTACAGCTGCGCCGCACCGACGGCGTTGCCCATGCAACGCGGCCGCGGAGCGTATGGACGCGCAGCTCGTGCGTTGGGGCACGAACTCAATAAGCCGTACTTGCCACAAATGCACGTACAGCACTTGCAACATGGCCCGCGGCGTCGCGTCTTCGCTGCGCGTTTGTGGCGGGGAAACGTTTGCGCGCGCCGACTTGGATCCTTTGGCATTTTATGCGTTTGGCAATTTCACACCTTCGTATTGCGAAAGTTGTTTAAAACAATTAGCGTGTTTGCTTGCGCCGTCAGCGCGAGCGAGTGCGGATTTGTGGGATTTAATTGTGCCAGCTGGGAGGAGTGAAGTCTCGATTGTTGCTAAAGATTTTGGCATATTTCTGGCTATTGAAAAACCGAAAAATTAACATTAACGAGGCCATTTTCAAGGCCGGTTGAAAAGAACTGAAAGTATGGAAATGAAAAAGGCACACTTTCGGCCAACAGCATTCGAGCTGCCAGCAACAGTTCCTTAAAGAGTATTAAAGTCCTGTCGCCACTTCTCATTTGCACATAGTTGCACGCTAATTGCTGCTATAAATAATCGCCCGCCTAAAAGTATGCAATTAAGCCTCCAAACATAACGCAGACATTGCAAAGCGGTTGCTCGAAAAAAGATCAAAATAAAGAGAAAATTGCAGGAAGATTGCAATAAATTATTGACAAAAGATTATCGATTGCATATGCCGTACGCGTAATTACCGACTGGAAGTGTGCTGGCTGCCAGGCAGAAATGAGTAATTACCGTCAGAGAAATGCTGGAAGTAAAACAGACTTTCGCCGCCTCTACGAGTAATGGAGAAAGGCACAATTCTCAAGCAAAGAGTCGAAGCGACTTGCTTGAGGGATGAACATAAAGCTGAGGGCAAACTGTTGGCAGCACAGGTCAAGTGCGGAGGGAACGCAGCTGTGGCAGCAGAATAAACCAGGCAACGAGCTAATGACCAAATGCAAACTATAAATTATGCGCGTAAGTGGGAGCAGAGAGTAGGGAAAGCTGACCAAAAACTATTGCCAACGAAATCAACACGCAAGCGGCTAAAAGTATGCTTTGATTTCGATGCTTTATGCCTATAAATAATAACTTGACTATGGAATGTTGAACATTGACACCGAAGGCGATAAGGAGTTGGTGAGCATCAGACGAGCCAACATATAAAGTGAAAGCATTTTAGAATTTTCTTTTCGCATTGCACAAAAACATGAAAAACTTTGATTTTAGAGGAATTCAAATTACACTATATGAAAGAGTGACTTCGAATATAGTTAAAAAGATATTTCACACATTATTTTATTAACAATTTTATGATAAATAATGTGATGAAATGAACCATGCTTTATGTCCAACAAACTTTAATTTATGCGCGCTACAAGTTAAGTGGAGGTAATTTTAGTGGCGTCGAATGAATTAGAGATGAATGAATAGAGTAGTATTGGAATATTCATGCTGACCTCAAGGAACAGTTAAGTCTTCACTACAGGATGTCTCCTAAATATTAGGGTCCTTGATACAGCTGTGTGATAGGTATTATTATTATTATTGATGGGGATGATGCACTGCGACCTGTAGATCTATTGTGCCCCCTTCACAGACTGTTGGTGAGTCCAGTATCCAGGAGGAATTTTAGTATGCTTCCTACACCTCTGGATACCCAGTCCGTACCTGGTATAAGATGGTCCCCCAGGTGTTTCTTTCTTTTATGCATGAGTACAGGGCACTCTCCTAGTCTATGTAATGCAGTCTCGTTTTCCTGCAAGCAGAACCTGCAATACCCGTTTTCACGGATTCCTAGTTTGGCCAGATGATAATTCAATGTGCAGTTCCCTGTTAGCTATCCCGTGATAATCCTTAGATTATTCTTTGATAGGGTCATGCAATCCTCGAATCTTTTCCTATTGTAGGACCCGATAACCATCGTGAAATGCTCTAGACCTGGTAGATTTTCCCAGTGGTTATCTCGTCCTTTCTCGTTAGGATAGAAGAAGCTCCTTTTCTCAAACCACAAAAGGGTTCAGGGCCGACAAAAGGTGTGGAAGCTCCCTTCCTTGCCAGTTCGTCGACCCGTTCGTTTCCTTCAATGCCAGCGTGGCCCGGAACCCAAAGTACCCAGACCTGGTTGTAACGGTCAAGTTCGTTTAGCTTCTCAAGGCACTCCAAAACCAGTTTCGAGGACACCTGGTAGGATCTTAGAGCCTTGATTGCCGCTTGGCTGTCGGAGAGGATGGCAATCTTTCGGTTCCGGTATCTCCTCGCCAGATTGAAGTAAGCACACCTTTCAATGGCGTATATTTCCGCATGGTGTATTTTCCCGTAGGTTTCGAGTATCTTATCCTCGGCCCGTATATGCCTATCTCGGTACCCTCCTCCGTTAAGGAGCCATCTGTGTACCAGGATATTATATGCTGGTCTATCAGATACGTTTCCAATATACCTACCCAGTTCCTTTTGTTACTACGTTCAGTTTTAAATCTTTTGACAAAACTGAACTTTAGTCAGATTGTGTCCCTCGGTATTGCAATGTCGGGATACTGATTCGTAAGAGTATCAATCCTCTTATGGCTCAGGAAGCCCTCAGTCCCGATATTTATATCAGTCATCCGTAGAAGAGCCCTCTTCGCCTGGGTCTGTATGTGAAAGTGAAGAGGTGTTAGTTCAAGGAGAACCTCCATAGATGCTGTTGGACACGTTCTCATAGCCCCTGTTATGCATACGCATGCCAGTCTTTGTAGCTTGCTGAGCGCCTTGATGTTGGTTAGTTGGCTGGTCTTGTTTACCCAGACAGCTGAACCATACGTTATCATAGGTCTCACGATCGCCTTGTACGAGTAGATCTATCTCAGAATAGTCGGAGTGCAGCCCCAACTTTTGCCTGCAATGGACCTACAGGTCATGAAGACCCTGGTGACCTTCCTTATCATTTCCTCCAAATGTTCTTTCCAGAATAGTTTCTGATCTAGTATGACTCCTAGATATTTCACCTCCTTCTGGAATTCTAGCTCTATCCCATCCGACAGATTGGTCTAAGAGTGTCAAGTTCATATCTTCTAGTGAATGGTATAATGGTGGTCTTCGCCGGGTTTATATTCAGCCCCACCTTTGTGCACCATTTTTTGGTTAACCTTAGTCCTAAGGTTATCCCATCCCGCAGGGTATCTGGTGTGATTGGTAACAAAGTAGAGAAAGGTAAACCTTGACGTAACGGATCATGGCATTCTTTCAGCATTCAGTTTCTGTTGCTTAGCTTTTGACACCTCAATACTAGACGGAAACTTCTAAATGCATTGATTCTAATTTCGTCCGTGGTGAACATCTCATTTCATTCGCAGAATCAGGTTCTGTGCTCTTGACTAGCGCTGCCTAAAATAAGGCAGCCTTCCTCCTTCCTTAAACAACCTCTCAACTTTTGATCTCGGGTTTCTAATACTTTTGTTTTATCAACTCACATGTGTCTCTAGATTGGAGACACAATAAGCCGAGAAGATTAATCAACATAAGAGAGAAGTCAATACAACCTAAACTAGGCCTTACTTCCATTCTAAGCAAATACTACAAGTGGGGGAGTGGGAAGCAGAATAATTCTGTATGCTTAGCGCAACTTTTAATAGCTTTATCCTCGAATCAAACCATACCATGTCCTCAATCCATGAAAGCAAATAAATGCAAAATGTTATTGTGGCACCAAATCAAACATTTCAGTTCATCACACCACAACCTCCCCATTCCAATAAAGCCTGTCATGTCGATTTGTTATTGTCCAGCCTTTGCTTACTATAAATATTCGTAATTATTATGTAGAGACTGCAATTTTCAAAGATCGAAGATATCAATGGCTACTGCTCCAATTCTATCGCGATCGCAGTTTCGTGCTGCTAATTCGATTTGCTAATGTCGGCGAGACGCGGCCGACAATGTGGACGCCAACTAACCAACGCCAAATACCGCGTTGCATATTAAAAACTTAATGACTGTCGTTAGTGTAACCCCCAAGTCAACAGTCCCGCTCGACAGTACGGCACGAGCTGGCCGGCTGGGGGCTGGGAGCGCAGGAATGCGGCGAGTGTCGCATGCAACTTTTTGCTATCGAGAAATTTATGTGCCAACAAATGTGAATGGAATGGCCATAACTAACTGTGTTGTTGCTGCCTTGTTTGTTTTTGTTATTACTAGTTTACCGATTCGTTTTGATTTCAGTTGTTAGTGTTTGCGTTCGTTTCAAGCGGCTGTCGTGGCCGCCAACGTTGCCCTGCGCCCGGTTTTCTGCAGTTTTAACTTTTGCGTGTCGATCGCTCATAATTTTCCAGCAACACATTGCCGCAACAATTGTTGCTTACAACAACAACAATCACCACCACATTGAGTTTAAACGCAAAACAAACGTTCGCCATCGAAGTACACGAACATTATCGATAAAATTACCATTAAAAACCATTTGGCCGCCGCTCGCAACTGCCTCCGCATCCCCAGCCGCACCGGCCAGGCAAATAGTTGTGGCGAATTTATCAAAAATGCCACAATTCCAGCCACGGCTTATCGATGAGGCTAAATCAACGACAGCGTTGTCGCCGACGTTGCCGACGTCGCACAGTGCCGCGAGTGTGGCCAAAAATGGTAAAAATCTGTAACATTGATTTGACTAAAATTACTAAAATGAATATGACAATCGACAGATAATATCTCAACTAAGAAAAATCCGTTATCCGATCTCCACCATCCTACTCCGCTCCATTTTTATGTAGCTTCAAAGTTGATGTTAAAAAATACGCATTCGTTCCAAGTTTGTAGGTAATTCTTTATGCTAAATGAAAAATCAAATAAAAATATAATTTATGTACTAACATATTCACGTTATATATTAAATTAAACTTTGGAATTTTTCCTGTATAGCAGTATAATTTTTTGGTTTGTAGTTTGAAATAACTGTGAAATCCCGTTACATTGAAAAATAACGTTTTTCGGTTTGCTTCTAACAAAGAACCAAAAGTTTGGTGGAAAAAAATTAAAAAACGTAAAAAAACCCTTTTTTAGTTCCAACCCAAAATTTCTCAAAAAAGTATGTATTAACATAATCCGGAGTAATTTTTTGCTTATAAGTGCCTATTTGGTTGTTATTCGCATTTTTCTAGTGACGCCTCCACTGAAAATACGTGATTTCTTCGAAGTATGGCGTAAAGCTGAATCCAAAAAGCGGTCAATAAAACATGATTTACTTATAACTTTACTTAAAGATAAGGCGAGCGTTGATGTTAATCATGAACAAAAGCAAAGTTTGCGTCCCCACCTAAACATTTATTACTTTTTGCAGTGGCACCTACAGTCCAAAATGGTGATTTTTTTGAAGTATGACTTTCGACGTTCAATGAAAGTAGCGGCAAAGCAGCTGCTGAAATGATGAGCTGTATAAATTGCAAGGTTGGCACATTGTTCGTATCATCAAAAATAGGCAGAATGCCACGCCCACTTTAAACATCTAAACACTTATACCAAAATCTGGTATCACAAGCTGAACAAATTAATACAATAAACATGAAATCATAAAGGAAAAGTTTTGGCCACTTTATATATATGCTTCAGCTGCCACGCCCACTTTAAGGTTTTAGAAAGCTTTCCAATTAAAATTACATCGTGGAACGACTATCGCAAACAGCCTTCTTTTGTTTTGAATATTTTCGAAAGTGGGCGTGGCAGACCGCCCATTTTAAGTGTGAGCTTTTATGTCATTATTTTAAGCTCAAATACAAAATTTGATAATTCTGTCACTAATATTAAGAAAGTTATTTAAATATTACAGTTACGTTCGTATGGGAGGTGGGCGTGGCAGTGGTCCAATTTTAATGATTTTTTGTAAATTTCTTAATTTCCACCACGAAAACAATCTCACCAAGTTTCATCCAAATAGGACAACGCTAAGTTTTTTGGCCACCGCTTATATGGGATCGCCACACTGTGCGTCGCGGTCACCGCGCCAATCGGTTTTCGTGTGCGATAAAACGGACAAAAGCAACGGAAATGTTACGCTTGATGAATGACGGTGACGGACGAACGCTCGGCGGTCGGCGAAAGTGTTGGAAGCGGTACAAAACTAATGAGTAGTGATTATTTTGTGTAGAGATTGCTGCGTTTTATGTCTAGTAAACACTACAAATACAATGTTGTATTTCATAGCGTCAATGGTGGGGTTAAACAATTTCGAATAGTTTTCGAGGTATGAACTGAATTAATTTTTCGTGTTCGTCTCTTCTTAACAGCTAATAATACAATTTCATTCCCATATCTCAATATTTAGTTAGCAACTACATAATTTCATGAAGGCGATAAAGGTTGAATATGGTCTGCAATCGGGATATGGTCGAGATCGGGATCGAGTCCCAACTCGGGCTTCATCAAATACTCCACTTGGCAGCTGGCATTTTCATCTCATTCGACTGGTTGTTGTTTGGGTTTTTGGGAGTTTTTTCTGCTGCTTTGGGGATTCCACTCTAGTGCCATGTTTGTAACACTTCATTTCACTTCACGTGCATGTAGGCCTTCAGCACCGACCACACTTCGACTCGACTCGACTCAGTTCATGCACCATTAACTTGCAACCGTCTGGTATAATTTCAGATTTGATCAAAAATCAATATTTGCCCATAAATCCACACAACTTTACCCCCACTGCGCCTTTCTTCGAATCACGCCATTTCTCCGCCACATCGATTTGCATGTTTGGTTTGACTTGTAACGTGAATTCAGCGAATCGAGAAAAAACAAACAAACAAACAAGAAAATTCCCTAATCTACAGCGACAAATCGCCACTATTATTCAACCTCGACTCCGGCTCGTTTGGCGCGCACACATCACGCTCGGGGATCGGCCAACAACTCCAGTGTCCGCCGGGTTGAGAAAAGCCATTAAAAGTTCGAAACGCCATCAGTCAACATTTTAGCAAATATTATTTACAATAAGCGCAAGCCAACTATTGCCGACACGCCATACGTTTATGCGGCTGGTCGCTGAGTCGGTCGCCTCTATGGCCGGCGCACCAGCTCACCGCTCACCGCTCCCGGCCAGCTCATTTGTCCGGCCACTAATGAAATGGTCAATCGAAACTGAAACGACGCACGCGAACCAAACTGCGAACGGATTTGCTGCGAATTGAAATTCAAATATATTTAGCCCCTTCCCCATCCCACTCCTATGCAGGGTGTAGTGGTACGTCCGCTGCTCACAATCTATATGGTGGAAATTGCACCTCTGCACATTGTTGTGCGTTTTACGATACATTTATTGAACACACACACACATACTTATATAGCTATGCACACATGTATGCGTGCTGCATGTTATTGTTGTTATAGCGAAAGGATTATTGCTGCGCTGACTTTTAACCATATTCATGGAAATCTATAAGTGCAAAGTCATTATGGAACACAATAGTTGTAGCTTTTTGTGGTTCGAAGGGTCCTTTTTGCCACAGAAATAATGAAACGTCCCCACTTTGAGCTTTTCGTCGAGCTCAAACATTAAACTTGTCCAGTTACTGGGTGGAATTATGACAGCCGCATTTGTTGCTATTAAATTTTGTGACTAACGTTAAAAGGAGGCAGCGAAGTATTTGACAATTTCCTTTACTTGTATGAATCACAATACCGAACAAAGATATAATAAGTGTCTTCGCTCAGCATGAGAGAAAGTTAATGCATAATTCCCACTAGAATTCGCAATTGAGAAAACTAAGAATGAGAATTTTATCCTTCAACCCATACAAGTTGAAGTGAAATTGTACGGTTGAACTTTTACGCTGAATATGTAGTTTTGTGACTTAAATGATGTAAAGATAATAAAATCTCCAGTCCACATCCTATGAAGGAAGTGATGAGGAAGAAATAGAAACGATTTAACACTTCTTGTGTCACTGTTCGAGGTAAAGATTCCTGGCGGACAAAAGTTGAAATCGCGAATCTGCTCTCCCTTATTAAGAGGTCGAACTGGTTTGAACGATTTAAGAAGGGATTCCCAATGGGTCACTTTGGCCTCTGAATGTAAGTGCGGACTGTGCCGCACACACCCCTCGCTACCTAACCTAACCTTCGACGGTGGAGAGAGCGGCGTCACTTTACAGCTGGCAGGAACGGTGGAACAACTCATCGAAGGGCAGGTGGACACACACCTAAGATTGGGGAATGGGTGCAGCGCAGCCATGGCGAATTAAACGTTCACCTAACCCAACTGCTCACTGGCCATGGAGCTTTCCGAAGCTACCTGTTTCGGTTCGGGCACGACGATTCACCGCTATGCCCAGATTGTCAAGTACACGAAGACGCAAATCACGTGCTGTTCCACTGCCCTCGATTTGCAGCAGTTCGAGACCGCGTGAACTTTCTTGCGGAAGAGAAGATAAGCCCGCAAAATCTTACAGCACTGATGACAAGCTCGCAGTCAATATGGGATGCGGTGAGCGATGCGGCGGTAAATATTGACCACGAGCTCAGGAAATCCGAACAGCGCTGTCGCACTTTCGGCCAAGCAGCTGAAGACCACTGAGTACGTCATAGACGAACGTTTTCTAGTACGTAGTACTGTTTGTTTCCAGTAGACAAACAAACGGGACATAGTGCCGAACGGGAGGTAGGGTTGACGAACTGAACAGGGTGGCTTATTTAGCTGTTAGATGGGAGGACAAGTAAGTGCAACTTGAGACGAACAGCACGGGATCAGTGACGAACGCCGAGCCTAGTGCTCAAATCCGCTCTCCGACGAGGGGTAACCGGCATCTGACGTGAGGAGGTTGAGTGTGTTAAAGTCTCACACTGGAGGAAGTACATAAGTATGTATAACCCTCTCTAGTGGTATCGCAATGGATCCTCTTGTGGCCTAAGTGTGTTCTCCGGCAACGAACTTGACAGCCTTGACAGCCTACGACAAGAGATTGTAGGGGTTTATCGAGAGGTATTTCTCGTAAATTCGCATGTGGATAGAAAAATGTGTACCTAAGAGCACCCGATCCTCCTTTCAAACTCGTACAAAGCTCTACATTTGCTTTCCTCTTCTGACGTATTGAACTCTTGTACCAAACATTCATAGCTAAGTCATTGATTGTGTCCACTAGAACGTGTCCTGTTAAGTCTAAGTTAACACAGCCTCCTTGTGGCTATTTATTTAGAGTCCGGTAAGTAGTGAAGTACTGTGTGCGTTGAATATTGAATGTACGGCAGGGGCGTAGCCAAGGGAGGGGTTTAGGGTGTCAGAACCCCCCCATAGCCTATAATTTGTCAACATTTTCAATCACTATGCATCGTATGTACGTTCCCACATTAGCAAAAAGGTCTTTTCATCTTTAAATATTTAAAAGAATATTAACAAAACCCTTTTTTTCACCGAAACTAATTTGTTTTTTTAATAGTCACGTTTAGGCTTAATACAGCGATTTGCATGTTCTAAAAACATGTCTAAAGAGTAGTTTAGTTCGTCGACCGGAATGTCCTTTAGGATGTCGGTACAAGCCTTTTCGATGGTTTCTACGTTCTCAAAACGCTTTTTTCATCGGCAAATACATTCTTTGAAAAGGTGAAATTTGCACGGTGCCACATCATGTGAAAACGAGGAGTGGTTGATGGTTAAAATTCGACTTTTAGTAAATAAAAAAACAGTCAAAACAAGTGTCAATAGTTAGATGGGATGGCATCCTTCGATAGCCAAATGTTCAGTTAAAATGCGATAAATTTATGTTATGCTTAACCTTCGCCTTACTAAAGATGATCCCAGGCACTTCCGCCGCTATTTTGAGTAAAACTCACAATAAATATATAAATATTTATTAATTTATAAATTGTTTTCATACTTCAGTATTTAGTATCTTCCTCTGGCGATAGTTCGTATTTCGAAAAAAGGCCTAACTTTAATGATTTATTTGAGACTATGGAAAATATTAGAAGATTTCTTTCCAGAGGGTTTATTGAACACATAATGAGGTACGCAAAAAAAATTTATCGTGAGTTTTAATCAAAATGGTAGCAAAAGCACCTGGGATCACTCAGGTACATTTGTATAAAAAATGACAAAATTCAAGTTTAAATATGAACAAAATTTTAAAAAAATTTTTTTTCATGTTATTGAAAATTACCTTAAAATTTGTGCAGATATTAAACATGAATATTAAAAATATCGCCCGGGTGGGTATATGGTAGGTTAAGTGGCCGCCTCAAGGGCATCACTTAGGCCTAGTGGCCCATTGTGTTATATGATATGGTAAGTAAAGCGAAGGTTAAATCCAATTTCAAGAATTTCAATGAAGATTTTGGTTAATCTTTTATGGATTACCGCCCAATTTTGATCTACGGTGATCGCGGATTCAGTTGGCTAACACGTTGGTCATCATTTATGTTCTGACAATCGTTTTTAAATCGCTTTTACCACTTATGAACTCTGCCACGGCATAAACGATAATCACCATAAACTTAGTTTATCAACTTAAATGCTTCGGTTAAAGTTTAAACATTTTTAAAACAATAGTTAATATTGGATCTTTGTTCGATGCACATTTTTGTACGATGACACAAACATACTTCCACTTCAAATGCAATAACTTCGCTTTCAGTCCACCAAATTTCATGAAATTTTTACTAAAAATCAGGGACAAAATTTAATTTTTAATGCATTAAGTCACATAAGCCACAACAAAATGCCCATTTTGGAAAGTGCACTTTACTTTAAAAAACACGTAATACTAAACTGGCAAACACATTTTTTAAAACCCCTCCCCATGACCAAGTTCTGGCTACGCCCCTGATGTACGGTGTAATACTTTCTAGACTATAAGTCCCCTGCAAATGTCTCGACGACCAAAATATGAGAAATACACCTGGAATGACCGATCTGTACTGTCAAATTTGTGCCTCAATTTAAATGCCGAATGCCCTACGTAAAAGAAGTAAGTAATAGAAGGTGTTGTAGGATACAACGAACTAGTGATCGAAATGGAAGGCAGGATAATCCATTAATGTAAGTCAGGGGCGTAGCCAAGGGGTGAGGGGGGTTTGAGTGTCAGAACGCACCATGGCCTATAATTATGTAAAATTTGCAATCACTACGCATGGCATGTACGTTCTAAAAGCATGTCTATTGAGCGGATTTCCAAGCAAATGTATGCTTTTTTTTGCTTGAATGTTCTCAACAAAATGGATAAAATATCTTCCCGAATAAGAAAGTGTTCTTTAAAATGTCATACACTTTTTAGTACATATTTTTGCATATTTCGTTTTAAATGCATGTTTTGGCATATTTGCAATAAAATGGATATTTGCAACCATATTCTAAGCTTTTTTCGCTTTGAAAGCATATTTTTGCATATTTTCAACAAAATGCATATTTGGACATATTTTTAGATTGTTCTTATATTTCTTAGAGATTTAAGTACCAAAAATCTGTAAAATTATTGATTGCAAATTTTATGAGTAATTGTTTACTTCGTAAATGAAGTAAATGTGTTCAACGCGAATTTAATTTCAAAGGTTTAATAATTTGTTATGTCTTGTTAATATTCTATTGTTCGTGTTCGCAATAAATTTATAAACAATTTTTGTTGCATATTTGAAAAATTTTAGAAGAATTATATGCGCATGTTTTTCATGTTTTAGTGCATGAAAATCCGCTCCCTACTAATACTTAAGTATTTAAGATCGTCGATCGGATTGTCCTTCACGATGTCGGTACAAGCCTTTTGGATGGCTTCTACGTCCTCAAAACGCTTTGTTTCATCATCAAATGCATTTTTTGGAAAGGTGAAAGTCGGAGGATGTCGCATCAGGTAAAAACGGCAGTTTTGATGGAATCTGCGGTATTCGCTGATTTAAGTTGCCAACATGTTGGTCATCATTTATGTCCTGATTTAATAATTAATTTTAATAACTGACAGGCACGACAGCCCGCTTACGCGAGACTAAGGGCTAGCTTCCCGGAACCACCCGTGCTGTACGTGTGTATTTGTACGCTGGTGGAAGGGACCTACAGTTTTATGCCGGTTCCGAACGGCAGTTTGGGAGCTTTTTCATATGCAATTTTTACTCTCAGTGGTTTGCCATTTCCAGCTGAGAGGACAGCCACCGAAAGAGAAAACTAGTTTTCCCGTTATTTTTTTTTAGGTGTTTTTAAAGGCAGTATTTGAACCTTTGACTCGCGGTCCAACGCACTAACCAACTAAGCCACGGCGGCTGCCGTGTCTCAGTGTTTTTATGTCCTGATAATGTTTTTAAATCGCGTGTACCCCCATAAATTCTGTCACGGGATAAACGATCATCACCATAAACTTAGTCCATCAATTAAAATATTTTGGTTAACGTTTTTATAATTTTAAAACAAAATTTAATATTAGCTCTTTGTTTGATTCTAATTTTTGACCGATGACACAAACATACTTTCACTTAAGAGACACTAACTACGGTTCCAGTGAACCAAATTTCATGAAATTTTTTACTAAAAATCGAGGAAAAATGTAATTTCCAATGCACTAAGTCACACTACAAAATCCCTGTTGGAAAAGTGTAGTTTACTTTAAACAGCATTTAATAGTAAATTGGCAAAAAAAATTGTTAAACCCCCCATGACCAAGTTCTGGCTACGCCCCTGATTACTTACATCAATCTATTGTTTTAAGTTTAGTGACTAAATGAACTTCAATTACGTTGAATTATTGGTTGCTCGAGTTTGTAAGCCGAGATTTTGCAGGATATTTCTAAACGTAGTGGTCGGGCATAAGTGTTCTGTTCTTGAAAACAGAGCCAAATCGAAACCTTAGGATCTTCTTAGGAACTGTTCTGAACAATTTGCAACCTACGTTGACTCCCAGACTTTTGTTTATTTTACAAAGTTATTTCAAGTACTGTAATAAATGATCGGAGGTGGTCCAGAGCACCGGAGCAAAGTACTCAAAACCGGAATATGTCCCGAAAACTCAGGACGTATGTATGTCAACCCATAAAGTTTAGATAGAACATATCAGTGGCTTGTCGCTCCAGCCAGACAAACACTGCACATATATATTTTTTGTTATGTTTACATTTTTTCGAAAATATCAAATCGCTAAAGTCCATTGCTTGCATGTCCTTAATCCTAAACGTGCAGTGTTAAGCACTTGTCATTGTTTGAATTTGTCTATTTTACGTATGGAGATTTTCGCCGTGTTAAAAAAAAAGTGCCAAACCATGCCAGAGTGCCGAGAGCAACAACAAAAACACGAAATAATAATCACAGCTTTTGTGCAAACATTGGCCGCCTGCACTTTTGCCGCATGCGAGCACAGCCAGAAAAACGGCTTTTCTGCCTTCGCCCGCTGCAGCAAGCAGCCATCAAAAAAACCCCATCAAACGGGCGAGTGCGCCAACGCGGACATGTGCCGCACGTCAGCATCGCTGGGGCGCGTCGCGCACGCTGCAAACGTTAATCGAAGGCCAAAGGATTTGCACACGGCATTTTTTTCGAGTCCGAGTCCCCGCCCCTCTCCGCTGTTGCAGTGGTCGTGCGGTGTTGTTCAACATGTTGGCGAGCCGGTTAACACTCCGATGCCCAACAAGGTCCGTAGGGACCTATGGCGTTTTTAAAAGCAATTATTTTGTATTTTATACGTTTTTGCCATCTGTCTGTAGTAAAAAATACATAATACAAACACATCTACACACATTATGTAACACTACATTATACAATTACAAGCCTTATATGCAATATTACAATAGAGGTCCCTGGGGACCTTGTTGGGCTTTGGCCGTTTAAAAAGTTGTTGGGCATCCGAGTGTTAAACCTGGGCAATCAGCGCCGGCCGCTTACGTGGGTTAAGCCGGGCGGCCGTGTGAATTTCCGCCACGCTCCGTTGCGTTGTTGTTGCGCTGCAACAACATCGTGGCGGCAGCAAGTGGCCCTCGTATTGAAAGGGTTATTAGCGCTTATCTGGCTGCTGGAGTTCGTGTCCTCCACGGCCCTCTCCCGATCTCGTAGCATTAATGCGAATTGTTATTTGATGGTGTCTCGCGTGTGCATGGACAGCGGCTGCGGCGGCAGCAGCGCCGACGGCAACGCAAATTGCAAGTGATTTCATGGTTAATTGAATTTAAAGCGATTTCGCTTAGCGTTTCGAATTTTCGTTTGCTCGACATCGCTTTTTATTGGATTGGAGTTTTGTTTCGCTGTGCTACTGCGTTTGTTGTGCAGTTTTGTTTTTGTTTGCTTTCATGATTTGAATTTTTATATTTTCGGTGCAGCACATATGCATGCGTGAATTTTTCGTTGGTCCACTTATCCAGGAAGGCGTGAGGCATGTCGACGCATTGTCGTTGTTAATTGGAGCGCACCGCAATTAACGGATATCGCGATGCGAATGGAAATGCACATTTTTCGTTGTTCGTCCACTGTTTGGGCTATTCACAATTTTTATTAGTAATTAAACGCGTATTTTTCAGGTAAAACGAATAAGAATTTTGCATGCCGGCATTTCTTATTTTATGTGGAGTTTGCACTGAGATGCTAAATAATAAAATACTTTTACCAAAAATGTATACATTGCCTAAAGGAATTATGGCCAGTGGTGCATACAGGATTTCATTCGCGGGGGTTATGTACACAACTTTTGGACCTAATACCATTTGAAACCATATTTGCCACCCGGAGTTGTTGTAAAAACAGATATCTGGGGGGCTTGAACCCCCAATGACCAATATGGTTAGAATTACCAGAAGAATCGATAAAGTGACATGTATGTATCTGTGTCTCGTTTGTATTCTTTATTTATTTGAAAATTTGAACTAAATACTTCCATCGACTCAACAAAGTTTTTGTTAACTAAACAACATCAAAAACAATTCAGGTTCTTAGGACACACTCAGATGGATGACAACAAGCCTGGTCAGTGGCTTTCCAGATCAGATCCAGCAACAGATGGTTTTGAGCTGAAGCCCTTCTGTGCTCTGAGTGCATAGGAACTCCGAACGCTTTGCAAATATCTCAAATATTTGCAAATAAAAAATTTGTAAATTTAAAGTGGACTGCACTCTACATCACTCCATAGCACAATCAATGCTATTTTTATTAGAATTATTATTAATACATAATTAACGATCAGAACTGTTCAAGTCGCACATCTTTCGTATGAATTGGAACACATTTTCCTTGACAAGAATAATGAGGTTTGAACTCAACTGAGAAGTACACCACTCTGCAGTGGCGCACACAGGATTTCATTTTGAGGGGGGTTTGCGTACAACTTTTGAGCCGAATATCATTTGAAATCATACATATTTTGTACCAACAATTTTGTTTTGGGGAATTTGAACCCCAAAACTTCTCTCCCTGTGTGCGTTACTGCCACTCTTTATGCTGTAATACATATCGGGTGTTTTTTTAGAGGTTTGTTTTTCGAATAGAGATAAAACTGGCATTTTGTGGTCAAATCTGGCAACTCTAATGTCATTTATGTTCAGTTTGGTTTGCCATTTCATCATGAACAGGTTGACAAAAGAACAACGCTTGCAAATCGTGCAAATTTATTTCGAAAATAATGGTTCAGTTCGCGAAGTTTACCGCGAGCTCCGTCCATTTTATGGTCGACATAATCGTCCATCAGAG
The DNA here is from genome assembly GCA_963668005.1 of Melieria crassipennis. Taxonomy (NCBI): domain Eukaryota; kingdom Metazoa; phylum Arthropoda; class Insecta; order Diptera; family Ulidiidae; genus Melieria; species Melieria crassipennis. Next base: position 43,563,833 of record OY764962.1, read on the forward strand.
CAATTAATTCGGTTAACCATGGGTCGTTTTCGCACTACGTTTACTCTATGTGATAATACGCATCCGCAGAGACGTCGAACAGTGCGCACCGAAGAAACAATTGCCGCTGTAGAGCAAAATGTTGAAGAGGACCCAGTCAGAAGAGGAGTCAGTTACCGTTAATGGAGACCGGTATAGAGCCATGATAACCGACTATTTTGTTCCCGAATTGGATGGCATGAATGTGGATGAGTTGTGGTTCCAACAAGACGGCGCTACATGCCACACAGCGCACGTCACAATCGATTTATTGAAGGAAACATTCGATGAGCGCATAATTTCGCGGAATGGACCTGTCAATTGGCCACCAAGATCGTGTGATTTGACACCATTGGATTATTTTCTTTGGGGATATGTGAAGTCGCTCGTCTACGCCAACAAACCAGAAACGTTAGGGGACTTGGAAGCCAACATTCGTGGCGTTATTGCCGACATACGGCCCCAAATGCTCGAAAAAGTGGTTGAAAATTGGACCTGTAGAATTGGCTTTATTCGAGCCAGCCGCGGCGGCCACATGCCCGAAATCATATTTAAACATTAATGGCATAAAATTATCCTTCCAATAAAGCCAAATTGATGGACATTAAAATGATTTTCTTGTGTTTTATTTCAATTCGAAGTTCTATACCTCTAAAAAAAACACCCGATATGTTGGCCACCCGGAATTGTTGTAAAAACAGAACAGAATTGTAGAATTACCAGAAGAATCGATAAAGTGACATGTATCTGTGTCTCGTTTTATTATTTATTTATTTGAAAATTTGAACTAAATACTTCCATGGACTCAACAAAGTTTTTGTTAACTAAACAACATCAAAAACAATTCATGTTCTTAGGACACACTCAGATAGATGACAACAATGCGGGTTAGCGGCTTTCCAGAACAGCAACAGATTGTTTTGAGCTAAAGTCCTTCTGTGCTCTGAGTACATGGAACTCCGAACGCTTTGCAAATATCTCAAATATCTAAAAAATTTGCAAATAAAAAATTTTTAGATGTAAAGTGGACTGCACTCTACATCACTCCATAGCAAAATCAATACTATTTTTATTATAATTATTATTAATACATAATTAACGATCAGAACTGTTCAAGTCGCACATTTTTCATATGAATTGGAAAAAATTTTTCTTGGCATGAATAATGAGGTTTGAACTCAACTGAGAAGTACACCACTCTGCAGTGGCGCACACAGGATTTCATTTTGAGGGGGGTTTGCGTACATCTTTTGAGCCACCACCCTGTATAGCTGCGCTAACAATTCTCCGTTTCTGAGCGATTGAAGAAATGTAGAAAACTTTTTGTGAATTTTCTGTAGAGTATCCGCCAAAAACAACACTATCGAGGATTTATAAATAGGATTCAAAAGACGACTATGCAAGGTTGAGCATTGTAAGAAGTATATCGAGACAAATTTTCAAGGCGATTCAAAAGAAATGAGGACCTACTCACTACTTATACTCTTCGAGGTGATATTTTTTTGTGTTAACCCATTAAAGCCGGGTACCAGTTCCGCCTATACGATTTTGATAAAATTTCATACACGATCTGGAATTGACCCAAAATGATCAGAAACAAAATTTCAGATTTCTATCTCAGTCCGTTGTTGAGATATTCATTCGGTTTTTTGTACCCATTAGGCAGCAATGGTAGCTTTTATCCATACTTTTTAAAGTGATCAGCTAAACACGTGAAAAAAAAGATGTATTGTTTACAGGTGAGTTAGGAGGCAGATTTTTGTGAAGTTCTAAGGCCACTACGTTTCGCCACATTTTCCACCTCCGGAAAATTCACAATTTTTGGAGTCTGGTAACTCTAGCTAGATGGCGGAATTTTAGGGTGACCTTCACTAGGTTAAGGTAGTTCCATCTTTACCCTAACCATCCCTATCAATGGTTTTGAGATATCTTCACCACGAACTTTTCTGTGATTTTTTTAAAAAGTCAGTTTTCATGGGTACAATTTTACCCATTAGGCAGCAATGGGTTAAACAAGTGTTTAATTCAATTAAAAAAATTAAAGCTATGCACCAACTAAAATTGAATTTTTAATTGTATCTATTCTTAAGTTTTTTTTTTATAAATTTGTATAAGTAAGTATGAGTATCTTTCAAAGCTCTTTCACCCAGCATCGTTAGATTTTTCTTAAATTTCTTCAATCGCTCAGAAACGGAAAAATGTTGGTGCATCTATAATATAGTTGTAGTTGTGCTCTCAAGTGTGCATTATGCCAGATTTTATTGAGGGTTGTAATATCAAGTATGTGTTGACATATACAAACTATTTATTTCTCGAGCCACTTCACCTTTATTACACCAAATAATATGGGGTTTCACTTTTTTATAATTTTGAAATCATATTTTTTGTATAGTAGAATGAAATAAATTAAGGTATTAACTCGATATCGATGAGGCCGATGCATTAGGATTGTTTTCTGTTTGGCCAAAAGTGTATGACTCGAATACCCATTATCGACATTTTGGAATAAGACTCTAGCAATTTTTTGAAAACTTTCAGCTCATTTGTAGGCCAAACTCCATTTTATATTTATTACTATAACAGAAAGACAAATTGCTACAGAAAGTAAATTCCCGCAATATTTTCCAGCGGTTGTTGATATTCGAGAAACATTTCATTGGCGGCAATAACACAAAAGAGAAACTTTTGCTCAAATTGCCGCCAATTTCTCTTCACGCACCCACACACACACACGCGAACGTAAAATAAACGAGTGTACACAAGCAGATGCGAGTTCTGAAATGTTGTGGAAATGTGTGGGAAAACTGCACGCGAAGCGCCAAAACTGCCCACAACGCAAATAAACACGACCGCCAAATGGCAACACGTACGCGTCGCTGCCGCACATATTGGAAAAGTTTTTCGATAATACTCAAAAATAAGTGCAATTACCGTTTGAGAGGGCACGAACACAAATACGAACATTTAAGCATTTTGTTGGTGCATAATTTCGGGCACCTAAGCAAATAAAAACGATTTCAAGGATGAGTGTGGAAATTTAACCGCTGTGACGGAGAGAAGGGAATGAAAGAGTGTCCTTATGGCCTTATGGCATATGTACGAGTACTTAAGGACAAACGAGGATTCCAGAAAATACATCATGACTTAATTTGATTGCGAACAATTTCCTACGAGTGTAAACAAGCCAATCAATTTACTGCTTCGAAGACATACCAAAACAAAAGTTTCTTTAACCCGAAAAAAATGTTGTTTAGTTTTGGTTTCTTCATGGTTTCCAGGAGATCAAACCATCTAAAAGTGGTATGAAAAACTAGATTAAAAATACATATTAATTGTATTAATTTTATCAGAAACCTCAGCTTACAAGGGACTTTTAAGGAGAGCCGAAAGCGAAAGATACAAATCGTTTTGATTTGACTTTGGCCTTTTCGATCGGGATAGGTGAGCTTAAGAGAGATTATTAGAGACCTCAACATCTCTCACGGGTCTGTTCGTTCCGTTTTATTAAATATTTATGAAAGCACGAATTTTTCAAAAGAACTCAATTTTCCTCAAACACATATCTTCTCAGACAAACTGAATCGCCCCAAATCTGATTGCGCATACATGGAACGCTTCATAATTGGTGACAAGTCAACAGTTATTAGAATCGGAGACAAAAACGAGACAGAATCGAAAAACCAATGTCCAAATAACTCAAAAGTATAGTTGTGCTAATTCTTGTCTCTACGAGTTTTAATGCATCACGAACTCGTAGTTCATATATTTTTTTTTGTAAATGAAGAACGATTTCGGAACACACCAAATTGCAAATTTTGAAAATAGCTATGAGCGCATCTCGACTTTAGAATTATTTAAACGTTTTTTGACATGTTTATGTAATAAATTCATTTTAAAAGCAGTCTACGTAAAAACGAATCCCCGCTTATTCAAATAAAGTCAATTCAATTGTCGTGATTTTGTTCGTATAATTCTCATCAAATATTCGAACATTTGTGCTTCAAATCACAAAAAAACATCTTCAATATTTGAAATAAAAATGCATGCACAATATTTATACGCGTTATAACGTAAAAATTATGTAAACAGAAAACAGCAAATTGCCAGGAGCGTCGACCGAAAAAGGAAACGAAACTTCCTTGCGGGCATATTTGCAATTAAAACGAAGACTCCTGGTGCGGCGAAACGGCCCCGGTTCTAATTATCAGAACAGCACTTACGCTCTTTCGCTTTCAAATTTTAATGTACAGTGGAGAAGGGCAGTTTTTTTTCCCAAAACAACAATAAAAAATGCGACCAAAAAACTGTGAAAAATCCTCAAAATCAATAGGCAGCAAAACTTAATGGAAATTGTATTTGTATTTGCCAGGCGAAAAGATGCTAGCAAACACTTGTTAAGCGTAAAACCACCACCACACCAACAACAACAACATTAACATCATCGCCGCTGCCATCAAGGACAACAGATGCCCGCCTCTACCATTTACAGCCATCACCAACGCCGTCACCACCACCACCAGGAACCCAGTGTGACCCAGAGCGGTTTTACGGAAATTAACAAAAATCTACCCACAAAAACCCGAATGCTGCTGGAACTTTTGCTTAAAAAATGGGCGCAATTTCCAAAAAAAAAATTAAAAATATGTGTAAAAGGTGGTGCATACCTTTTGCCATCACTGGAGTGGTTGGGCGGGGGACTTTGGTGGCGGGGAATTAAAATGGTACGCAAAGTGCGAGGGTAAACGCGCTAATTTGACTGTTAAAGTAGCGTCTAATACGGTTCAGGATTAGAAAAAATTGCACTGAACTTAAAGATGAGAAAGATGTTTTTATAGCCTGCAGGTCAATAGCAGCAAGAAAACGAACAGCTTTTGCAATATGAAAATCTGTTGTGGGGAAATCGGAACAAAAATGCGAGAGGTTTACAAACTGTGACAGTCGCCGTGTTGTGGCGGTTATTGCGTTGAACTACACAGTCAGAAGTTCATGTGTTCGAATCCCCTACTCAAGCAACATCAAATGAAACTTTTCTTTTCGCAGGAATTTGACCCTCGATGAGGAGTTCTCGATCGCTTTGCAGCGCAAATCAATAGTTCGATTTTTACTGTGGAGTTTGCAGTGCCCAGAAAAGAGCGCTGCCGGTATCATTTTATATTCATTTATTAACAACAGGCAAACAAAGAATAAGCGCAAAGAAGCGTAAGGAAACAATTTAGAAAGTACATGTATTTGTGATCAGAACCATCAGATGACAATCCGATCCTGAATTCATCGAAGACAACTTTCGTAGAGGTTGAGATCATGAAACGAAATTTAATATCCTGGGAGACTGGTACTCCAACTAAGAAGTCGAAAAATGGGATTTAAAAAAATATGAAAGTTAAAATTTGTTAAGTAATCGTTGACGGTTCCTTGAGGCAACTTTGTCTTCAAAAGTGGTAAGAGAATTATTTATAAATGTGAACCTTTTCACATAATAATTCGTACTCTATCAGCGATCAGCGCGGTGCCTACTGCAAGTTTCGAATGACCAACGTTTTCAATTCCTTTTTAGTTTTTTGGATAATTTTTTTCGGCATTGCAATTACCAACTCACGCTGAACTGTCACACTGAGATTTATTGCAGTGACTGTGTACTTGTAAAAATCAACTCATTAACATAAAACTGCACCAACACTCGCGCTAAGTGCAAATAATTTACTGACGTCAAAGATGATCGTGTCTGTGCATTCATGGAGATGCTGGATGCGGAAAAAGTGAACAAGGAAACAACAAAAATCACAAGAAATGTGTACGGCGGCAGCGTAGGTGTAGAAATAATGAGAGCGTGATTAATTCCACATCAATGAGAAGAAGGAAGCACTCAAAAGCGTTGATTTGCAGTGAGTGCGGCGAGCTACACAGAAATGTAACCATTTCCAAATTTAAATGCTTTGTATATTCAAATTCGATTGATCTATGCACGTTTTAGCTCATTTAAGAAATTATGTGGAAGTACTACTACGTTTAGTTGAGTTTAGTTGTATGTAGTTTAAAAGAGTAATTTTTTTAATTGATCCTGATTTTGTTGCTAATGTCATAAGGTCTCCGAAAACAGCCAAAGCCAACATCATTTAATTAGAAAGAGGCCCTTTGAATGTTTAATTGAACAAGATGGACAAAATCAATTCAAAAATATTGTCAGAAATACTTTATCGTATTTGGCTTGCTTTCCATTCATGCTTTGAGTTTGTAGTACAAAGTAAACTGTTGTTCTTTATGGCAAATATTTGGTATATTTTTACAATATAAGCCAGTAATAACAATTCAGAATGGAAACTCCTATTCAATTTGGGGAGGTTTTGTGTACAATTTTGGAGCCGAATACCATTCGAAACCATATTTTTTACCAGCAATTTTTGTGTTTGGAGTTTTGAACCCTCTAACTCACACCCACTGCATGCACCCCTGCCCCGGTGTAGGCTGCATAACTTAGAACTTCACGAAAGATGAACTGATTTTTTCGAAACGGTGATTTATCTTAACATATTTGTTACAATTCACAATCGTTTAGGTTAGGTTAGGTAGGGAAGGGTGTGTGCGGCCCAGAGGCCGCACTTCCACTCGGAGGCCAAAATGGCCCATTGTGAATCCCTTCTTGGAAGATTCTGGAGCTAGCCAGTGGCTCTCAGTCCGGGGCAAACCAATTCGACCTCTTGATGAAGGAGAGTAGATCCGAAATTTCAACTATTGCCGCGCAAGCCAAGTCTGCCAGGAGCCTTGACCCCAGGGTATGGAGACGGCGTTCCTGCAGAGCCGGGCAGTGGCACAGGTAGTGTTGGATCGTTTCCACTTCTTCTTCATCTCCACAGCTTCTGCAGATATCACTGGACGAGAGGCACCATTTGGTAAGCATAGATCCAATAGCGCAGTGTCCGGTGATGACTCCAACAAGCTGCCTAATAGAGGTTCGACTCAGGGACAGTACAAATCGTGTTTTCCTCACGGAAAGGGAAGGCCATATGGCTCGGCAGGTACTGCAATCAATTCTGCTCCGCCATGAGGACTCGATGTGAGTTTTGCTCAACCTGTCAATAGTGTCAACAGAGTTGTCCACTTCGTTGAGTGACAGACAGTGTTCAGCAGAGAGTGACTCGGTGAAGCCTGATGCCGCGAAGTGCAGCGCGACAACTCTGCACTACCTTTGATTTCACAGTGGCTGATTCCAGCGCTTTAAGGGCTGCCTGACTATCCACACAGATTGTGATATCCGTGGGTGATAATCCGCTGTCGCGGATTAATTCAGCAGCTTTCCAGATTACAAAAAATCTCTGCCTGAAAGATGCTACAGAGGTCCGGGAGTCTGAAAGACCGTTGAGTCCCTGGTACATCGAGTGGAGACCAGCTCCTGTACCTTCCTCCATCTTAGAACCATCTGTGAAGATGGTGCTGGAGGCGTCTCTTGTCACACTTGTAAGTCCCCACTCTTCCCTTCAGGGAAAGAAGGTAAGTGCGCGCGAATCAAAATCCAGGTGTGGAATCAGATAGTCTGTGCAGGAATCTAATTGATGTTCTGTACCTGGCCTCGTAAATGACCTTAGAATCCCAGAGTGTCCATAAGCGTGCTCTTTCGACAGGTTGGCCTCTCTCAGCCTGAGAGCCCCTTTTGCGGCACAGCACTTAATGCTGCTCTATTGGGTGGAGATGTAGAATCATCTCTAGGCCTGCCTGGGGGTGCTTTTGACGATTCTTGCTATTCCCATAGCCGCCAGTCTCTGAACCTTCGTCAGTTCGTCGTCGTCAAGGACCTGGTGTCCGTGGCCGGCCACCAGACAATGGCTCCGTAACATAAGATCGGCCGAATGATCGCTGTATACATCCAGTGGACAATGCTCGGCCGCAATCCCCACTTTTTCCCGAAGGCCTTCTGACAAACGTAGAAGGCGTTCAAGCTCTTCTTCACCCGCTCTTCAACGTTGCGCCTCTCAATCGTTTACCAACACTATCTTTTGGCGTACAGTCAGTGAAAGATGGTTTAAGTAATTACAATTAGCGGAATGTTTAGCCACAACTTAACCTCAACCTTCAAAGTAATTAAACTCCCCTCAAAGACGATCGTATTGGTTTGGCCGTGGGGAATGTCACGAGCCATTCTGATGAGGCTATTCTGTACTGTCTATGCATACATCCATCTTTGAGGACAACTACCTACCCTAACGTAACCTAACGTAATGTAAGCTAACCTAACAGCTAAAAGTCATTGAATTAAAGTAAACGAACGTTTCTACCTACTGCAATGGCAGATTATGTTAAAGTCCTGTGAATTTTATGCAAAGTGCGTAAAAAACTCTTGCAGTACAATGGCTAAAAGGCAAAAATAGTGCGCAATTATTAGGGCTCACACGCCCTTTTCGACAACACTTTTCACCTCAAAATCGAGGGCTCAACTGGGACTACTTCGCGTTGCTCTGTCGCTAGTTCTGATTTAAAATCACTTAACGAACTTGTCCCCTGCGTGCTGATTGCATTTGAACATCACACGATCAGTTATTCCGTCGCAGAGCATGCATTCAAGTTCAAGCCAAAACCTGAACGTGTGTTGGAGTCGGTGTTAACCAGCTCCTTTACACCCTGCTTCATTGTTAGTCTGCTGCTTGTACGTAATTCTACTTACAAGGAGTTCATTGAACCTCGATGGTTTAAAAGTATGTTTGAGTTTGAAAGTATAACTCAACAAGTTCAGCAACCAGTCCAATTGTCCAATCACAAATCTGTATGCATTCCCTTGTCTTCCTTTGGGAAGCAACAAACCTCACACCGCAGGCCATATGCCCTGCCACGTCAGCGTAGGGCATGAAAAGCTGACTGCCAACGCGATCAATACACGATTGGCTAATCAAGCGATCGTTTTGTTCAGCTGCTCATGCGCAATGTCCGCTGTGGCCGGTGCGCGGGCTCCGGTATGCCTCGCTGCTTCTTTGATGTTCGATAATTGCGAATTCCGTGCGCATGTTCCGGCGCGGATCAGCGCAGCGCGCACCGATCGGATTTAAATCAGTGACGCATTGCAGCTAAATTGATCTTTTATCGCTAAAGTGAGCAGACAGACAGACAGACGCGCGGACAGGCGGAGAGCCAGAAGCAAATTTGCAACATGCACATTGACGCGTTGTTGGCCAAGTGTGCCAGCCAGAAGCGGTCGCTGCACTGCACTCTCCAGGACAGTCAGGCAGGGGATTAGTTGGCGAGTTATGCGTTTCATTTTCGACTTTGCAGCGGGACTGTCGTCTGCGTTTGCGTCGTTGTCGTTGTCGCTGTCGTTTGACTATTTGTTCTGGACGCAGCGGCTGATCGTGATGACGATGGCAAGGATGTTGAATGGTGATGAAGTAAAAATTGTTACCGTATCGAATGCGGATTAAAATCAACAGCGATCAAAAACGATCAGTGGATCCATTGGGAAAATTGAGAGGCAATAAAGAAGTCAGCAGAAAGCTGCTTGTCGCTTCTCATTGCACAGTGGTGAGAGACGAGGGCGCTAAAGTCGACACATTTCGCTTACTTGGCTGAACGTGAAGCATGGTTTGGTCTACTGGCATTTAAGCTGTTGTAAGGTTTGATTCGACGACAGGTCGAATGATAATTTCAATGTTTCACGATGAGTATTGGTTTATTAAGAATGTGTGAGATTGTTTGAAGTTGAAGTATATATTATGTAACAATAACTCAAATTGTAAGGAGATATCTTATGTGAAGTGTTTTTATACCAATTCCATTTACACAATATTTTTTTTAATAATTAAATTCAACTACTAAACTCCTTATTTTACTGTCTGCCTTCCATTGGCCCCTCATCGTTATTCAGCGCTGCAAAACAGCTGTTCACTCACATTCCTCAACGCACAGCCGTCGGCATTTGGCGGCTTCGTCATTCGCACATTCGCTTTCTTGCAACTTCAACCGCAGTTCAAAGATAGCCGCACGTTCGTACAACGAAACTGACACCAAATCAATTGAAATTCCGCACTGGCTCGCCGCTGTTCGGGCTCAATCTCGCACGAAGTCTCTGCTCAGTCGATCTACAATCGATTTGAAAGGCTCTCGTCGTCCCTACTTTGTACTTTTGAGAGCTGCCACCGGCCGTTTGCAGATTGTTGCACGTTGCAATTTAATTTAATTGAGTGGAATTTTGCAGTTAATCAAGCGGCAATCACACACACACAAATTGAGCCATGAAGTGTTGTCGGCTGCTGTTTGTTTTTGTGTGAAATATTTGCGAATCAATTGAACCAAAGACGCTTAATTGGTGGGAAAGTCGTGAAGATATGCAGCCAGTTATAGGTTTGGTATACTCGCTCACTGGGTAAGGCTGTGAGACGATTTGAGGGTTTGAGAAAGGACAAGGAGAGTGTGTGAGAAGAAATATTTGGCCTTGTATACATTTCATAAAAGTATACCGGATTTGAAAGCATGCAGAATATACAAATTTTGCATAATTTCTGTAGTTACATAATGCACTCCAACATCAAATTAAGTTGCGGAATTAAAACCATTGAGAGGTTTTGTTCTTAGTTATCTGAAGGACAAATGGAGTTTTAACAATCGAACAAACGATTATGACCGAACTGCCTACTTATGTATGTCATCTATTCTTTAATAACCCTGCACGAACACTTCCAGTCATATGACTAGTCATCTGATCGGAATGTGTGATGGGAATTTCAGATTTCTCATCACTTTCTGAAGAGCCCAGTGAAAAATCTGATGGGAAATTTTGTGTACGTGTGATGTTGTATCACATTCTAACACACAGGTTTTCAATACCGAATCAAACGTATAGTTGTCCTGCTCACTCAAAATCAGCTCTGACCTAAATTCGTTCAGAACTGATCAGTCAGGTCTGATGCTTTTACAATCAGTCTCAATCGAACTGTTTTTCAGAAATAATAAAAAATAAAATGTGGGATGTAGGAACAATGTTTGTTTGTGTTGTTTTTTTTTTTTGGTTTTATTTTATTTATTTATGTAATAAGATTGAATGAACAACAATATTATTATTTTAATATTATTATGTTATTTTGGAACTGCTACCTTGCAGTCATGCATCAGCTTACTCTGCGCCAACACCTCGCTCTTGTCCACCATCTGTTGAGCAAAATATTAACAAAATATACGATTTGTATTATTTAAAAAACAAGTTTTCTATTAATACTTATCTTCGGTTTCGAGCAGCGCCTTCTATTTCGAAGTTGTAATTTTAGTTCACTGCAATTCAGATCAATTCACAAAACTGTTCACACAATTGTTTAAGCTTTTTGTAAATTGACAACTCAGTGTTGCCATTTCGAATTTTTGTATATTGAAATTTTTTACCCCATTTCGGATTTTTGATTATTTAGGGATTTTTCGACTCCTGTTATTTTTTTAATTTTGTACAACCTCAAGACGTACATAACCCATATATTTTAATACTTACGGAATTAGATTGTAACACTATAACATTTGTTATGATAATGCAGCCTGCTGAGAGGATGCGACTATGAAGTTTTCGTTTAGGGATTTTAAAAAGTAGAAAATATATTTTTATGGTAACGCTGTAAACGTGCCGCACCATGGCTACATCAGCTATCTCATTCTCGCATATGTAATTTTATGGTCGCAATGAATACAATCGAATGTATTTTTACCAACCGGGAAAAAAACTGCCAAAATGTGACGGAAATTTTTAAAAAACTTTGCATTAGTGTTGGTTTGGGAACTTTGTTTCAGCGGTTGTTCCTCTTAGATTTTACTTACTTCTTTATAAGATTATCTCTGGAGATTGCAGTTCAAAATAATCGACAAATTATGAGTGACACATTCAAAAGTGACTTTAAAACCATCACCAAGGAAAGATGTCCTTGTTTATACAATATGGCAGCCGGCGTGGTTGAATCCTTGAGTCTATGGTGAGGCGAGGGTTCAGGTTCAGGCCATGCTCAACATTAAAAAATAAAGGAATGACAACGCCAGGTTGTCTATGGTCTAATAAATGAGCTTCCCAGCAAACTAAACGATATCGAAACGATATAGAAACGGTATTGCTAAAGCGAGAATTTTTCTCGTTTTCAAGTATTGCTAAAGTGTCTAAATTGATATCGAAAACGAGAAAAATGGCACTATCGTAACGATATCGAGAATTTCGAAAATCTCGATATTGTTGCGATATCGAAATTGTCTTATCCGAGATATCGCAACGATGTCGAAAATTTTGAAAATTTCGATACCATTTCGAAAGCGCCATTTTTCTTGTTCTCAACAGCATTTTCACGTAATGACAAATTTTCGTTTGACACAAAAATATTTGACTTGAAAATTTTCAAATTCTTCAAGGAAAAAAATTCAAGCGTTATCGAAATTATTTCGAGAAATTGTCGCTAAAAATTTATATCGAGAAATTGTTTGTTGGGTTCATACATTTTCGAATCTCTTTGGTCTATTGTTGTATGCAAATCGTAGTTTTTCAACTTCTCAATCTCCTTTTGTTTATGAATGATTTGGAAATTGAGAAGTTTATAGTCCTTGACGAATTGAAAATATTTCATTCAATTTTTGGTAAAATTACTATATTTTTGGATTTTAAAGAATTTGTTATCAGGTACAAGAAAAACAAAAAGGGGCATCGAACTAGCGGATTTGAAAATCGAGTACTTTTACGGTTCAATTCAACTTTGTTTGGTTTACTTTGAGTTTTTATATTTTGTACTAAAAACCAATCAAGAAGATGAATAGAATTCGATGGTAGAGTTTGATTTTTTTAACAAAGGCAATACAAATTTATATTCGATTGTCGAACCGAATAAACTGAATTGCAGATTTTTGTTAGGTAACCCTTATTGTCACCAGTGAAGCAACTTTAATAACGCATGATTTCTCTCGTTATTACCGAATTTTGAATATTCATCATGACTGAAGCCGTCTAGTAATTTCAATAATAGTTTTTCAATAATTTTCAGCTCAATATTTAAATTGTAACATACCGAAATTAATCGACGAAATGATTTTATGTCTAAAATATTTGCATTAGGTTAGACCGTCAACAAAACTTGAGCGAAATCCCAAGCAAAATTGCTTGCTGCCCGCTCGCTCTGCTCACTTCTTCAATTAGAAACTGACGAAAGAAAACCGTTTTCTAGAGCAAATAAAATGCAATTAGCCAGATTTGAATTAATTAAGTAGGAAGTAAAGTAGTCGGCAAAAGTACACACATGCGCACCGACCAGAACACCAACAACTACTACGCAGAGCAGAAGCGCAGCGAAAACGGATTAGTGCCGCGTTGCAGAGACACATATGGAATCGGTCGCCCCGCGTCTGCCACTGTCGCGCAGCAGCAACACACACATGTTGTCGACCGTTGCTGGGGCGAGGGAACGCGGGAGCATTGCCTTATTAACAGTGTCTAGCAAGCCCGCGTGGAGTTCCCCTCGCTTTTTGCTGCTTTTATGCGGCAGCGGCGACAGCTGAATGCGGTGCACATAAATTGCGGCTCCCAGCCCACCTGCCTCGCCCTCTCCCACCGATCACCAGGCAGACAAAGTTTTTTGTTTACCTTTGTCGTTGTTGCTATTGCAATTGTTTTTGCCGTGCTGTGCGGATTCATTGTTGTTGTTGTTACTGCTACTTATCTGACTGCTGCAATTATCGCTAATGCCTTGCGGCATCAATGCCGCACGCCGACACATCGAAAGAATGCGCCGGCAAGCCGGCAGCCGCACACGCCAATCGGCAAAAGTTTCAAATTGGGCGGGCAGGGCGTGAGCTGGTGTGCGCGCAGAAGTGTTCATGTTTGCACAGTGAACAGGTGTACGTATCCACGGCGCAGACGGTCCTAAATATTCTGAAGTGCCCCATTCGAGTGCTTTTCCGTTTACTGTGCAAATGTGAAATTGATGGAAAAGTTTTTCGTTTTAAGTAATTGTTTCCCCCAAAGGATTAAATATCAACTCTAATGTTGGATTTTTGTATCTCATTTCTATAAACATAGAAGTGGTGACATTATTATTTGGATATAATAGCCAAGTAGGTACTTTTCCAGAAATCATTGAATATAGATTACGAAACATATTTCAGCCAAATTTGCGCAGTGGTTTTCGGTTTATGTGATTTTATTTAATTGAACAAACTGGGAGGTTTCAGATGCGGATCGATTAAACAAAAAATGTGAACATAACGCGAAATTTATAAGTCGCCTTTTGACTTCTACAAGGTGCGTCCCAAAGTAAACAGGACTTTTGCAATAGGGACGTTTCTGGTGGCGCCATCTATGTGTGAGGACATGCGTTGGAAAGGTACATCTTTCATTCACATACTGTCTAAATTTCATGACATTTGGTCTAGTAGACGCCGAAATATCCCGCTCAATGTGACAGTATGTTTTTAACTTTGGTACGAGAATGTCGATCGAACAAAGAGCTAATATTAAGTTCTGTTTTAAACTTGGTAAAACTTTTACCGAAACGTTTAAATTGTTAAAGCAAGTTTATGGTGATGATTGTTTATCCCGTGGCCGTGTTAATGAGTGGTTGAATCGATTCAAGAATGGTCGTGAAGACTTGAATGACGACGAACACGTCGCACAATGTCGCGAGTCCATAGTAGCGAGGGACAAAAATAGAAGGAATAGTCGTACGGCAATAAAATTTTGTACATATGATTTTGTTATAAAGAGAAGTTAATACACCAAAAATTACTTCAATCGCCCCACGGACACGCCCACCTCCCATACAAACCAAATACTAAGTTAACAGTATCTCGAAAACTATAAAAGATATATTGATGAAATTTGGTACAGCATATCATATCATCAATATAAACACATATGCCAAAGATTTTTTCGATCGACTTACAAATACCCTTGTTATAAAAAAAAGAAATTTTGAAAAATCTACAAATATCTGTTCATACTTATGCGCATCTAAGTAATTTCAAACCCAAATAGAAAATAATAACATCTCTTATTTAATTCAGTATAGCATATATGTTCATTAAAAATTACAATTTGTTAATCTGTACTGCTAGGACAATCGGTTTCCGATGATGAATTATTCAAATTTAACCCTCTACATCTATTTTTGACAAAATTCTAAATTAAATTTTTTTAAATTGCATAATATCAGAGTTTCGGTTTTCATGTTTACCTTTAATTTTCCTATTAACTGCTATAATTGGTTCTGAAGACATTAACCAGTTTTGCTTCTTTTCGAAAGTTGCCTTGATTCGATGGCGAGCCATCCAGTATTACCGAAGCCTTCCAACGAATCTACCTTTTTTTTTGTAATTTTTCAAAATCAAGTGGTGTTTGCATATTATTACAAACAAAAATTTATAGCTCAAGCGAAACGCAGCAGTGGTCGCTATGTTTTCCTGCCAACCATGTTGCAAAAAGGACCCTATTTTTGACTGCATACGCCACTGAAAATGTTGAATTTCTCAAAAACGTCCAAGTTTGTGCAGCTAAAGTCCATGGTTTCTATTAATACATACTTTCAGCTATATGACACTGTAAAATCTCGAAGGAGTGAGAAGGAGTATTTTTTTAAAGTTTATCTAAAGTTTGATGACACTGCACTTTTATTCCTACGAATTGACGTTTCTTTAAGTAACGGTCCAAGGAATATGGAAAGCAGAACAAAAGAGGGAAAGCTTCCACAGAGTTGAAAAAATAGTATATTTATAGAATATATTTACTTAACATAAGGTTCCATGGGAAATTTTTCAATAAGAGACCTCGAACTTACATTCAACAAATTGCAATAATTTCTACCCAAGTCACCCACCTTCACAAAGTGCAAGTTTGGTGGCCTGCCATCGGTATATAAATTGATATTTTTTAAATCCGTTTTCACATTTTAGTAATTTGAGGTATTTACTTCAGTACTACAAACTTATTTTTCTACATTTACGAAATTCATTTTTTTTGATTTTTGTCCCTACTCGCGACACTGTGCGTCGGCCAGTCGAAATTTGTGATTACTGACGATGCCATCAAAACTGTGCGTGATTTTATCAAAATGCAGCCAAAATCATCATTGGAATTGATGGAAATGGAATTGAATATCTCCAAAACATCAATTGATCGCATTTTAACCGAACATTTGGGTCTCCGTAAAGTGTGTTCTCGCTTCATTCCGCACACTTTAACCGACGACCAAAAAGCGCAGAGAATTGAGCACGCAAAAGACATCGTTCGGGAAGCCAGACGTGATCCAAATTTCTTGTTCAACATCGTAACCGGTGACGAAACGTGGTGCTTTCAATATGATCCCGAAACAAAGCGTCAAAGTGCCGAATGGAAGCACCCAGATGAGCCAAATCCGAAAAAAACCCGCCGTGAGAAGTCAAAAATCAAAACTCATCTCATTTGTTTCTACGATTCAAAGGGAATAATTCATCGAGAGTTTGTTCCACCGGGAAAAACAATTAACGCTTTGTTTTATGTTGAAGTTTTGAAGCGTTTGGTGCATCGCATTCGTCGTATTCGGCCAGAATATCGCGAGGAAGGAAGTTGGCGTTTATTGCATGATAATGCACCGGCTCACAGAGCCCTAGTTACGACCGATTATTTGACCAAAAATCGAATTTTTACCATCAATCATTCACCGTATTCGCCTGATATGGCTCCCTGTGACTTCTACTTATTCGGTCAGTTGCATTTGCCGATGAAAGGAAACCGTTATAAGGACGTTGAGGACATCCAAAAGGCTTGTACCAACATTCTGAAGGCGATGCCGGCCGATGACCTAAAACACTCATTCCAAATGCTTTTGGACCGTGCAAAACGTTGTATCGAAGCAGAAGGAGAGTATTTTGAATAAATAAAAAGAATTATACAAAAATAATCATCCGTTTTCTTTATTTTATAAAAGTCCTGTTTACTTTGGGTTGCACCTTGTATATTAGACATGATTAAGTGCACGATTTTTCGATTTCGATGCTCCGCAACCTCTCATTTTATACGGTTTGGTGAAAAAGTGCATGAGCCAAAAAATTTTGGGGCTAGAATGGGGCTAAATGGCGTCGCATCGAGGTCAAAGTTCACAAAAAAGCTGGGAAATTCGACAAATTGCTCCACAGCTGGTCAGAAGTTGCTCTTAGAGGGTTAAAATCTATGACCGACCTCACTAGTTTTTCCTACTGAACATTTCCTTCACACATACTTACCCCCTATCTCCAACACTTAATGGTCGTTTTCATAAAATAGGCTCCCACTGCTCCCAAGTTGCCCCCCAGAAGTGTAAAATGTATGACCGACACCCATTTATTTTCTCTTCCCAATGTTTCGTCCAAACATACCTACCCGCTAACTCCAAGTCTTAAGGGGGCTGCCATACAAAACTGGCCATTTTCAATGCCATTGGCTCCTCACTTGCAAATGTAGTAGTTAAGTAAGAGAGAAAACATCGTATCTCGGAAACTACTGAACCGATTTCAATGATTTATTCAGCGATCACCAACATTCTTGAGTACAAAATATACAAAATTAATTAGGGTTCAAAAGTTCACCACCAGATGGCGTCCCCCATACGATCGGATTTGTGACGTTGTCAACTTTTGGGTTTCTACAAAGCAAAAATCAAAATGTATCAATCGTAATTGAGTGTTAAGAAGAAATCATTAGATTTTTGTGAGAAAATGTGAATTTTTTATTCAGCCGGTATAGGTACTCTTTGCGTAAGCAGCTTGGAGCAAAGTGCAGCGGACCACGGTGCTCCTTTGCAGTTCGATTACAAAAACCACACGAACAATGTTGTTGTTTTTAATGCATAGGTGTCAAGAACCAAGAGGCTACCGTGGCTCTTAGCTCCTTTGTCTGTTCCTTCGCCTCCTCTCCTTTTACCTTTTTTAGGTGTCCAATTGGTCATTTGGCGGCGGCTGCCACATTTGCGCCGCTGTAAATCATTTTGCCACACTGGCTGCTACAATCAATGTTAAACAACAACAACAACAGCAACACGGCCACACCACACAATTGTACGTCTGTTTGCCGCCGATTCATTGGTTTCTGAGTCCATAGCGTGCATGGAGAGCAAAACGTGATCATGAAGGAGCCGGTCGAAGTGTCCAACTGACTGCAGGAAAACTCATTAAAACACTTTTAGCCACAAAAGAAAACAAACGACGCGCTGCTGTCTGCGCCAATAAACGGCTCGCCACCTACGAAGGCGACGGCGACGACGCATGCGCACCGGCCCACGTACCTCATAAAGGGTTAAATTACTCAATTTGCATATTTTAACGTACTCGTACTTGCCGGCGCGCAATCGAGCTCGAAAGTGAGTCACAATTTGAAAGGTGAAAGGAAATGTTCTGGGTTCGCGCTTGCCGCTGCCGGACAAAAGCTGGAAACGTCGCGTTCGTTTTGAAATAATATTTTGTTTGGTTGTACACTGTGCAACATATTTTGATTTCATATAAAATGCACCGCAGTAAATGCAATTGAATTTTTATTTTTGTTACCTTTGTTGATCTCCACACATCATCCTTGCTCCTGTATGTCTGTACTTCTATTCGGTTTTCTGTCTGGCGGCCTGATTTGGACATCGCACTTTTGTGCTCTTACTTGCTCACCGAAATCATGTGCGACTCATTGTTGTTGCAACGACTGGTTTGCCTGTTGTTGTTGGGCTTGTCGTCGCGACCGGCAACGCGGGGCGATTAATCAGCGACTATTAATGTTGCACTCAGCATATTTACGACGTCTAAATGACTTCCTTCGCATGCTTCGGCATTGTTGGAGTTATTGTTAGTGTTGTAGGTGGCACTGATACTGAAAGAGTTTAACGCATTTTCAACACGTAGCTTTGTTTGGTTTATGTGGGTTCAGAAATTCGCGAAACAGTTAAGACAAGATTGAGGGTTAAGCGAAATATGGACTGCCGATTTCTGTCGGTGCAAAAAAAAGTTGGAAAGAATTATAAGCAGGTACAATTTATCTGTAAATATATTTGAAATGGGGAAGTTAATGAGGTTTCGACAACACATTTAACCTTACAACTTCGTTTGTATGGGAGGCACCTTCTGGTGGCGATTTTTTTAACCTGAATTAATTTTGTATATTTTTGTACTTAAGAATGTTACCGATCGCTGAATAAATCATTCAAATCGATGTCTCCTTGCTTACTTTACTACATTTACAAGTGGGTATCCAATTCCATAAAAAATTGCCAGTTTCGTATGGCAGCCCCCTTAAAAGTTGAAGATAGTGATTAGGTGTGTATAGAAAAGCATTCGGAATGGAAAAGAATTAGGGGCCAGTGTTACATTTGATACGTCTGGGGGTCACTGGGGAGGAATGGGAGCCCCTTTTATAAAAACGATAATTTTGTAGGGGAACCTCATTAAGGGATGCAAATAGAGGGTAGGTACGTTCGAAAGAAATGTTCAGAAGGAAAAATTAGTAGGGCCCAAATCCTAGATTTTAAGTCTCTAAGAGCCATTTCTGAGCAGCTGTGGAACAATTTGTGGAATTTTCAAGCACTTTTGTGAACTTTGACCTCAATGTGATGCCATTAAACCCCGTTCTAGTCCCCAATTTTGAGGTTCATGTACTTTTTCATCAAACCGCATAAAATGAGAGGTTCCGGAGCATGGAGAACCCATCATTAAGAATTTCCATACAACACTAAATCATGTTTATGTGTATATGTAGGTACTATATACATATCACGCTGACTGACTGACTGATTCATTATCACCGAGTTCAATCCGCCGAAACTACAGATATGACATTTCTTAGAAAACGGATTTTCACCATCGAATTCGTTGGTGCAGTTGCGCAATTAAAAGTTGGAAAGTAGGTTAGGAGTTGTATGAAGTATTGTAGAAAAAGAGAAAAAATAAAAAGGTAAATCATGTCGCTTGAGATTTTGTAGCTTCCGATATAAAGCTGCGAAAAGTAAACAATTAATGTGAGCACCTCACTTCTACACCAGTCACAGTCCTCACTTCAAACCACCAAAGACCTGCACATTTCTTTTCATTCGCCTGCGTATTTTTTGAATCATCCGAGCAAAAAGGATTGAGCAAATAAATCACTTCTGTTGCCACTTGATCGTCGACCGTTTTGGGCGACATTTTCCTGATTTCTCTTTTCGTTTTTTTCAGCTTTTCACCAGCTGCTACTTAATATTTGGCGTTTGGTGAACTGATTTCTGCTGCCACTGGCTACTTTCCAATTAATGAGCTAAAAATTGCGCAACGCATTCAATTGAAAACGCTCACAAACTGGCTGACTGGCTGACGGCATTAAGGATGCGCCGAAAGCTGTCCTTCAAGCAGTCGGTGTACTTAAAACCAAAAAAACGATATTAATGAAGATATTTTATATGTTTTGTAGCGGACAGATGGGAGAAATGGCACTGGGACGCACCAATGCTGGCCACTTGAAGCCCGCAAGGATGCGCGAAGAGGCAGCGCAGCGCGAAATAAAAGAAAGCAAATCATTTGATTTTTAATTACGCTGATTTTTTATTCGAAAATCCAAAGCAACGAAACGAAAATTTGTATTTCCCCGCTGCGGCGTTTTATAGCCCGCGGCGCTTCAGCGTCATACGACAGGACGCGATTGCGCGGCGCACTTGAGTCCAATTTCAAAATTTTTTCCACCATTCTCGCTGTCCTTCGTGCTTTTGATGATTTTTAACGCGAAAAGGGTTTCAACTTAATTAAACTGTGTTTTCGTATCCTTGCTGCTGGTTTGGTTTTCTTGATTTTTTGCGGCGTTTGCTGTTGGTGTGCGTGTTGTTTTTGTAATGGTGCTGCAGCAGCGACAGCGGCAAACTGTCATCATATTGGCCAGAAACAAATTGACAGCTAAAGTGGCTGGAATTCGCCTTAATTAAGTGTGACGAAATGTTGGGGAAACTTTGCCGGAAGTCGGATGGGGAGTCCGAAGCGATTCTATTGCAGCGGCGAAAGGGTGGGCAGTGTCGTCCAATTTGACATCTTGATTAATTTGGGCGTGGAAACGTTAATTTTGGCAAATTAAAAGCAGCGCATTGAACCCTTTTCATATGCGAGCAGGGATTTCTCATTCTTCAGCACAGAAAAAAATGTATTTGGATATTTTGTGCAGACAATTAATTTGTTTTCGTCAGTTAAGTACTATTCAAAGTTAAATATTATATAACATTTCAGTGGTAAAGATTTAGCTTAATTTTATCTAAAAGCAGTTTGTAAAGAATTACTTTTCCATCCATCTTCCGCGCTACTATGGTAGCGAGTTAGATTAACCCGGTAGCGCCTAGCGTAACTAAACGGTCACACTGAACATGCACTCAAAAAATGTATTTTTTGAATTATGCTTGATAAATCAAAACATGTTTTCGCAAATTCGAGCGAAAAAGGATTCGGGTTAAGATGGCTAGTCGTGGGCGCTACCTACCTACACACGTAGGCCAAGAGGCCAATTTCGATACTAGAATTCTTTGTATATATACCCTCTGCTTAAACAACTGATTAAAATTCTAACAAAGCTAAATAGATTGTGAAAAGTTTTGCTGGCTAGTTCTTCGAATTGTCCGAAAAGAATTCCAACAGATGAATCTTTAGTCCTCGGTTGATACTCGAACCCCAGCTAAATTAAGATCCAAGCCTACATTGTTTGTTATCTTCTGCTGCAAAAGGCGCACACTATCACATGTCATGTCCTGGTTTAATACAACTTTTAGGGTGCCGATTTTCCTTCATTCAGAAAACCAAAACCAACTCGATAAGGTTAGATCACTTGCATCTGTACTTATGACTGGAGCTATCTGTACTACCACCACAAAGGCGCTTTATACTCTCCTCAATTGGATTCTGTCCACTAAAACGAGAAGTGTTCGCTTAAAGCCAGAGTCAGTGTTGCCGTTGTGCGACTAAAGTCTCAAATTGACCCTTTTTGAAGACGAATGCCACCTGACACCGACTTTTTAAAAATAGGCTTATTTTGACACTTTTCTTCAAAATCATGCGACTTTTGCCCCTTTTTTATCAAAAGGTTTATATGTACATTTTGAAAGTTGTTTCGTAAAGTTAATTTTTTTTATTTTCAAAATACACAAAATATGCCTTCCTTTTAGTATTCACTTTTCAAAGGTAACAGTACAGTAAGTAACAGTGAGTACTTAAAAATTACACCTCTGGCAACATTTAAACTACTTGCAACCCTTTATTATGTCAAAGTTTTCCCGCAAAAATGTACAATATTAATCTGAATTAACGAGCTTTTTTGTGGCATTGCCTAAGTTATTTGTGCTAAATTAATTTTTATGGCTCCCAATGGATAAGTAAACGGATAAATAAGTATCACGCATATGCTTTAAAATGCAAATGTTTTCATAATAAATACAAAACATGCATATTGGGACTTTTTAATATATCCCTCATCAATTAATTTAAGGGGGAGAAGTTTCTTTTCACAGAAAATTTTCTGCTTTAGAAATTTATTAAAAATAATGAGTTTTGAAAGGTAAAATAATAAAAGTATATATATACATGGTATAAAAAAATGGGATCACTTGACACTTTTTTTCGACTGTGACACTTTTTTTGCGACTTTTTAACATTTTTCAGCGCAACACTGGCCAGAGAGAAGTATGGCTCCAGGAAACGTTCTAAAGTAAAGCGGACTTTTGAAATGGGGTATTTTCTGGTAGAGCCACCTATATGCGACTTACTTGGAGATGTACATTTTTCTCCATTTTCAGTAAAAATTTCATGATATTTGGTTCACTGGAAGCGGAGTTATGGCATCTGAAGTAAAAGTATGTTTCTGTCATGGGTACACAAATGAGCATCGAACAACGAGACAGTATTAAGTTTTGTTTCGAACTTGGTAAAACTTGAACCAAACATTTCAATTGATGAACCAACTTTGTTGTTTTCATTGTTTATCGCATGAAAGAGTTCATGAGTTCAATCAAAACTGTGCGTGTATACATCAAAGAGCTGTCAAAATCTTCATTAAAATTTTTGAAATTTGGTCTCAACATAAATGTATCGCACTTGAACGGAACAATTGGCTATAAAAAAGTGTGTGCACAATTTGGTCTGCACAAGTTGACTGACGCCATCGCGTCATCGGTGAAAATCGCATTTAGCCATCAACCATTGCTCGTGTTCGACTGATTTGGCACCGTGCATCTTTTACTTTTTCAGAAAAATGCATTTGCCGATGAAAGGAAAGCGTTTTAAGGACGCAAAAGCTATCCAAAAGGTGTAGTAAGCCTATTTTGAATTAATAAAATTGGTTTTGGCAAAAAAAATGTCTTGTTATTATTTTTTTAAATTGTTTTTGTTTGTTGTTGTTTTTTTGTTTTTTTGGGTTTTTGTTTGTTTTTTGTTTGTTTTTGTTGAGAAAACCTTTTTGCTAATATGGAAATGTTCATCGCATGCATAATGATTGAAAATATTGATGAGTTAATGATAGGCTTTGGGTGATTTTGACATTCGCCCCCACTTAGTAGATGGAAACTATGGGAATACCGTTGACAGTTGAGGTACTACGAGAACGCGATTTTCTTTTCGTGGCCTTGCCTTTTCCTTTTCAAAACTGGAGAACTGAATAACTTACCGGAGCGAAAAGTTCACTAACAAAACAAAATGAACCACTGACACCACATTGGCGGCCGAAAAAAAGGCCTTGCTTTGATGATATAGTTTACGAATATCAAAGAGTAATGAGGATTTGTTATCAAAAGGTGTTTGTTATTGTTTATATTCAAATGGTGGCGGAAGTGCCACGCTATGAAGTCGCCTTATTCTCGTGAAATATAAGACCAGGAAAAATCAAGAATTGAACCTATTAAAACGTTTTGTATTGTTTTTTATTACGCAAAAGTATTGTTTAAGTCAAAACAAGTGTTCACCTGGAACGGTGCATAGCTAACTTATTTCAATTCCTTTAAGAACCAAACAGGCTAATCCTTTGTAGGCTATCTAAATGTCCTCCCTAACCTACTTGAACCTAAATATCAAACACAAAATGTAAATTGTATACAAAAAAAATAAGAAGTAAAAGGATTTTGCCGGAAAATGTTTTTGAGTTATGTATGCAGTCCCAACATGGCCTTTCCGCACATCAGCTGCTTAAGTGCAATAAATCATCAATGCCAAATAAAGTGCGCACATCGAAAGCAAATAAGCATCAAACCGTACAGCATAATGTATGTGTATGTGTATGTGTGCTTCATACTTTGTATAGCTGGGAATGCGAAATATCTGCAAGGATTATTATGCGCCTGCAACCAGTACCACAACCGAAGAATAATGAAAGTTCGGCGCGCTTCTTTACTGATAAAGCGCCGAGGCCGAGGGCGCAGAAGAGCGGAGAATGACAGTGCGGCAGTACATTAGGCACTGGCGAAAAGAAAGCAAAGAGGTAGCAGACTTCGCATGCAATTTGTCACGCATGCCTTCAAGTATACACGGCCACACACACTCACACACACACGCAAGCAAACAACTGGAAATCGCAGAACGCAGCGCCGGAAATGCAAATAAATCATTTCCCCTTGCAAATAATACACGCGAAATATTTCCACGTGTGTCTGTGGCCGCTTCTCGGGTTCATAGTTGTGCCATAGATGGGCCGTGGCAGGGGGCGGGGACGCTGTCAAACGCATGCACGCATACCCCCACATAAGCGCTCACGTTCTCGTGCGTTCCCCCTTTCGGGCACGGCTGTCGAAGGCGAACGCGGAGTGGGGCATCGCCGCACGCATAAATCAAAAATTGCAGTTTTCCGTCGCCGGTCGTGGCGCGTATTGAAATGTTTTCGCATTTATTTTCATTACGCGCTCGCATGTCCAAAAGTATGCAGCAGTGGCTCGCACACGTGAGCGCGTGCCCCCAGCACAGAAGTGGAATATGACAAGCTTGACGGGCTGTGCATATCATTCGCCACACGCATTTCTTCACTTTATTGGATCATCTTCAATTTCGGCTGCGCTCTTCGCTGCGCCTCGGTCGCGCCACGCAGCCAGATATTCGACAACTGGCGCGGCAAACGTAAGCGGATTGGAGTGGGGTTGAGTTGTTGTAATGCGAAAAGACTAACATTGACATTGGCAAGCAATGCTCATAAATTCCTGTCAAGTGCGCTTCGTTTCTTTCGCTGTTTCCGTTCTTTTGTCTGCTCTTTGCATACTTGTAGGCGCACTGAAGCAGCGTCGCGCTGAGTGCATTTGGCAAATCCACTTACAGACCTGATTATTGCAAATATCTAACTGCGTGCGTGCGGGTCTGCGATACGTTATACATATTTGTTGTTTTTGATTTATGCGCGCCGATGTAATAAGTGGATTGCATTTGATTCGAGTGCCCGAAAAGACACACGGAACGAGCTAATGGCCGGGAAGTAAGCGGGTTAAGGCCGGCGACACATTCGGCATTTTTAAAAGCGGTGCTTAGTTTGTGTTTCTTGGGCCTTCGTTCAAGTGGTGTGATGAGGGTTGAAGCGAAGGCACATTTAACAAAGTAAAAAATGCAACTTTGAAAAGTAGAAACATCATAATTTTATCAACATTAGATTCAAGCAGATAACATATATAGGATAACATATAGAATTTTTTTCATGTGCAGCAGCTCTTGAATTTAACCCTGCATTACTATCGTCTATTACACTAACGCCATTACTAACTATGGGTGTAATCCACCCACAACTTTTGATTATTTGTCTTACTTATCCATTGAGGTAAAATAAACAAAAATAAAATTTTTTCATAATCAGAACATCATAACATGTAAAAACAAAAATAAATTGTATAAATTTGTTAATTCATTTATTTAATATAAATATTTGTTTATGTGCATCTGATTTCAAGAAAAAAAAGATGAAATAAAAAGTTGTATTGGGAAAATAGCCACATCTTGCACAATATTTAAGCTATGTTTCTTGGGTTTAGTGATTTAGAAAGCTAAAAAAATAAGTAATAAATAATTATTTAATAATTTTTTTGGGACCGAGGTAAAATTTTGCGTAAAACCTCAAACAAAAATCAACAATATACCTGCTACTTTTTAAGGTTATCAAACATGTCGTCATAGCTTGCGTTCATTTCTGGCAATGTTGATTTGATTGATTCATACGAGTAGTAATAGGTGGGTTACTGTAGAATTTGGAAATATATATTTCACATTTATATATATATAGGAAATATATATTTCACATTGGCAGCCGCCGTGGCTCAGTTGGTTAGTGCGTTGGACCGCGAGTCGAAGGCAGCAAACCGCAGGTTCAAATACTGCCCGTAATAACACCTAAAAAAAATAACGGGAAAATTCGTTTTCTCTTTCGGTGGCTGTCCTCTCAGCTGGAAATGGCAAACCTCTGAGAGTAAAAATTGCCTATGATAAAGCTCCCAACCTGCCGTTCGGAACCGGCGTAAAAACTGTAGGTCCCTTCTACCCGCGTACAAATTCACACGCACAACACGGGTGGTTGCGGGAAGCTAGGCCTTAGTCTCGCGTAAGCGGGCTGTCGTGCCAGTCAATTATTATTATTATTATATTTCACATTTTCAGCATGTTGTTTTTGTTTTTCTATCTTTTTCATAGCCACATATAGGGACTTACTTTTAGTTGTGTCGTCGAGAAGTTTGATGCTATTTGATCGCTGCAGCTCAATGCGAAATAGTCCTAATTTAAATTGTTACACTTTTGACAAAATAAATCTTTGTTGTTAACTAAAGTTGTGACAATTTAGTAGTTTATTTTTTCAAATAAATTACTTAATTTTGTATTTTCAAAATTTTTCTTTCGACTTTTTAATTGTCATTTATAATTTTTAAATTTTGCAAAATTGTCCTAACATGAAAAAACGATCAGCAAAATTGATATAACTTCAAATAATTCGGTAATTATTAAATTAAAATATCATGAAAAAAGTCATAAAAAAATTTTGTAACTTATCCTATAGCATAATTTGTAAGGATTTTCTACTAAGTAAATGGTCTATACGTTATTTAAAAAAATTGTCGCCAAAAGGTGAATAAAAGTATGTAAAAGTATTTTATATAAAATACAACTTCATTACTAACAATCGGTGTTAAGCATCCAGCAATTTTATAACACCACTACTATCGTGGGTGTAACACACCCTGTAACTTTTGAAAATAATTGTATAAAAG
Source organism: Melieria crassipennis (assembly GCA_963668005.1). NCBI lineage: Eukaryota > Metazoa > Arthropoda > Insecta > Diptera > Ulidiidae > Melieria > Melieria crassipennis. Next base: position 43,590,982 of record OY764962.1, read on the forward strand.
CATCAGCTTTATTTATGCAACTGCAATGTGCTCTAAAACCTTCCGAAATATGCAAATGTGGATTACATTATAACTTTATGTTGGTTTTGCTTAAAAAAATCTATATTTTACTAAGAAATTGAACTCACAGGGTGGATTCCACCCTGACGATAGTAATGGAGGGTTAACAACAGTTGTCTACGATTATTCCAATTATTTCAAATCGCACTATCCTTGCAAAAATAATCGATTTATTGCATCATAGAACCGTCTTCCGAAATTCCTATGCCAACTGACCACCAAGATTCTTTTCGATTCTTTTCTGTAGGGTTTTTTTTTGAAATTTCTAGTCCATACGAATAAATCACAAATAATTCTTGAGTTCAAGGTTGCGATCCAACGCATCGTCAGTTAGATAAAGCTACTTTTTTGTCAATATATCATCGAAAATCTACAAAGAGCGAGAGTCTGTAAATCTACTTTGCAATGCAAAAAAAATATCACCACTCGCTCAAGAGGTGCATATGCGTTTTATTTTTAAATTCAATTGTTCACTTTTTTGGAGCAACCCATATCAAAACAAACAAACCCAAAGGAGGTTGAAAAGTTTAAGTAATGTGACAATTTTGGTTTTCTGATACTAGGCGTGAGAACTCCAACTAATGATATTGTTACGAAAATGACTTCTCTAAGTTCGTTTTGGATTGTGCTTGAAAAGTAAACAACTTCATTTATTCAGCGCAAACGCAGTCAAAAACCATCAATCGCTTTATTTAAAATTTTGCACTTGTTACTACTTTACACTACTACTATTGCATGTTTCCCCTTTGCTTGCCCAACACATACTCGACCCTCTGCGCTGCACACTGCTGCTTTTTATACTTGTTTTCTTATCGCGCCGATGTTTCTTGCACATTCTAGTTGTACTCTCTATTGTTCTAGCATAGCCCGTCACCTTCGCGAACTATCCTTGCCATATCGGAATTCTAGCCAACCGGCCGTACTCCAAAGTGTATGCCTAAAAGTATGCTTGAAAAAGCATTCATGCACACCACAGAGTGTCTCATCGTTGCAGTATGGCTCTGGAGGGTACTCGAGGCAGCTTCAGTAGCCTAAGAAGCAAATAGAAGAACAAAAAGTTTCATAAAGTCGCCATAATGCCAATTGGAAACATGTGAATTGGATGGTTTAGATAATTTTAGGGTTTTGGAATTTAACTTTCAACACAATATCCTTAATGCACATCAAACGATATACTACAAAGACTCATTTTTCTCCTCATCCTCGCAGCCACGAGGTAACCCTATTGAAGCTTGCACTGCAGAAGACAAAGAGTCCTATTAGTCCTATTTTGGTTTGGATTCGGCCATTTGAGCGCTTTTTACCTTCTTGTCAAGATTGGAATCAAATTCCTGAAGTAGAGGTCTGCTTGCGTCTTATTTTTCAGTAATTTTTAGTACTTTTATCTTTTCAACTCTCACTTTCTAAATTCAGCTTTCCGAAACCCAATTTACTCTTTGCCAAATTAATTTAACTTTCTGTTGCTGCAAGTCCAACTTACCTGACTACCACAGTCTACTTCAACCCATGGCCAAATACATATTCGTATGCAACTTCCGTCGTTCTGAAGTGTGCGTCCGTTGTTGATTTTGGCAAATATTCGCAATTCGTCATATTGTCCATAACTATTCTAGTTTGCTTTGTTGATGCAAAACTGCGGTAGCAGAAGCAAACTTGTGCAGTGTAAATCTACGCGAGATACTCGCTGGCAAGAAACAATAATATTGACAGAAAAGCGTTAGGTGTACATACATTTATATGGATGTATTATTTACACATGCAATACACCTGCTTTACTTAATTTGTTTTCTCTTATTTGTTTATATGAAGAAATAAAAAAAAAACCAGTAGTTCTATAGATTTTTCGTGACTTTGAAAGGTTAGAAAAATTAAATAATTAAATAATAATAACGTGGAAAAATCCATATGGGCGTGAAACTAGAGACCAAACATAGTAATACTGCATACTCAGTTTTTCATTTTTACATCCTTTGTCCTTTAAAAGGACTTCAAAGTTTTGAAGGGTATAAAAAATAAAAAAAATATGGAAAATACTTAACCTTGTTAGAATATGGCGATATGTATATCAATTGAAAGAAGAAAGGCTCAAGAATTTAAATAAAATTGATTTTTTATCTATTTCTAAAACAAGGATATGAAAAAGGTTCTTTGAAAATTTTAATCCTTTATATCCTTGAAAATTTATATCGAATTTTCTTGAAAAGTAAGTATGTTAAAACACAAAATCTCCTTGATCACGTGTCAAAATTTCAGTACTCTAACTTTATTGGTTCGAAAGTTATTTAAAAAAAGGCGGAAGCTGCAATTCTAATGAAGTACACAAAATCTAATTTTTTGAGTATCAGTATTTTAAATCATAAAAAGATACAAAATCAATAAAGCTTGAGGTAAAGCATGATACAAAAATATACAGGTAGTTTCAATGCGACGGATAAAAATAAAATTTACAATTGGAAAAAAATATTTGTTTACAAATTTTGTACAACTATTTTCATTTTTGCTACAGAGCTGCAATTTCACACAATTAGTTTATGTAGTATATCATTCAGTTTCTGTATTTCGTATTTATTTTTTCATCCTTAAAATTTATTTTTTTTTTGTCAAAAAAGCAAATGACTTTTAATTTTGCTCGATTGAATCTACCTGTATATTTTTGTATCATGAGGTAAAGTATTTTTAATATTTTTTTTTATTTTTCATCCCCTTCAAAATTTTGGAGCCCTTTTAAAAGGGCAAAGGATGTAGAAATGAAAAACTGAGTACACAGTATTACTATGTGTAGCAGTGGCGGCTTAAGGTGCTCGGGGGCCCGGGGCGGAGACGGCTAAGGGGCCCCCACAAAACGGTGCAGAATAAGTTTACGTACAGAACGCTTTTTACTTTTTTCTTTTGAAAATTTTTATTCCATTGAACAGTAAACGGACTTTATTTTGAAACGTATATGTGCTTCAAATTTTATAATAACCTTACTAAATCTTTCAAAAATTGATAACAACTTTCGTGAAATTAGGAAAACTTTTGGGAGAGCAAATTCGTCATTTCAAAAAGCCATCTTAAATCTCGAAAAAAACAGAAAATCTTGCTTTCTTACTACGATCTGGCCATTTTTTTAAGCTACCCGAGCAGGAGGATTAGATTGTCTTGCAATCAGTGCATCATTACACTAACCGACAAAAAATAAAAAAATAAAAGTGTTTTCTAGACTAACTTTGACCGCTGAACACGAAACTGAAAATAAAAAATTTTTTTTAAGAAGCGTTTTCGAAAAATCTTCGAAATACGAGTTTTTTCCTGTTGTTTCAGTTATGAGCACATATCTCCTAAAAGAATTAAACGAGCTGTTCGTTGTTCAGAAGATAATACCTTAGCATTTTTAGTGATATATAGATTGTCCAAATCAGATGAGTTTGGGGAAGTTACTGACGGTGAAAGTGGTAACAAAGTGAATTTTTCGATCAATTTAAAAAATTATAAATTTTCGAATATTTTTTTATAGAAAAAATTTTCCTCTGGTTTTAAAATCTCAAATGAAATATATACTATTTTGGCAAATTCTAAGCCTAACATCAATAGAATTGAAATGACAAAGTTACGAGGCACTGAGTGAAAACATAGTATCCTGGCATAGTCAGTATTACATTTTCTGACCCAAAGTCCTTTTTAAATGACTTTAACATTTTAAGGACATACACATTTCATTCATTTTTTTCATTGTTTTTTTTTAATTTTTGCGGTAGTGCAATGATGAAGGTGTGGGTATCAAACGAAAGAGGATAATTGTCTCCTTTTAACTACATTTTCTATTTTGAACTTTCAGGACCAAAATATGTCAGGTATGGAAAACATATGTATGTACATGTTTTGGATTTCAGTCTGTAGATTCATACATACATCTAAATTTTATTCTATGTATTTCAAAGTTCTAGTCTAGAAAACACTATTATTTTAAACATATTTCCCCCTACATAACAGCATGTAAGAAGCCCATATTTAACTTACACGGAGCATAGAATTGCTTTCGTAAAAGAGTCTATCAAAGAAGAAAGAGTCTATCAAAGAAGAAACCCGGATTTCCGGGACGATTTTGTATTTGCATATTTTGCACAAAATTTTAAATTAAAATTTAAATATTGCAATCTTCGAGGGATAATTTTTGAAAATTTGCAAACAATTGTTATTTAAAAAGGATGTTTTCTTGCTTTTATTGAACTGAATTTGTTTCTTATATAAATTTGTTCTTTCAATTTATAAAAGTGACAAACAACATTTCAACAACCATTGTGGAGCGCAAATAGTTTTTTACAAGTTTCAGTTTTGAAAAACTTGAAATTTTTATATACAAGCTTCTCTCGGGGGCCCCCCGCAGCCCGGGGCCCGGGGCGGTCCGCCCCTCCGCCCCCCCTCCTAAGCCGCTACTGATGTGTAGTCTCTAGTTTCACGCGCATATGGATTTTTTCCGGTGTGAACAATTTTTTTTTTCGCACGGTGTAATAGTTGATTGGTTTGCATTTGATTTTGGTGCCTTACAATCTGCTAAAACAGGCTTCTTCAATTACTCTTCTCTTTGAATCACATTCAAGTTTTCTGCGAGAAGGACACTCGATGGTTTTTAGTAGAATTCCTTTCGTTGGCACAAATTACCCTTCCGTCAGCTCATATTCGAGCGCTCATGCGCCTAAAAATATGCTGCCATTCGAGTAATCCATTTATTATTTTAATTATTTTAATTACGGCGCTTGTTGCGTCCGCCATCAGCCACAAATTCGCATATTCGCAATAAGTCCCGCCAGTCAAAACGTGCCCCCGCCGACCACTCCACCTGCGAAGAACTCGAATTTATAGCCAACACTTACGCTGAGACCGCACTATCTGCGCACCGTGTAGCAGCGACCATAATTACGGCAACTGCAGCTTGCGGCAAATGAAAATAGAAATCGGCGTGCAGCAAAATTGCCACAAGAACAAAGCGACCAAAGTTTCCCTAACAGCGCATCCGATGCTCGTCGCTCAAGCAACGCCGCCCACGCTTCTGCAGCGCACAACTTTATTTTCTCAGCGCGAAATAAGAGCGCCGGCAAGCCGGTTCAGCTGCAGTGCACATGTGGACGCGCATGTGTGAGTGTGAGTGTGTGTGTGCGGCGTTAGTGCGACTTTCAAAAATGCCACAGCGGATTTCAATTTCTTCGCGCTCTACATGTGCGCGGCTGTTGCATATTTTAAGGCGTTTTTTGTTTGTGTTTCTTAATGTTGTAACCAAAGGAACGCGAAGACAAGGCCGCAGACTGTTGCGCGGTGCGACAAGTGCGCCAAAGCGTGAGCCAAATTGTACGAGAATGTTGCGTGGCAGCTTGGACAGACGGTCGACAATTGATTTGCGTTCCAGCGCAATCAACGGCATTGCCGCACTGGTTACACGGCGGCGCACACAAACACACACACAAAGCAATATGATACAAAAAATGCAAATAAGTTTGCCGCCATTGTGGCTTAGTGCGGACTTGGTGCGTTGCACTAAAAGTTAGAAGTACATGGGTTCAAATAGCAAATATTTAATTTTTTCTTTCTTAATCAAAGCTTTGAGAGTAAAAAGCGTTTTCAGATAAATTAACAAAAAGGAAATATTCTTCGATTTCAATAAAATTTTAATGCCATATTTTTCGAGCCAACTCAATAACTTTGAAGCTGAAAGCAATTTTTGTATTTTCGATTTCTTTCGCTACTTTGTGGACGTCCGCATCCTCTATAGTTGCAAGAATAAATTTTTTGTTCGCCTTTAGAATAGTTTGAAGTTTTAGGAAAAATACGAAATTAATAAACTGAATATTTAAGTTTAAAGAAGAGAAGTATACACATTTCTTTAATGGTATATCTTGACATAGTAAAGGAAGAAGAAGCAGAAAAAATAGAGAACTTTTTAATTTGACGTTTTCTTGCAATTTGGATACTTTTTTTTTTTAAATTTTGGCTGAAGTAAATGAAGAAATATTAAAATTCATTCATATTCATATGCATTCATCATTGCGTTATCCTTTTCCAACCTTTCGTTTAAAACCAGCCTAAAACTTGATATTCTAAACCATCGTTCGAAATCGTGAAAGCCTCCGCACCACGCGTAAGTCTTTCCAAAGTTTTTTCTATCATTTAAAATATATTAAATACGTTAATATGTATAAAATATTATTTTTAAGAACAATAAATAAAAAATTATAATTACCAAAATTTATATATGGACTCATGCAACCCGCTAATCCCTTTTGTCTAAACACCCGCTCGTTTGTTGTTGTGTTTTTCACATATTTACATGCAAATTTCTCGGTTCGCCACTGCAATTTAACGCTTTGTGGCGTGGCCGTTGTCTTCGTTTTTGTATTTTTTGTGCTTCACCTTTTTTGCTGCATACTTTGCGGCGGTTAGTGCAATCTGCTGCTTTGTAATGTGCGCATGCAGTCAATATTATTAAAGCAAATGACAGCGGAAGAGTAAATGTTGACAGCACAGCGTACAGCTACACCGATGAGTGTTGCCACTGACAGCAAATGCTTCGTTTCTTTTTTGATAGTTGTAAAAATGTAATGTCATTACATTTCATCACCATTAAACTTAACGTCGTTTAAATGCCGCGGCGGCTCGGTCCTTCGGTTTCCCTTCGAGCTGCTTTTTGTCCTCCATGTGGCCATTGTTGCCACGCTTTTCAACCGCTTTTGATGGCGTGTCCTATCAATGTTAATGCACGAGCGTTAATTGATTTTAATTGAATGGATAAAATGGTATTAAGAATTGCGCCGGGCGAAGAGCACAGATTAGATGGGAGAGCGCAATGCTTCACAAAGTGGTTTACCATAGCTTAAAGCAGATTTAATATGCACAAAAAAACAGTTCATTTAAATGAAATTTGTTTAATTGAGACCAATCTTTGAGTGCTGTATTTTGCAATATTCTCTGATTTTTTTACATCTATACTTTGTGTCGCTTACAAGAGAGCACAGTGTAATATAGCCTTAAATACACTTTGAGGTTAGAAATAAAATCTATCTGGAAGTTGGCTAGAAACCCTCATATATTCCAGATTATTTCTTTAATGATTCGCGGAAGAAACTGTTTCTCCAACGGGGTCAATGTGCGGCCTATCACATGACCCATCTTCCGTCTACAGTCATAGTCCTGTTTGTATTAGAGATGTTTGAAAATTTTTGATAAGAAAATGCATGAACCAGATTTAGGAAGTGAAGTTGGGGTAAGTGGCATCACATTGACTTCCAAACTTAAAAATGTTTGAATAATTGAAATTGCTCAATAGCTCCGCAGAAGCTGCTCTTCCAGAGCTAATATTGAGAACTACCCCAAAAATGTTCCAAAAATTTGCACTTACTTAAATCCTTGCTTGTTCTCAAACAAACTGAGCGTTTTCCTGTAATTGAAGCCCACTACTCCAAAGTTGGGCTCTGAGTTGTCTATTGTAAGCCCAACTCCCATTTATTTCTAACATCCGTTGTTTGAGAGGACTCCAGAGGATTTGAATTTTTAGGTTATGTTTTTCAGTTCGAATGCCAAAGTGGCATGCAATCCAAAAATGCCTGGAGAGAAAAGTTCAAGTTGAAATTGTTTTTGCACAATTTCCACCTGTCAATACAAAAGTAATTGAAAACTATCAGCTACCATTTTGAACTACCAGCCAGAAAAACAACTGCGGTCTCCAAAGTAAATACCACAAGTTTTTCTTGTTGCCGCTGGTAATAAATGATTTATTTTTGTTTACAATTAACTCCTGCTGTGCGGCACATTGTCATTATCCTTCAGCCACACTACGCTTTTTGAACGGCGTCTGGTTCGAACAACAACTGCAGCCTGCTGTGCGTCCTGTCAGCTGCCTGCTTTGCCCTTTTTGCCCCAACACCAAAAATGCGCAATGAATTTTCGAAAATTGACCTGTGGTCATCGCTTGGCCTCGACAACATCGTCACATTACACACACACACACATACACAAAATATTGCCGTTTGACATTTTGTGTCCTATGACTCGGCCGCCATTCCATCGAAATTGTCATCGCATCTGCTGCTGTTTGTCATCTTTAGCAGAAGCATTCAAGGCTGTTGTTATTTTAGTCTTGGCCGCACGTTTGTCCTTTTCGGCATTCGTTGTCCTTTTCCAGTTTATTCGTTTGCCCTTCCATGTTTTTTGTGTGCTTTACAAGTATTTTGTTTGGGTAGTGCGATAGTTTTCAATATCCTGCAGTGTCACTTCCGTTCGCCATCTTTGTTGGGCCATTGTTTTTATTTTGGCTCACTTGTTGTCTATTGTATTATTTTTTTGTTTATAAGTTTTAGTTTGGTTCGCAAAGCTAAAAACGCCTCAAGGGGCCGTTGCTCTGGGACAGACAGAGGGAGACGGGCGGATGTGACACTATGACTCAAATGCCACTGTTCAATCGGTTTTCGAATCGTTGTTGTCAAAAGTTTAGCGCCACATTAGAGAAGTGGAAAACTGTGCCTTGGTCTGGTGCTGACAACTGGCGCAAGGGGGGTTCTGGTAGTTCAAAGCCCCCCAAAAAGATATGTTTGTTACAAAAATTGTGGGTAGCAAATATGATTGCAAGTAGTATTGAGCTCAAAAGTTCTGTAGAAACCCCCGTCCTCCAAAATGAAATCCTGTGTGCGCCCCTAATTCTGACACATAACTTTCACTTAACCTCAAAGTTTTCGTTTTGCATAGAAATTGTCCGAATTTTTTCTGATTATTCTTCTCATTCTTCCCCGCTCACTCATTTCCACTTTGATTAGAGATGAAGCTAATATAGATAGTTATTTTAAAGAACTTTTCAACCATTAGTAATTAAAAGAATGGTTTGATTTGAAGTTCGATTTCAAAATGCCCGCAAAGACCGGATAAGCCGACATAAGTATACATTTGTACCAACGATCTCTTTACTACTACTTAGTAGGTTTTCTTCCTGCGTTCGATTGCCATTTCATTCGTGCTTCCATCTTCCAACAGGCAGAAAAGCTTAATTACTTTGGAAAAAATTATGACCAGGATGTGGAATCAAATTCAACACGATTTGCTCTGAGGCTCAGACCAAGAACCGGTAAAGAAATCAATACATCGATACATTTTAGCAGTAATTTTCGTAAAACAAAAATTTACCAAATTGCTTCCAATATCCAAAAATATTAAAATTAATCAGTGAATCCTGGAAACTAATTAACTGGACCAATCAATTACACTACTCGACAAAAAATGGGTTCATCGCGTGCTTCTAAAAACAAAAGCAGTTTTTAGACTAATCTTCGGCTGCTGAACACGAAACTGAAAATCAAAAAAATTTCTTAAGTAGCGTTTTCGAAAAATCTTCGAAAAACACGTTTTTCCCTCTTATTTCAGTTATGAGCACATATCTCGTAAAACAACCATGCGACTAACACAAGTAAGTAAGTCGTTAAGAAGGTAATTAACTAACCTTTCCAACGATATAAAGATTGTCCAAATCAGATGAGATTTGGGGAAGTTACTGACGATGAAAGTTGAAAAAATTGAATATTTTAACCATATTCAAAAATTATACATTTTCGAATGGTTTTTTTTTATAGATAAAATAAATGATCGCCTCTGGTTTTAAAATCTAAGATGAAAGATATATTATTTGAGCAAATATTAAGCCTTACATCAATAGAATTGAAAGAAAAATTACAGAGTTATGATGCGCGGAGTGAAAACATCAACTTTTCATTTATTTCACCGTGCGAATACATTTTTTTATTTTTCCGACACGAATCCAAATGTTGATATAGACGTGAAACTAGAGGTAATTTATAGTATCTTGGCATAGTCAGTTTTTCATTTTCTGACCCAAAAACCTTCTTAAAGGACTTTAACATTTTAAGGATATACACATTTCAAATATTTTTTTAAATATTTGCGATTGTGCAATGATGAAGATCTGGATATCAAATGAAAGAGGAAAATTGTCTCCTTTTAACTAAATTTTCTATTTTTAACTTTCAGCACCAAAATATGTCAGGTATGCAAAACATAAATGTTTTGAATTTTAGTCTGTAGATTCATACATCAAATTTTTTTTCTATTTCAAAGTTCTGAAAGTTCAAAATAGAAAATTTAGTTAAAAGGAGACAATTTTCCTCTTTCATTTGATATCCATGACTTACCTTCTGAACGACGGGCCACTTGTGTCAGTCGGATGGTTGGTTTACGAGATATGTGCTATGAGCACTGAAATAAGAGGGGAAAAAGTGTTTTTCGAAGATTTTTCGAAAACACTTCTTAAAAAAACTTTTTGATTTTCAGTTTCGTGTTCAGCAGCCGAAGATTAGTCTAAAAACTACTTTTATTTTTAGGAGCATTTTTCGTGTCGAGTTATTCGCAACGCTTCCAAAACCGATTCTCCCAGATAAGTCTAAGTAACTCAAGGTGGACTAAAACTCGAAACGGTATAGTTTTAAATATATATTTACCAGTCTTTGAAGTCCTTGAAAAATTGTTACCACCGACTTGAATTTGTATGCGCTGCAGCAAAAAGAAGTCACACGTTTGAACTTTTTCATATTTTGTACGTCAAAGGTGATGACTGCTTGTTGAAAATTATATAAATTAATGAAATTAATAATGTGACCTGCACAAACATTAAAACAACATCAACATTGCTGGCGTTTGATGGCTAATACCATAATTACTCCGCCTACGCGCCGAGTGTGTCCTTGACTTATGGACACTTTGACATACGGTTGAATGTCGGTAACCTGAGACTAATTGCTGCGACACAAACTCAACACAACACAACAACAAGTACATGAAAGAGAAATGTTTTGACAGTTAAAAATCTACCCTCGCCACGTGATCGGAATGTGTACAAAACGTGTGGGGATAATTGACGCGAAAGCAGCGATAACTTACGTAAAATTGAGTACCGAATCGTGAAAGTTGCAATGGTTGGAATTTCAATAAATGACATTCTTAATTGATCAAAGCAACTTTGTGTGCAGAAGTTGTAGTTGTTGTTGCGGTCTTAAGTTGTTTACACTGAGCTCAGTAAAAGGAGAAGACAATTTGTAGGCTGACCCAATTGAAGGTTTCGTCCTTCGAGGGGATATGTTTGGGTTGATTGAGTGCTGCTTTCTCAATCGCTGACCAGAAACTTTGAAGTCATGCAACCGTTGGGATCAGTGGGATAGAAGTTTAATTGTGTCTATACATTGTTTGTGTTTTTTTTTGCCAAACTTCAAATCAAGTCAACAAACTTTGTAGCGTCTTGAGTTTTTCTTTTGCTTAGTATCGGATTTTCATATTCGCTTTTGTTAACGATTTATTGGGCAAACAATAAGGATTATGGTATCTAAAGAATAAAAAAATGTTTTTTTTTTCTTTTTGGAATATTTTGGATTTATGCGAACGAAGAGATTTTCTACTGAGAGTTGTTGAAAGAAGCGATCAAATGCTTTATGAAAAAATTCCTTTGAGAGATTATGTTAAATTGTTACAAAGGACTCTTGGCGTCTTTGCCATATAAAAGTGCCATATAAAAAATAGTCGCAAAGTTAATTTGTATATGTTTGTTCAGTAAGATTTTTGAAAGGTCGGTTATATGTTCTGATCGATTTTATGATTTCAGCAACAACGTTCATCTCAAAATAATCAAATATTTCGCATTACTCTCAGCTCTTGTGCAGCTTCAAACTCACGTCCAAGCGTTCAGCTTTCCATGTACGAGCCCGCACCGCCTTGCACACCTCAGGCATTTTTAATTTGCGGTCGCAATTCGCTATTAAACTATCGAAATTGACTGGGAACACCAAGTTTATGGGCAATCATAGAACGACCCACCCACCGACGACCACAGACCGCCAAGCCACCATGTCCTCGCGCCAAGTGTCCTGGCGCGCCATCGTTCGGCGGAGGGTGGTGTGCAATGGCAGATAACGAACGACCTCAAGCAGCCGTAATAACAGCTATCGCTCCTTTCACTCATTGCAGTGGCAGTAGCAGTTATTGTTGTTGTTGTTATTATAGCTCCATGTGCTCCAGCTGCCGGCGGCGATGACAATGTATTTTGGCATTTTCCAACGCGTCGATGGACACATTTGGCGTGCGCGGCTGGCTGGCAGCAGCCGTTGCCGTCGTCGCCGGCAGCAGTCAATATGGCCGTGTTCGGACTCAATAACGGCCGCTGTTGCCCGTTAGCATCGATGCGGCGCGCTGCTGGCTGTCGACAACACTGCCTACTGCCATGAGCGCAGTGTTGTTGTTGTTGTGCGGCGTGTGGATAAACTTGGAGTTTATTTCACAATTAAAAACATTTGTGACCAAAAACGTTTAATTACAAAATGAACGAACCCGAACGGCAGCCGCGCGGACCTGGCACAATGCCTCCCCTGCCTCCGCCATGGCCCAGGCTCGTGCATTGCAAGAACGAGCGAAGCCCGCGCGGACGGATGGATGGAAATGAATGACATTTAGTGTTGCTTGACATTTCGCAAATACACGAGCGTACATGTTGTGCCGCACACAACACACACAAACACGGGCCACGCATTGGCATTGGCATTGGCATCGACATTGGCACTAAGCGGAGGCATAAATTGTTGCCTCTAATGAAAGTCAAAACCACAGAAACTGACACACCGATTACGAAAAGATTGCGACGCGGTCGCCGAGCGGAGCGGAGAATGTGGCAAGGATATTGGCGCACATGTGCCTCAGCAATGGACGGCGACAGCTGTTGTTAAAGCGCTCGCCAATCCATTGGAATTCATCCGTTGTTCGAAGTGAAAAGGGAGAAAATTAATTTTTATTCGTTTTGGTGTTTATTGACGACTATTGGGGGCTGATTGTCCGGGCGAGGGTATGCGGAAGCCAAGCTGACTGCTTTTGGATTAAGTACGGGGGGATGTGTGCTTTTATTTCTCGATTTCATTATATCGTCGGAGAAATTAACTCCAAGGATAATGAGTCATGGGGGACTCAAAGTATTTCGGTGACTCTTACATAGAAAAATTTCACTTAACCCATTACTGCCGGGTACCAGTTTCGCCCATACGATTTTGATAAATTTTCATACACGACCTAGAAGTGACCCAAAATGATCAGAAACAAAATTTCAGCTTTATATCTCTGCACGTTGCTGAGATATTCATTAGGTATTTTGTACCCATTACGCAGCAGTGGTAGCTTTTTTCCATACTTTGTGAAGTGATCAGCTAAACACGTGAACAAAAGTTGTATTTTTTACAGGTGAACATTTTTGTGAAGTTCTAAGGCCACTACGTTTCGCCACATTTTCTACCTCCGGAAAATTCACGATTTTTGGAGTCTGGCAACTCTAGGTAGGTAGGTTAAGTGGTCGCCTCTAGGGCATCACTTAGGCCTTGTGGCCCATTGTGTTACCACGTGGGGGGGGGGGGGGGAAACTTCACCTATCCGATTCCAGTGTACATTGGAGCCACTTGGAGGCTCTAATGAATTTGTAAATGTTGCTCGGTGACGTCTTTTCGAGGTCAGCTAAGTAACTCAGAAAGTGCTTGCCCAGGTGTCGTAAGCGCGTTCTCGCAAGCGCTGGACATGTGCAGAGGAGGTGCTCGACGGTCTCCTCGCAGTCTTCGTCCCTGCAGCTTCTGCAGAAATCGTTATAAGGCAGACCAAGTCTGCTAGCATGTAGGCCAATGAGGCAGTGTCCAGTAATGACTCCCACAACAATCCCTATCGATGGTTTGTTCAGCAGGATCAGTTCCTTGGATCTGCTCTGGTTGGTCACAGGCCATCTTTACCCTAACTATCCCTATCAATGGTTTTGAGAGATCTCAAACATTGACTTTTTTGTGATTTTTAAAAAAATTAATTTTCATGGGTAAAATTTTACCCATTAGGCAGCAATGGGTTAACTGAGAATTTCTAGCCGCAAAGTTGTTTAGGAACATCAGTAGTGGCATATTTTTCAATTTCTCAACTGGAGTAGTGTAGAAGAACGTTCTTACGTTCTGGTTTTCTTAGACTTTGTTTCCTTGTCTTTTTTGTAATAGAGTCATAAAAAGACTGGCGAATTTTTTGTTATTAGTTATGTGTTTTAACGAATTTTTTTAAAGATTTTTTCCCCTCTAATCAATGTGAAAATTAATGGTAGCTTCAGTGTATGTGAATATTTGTTTCATTCAATTTTGATTTTAATCGACTTAGTTAATTCGACTTTTTGAGATTCACTTCTCCAAATACTTAAACTGAAGATTATTTTGTGTCATCAATGTTTAGTTAAAATCGATGAATTCAAAGCACATCCAAAATAAGTGTTAGGCAGCTAAGGTTGTAGTAAAGATTCCATTCTCAAACGAGTTGATTCGATGCTTGAAGCCTTCTTAATGGTTTTTATTTTTTTGCTGGGATATGCTTACTGCTCTGAAAAAACTTTGTTGCGCCTATGTTTCCAAGGCATAGAATACTAAAATGAAGAAAAATCAATTAATTTGTTATTCAACAGAACTTGATCTACTAATTAATTTTTATTTTTTCGCAGAACGTGGAAAAGGCCTGATTTATAGTAGTCGTGTGTTGAAGGATTGGTCGATTTTCCATACTTATTCCATGTTTAGTTATCCAAAGGCATGTGAAGTCATCGGCTTTTCTCATAACAACTGTGACAGACGTTATGGAAAGTAGATCTTTGTGACTGACGGAAAGATGAGTTGCATCTTGTAATGAATGGTTGCGCCAGTCGGCTCATTTCTTACTACGTCAGTGACAAATAAATAAATAAAAATCAATAAATATATTTTATTTTATTATTTTTATATAATTAGTCTCTAAGCTGTAGAATATATTTTCTCTGCGTAGTGTTTGATGTAATTTGATGTAATTAAACTTTTCAGCTCTGCAGAGAAGTCTTCGGAGTCTACATCTATTTTTCATTCCGCCTTGTAAAACAAACTATACCGTTAATGCTCCAATTTTACGGGCTGTGAATGGGGTTAACTTAACTCCAAATCTTTGGATTGTTCATCTTCTAAAAATGTTAAGAATTTTCTCATAAGACTTATAATTTACATACGTATATTAATTTCATTATACTGTTACGAATATGAGTTTTCCAAGGTTCGTTTGGATTGTGTTTGAAAATAAAACAACTTCATTCAATTCAGCGCAAACGCAGTCAAAAAATCAACAATTACTTTATTTACAGATTTACACTTTGCTTGTATCTACACTTGTTACTACTTTGCTTATTCAACCAAGACTCTCCTCTTTGCGCTGCACACTGCTGCTTTTATACCAGTTTTCTTATCGCGCCGAAGTTTCTTGCAACTTCCAATTGGAAAACGCTCGACCATTCTCGCACAGCCCATTCCTTCGCGAACCATCCTTGCCATATCGGACTATACCAAGCGAATTATACCAAATTTGCCGTACTTCAAAGTGCATGCCTAAAAGTATGCTATTCATGCATATCACAGCACAGTGCCTCATCGCTACAATACTTTACAGTTTGTGAGTCTGTGAATTGTTGATTAATTGTTGATTAAATAAATAAATAATTATAAGAACTAAGTATATTCTTTACGTACTAAATACTGTTTACTGCTCTAATTGAATCAGAAAGGGTTAGGCTTAGACTTTTGTTACTAGGTCTTGCCTGAAGTTTCCATGATCCATCATCAATGCAGTCAGCCATCTGAGAGTTCCCCAATATAAACCGAGACCACTCTTGGCTCCGCTGATCAATGGCTGTTTTAGAGTTGTTCTAGTTTTTCTACAATTCGTAGTCCCTTTCCTTTCTTTCATGATGTCCTGAAGATATCGTTTGAACCTCACACATTCGAACTGCATAAATCAATTCTTGGCTCCGGTCCGCAGAAGTCTTCTCCTTTTCCTACTTTCTCAAACTTTGTTCGAATCACCTTTTATAACGACGCGTGTAGTTTAAATTGTCCCAGGTGGGCATCTGAAATACTATTAAAAACTACATACATATAGTATTTCCTCCTACCCTCACTGGATGCTTGCAAGTGCTTGAAATATTTTAACGAATCGTTTTTGACTTTGCCCGCCCGACACTCAAACAATTGTTGTCATTTGTTTTTGGTTTTATTTTCGTTTTCAACGGTCAGCAACCGTTGTGCACTTTTTAATTTTTCATACGTGGCCAGCCAATTTACTGGCGTCTTTTTTGCAGCCAACACGATTTTTTTTTGTGCGCGCAAAATGTTTGCAAATTTTTTCCAAGTGCCGTGTAGAACGTAAACGCCGCCCAGTGTTGCCGTGTTGCATTGTTAAAGCAATAAATACAGCGCGATGCTCGCCATGGCGGGGGAAAGGACATAAAGAACACAACAAATAAAATGCTTAATTTTCGAGTCGGATTTTTTGTACGCTCGCAGAGTTCGTTTGCGTTCGCGCGTCCTCTCAGCGTTTTTGGTTTATGGCACTGCAGCACAATCGATGCGGCGCCGCTCCTGCGGGAACCGGCTGCCGGAGCGGGAATTTGTTATTTACGTTTCGGCGTTTAATTGGTAGTTGTCAAAATTGTAAGCGCTGTAAAGCATTTTATAAAAATGCAATTTTACTCACTTTGTGTGTTGTTGTGTTAGTCAAACGGCAAAATGGCAGAAGGGCAAACGACAATTGGAAGCAACTATGAGGCGTTTAAGTCTTCAATGGTGAGACTTTTAGCTTAAATATGAAAATACTGTAAATTTGATGTAACTTAACTAATATAGCTGACTATAGGAGATGAAATCTAAAATCACTATTAAAAATTATAATGAGTAAAATTCCAATAAAACCAGAATGCCGTTTTAAATAGAGTTAAGTATTTTTGCCCAAAAGAATCAGAAATTACTCAGAATCAGGTCAGAATCACTCACTCATAGGAAAATGAGAATTTTTTCAAAGGATCAATTTGAATCTGTCAATAGCGTTTAAACTATTATTTAAGATATCAGGATAGGAGTTCAAGTTAATTTGATTGATAAGATTAGCTAAGAACTAAAGTTCCTTATAAAATTATTTCACTAAATTTGAAAAAGTTAACTTTAAGTCCTTCCTGTATGGATCCAGGAATCCTTTTTTGGTCCTTGTAATAGTTTGAGGTCTAAAGAATACTTTGAAATAAGAAGCTTTTAAAGTTTGAGTTTAAAACAAATAAGTGATGAAAATTTAATGAATTACCAACGTTGGAAAGGGAAACATTGAGAATTATCTGGTAACAAGACAGTCAGACTCTTTATTCTTCTTCTTCAGGTCAGTGTGTAGACTAGTCTATGTTCAAAGTTATTAACCGTTCTGTCAAGTACGAAGGTGGGTACCTTTTGCATTTTTGAGGTAGGTACAAATATTCGACTTTCGGCCAAGGAACGCTTTGCTGATATTTGTAGTATCTTACTAAAAATCAATTTACTGTTACTCAAAGATTTTTTACCCTTTAAAAGGAGAAGTTTACTCTGGAAGACTAGCTAATTGTCAACGTATGTAAGACCCAGAAGGCGCAAAAATATTACAAATTTTGATTCAAAGCTTTAAACCTTACGTACGCAATGCTGTAGTAGATAACTTTGTTACTTCTGAGGCACTGGCGGAATACCTCTTCGGAAAAAATCTCAATTTGGTGTTAAAAATTAATGCTCGACCCCTAAAGTCTTCGATAGTCGGTTTCACAGCAACAAACTCTTTGGAGTTGTACCTTCCGTAGAGCAATGAAGCTGTGGTGATTCTTTTGTCTATGTACCACGGCAAAGTAGTGCCAGATGACAACCCGAAACCTGACTGATTTTACAACAGTACAGAGGTTGGTAGTGGTTATGGCTCAAATGTTGACCCATTTCATTACTGAACGTGGCACGAAAAGGTGGCTAACAGTGGCTAAGAAGCGTAGCAAACGTAAACACCAATATTCCCCAAAAAAATTACAAAAACTACTTTCTAACTTTTCACTTTTCCCATACAAATTGTATGAAGAGATACCCGGGTATCTTCGTATTGATGATACGTAGAAATTTTTCGTATTAATAAAATAATAACGAAATTTTGCCAGGAGCTGCACCCTACATGAAAATTTACATATCGCTCGTTTTCCTGAGTAGTGTCATAACTCATAAAACATAAAATTGAAAAAAATACGCTTTTGAAGTTTTTAATTGAGCGAAATGTGACGTCGCAATAACGACACTTACTTTTCCTATGAGAAGAGGGTAATAGATACCGATTAGATATGGTTTTTCGATACAAGGTTAAGTAAAAAAGGTAATTATTTCTGTATATTTACTTAAAAAACACTTTAAGTTAAAAAAAATGTTTTTTTAGTTAAAAAAATAATAAAATATTTTTTAGTTAAAAAATAAAAAAATTTATTTTAAAAAATAAAAAAAATATTTTTTTACTTATGACTCTATTCATAACTAGAGAAAATTATATGTATGTGCTGATATGATACGTAACGTACTTATAATACATAAATATGTATGTATGTATGATTTCGGGGAACTCGGTCTTATATCTTACACTTCCGGAACACGAAAACAAATAAATTGAAATAACCAGCTCAAATGTATCTCAAACCCGCAATCACTTGCAACGCATCTGCTGGCTTCAACCATCTCTCAGCCCAAATGAAAATAAAACTAAAAAACAAAAAACCATTCCCAGCCATATTCAATCATCTTGAAAATTGATAACATCCCATTTACAAATGACAGCAAATAAGGAAACACGGTAAACACGACGAAAATTAAAAGTGCCCAACTGCCGGCCGTCTACTGGAATAGCCCGAAAGTATGCTAAAGAAAAAAGCGCGCGATACGAACTCAAAATTAGGGCACGTGCCTGATATTGAATACAAGCAATTGACCGCAGCAATTGAATACTTGCGGCCCCGTATCCGACGCCCCGTCGAAGGGTCGAAGGCCGCTGCGCTCATTTGCAATGCGCTGCACGCTGACCAATTTCCCCGCTCGCTTGCATCGTTTTTTATAAACGCTGCCGTTTTTTCTTTGCGCCGTTGCTCAATAGAAAAATGTGTCTTGTTTGTGCCAGTGTTTTTGTTGTTGTCGCGGGGCGCCAAATCAGACAAACGGACACAATTGATTTGTACGCATTTGCGTGTGCGGGCGCTGTGCAGCCCCTTTGCTCGCTGCTGCGTGCTTTGTTGCCTTTGTTGGGGCCCGCTCCAGTTGACCTTTTGTGTTGCTGCGTTGTTGCTTTGTGCATTGTGTGATTGTGTGTGTGTGTGGTGGTTTTTTGTTGCGCCCATTTTGCGCTCCATTTTTTCTCGCACTTTTTTTGATTATTCGCTATTGTGGTGCCGGCTTTTGTATCAGTAGCAACAATAAAAACAACAACAACGTGAGCACATAATAGCCAACAAAAAACCGAATCAAGTTAAGTGATTTTTGCTACGTGATGTTTGCCTGCAACGAGCAGCGGCGCACCGGGACGCAGAGGTGGCCGCAGAGTGGGCGTTGCAATTGGCCGTCTATAAGCGAAACCGATCGTCGCTCGCGTGTGTCTTTCAATTTGAACGAAACAACAGCAAACGAGAGGAGAACCGCCCGCAGTGTTGCTTTTGTTTGCCGAACACAGCTGCTGGACGGGGGATGGTGTGCGGCGAAAACTTTTGCGAATTGTATTAAAATTTCATATGGCGATTGATGCGGCAATTTATTGCCCCCAACCTGCGCCACCTCCCGCCCCCACAGCCGAATCCATCTGACGACCACTTGTGGTCAGGCAAATTGATTGTCATTTATTTAACCTGATTAAGAGTTGAGTCGCATTAGCCGCGCTGAGCCTCGGCAGGGGTTGAGTGGGTTGGGCATTAGTGTTGTTGTTGTTTGCATTATTGATGCGAGGTTAAGCCTGCGCGAAGCTTCAGATCTATGTTTTGGAAGAAAAATTATGTAAGGTACCGAGCACAATGCAACTTTTAAAAATGCGAAGGGTTTACCTAGGCTGGATAATAGATCCAGGTAAATGCTGGAGCATCCAGGGACCGGAAATAATAGTTATTTATGAAAACTATAATTGAAAATTTTACTATGAAAGAAAAATCATGCAAATAAATGAAATATACCAATACATTTCTTTTCGCACGGAGAGTCAAACTTGGAAATCAACTTTTTTTTTGTAATTGTTACGGAAAAACTAAAAAATAAGAATTATTTTTTATTTATATTTTAAAAATCCTTTAATAACAATTATTTTTGTTTTTTTCATATTAGTCCGGAAATAACAATTTGATTTCGATTTTTATTTTAGTTGTTCTATGATAACAATTATTGGTGACTTTTATTTTTTTAGTCATCAATAAAAATCATTCAGTGACTTTTATTTATAAAAGTCATCAATAACAATTATTCAATGACTTTTATTTTTTGTCATCAATAAAAATCATCCAGTAACTTTTATTTTTTAAGTCATCCATAAAAATCATTCAGTGACTTTTATTTATAAAAGTCATCAATAAAAATCAATCAATGACTTTTATTTTTTAAGTCATCAATAAAAATCATTCAGTGACTTTTATTTATAAAAGTCATCAATAAAAATCAGTCAGTGACTTTTATTTTTTAAGTCATCCATAAAAATCATTCAGTGATAAAAAGTCATCAATAAAAATCAATCAGTGACTTTTATTTTTTAAGTCATCAATAAAAATTATCCAGTAACTTTTATTTTTTAAGTCATCCATAAAAATCATTCAGTGACTTTTATTTATAAAAGTCATCAATAAAAATCAATCAATGACTTTTATTTTTTAAGTCATCAATAAAAATCATTCTGTGACTTTTATTTATAAAAGTCATCAATAAAAATCAATCAATGACTTTTATTTTTTAAGTCATCAATAAAAATCATTCAGTGATAAAAAGTCATCAATAAAAATCAATCAATGACTTTTATTTTTAAGTCATCAATAAAAATCAGCCAGTGACTTTTATTTTTCAAGTCAGCAATAAAAATCATTCTGTGACTTTTATTTATAAAAGACCAATAAAAATCATTCAATGACTTTTCTTTTTTAAGTCATCAATAAAAATCAGTCAGTGACTTTTATTTTTTAAGTCATCAATAAAACTCATTCAGTGACTTTTATTTTTTAAGTCGCAATATAAAAGTCATTTTCATTAAAGCATGCAAAAGTTATGATCCTTCCAGAAAAAAGAATTGAGAAGACAATCAAGAATATATATAAATTTCGATATTTAATGAGTCCAGTAATGCAATTAACATAGGACAACTAAAATAAAAATCGAAAAAAACTGTTATTTGTGGACTAATAATGAAAAAAATCAAAAATAATTGTTTTTATAGGATTTTTAAAATATAAATAAAAAATAACTTTTATTTGTGGAGTCATTAAATAAAAGTCAAAAAATAACTTTATAACATTGATTTTTATAATAAAACTTATAACTGTTACGGTCCCTGGGAGCATCCGATTTAAATATAAATATATAAAAAAAATGCATCTACTGCTAGAAAATTAAAACGAATGATTTTTGATGCTTACGAAGCCTAAAAGGTACTTGAAGTAAATCGAAGAAAATATGATAAGGCGATGGAATTAATGGAAACTTTAAAAACTGCCTAGCGAACAAAAAAAATTTACTCTACATCAAATTCTTAGAATCATCTCAAGAGTTTACAAATATCAAAAACTGTTTACCGTTGTCATTTTTAAACGCTTCCAACAAAGCGAGGCAAAACAAAAACACAATTTTCCTGACTTTAAGCCTCTTATCAATAAAATTTGATCCCCTGATGCGTGTGTTTACTTTTAAGCGCAATTAACTGATTATTTAAATTTCTAGAGATTTTTCTTGATTTCTCCAAAAATTTCAATATGGTTTTTTATTTCGTTTTGTAAATTGCAGAAAGTAAACGCTTGAAAGAAATGCGGCAACATTAAATGAGAAGTAAAGCCACAAAACACGCGTTTCCGGGATCAAAGGACACGTGTCGCACGCATTTCGCTGGTGTCGATGATAACACAAAAAAACAACAACAAAACGAATGACATATTCAGTGGCATTGTGAGAATGGGGCAAATGAGGGTAGAAAGGCAATTTTAAGACTTTAAAATTTATGACAAAAACTGCCATTTCAATTTTTGAGTGGAAAGAAATAAAAATTTTACGCTATTTTAACAGCAATTGGATGAAACTGACAGCATCGATCGGAAAAGCACATTGAAAATGCGAAAGATGTAAATGTTTTTAATGCTTAAATGCACGCTGTCTCTTTCTTAAAAAACAATATTTCTTAAAGATTTATGCGCTCTGACGAATTCTGAATCTGATGCGGGACAGTGTCTGGGAGATGCTGATGCCCGCAAATGGCATGAGTGGACTTAAGGTCAACAAAAGGGTTTAGCAAAAGACATGAATGTTGATGAAAAGACGGAAGCTAAGATCTGGTCGGGAGATCCGAGGGCATTTAGAAGAATGCGTGTCTGTCTATCAGGTCAAAATGCCTGATAAACCTTATTAATTTTCAAGTGTCTATATGGCAGTGATTGAGGGCGACAATGTGTCAACTGGCTCCAGAATTCGTTCATCATCTTTTACTGTTGCTGTTACTTTGGTTACTTCACATATTGAGACACAGAAAAAGAAGTAAACAACCAATTTCAAGTATGGAAGGATTTGTCGACAATTGGATAATTTCGAGACTTCATGAACAACAAGAAAATCTGGATTGGCTTTAAAGAAGTCATTAGGCAGTGAAGACAATAAAGTTTTAAGAGATGGCTGAGTACAGTAATTTAGAGGCATGGCAAATTTTGGTTACATTTATCACAGCTTAATCTTGCTGAAGAAGTAAACTGTAGAGCATTTATGCTTGGAGGATGATGAGACAGATGCACACATTGCCAAGAAAGAATGCACAAACTAAGGCAGCCATCCGTAGAAGGTGATGAGCTATGGAACATAAGTTCCATGAATCTTCTCGAGATAATGCGTAGAGATAAGGTCGATGACTATGTGCGATCAGAGGACTTGAAGCGGAAAAATTAAGAATACAAAAATTAGTTTAAGCTGTTTTCAATAAGAAGTAAGAAATACTGGACCTTCGAATACGAGTACATATTTCTTGATACGTTTATCTTACTGTAAAAACTGTTTGCAACTATGGCTCACATGCTGTCTACAGTTCCGTCCGCCGTCCAACACATTCGCACGCTCCGCTCGTTCGCTGCGTCCTTCATAAATACTCATCAAATTGAAATCAAATAATCACCGCCGCACTGCAAACGTGCTGAAGCCATGAAAAGTGGCAGCGGCGAGAGCAAAAATCAGAATTGATGATTATTGCTTTTTGACAGCGCAACGTGATTGCAGGATGTGCAGGACAATGCCAAAAGGCGACGCTCAGTGCTTGTGCCGTGCTGCGACATCGTTGCTGCCTACTTACGACGAACAACGAACGCCAATAAAATGCGCCAAGCATTTTCGGTCTTAAAGATGCGGAAATGGCGGCGCCAAGAACCAAGGCCGGCCCGGACCCGTAGCCGTAGTCGAAGCCGAAGTCTCATAAAACTGCCAACAGCTGCAACTGTTAAATGTCCCATGGACGCGCGCACATGACAGCAACAAAACGCAACAACAACAACAACACCAATAATAATAACAAGCAAGCAGCCTGAGAGCAGCAATCAGCGCGAAAGGACATGGCAGGCACACATACACAACATTGTTGGTTAGTATCAATAAAATACCATAGAAAAATATTTATGGCCATGTTATAGTAAGTGCAAAATAATAGCAAGGACACAGAATGCCCACAAAACAATAACAATAAGCATGGAGAAGGCAGCGAGACCGAGCGTCGAGGCAACACGTTTTATGGCAAAGTGACAGTGAAAAGGCCACAGGCCGGCGGGTGGACAGCGGGACGTGGAATCGTGCGCCCCAAACAATTACCAGCAATGATAAGTGTGTGCATGTGTGCGAGTTTGTGTTGGCAGGAGGCAATAATGCACTCGACACTTTTATTTCTTTTTCATTAGGCCGAAAGAGTGAAGCCGGACCAGGCCGTGGACAATGCGCACAGCACCAACAACCAACACCACACATTACTTCACGCTCGCATTCGCAGCTTTTGCGTGGTTTGCCGGTTTCTATTTGATGATTGTTTATGCTCAAGTGTTGCCTACTGTGCGGCGCATAGGCCGACACGCAGCTCCGGCCACAGCGTCGGCAGAAATCTATAAATTCAAGGATTTGCCAGCAATTTTTATTTGTTAGCAATCGTTATAGTTTCGCTTCCGCCTCCTCCTCCTCCACCGACGCTTCCGACTTCCTGCTCGATTTCTTTATTGCTTGTGCGCCAGAAATGACCAAAAGTAAATATGGCTGTCATAATTTCTAATACTCTTACGCGGCTATTGCGCACTTTCGGCGGCCATTTCGGTGCGGCTGCCAGAAATGATGACTCGTGTTCGGAAGTGGAACGCGCTGCGCCCAATAGTTCGCAATTATGCCTAGTTTTCGGTTGCGAAGCGATAAAATGTAATCATCATAAAATGGGATTTTTATCATTACACATGGATGGAGTTGATTCCATTCGTTAGACTTGAATGGATACTGTACCCACGTGTAACTTGAACCAAATAATGCATTTAGTGCCGCTTTGTAGAGCAGTTGGCAGTCGGGTGCGTTTGCCAGGTATTTCTCATTGCATTCGAGATTTTAACCCTCTATTGCCCCATACGGCCTTAAGGCAGAGTCCACAAAAACCTAGAAAATTCCACATAATTTTTAATTTTTTTAAATGAAATTTTTAGGGCATGTTATAGATAAATTAAGTTGTCATTTCTTGAATAAAGCAAGGCTGTACGCATCACATGTTTCCCATTATTATCAGCTGAAATTTGAACTTGGTGGAAATTAGTGGAAATAATTATTTCGTGAAAAGTAAATAAAAGAAAAAAATATTAAAACTACTTTTCGTTGAAAGATTAAAACAAGAAAGTTATGAGTGAGTGCCTTGTAATGTAATTTAATGATTTGAAGTGTTTATAATGAAAAAAAGGATTTACAGTTACTTCTTCGGCTTGGGAAAGCAGACTGCCTTTAGGCTGCATCAGGCACCAAAGCGAAAAGATTTAATGCATTTCGTCACTAACGTATACTTGTATGTGGTTTCCGTTTTATAGATATCGATCGGCAATTAAAAAAAAATTTTCGGTTTTATGGGACAAATAAGTACAGGAAGTTTTAGAAAACTTGGATTCCGATGTTTTCGAAGAAACTGATGAAGAAACCGTTAATGAAGTGTTAGCTATGTTAGATTCAAAGTTCAAAATAGAAAATTTAGTTAATAGGAGACATTTTTCCTCTTTCATTTGATACCCATATCTTCATCATTGCACAACGGCAAATATTAAAAAAAATATTTGAAATATGTATGTCCTTAAAATTTTAAAGTCCTTTAAAATTGACTTTGGGTCTGAAAATGAAAAACTGCCTATGCCAGGTTGCCATAAATGACCTCTAGTTTCACGTCTATATCAACATTTGGATGGGTCTCGGCAAATATGTTTTTTTTGTCGCACGGTGTGATAAATGTAAAGTTCACTATCACTCACTGCTTCATAACTTTGTCATTTTTCTTTCGATTCTATTGATGTTAGGTTAACATTTGCTCAAATAATATATATTTCATCCTAAATATTAAAACCAGAGGAACTAATTTATTTTATACATAAAAAAATCATTCCAATATTTATGACTTCTGAAAATGGTCAAAAAATTCATTTTTTACAACTTTCACCGTCAGTAACTTCCCAAAATCTCATCTGATTTTGACAATCTTTATATTGCTGGAAAGGCTAAGGTATTATCTTCTGACCGCCGGAGAGCTTGTGTTAGTCGGATGATTCGTTTACGAGATATGTGCTCATAACTAAAAAAAGGGGGAAACAGGGAAAAACTCGTTTTTCGAAGATTTTTCGAAACCGCTTCTTAAAAAATTTTTTGATTTTCAGCTCCGTGTTCAGCGGCCTAAAATTAGTCTAGAAAACACTTTATTTTACCCCATTGCTGCCGGGTACCAGTTCCGCCCATACGATTTTGATAAAATTTCAAACACGACCTGGAATTGACCCAAAATGATCAGACGCAAAATTTCAACTTTCTATCTCTGCTAGTTGCTGACATATTCAATGGGTATTTGGTACCCATTAGGCAGCAATGGTAGCTTTTTTCCATACTTTTTGAAGTGATCGTGTTTAGCTGAACAAAAGAAGTATTGTTTACAGGTGAGTTAGGAGGCAGATTTTTGTTAGGTTCTAGGGCCACTACGTTTCGCCACATTTTCCACCTCCGGAAAATTCACAATTTTTGGAGTCTGGTAACTCTAGCTAGATGGCGGAATTTTAGGGTGACCTCCACTTGACTAAGGTAGTTCCATCTTTACCCCAAACATCCCTATCAATGATTTTGATATATCTCTACCACGAACTTTTCTGTGATTTAAAAAAAAAAAATCAGTTTTCATGGGTAAAATTTTACCTATTAGGCAGCAATGGGTTAACGTGCATTTTTCGTGTCGAGTAGTGTAATCAATAAAACGTGAAACTGTTCATCAGTTTAATTTTTTAGCTTATGCGCCCAGTACGGCCTTAAGGCACGCAAATTTATATAGGTTTCACGTCCACACAGAAGCAATTTTTTGTATTTTAAAAATTGTCCCTTCCTATATGATTCTAAAACTACATGGTGAACAATTTTTCGACTGAAAAAAAAATTGGGGCAGTAGAGGGTTAATGAGATTCAGGAAATCAGAAGGAAGGAAAGGGTAGCCCCAGCAAAACAGGTTTTCAATGCATTAGTTGGAAGTCAGTGAAAAGGAGAAAGATCGGGTTTTCTTGGGAAGAATCACGTATGTAGATGAAGAATTTTCATCACCAACTGGAGAGCAAGGAAAGTGCTTTTTTTATAGTTTGGAAGTTCGAATACTTCGATATGACTTTGCGCATCGGTGCTCAGTGTGTAGGATGGTGAGTCCAAAGCAGAATTATCTTCGAACTCACTAATAGATATATGCTTTGACACGACACTGACATCTCATTGCTGTGTGTTGAAAATTGTGATCGAATCATTTTCGAACTGTGAGGTTTAACATTAGTTCAGAGAGTCGCGGTTTAGTTCGTCTCTGCTTCAGCTTTCACTTGTCCAACAACGCATTAACATCCAAACTCCCGCTCGTTCCCACCCCGAAAGTAGAACGACCAATTTGGAACCTCCTCGCCTGCGCGCCGTATCTCGCAGAAATCATCAACATTTCCGAGCGATGTCGCGCTTGCACCCAAAGCGATATGCGTGGAGCGTGGCGAGCAGCGAGCAAATTAAATTATCCTGAATTTCCCATTAGTTTTAATGGCGCTGCAGGTTACGCTTTTTTGCATTTCGCGAGCAGTTTTTGTTGCCGTTGAATTTTCAAAATGTTTACATTTTATCCGTGTTGCGCTCGTGCAAGCTGCGTTGTTTGTCGTTGTTGTTGTTGCCTTCTTGTGTACATCTTCATCCACTTTTTCTGTCACTCATTTTTTCTTACTTGTTCTTTTGCGGCAATTTTGTATTATTCTTCAACAGCAACAAGAACAACAACACTGCCAACCAAGAACGCGAAGGCAGTCGGGCAGGAAGCGGAAATATCAGTGCGCCACCACCGCTCGTCCCACTGCGACGCCGCGGCATAAACGACAACGCCTCATCGCGCAATTTGTTTACCTTACATTTGTTGTAATATGCGCTGATGGCCATCGCACACCAATACGCCAACAGCGACAACAACAACCACATAAACAACACCAAAACCATTTCTTATTGCATACTTAAGGGCGCGCGGCGCGGCCTTCTCTTCCATTCGCGGCGTCCGCTTTGTGTCTCTTTCGGCGCTTCGGTTTCATCAATTTGGAAATTGCTACATTAGCGTTGCCCACTTAACAAGTTTCGGCTGGCGCCCGACCCATCCATCCATCGGGCCGTTCAAGGCGCTCGGCCCACTTGACGGCAGCGGCAGTTGGCGCCCGCGATGGACACACATTAAAATTAGTGATTAATTTTTACGCCTAAAATATGCAAATGCGAATTGATGAATACCGGCGGGCGAGGGCAAGCGAGGTGAAGCGCCTTGAAGGATGCGCTTCATTTTCCGCTTCATTGCCGCGCCACGTCAAGCTGCAAATGGGCAGCGATTGTGGCGGCGCGCGGGCGTCGAGCTTGTTTTTTACATTCGCGTTTCTTCCTGTTTTTGTGGATGCGATAAGAAAAAAGTGTCCACAGGGAATTTTAGTTTATGCACCGCTGCCGCCTCCGCCGTCGCTCTTTGGGGAGTTTTCACGCGTTTGCGCGCAGCGTTCGCCGTGCGCTGCCCTCTGCCCGATGCGGACGCATTTTTATTTTTATTTGCTTTATTGTATTTGCTACAGGAAATGTAGTTATGGAAAATTTTTAATTTTTCCAAAGGAAATGAAAATTTTTCATCATATTTCGGCGCATTTTTATTTGGTTTTGTGTGCGAAGGCGATGAGCAAAAGAGATGGATGGAGACAAAAAGAAATGAAATTGTTTGTCCTACAGGCAAATTGATTATGGACAGAATTGGAGGGGGTAGAGATGACAGCATGCCATGTCATTGAGAAGTGAAAGCAGAAAAGTGGGCAGGTGGCTGTAAATTGGTGAAGAGGAGCCAAATGCGACCTAATAAAATGGTGGAAAAGAAAAATGCGAGGCTAAGAGGCTGTTAAAAAAAAGCACACAAATTAATAAAACGAGATAAATGGAAGCAAATGTGTGGTTGAAAAACAAAATTTTAACAAATACAAATGGCTTTTAATGAAGAGATTTGATTTCTTATTTGAAAACTTGGCGAAGTAAAGAAAAAAGGTTACCAATGAGAGTACAGTTTAAACTTCTACTGATAATAAAAAAAATTAGTTCTGTTTACAAAATATTAATTTCTTTCTATAAAATAAACGATTACAAGTATTAGAGAGAAATGCATTTATGCATTTTTAGTTGTCATAGAAGGTGATGTAAAATTTATGATTGAAAACTTTAACAAAGCTACGGAGCCTATTTGAACGAGGTGCTGATGTTTTAAAGTGTTTAGGTTTATAGGTAAGTAGACCAAAAAGTTCATTTCAGTAATTTTAATGAAGTAAATATCGTGTCTGGGCCTTGTATTTGTAAACACTTTGACCTCTTGACGGTAACTTTACAACTCACGCGTTCGCCAGTCTCTCTCGTCTATTATTTGACCTATTTACCGGACAGACAGCAACTTTCAAGGCACTGAGATTAAGGCACTCAGCGTGGTTTGGATTCTCTTACACAAACGGGTGCAGCATTATCCTGTCGGAAGTTTAACTTAATCTGTCCGGAGCCACAGATTACATTATCCAAGATATCAACTTTGACGCTGGCTTCAGCAGAGTCTTCACCACGAAGTGGAACGAAAACCTTTTAACTGCACAGTGATTCTACTCCATACAACTGCGGGACAAAATTAGAACGAGTCGTCTGTTCTTAATAAAATTTGGCACGCTAGTCAATCATTGTCTGCTGAAATCTCCATTTTGTTTTTCTTAAACTTTTGTAGTTTGGCAATGCCTGAGACTTAAATTTGCAATTTTTGTAATTGTCGGAAAGCTATAGCAACGAGTGTGTTGGCTAGATTTTTCAGATTTTACATTTAATCAGTGATAATTGCAAAGAGTTACAAAAGTTTTATGAGGACCCTTTAGTTTTGCCATACAAATTATAATAATAGATTTATATTTTGCATTTGTGCAGTTTTTTTTCATTTTACATGCTGATTGCATACTTTCAGGGATACATTTTGTCGAAAAATAGGGCTTTAGACTACTTTTCGATACGACAGACTTCGACAGATTCGTTCGACAGACGATATCGAAGGATGTAATTATATTATTCGGCAAAGAAAAATGCTTCTTAAAATACAAAAAAATCCAGGAACATAGTTTCAAATACTTTTTAGATATTTTCCTCTAAGTTTTGCCAATTTTCAAGTTTTTACTTATGAAAATAATTTTAAATTAAAACCTCAGCCCTGCAAATTAAAAAAAAAATTAACAGCAAAAATGCCCACATCAATTCTTCACTTAAATTGAAAGTCTTTGCAAATTCTTGCTGTCCATATATTTTTACGATTTTTTTTACTCAACAGACCAAAAACAGAAAACATGTGTTAAAATTTGTTGTGAAAAAAGTTTTGATTTGTACACAAACAAATTTATTTTGTGCACATACTTTTTGGAGTTTTCTTAGTTGGAGCTTTTCCTTTCAAATGACATCAAAATCGTTAAATTCTGAGACTATAAATTTTTTGAATTTTGTCTATGGAACGAATCACTGTGCACTGGTTTGAAAATGGTTTGCGGTGCAAAAGCGAACAGAACATAGTCTGGAGACTTTTGAATATTCAATAGAGTTGAATGTTTTTGCGTTAGGAATGCTGTAAGATCTTTTTAAGCGAAGGATCCTAAACAGAGAAGTTTAGCTGTACATTTTCTGTGCTGTCCAAGCGGCGATTAGGGGTTTAGGAACTCCCATCACTCGGTCTTAGCTAGTCAACGACTATAAAACTCATTTTAGTTGAACGAACTCCACTTTAACTTGTTTTCTAGCTCATACAGGGGTTGGCCGGAAAAGGATTCGTAAGCGCAGCCTTTAACAAAAACTGGACCACCTATCCTTGGCTGTGCCCAAAATTAAATACCTTAAATATTAGGCTATCCTAGGCTATCCAATTTTTAGCGCTAGCTTTCTTTAGAGAAGTCTTTGTAATGAGGCATTGTGTGGGACCACTAATTATTTAGTTGTCTGTGATCAGGCTGAGAAGCCTTAAACACGAAATCGACAATGCCAGATGGCTTTTCTTTTCTTCGAAAGAAAATTAGGTATCGAGGAGTTTGCGCATATGCGCTTCATAGCAAATCAGACACTCGCTTTCTCAGATATAATCTCACTCTTCATATAAAAGAGTGCTGAAAAATATCGCTGATTTCCCACTGCCAGCTTAGAAATGTATAGTCCAGATCGAACACTGAGGTCGAAATTCCAGTCTTTGAATGCCAAAATGATTCGAAACTTGTACGCACTGTCACGGAGGGATAGAAGTTGTATGGCCGTCTTAAGTTCTGAATAGCCACACAATATTTCGGCATTTCTCCTTATTGGATCGTGTATGCCGAGCTCATAATGTGGCTCAATTTTTTTGATTGCGACAAAAATTATTTTACAACAAATTCGCCACTCACACACGCTCGACAGCGGCGCACGTATTTGCTATTTCCGCACTCGAACACTTTAGCCTCAGCGCGTTAACCCATCGGAATGTGAGCCTTACACTGTTTTATTCATTTTGCTTTGCATATTTGTTATGTGGGCGCCGGGAGTGAGCAGCGTTGGCTCGTTTCGCCCTGAATGTGTCACGTTCCGAACGAGGAAATTGCATTCACACACACACGCACTCACATTTCGCCGCACCAATGTGCCATTTTTTCTCGCTGCGGTTGCTGCTAAATCAAGCAATTTAAATAAATGTGTGCCTTGATATTTCTCTCTTCGCTGCTCACGCCGCACCGCTGCTTCGTGCACCTTAATTCGTACGCTATCACAAAACATTTTTTCTACGCGTCAGCTTTTGCTTATGGCCGCAAAATGTTTTAACAAATTATGACTTCACACACACACACACACACACACATGGCCAGCTGCGTTGACTGATGCGGCGCAGATTATTTTTGTACAGCTACCAGCGGCAGGGCGCCTGCTGCTGACAGCGTCGCGCGTTTAGCGTTCAGCGACAGCGACTTTTATTATCAGCCCACAAAAAGCCAACCGAAACGGAACCGGAAGTGGCCATCCGAATATCGCACGTATGCATACTCAAAGGTGGTAAACAGTCAGGACACAGTCAGGACACCGTTCGAGCTATGCTAGAAGCGGCTAACAAATCGGGCAGAGTGGGTCAGCATCAGGCAGATCTGAAGTTACTTCGAGCCTTAGCTGGATCCATACAATTTTAGAATAGGTGGAATTATTTTCAGAGTGCAATTAAAACATTTGACTACAGTGAGCTCCACAAATTTTTTTATTAAAATAAATTAGCTAATATTTTAAATTAGTTCAAGCTTAGAATTTCTCAAAAAATATTTTAAAATTTTAAAAAGTGAGCAAGTCAGGTTTTTTCGCACAGGAAGTGAACGACTTTGAAAGTATGCAAAATGCATTTCAATTAGAACCATCCACTGTTAACACTTCATTCCCCTCACAGTCGAATTCAACCGACTTTTTTATCCCCTGCACTGGCACTCTTTCTTGTGCTACATAAGTTTTTCTGGTTATTTGGTCATCCATTCATTTATTTTTCATACTGGCTACGCTTGCTCGTCTAACTCATACAATTCCTTGCAAATCGAAATTTAGACTTTGGAATTTTTACATTTAAGACACCAAGAATCTTCAAGATGTTGTTCCTAGTTATGAAAATGTTTCGGCAAAAACTCAGAATCGCGTTCAAAGGAGTCGTCACTGTCGTCGAATGTAACTGCTGACTTCTTTCTAACTGCAAATTTCAGTTGTTTGCAGCATGGAAACGGAAATCTGCGAAAGCGCCACCAACACGTCACCAAGCAACCAGCCAGTCAGCCATCTAACTATGCAGTCGGTCAACCAGTCGACCAGCCAGCCAAGCAAGGTGTGAAAAATATGAAAAATCACAGCAATCGTAACGCTGACGTTACTCACATTCAACTTTCACCCCCTTCGCGCGCACTCCCACACCCCGCTACGAGCGTGTCCCGCTGACGCTTTTAGCACCTTTCAACAGTTGACAGTTTTTTCGACTCGCAAGAAATGCCGCAAAAAACATGACGGCAACTTTTTCCACTTTTTTGGAAATCACACATTTGCCTCTGTACGTGTGTGCATTTATTTTGATATGTGTCGGCGCGAATGTGTGTGTGTGTGTGTGTGTGTGTGCGTGCTGAATGGATGGCATTCTTATGATTTATGTTAATTTAAATAAGAGCATTTTTTCCACGCCTCCCTCCACACACAGTCCCCAGCTTCCATGTCAAGCACAGCGCCATCTGCAATGCTAATGCCGCTCTGCGCCCCTCTGCACTGCTCACAGCTCATTGCTTCAGTGAATTTTTTTAAATCTTTTGATAAAGTGCAAATAGTTTGTTTGAAAAAATGAAGCACCGTCAGAAAAAGTATTGCAGTGAGGTGGCGGCGGCGGATGTGAGGCGGTGGCCGTAGGAAACGCAAATCAGCATTTCAACATTTCAGCATTTTAAGCGTTTCTCCCCCGCCCCACCAATATCAGCGTTTCATACGCGTGTGTATGTGTGGGTGTGTGAGTGGCAGTGACATGTGCGATTGGGCGGCGCTGTTTGAGTAAAGCTTGAAAAATTATACAATTTAAAAAAAAGGCTTTTCCAACATTTCCTCGTCTCGGTTGCTGTGAGACGTCGCAAGAATAGCACCGCTTTGGTCCTAAATCTGTTAGGGCGTGCCTGTTGTTTGGTGTTGTTGTTGGATTTCTTTGATTTAAATAAATTGTCATTTTTAGAAACTCTAAAGCTGCGCCCACACGTGATTTCATTTGGCTGAAACTCTACAAACACGACTACAACGATCCTTTTCATTTATTTGAATAAATGTCAAAATCGTTTGTTTATTTTTAAATATTTGAAACTGTAAACTTTTATAAACAATTTTAAAGGGTGTGCAGTTAAACAAAAGAAAGCTACAAAATATGCTGAAAGGATTTATTAAGGACTGCACAAAGGATTCAATTTGATTATATTCTAGTAAGAAGACGTGTATAGTAGCATACCAGAAGTTTTCAAGAACAAAGAAGACAAAATTGGGTTACAATTCAGAGGGTCAGATGCACGAATGCAGACTCAACCAAAATAGCAAAAATAAATTCTTAAAGAAATTGGCTTCTCAGCACGTTGGGTCAGGTTATTTTGCTGGAGCGTTGAAATTCAATCAGCAGATTGGGACCTTTCTTTATCCTGTTTTAATCAAAATATTTAAATTGTTTAAAATTATTCTTCTTTGAAGAGTCTTTCTAAAGTTAATTGCTCTGCTAAGAACTTCAAAAGTAGGAACTTGTCCATATGAAGTGATTTCCGTATACAGGATGTCATTTCAAACTTTGATAACACATTCAACCTCACAAATATAAACTTGTGCAGCTCTCATAAATTTTGAGACTAAAATTTTTTTTATTTCAAGCTTCGTGTTAAATTTACAGGTCAACATTTACGAATATTTAGCAATTTTATTGAAAGTATTTGAACTCGAAATAGATGTTTCAAAACTTACAAAACTCACTTCAGAATAGGAATATTTGGTCAAAATTTCAAAATTCAATCTCAAGTATCAACAATCAAATTTGCTTAAATTTGCTTCAGGGTAATTGGCAGTTCCACGTTTTTAGATTCTAACCCCAGATACATAAAAGACCAACGGAAAGCAAGTCCAGTATTGAGGACTATAATCTTGGGCACAAGAATAAGTAATGAGACGAACTTGCGAGACCAAATTCGAGACAGTAAGAACGAATTTAGTGCGAAATTGTATAAAGGCGATCTAAAATGTTGCAAGCATTATATGTAAATCTTCAATCCAGTTTTTTTTTAGGATTTTTATGATGACTTTTACCTTAAAAATATAACAAAATTAATGTAGGCAAACGAAGTCTCGCCCTTGAACGCAACAACTCCGGCTCAAAAGTGATTGCAGGTGATGTGTAACGCATATTTAACACATCGGCTGATAAGTCCCCGGTCTAACGCAGAAAACAAAACTTTTTTGAGAAATTCAATTTGATTCATCAACATGGTTTCCTTCAAAAGGATAGAGAAGATACATTCACTCCAGCACTTCTCTAACATTTCACCACCTTTCTTGTAAAATTACTTATCTTTGGCATTTGTTTCGACAATCACCTCCTCATTCGAGCCAAATTTCTTTCCGGCGAGCATTTTTTTTAAGTCTGCGAACAGATATAATCACTGTGAGCCAAGTCTGGAGAATAGCGTGGGTTCGGAAGTCATTCGAAGTTTAGTTCGCGCAATTTTGCCATCGTCATTGTCGTGTCTGTTAGCAAACGCGGCATCCATTTCGAAAACAGCTTCCTCATGGACAAATGTAATGCAAAATAAAATCCGCAGGCTCCATTGATATCTTGATAGTATCAGCTATCTCCTGCGATTTCAATTTACGGTTTTCCAAAACGATATTGTGTACTTTTTTACCGTTTTCCGGTGTAACCATCTCAATTGGCCGCCCACAGCGCGGCGCATCATCGGTGTTCGTACGACCACGTTTAAATTGAGCAAACCAATAAATAATGGTCGATTTTCCGGGTGCAGAGTCCGGATAACACTTATCGAGCCAGGCTTTTGTTTCAATGGTGTTTTTCCCCATCCAAAAGCAATGTTTTATGACAACACGAAATTTTTAATTTTAATTGTTCTGAAAACGAATAAAGTTGTTTTACTAAAATAATTGTTACTTTTGAACCAAACGTCATATCGTAATGAAATTTCTACAGGCACCTTTTGAAGGTTACTACTTAAATACTAAAATATTATTTCTCGTTTTTTAGCGCCTACTATGGGTCAGACCGGGGACTTATCAGCCGATGTAAATTTACAAAATTTTCAAATTTTTGTTTTTTTTGTGAAATAGACTCCACGGGGTCTTAAGAATATCCCCTCAATTGGTTTTTAATTCTGATGACCCGTTCCCTTCGAGCAGCAGCGCTTTATTGATAATCAATTCGTTCCGCATGATATCGGTAACGCAAAGTTTAAACCGAATTATTTCGAAACACTGGTTTTTGATTATGGAAGTAGAATATCTCGGCAAGTTTTAGTCCCACTGATCTAAAATTTGGGCAGCAACTTTTTGAAACATAGAACTTCTTAAGTAACTGAAAATGTTTTTGGCGAAATCCGCGGCGCCATTTTCGGGAAATTATTTTATTTTCGAGCAAATAAAATAAAATAAAAATAAAATAAATTTTGTATTTTCGAGAAAATATTATTTTTGTTAGTTACTTTAGAAGGTACATATATTTTCTCATAATAACTAATAGCAATATTTTTTCAGATGATTTTTGGGGCGCCGGCACAACTTCTACTAGAATTTGGGCCCAACGTTGGAACCCCACCACCGCCGCCAAAAAAAAAAATTTGTTCTTTCACTGCTACCTTTTAAAAAAAGAATGAAAAAAATTGTACATTGCATTAATTTTTTCCGGCGTATGCGCGATTCCAAAAATATACCGTTTACACGTATTGACCCCCTTAAGTGATTCTCACTGGTCAACCCTCAGCCGATGCTTTTGTGAATGACGAAACGATCAACTTATGATTGCCTTTGTCAGTTTTAATTAATCCAGGTTTTAACTGTCCATGGGATCTAAATATTTTTAAACACATACATTAGGGAAAACTATACATACCAACGATTCGTAACTTCAATGTCATTGTTTGTAGAAAACTCAAATTCACTCGCGAAATTGCTAACCAACAAGTCGCATTGCAACGCATTGTCATCAGACCACTCCAATCACTCGTATCACAACAACAACATGGTAAATGTCATCCACATTCACTCACATCAAAACACACATATATAGACAAACGTTCGTGTATGCAAATAATGTGCTGCACGTCTGCGTGTGAGTTTGTAATTGGTATCAGTCGCTTCTCATCTCGGCACGTTTTTCCAATTTTTTCCATTCAAACATTTTTTTCCATTGAGTGTGTTGTCTTCTTTTGTTGTTGCTAATCTTTGATTGCCTTCTTAACTAATTTTCGCATAAAGTTCAAATAAGAAAATGTAAGTCACAAGAAGAAAAGACATAAAATAGAAATAAAAGTCTTCCCTCGTTTCTTGGCTTGGAACGTTTGAAGCGCACAAAACGCAGCTTAAGCGCACGCAAGTGATTTTGCTCCCCTCACACGTTCACGTTGCCACGTTTGGCAGACAGTCAGTGCAGCCACATTCCCCACCTCTCTTGCTATCACTCACACAACGCATCGTCAACCGCGTGCACGCCAAAAGCGCACACTTGGGAATACGCGTATGTGCTAGCATACTTTTTGGCGCTCGCCCACGCGCTTTTGGCTGCTCGCTCACACCGTTCGTTTGCCGCTCGCCCGCCTACGCGGTTTCGTGCCGCGGTTTAAAGTGTTTTGCATATGTTACGCGAAATTTGCGAAATTGTTCGCGCGCCCCTCCCCCCACCATTGCCGCCCTCTGGCCTACGTCGTGCGCGGTTGGTTCGTTGTCTGTTGTGCTTTACCTCAATTACAACTCAACTTCATCTTCTTCATCTGGCGGCTGTCGACTGTCGGCTGTCGGCTGTCGGCTGTCGTCTGTCGCGACGCCCTGTCAGTGCTTGCAGAAATATTTTTCTGATAATAACAAATACGACGAATCGCGAAAATGTTCGGCGGGCTTTTTATTGCCGTTTGCCGTTTTTGCGCCCCTGTTGCTCTGTTGCCATTAAAATTGCGAGTGCGCCGCGTTGCGTTGCCGACTAATTCCATTTTCATGCCAGTCGCAAAATTTCTACATATTGTTTGCTGACGTGCGACGCAGGCGGCTGGGACCGAATGACAGCCATTCCTTTAAATTCAAATTCACTTTTATTATTTGTTGTTATTATTTTTTATTGTACGTGCAGACACAAATATTCCAAAAGTATTCCTTTCGGATGTATCAACAATGCATACGACAACAGGGCATTGTTGTTGCTATTACAGCGTTAAGAATAAATGAAGAATGCGACACATAAATATCTAATTTGAAACATTTTGTGTAGTTAATTTGAGAAGAAAGGTTTTCGGAAATACTAAAGAATCGGCGAGAGACTAAATCTTTGATCTATAGCACTACTCGACAAAAAATGGGCTCATCGCGTGCTCATAAAAACAAAAGTATTTTTTAGACTAATCTTCGGCTGCTGAAGACGAAACTGAAAATCAAAACATTTTCTTAAGCAGCGTTTTCGAAAAATCTTCGAAAAACACGTTTTTCCCCTATTATTTCAGTTATGAGCACATATCTCGTAAACTAACCATCCGACTAACACAAATTGTTCAGAAGGTAATT
The DNA here is from genome assembly GCA_963668005.1 of Melieria crassipennis. NCBI lineage: Eukaryota > Metazoa > Arthropoda > Insecta > Diptera > Ulidiidae > Melieria > Melieria crassipennis. The sequence continues at coordinate 43,629,213 of OY764962.1, forward strand.
AACTAACCTTTCCAACGATATATAGATTGTCCAAATCAGATGAGATTTCGGGAAGTTTCTGACGATGAAAGTTGTAAAAAAGCGAAGTTTCGACCAATTTCAAAAATCATAATTTTTCGAATACTTTTTTTTATAGATAAAATAAATGATCTCCTTTGGTTTTAAAATGTTAGATGAAAGATATATTATTTTTGCAAATATTAAGCCTAACATCAATTGAATCAAAAGAAAAATGACAAAGTTATGATGCACTGAGTGAAAACACCAACTTTTCATTTATTACACCGTGCGAAAAATTTTTTTTATTTTTCCGAGACCCATCCAAATGTTGATATAGACTTGAAACTAGAGGTAATTTATAGTATTTTGGCATAGTCAGTTTTTCATTTTCTGACCCAAAAACTTTCTTAAAGGACTTTAACATTTTAAGGACATGACCATTTCAAAAATTTTTTTTAATATTTGCGGTTGTGCAATGATGAAGATATGGGTATCAAATGAAAGAGAAAAATTGTCTCCTTTTAACTAAATTTTATATTTTTAACTTTCAGGACCAAAATATGTCAGGTATGCAAAACATAAATGTTTTGGATCTCAGTCTGTAAATTCATACATCTAAATTTTTTTCTATTTCAAAGTTCTGGCCACTTGTGTTAGTCAGATGGTTGGTTTACGAGATATGTGCTCATAACTGAAATAAGAGGGGAAAAAGTGTTTTTCGAAGATTTTTCGAAAACACTTTTTAAAAAAACTTTTTGATTTTCAGTTTCGTGTTCAGCAGCCGAAGATAAGTCTAAAAAATACTTTTAGTTTTAGGAGCATTTTTCGTGTCGAGTAGTGTAGTCTACGTTTAAAAGATGTTTCCTATACACAAATTGTTTACTTATGCACAATTCGAATAGTGTTCGAAACTTAATAAGTATTTTTCAACAAACCAAAAATTGAGCAATTCTTCCACCACTAGAATACACCTTCACTGATGGAAGGACATGGGGGCTTATCTCTTCTTTTAAGCAGTACATGTCCAAAAGTCGTTTAGGTTTCTGCACGATTGCTGCATTTTCCGAGCTGAGATCTATACAATTCGAAAAGCAGATGAGCTCATACGGGGTAGTCGGTTATTTCCAATGGACTTTGCCCTTCTCGTGAACAATCAGACGCCATCGAAGGTAGTGCAGACATTTCGTGACTCTTTACAGAACACACAACAACACGGAGTCACTGTCTGCCAGGCGGCAAAGGAAGCACATTGCATCGCCTGAGGTCAAACTTGTGCTACCACCGAGTCTGCCTTCTACTAGGCAAAATAACAAGTAGGACCAAATAATAAACAAGGAGCTTCAATTCTCATGGCGCAGCAAAACCGATTGCCGTACCTATCCGTAATATGCGGAATAGCACAGTTCTTCCGGTCACTAAGTCGGACCTATATACGGTGGCTCATTGGATCATCAATAGGCAAGCAATAGGCATTCTTCAATGAAGAAGAAGTAGCAACAAAACCTCAGCAACTGTAGTAGGAGTGTAAATATCGGATCAGTATTATTTTTTTTTTTTTATTATTATTATTTTTTTTTTTAATTTATTTATTTAAAGGACAAGAGGTAGCGCAGTCCGCGCAGCGCTTCATCATCATCGAAATCTAATAAGTTTCTAAATTGTTTTTTAATTGAATGTTGTTTTCGCTACCAGTGTCTGCAAATATTTATTTTTAACTTTAAAGTCGAACGTATATAATTGATTATGAAATTAAAATACTAAAGAGATCAAATGTAGCAATGATTTTTAAATCTCGTTAAGCTGTATTAATGTTCGAGTTATGATCATTCTAGAAAAGCTGATATAAAATGCGAGAGAATATAAATTGTTCTCATCTTATTTTAGGAAGAAGTGCACAACATCCAATATTTCCTTTGAACACGTCATAAATGTCATTGAAATCACAGCTCTTCAGGGCTTTTTAACTGGCCAGGCTTTTGAACAGACGGCAGCGCGACCCCTAAGGAGGTAAGTGACTCAAAAAAGTTAAGAAAACACATTCTTAGCGATCGAAGTGAAAAATGTGGATAGATCTCCAGGTAAACCTTACGTATTCCAATCTATATAGATCTCACAAAAATCGTATACAAAAGTTATTACGACGAACAAAAAGTAGGACAGAGTAAGCACGCGATATCACATGATTGCAGAGTGAATTTAACACTAGAACGGCCGCAAGTTTTCCATACTTGCAAAGACTACATATTATATACGCTGATATCTCGAAAGGTACGCATCGGATTTGGCTACTTGTAAATGTAGAACTTTAATTGTAGAACTAATTGGAGAACCCTATAAAAAAAGTCATCAAAGCAAACGATATTTAAAAATGAAAAACCATCAAAATGACCGCAGCGGTCTTTCGAGATTTCGAAATTCATTCACAGACTTCAAAATGTTATGCTTAACGATTTTAAAAACCTTCACTACACTTTTGTGTTTTCCGAAAAAAGTAGCATGAAAGCATTTACTGATCTCCATGCATAAACGAATTAACGTAAGTAAAATTGATTTTAGCTTTTCGTTCATTTATGTGCTGTTCCTTCCAAATCACATCCGATGTAGTGTCCGCTATCCACTTTGTATACTTGAATATTTTTATTCGCTAAAATAAATAACATTCATGATGCATGTGTGTATGTGTGTGTTTGTGCGATGTAATGTGCCAAGATTGAGTCCTCTACGTTATTGCATTTGCTGCTCAAAGTGTGCTCCTTGTTGACTTTGTGCGCCCCACGCACCTACAGTCGCTACACATGCAACACAGAAAAAAAAACTGAGTACAGCAACAACAACAACAACAAACATTATGCTGCTTAACATTGTGGAGCGTATTTGTGGCATGATAGAAAGTATTCTAGCATGAAACATTTCGCATTGCTCAATGCGTTCAAATAAAAAGAAATGCATAAAGCAGCAAAGAATAAACCAGGAGTCGTAGATATTTACGTGTTAATGCTTTTAATATTTGCTTAGACGCTTCTACATGTGTGGCGTATCATTCAAAGACTGAAAATGTTTATGTGCGAGATTCGCACAAATATTTTGCTGGCTTTGATGTGTTTCCGCCCGCAAATATTTGCCGAGAGCACAAGGATTACGCCGAGAGGATGCGATAAAGCCGAAATCTGTTGCCCGGAAAAACATATTCAAAGTAAAACCAACTACAATTACACCCAAAGGATTAGTTGCAAAGTCAATAAGTGCGGACTGCTTTCGGCGGACACGACCGCACAGCATCGCAAAGCAGCCGCAAATAGTCGGAAAACGCTGCGAATGCGGCCCGAAAAAAGCGCAAAAAAGCGGAAAAGATACTTGCATGAAATTCTTATTTAAAAAAGTCATAAATCAATTGGACACGCCGCAAATGCAAATCTATTTTTAAATGCGAAATAATGCGGCGGGCACGTTGGCGCGCACCGATGCTCACACAGACAACACACACACACACGCGCACACACCGTCACGCTGTGCAATAATATAAAAATGATGGCAGAGCGCAGCGGCAGCGAACGTGCGCCGTTTTCCATACATACACGCATGAGTGTGTGTGTGTGTCCGCTCACATGTCCTTTTTTGCGCAGGATATTGATAGCGGCAAACGCTGCCGCGGCGCTCGGCAAAAGCATGTGGGAAAAATTGCGCACGAAAGCGCCCCGTTGGGCGTAGTTGAGGGGCTTCACAAAAAAACGGAAGACATAAGCAATAAAATTCTGCAACATTTTCGGCGTGAAAAAAGGAAGCCAAGGACAATGCCGCGTCGGCATATTGCTCGGTCGGCTAGTAGACAAGCGTTCACTATTTATTTCGCATTCAACTGCGGCGTTTGTGGCCCAACGATATATTGACAAGGAGTTGCGCTGGGGGCCAGCAGCGGCGCGGAGGGTATGCAAATCAGCGGTAAGCATGCAAACAACAACAGCGAACACTATTACCGCATAAGACACAGAAACAACCCCCGCAGGGATTTATAGGAAAATATTGTAGTGAGCGTAAGACGGAAAGACACACGGACGGACAGACGAATGGCTCAGCATCACCGTCAACACAATTTGTGGTTATGCGTAAATAAATCCTTTTTTCTTACTCTTTATTTTTATGCAAACAAATCAAGCATAATCCTTTTTAACACTCGGAAAGCACACAAGCCGAGATAAACGGTCAGACATAGATATTCGCATTCTACATGCGTATGTATTGGTATGGATACACGTATTAGTGTTGAGCAGAATCGACATGCGAGGCAGCAAGTATTCGAATCAAAAACAAAGCATCAGAATTGCAGAACCGCATAGATATTTAAATACAACGCAGGTTAATGTTAGGTTACGTTGTACTGACTGGTTTGCAGGGAATGCAGAGACGTTATTAGGTCTCTCGTGATCTCAGTTGAAGTTCCTTTTAAGAAGTCAATTAAGAAGACAAACGCAGTAGATGTTGAACTCTGGAACTTGTTAGGATTTTTTGAAGTCAGCGATTTATTTCTCCTCATGGGCCATTTAGTCCTCGGACCGGAAGTGCGATCTGCGACCTACTTCCTGCTAAGTGACCGCCAATGCGGCTTTCGGAGACAGCGATCGACGGGAGACCTTATGGGGGTCCTCACCGATAAATGGAACCATAGCATTCTAAACTTCGGTGAAAGCAAGGTTGTTGCATTGGATATTTCCAAGGCTTTTGACCGAGTGTGGCATAAAGCACTCGTTTCAAAATTGATTGCCTACGGCGTCGGTATTACCTTCCCTCGTTGGATTACGAGCTTCCTCTATGATCGCTCTATTCGTGTTGTAATAGACGGAAAAGCATTCCCTTAGCGCGGGAGTGCCGCAGGGTTCGGTCCTTTCTCCTACCCTTTTCCTGATCTTCATCAGCGACGTATTGTCGTCGACGAAGAATCCCATCTACTCGTTTGCGGATGACAGCATCATTTGTCATTCATACTTCTTCACAAAGCGTCCCAGCTCTGTGGAGATTGAGAGAGAACGGCGCCGTATGAATGGCACACTTAATAGCGACCTACAAACAATCTCCAAGTGGGATGAAGCGAACAGGGTCGATTTTAATCCCCGCAAGACCCAATGTTGCCTGTTATCCCACAAGCGAGTCTCCCCACATCCCAACACATCCCTGGTTATGGGTGGTGTGAGTATTGCGGAATCGGCAACTCTTGATGTTCTGGGCATGTCCATTAAGAACGATCTTCGTTGGAACGATCATATTTTTGGCGTATCGAAAGAAGCAGCCAAATGCCTCGGCTTCCTAAAGCGGTGCAAAAGATATTTCACTCCGTCTGATCTCCGCATTATTTACACTACCTATATCCGACCTAAAATGGAATTTAACTCGCACCTCTGGGCGGGGGCTTCAAAAACCCATTTGGAGCTCCTCGATCGGGTGCAAAACCGTGCGATCAAGCTTATAGGGGACAGTAGGGCATCCAGCTCTATTGACTGCTTGGAGCATCGTCGAAACGTGGCATGTGTGGTGTTATTTTACCGATACTTTTTCGGTAATTGCTCAGTGGAGATGAGCAGCTTGCTGCCATCAAGGGCCAAACGGGTTGCCCCGGGCAATCCGTTTGAACACTGGCGCCCATGCATTCCACGTTGAAACGTTGTTCCAGCGCACTACGCACTACAGAGAAAGTTCGTTTCTGGCCCGTACATCGCGGTTGTGGAATGGTCTCCCTGCGGATATTTTCCCCAGCACATATGATCTCGATGGGTTTAAGTCGAGAGTCCATAACCACTTCTCTCAAAACCCTATCTCCTAACCTTTATATCCTTTCTGAACCAACGAAATGCCTCGCATTAATAGGGGTCATCCCCTGCGCGTTTGTTCGAGTCAAAAAAAAAACTTCCATTGGGTATTAACGCTTTCTTCACTTCACTGCAGTGGTATGTAATAACCTTGTTATTAAAATCTCCTCGAATTAATTTCTTTGTAAAAAATGCGCATAAATATATCAGCTGAACAATGAACCGAAACAGTGTTAACTAAAAACAATTTTGGCTGAAAATATATTCCAAGGCTTTAAAGACAAAAAGTAATCATATCTCCAAAGTAACCACACTCAGGTACCCAATTGTCCTGAGCGTATTCGGTACCACTCATCTCACTAGTGTTATGGATAGGCACGCGCACGTAAAGGGCAATCCAGCCCATAAAGGGACACATTGACAGACGGACAGACGAGTGTGCACGTAAATCAGATTTCCGCTGTCAGTCAGCGATATGCCCAATTCGTACGTTGTCCTTTTCCCTTTCCTTCCCCGCGCTCGAGCCGCCCACATTAGTCTCGCTTCACGAGCCGGTTTGTTTGGAAGACGAAACAGCCACCATTTAGCCCCCGGAAACGGATGCGCTGTGCCACAATGTCAATGCGCCATGGCTTTTAGGTTTGCTTACCAAATTTTTATTTCTTTAAAATTATGATTTCTTTTCTGTGAAAACGAGAAAGTGTTGCACCATGTCAGAGTTGAATACGTGCATATAACTTTTGCTTATCCGATGGTCACTATCTGAATGCATTGTTTTTAGTTTCCAACAAGAATTTTATGTTTGGCTTTGTGAGTGCATGACTGTTCAACTCTTTCTTGGTATCGTTTTTTTTAAGTCCTTGACATAGTTTGAAAGCATTCATGGCGTCGATCGTAATTTGACACAGTGTCAAGTAAATATGTCTATTAGATATGGTTTAATGCTTCAGAAACCCTAATTTTTTGCGGTTTGATAAGAAAATATACGAGCCGTAAAATTGGGCAAAGTGGGGATAGACAGCGTCGCATTGTGAACAAAGTGAAAAGAAGTTGACAAACTAGGCCACAGGAATTTAGAGGGATTAATTTGCATACAGACTAGGAATGAATTCTATTACTGGACATTTTTACATACTGCTTCGGTCTTAGTGTGTCATTGGCTGTTCTGGTCCTGCATTCAACCCTTGAGAAGCCCTTTGTATGTGATACGATACCACCACTGCTTTTCCAGGTGGTCCCACAGGAGTTGAAGTAAAGATCTTTCAAATATGTTTATGAAACTGGCTCCCGTTACTTTTAAGGGGGTCAAATATAAAACCAACTGTTTTTATCTTCACTTGCCGTATTTCAGTAGCCAGTAGTAGAAATAAGAAACCAGACTCCATTCATTTCTCAAACCTTTAAGTGCACTTAAGTACATAAGTACTAATTTGGTTCATAAGGAAACAGAATAGTTCGAAAACTGCTTAACATTGTTCTATCACTGTTGGAAAACACTCATCATCTGCTTTAACCCATTGCTGCCTAATGGGTAAAATTTTACCCATGAAAATTGATGTTTTAAAAAAATCACAAAAAGTCAATGTTTGAAATCTCTGAAAACCATTGATAGGGATAGTTAGGGTAAAGATGGAACTACCTTAGTCTAGCGAAGGTCACTCTAAAATTTGGCCATCTAGCTAGAGTTACCAGACTCCAAAAATCGTGAATTTTCCGGAGGTGGAAAATGTGGCGAAACGTAGTGGCCTTAGAACTTCACAAAAATCTGCCTCCTAACTCACCTGTAAAAAATACAACTTTTGTTCACGTGTTTAGCTGATCACTTCACAATGTATGGAAAAAAGCTACCATTGCTGCCTAATGGGTAAAAAATACCCAATGAATATCTCAGCAACGTGCAGAGCTATAATGCTGAAATTTTGTTTCTGATCATTTTGGGTCACTTCTAGGTCGTGAATGAAATTTTATCAAAATCGCATGGGCGGAACTGGTACCCGGCAGCAATGGGTTAAGCGATTTCCATCATAAGTTTGCTTCATCGATCGGGATACCTCTGCTGGGACTTTCGAGCATAGAAATGATCTCTGACGCCATCATTTGCCAACTTCCTGGGCAGTCTTCCTTCTTTTTTAGGGGCCCTAAAATCTGAAAAGCTATGATAAGTGTCAAAAAATGCAAGCACTTGAAGCCTTTTTAGTATATCAATATTTTATTAAAAAACAAATATTTTGAATTTTTTTTTACAAAAAAAACACATGCATATAGTTTTAATTAGAAAATATTTATTTAAATTTTAATATTTTTTCCGACAGTGGTCCAGCGGACCAGTTTTTTGGCATAAAGTCAATTTTTGTTATGCATTACAAAAAAATATAGTTAATGCATATTATTAATAATACTTTGTATATCTCAAAAACCTAATTTTTGTATGGTCAGGTGGCAACCCTATTTATATACCGTTCGTTTGATGTTGACATTTTCAATCATATGTCTTTCGTGCTTCGTGTGAAGATTATTAAGTTCAAGTTCAAGTGCTCATAATTTTTAAAGATTACAAAACAATTTTTTTTCCAAAATGGAGAATAATTCTGAAGGTATTTAGTATAAAACGTAATTTCCAGTATTTGTTTAGTTAGTGTTGTGAATGAAATTAAATTACAAATAAGTTTGTGGTTTTGTTGTGTAAATTCAACAATCGTGTTTGTGTTCTGTGGAGTACCTGAAACTGGCATTTGAACAACTTTGCATTTAGATTTAGAAATATACAGGTGCCTCGATTTTGAACGAAATAAGAAACCATTGATTCAAACATTTGAAACATCTCAAACTGTCTGAGTTTTAACATGGTTGCGATTAGTTTCGACACACTGTGCGCCGAACAATTCATTCCATATCCAGCAAACACAGAGTCGCATTTTTCATTTCAGTCGCCATTTTCGGCTCGCCTTAGTGACTATTTACGTTTTCTTTAATGAGAGCACCTCAATAGTTACGTGGCCTTTTCCGTGTAATTCGCATTTTCGCTTTCGCCCACTGCCACTTGGTGACCTATAGCGGCCAAACCGTACCGATGAATGGATGGGTGGAAGCTTTCACGTGTCATGCCGCAGACGACACATGTAGCGCGTGTCAATGTGCAACTGGGGGCACATATTGGCCCGAAGGCTTTTATACTTTTATGAAAACAACACAACGGAGACGCTGCAGCGGTGCGGGACATCTTCAAAGGGCATAAAAATATTTTTACGAGCTGCCCGGCTGGTCGTTTCACCTTGGCAGGTGCACAGTTGTATGCATGCACACATATATCTACATATATACTTAAGTATGTATGTACGTATGAATCAGACATGGGGTTTTTGCACTAAAATCCACTACCACACCACTACGAGATCTGCTGGGACATTTTACACTACCACTAAATAAATTTATTGATAGCTGCATTTTTTTCCACTAATCACTGATCTTTATTTAGTGGTAGTGCAATTTTCTTTAAGTAATTTTTTTTAGTGGTACTTTTTACCACTGTCACTAAAGAAAGATCAGTGATTATTGGAAAAAATTCAGCTATTACTAAATTAATTTATTGGTAGTGAAAACCATAGTGCACTAGGAATTTAGTGCAAAAGCCTCATGTCTGGTAGAGCGATAGAAAATGTTTACAATGTCGATATTTTGCCGTTGCGTAACATTGGCAATGAGCATTTGTTTGTCTATTTTGTCTGTGATTAAACAACTACAAACCCAAAATAATTAACTAACTAAGTGAATAGTTGTGTTTGTGTTTGACCTTTGACTGGCTGTCTGTCTGCTTCTCAGTGGACCTCAACAACTATAAACTCGCCCATTGGCCGAAGCATCAAACTACATATATCAGTTTAAAGACTCCGTTTTCGCTGCCTTCCACCGCATTTCCGCACTTTCCATTCCCACGCTGGCTCTGGCTTTTCAGTTTCTATTGCAAGTTTGACGTTTAGTTAAAATTCTATGCATTTTATATGCGCTGCTTCTGTGCTGTTGACTCTCGCCGCTGACCCTTTCCCCGCCCACTCACTGCGCGGTTGGTCAATGTTGTGCAATCAAATTGAAATTGAAACTGTTTGCATTTACAGACAAAAAAAACCCAAAGAGCACTGAGCAAAAGCAAATACAATTAACGGACAGCGTCGTCCAAGAAACCGATAATTAAAAATGCACAAAAGTATGCAACGAATGCGGGAAAAGCGCAAAGTCTCGAAGCGACTGCGCTCATTGGCAGTCGGTGGTCGGTGATGATTTGTACCAATGAAAATGTATTTTTATACAACAATCAAATTTCAGTTTTTCCAATACGCGGTTTTTGTGATTCATAAAAAATCTTATTTTTTCAATTTTGTGTTGAAAAGTTCAAATGTGATACGAGTATGTGGAAAAAAATAAATACAATTTACCGTCTCATGACCCTTGGGGAGAACTCAAAATGAAGATGCACTGATTTTAGGTTTTTTCTTGGCGGATATGAATTTCTTCATATCTTCCTTAAATATTTCCCTTCAGCTTGATGGATTCAAATTAAGCGTTCTCATGCTCCTCCTTCCAATTCCTAACCTTTAGTTTTTTCCTGAACCAATGAATATTTTCTGAAGCAATGCAGAAACGAAAGTTAAAAAATCGTTCAGGAACAGTTCAACAGTAGCTTAACTCGCGTGATCTGGAACTTAATCAAAATAAAATGGAATCATGCAACTTGACCCGCTTTTCAGGTAAAACTAACAAGCAGTGACTAGATGACGCGAAACTGAAAAAAACCGGATTAAGGTGGCCGAATCACGTCTACATACATATGTATTACTTCTTAGCTGGAACAATTTTAAATCATCCATATATCTTGATTTGTTAAGAGTTATTGTGCACGTTTTGGAAAAATAAATAAATGTTAAGGGCCATGACTACATTTCTGGTTAGAAGAGACGGACATTTCTCATACATTGCACGCTTTAACAATTTTAGAAACACCAGTTCCTTTTTTCAAGTTTCTATCTCCCTCACACCTATTGTTCCTGCTAGACCCAACACAATATTCTTGGATGTTTTAGGTATCTTCTGAAGATTGGCAAAGGATGAAACCTACCAGTAAATCAACAGGCTGTCGAAAACGCGGCTACTGTCTTTTCTCGCTAAATTTGGCCGCTATTGCGTTTTTATTTTATATTTATTTTTCCGTATACGAACTCAATATCAGATTTTGGAGTTTTCTTATATTTAAAGGACTTTCGAACTTTCGCTTCTTTGGACCATTTGGGCCATTTAATCTTACGTTTCAGTCATTTGACCGTTCGACACAAAGTGGCGAAATGTAGACGCTTCAAATTGTTGCTGCTCGATTGTGCGTTTATTTTCTATCGGAGCGTGAAAAACTAATCAACAGGGACCGTAAAATTCTCCCCCACTCGCCCCACTTTCCTTGGCGCATCAACTAATCAAAATCGGCTGACCATCAGCCCAGGTCCCCGTCCATGTCTGTGCGAACGCATTAAGCGAACAGCGACTGCTCAATTGCTTGTTAACATTTTTCGTCCCCTCACCCTTCCTGGACCAACTCAAGCGCTGGCAATTTTTGCAAAACTACCTGCAAACACGAAAATTACTGGCTGCGTGGCAGGGCGAAAGGTAGTGAAACCAAATAGGAGGAAGTAGCAGAAAGAGCGCATAAAATTTTATAGTGCGGCAACGATGTCGGGCAGTAAAATTGGCAGCGGTCAGTGGAAATTGGCAGAAATTCGCCAACGCCGCAGCTGAAGCTGGAGGGCACTGGCAACAAATGCGAACGAGGTGGAGTGCGGCGATGGTTTGATGAACCTAAACACTTGCTGGGCTAATACGCGCACATCAATAGGCACACACGCACACACACACACACACACACACACACACACACGGCAGTTCCATTCATTGAAATTGCAGTTGGCTGCACTTGAGCGTTTATGAGGCGAAGAAAGAAGAAAATTAAAATTGGTTTGCGGCAATTAAACGGCACAACTCTGTCTAAGCGGCCTTACACATGTTTGCTCCGGCTGGGAGGCAATTAAATACGATTGCAATCAAATGTCGATTTCTACTTTGTTGTCTGCGGCTGCGAATTCTGGAGCATTGGCGATAGGACACAGCAACCCTGCCGCATCGGGGCAATTGCTCTCTGTGGCTCCACGAACGGGGGTAGTTGAATTGCTCGCTTTCTTGTTTTGCTGATATAGGAACACAATATTTTCAAGGCCTTTCTTTCAGCAATCTTTCAACTTTACAAAATGTTTCGAAATAGAAAAACGTATCGTGAGACTCTCTATATTCTAGCAACTATCTTAAAGACTTTTTCCGTAACTTGAATGATAGACTGAAAAAAAGCAGGGGTCACTTTTCAGCTCTAAACTGGCTTAAGAGTACTCAGGAGAGTTTTTTAGAAAATAAAATTGATATTTATGTTTCCATTTGGTAATGTTAATTATTATTATTATTATTTATTATTATTTATTATTAGTAATTATTATTTTATTACATTTTTTGTTAATTACTTTTAAGGGGCACAACTAGTTTGACCGCCTGAAAAAAAGGAGATTTTTGTGATTTTTGAATTTTGTGAAGTATTGCATCGAATGTTTTAAAATTTTGCAGATATATTTATGCATAAATAATGAATACAAAATAATTTTTTCAAATGAAAATATTCGATTTTCAGCAAGTTATCCGCCATCTCCTGAGTCTTCAAAAAAAAAAAGGTTCTCCCACTGCTGCAGTGATTGTAGCCTTCGCAGTGCCTGAAATCAAAAAAACCAAAAATTTTACTTAACTAGGTTATATTTCCTATACAATGACCCTCGGTTGTAAAAAAAAAATAAAATGCAACAAAATGGCGGTTTTTTGAAAAAAAAATTAAAATTTTGCTGAAAAATCTGATGGTTTCTGGCCTGGCATAATTATACTTTTCATCCTATCATTCAACTGGAGGGTCATTGTATGGAAAAACAAATACACAATAAGCTAAAAAAAGACCCAAGTCGATCGGATGATTTGTTATCAAGTTACAGCTGCAGCAAATTTGAAAAATGTAGTTTTGAGAAAAACGCGTTTAAAGATAAAAGTACTGGTTTCATTGTACTGAGAAGCTGCTATGTAGAAGGCTGTAACTCAGAAACTATTTAAGATTTTCACTTAAGATTTTAATATGTTATTTTTAAAGGTATAAATTATCGAAAAATGCAAAAACAAAAAAAACGAAATTTTCAAAATTTCAAACTAGTTGTGCCCCTTAAAATTCATTTGCCAACTTTTGGTACTTCAAAGTGTTGCACTCGGTTCGAGATCTAAAATTAATATAAAAATCAAAAATCATATGACAACTGAAATCCATTTTAAATTATATACTGAAAAACTGTTCATCAATTTTATTTTCTTGCAAATCCCAAACAAAAACACCAAACCAGCAGATATCAATTTTCCATTTGCTACCAATTTGTTTTTGCTTCTTTTACAACTTTTCCCACAAATATTTACGTATTGCAAATCTACAACAAAACCAATAATAAACACACAAAATACACAATAACAACAACAACAACATTGACGAAACAACTTGTACAACCGCACATTAAATAACCTTCAGCAACTGCCAACTTCAGAAACGCCAACAAAACATTCCTCAAACATCACCCGGCCAAGGGATGGGAACCCCGTTCGTCTCTCCATTTGGCAACGGACCGGACATAGACGGCAGACACGTAGATGCACAAACAGATAGACGGACACCGGACACTTTCTTAAGAAAATTATGCTCGCCCTTCCGGCGAAGACAGCTTCCGGTTATTGATATTTACAGTTACAGTTATTTCAACAGCACTTCGAACACATTGAACCCAAACGCGACGATGGGGCATCTCGTATGTTTGGAAGGACAAAACGAGCAGTCTGCCGTCCGGCCAAAGTGTCTATAATTTTGCGTTTAAACTTTTCCACAACTGTCAGCTTGGCAGCCAAACTTCGGACACCCTTCTGCCAGCGACTTGGAACTCATCAAGCAATCGACTGACCCTTTTCTTGTACTCTACTCTTTCTGCAACACGCCTCGGCATTTCTGAATATTGTATTGTCACATGTAGCGCCGAGATGTGAGGCACATGCAACTTTCTTTTGTTGCATGTTTTTGCGATGTTCTGATTTGCAGCACTAAATACTCGATAAATTCCATTGAGGGCAGCAATTGTGTGTGATTTTGTTTCTGTGGCTGCGACTTGAGTGTGGGCTTCGAACTTGGGCGGCCAATGAAAGCGTTTTATGGGGTTGGGTGAAATTCGTTGAGAAAATGTTGTAAATGTTTTTATGCTTCAAGCAACAACTTTTTGTTAAAGTAGTCAATAGAATAAGCAGTTGTTGGATATTTAATTTTACGTAGACGGGTCTATTAAACCAAATTTAATAGACATGCTGCACACATTGATTCACTATTCATCGGGAGCCAGATATTTATTACAGAAATTGCACCTTGTTAACTCTTATCCGATCAGTTGACTATTCATGCTTCGAAAAAGCGAATCACTTTCCATCGAACGCACCGTTTCACCATTTGATGTATTGAAATTTATATCAGACAATTAATTTTTCAACACAACCCGCCAAGTACGACCTTTTAACACGCCTTCAATCCGCAGTGACAACAAAACGCCACACACATACACACACCAAGGCACTTAGTACATATTTCATTTTCGAAACAAGCATAATAATATTTATATGGCTGGCATCAAATTGCGATAAACATCGCGATAGCCTCTCACTCCCCCAGCCGCCTAACGATTTCATACCAACTGACTACACGCCGTGTCTGTCCACAGAGTGCCATATATGTGTGTGTGTACGTGTGTGTGTTCTTCGTCGCATTTTTCTAATAAAAATTAAAATGGCGCACCATAAATTACGCCAAGTGTCATTAATTTTTTTTCCTGCGCACTGCTGCTCTCCTCCCACTCCCCTTCGCAGCGCTGCTCGACGGTGGCGTTGGTTGCGCAGATCCACATACGTACAGCGGCCCATGTCGGCTTACATACGAGTACATGGCAAATATTGTGCAATATAGCCGCGCCACTTTTTATTTTTTGCTTTTAGTTGTTGTTGTTGTTTTCTTGTTATTTTAATGGCGCTATATTGTTGTTGCTCGAAATGATTTCACGCTTTCGATGATTTACTTCAGCTCGAACTTTTGCGAGTGAATGGCGGTGTGTGCATTGTCTTCGTCCTTCTACCTTCTTCATAGATATTTATTTTTAATGTCAAACCATTTGTAATAAAACAATTTGTAATAAAGTATCTTTTTCGCATAAATGTCAAATTTGTGGGGTACGCAAAGTATGCACATAGGAATGGGGACTTGAAATTATTGCTTACAAGCGATCCAGTTTGTAAATTTGATTTTTTTTCATAGAGAGAATAAAAGGAACAATGAAGAAGGTGAAGTTGAGAGTAAGTAGGTTTTATGAAACAGTACACCAGGGAAACAACTTCCATCGGTACCTATACGGTTTATAAAATTTGTGAAATACTTGCTGACTATAAATATTTCAGTAATTTTTCGGGTAACCTCAAGTTTGTTGTATTACAAAAACACTATACAAATATCCTGACTGTATAAACTGTATGAATCCTTAGAATTCTTGTTTTGGAATTCAATGTTTGAAATTTGTATCGAAATATTTTTTCATTCCTGAAATAAACTTAATGCCGTGAGCATCTCAGCATTTTAGTTTTCTTACGATTCAACAATCAACATCCAATAAAGTTAACATTTTGCTGGACCTTAAAATTCCAAGGACCATATTTGTCGAATATATTAATTTTGCTATTTACTTCCATTTATGGCAAAACTGCTGGTGAAAAACTGTTTGCTGTTCCTTTTCGTAAAAACCATTAGTCAGATAGCTTAAAACCTGCGCTTCAAGTGTGAGTACCAATGATAGAGTTATGAAAGATTGAGTCTATTCGCGCAGATTTTTAATACGCTTCCAACCGACTTCTGGCTAGATTTGCTGCGCCCTGAAGACCGGTCAGAAAGTTTTGGCAGCCTGGATCCCATTCCTCTTTATTGTAAGCTTTCAAGTAATCTAAGGAGTGTCTAGTCCATCCTTGGTCGTGCTGTTCTTAATACGTTCTATCGCTTGGGAGCTTTCCGAAATAGCTCTGTAGCTGGATTAGGTGTTATTTATAATTAGTTAGTTACGGTGGCGCACGCAGGATTTTGTTTCGGGGGGGGCGGGGTTTGTGTAACTTTGTTGAGAACTTTGAAATAGAATCAAATTTAGATGTATGAATCTACAGACTGAGATCCAAAACTTGTATGTTTTCGCTACCTGACATATTTTGGTCCTGAAAGTTCAAAATAGAAAATTTAGTTAAAAGAAGACAATTTTTTCTCTTTCATTTGATACCCATTTCTTCATCATTGCACAACCGCAAATATTTAAAAAAATATTTGAAATGGTTATGTCCTTAAAATTTTAAAGTCCTTTAAAAAGGCTTTGGGCCAGAAACTGAAAAACTGACTATGCCAGGTTACTATAAATGACCTCTAGTTTCACGAATATATCAACATTAGGATGAGTCTCGGCAAACACATTTTTTTTCGCACGGTGTAATAAATGTAAAGTTTGTGTTTTCACTCAGTGCATCATAACTTTGTCAGTTTTCTTTCAATTCTATTGATGTTAGGCTTAATATTTGCACAAATAATATATCTTTCATTTTAGATTTTAAACCCAAAGGAGATAATTTATTTTATCTATAAAAAAAAACATTCGAAAATTTATGATTTTAGAAAATGGTCGAAAACTTCACTTTTTTACAACTTTCAACGTCAGTAATTTCTCCACATCTCATCTGATTTGGACAATCTGTATATCTCTGGAAATGTTTCTCTCTGCACAATTTCTTGAAAATGCTTCTTACACAAACTTTTTGATCTTCAGTTTCGTGTTCAGCGACCCAAAGAAGAAAACACTTTTATTTTTAGATGATTTTTTTGTGTCGAGTAGTGTTATTGATGATTGAATATTGATGATTGAATATACTATATATACGACGGTTATAAATTAAATTTCGGTACTAACTTAAAGATATTTCGGGGGTTTGAACCCCTAAACCCCTCCCCTGTGTGCGCCACCGGTTAGTTATATTGTTTAGCCATCTCGTCAAGGAGTTTGCCATAGTTTAAGACAGTATTAGACATTAATATGCACGATCCCAAGGCTCTGATAGCTGCATGGTTGTCGAAGAGATTTCTGAAGTCTCCTGCTGGGATATGGTTTTCTTTGACTATGTTTGGTAGAGTTTCTAAGATTTCTATGGCTTTACTTGAATGATACTGCAATGACTTGAAAGTCTGAAGGAAGAATTAAAACTGACTGTATCGAAAATACTATTTTATCTGCGCCCCTTCTAGCTTAGAGATTTCGGAGGAGACTAGACGCAGTTGATTTGAAAATGGTGGTGCACTTTGTTCCCAAACTCTGCAATAGGGAAGTAAGTTGACAAAAAGAGTAAAGTTGTGCAATTCCTTATTTCAAATTGAATTCCAGACAATTTGAGAATGACCATTATTGAATTGATGCCACAGTCGTCCTGTCTCCAACTTATCGCGGGCTGTTCGGAGTACAGGTCTCAGGTATTGAATCAGGTACAGAATAATCTAAAGTGCCGAGATATGTTTCTTTTACGTTTTCGGCGAATATTTAAATCTTAGTGTTGTAATTTTTTGTTGTTACTACCAAACGCTGTCAACGCTGTCAAAGTTATTGTAATTGTTGGAACTTTCAGCTTTGAGTACATTATTTTACTAGTTGTTGTTATTATTTGTGCCCTTTTAGAGGCAGCACGGGCGATTCTACTGAGCAGAAATCTGAAATTCAACAGCAGCAGAACGTCAGCACGCAGCCAGTGAAGCGCACTCAAGTCTGCCTATGAATGCGCCCATTGCCGCTTTTCCAACTCGCACACACACACACATACTTGACATTATAATTCTTGTTTGGATTACTGCAATATATTTCTTCTTTTTTAACAATAATAATAATTTTTCCCAGGCATTGCCCACCCACCGGCCCGTGCCGAACGTTGGAGGATTGCACCGTTATCACGGCACTTTTCCATTCTTCTGCTCTTCTGTGCTGCGCTCTGGCCCTTCTGTCTGTGAAGTGTGCTTCTGGCTGTCATCACGCCCATAACATTGTCATCAGGATAAGTCGCCGCGCCTCTTAGCCACCATTCAGTGCAGCATTGACGTGTTGTGGTGGGACGCGATGGGGGCGAGCACGCTAGAGCGCCAGGTGAGTTGCCGCTTACACGTACACACATACATATTTATATCTATACTATTCAAATTCAGCACAAGTACTACAATACATGTCCAAGTACACTCATGGAAAGAGCGGACAATGGGCCAGCAAACATCAAATGTTGGACAACAGTTCAAATCAGATAATTGGAAGCGAAGAAATCGAACAGATGTGGGTGCGCATGCTTCAAATTTCCTCAGGAAGTGCTATTGTGTGAATTCTTCGAAATGTTGAATTTTTTTTAATTGGTGTAACCAAATATTAGTTCGTAATTTTCAATATCCATTATTGATCCTTCACATAGGTTTCGATCTCAAGTAAAGTGACTGTCAATTCCTGATTTTTGCTCTCGTTGGTGGTTAGATAGGAACCTATTTTCCTGCCTTATCTTTTTTATGGCATCAAATCTAACATTCACTTGTTACCTTCACCCAGCATCGACCTGTTCCACGGACGATGTTACAAATGAATAGGAGAACATATGGAAGCGTTGTTCTTAGGCAGCAATAAATGAGAGCTCCATTACATCAGAAAAATACTAATCCATTAACTTAGCTAAGACAAGGTAATAAAGTCTTGTTAACCCTTTCGCTACAGGTTTTTACTGGGGAAAGTTACAATTTTAAATTTGACGTCTTAGGCTTCTATGTGGTTATATTAGCAACATTCCATAAGAACTTTTTAATTTTTATACTCGCACCCTGTATTTTAGAGTGTTTTTCTATGAGAGCAACCACATCGTTGTGGCTGTAATAATTACTTAAACATACAACTTTTTATGCATAACGAAAATTTGAATATTTCTTCATTTACTTCAGCCAAAATTTAAGAAAAAAGTATCTAAATTGAAAGAAAACGTCAAATTAAAAAGTTCTCTAATGTTTCTGCTTCTTCTTCCTTTACTATGACAAGATATACCATTAAAAAAACGTGTATACTTCTCTTCTTTAAACTTAAATATTCAGTTTATTAATTTCGTATTTTTCCTAAAACTTCAAACTATTTTAAGGACCAACAAAACTATGTATTCTTGCAACCATAGAGGATGCAGACGTGCACAAAGTAGCTTGTTCCTATATGGCAACAAAATAGCGAAAGGGTTAACTAAACCAAAACCAGGTAATAAAGTCTTGTTAAGGCCTTTCACTTCCTAAATATAAAAGCAAAAATCAAAAAAGCTTCAAGATTCTCTCCTCCAAAATTGTTCATTGCAACTGTTCGTGCATCATCTCCAAGACTGAGATCTCTATCACAAAATCTGCAAGCCACTTTTCTGGTGCTTCATCGTTCGGTTACACTGTGCAGCACAGTCCACCAATACCCGAGTAGGTGCTTGTCTCATCGCGTGCGTACGTGTGTGTTTGTGTCATGTGAAATTGGTGCAAAATCCTTCAGATTTTGCCTCCGTTTTGTGTGCAAGTAAGCAGCGTTTTGGCTTTACGCCTTCTACGACCCACTTTCCGCCCAACTCGCCGCCTCACCGCACAGCCAGATTTTGACTGATTCGTTCGTTGGTTCACTCGTTGGCTGTTTCGTTTGCGCGGAGCGTTGTGGGGTCGTCAGGGAGCCGAACGGCGAAGACATCCCATCCATCTGCACCTCCGCAGCTGCGCCTCTTCTGCGGCCTCTACGTGTGTGTGTGTGTTTGTGAGTGATGCGCATCCTTTTTGCGCTTCTGTCAACTCAGGTTTGTTGTCTGTCTGCAATTGTTGTTGTTGCAGTAATATTTTGTTCTGCTCTTTATGCCGCTATATTTATTATTCTTTTGGCGTGCTGTCTGTTTTGTTGTTGCATTTTTACGTCGCTTCTACTTTGGCGCTTTGAGTCGACTTTAGCCAGCCAACAGCCAAGCAGTTAGTCAGTCAGCGTGCCGCATCAACGCCAACCTGCCGCAACGCAGTCATCATACACAGCGCCCAAACCAACGCTCATCGTCTTCGGCGCTTCACTCGCTCGCTTCTCACTTGGATGTATTGGCCGCCCATAACGTCACCAGCACCAGCACCGGCCTCACCACACCAGCATCATCATCATCGCCATCATCCGCCCAGTGGGTGCGCTCACGTCCTCAAATAGCCTCACACATTCGTCAGCGGCCTTTCGAGCGCTTTGAATCCTTTCGCTTTACGCTTCTGCTTTGCCTTCTTCGACATCAACTTTGTCTTGTTGTTATTATTTTTGCATTTTACTGTTCGTATTGTTGTTATTGCTTTGCCTTTATTTAGCCAACTGCTTATTTTCTGATGATGCACGCCTCTGGTCGTAAATTCCACTTTGGCCTATGCAGCCGGGCAAATAAGTCCGCGTCGCTCCCTCTGTATGTATGTGTTCGTGTGTGTGTGTGTGTGGGCCTATGGGTGAGTATGTTGTCATTGGACCATTGCAGCTTACAAAGCGAAAATTTCGTGCAGCTTGGATTGTTTGTGCGTGTGTGTGTGTGTGAGAGTTTGGCGCCGTCCTCGCTTGAATGTTTAATTATTTCCAATTGTTGAATTTTTGTGCTGACTCTGGTGTTGCAACCGAAAAGAAATTGCACAGCTTGCTTTTGTTTCGTATGAGGTAGAAGGTTGGCATACGAAATGTAGAAATGGGAAAATATAATACATTTTATATTTGGTGAATTTATTAATAAACGACTGCGATTTAAAACGCTCGGATCGATATCTATTAATTTAATTGCAAATTTTTCGGTCGCAAATAAAAATCAATTATTAACCATTAGTTTTATTTATAGAATTAACATAAAAATCAATTGCTGATCGCTATGAAATAAAAATCCTTAAATTACGCAGTGCAACTCTAAAAATAGGGACAAGGTCAAACATATCTCATTCGATAGAAGACCTTAGTAGATGAAAAAGTCTCAAAGGATTTTTTCCGGAATGTTCCAGTTTTTTTTTAAATGCACTTTAAAGATGGCGGCTTAGTGCCCGTTTCTGAAACTTTTAAAACATCATATCTTTTGACTCAAATATCAGAAAGGGATAATTTGTATGTCAAATGAAAGCCAATAATATGAAGTCGAAGAAACAATATCCTGTTTTGAAAAATTTTATGACAAAGGTTATGAAGGACCTCAAATAAATTGTTATCCTTGAATATCCTGGAAACTGTGAGAGATAAATTTATATAAGTGACTTCTGGTAAAAAATCATTCAAACATCTATACGGCTTATAAATTTCATGTAAATCACTTTTACAGTTAAGACTCTACAACGATTAAAAAAATGTGCTTTGCTACATTCAATGTTTTTAGTAAGCAACTACGAGATATTCTGTACGTAAATTTAGTTGATGTCCTTTATGTCCTTTTTTATAAAATTTTTCAAAAAAGGATATGGTTTCTTTGACTTCATATCATTAGCTTTCTCTTGACGTAAAAATTTTTTGTGACATTTGAGTCAAAAGATATGATGTTTTAAAAGTTTCAGTAAGGGGCACTAAGCCGCCATCTTTAAACCGCATTTAAACAAAAACTCGAACATCCCGGAAAAAATCCCTTGGTACTTTTTCACCTACTGAGGTCCTCTATCGAATGAGATATGTTTGAGCTTGTCCTTCGAAATTTTTTTTTGAATTTGTTGCACTGTGTTATCAATATTTTTTATCTTGAATTCCTATTAATAAAAATATCTGTTATTTTTAAGATAAAAAAATATAGACCAATCAATCTCCGGAGATTTTTCCATCGAAATAAGAACCAGTAATTAAAAAATTACAAAGTTATATTATTCTCCAGACACAGTAGACTCAGTAAAGGACGGAAATCCGAATGAGGAACCTTTAAATATTTTACACAAAGAAGGATAACTTTTTACAATCTAATCATTGACCTTTTGGCAACCGATCTTAGTCCCATTAAGAGATACAAATTTTACTTTCGACTTCAGAGCAGTGAGGTAATGATTTAAAATGGCTAAAACGCGACTCGCTGAATTGGTACCTCTATGATTCGGTGTAGGGGATGTGACCATAGGATCAATAGATAGTTCACCCTCTCATTGGGCAGTGCGACATCTAAATTGGAATCTTTGCGCTAAGCAATACTGGAGGTAGTTCGAATCATTGTAGAAAGACAAACAAGCAACAAAGTTTACAATACTCTCGAAAAGGCTATAGGCACTACGAGCTACTCCTAAACATCAAAAAGACTCGTGGAGTTTCATATAGAATTCAGTACCTTACAAATGCACTCAAAACAGGGTACTGGTCTGCATACCGAGCCATGAGGGCTTTGAGGGTAATGCAAGTCCACGTATCACATTTATAGGTCCGTTTTTTGGACTCAGAAAAACCTACCTAACGAAGAATGCATACAGCTGAATTCAAAACCGTAAATATGCGTACTGAAACAACATTGAAACCTGGATTTGGGCGTCTTTACCCACTCGTTGTCCAATGCGCGAACCAACTGAACCACGGCCACAATGGATCATATTATCATAAACTGTCCATAGACGTGCAAAATCTCTGAGGAAACATTATTTCAGTGAAGAGGACTTCATGCAACCAGTTCATTGGATTTAATCCTTTCCGGAAATTTGTACGATATATCGTACAATTTTTTCTACGAATTTTTAATTGACAGCGAACACGCTTTTTATGCAACAGCTTTTTAATTTTCATTAAGTAGGCTGTGTTGTATCATCCTGTTTAAAAATATAAATCATTATAGCCGTGGCTACACAGTATGAGTGCCTTTTGTAAGCAGCTGTTTGCGAGAATTTGAAAGACCAGCAAATGATGGTATTTCTGCGTAGGAATTTTTAAATATGTATGTATGTAATACTTTTTGGTATCAAAAAGCGAAACAATTTCAAAGCATAAATCTCAGTTGATTTATAGAACTTACAAAATTTAACATTTTTTGCGTCTAAATATTTTTCCCGAGTCTTTAAAAAAATTGTACGATATATCGTACAAATGACCACAAGGATTGCAAAGCTTACAAAGCTGTACGATATATAGTACAAATGGAAAGCAAAGGTTGCAAGTTATGTTTGAATTTTTTTAGAGTTATAGGTTTGGTAACAGATTTTTTGCGTTTGTATGCCTGCCACGCCCATCTGTAAGCCACGTGGCTAATAAAATTCGACTATTCGGCAATTTTCGATTAAAAATAGGAATTACTAGACGATTTTGTGGTTTACTGGGCAGACACGGTTTATGTAAGGTTAGACATGCGTATTTGCCACTCCCACTACGATAAAAGATATCGGCTATATTCAGTATCTTTCTCTAAAACTGTACGAATTTTAATTGATTCTGTGTTTTATTGAGAGGAAAAGGTCTTTGCAACAACAACAACGGTTATATAAGGCCGAATAAATGTGAATCAATTGTTTATAGTATATACAAGGTGCAACCCAAAGTAAACAGGACTTTTATAAAATAAAGAAAACGGATGATTATTTTTGTATAATTCTTTTTATTTATTCAAAATACTCTCCTTCTGCTTCGATACAACGTTTTGCACGGTCCAAAAGCATTTGGAATGAGTGTTTTAGGTCATCGGCCGGCATCGCCTTCAGAATGTTGGTACAAGCCTTTTGGATGTCCTCAACGTCCTTATAACGGTTTCCTTTCATCGGCAAATGCAACTGACCGAATAAGTAGAAGTCACAGGGAGCCATATCAGGCGAATACGGTGAATGATTGATGGTAAAAATGCGATTGTTGGTCAAATAATCGGTCGTAACTAGGGCTCTGTGAGCCGGTGCATTATCATGCAATAAACGCCAACTTCCTTCCTCGCGATATTCTGGCCGAATACGACGAATGCGATGCACCAAACGCTTCAAAACTTCAACATAAAACAAAGCGTTAATTGTTTTTCCCGGTGGAACAAACTCTCGATGAATTATTCCCTTTGAATCGTAGAAACAAATGAGATGAGTTTTGATTTTTGACTTCTCACGGCGGGTTTTTTTCGGATTTGGCTCATCTGGGTGCTTCCATTCGGCACTTTGACGCTTTGTTTCGGGATCATATTGAAAGCACCACGTTTCGTCACCGGTTACGATGTTGAACAAGAAATTTGGATCACGTCTGGCTTCCCGAACGATGTCTTTTGCGTGCTCAATTCTCTGCGCTTTTTGGTCGTCGGTTAAAGTGTGCGGAATGAAGCGAGAACACACTTTACGGAGACCCAAATGTTCGGTTAAAATGCGATCAATTGATGTTTTGGAGATGTTCAATTCCATTTCCATCAATTCCAATGATGATTTTGGCTGCATTTTGATAAAATCACGCACAGTTTTGATGGCATCGTCAGTAATCACAAATTTCGACTGGCCGACGTGTTCGTCGTCATTCAAGTCTTCACGACCATTCTTGAATCGATTCAACCACTCATTAACACGGCCACGGGATAAACAATCATCACCATAAACTTGCTTTAACAATTTAAACGTTTCGGTAAAAGTTTTACCAAGTTTAAAACAGAACTTAATATTAGCTCTTTGTTCGATCGACATTCTCGTACCAAAGTTAAAAACATACTGTCACATTGAGCGGGATATTTCGGCGTCTACTAGACCAAATGTCATGAAATTTAGACAGTATGTGAATGAAAGATGTACCTTTCCAACGCATGTCCTCACACATAGATGGCGCCACCAGAATCGTCCCTATTGCAAAAGTCCTGTTTACTTTGGGACGCACCTTGTATAATTTATATAACTTTCGATGAAAATGAAATCACGCTTTGATTTTTTGTTGTTATAATTTATGTTTTCTATCAAAAAAATCAATGAATTGTTCATAAAACAGAAACCAAAAATTCATGAATTTTTACTCTTTTGCGGACCATTGTACGATATATCGTACAAAATTGATGAAGCTGTAATTCTTAACCAAAATGAATTTTTTGAAATTTTTTTGTATTTTATTGCTAAAATGTTCAATAAGAGTCAATATTTTGATGGAAAAAATTTTATCTCAAGAAATGTGGAAATTAAATAAATAAATAAATATTTCACGAAAGCCTTACAACTTTATTTCAAGAGAGACCAAGAAGACTTTGATGCACTTTCGAGGTGGGAAGAATTTCATGAATGAATAACCGTTTAGGTGTAAATGTACTCTTTGATTTTTTAGTAGATGGCAGGATCAGACCTCTGCTCATATGTTACACCTCAATTGGACAAGACTTGAAGCAGATCCGCGCTTGTCTGCACTCAAAATTTTTACTACTCGCATTCGAGCAGCGGCCCAGGAAAGTGGGTGCACTAGCAGCAGAAGGAAATGAATCATTAAAAGAATAAAACTGCAATGCATGCACGTTGAATAGTTGGAATTGTTGTTGCTGCAGCTGTGACACTTTAGCACCGTCCTGCTGCCCCCCCACTGCAACAACAACGCCATTGCCTACAACAGCAGCGACAGCATCATTAGTACTAATTGTAAGTGGGTATTATTGTTATTTTCCTTTAAATTTCGCATTGTTTTTATTTAGGTGTTGCCGTCGTCGTCGCTGCTACTCGACTGGATTCTTGTATTTAGGGACGAGTGGTGCTGGTTGTCGGTCTTTGTTGTTGCTGCAAAAGTTTTCGAAATAAAAATATGCACACATGCGACATTGTCGAAAGTGTTGTTATTGTTGTAACATTTTATAATAATTAACAAAAATAAAACCGACACACACACGCACTCGCACACTTGCACTCGCACGCGTGTGTGAGTGCAGCCGAGTACACCCTCGCCGGTCGACACCTGTGCCGATGCCGACGTGTTGTGCTTATAAGCATTACAAAAGTTGCAGCAGCAACAACACTTGGGCGCGACACCAAGCGTCGACGCGTCCTAAGCGTTTCATGCTTTTTCTTTTGATGACTTGCCTTGTTTGGGTTTTCGTTTTGCGCTCATTGTGCGACACTTTTTGCAGTTATTTAGCAAAAACGGCTAAAAGCGACGAAAGGAAATGAGTTGAAAGCGATGCACAAAATAGAAGAGGCACGTGGAAAGCGACAACAACAAATGCGAAAAATGCAAAAGACCGAAGAAAAAACTGTTATTCTAATTTTTAGACTCATTTCTAGGCGCATAGCAGTCATGTGTATACATGTGTGTGTGTGTGTGTGTGTGAGAAGTGGGCAATATTTGCATACTCAATTGCATTGTAAATTCTTTCTTTCTCCGCTCGGGCGATTGTTGCTGCCGTTCATACATTTTCCTTTGCATATGCATGGGCGCATAGGCTTGCATTCCGTCTGTTTTATGCATGCGCAACGAGGTAAGTGTGAGTGTGTGTGTGTGTGTGCCATCATAAACACGTTCGTATGCGTAAATATAGAAACACAAGAAATCAGGGTACAGTTTTCATTTGAATGACAAAAAGTCAGGTGGGCACTTGTGTTGCTGCCTATGCTGTTGTTTGTTGTTGTTGTTGTTGTTTTTTCCGTGTGCCAGCAATTGCTAAGGACATTGTTGTTTTTGTCGTAGTTGTTGTATTTGTAATTGTTCTTCATCTGCTGGCTGACGTTGTTGTTGTTGTTCTTCAGCGACTAGAAACGTTGATGGCGTGTGCAACTTATGTGAATACTTTGTTGTTGTTGTTTGTGTTGTTGGTGCGAGCTGTCACGCCTTATTACTGGCAAAACAGCTGCATTCATCAAGCACAGCCACCTTCAGCGAGCCGCTTCAATAACCACCCTCACCTGCTTCATCAGCAGCCGCCCATCAGCATCCACATCCACATCCACATCGGCAACAACGGCCGCAACATCAGCAGCACACACAGCTCAAAAGTGGAAAACACTTAACATATTCTAATTATTCAGTGCTTATTTCGTATTGTTTCTTCTGTTGCATATTTCTTGTGTTTTTTAGTTAAAAATATGACGAAGAAAAATACTGCAAAAAATATATACTCATATAACAACAACAACATAGGTGGCAATTGTATGCGATGGTGTAGGCTTCGATGGTAATTGCGTGTTCTGGTGTATGTGTGTGTGTGTTAGTATCTCTGTGAATTTTCAATTCTCATACATTATTCTGATTAAAATGGCGTCGAGTTTGGTTATGCCATGTGCAACATTCACAATTTGTGTGCATAATTTTAGGCGGTCTGCAGCTTACTGAGTATTTCCCACAAATTCACAACGATTGTGATCGTTTCAGAAAGTTCTGAGGCAATATTTCTAGACATACAAATTGTGAAGGAGCAGTTTTTGTTATGGCTGCACCTTTTTTATATTCAGAAACTAAAACAAGAAATTTAATTGGAAAACCAATGAATGATAAAAACGAGTAATCATAATAAAGTATTTTATTCTTTCGAAATATTTTGCGATTAATTTAAATTTTAGTTTTTCTTGTATCTGATAAAATAGTTGTGTGGTGTTTCAACCCCGAATGTTTCCGACGCGAATACTGCTGACAGCAGTCTTTGCTTTGTAATTTATAGTCCAGGCTCAAATTTATGGAGATGTTTCTACTTTGAAAACTTATAAGTCATGAAGTCATAAAGCGACACGAGTACAGTGTCTTTTCGAACTACAAATACCAAACGCTTCAAAGTTAGAACATCAAGAAACTTCGGTGCCTCCACTTCGAGCCACACAAAGCTCACGTTGGGTCTGCTTGAAGTGAAGTCTTCCTTTGTGTCATCGTCATTTGATTCCAAGTAAAGACAACCTCTGAAACATCCTCTGAAACAAAAAATTCTGATATGTTAAGTCGGGCATAACAATCATTAAAAACTGATTTTTCGGTACTTTTAGTCCTTAAACAGTTTAAACTTGTTCTTATTTATTGGACCATGAAAGCATGTAGGGACGTAATAATACTTTAACCTTTATGCTCATTTGATGTTCGGCACAGGACCAAATTTTGCGCTCTGGCATCGGTGGACGGACATCATCATCAGCAGAATGGCAGCTGCCAAGCACCGTCGCTCATTTTTATCGTGAATAAATTTGTGATGAGTTATGGCCGCTGCGGCAATAAAGTCAAATCCGGCACTATTTGGCCCCGTGCCTGTAGCTAATAAAATAATAAGCCAACGCAGAAATATGACAAGTGACTTTTATCAAACAAATGCGAATGGCATCAAATCAAAAAGGGCCAAAAGTCCAAAGAAAACGCAACAAATTCCTTAAAGCAATATTGTGGAAGAAAATGAAATCAAAACGAAAAAAATGCAAAAGCGAAAAGGGCGCACAATAAATGCAAATTACGGCGAGCGTGGGCTACGCTGAAGCACTCTTGCAAGGAGTTTCGGGCGGCGAGCGGCGAATGCCACTTGACAAATTGGTCAAGTGATTTGGCAGAATTGAAGTGAGCAGTTGAGCGAAACGGATAAAAAGGATCAAGAAGTGCAGATAACCCTCAAAGACAGACAAGCACGCAAACAAGCAAAGCGGCAAAATAAATAGACAATATTGGTAAATTGCCAAGAAACGTGCCCGACCGCCGACAGGCTGCCGGCTCAGTTTCTGCCCCCTGTGCCTTGCTGACAGCTGACAGCTCGTATGTGTGCGAATAATTTTATTGATACACTGACATTTATGAAACGCTGTCGAAACGCTGTAACGAGCACAGCAGACGTCCCGCAGGACCTGGGGTTGCAGTTCGCATTTTTATGCTGCCGCCCTTTTGGGCTCTTCGCTCGGCGGACACTTGTGAAAAGCACAAAGTGCGCAAAGCAAACGATTGCAACAATTCCATTATCCTTCTCAATAGCAGTATCCTTTTTATTTTGTAGTCGGCTGAAAGAAAAGTAGCAAAAATTTATTGCCTGTAATTGCGTGTTTGATGGTCCAAACAATTTTGATTGAATTGAATTACCAACGGCGGCCCACGTCCTTGCCACACACACACACGCGCTCAGTCTTATCCTTTGCTTCTCCGCTGTCACTGCTGCGTGTTGTTTTTGTCATGGCGGTCGTGTGTGTTATTGTTGGTTTTAGTGATTTGCAATATTTTTCGTGTGTGCTTGGCTGCTACGCCCCAGCATTTGTAACCCTTCCGGAAAAGCGCAAAAAAGCGAAAGGTCAGAGCGCAGCGCAAGGACTTGTGTGAGATAAGTGAACACGTTGTCATGGTTTTGTTTATTTATTCCACATATTTTTCGGAAACCAAAGAAAAGTAACAACGACAACAACCAAAACAACAACTTCAACGTGCTGCCAGCAATCGTCCAAGTGAAAGTGTCACGAAAGGGGTTCGGTGTCCTGCTCCGCGCCGTCTTGAGACTTTCGTTGCTCGTCCTGCACACGCCCGAGCCGCTGGCTTTTAGTGTGTGTTTGCTTTGCTGGCAGTAGATTAAGTGATTTTCAAGTCATGTCGCTCGCATGTATCCTGGCAGCGCTGTTTGATGTCCTCTGCGTTGCGGGTGTGTGTGACGGCCGCAGCGAGTGGGCTGCGCTGCAAAATTACAAGGGTTATTGAGCAAATCACCAGTCATTGAATGGACTACATTTTTATCTTCCCCGGTGGCATAGGACGCAGCGTTGGGGGGCACAAAGTGCCCGTAAGTAGTCACAAATTTGGTTTGTTAGCATAATTTGTTTGATTTTATTACTTTCAGGCTTCGCCCGCAAGTTTTCTTTTTTCCGGCTGGCTTTCAATTTAATTTAATTCTTATTTCCGCCTAGTCACGCTGCGTCGCGACGGTTGGGTTGATGCGGCGGCGGCGCTAAGTGGACTCTGGCAAGTTCCAGCACGTTTTCCATATTAATTTTTATTGGACAAAGGTGAAATAAATATTTATGTATGTACATATATAGTATCTCTGAGCGGATGGCTGGGAATATGTACTTGTCAAATTTTGAATGAAAACGTGCTCGTAAGAAAAATATAATTTCATAAAAGCTTTGTGTCCTTTTTTGGTCCACCCCTCCAGGGAGCGTAGGGGCTCAACAAGACTTCATACCTTGAATAAGTTACGTTAATGAGTTGATGTTTTGTCTGAGTAGGAAACTCTTTCTGAGAAGTTTTCTATAAAGGTTGCGGCTACGGATCCACAAATTCGAATCACATCGTTAATTTTAGAAAAAAGCTTTCTTTAGAATTGTATTTAGCCCCTAGGCCGGTTTGGTTCGTTGTGATGACCCACCGTGGGACTCCCACGACTTTTATTTACACTAAAATAGAAAATAGGGTGCATTATATTTTTTAGCGGTGATGAAAGGAGGTTGCTAGTTATTCATTTTGTTATAACCAGAGAAAGGATTTTGTGGAAATTGCCTTTTTTGTTTGCTGCTAGATAGACCATTTCTAATTGAAAATTAGCACGAATTAGGTCCTCTTGATTAGAAATATACCACTTTTATTTTGCTTTTTTTTGCCTTAAAAAGGCAGTTTGTCTTTTTCACCCATAAATGCCTTTTCTTAGTGCCTATTTTACCTACAAGGTGCGTCCCAAAGTAAACAGGACTTTTGCAATAGGGACGTTTCTGGTGGCGCCATCTATGTGTGAGGACATGCGTTGGAAAGGTACATCTTTCATTCACATACTGTCTAAATTTCATGACATTTGGTCTAGTAGACGCCGAAATATCCCGCTCAATGTGACAGTATGTTTTTAACTTTGGTACGAGAATGTCGATCGAACAAAGAGCTAATATTAAGTTCTGTTTTAAACTTGGTAAAACTTTTACCGAAACGTTTAAATTGTTAAAGCAAGTTTATGGTGATGATTGTTTATCCCGTGGCCGTGTTAATGAGTGGTTGAATCGATTCAAGAATGGTCGTGAAGACTTGAATGACGACGAACACGTCGGCCAGTCGAAATTTGTGATTACTGACGATGCCATCAAAACTGTGCGTGATTTTATCAAAATGCAGCCAAAATCATCATTGGAATTGATGGAAATGGAATTGAACATCTCCAAAACATCAATTGATCGCATTTTAACCGAACATTCGGGTCTCCGTAAAGTGTGTTCTCGCTTCATTCCGCACACTTTAACCGACGACCAAAATGCGCAGAGAATTGAGCACGCAAAAGACATCGTTCGGGAAGCCAGACGTGATCCAAATTTCTTGTTCAACATCGTAACCGGTGACGAAACGTGGTGCTTTCAATATGATCCCGAAACAAAGCGTCAAAGTGCCGAATGGAAGCACCCAGATGAGCCAAATCCGAAAAAAACCCGCCGTGAGAAGTCAAAAATCAAAACTCATCTCATTTGTTTCTACGATTCAAAGGGAATAATTCATCGAGAGTTTGTTCCACCGGGAAAAACAATTAACGCTTTGTTTTATGTTGAAGTTTTGAAGCGTTTGGTGCATCGCATTCGTCGTATTCGGCCAGAATATCGCGAGGAAGGAAGTTGGCGTTTATTGCATGATAATGCACCGGCTCACAGAGCCCTAGTTACGACCGATTATTTGACCAAAAATCGCATTTTTACCATCAATCATTCACCGTATTCGCCTGATATGGCTCCCTGTGACTTCTACTTATTCGGTCAGTTGCATTTGCCGATGAAAGGAAACCGTTATAAGGACGTTGAGGACATCCAAAAGGCTTGTACCAACATTCTGAAGGCGATGCCGGCCGATGACCTAAAACACTCATTCCAAATGCTTTTGGACCGTGCAAAACGTTGTATCGAAGCAGAAGGAGAGTATTTTGAATAAATAAAAAGAATTATACAAAAATAATCATCCGTTTTCTTTATTTTATAAAAGTCCTGTTTACTTTGGGTTGCACCTTGTATACTAAGTTACGGCATAATTGACATCTCAAGTAGGTACATAGGAAGATGACGTTTGCCTCATAATTGCCTCTTAAATGCAAACATATTTATATTTGAACATCTCAGTCTAGAGTCAAAACTTCCATTAGTATTTCACCCTGCAAATGGCAACTTTAGAACGCCTTTTTTAGTTCTAAGGTATCTGGCACGCTGCTGTTATGAAACAAAGTATTGAATCCTGAAAGGTGTGATGTCCTCTTCAGGTCGAGTACTTCTACCAACTACCATACCAGACATGAAACAACCACGACTTACACCTTTCACTGCCATACCTGTCTGTTCCGTCATAGCTCCTCATTGATGACTAACTACTGCATCCACCACCATCAATCCATATGCTGCCATACTGCTGCCGATAGAGTCGGTGGAGAGAGACGATGCGAATGCACAGCGCCCGGCCAAACTTTTACGTTTTTACTGCTAAAAAATAGCAAAAAAGAATAAAAATAAATAGCTGCAACAACAACAATGACAGCCGCGTCAGCATTAACCAAGAAAAAACGTCAACAATAATTTTTGATTAAAGATGAATTTTTAATTTAATGGCGCGCGGCTATCGCTCGCCCAGATAGCTGAGCGCGGTCGAACGTCGCGGACGATGGACTGGAATAATATGGACGCGGTTGTGGCGGAGGCGGGCACGCATTTTAATCTCAACGGCAAACGGAACGGAACGTTGGCGGCAGAACGGAAATCAAACGACCAGAACAAGAATCAAACAAAATTTTTAATGTCTTCTTACGTCGACTTGTTTGTGAGCTAAAGCGCAGCGTCGACTGAGGTGGGTTGGGTTGGTGGTGGGAGGGGGTTGCTTGTTTCCACTTTGGCCGCACGACTGACAACTACAAACGTTAACAAACAAGCGCAAATGTTTTCGCGCCCCAATGCCGCCTGCCGCCAGCGCAGCGTTTGCCTTGCCTTGTTTTTGTTGTTGTTCAATGTTTTCGCCTTTGATTTTTTCAGAAGTTTTTTCACTTTTTTCCATCAAATTGTTGTGCTGCTCATTAGGGAGATTTGCTTTTTTTCGAAAAGCGATAAAAATTTGAAAGCATCGCCCCCCCCGTCCTCTACTTTTAGGACTTGGGCGGCTGTTTGGCTGCTTGGCGTGTGCGCCGTATGCAAAATGGTGTTTAATGATTTATGAATAATCGCCATTTTGGGCCATTTGAGTGATGAGCCGCACGAGCGCTCGAACGGACGGACGGATGTGCGGAAATTGTGGCCGC
Source organism: Melieria crassipennis (assembly GCA_963668005.1). Taxonomy (NCBI): domain Eukaryota; kingdom Metazoa; phylum Arthropoda; class Insecta; order Diptera; family Ulidiidae; genus Melieria; species Melieria crassipennis. The sequence goes on from OY764962.1 coordinate 43,662,296, forward strand.
AGTGTAAAAAGTGGCCGCGCATTTTCGTGCCTGGCTTATTTCCCGCTGCGTGGTCCGGCGGTGCGTGTCTGCCGCGCATGGAATGAGGGTTGTTGCTGATATTCGAAAATTTTCACTTTTCCAACTTTGATAATTTTTACAAGTTTTTTGCCGCTTCCCTTTCTCGGCGGCTTCTGAATTTTAAGTGTGTTGCTTTGGCGGAAAAAATCCTAAAAATTCCGCGCATTCGACTGTCGGCCAAACAAATCGTCAGCGGCCAGCCGCGCGGTGGGCGTGTGCGCGTTTGAGCTGCTCACTTGAGCGTGAAAATAAAAAAAAATAAGACGCTTTTTCGCTTTTCCGTTGCTCATTTTGGTGTTAAAAAATTGCTGTATTTAAAATGGGAAAAAAAGGAAAGTGAAAACGAAGGATGCTCGCGTGCGTTTTAATTGAAGTCTCAATTTTGCGGCGAATCGTTAAGTGATTCTTTGTGGCGCCGCCGTCGCCGCGCACGTGACGTTTGATCTTTTTGCGATACGCGAGCGTTCGGCTTCAGTGGCTTCTTGACATCTGATACATCTCGGCATATGGTCGCGTGCGTTTCTGCGAGTTGAGCGCGGAGCGGGGAATAGAAAATTCTGTCTTCCGCGTGAATGAAGGACATTAATGTTTGCTTCACCTTTTTTTTTGCAAATTGTTTCACATTGAAAATATACAAAAAACAATGGAAAGCACTAATGATGCTTATTCTTTTAAAGGTGTCGCAAGGAGAAACGAGTCGCAATGTTTTCTATGCAATGATGTGATGAGTTAGACTACAAGTCAGAGGCTTGTCGGTTCGAAACCCGAGCTAGCCAGCACAAAAGAAATTTTTTTCGAGCCAAAGCTTGAACTTCGACTTTTACACTCGCGACAGCTTTTCTTTTCATAAAACATTTGTTGATTAATCATAATGACAACCGATATTTTGATGCAATATCTCAGGAATGCAGTGGGCAGTACAAAGTCCGAGTAAGTATGTACAATTTCGAACAAAAATTTGACTTTGCTGGTCAGTAGTAATTACAACATCGCACAGTGATTCGTTCCATAGACAAAATTCCAAAAATTTATAGTCTCAGATTTTAACGATTTTGATGTCATTTGAAAGGTAAAACTACAACTAAGAACACCCCAAAAAATCTGTGCTAAAAATGAATGAGTTTCTGTGCAAAAGCGGCTCAAAGTTGAAACTTTTTTCACAAAAAAATTTAAGCACATATTTTATGTTTTTTAGTCTATTGAGTAAAAAAAATTGTAAAAATACATGGTTACCAAGAAGTTACTAAAACTTTCAATATAGATTAAGAAATGATGTGGGCTTTTAATGTATTCTCAAAATTTGCAAAGCTGAGGATTTTACTTCACTTTAAATTTAAAATATTTTTCTAAATTAAAAATCCGAAAATTGGCAAAACTTAGAGGAAAATATCGAAAAATGTTTTTTTAATGTTTTTTGAAGCATTCTTCCTTTATCGAATAATGTAAACATATTCTCCGATATCTTCCGATATCAGAAAATAATTCAATTTGAAAAGTGGTACAAACACCTATTTTTCGACAAAATATATTTTATTTATCCCTAAAAGTATGCAATCAGCGTGAAAAATGAAAAAAACTGCACGAATGCAAAACATACTTCTATTATTATCATTTTTATTGCAAAAATAAAGGGTCCTCGTACAATTTATGTTACTCTTTGCTATTACACTGCACAACAAAATAAAATTTTTTTCAAAATAACAAGGTTCTGACAATGGATTTTGGTAGAGGGGACCAAACAAAAATACACGTGTATCGGCGTTTTGTTTACGTCTGCATTTTTTTTTAGGGGCTCAAAGTTTTCCCCTTTTTGCACATTCTTATGGTGAATCGGCATACGAAAACCATGTAACCTCACATTTTAGGTATATGATGTGTTCAGCAATTTGATGTAAAATACTACGAAGAACATTTTTGTGAAGCATTTAAACCCTGTAGCTCCTATTTATATGGGTCAATTTGACCCTTTTTTTCTAAAATGCCAAAAATGTCCTGTAAAACAGGACTTTTTAAGGACAAAATGTACCACGAAAATATTCGCCATAAAATTCGACTATAGGTCTCTGAATATATCAAAGCTCAGAAATTAACTTGAACGCCAGAAATAAGCCAAAACTGAAAATGTGTTTAAGTGTTTATTTCGTACTTAATCAAAATTGGTTCTAAATCTCCTACAGTTTTAGCACATTTTAGCTTTAAATTAAATAATACAAATTACATTTCATGAATCCAATTCCTATCTTATTTTGCTGTAGCAGCAGCGAAAGCAGCCACTGCAGTTTGGGTGGTTAGTGAGTCAATTACAAGAAGACCTTAGGTTCGAATCTCAACTTACCCTATGAGGTGCTGAGAAATAATCAGAGAGAACGCTGAAAAATTGGCCAAATTCTAATCGGAAGTGGCTTGGGATGCAGGATTATATTATCTAAGGGTGTGTAGTGAACTCCCGTACTCACATTTTGTTATCTATTATTTCAGAACATTACCATTGAAATGTATTAGCGGAGTTTCTACAAGTCCCATGCTTCTCTGCTTAATTCAATTTCCACATTCCAATTTTACAACACTTAAAATATAACCCAAAGTTGTGACGTTATCTTTTAATGTTTATTGTTTTAGTAAAAAATCATAAAAATCTGGCATCAGCTTCTTATTAACTCGAAAAAGGCAAAAATGCCAACCGCAGCCCAACAAAACATGCGCGCAGACGGATACCCATGACTTCAGTTACCGAACCAGGACAACGAATGGCGATGAATGGAGACAGCAAAAGGATACGAAGCGACAGCAACAATAACAAGAGCGGAGAAACGAGGCGGTGAAAAAGTAGCTCAACGTTTGGTGTTGCTGCCGGAGTCGGAGTCTCAAAAGTATAATAATTTAAAATTTAAATTTGAAAAATTTTTAATCGGATAAAGCTCGAATTTTATAATCGAAGTTCAAGCAAAAAAACAATGGCGGCCACGGAAGAAGCGACTCTGCCGGTTATCATTACTTCGGTTCACTGTTATGCAAGCCACAACTGTTGTTGTTGCTTTTGTTGTTGTTGTTGTTGTTTTTGTTGTTGTTGTTGTCAATGTAGATGGTGTACATGGCTTGAGTCAATATCTCGCCGTAAAGTTAACCCTTTCATTGTTTGTTTTGCTTTTTCAGTGCAACTGCCTTTGATCCACAAAAACAACAAGTGAAACGAAAGGATAATGCCGCACGTTGGCACAATGGCGCGAATTTTTTAACTATGGGCGCAAAAAAAAACATTGCACACACCGTTTTGCTGTTGCACTCTTTTGTCTTATCCGATTGTCATTAATGCTTGGCCCCCTTCACCCCTTCTACATCTATAGAACACATCGGCGGCCGGCCGTGTATCGCCATAAAAGGATAACGAATTAAAAAATTAAAAATCGAAAAAGCACGCGCTCAGCCCCGTAACAACCCCCGTCGTGGGGGGGAGACAGACCAACCGCGCCGTCAGTCAGTCGAGCAGCCGCCGCATCCGGGTGGGAAAGGATTAGCAGCGAAATCGAAGGGTGTGACGGCGTTGATTAGTTCGAGGTGTAGCGCTCGCGGTGCGACACGGCGCGGCTGAAAGCGCAGTTGTAAGGCGATGCTCAGATAACAGAACACAGCAAGGACAAGCAACAACAAGGATCTGCAATGCAAACAACGAGGATAATTAAAATGAAGAAAAATGTACGACGATCTGGCGGAGCGCAATAAATGCCAAACAGCAACAGCAGACATTTCGCCAGACATTAGGGTGACCGTTTTCTGAGATTTACTCATAAATATCGACAGTTCCTTCCATAAATATAGACAACTTCAGAGAACTCAATATGCCTGGAAAATATCAAAATAGTAGCTGTGGCTGAGTGTTAAGTGCAAAGAATCACAAGCCAGAAGGTCGATAGTTCAAATGCCAAATGATCCAAAAAGGCTGATGATGTGCTTTTCTCAATCTTGTTTGTTGTGCGTGTGAATTTTCGATAGATCTCTCGGTATACCATCGCTTCTCTTGGTCCTCTTAAGATATCGGGTTTTCTAGCAGCCTCCACCAAGTATCGTTAGAATCCTAGCAGGTCCATGCATAGCCGAGAGACCCTGCAGTTCAAGAAATTACAAGAGTTGTGAAAGTGTGTTCGACAAATGGTCACTCTATCCAGCGAGCAAACGAAATAAGTATAAAAGATATGCAGCATGCTCGATAAAGTGCGCAGGACCCCATCCTGTGCCGCTGCCGGCGACGGCAATGGAACATAAGAAGTCCAATTTTATTGCCGAAAAACGCGAGGCTGCAAATAAAAGAAACAATCGAATTTTAATCAATTCGCGTCTGTCTCATTTGCATACATGAAAAGTTCCAGTGGCTGCAGCGGCGCTCGTCGTGGTGGTGGGCCCGACTCGCGTAGTCCTTTTTATTGTTTCAAGCCAGTTAGGCGAGCAGTTGGGTCGCGCCGAAACAAGCAGCAGGCGGTCCGCCGGGCTGATTATATGCGCTGCAAAGGGTTAAGCACGCCGCGGCCGCGAACGAGCGGGCGGCGGCTGGGCTGCTTCCGCTGCGGCGACGGAAGTTAACACGTGAACGGGTTATTATTTCACGCGATGACCCGCAATGCCGCCGTGACGCCTTCTTGCGTTGCTATTTTGGGCTGGCGCTGCTTGTTGACGTTGCGGCTGTGGGTGCTGCTCGCGGCGGCTGGGGTGGCGAGCGCGTTTGGCCGCATTGAGTGCTGGTCGCGTGCAGCAACAGCCCCGGCGCAGCTTAACTGAATGGTGAGTGTTTTAATGATATGCCGGTGGATGTCTTCGTGGCGCGCCGGCAGGATTTCTCGCTTTCGTTTTTTTGGAAATCGTTATTTATATGGCAGAAGCTCAAATATTTTTGTAGCTGTTGGCGTTCGCACAGTGGACAGAAGTGCAAAAAATATGAGTTGTTTTCAATAATGCTAAACAAAAATGTACAAGTGTTCGATTGCAATTAGGTATTGATCCAATTCAATTTGAATGATTTTAGCTAACTTTCAATGGAAGATATTTAGTTGTGCATCTCCGATTGTTGCATGAGGATTAATAACACTGTACAAGTCCAAAATTTAGACATGGGGGGGACCTACTGGTTGAGTTTCCTATAGCTTTACTGAGTTGAAATCCACCAGCCGATTGGTAAGATTGGCTCTAGTTTAAGAGAAATCCGACTTTGAAGTTTGGTATTAGCAAAGTAGTCAATGTCTCAATTTTGTTCGTAATTTGTTATCTTTGCTTCGTCTTTGGGAAAAAGGGACACCAAATATTTCAGTCGCTGCGATCATGGAGGAAGATAAGGAAGAGACCTTTATAGGTACACGAGTATTCTGCAGAGCGTACTAGTTAGTAATTTGTAGCCGATGGAGCATTGCTGCATTGCACAGTGGTCAGATGGTTGAACCCTTGGACCTTTTATTACACCGTGCGACAAAAATCAAAAAATTTCAAAACACACGAAAAAATCTATATACTCGCGAATCTAAGAGCCAAATGTAGTAAAACTGTGTTTTTAGTTTCTCTCTCTGACGTCAGGATTTTTTTAAAGGACTTTGAAATTTCAAGGACATGTTTCTTTCAAAAAATTATTTTAAAAATTGAGCGCATTGTAGAATAACAATATGGATATCAAATGAAAGCGAAAAATCCTTTGAATCTTAGAAAATTTAATGTTTTGTTGAAAAAGGACGAAGTGGTATTGAAAATGCTCTTGTAAAACTTTATCCTTGAACATCCTTGCAAATTTCCAATAATTTTTTTTGAAAAAAATATATCTTAAGGACTAATGTGTGCACTATCACATCCTCGAATTTCGTCCTTCTAACTTCATTAGTTTAGGATATAAAGAATTTAATACTTCTTACTTCATATTGTTATTCTACAATGCGCTCAACTTTTAAAATAATTTTTTTAAATAAACATGTTCTTGGAATTTCAAAGTTCTTTAAAAAAATAGCCCGACGTCCGAGAGAAAAACTAAAAACGCAGTCTTACTACATTTGGCCTCTAGTTTCGCAAGTATATCGATTTATTCGTGTGTTTTGAAATTTTTGGGATTTTGGGCACGGTGTTATAGAAGAAAAGTTTACTGAACCAAATCTTTACACTGACTAAAATGAGATTAAAATGACATACTTATTTACCTACCTACGGTTAGGCCATAACTATTGCGTACTCACCAATTCTCAATAAATCATGAAGAGGTGGTTGAATAAAGGTGTCTTGAAATTAATTTTTGAGTCTCGGCTTGCCAACTTATCCGCAATTTCCTTCCGTTCAACATTGTTATGAGAGTAGAGTGAGGACTTGCAATGATAATTCTATTCAATATTCGATTCCACTGCTTTGGATGCTAATGCCTTAAAGGTTGTCTAATTTCAAAATTTGTTCAACCAAATACAAAATTTCATATTAATTTGATTCAATTTCTATCAATCGGAATGATAACTTATTTGGATATTAGCTCATTCCCACTGTCTAGAAAGCCATATGTATATAAATTTTAAAGTCAAAACTTGCCAAAACTGAATCAAATTGTTTTTTTTAAAACTCCGCTTTGTTGATTGTTCTTAAAAACCATTTTCCTCCCGCAACAGTTTCTTATAGCTTAAAAATAGAAGATTCATTGTTCATTAATCAAAAGCTAAAGTTCTTACATATGTAATTTATAATTTTGCTGACATAAATAAACTTTATGTAAGTAAGTAAATCAAAAATTGCATCGTCCACTTTTTAAAGAGCAGCTAAAGTAATAAAAACGCTGCAACGCATAACTTTAGCAAAACAATCGAATCCATACAAACTGCAATTTGGATCAAATTTTTAAATATCCAATTGCCCCGTCGACAGGAAACATTAATATCGCATTTCAATAACAACAACAATCTAAATAGCAGATAACATGATGTTAAAAATGAAATTATTAAATACCTGAAATAGTCGACTCGGGGGAAGTTGACAAGCATTTGATTGTCGCGCTTGTTTACGCATTAAGACTGTCAACAGGCATTTACGCGTCCAGTGGCGGCGCTGCTCACATCTCCCACGCCCAGTGCTTTCTGCATCTGCCGCCGGAATAGGGGAAAAAGAACACCAATCGACAGTGCGCGCCGGCCGAATGCCAAAAGTCTGTATTAATAAAATATCAGCGAAATCCTCGTGAACATCGACGCGACTTCCCCTTCTAGAAATTTTTTCCGTCGCTGTTTCTTGGCGCTGTTGTCACAGTGACACGGCGACAGCAGGTCGTAAGTTTTCAGCGACAGCGTGCCGTGGGCACAACGCGACAACTTCAACTGTCAATATTTGCAATTGAAACGTGCCGCCGAACCCCCGCTTCCGGCCGTCGCCCGCGGTTGTGTTGAAAAGGTGGATTTGGGCCTTTTAAGTAATTTCAATATCGTTGATGTGTTTTCAATATTCCGCATAGATTTCAATAAGCTAAAGCTGTTTTTTTGTTTGCCTTGTCGTTGTTGTTGTTTTGTTGTTGTTTATTGTTGCAAAGAAGCCATTAAGCTGCATGCTTGACATATTAAAAACAAGCGCATCCTCGTCGGTCTGTTCACCCTCGATGCAGTTGTAGGAATGGCAGAGCAATCGAGTTGATGAGGTAAAACTTTTGACGACTTGAAGAGAGATGAAAATATTTTGGCAATATATTAAAAATTATTGTTGTGCCGTTGCGACTGGAGGCTTGGCAAAATTTTATTAGCATAGTCAGTAGGTAACTTTAAACTTCATAAGGAAAAAATTCAGAAATTAGTTGATTGAAAAAAAGTTTATTAAATTTGCGCTCAAATTTGTGTGACGCTGTGCTTGTCTTAAAGTCAGTTTGGGATGCAATGATTTTCTTTAAAACACTGTTCAAATTTTATATTTGTAGCTTCAACGGTCCTGACGAGCGTACTATGTGCAAGATTAAAGCCACTCGCCAATCGAACAGATATTCACTTTACGCCAAATCCTGGAGAAGACCCATGAGAATAACATCGATACTGGCCATCTCTTCATCGATTACAAGGCAGCATTCGATAGCCCGATAAGGGATCGCCTATATGCCGCATTGTCGGAACTTGGTATCCCTGCAAAGCTCGTGAGACTTTGCAGAGCGACGTTGAGCAATACGCGCAGCTCCGTCAAGGTTGGAAGTGACCTCTCCGACCCATTCGATACCGTTCGAGGATTCAGACAGGGCGATCCTTTGTCCTGCGGCCTCTTCAACTTCACCATGGAGAGTGTTCTGCGCAAGGCCGGTGTACATCGTAATGGCACAATCTTCAACAAAAGTGTCCAGCTCCTTGCCTACGCTGATGACATTGATGTCATCGGGCGTAACAAGCGAGATGTCACCGCTGCATTTGCTGCTATCGACAGAGAATCTGCCAAAATGGGTCTGGTGGTAAATGAGGGCAAGACGAAGTATATGCTGTCTACACGCAGGGACTCGCAGCGGCTAGGGTCTCACGTCGAGGCCGACAGGTATACCTTTGAAGTTGTCAAGGAATTCGTCTACCTTGGCACCGCCATCAACAGCAGCAATGATGTCAGCCTGGAGATAAAGCGAAGGATTACTCTTGCCAACAGGTGCTACTACGGTCTCGGTAGGCAATTGAGAAGTAAGAGACCTCTCTCGACCGATAAAACTTGTACTCTATAGGACGCTCATCTTGCCCGTGCTCCTGTATGGCGCTGAAGTATGGCTAATGACGCGAAACGACATAGCGGCTCTTGGAGTGTTTGAGAGGAAGGTACTTCGTAAAATCTTTGGCCCTGTTCGTATTGGTGATGACTTTCGTATACGAACCAATAACGAGCTGTATGAGTTGTATAAGGACATGGACGTAGCACAGCGAATTAACATCCAGCGGCTGCGCTGGCTCGGTCATGTCTGCCGTATGGACGACGAAGCTCCGGCGAAAAAGGTGTTCGATGCGATGGTTGGAGGTCGACGGCGAAGAGGGAGGCCGTGTCTCCGGTGGAAGCACCAAGTTGAAGAGGCTCTGTTATCTCTTGGTGTGACCAACTGGAGAAGGCGCGCGCAAAGCAGAGCCGCCTGGAGAGAAGTTATGCGGCAAGCCGTAACCCGATAACGGGTTGTTATGGAAAGTTAAGTAAGTAAGCTTCAAAGGTTCGGACTCGGCGATTATGAATCACTCAATCAGAATTGCAGATAGGCGGAAGGTACATTGAAAGAAAAATAATTCATTCATTTGATTCGTTGATCATTTTGTTAAAAGCCTTATTAAGGGTTGGAAAGAGCGAGAATTAGTTTTAGTATTCGAACGTCACTATCGCTGACCTATTCCAAGAAATACGGTACTAAGGTCTGGTAACAAAGCTGCTCGTCTGCAAACTTTGAACTTTATCGCCACAAAAAGTCAGTAACCATCAGTTGGAATATTTGTTTAAATTTTTATTTTCTCACTATCAATGCATATCGCATTCTTGGTTACTACGACGGCGATTTCTTTCACCAACACCTGCAGTTTCCAATCAGCGCGCAACGTCCACGAACTGCAGATGGCAACGGGTGCAGGAAAATAACGAATCTGCCCAAAGCGAAAGAAGATGCACTGCAAAAAATGTCGTGTACGGCTGTCAGCATTCCAATTATGCCAACATTTTGTGCACACCAATAATACACGTTGACAACAACAGGACCAAGATGTTAGCAGTGCAACAAACAACAACAAATACAACAACAACAGAACGTGCCCCAGCACGAGACTGAAGTGGTACGGAATGGATACGCCACGAGAAGAGACAACAAATTGGATGTGAATGCAAATAAACGAAAATTATAAATAACAGCGCCAGCGAAGGGGGCTGACGGTGGGTGGAGCAGCGACTGTCACCAATTCCAAATAACAACAAATGCTGGAGGAGCAGAAAAAAGCGACACAAAAAAGCGGGCGAAAGAAATGATTCCTTATAACTGCAGGTTATGCTCGAACTATGTGCTGCACGAGCGGGAGGTTAGGAGCGGGGCGCACAGGAGAGGCCAGCTAGCTGCCAGTGCGGTGGGGGCCACACCTGCCCGACCGCGCTGGAGCAGCAAGAATGGAATGAAATGTCGCAAACACACACACACACACACACGAGAAGGAGCTTAGCGTCGGGGCGCTGCAATGCGAACTGATGACTTGCAATGAATAGAAATTGCCGAAGAGAAATGAACATTTGAATGAAGGATGAAAGCAAGCAAGCGAGCGAGCAAAATAAAGGAAAGCATGTAAATGGCAAAAACGCGCAGGTGTACGTGCGCGTGTGCATGGATGTGTGTGTGTGTGTGTGAGTGAGTGTGCGGAGCACAAGAAAAAATGAAAAATCCATAAAGTACGAACACAGCAACAACAATGAGCCAGAACAAAAACAGTAGCAGAAAAATATGAAATAAAGGTAGCCCATACCAGGGGGGGGAGGAGGAGGCTGGCGATAGGAGGCGGCGGGGCGTCTGAGTAGCTGATTTGGTATTGCTGAATGTAGGATGGGCGGTGGCGGCTTGAGATATGGATTTGTGTACGAGTCGGATAGCTGGTTAGTGCATTGGCTGCTGGGTTGCTGGACTGTCGACGGGCGGGCGTGGGCCGGAACTGACTGACGCGGTTGACAGTTCTATGAGAACACCTAATGCCATGTGACATGCACAGAAGTTGATGGCAAACCAAATGACTGCGTTGCCGCTACGCCATTCGTCTAACTAGAAATTCATCCGGCTGACAAAATAGTAGCAGCGTTGACCGAGAGACCGAGAACATCCAAATCGTTAGAATCGTTGTTTGGAATTATTACACAGCACAACAAAACACTTTTTTTCTGTTGCATGGAGTTTTTCTACTGTTTCTTACTAATTTGGGTGCGCTGATTTCGAATCTATCCTCAGATTTTTTCTAGCAGCTCTAGTTAGTGAGATATAGGTACCGTGTCACTTTTTCAGATTTTCCTCTACTTTTTCCATATTTTTTATCGTAATTTCAAAACCAATAAACCGGTTGACATAATTTTCACCTTGTTGCATTAACAACACCGCACGGCTTCTTTTTCGTTGCAATTTATTTTTAAGTTTTAAAATTCTGCGGTAATTGGACCTCAAAGTCGGAAAATATGGAATTTTAAGGCGTTTTCTTTGATGGTCAAAACATACACATTTTTTGTAAATCAATTTACGAGTTAGGTGTATAATGAAAGCCGACACATCAAGCAATAGAAATATTAGCAAAAATGTAGCATAGTCATTTTCATCATTTTTAAAATTTTTTCTTAAAAAATTAGGGCGTCAAAATATGCTCTTTTATATAGGTATTCCATTTATAGCCTGAAATACAAGCAAAAAACAAAAATACTTTGAATTGCTCGAAACAAAAAAAATTAAAACCTTTGCATATTTTGAGGCACCTAATTTTTTAAGGAAAAAGTATGAAAAGTGATGAAAATAGGTATAGGTAAATAGGTACATTTTTGCTATTATTTCGATGCGAATGTATTCCGCGAATGTGTATAAAGGAACTTTCCAGGTGGGCAGAGCTAAATGGTCTAGGGGTTAACCTCTCGAAGACTGTTTTGGTACTGTTCGCCAGGAAATACAAAATACCGAAATTTAAGCTGCCTAAACTTAGTGGCACTACTCTCACCCTATCACCCGAGGCAAAATACCTTGGCACCATACTTGACTCCAAGCTCTCTTGGAAGCGCAATGTGGAAGAGCGGGTGGAAAAGAGCCTGAATGCTTTTTACATTTGTAAAAGGGCTTTCGGGAAAAAGTGGGGATTGCAGCCGACTATCGTTCATTGGATGTACACCGCGATTATACGGCCGATCCTAAGTTACGGGGCCATTGTGTGGTGCCCGGCTACGGGCACCAAGACCCTGGTAACGCAACTGATGGCTGGGCTGGAGATGATCTTGCACCTCCATCCCATTGAGTTGTTCATTAAGGGCTGCGCCGCTAAAGGCGCCCTCAGACTGAGGGAGGCCAACCTGTGGAGGCAACACGCTTATGGACACTCTGGAATTCTTAAGTTATTCGCGAAGCCGGATATCGGATATCAGTTAGATTCCTGCACGGACTATCTGATCCCATACCTGGGTTTCGACACGCGCGCACTAGCCTCATAGCCCACAAGGGAGGAATGGGAGCTAACAGGTGCGACGAGAGACGCTTCCATCACCGTTTTCACCGACGGCTCCAAAATGGAGGAAGGTACTGGAGCTGGTCTCTACTCCGATGTACTGCAGACCCACATGTCATTCAGACTGCTGGACCTCTGTAGTATTTTCCAAGCAGAGATCTATGCAATTTGGAAGGCTGCCGAGCTTATTTGTGGCAGTGGGCTACCACCCACAGATATCACAATTTTCGTGGATAGTCAGGCGGCGCTTGGAGCACTGGAATCAGTTGTTGTGAAATCAAATGTAGTGCAGAGGTGTCGTACCGCACTTCAAGGCAATGGCAACCAGGTCACTCTCTGTTGGGTTCCGGGCCACTCAGGAGTGGCAAGGAACGAAGCAGCGGACGAGATGGCAAGAAAAGGGGTCGCCTTGTCTGCCACCGAAGTGGATACCTCTGTGTTTCCTCCGATATCTGCCCTGTACATGTATGGTATATTGACAGGTTGACCAAAAAGGAAATTGGACCGACTGCGGCACCTGCCGGACACTGTGGCCCTCCCTCTCCTTGACGAAAACACGATTCGTACTGTCCCTGCGTCGTACCTCCATTCGACAGCTCGTTGGAGTCATCAACGGACACTGCGCTATTGGATCTATGATTATCAAATGGCGCCTCTCGTCCGGTGATATGTGCAGTAGCTGTGGAGATGAAGAAGAAGTAGAAACGATACAACACTTCCGTGCCACTGCCCGGCTCTGCAGGAACGCCGACCGCACCTTGGGGTCAAGATTCCTCACAGACCTGGCTTGCGCGGCGAAAGTCGAAATCTCGAATCTGCTCTCCTTCATTAAGAGGTCGAACTGGTTTCCCCTTGACTGAGACTATTGGTTAGCTCCAGAACACCATAAGAAGGGATTCACAATGGGCCATTTTGGCCTCCGAGTGGAAGTGCGGTCCTGCCACACACACCCTTCCCTACCTAACCTAACCTAGTATCATATGGTAGTGTTAATTATATTATTGCTTAGGTGTGATTGTAGAATCTTTTGAGCCCCCAGTAAAGCATACAAATTCTTCTTGAAATATAGCCAAAAGTGTGGGTATGTGGATTCAAATATGCCTCCTAGTTAGCGGGTCCATATCAGGAGTCGAAGTGTTTCCTGCAGACACGTATGAATGCAGGAATCAGCACATCCTGTAGTAATTAGGTGTCATTTATTCATAGATAACCAGAAAGAATTTTCAAGACTTGGCTCACTAAAATTACTAAATGAAAAGAAAATGTGTCTTAGGTGCTTTTAGTGATAAAGCAAACACAGAAGCATTGATCTTTTGAAGCGAACCAAGAACACTGAGTTTTGAGTTTATCCATTCCCACATAAGTTTAGAGGTAACCTAGTGTGAGGCAGTTGCGCTGATGGTCGCTTAATTATTTAATTATTTGACAATTTTGTTGAGCCTGCAGAGCAACACAATCCATGAACTGGGAACCACTATTAAGTAGAGCCACTAACGAGCTCTTAGATATAGAATATGTCTAGAGTTACTGCACCTCATGCTGAAATCATGGATCCCATGTCTAAACGTTGCTGTCTTTAGACAGTCACCCAAATTACCTACAAATGTCAAATATAAGTAAATGTGCAACTAATGTGAACATAATGTCACGAACTTGTCTTTCTTTTTTGTGTTTGCATTTGAAGAGAAAAGTCCTATTCCGATTTGGCCGTATTTGAAGCTTTATTTATTAATATTTATGAATTATCCTTTCTGCCACAATTACCTACATTACAGTTCTGATTTGAGGAACCTATGTCAGCGGTGATATTTTCGGTAATCACATTTTTGACAACTTCTCACCTTTATCTGCTCTGGCTTCGCTGGCATTTCAATGTTTTTGTTTGTCTGTCGCTTACTCCCAGTTTTTACAAATTAAAATTGCCACAAGCACAAATTACTTTTCAGCCATTGCACAACGACAACAACAACCATAATAACAAAAACAACAACAATAGCAGCAGCAAAGCCCAATTGGACGGATAGTTGACAAGAAAAATCTGCGCAGAGGTCACTCACAACTGGCAGCGCAGGACATCTGCCCATTGCCAAGTGGGGAGAGGTGGGGGGAGAAGCGTCAGTTGGCTTGAGCGCACACATACCTAAAGGACGGGAGGGCAATGTGGAGCGTGCGGTGCGGTACACAAATGGCGCTGTTGATGGAATTTCTAAGCAACAAAACAACCAAATAGAAAAGAATGCGAGAAAGGCTGAATGACACAAAACGGACCCAATCATTTTGCTGACGAGGTGAATAGCATCATTAGGCACAAATTCGTGTTGTGCTTTTGTTGTTCTTATTCTTGTTGGTGTGGCTGTTGTTGGCATTTTTGCTATTATATTTATGCTCGTGTTGTTTCAGTTGGGTTGTTGGAAAAATGTTTAGTTATGACAAATGATCAACTGTCACTTGTAGAATTTAAAATAGCACAACGGCAACTGATTCGGTTTGCGTGCGGCCCCAGCACCTGTGAGCCGCTGCCTCGGTGCCCGGCCGGTTTATTTCCGCTTGTTTTGCCATTAGAGCAGAGCCCACCGACTTTGGCCGAGTATCCTTTGAGTCATGATTCGAGCGGAAATCGTTTTCTCACATGTGGCCCACATGTGTTGTGTAAGTATTTGTGTGCGTCCCGTCCACATGTGTGCACCGCCCCCCCAGCCGCGCAGCATTGGCACAAGCCTCGCGTTATTAAATATCGCTTTGAGCGGCTTAAGCGGCAGACATTTTTCAATATTTGCCCGGTTTTTGTTGTTTTGAGAAATTGCCGCCTTTGACAGCTTGACATATGCGAGTGCACGCTGGTGGCGCATAACCTCAAAGTATTGCAAGAATGTGTCAGTGAAATGTGTGAGTAAAAATGGCGGCGCGCAAAACGAAAACACCCACGAAACGCGCCAAGTCTGATTCTCATTTGAACGCTTAGTAAATATTACGCGCACGTTCCAACACTACAACACACACACCCATCGTATAAACGCGGCCCGCAGTGCAGGTCCTGATTCGTCCGCCCCACCGCCGCGTTGCGCAGCACCGCGTTGCTTGCGGCTGATTGGGCTTAAGTCATGATTCCGAAATTTCGTTACGCTGGCATTCTTATTGTGACAGCTAAACGTCACATCTGACAGCGCCACAATTAGTCATTTGGCATGTGTGCGTCGGTCGGCGGTCGGCGGCTGCTGTTTGCGATACGTGCAGGGCGCCAACGACGATTGCGCACATAGCTTCGATTGTTTTTTTGTCTTATGGGGGCAAAAGTTTGGCGATTTAATAACTTGTTTAGAGGCGCTTTGACTGTGTTTTTATACTCGGTGACTGCATGAAATCATATCAGCTTTCTTGGGATAATCGACATCTTTCCTACATTTACCATTTTGAAGGCTCATCAATGATTGGGCAAACTCGTTCTTGATTTATTAATGGGCGATTGTAAGTTTTAAAATATTCCATTTTCACATTTCCCATTGTCATAATTTACAAAAGTCATATTGATTTCTTTTCCCAACATTACGAAAAGATGAGAAAATTAATCGTTTTTCGAATACTTAGATGGACCTTTTCAGAATAAAAAATTAGGCATGTTCTAAATTAAAAAAGGTTTGTCTGAAATGGAATCTCGAAAAACATTTAGTATCGTAAATAAAAGTATCCTCAAAGAAATATTAAAGCATATTAACGCTCACTCAATTCTAAAGGACTTCTGACTCCTGAAATGTCCAACTGGCAGGACAAGGGTACATAACACTCTATAAATAGCCGTCCAACTGCACCTATTCGACTTCATCATGAAGATGACAGTAACGTCTACGAAACGTAGGAAATCTGTTTGCGCCCTTCTTTGTTGTTTGATAATGGTTTAAGTCGAACGATGTGAGTGTTTTTTTTTTCTAACTGGAAAAAATCGATTGATTTTTGAAAGGCAATACTCTACACAAATTAAAGACAAGTTGGACGCTGTGCGTAGGGACTCTGCACCATTATGTACCACCGTGAAATTTTGGGCATCTCAGTTCAAGCCTGGCGGTCCAAGCTTAGGCGATGATAAATGTTTGGGACGTCCAAAAAATGCAACCACTGACGATAGCATGGCTCAAGTTTACCAAATGAAACCGAATTTAATTAGAAGAGATAGCAGAGGCTTAAAATATATTAAAAGAACGTGTTTGCCACTTATTGAATTAAGATTAAGGCATAAGAAAGCCGTTCGTGTTTGACCAAAAACGTGTTCGAATGAACGTTTTCAATGTTCTGCTGGAATGGATTATCGCTGGTAGAACTGTGTGTACTTGGCTATGTGTGATAAGTTTCCGGCCTAGCTTGAGTAGATGTCTCGTTCGCCTTATCTGGCAGTATTGTAGGTGTATTCTGCTGATCAGAGCCTGTTGGCAAATGTATATTTAACCCTAGAAAGGTAATCTTCGTCGATTCGACGAACACCACATACATTTCTTCGAATTTCTCCTTATTCTCCGATCTGATTGCTTTCTCTTTTCGTGTGATCTCAGTTGGCGATGTGCTTTCGCGATATACAGTATAATCTCGATAATCCGGACAATTAAAAACCGGACACTGGTGTCCGGATTACAGAGTCTACAATAGAAATGAGTGTCCGGATTACCGCGTTGTCCGTATTAGCGAGTGTCCGAATTGTCGAGATTATACTGTACAAGGTTTTGCAGCACGAGCGCAGCGTAAGTTTTCTTCTTTTTATAGAAAAACAAAACTAGGCTTCGTCGAAACGACGAAGAATACCATTAACGTGACTTTTTGCAACTGAATACGAGTACTATACATTGCATTTCAGTATTTCAAAATGTCTCGGAATTCGGGGTTATCGGAAGAGTTAATTGAAAGATTTTTTGGAATTGGTTAAATAATTAATTATTAATTAGTTAAGTTAATTAGTTAGTTAGTTAATTAGTGTGCAAGTAAGTTAGTTAAATAGTTAATTATAATTGGAAAAAATTAGTTATATTTATTGATTTTTTTGCTTTTCATTAGTTTTTTAAGGAATTATAATTGTGTTTCTGTCTTCATGAAGAAGCTATGTATTGTTCTTCACTTTATTTTAATTTTAATTATTTTTTTAATTTCTGATACTCATTCCGATCCCAAAAATAAATGTACCTTAACTCAAATTACTGAAAAATACACAAATAGTTTTTAAAAATATATACGGTGCGAATTATTTACAAAGAAATGTCTAAGTATAATTATATAATGAAGTTGGAGTTTATACGATTTCTAATACAGTATAATCTCGATAATCCGGACAATTAAAAACCGGACACTGGTGTCCGGATTGCAGAGTCTACAATAGAAATGAGTGTCCGGATTACCGCGTTGTCCGTATTAGCGAATGTCCGAATTATCGAGATTATACTGTACTTCCAAAAATGGAGTTAAATACGACTTCGTCGATTCGACGAAGATTACCTACAACGTATGTAAAATATGATTACCTTTCTAGGGTTAATGAATTAACAATTTTTTCTTACTGATCATGATGGCAAGAAATCAAAACGAGAACTAAACAATTAATAAATTTTACTTAATCAGTTACTAGTTAATTTAGTCTATCTAAAGACTAACGATTGCGAACGACGACTAGATCAATAAGAATGTCGTATATGTGTATGAAAAATATGTGAAAATGAAAAGTGGTCTGACATTCCTAGTGCAGGGTGTAAAAATGTTGGCCAAACTCGACTGAAATGTTTAGTTGAAAGTCGAATTGTTATTGCATAAGCATAGGCGCGCACTTTATTTCACAGAAATCGCAGAAGTTTTTATGAAGCAGAAATCCGAATACAGGTGGCTGTAACGAAATTCTGTTCATTCCATTCCATGCTATTAAATTTAAGTTAAATCACAACAACAAATCTCACAACAATGAACACAACAAATAATAAATACAAACAACAACAACAACATTGTACATGAATAGCTAACACACCGCCAATGTTTGTAATAATGACAATAATAACGAAAACGATAACAACGTGTGACCAGCAACAAAAAACAACAATAACAAAAAAGCAACAACAACAATGCAACAATACGCATGACAATTAATTAACGAATAAAATGTCAATTAATTTCACAGCGAATAATCATAAAATTGGCGCGATTCCGAATCGACGCGCAGACGAACACAGAAGCGCACAGTGGGACAAATAAACCAACATGTTTATTTAATGCTATAATTTCAACACGAATACGAATGCTTGGTCGAAGTTGGACGCAAATTCGCGGCAGTGACATCAACTTGTGCTATTGTTGTTGTAATTTTAACTACATATTTAATTGAATGATAAATAAATTCAGTGCGGCGCGGTCAAGCGGATACACGCGCACGCACACACACAAACACGCACACACGTGTAGTAAAAAAAAAACACGTGTAGCGATTTTGACGCATGCAAATTGTGGGCGCGATTTTATGTTGACTGCCGATTTTTGTTATTTCGCTTGGTTTACTTTGGTTTGGTTTTTGTTGTAAGCATTAAAGTCCAATGAGGTCGGCGAGCACCAACA
The DNA here is from genome assembly GCA_963668005.1 of Melieria crassipennis. Lineage (NCBI taxonomy): Eukaryota > Metazoa > Arthropoda > Insecta > Diptera > Ulidiidae > Melieria > Melieria crassipennis. Next base: position 43,681,078 of record OY764962.1, read on the forward strand.
ACAGCACCGATACCCAGGAATACAACGAAATACAGACATACGGACAGACATTTTTACATTTGCATAAAAACTCACAAGCCCATTTATACTTCACACACACACACACACACACACACACACACTCACTTGTCCCGCAGCTCGTGCAATGCGGCTGCTGCAATTTAATTATTACATTTGCATTATCACCGTTATTGTTGATTTTATTCACCACACATTGTGTTGTGTCCATTGGCCGTAGTTGCCTCGTTTGTATGTGTGTGTGTGTGTGTGTGGGCGTATGTGTGGGTGGTTATTCCCACAACATTTTATTTACTTATTTATTTAAATAATTTATTTTGGAAAATGTGCCGCATAAAAGTTGATGGTTTACTTTAACCCTTTATTGCCCTTTTAGGCTGTTGGACACGCCGATTCGCCGCGTCCCACCTCGCTCTGCTCGCACTGTCGCCGAGCTTCGATTGTGCGCACATTGTTCGGTTGCAATGCTGTCGGCATAAATGTATTAATGGCCAACAGCAACAACAGCGGCAACCACAGTAATGGCCAAAATAAAGCGAGTGGCCGAAAAAAATTGAACAAAAGGGACAAATGCGAAAAATCACCAAAAACGAATAACGGAAAATTATTTGAAAAGCGAAAAAGCCAAGCCGGAGCTGGTCCGGCCGCCATGATGAGAGGTGCGTGGGGAAAGTCTGATATGGGCAGAAAATCGTTGCAAAGTGCGGGTCCTTGCTTTTTGTAATGAAATTGTTATGCTTCAAATAAAAAACAACATTGCCAAGCAAATAAAAATAAAAAACAACCAAATTGCAGAATTCAAACGCCACATTGTTTGTGTGTGTTTATGTATGTTATGTGTACTATACATGGGGAGGGGGTTTATTGACCACAACTAAGATGGCGATCGGTGCCAACATTTTATGAACTTATACATCGCCTATACAAATGCACATACATACCTTTTGTGTGCCTATTTATGGAGTTTTACACACTTATATACTTTTATATATGTATTCGTACATGTGTATGTGGATGGGTAGTTCTTGTTATATAAAAAATATATTAGATGTGATATTGGATTCTGGATACCCCGAAACCCCTTAACCCTTTCCGGAAATTTGTGCGATATATCGTACACTTTTTTCTAAGATTTTTTATTTGACAGCGAACGCACTTTTTATGGAACGGCTTTTTAGTTTTTATTAAATAGGCTGTGTTGCAGAATTCTGTTTAAAAATATAAATCATTATAGCCATAACTGCACAATATGAGTTTGCAAATGACGGTGCTTCTGCGTAGGAATTTTTAAATATGTAATAATTTTTGATAACAGAAAGCTAAACAATTTCAAAGTTTGAATCTCAGTTGATTTATAAAACTTAACAAATAAACCATTTTTTGCGTTTAAATATTTTTTCCGAGTCTTTAAAAAAATTGTACGATATATCGTACAAATGACGGCGAGGGTTGCAAAGGTTTGTGCGATATATCGTACAATTGGAAGGTAAAGGTTGCAAGTTTCGTTTGCATTTTGTTTTAAGTTATGGGTTTGATAACCGAATTTTTGCATTTGCTTGAATGCCACGCCCATCAGTTAATCGCGTGACTAATAAAATTCGACTATTCGGCAAATTTCGGTTAAGAAATGGAGTTACTAGGCGATTTTGTGTTTTACTGGACCGGCACAGGTTATGTAGGATTAGTCATGCGTACATGCCACTCCCACTACGATATTAAAAATGGGCTTTATTCAGTGCCTTTCTCTAAAACTATGTATATGAATTTTAATTTATTCTTTTTTTTATTGAGAGGAAAAGGGCTTTGCAACAACAATAACGGTTATATAAGGCCGAATAAATGTGAATAAATTGTTTATATCATTTATATAAGTTTCGATCAAAATTAAATCACGTTTTGATTTTTTGTTGTTATAATTTATGTTTTCTATAAAAAAAAATCAATGAATTGTTCATAAAACTAAAAAAAACGAAACAACAATTTCATGCATTTTTACTCCTTTGCGGACCATTGTGCGATATATCGTACAAAATTGACTGAGCTGTAATTCTCAACCGAAATGTTGTTTTTTGATATTTTGTTGTATTTTATTGCTAAAATGTGCAATGAGAGTCAATATTTTGAAGGAAAAATTCGTATCTCAAGAAATGTGGAAATTGACCAGAAAAGGTTAATTAATTAGGTGTGATACGAAATTCTTAAACCAAAAAATTGAGATGGTTGATTGTAGATAATTGGCGTTCGAGGGCAAAAAATCGTAAAAATAATTTACAAAACAACTCTTAGCTGCGCTCTCTGTGAAAGTTTGGCACTCATAGAGAAAACAGAAATTCGCTAATATTTTTTTGTTATATGTTTAGAGAGCTGCCATAATTTCCAACGTCCCTTTAAATAACTAAATCAAGCATTATTTCTCCTGTGGCTTATTCCATAAAATATCTATAATGCAACTTGACTAAATTTATTAGCCATACGATCAGATTTGTTCCATGTTTTTAACCTTTTCGACCCTAAAGTTGCCTGAGAGCAACTTCACCTATTTGTCATCTTATAGCAAAAGCTATGGTTTTAATTTAAGTCGGCACCAACAAATTACTACGAGGGTGGTCCGATAAGTACTTAGCCTACAAAATAAAAACGAAAATTTTGGAAAAGTGGCGTTTTATTTCTCAACGTAGTCTCCTTTCAACTCGATAAACTTGACCCAGCGATGCTCCAACTTCTTTAATCCGTCTGAAAAATACGTTTTCTGGAGGTCTGCAAAGTAAGGCTCCGTGGCGGCGATAACCTCCTCATTCGACTCAAATTTCTGCCCGGCGAGTGACTTTTTCAAGTTTGGAAACAAAAAGAAGTCACACGGGGCCAAATGTGGAGAATACGGTGGATGGGGCAGCTGTTCGTAGCCTAATGCGACCAATTTGGCCGTGACGACGGCGGAGGTGTGAGCTGGTGCGTTGTCATGGTGGAAGAGCACTTTTTCTTCGCCAAATGGGGCCGTTTGTTCGGCATAGTAGAGCCGGTGGACGGTAGAACGGTGGCCATAACCTTTCCGGCCGATGGGACAGTCTTTGCCTTCTTCGGAGCACATTCGCCGGGCAAAGTCCACTGTTTCGACTGTTCCTTGGTCTCTTGTGTGTACCAGTGAATCCATGTTTCGTCACGAAACGACCCAGAAACTCCTTCAGATTGCACTTAAACAGTGTCAAACACTACTCTGAAGTGGTCTCACGGATGCGCTTGTTGTCCGGAGTGAGCAAACGCGACACCCATCGAGCCGACAGCTTTTTCATACCCAATATTTCATGCAGGATATGACCCACGCGGTCTTTTGAGATGCCGACTGTCTCAGCTATCTCGCGCACCTTCAATCGGCGGTCTGCCAATACGAGATCGTGGACATTTGTCACGTTATCCTCCATGGTAGCCATTTTTGGGGCACCTGGGCGTGGCTCATCAAAAACTGACGTGCGACCACGTTGAAACTCGTTAAACCAATTTTTGACGGTCGCCATTGAAGGAGAAGAGTCACCGTACACAGCATCCAAGCGCTCTTTGATTTCGCTGTGCGATTTCCCTTCCAAAAACAATAATCGAACCACCGACCGATATTGCTCTTTTTCCATTTTTCTAAAATCCGCGGACACGTTCATTTCCACATGCGGCCAAAACAAAACTACATATCCAATATGGCTGAAATTTTGACAGTAGCCGTCTACGAGGATGTACTACACGATATTAAATTTCTCTTACGATAGTGGCACCATCGGGCGGTGGGGCAAAGTACTTATCGGACTGCCCTCGTAATTTAGAAGTGAATTCAAAGCAAATTACAAAAATGTTGCTGTTATCCTCAAAAAAAATTTCCAATAATTTGCAGCGATATCAGGGAAAGTTTGTGTTCTAATTGAAGTCTACGAATTGGAGGCGTTTGATCAAAACCCTGTTTTTGTTTAATAATGGTTAAATAAAATCAAAAAGTGATGATTTTGTATTTTTCCATGAATATTAAGTAATTTTTCTGTAATTAAAAAAAAAATGGTTACAACATTTATTTAATGCATTTTAAGCTAAAATTGTTCAAAAGTAAACTAGTTCTAGAACTCTAACAAAGACGCGTGTTAGGCAAATGTTTCATGATTTAAATACCAAAAAGTAATATCGAGACACAGGGTAAAATTCGGGGTCGAAAGGGTTAAATTAATTTTGCAGTCCTTGAAGCGACATCCATCCGAAACATTTACAAATCTATGAACTTTGTTTCATTTCATTGCATTTTATTAAACATTGACAGAGAAGCATTCTCTGCATATGACCGAAGAATATATTTTGTCATGCATTAATATATTTTATGCAAATATTAAAAACCAAAACGCCCCATCCGAGCAAACTTTAAAAATTTGGACAATTTATGGGCAGACGCCGACCAAGAAAATCGATTTCTTTATTATGTTTTATTATTCCGCTTTCGAAATGAGGTCCAATAATTCATTGCAACGACTGTGCCGTCCCCACGCCGCATTGCCGCCCAACAACCAGCCCCCGCAAACCCACTTCGGCAACATTCATAAAACACCAGCAACAACGCAAAGATAACAAAATTTTACGACATATTTGTGCCAGCGCAAAAAAGCGCTCGAAACCTGCAAGCCGGCAACAACAATAACACGAAAACAAAAATTACAATATCTACCGGCGCGAGTACTGCACAACGTGCCCCAACCCGGCCGCGTTGTTGTGATCCGGAGGGTGACGGCATCATCGTTCTCATCAATGGCGCAAATATTCTAATGGGTTTGAAGGCGCTGGGCGGCGCTTCCCGCTGCGGGCGGGTGGCCGGAACGAGGGGGGGGGGGCCAGAGGTGGCGTATAATAATCATCTATATTCATGGATTAGGATTCAATTTTTACCGCCGCAACAACGGGGGGTTAAATTGAAAAAAGGAAGCGGCTAAGGCACAAAAGAACCGAAGGTGAGTGCGAGGTGTGCGGCGCGCCGACGGCTGAAAAAAGCGAAATTATAAATATGAGCATAAATATGGGCGCTGCAGCGTACAAAAGAGGAATTCTTAAAAATTTATGCAAGGAAATATTGCCGAAGCGCTAATAAATTTCTGAAGATTGGCGCAAGGTTGCGGCCTGTTAGACACGAGCGCCGGAGCGGGAGGCGCGGTGGGGGGGGCGAGACATTGCCATGGCATTTGCCATGCTTTTTTGTTTCTCATTACTTTTCATTGTCGTCGTCGTTGTTGCGTATGATGTTGCTGTTGTTGTTGCTGCTGCATAACGGTGGTGTACCGTCGCCGGTAACGTATTAATGAATAATACCGAACGCCACAGGGGTTAATAAGTAATCTGCATTTTTTGACATTTATTTATATGTACGTGTGAGTGGTGGCGCCGTGCGAGGGAGGGGCGGAAACGAAGCGAAAAAGTATGTGGCAGCATCAAAAGCGTAGCTAGAACTTTTCCAAGAGGGGATTGAGGAAGTTAACAACAAATTTTTATAAACAAATTATTAAATAATTTATTATAAAACTGATTAATTTTTCTAAAAAAATTCTAAAAAAAATTGTCTGCATAAACTCACTTACGAGTACTTAAACTTATGCACATCAATGTAAACTGAACATTTGTATGTTTTGTTTTAAAATATATAAAATGAAGCAATTTAAATTGGCTACGCCCCTGGCTGACATACGAACTCACCGCCAAAGTGTACACCAAAGGCTGAAACGCTTAGCTTTAACAACTGTTTCAAGTAAATTGAATCCCGCATTAAATGCCGAAAGCTTCGCGATAACGCAAAGTGATGATTTCGAAATCTTTGTGCAGAGTCAGTCTTGTCAGTTCTTAGCTCTGCATATTCTCTTTATTAATTATATCAAAAGCCATCTGGTTGCAACGCCACTGTTCTGCATACTAAAAACACACGAATTAATCTTTTACATAGAAATTGTTGCCGCTAATTTTCGGCCTGCCCACATCCGCCCAAGTCCCAGAAGCACTCAAAGCCATAGAAACTTTCATTTCTACTCAATAAATATTGACATGCAAAGCGTCGTACGTACGTCGCGTAATAACGAGTCGAAAAATCTGTCAAAATTTAATAATCTCTCATTTTCGCGTCGTGCACACACAAAAACTTCATAAAAGTTCTGCACAAAAACAAAAATAAAGAAGCCAACGAACAAATAGAACTCCACACATGAATCTGTGAGAAGACTTTGAGAATGTTTCCCAATAGGAAATTATTGCCCCACAGAAATATGTATGAATTTTGGGGAGATATGTACACGATATCAGCTTAAACCTATAATAGTTATCTGATCAGGTCTGGTGCTTAGTTTCGACATACCGATAGTCATTTCTGCTTTTTTGCTGCTCCCTCTACCGCATCTTAGGACGAAGGAAGGTAGCCGCAACTGGGACACGTCAGTTGCTTTGCATTCTTACATTAGTTTTTCATTTCTACATCCTTTGTATTTTCAAAAGAACTTCAAAATTTTGAAAGGGTTAAAAAATTAAAAAATGTAAAAAATACTTAGTCTCGTTAGAATATAGCGATATGTATATCAAATGAAAGAGGAAAGGCTCAAGAATTTAAGTAAAATTGATTTTTATCTTTTTTTAAAAAAAGGATATGAAAAAGGTCCTTTGAAAATTTTAATCCTTGAAAATTTATATAGAATTTTCTTGAAAAGTAAGTATGTTAAAACCCAAAATCCCCTTGATCATGTGTCAAAATTTGCTCAAAAGTTATTTTAAAAAGGCGGAAGCTGCAATTCTCATGAAGTACAAAAATTCTAATTTATTTGAGTATTTATTTTATTTTATTTTATTTTATTTTATTTTATTTTATTTTATTTTATTTTATTTTATTTTATTTTATTTTATTTTATTTTCTTTTAAATAATAAAAAGATACAAAATCAATGAAAAGAGTTTTTATACTCCTAATACTCCTTGTGATCCTTAAAAACCCGCTCTGCTTCTTCCAGCCACTGCCTACAAGTTGTATTCTTTGGAGTATTTAGTAAAGCGAGGAATTGACGGAAACTTTCCCAACGAGCTAAATTTGGTCTGGTTTTAGTTTAAAACCATTTCGAATTTTTTTTCCGAATACGTTTTTTAAACCAACCTTGAGTAAATTTTAGAAACTCCGTTCAATTCCGTCCGATATTTTAACAAGTTTCTGGATTATCCCGCGTACTAGAAGCAGCTTTCCGATAATAATTGCCAATTAATTTTCGATTTTTTAATGGGTATTCTAGTCTAGAAATTGGCAAAAATCTATTTATTTTTTTTTCATATTTTCAAATTTTAGACCATTAAGAATAAACCTCTCAGAGGATTTACGGAAATTCGAATTATTTTCGGAGTTATAGTTAATTTTGTTAGGCGCCACTAAGGCGGGGGTGTACTACACTGCAGAGCATAACTATAGACGCACCAAAATTTTTCCGTTTCTGAGGAATTAAAAATTTTTGAGAAAAATCTAATGATGCAGGGTTAAAGAGCTTTAAAAGTTATTTACTTTCGGTTCTTGTGCAATTTAAAAAAAAAATTTTGTTGAACACTGCGATTAAATATGCAGTTTTTGGCTGGTGCATAACTATAGACGCACCTTAAAAATGTGCGTTATTTAGTCTGTTGATCGATGTAATGGTACTTTTTTGACGTCTTTTGATTGATTTCCATATTATTTCAAAATTCCGCTTGGTTCGTACTTGTCGGAAATCGAAAAAGGCAAAATTTTAGCTTTTCGCTAGGACTTCGCGAAATCGGTCGAAAATTGAAGCGATCGGACAAAGTAGTGCGATCGTTTTAAAAAGATACAACCAATTATGGCACAAATAAAAAAGGAGGAAGAAAACCAAAGCTTTTTGAACGGGATGAACGTCTTGTAATTGCTGCCGCTAGTAACTCTATGAAAACAACTAAGCAAATTGGAAAAGATTGTGGAGTTAAAACGCCTCATTGGACAGTGAACAGGGTGTTAAAGGAGTCCCCGAACATTTCCGGGCAGAAATTGAAAAATATGCCCCGATTATTGGTACGCCATAAGGACTCCCGATTGCAATTCGGTCAAAACAATATGAGTACGGAATCCCCAATTATGCTTCCTTAATTTTCTGAAACATGCATTTTTCTTGCAGATAATATTCTTCGATGAAAAGAAGTTTAACCTTGACGGTCCAGATGGATTTAACTCTTACTGGAGGGATTTATGCAAAGAACCGCGATATTTTTCCAAAAGAAACTTCGGTGGGGGTTCCTTAATGGTGTGGGGAGCATTTTGTGGGAACGGTATGTTGGAGCTCGCTTTTCCTAGTACGCGAATGAATTCGGCAGAGTACACTACACTCTTGCAAACGAACCTGCTACGATTTTATAACCGATATCGGCGAAGTGGACTAATTTTTCAACAAGATAATGCCTCTGTTCACTGTCCAAGAGGCACATTAACTCTACAATCGTTTCTAATTTGCTCAGTTTTCCTCATAGAGTTACTAGCGGCAGCAATTACAAGACGTTTATCCCGTTCAAAAAGCTTTGGTTTTCTTCCTCCTGTTTTATTTGTGACATAATTGGTTGTATCTTTTTAAAACGATCGCACTACTTTGTCCGATCGCTTCAATTTTCGACCGATTTCGCGAAGTCCTAGCGAAAAGCTAAAATTTTGCCTTTTTCGATTTCCGACAAGTACGAACAAAGCGGAATTTTGAAATAATATGGAAATCAATCAAAAGACGTCAAAAAAGTACCATTACATCGATCAACAGACTAAATAACGCACATTTTTAAGGTGCGTCTATAGTTATGCACCAGCCAAAAACTGCATATTTAATCGCAGTGTTCAACAAAATTTTTTTTTTAATTTGCACAAGAACCGAAAGTAAATAACTTTTAAAGCTCTTTAACCCTGCATCATTAGATTTTTCTCAAAAATTTTTAATTGCTCAGAAATGGAAAAATTTGGGTGCGTCTATAGTTATGCTCTGCAGTGTATTTTAGCTTTAAAATTCCAAACAAACCTATTTTTGTTTTAAATCGCCAAGAAGGCTTTAAAAAACAGTTCAATGCATGCACGGGAGATATTTTTTTATCGTTGTGGTAATATTTTCGGCGCCATGATCATTTAAAGCGTAAAATTAGTGTCAAACAGGTGTAAAACTAATTTGTGAAACGTTGTGATTTTCAAAAAATTAATTTAAAATATCTAGAGATTTTTGATAAAGCTCAAAAAATTACTGGTAAGTAGATAAAAGTGTTCGTAATCCAAAGGCGTTTTTAAAAAAAAGTGTTATAAAAGTGAAAGGTTACAAAAAACTCTTTTAATCATTGCCCGCCTACAGGCGGACCTGCCAGGCTACGCAACATTTTACTATGTTTGTTGCTCATATTGGCCTTTCTTTTGTTTAGATATGCCGCGACGAGAAAGTAATAAACTGTCAAATTTATCTGATGGAGAAATTGTGGAATTCATGGAAGGCATGCATTCTGACCTCGAGTCTAATGAAGAGTCAAATGGAGAATTAGCGACGATGATAGGGATAATAGTCCTTTGGCCCCAAATATTGAATATGAAATTGATCAATGTATTGCGGTAGACAGCATTCCATCTGTTGATTTGCTCTGTAATGTGGTAGACAAAGGTTTGAATGACAGTAACCTAAGCAATATATCTTCAGTAGCTACTTCACCATCAGTCATTTATCAGCAATTACAACCAACTGTGCTGAAAAACCACACACTGATGAACAAAATTCAAAAATTGTATATTTGATAACTAAACCGGCAAAACGGCCCCGATCGCCATTGCCATCGTAAGAAGAAAGCCCATTTTTTTAATCTCATTATGGTGGTTTTGTCGGAAATATAGCTGAAATTTATCCAAAGTCCAAAGTTTATTGATATGGCATTGGTGAATACGTATCTACTGCTTCGACGTATTCATAGGGCGACCATGTTCTAACTTCCTAAATTTCGCAGAGAAGTAGCGTCTGTCCTTTGTCAGAAACTGCAATGACAACGTAAACTATCAGGTAGGCCGTCCAAAAATATTTCAAACGACCGGTCACCGCCACCAAAGAGGACTTATATACCGCCTTCGGATGTACGCTTTGACGGATATAACCATTTACCTGATTTTTTGGATCGCAACGATAAACGAATGTGCAAAAACCAGAAAATTTAGCAGAAAATAACATTTCAACGGCTGACTTTTCTCTTTAAACTTTTTAATTCGTTATCTCATAATAAACCAAATTTAAATCACTCCTAAGCCGGCAGGTCCGCCTACAGGCGGGGTACCTTTTTTCTCATCTGGAAGCTAAACTACTCATCAATTAGAAAAAATAACTTCATTTTCGACTTTTCTGATCCAAAATTAGCCCGTCTATAATTTTTTCATCGAAAAAAAAAATTGGCTTGCTAGAGGGTTAAACAAATTTTTATCGAAACCATTTTTTTCGATACGGTTGACACGATATCTCAAGTTCTAATGCACCGATATACTTGCAATTTGTAACAGACTTTCTTAATATTATCAAAATGTTCTCGACGTAGGGGTTTTTCTAATTTTTTTTTTCACTATTTTTAAAAAATTACCGAAGTTGAACAAGAGACAAAAAATTACCTTTATTTTCAAAAAGACGCCATTTTGTGCAAAACATTTTTTTTTCAAATCGGCCAGATAATTCTGCATCCTTATTTAGTAAGAACACAAGTAGAGAGACACCTTTTTTTTTAATCCCCACTTTGCCGGCCTCCACCGACTACAATTTTGATTTTTTTTTCAACTTTTTATACATTTTTATACTTTTCAAGTATCAATAAAAAACTGATAAAAACATAGATAGCAAAAATTATTACTGTTTTTTTATCACCTCAAAATGTAGCATCTAGACTAGAATACCCCTTTAATAAATTAAATTGCGGGGAAGACCCGTATTTATGCAAATTATTTCGCTGGTTCAAAGACAAAGAAACGAACAAACAAATGAAAGAATGCAACTAAGGCGACAGTCTAGAAACATCACTTGAAAAAAATCCAAATCGTTGCAGTGTGTATTATGTTTTCCCTACAGGGTCTGCATAACTTATTAGCCATCTCTATGGTACACACACTCACATATGCGTTCGTTACTTTATGTGTCTTAGGTATTTCGTCGCACAATTTTGCACTCCTGCGTGGTTATGTGAATGCGAAAGTATTAAAAGCGCATTTAATTAAATTGTCGTTGGCCTTGTCAAAGTGTTTGTTGTCACTTTGATTTCTGCCATAAGACATACCATACATACACACATGTGAATTCATTTGCTTATGCGATGTGATGGAAATAACTTTCGACGGAAACAAGCAACACCGTAAACTTAATAAATGCCGAAAATTGCCAAATATTTGCCAAAAAAAAAGTTGGAAATAAGTGGCGGGGTATTGGTTATATAAGTAGAAAGCAATCCGACCTTTTAAAAGATGCATTCAATTATATGATCCTCAGGAAACTTAGGGTTTGAGTTCCACTTGCGGAAAAGTTTTTGCTTACCGACCATGCGACTTCTTAATCTCTACTATAGACAATTGAAGTGTTTTGTGTGTAGAAACGTCTCTCTATTGCTATTTTATTGCTATATAGTATATGGCAACACAAAGGACCTGGATGACCTCGGATGTCGCCTTTTGCTCCTTCAAAATGTCTGAGACGAGTTGTTCGACGCTGACATTCAGAACCCGCAGTTCCGGCTGTGTCTTTCCCAGCTGTCTTCCCCAGCTGTCTTCCCTGCTGGTTTAAGGAGACTAAAAAAGTCTAAAGCTCCATAGAAATTTTCCGCGGATTGAAGGAACTCAGATCGGCTGAAGTCAAGCCAAAGCAAGAAAGTGAGCAGAGACCTAAAATAATTATTATCCATATTTTTGGGAATAAAAAAATTGCCCTAATTTAAGAAATTTCTATAATAATTGCTTCATAATAATTATTCCCAATAAATAAAATAAATTTATTTCTAAAAATCTTATAAGTAACAAGTCTATTTTTTGTTGTCGATAATTATTATTTTGGGATTTTTGTTTTTTACATTGCTTCATAATTTTTAGTTATGACTTTTTTAATTTACGTGAGAAATTTTTTTACAAAAAAAAAATGTGTGTCCTATAACAGTTATTACGCAATTATAATCAACAAATAAAATTTATGTTGCATTGTAATAGTTACATTGCAATTATTTTCTTAAAAAACTTATAATCGTTAAGTTCCTGTTAGTGAAGGTTCTGGTAAGGTTGGCCGGAGGTAAGCGGTAACAATAAGGATAATTATACCTACACGTGTACAACTTGAAAACATTATTAATATTTTTTAATTATTATTAACAAATTATTATTATTTATATCCTAGCAGTTAGTACTTGAATATGATTTGATATGATTTTAAAAATTAAAATTAATTGCAAGACGATTTAAATAAATAGCAATTTAGTAATTTGAATATATTTTCAAAGTAATAATAGTAATTTTAATAAGCAGAGATCTAAAATAATTATTATTCATATTTTTGGAAATAAAAAATTGCCCTAATTTAAGAAATTTCTAAAAATATTGCTTTATAATAATTATTCCCAATAAGAAATTTTTTACGTGACCTGTAACTATTATCATGTAAAAAATATTTTTGTGTTGCATAATTACTGTTATAAGAAACAATATTATAACGTACTTAAATAACAAAAAATCATAAAAAAGTTGAAGCCACGTAAAAAAAATTTCTCAAAATAATAGCTTTCGGTAATGTAAATAAAAAAAGTTATAAATAAAAGTTATGAAGCAACGTTAAAAAAAATCCCAAAATAATAATTATCGAAGACAAAAAAAAATTTGTTTCTCATAACAGTTATTACGCAACGAAAAAATTAATTGTCGCAAATAATGATTATAATCAACAAATAAAATGTAAATGTACAAATTGCAATATTTACATTGCAATTATTTTCTTAAAAAACTTACAATAGTTAAGTCCATGTAAATATGTTAAATTACATCAACTGCTCCGTCGGACTGAATCTGTATTGTATTAAACATTTTATTGGCACAGTTATTTTGAACGTCTGTAAGCTCATCGCTCAAGTTCGCCAATACCAACGATTTATTTTGTGCTTGCAATTTTTTGAAATTATGAAAAAACAAATCGCAATCAGATCGAACGCTGCTTGTGCAAATTTGGTAAGTCACCTTAATCGAGCGCAACGAACATTTAATGCCAGCGACGAAATAATTACATAGTTTATTGTGCGCGGATTAAAAGCGACCGCAATCGCCGACCCGTTCCCGCAGTCAATAAATCACACAGCCCTTCGAACGGCACATACGACATTCGCCGCAGATTTGCAGTTTTTGCTTATTACGTGCGGATGCAATTAAATTGAACAATGTATAGTGTCAACTATTTTTAGTTAGAATAGCCAACACCTGACTGACTGAACACTGAAAAACACGGCTTCACCGAATTGATGTCCATTTGCGATAATTGCGTCCAGCAGCGGTGTGGCGCAGCAATGGCCGAAGGGTGCAAAAAGTGTGGCAACCTTTTTGCGGCTGTCGGAAACGTGCCGCCCGCAATCGCTCAGCTAGACGTCAAACTCTAAAATGATCGCGCTTCACGCTCAGCCGAGCAATTCGCCGCCGCAACTATAAAAGTTCGCCGCCGGCCATCGAACAGCAACAGTTACCGATTGAAGTCGCAACAAGATGAAGAAGAGCATTGCAGTTTTATTCATTGTGGGCGTTTTGCTGTGCACGCTTACGGTAAGCAAACGAACTTTGTCCGCAATTTGAGCTCGCCCATCGAATTTCATTCCACTTACAGCTCGCTTCACAGCAGTCCGGCCAGAAACCACGCGGTCAACGCCCCAGCGGCCCGCCGCCCAGCGGCCCGCCGCCCAGTGGTCCGCCGCCCAGTGGCCCGCCGCCCAGTGGCCAGCCCCCAAATGGCCGTGGCCCACCGCCGCGCAACTCCGGCTCAGGCACCTCCGGCTAGACGCATCCGTAAATGATCTACCTGACGACCACGCCCTCCGCCTCTCTGGACCACGCTGCATTGCTTTTTTATATTATTCCCTATTGGCTGTAATGAACACCGAACTTCAATTCAATAAATATTAAACGTTTGTTTGCTAAAAAGTGTCCCTATCCATTTGGCGGCCGTCGCCTGGGCCAACCGCAAACGGCTGCAACGAACGCTGGCGCAATAACAATCATTTGGCCGGCGTTTTGTCCGTGGCCGGTGCTTACCGAAAACCATAAAGGTAAATTATGGCCGCGGAGCATTTTATCTACCGCAGTAATAAATTTCGACTTAATTATTGTATAAGCATAAATGGCCAAATGTTGCATTGTGTACCCACACACTCACTGTTTAGAATGTGCATATGTGTGCATATGTGCATGTGTGTGTGTAATGCGTCCAGCCTTAGAAAAAATTTCTTTGCCTGCAAGTGGACTGAAAGCTGCGGGATTAGCTGTTTCAGTTGAGGATCTCAGCTCAACTTAAAAGACAAAGTCGAATTTTAAATGTCGATAATATTTCTTTGAAATTCTCAGTTTCAAATATTTTAATCGAATTAATAGTTAGAAAAATTCTTTGAAATCGTAATTTAAAGGCAATGGCAAAGGCTGTGGCGGTGGTCAAGTAAAGAATGAAAATGTTTCTTTCGGAACCTGTACTCCGATCAGGAAATGGCAATGTATGAGTGTAACAAAATGAAATGAATTCAAAAATGTCCAACTTGTAGTTCATCGACATAAGACTGGAAATAAGGATAGACTGGAAGACTGAAACGAAGTAACCTATCCTCCAGCGTGGAAATTTACACCCATAAGCCAGGTCTCGTCATATGGCAGCCGTAAGATCCTCAATGTCTCCGGGTTGATCGCAAGGGAGGTCTAATATAAAGCGGGTCTCTATTTTTTCTGATAGGAAGCATAGGACAGAAAATACGTTTTTAAGCATACAATTATTGGAAAGAAGAAAAACATTACACCAAATGAATGCTTAAATTTTAAATTTGAACTTGGATGTTGCCTATCACACAAAGCCCTACACGTTTATACAAAGCTCGGGCGTAAAAATATTCACGCTTAAAAATTCCTGGGGGTCTGTGAGACGTATGCTAGGTGGTTAAGGGTTATGAATGATAGCAAATCCTCAAATTTAATGTACGAAAAACAACAATGCCTAATTCGCAAAAAACAATGGCAACTTGTAAGCGGATGTACCTGCGTATTTTTAATGCAGGAATATTGATATTTTGGATATACAGTGCGTTTCAGAATTAAATATTGGCCATATCTTTTTAACTGTCGAAGTTTGTCATGGTTTTAATATCAAATCATTTTCTATATTAAAATACCGTTTTCGCGTGTGTTTCTGTTTTCTTAGTTGGGTACAAGTTTTCGCGGAAATATCAAGAATTAAAAACGAGTGCTATATTTTTTAAGCGTTTCGAAGTAGTGTTTTTGGTAAACCCGCCAAAGGGTCCAAAATTGAAACCTCCACAAGTCGCAAAATACACGAAAACATCAGTTTCATTTGTGAGGAAGTGGATCAGTCGATTTATAGAGTTCGGAAATGTTGACGACGAACCACGGCGGGACAGGAAAAGAACCACTCATATAAGACGGTAGTCCGGATGTCTGATAACACTCCAACTCTTAGCCTGAAGCAAGCGAAGGAAACATTGTCGCAGAAGAGAGTCGAAGTATCAACGGCCACTATCCGGCGCAGGCTTCTGAAATCGGGCATTCCTCATAGAAGTACCATGTCGAAATCGCTATTGGGTAAAAACATGTGGAAAATCGTCTGAAATAGCATAGAGAAAATTTGGGTTGGAAACACTAAATTGGCCATCTCAAAGTCCAGATGCAAACCCAATCGAAAATGTTTGGTCCTTAATGAAGGCAAAGCTTAGAGGAAAAAGAATATTAACAACAAAACAGCTCATTTTGGCACTAAAACGGATTTCGAGAGGGGTTTCTTTGGAGTACACTCAAAAATGAGCCAAAATTGTAACAAAAGATGCCAAGCTATTACTGACAACAACGGAGACTGGACAAAGTTTTGATAATAATGCACAGCCTTTCAGAAAATATATATAATTCATAACTATACCTTTTTTTGTAAGTTTTATAAGCAACACTTATTTTTGAAACGCACTGTAAATTCAAAAATATTATAACATTTTAATATTTTAATTTAGTCGTTAAAGTTTATTTGTATATTTTGGTTTTTGAAAACATTCTTTGAAATGAAGACAGATAGTCTAAATAGAATTGAGATCGTTTAAGAAAAGCGGCAAGATGCTCAACAATATGGAAGGAATTAATTATCCTGTTGGACATTAACTAACTAATTAATTAAATTAATTACCCAACCAGTAGAACACGCTTTGAAATATTCTCTGTTTGCCATTGCATTCCGCCTTTTGTTGTTATTTTTTTATTACATGCATTCGAAACATCCAGCGTCTTCGATAATCCAGGGTGAAGTGTACGCTCACTACCAGAGGTCTCGGGTTTAATTCCTACCCGGCTTCTCGTCAGCATTACCCAGTCAAAGCCTTCACCTTTGGCCAAGATTCTATCCTTTCCATTCCATTCGGTAGTGATGAACAGTTCGCAGCAGATTTTGATATCCAGTAGGCGTACTGGCCCCGTACTGCACCAGTAAGAGCAACACGAGAAGTGGAAGTTCGGACCAACGGAAAAATGCCGCAGTGCATACATCATCCAAACATAAACTCAGCGAATACACCAACCTCTGCATTTTCAAACTACGTCTTCTAACTGGTACAACGAATGCACAGAGGGCACTCTGCACAACCAAGTAAAAAACTTTCACAGATGGAAGTGTCTCTCCTAGAGGTCAACAGATAGCAGCCCCATCTGCTTGAACTGCTAGCAATAGATCACCCATTCTGGCAGAACATTAATCGATTAAGGTAACCAACATAAGGTCCAATGCGTCCAAGCGTAGAAAACAGAAAGGAAAAAAAGCGAAACATCTGAAATTCAAGCGATAATGTTCGCAATTAGATATGTTACCCACAGTCCAAATGGAAGGTATCAAAATAGAATCAATGCTCTGAAACCTTTAACAACTTTGCCAAGTCCGTATTATGGTCCGAGCGGGTATTCAAGGTGTATGTAATCTTCTCTTCTTTAAAAGCAAAGTTTCACACTTTACGATTCAAAGTGGGTAGACCAATGAAAGGACTGACGGAAAGCACCCTAAATTGCCCTGTTTCTGGAGAAAAATAACGAAAAATTTCCCCCTTACAACCCAACCACGTGTATAATTATAAATATGTGAAGTATGCGCCAATAGTAAAATTATTTTTATATGCAAAACTTCAGGAATACAATTGTGATAGAAGCTTCACGAAAGCCCAGTAAACTGTCGAGGGAACGGCAAAAACCCTCAGCCAGAGGAGGATGCCGTTTCGTTCCTCGCCATGGATTTGAAGGGCATCTGACCATTGGGAGGTGGGCCGCGACATGGACCTGTAAAAAACATTATTCGACAATTATTCAAGCAATTAGGAACTGTAGTACGAAGCCTTATGTGACGACAACTCACCTCCTCGTGGCGGCGTTCTGCTCGGTGGTGATCCAGTAGGCGGTGCGTCAGTGGGAGCGCCGCCAGTTTGTGGAAGAGCCACCTGTGTGCGAGACATTTGATCTGTTCAAGTGCAAGTTTTACAAAAATAGGCAAGAAATTGTGAAACCTCACCACAACACTGCAGAGCACAGCGCTCAGAACAAGTAGGACTGCAATCGATTTCCGCATGGTTCACACAAACTAAAACTGCTGCTGGAGCAGAGTGCGTGATGTGCTTTTATAGGTAAACATTGGCGACAATTGCCCAACTAAGCGTGAAGTGATAATACTACGAAAATTACGAAAAACGGTGTTGGGTTTTTTGTGCAATTTTCATGTAGCGCTAACAGGTCACCGATGACGCCTATAAATGTTTAATCAAAGTTTGGCCTGTTGTGCTGCCTGCCAAAAAATATAATTACGCCCGTTGTGGGAACAACAGATTTTGACAGTAATTCAATAGTTTAATTTTAATTTTTGGAAACAGCAACGTCATGGCAGAATAATCGATACACTTGGAAAACATGATTCAAAGAAAAGATATAGTGGCTTCCGAAAGAAAATATGTTTGAAGCAGCACCGCTAATGGATTCTATCATTGTTTTCTATTTTTTTTTTTATTTTGAACTTCAATATAACATCACTCTTTTAAGAAAATATATGAAAGCTCCTATAAAAAACGATCAGAAAGGCCACTAGGGCTTTCATGACCTGTAGGTCCAAAAGTTGGGGCTGCACTCCGACTAAACTGAGATGGATCTACACGCCGATTGTAAGACCCATGATAACGTATGGTTCAGCTGTCTGTGTAAGCAAGACCAGCCAAGCGACCACTATCAAGGCGCTTTGTAAGCTACAAAGACTGGCATGCGGATGCATAACAGGGGCTATGGGAACGTGTCCAACAGCCTCCTTGGAGGTTCTTCTTGAACTAACACTTCTTCACTTACATATACAGACCCAGGCGAAGAGGGCTCTCCTACGGATGACTGGTATTAATATCGGGGCTGAGGGATTCCTGAGTCGTAAGATGACTGATACTCTCACGCATCAGCTTTGTCAACCGATTCAAAACTGAACTTAGTAACAAAAGGAACTGGGTAGGTAACTATATCGGAAACATATCAGATAGACCAGCACATGATATCCTGGTACACGGATGGCTTCTTAACGGAGGAACGCACGGGCCGAGGATAAGATACTCGGAATCCACGGGAAAGCACACCACTATCTTCCAGGCGGGAATATACGCCATTGAAAGGTGTGCTTACTTCAATCTGGTGAAGAACTACTGGAACCGGAAGATTGCCATCCTCTCTGACAGCTAAGCGGCAATCAAGGTTCTAAGATCCTACCAGGTGTCCTCGAAACTGGTCTGGGTACTCTGGGTTCCGGATCACACCGGCATTGAAGAGAACGAACGGGCTGACGAGCTGGCAAGGAGGGGAGCTTCCACACCCTTTGTCAGCTCAGAACCTTTTTGTGGTTTGGGAAAAGGAGCTTCCTCCCTCCTATTGAGAAAGGACGAGACAACCAGAAGGAATCAATACTGGGAAAATCAACCAGATCTAGAGCATTCGAAGCTGGTTATCGGGTCCCACAATAGAAAACGTTTCTAGGAATGTATGTATGACCTTATCAAAAAATGGTCTTAGGATTATCACGGGAATGCTTACAGGGCATTGCAGATTGAATTATCATTTAACTAAACTAGGAATCCGTGAAAACGGGTATTGCAGGTTCTGCTTGCAGGAAACCGAAACTGCAATACACATACTAGGAGAATGCCCTGTACTTATGCATAAAAGAAAGAAGCAGCTGGGGGACTATCTCATATCGGGTGCAGACTGGGTATCCAGAGGTTTAGGAAACATACTATACTTTCTCTCGGATACTGGGCTCACTGATAGTCTTTGAGGTCCATGAAGGGGGCACAATAGATCTACTAGGTCGCAGTGCATTATCCCCATCAATAATAATAAAATAATCCTATAAAAAAATATAAGACTGTCGTTACAAATCAGAGGCGGTCTGCCATCTGCTCTTCTCACCCATCAATCGGGCTCTTATACCGGTTGGTGGGGGAGAAGGACTAATGCGGAAACTAGACTAGACCTCCTCGTGGTGGCCGCCGGTAACAGCCACTTTGAAATATTCTCTGTTTGCCTTTACATTCTGCCTTTCGTTGTAATTTTTTTATTACTTGCATTCGAAACATCTGGCGGCTTCGATAATCCAGGGTGAAGTGTACGCTCACTACCAGAGGTCTCGGGTTTAATTCCTACCCGGCTTCTCGTCAGCATTACCCAGTCAAAGCCTTTACCTTTGGCCAAGATTCTATCCTTTCCATTCCATTCGGTAGTGATGAACAGTTCGCAGCAGATTTTGATACCCAGTAGGCGTACTGGCCCCGTACTGCACCAGTAAGAGCAACACGAGAAGTGGAAGTTCGGACCAACGGAAAAATGCCGCAGTGCATACATCATCCAAACATAAACTCAGCGAATACACCAACCTCTGCATTTTCAAACTACGTCTTCTAACTGGTACAACGAATGCACAGAGGGCACTCTGCACAACCAAGTAAAAAACTTTCACAGATGGAGGTGTCTCTCCTAGAGGTCAACAGATAGCAGCCCCATCTGCTTGAACTGCTAGCAATAGATCACCCATTCTGGCAGAACATTAATCGATTAAGGTAACCAACATAAGGTCCAATGCGTCCAAGCGTAGAAAACAGAAAGGAAAAAAAGCGAAACATCTGAAATTCAAGCGATAATGTTCGCAATTAGATATGTTACCCACAGTCCAAATGGAAGGTATCAAAATAGAATCAATGCTCTGAAACCTTTAACAACTATGCCAAGCCCGTATTATGGTCCGAGCGGGTATTCAAGGTTTATGTAATCTTCTCTTCTTTAAAAGCAAAGTTTCACACTTTACGATTCAAAGTGGGTAGACCAATGAAAGGACTGACGGAAAGCACCCTAAATTGCCCTGTTTCTGGAGAAAAATAACGAGGCATTTCTCCCTTACAACCCAACCACGTGTATAATTATAAATATGTGAAGTATGCGCCAATAGTAAAATTATTTTTATATGCAAAACTTCAGGAATACAATTGTGATAGAAGCTTCACGAAAGCCCAGTAAACTGTCGAGGGAACGGCAAAAACCCTCAGCCAGAGGAGGATGCCGTTTCGTTCCTCGCCATGGATTTGAAGGGCATCTGACCATTGGGAGGTGGGCCGCGACATGGACCTGTAAAAAACATTATTCGACAATTATTCAAGCAATTAGGAACTGTAGTACGAAGCCTTATGTGACGACAACTCACCTCCTCGTGGCGGCGTTCTGCTCGGTGGTGACCCAGAAGGCGGTGCGCTAGTGGGAGCGCCGCCAGTTTGTGGAAGAGCCACCTGTGTGCGAGACATTTGATCGGATTAAGTTTTACAAAAATAGGCAAGACATTTTGAAACCTTACCACAACACTGTAGAGCACAGCGCTCAAAACAAGTAGGACTGCAATCGATTTCCGCATGGTTCACACAAACTAAAACTGCTGCTGGAGCAGAGTGCGTGATGTGCTTTTATAGGTAAACATTGGCGGAAATTGCCCAACTAAGCGTGAAGTGATAATACTACGAAAATTACGAAAAACGGTGTTGGGGTTTTTGTGCAATTTTCATGTAGCGCTAACAGGTCACCGATTACGCCTATAAATATTTAATCAAAGTTTGGCCTGTTGTGCTGCCTGCCAAAAAATATAATTACGCCCGTAGTGGGAACAACAGATTTTGACAGTAATTCAATAGTTTAATTTTAATTTTTGGAAACAGCAACGTCATGGCAGAATAATCGATACACTTGGAAAACATGATTCAAAGAAAAGATATAGTGGCTTCCGAAAGAAAATATGCTTGAAGCAGCAACGCTAACGGATTCCATCATTATTTTCTATATTTTTGTTTTATTTTGAACTTCATTATAACATCACTCTTTTAAGAAAATATATGAAAGCTCCTATAAAAGACGATCAGAAAGGCCACTAGGGCTTTCATGACCTGTAGGTCCATAGCAGACAAAAGTTGGGGCTGCACTCCGACTATACTGAGATGGATCTACACGGCGATTGTAAGACCCATGATAACGTATGGTTCAGCTGTCTGGTTAAGCAAGACCAGCTAGGCGACCACTATCAAGGCGCTTA
The DNA here is from genome assembly GCA_963668005.1 of Melieria crassipennis. Taxonomy (NCBI): domain Eukaryota; kingdom Metazoa; phylum Arthropoda; class Insecta; order Diptera; family Ulidiidae; genus Melieria; species Melieria crassipennis. The sequence continues at coordinate 43,702,952 of OY764962.1, forward strand.
GTAAGCTACAAAGACTGGCATGCGTATGCATAACAGGTGCTATGAGAACGTGTCCAATAGCATCCTTGGAGGTTCCTCTTGAACTAACACCTCTTCCCTTACATATATAGACCCAGGCGAAGAGGGGAGGGGTCATCTCCTAAGGATGACTGGTGTTAATATCGGGGCTGAGGGATTCCTGAGTCGTAAGAGGACTCATACTCTTACGAATCAGTATCCCGACATTGCAATATCGAGGGATACAATTTCACTAAAGTTCAGCTTTGTAACAAAAGGAACTGGGTAGGTATATCGGAAACATATCAGATAGGTCAGCACATGATATCCTGGTATACGGATGGCTCCTTAACGGAGGTAGGCACCGGGATAGGAGTATCCGGGCCGAGGATAAGATACTCGGAATTCACGGGAAAGCACACACTATCTTCCAGGCGGAAATATACGCTATTGAACTACCGGAACCGGAAGATTGCCATCCTCTCTGACACCCAGCGGCAATCAAGGCTCTAAGATCCTACCAGGTGTCCTCGAAGCTGGTTTTGGAGTGCCTTGAGAATTCAGCTTCTTGGCTTAGTGTAACTTGGCCGTTACAATAAGGTCTGGGTACTCTGGGTTCCGGGTCACACCGGCATTGAAGGAAACGAACGGGCTGACGAGCTGGCAAGGAGGGGAGCTTTCACACCCTTTGTCAGCCCAGAACCTTTTTGTGGTTTGGGAAAAGGAGCTCCGTCCATCCTATTGAGAAAGGACGAGACAACCAGAAGGAATCAATACTGGGAAAATCAACCAGATCTAGAGCATTCGAAGCTGGTTATCGGGTCCCACAATAGAAAACGTTTCTAGGAATGTATGTATGACCTTATCAAAAAATGGTCTTAGGATTATCACGGGAATGCTTACAGGGCATTGCAGATTGAATTATCATTTAACTAAACTAGGAATCCGTGAAAACGGGTATTGCAGGTTCTGCTTGCAGGAAACCGAAACTGCAATACACATACTAGGAGAATGCCCTGTACTTATGCATAAAAGAAAGAAGCACCTGGGGGACTATCTCATATCGGGTGCAGACTGGGTATCCAGAGGTTTAGGAAATATACTAAAACTAGCTGGGCCCCGCGGCTTCGCACGCAAGCTCTCTTGTTTCACCCGATACAAATTCTGAACTTATTGTTGACCCGTCAGATTTTGATTTAAAAAACATATGTCTATTATCTTTGATGTCAAGTAATTCCAAAAATTTTGAACGCAAAATCCCTTAAAATCATGAGTTTTCACATTTACCCTAAACAAATTCTTAACCCTTAGTTTATCACATTTTCTTTATTTCCCGATAGAAGTGCTTTTTGTCTAAGTTTGAAGTCAAAAGGACCAATAAATCGTGGAGAAATACAAACTGTTAGCCCATTGTTGACCCCGTTAGATTTTGATTTTCAAAAAAGTGAAAAACACGTGTCAAATTATTTCTCACTAAGAGTACTTTCACAAAATTTGAAGTCAGTGGCCCCGTTAATTCATGTTTTTTTACAGTTGCGCCATACAAACTTTTAACCCGTCGTTAACCCCGTCCGATTTTAATATTCGGAAAAATGAAAAACACGTATCGAGTTATTTTACATTTGAAGCACTTTCACCAAGTTTGAAATCAAAAGGCTCAAAAAAATTTGTTTCTCCATACATACTTTTAACCCGTCGTTGATCCAGTTAGATTTCGATTTTGAAAATAATGAGAAACGCGTGTCCAATTTTTTTTTTATTTCAAGTATTTTTACAATTTTTGAAGTCAATGGGCCTATCGGTTCATGTTTTTTTCGAGTCTACCCTTAAACAAATCTTAACCCACTGTTGGTCCAGATAAATTTTCATTTTCGAAAAATTATAAAGTACGTGTCGAATTATTTTTGATTTAGAGTATTTTTAGGAAGTTCGAAATCAATATGTCTCTTAGATCACTTTTCTTCATACAACACCTTAACGCATGTTTTGCCCCTTTGCACCCCGAATTTAAAAAAATCCCGTCTTAGCGGAGGTTCGTTTTTCAAGATATACCTACAGTTCAAATTTCATATTTGTAGCTTCAGCGGTTTGGGCTGAGCGATGATGAATCAATCAATCAATCAGTCAGTCAGTCAAGACAAACAATCTACGTATATAAAAATGGAGGCGGTACCACGCCCCCTTGTCCAATGCTCATAATTTTCTTCCAGTCGAATTGTGCTACTAAGTGGAAAGTTCGTACCAAGTTTCATTGATGTGTGTGTGTGTACTGCATAACTGTTGGATCATAAAAAATGTGCCACGCCCCTTGACCAACACCGATCAAATCTCATCAGTAGAATGACACATCTATGAAACAACGGTACACAAAATTTCAATGCCATATAAAAGATTTGAGTTGTATGGGTGGAGCCACGCCCTCTTGTTAAATACCCGCCCATTCCCTCTGTGGAAAGATATGACTAAATGGTAAACAGTTTCAAAATCATGCGGATAGTTTGGGTCAAACAAATGTGCCACGCCCCTTGTCCAACCCCCATCAAATTTTATCAATAGAATGACACTTCTATGGAACTATTTCGTACCAAATTTCAATGCTGTCCGACTTACAATTCCGAAGCTATTCCATATAAAAGATTTGAGTTGTATGGGCGGAGCCACGCCCTCTTGTTAAATACCCGCCCCATTCTCTCTATCGAAAGATATGACTAAATGGTAGGTCCGTACCAAGTTTCATTGATGTGCGACTTACAGTTCTGCTGAAATGTTGGGTCATAAAAAATGTGCCACGCCCCTTGTTCAACGCCCATCAATTTTAACAGTAGAATGACACATCTATGAAACGACGGTACACCAAAGTTCAATGCTGTGCGACTAACAATTCGGAAGCTATTCCATTTAAAAGATTTGAGTTGTATGGGCGGTGCCACACCCCTTTATTCAATACCCACCTTATTCCCTCTGCCGAAATATATGATTAACTGGTAGGTTCATACCAAGTTTCATTGATGTACGACTTACAGTTCTGCTGCATAAAAAATGTGCCACGCCCCTTGTTCAACGCCCATAAAATTTTAACAGTAGAATGACACATCTATGAAACGACGGTACACCAAAGTTCAATGCTGTGCGACTAACAATTCGGAAGCTATTCCATTTAAAAGATTTGAGTTGTATGGGCGGTGCCACACCCCTTTGTTCAATACCCACCTTATTCCCTCTGCCGAAAGATATGATTAACTGGTAGGTTCATACCAAGTTTAATTGATGTACGACTTACAGTTCTGCTGCATAAAAAATGTGCCACGCCCCTTGTTCAACGCCCATAAAATTTTAACAGTAGAATGACACATCTATAAAACGACGGTACACCAAATTTCAATATTGTGCGACTTACAATTCCGAAGATATTCCATTTAGAAGATTTGAGTTATATGGGCGGTGCCACACCCCTTTGTTCAATACCCACCTTATTCCCTCTATTGAAGGACATGATTAAATACTAAGTTTGTACCAAATTGAATTGATGTGTGACTTATGGTTCCAAAGTTATTGTCTAAAAATGTATTCTTGTGGTGCCACGCCCTGTTTTGCCGACTTTTCTTTTTTTATAAACCTTCACGTAACAATTTCAAACAAACCCGCCAAAGTAAGTATACAAGTTGCTCCAGACGTTTTCAAGTTATAAGCAGTCGAACGGACCACGTTTCATTTTTATATAAAGGGTGTTTTTTTTAGAGGTTTGTTTTTCGAATAGAGATAAAACTGGCATTTTGTGGTCAAATCTGGCAACTCTAATGTCATTTATGATCAGTTTGGTTTGCCATTTCATCATGAACAGGTTGACAAAAGAACAACGCTTGCAAATCGTGCAAATTTATTTCGAAAATAATGGTTCAGCTCGCGAAGTTTACCGCAAGCTCCGTCCATTTTATGGTCGACATAATCGTCCATCAGAGCAATTAATTCGGTTAACCATGGGTCGTTTTCGCACTACGTTTACTCTATGTGATAATACGCATCCGCAGAGACGTCGAACAGTGCGCACCGAAGAAACAATTGCCGCTGTAGAGCAAAATGTTGAAGAGGACCCAGTCAGAAGAGGAGTCAGTTACCGTTAATGGAGACCGGTATAGAGCCATGATAACCGACTATTTTGTTCCCGAATTGGATGGCATGAATGTGGATGAGTTGTGGTTCCAACAAGACGGCGCTACATGCCACACAGCGCACGTCACAATCGATTTCTTGAAGGAAACATTCGATGAGCGCATAATTTCGCGGAATGGACCTGTCAATTGGCCACCAAGATCGTGTGATTTGACACCATTGGATTATTTTCTTTGGGGATATGTGAAGTCGCTCGTCTACGCCAACAAACCAGAAACGTTAGGGGACTTGGAAGCTAACATTCGTGGCGTTATTGCCGACATACGGCCCCAAATGCTCGAAAAAGTGGTTGAAAATTGGACCTGTAGAATTGGCTTTATTCGAGCCAGCCGCGGCGGCCACATGCCCGAAATCATATTTAAACATTAATGGCATAAAATTATCCTTCCAATAAAGCCAAATTGATGAACATTAAAACGATTTTCTTGTGTTTTATTTCAATTCGAAGTTCTATACCTCTAAAAAAAACACCCGATATATAGATTTCTCTCGGATACTGGACTCACTGATAGTCTTTGAGGTCCATGAAGGGGGCACAATTGATCTACTAGGTCGCAGTGCATTATCCCCATCAATAATAATACAATAATCCTATAAAAAAAATATAAGACTGTCGTTACAAATCAACCCTGGGCAACCCTGATGTGAAGATTCCAAATCGTGGTTTACCGGCCGAGTCAGCTGACAGTATCCCGTTGTAGCTGAGAAAGCGGCTAACAACCGAGGTCTGTCCATGTTGTTGGTATTTGCTTATTGAATATTTTTTATTCAAAATAACTTGAGGCTCGTTTTTGCCTCAACTCGCTGAGTATAAAACAAAATACAAAACTGTGACATGCAGGACTCCGAAAACAAAAAAGAAATAACTGGCCCACTCTCACAAATACAACAAAAAAGTTTGGTATGGTTTTTGAGGTGTCGGTGTATAATTAGGTCAGACTTTGTCAGAACTGCTGTTGTTGACTGACTTTTTTGGACTGAATTTGATGCTATGGACTACGACTAAACCTGGTCGGCGCCACCTTTTCTAAATAAAACATGAACAATTTCCTCATAAATTCTACGTCATTGCCTTGGCAACTGTTCATGCACTCAAAACCAATATTGAAGCTGTTGGCGTTCCATGCTCCGCTTTTTCATATTCCGCCAATATATCCTCATCTGCGTCTTGTATCGCTGTCGAAGACATGTTGAAAATTTAAAATAATCCTAAAACAAAATGGTGTCGCGACACGCCGTAAACAAATCTCCGCCGCCCCACGCACTGCCTGGACTGGTTAATAAATTTGCCGAAAAAGTTGGTCGCGGTTGCTGGGCCGCCGCCATAGCAGCGCGCTGCATATTCGCTGCCATCAAACTTGTGCGCCGATTGCGGCGGCACAGTGAGCAGCTGCCGTTTCCCATGCTGAGCGAATCTCTTCATGGAAACTCATTTGTAATCATTGCATTTCTTTGGTTTGCCGCCAACGCACTGACAACTTCTTGTTGCTGCTGCTTTATTACTTTTATTATTTCCATCTTTAATATTTGCCATGACGTTATTTCCGCCATCCCGTAAAAAGCAGAAACTAATAAAACTTTATCTTTTTAATACACAGCAGCCAGTCGGCCAGGAGCGAACGCCTAATGCAGGAGCGGCAGCGCGCATCTCGATACCGCTCTGGCGTTGCGGCGTGCGGCGGGGCGTCGCGTGAATGTTCGTTTTGTGCGGCAAATTTATTTCCTCCTTGCTATGCCCCGCCCCCCGTGTGCTTTGATGAGATCTTCCCAAAGGTATTGAGCACAATTTCCGTCTGGTCGTAAGTTTATGACTGCAGTGGATTTGAATATTTCTGTAAATTATGTCAAAGTTAGTTGAAGCTTCGGCACATCGGCCGAATTCCGCTGAATCCGATTGAGTCCAGGCAAAATAGTTAAGAGGAAATTTCGTCTCTCTTTTGTCTTTGCTGCTTGAAATTTCAAAACATCAGACATCATAAATTCTAAAAGCTCCAAAAAGTTGGTGAAATTTTTTGTGGTGTAGGTGATGTGAGTGCTTTAGAAATTTCGAGCTCAATGCTTGATTGCTTTTATGTTTCGTTTGTTAAACTTACCAATTTTGTTAAAATTGCCAATTTTTTCTTTAGTGAACCTGTAAATTTTGAATGAAAAATTAGTATTTTGGAGACCTCTGATTAGCAGTTTAGGATCCTATACGTTGGAATATTTCAGCAATATTGACCGTTTTATTTTTGCTGGCATGATTTCAATTCTCTTTTTATAGTTTTCTTCTCTCCAAAGTGAAAATTATCGAAGAAATGTTACACGACTCGTTCTACGAAGGAAAAACTTGATTCAATTGGCCGATAGTGGGTTTCATGTTGATTGGTTCATCCCTGCTTTAACCCTTTCGCTATTTTGTTGCGAACATGCTACTTTGTGGACGTCTGCATCCTCTATGGTTTCAAGAATACATTTTTTGTTGGTCCTTAGAATAGTTTGAAATTTTATGAAAAAAACGAAATTAATAAACTGAATATTTAAGTTTAAAGAAGAGAAGTATACACGTTTTTTTAATGGTATATCTTGACATAGTAAAGGAAGAAGAAGCAGAAAAAATTAGAGAACTTTTTAATTTGACGTTTTCTTTCAATTTAGATACTTTTTTTGTTAATTTTGGCTGAAGTAAATGAAGAAATATTCATGTTATTCAAATTTTCGTTATTCGTAAAAAGTTGTATGTTTAAGTAAATATTACAGCCACAACGATGTGGTTGCTCTCATAGAAAAACACTCTAAAATACAGGGTCCGAGTATAAAAATTAAAAAATGTCTTATGGAATTTTGCTAATATAACCACATTTACCACATTTGTTGCTAATTTTACGTTTTAGGCTTCTTAAAACGTAAAATTTAAAATTTTAGCTTTCCCCAGTAAAAACCTGTAGCGAAAGGGTTAAGATAAGATTACACAAAACAAATTTATTTTCGCACTTAAATTTATTTACTCTTGCTCACAAATTTCTCATTGCGCGGGTTAATTGAACATTTTAATATTCCTTTACGTGGCGGTGAATGTCGATAATTTTTTAATATTGGTTTCAAAATTTGCTGCAACACCTCGAATATTCGTTTTCGGCTTTGGTATTCGGTCTATTCGGCCAATTTTAAATCCTCGGCTTCGGCCAAAATAGCCAAATACTTTAGCCGAAGGTTTGCGCCCTGTAATGCAAGTCAATTTGCTCGGTTTCGAAGTATTTTATCAAATACCGAGTTCTGTCGATATTTCGGACATCAAGTTTGCGATTACAAAAATGATCTCTAATCAGGTTTTTATGTCTATTGAATTGTTAAGATTTTGTTTTTATTTTTGTTGGAAAGTAAACTGTAAGACTGGTTTTAATTTTTTGTTTACAAATACAGTTGAATCTACCAAACGCAACCAAATTGTTCCAGGGGTGGTTGCAAATAGCGAAAAAGTTGCATTTATTGAACATCAATTATTCAGTACAATTAAATTTAATTCAAAAAGAGGTGCATTTAATATTCAAAATAGGATAACTTCAGAAACAAAAACACATGTATTTAACTAAAAATTTTAAATCAAAATTAGTACAAAAACCAATATTTCAGTAAAAAACAATCAATATAAATTTAATATTAATTGGTTTGAAGTAGCTAGATTTTTTAGGCAAACAAATTTAATTTGCTAATCGATAAAAATTGACAAAGAAGTTCGTTAAATGCAAGGCTGCTAAGTAAGTTTTTTTGTAAATGATCCGAAATTTTAACAGCCCTGAAAACGCAACAAAAAATTGCTTTTTTAGAGTAATATATTTGTATTATTTCTGCAAAGCGGTTGCGTTTATTGAATAGTTGCGTTTGGTGGAGCTGCGTTTTGGGAGATTTAATTCTGCTTCGGATTCGGCCAAAAATCTACCTTCGGTCGGATACTATTAAATTGTATACCAACTGGTTCAAAAACATGTATGCGGACGACAGTATTCAGGATGCACTAATCAGTTCTAGACGGACTAACGCAAAAATTACTACCGGATATAAAGTTTAAGGTACTTATTTTTTTATACAAAAGCTTGAAGTTTTTATAGGTACCCGCTTCGGCAGAGTGGGTAATTAACTCATCGAATGTTTCATCCGAATTTTTTAAACGACTCTATTCGATACGAAATTGTACGTCGATTTCAAAATTTCTAAACTTTCGAACGTTACAGTCGAAATTTCATAAAAATGGAAATTGAAAATCTTATTTATTCATCAAAACTAGTGTCCGACCGAAACCACTTTTTTGGGCCGAAACCCAAACCCAAATTTTTTAATATTCGGCCGAAACCGAAACCGAAACTTTCTAGTTGAAATAAAAATCACCATATCAAGCACTTTTTTCAACAAACCAATTTTACATTAGGTAAATAAAGAACAAACAAACAAACATAGCATAAATAAATAAATACTTATTAAAAAAAACAATTGATTCATTTTTTAAAAACGTAAACAAGAAGAAATCACCCTTTCGTACCTTACTCGATAATATTCAAAATTAAATAAAAAAAGAAGTTTATTTACATTACTGGCATCTAAATTACTCCTCCTTTTACTATATATCTGCTACACAAATGTAAAAAATATTCTAGAAAGTTTCGGTTTCGGCTATTCGGCCATTTTTTGGCCGAAACTAAAACCGAAACCGAAACCACTTATTTGGGCCGAAACCGAAACCGAATATTCGGTCGGACACTAATCAAAACATATTATTTTTTTATTGTAACACATTTTTCTTTCAATATACAACACAATACAAACTTTTCGCTTATATCAAAATACATATTTCACCCGTTTTTGAAATGTGTATGCAACAGTGTTGTCTCCAACATATGTTACAGCACACATTTCAAGCGGTTGAGGAAAGGGGCAGGGGACGTACAGTTTAACGCCGAATGCGAACGGCGGTTGGTAGTTTTTTCTTTCACACTTAGAAAGGCAAACTTCCCAGAAATATTCCTTATTATGTATGTAGAAGAAAAAAACAATCGAAAATATTTTAAATAAAAATAGTCCTTGCTCCGCAATAATCAAATTAATTAAAATGTTCAGTACTTTTGGTGGCCCCGGAATGTCGACATCACCAAGTCAACAATCAAATTTTTTTACAACAGCTACGTTTTCGGCATACAAAAAACTAGTAATGAGACAACAACGAAAGAAACAGCGACTAAAGGCGAAAAAAATTCAATCACACAAAGTGCTGTCAGATAGATGGCAAATCCACTGCCACCCCACTCCGCCGCCGATGGCACTGCGTGTAGGAATCGCCATTTGGCTGCTGTGGCGCTTCGTCAAAACCAATGAAGTCATTTGCATGCATGACAATTGTTATTGCATACTTTGAGGCGCACAATAGTACGCGCGCGAACGCAAATATTGAAATTGACAAACGCTTTGTCACCAATTGCTGTCGAAAGACAGACAGACAGACTCACAGAGAGCCAGCGGCATCGTCACTTTCATCGAGCGCTTTGTGCGTGCTCAGCGCGTCGCTGGCGTCTGTCAATTTGAATTGTCATAAAAACGCAAATTTATGGATTCCAACATAAAAAACTATAAACGGCAATAAAAGGCAATTGAAGTCGTGCCGCGACATTGGCGCGTGTGCATGGTTGTGTGTGTGTGTTTGCCTGTTTACGGAAAACGAAAATATGAAAAATATGCCACGCCATATCGATGGGAATTGCCATCACTGGCAGCGCGACCCCTTTTTCCTTACGCGATACTCGCATTGCCATCCTTTGCGCTTCCGCCACTCCTTGACACAACGAACGAAATATTTTTTGTAGCATATTTTTAAGCGTTTTCGGAAGGAAACATTCTTAACGCAACATTATTATGCAAAAAAGCAGCAGTTTGTGATTTCTGTGCGTAAGTTTTATTTCCGTTGCCAATAGAAAATTGTCTCCATTGTCAGATTGCTGTAAGAGAGATGGAGAAGATGGAAAATAAAAATATTTATTGTTCAATTGATTTCAGTATTTCCAACTAGGCAGCAATGCTTACCAAAGCCGTGGCGACGTTAGCGGGCAAAGCGAGATAGCTCGTCCAAGGACAGAGTATGGTACAGGCGAAGTCGTACCAAACCTATATTCGCTCTGAAATGCCAAGATCTAAGGTTAGAGTATGCTCAGAAATCAGACCCAAGAGCTAATATGAGCTTTGAGGGAGATCATTGTACCAAACTCATTCGGAGTTTAAAAGTTTGCTGAGATTGTTATAGGATATCAACGGTGATTGGAGCAACAAAACAAACAAGAGAGGGCAAGAATAAAGGCCAACAAATGAGAGTTTAAACTTCTTTAATTGGGATTTCATTTCCGAAGTATTACAATAGGCCATCTTCGTCTAAGTCTAAAGAATAATCTGAGGACTATTTCTGCTTGAAATGTAACGAACTGTAATGGTAGATATGCATTTTCTGCGATATAAAAATCCACATAAAACGTTGTTCTAATGTCCTTTGAGCCATGATGAAACTGTTTAAGGTCTTAGGGTGCTAATGAGTTTTAATTATTATGCTAATTCAGTCATAATCACTTACAACGTCTTACTGTATGAAGATCCTTAACAAAATGGCTTCCATGTGGCAGGACTCATTTTGCGAAGTATCCCTTCACAAAATCATTCGAAAAATAACTTGGAAGCAGTTTTTTAATCCAACTCTTAACATGCTTTGGAAAATGATTTTAAGAGAATGAAGTTACTATGGGACGGTTCTACTTTTGCTTCTTCGAGCAACGATTTCTTTTTAGAGGTAACGAAATCTTTCGACCTTTTTCCAGAAATTGATGCCTTTTGCTAATCAAATTTCAGCAAAATTTCAAAGTCATGCCACAAAAATAATTACTGTTTATGTAGAAAATGTCGAATGTGATCATCGAAAGCGCCTCTCCACATGTCTCCCTAACAACACGTACTGAGTCCTTCGGCATGTGGCTTAACCAAAATACTTTCTATTCGTCCATTGAGAATCGCCACAAAGAACCGCACACACACACTAAAAAAGTAGCCCAGCTGAAAATAGCGCATGATGTCGAAACGGCTGTTTGTCTCATAGGTATTGAACCATAAATAGCACATTACACACCGTAACTGCTCGCCGCCGCCGTCCGTCCATCGCTTTCAAATTTGAAAGTAAGGCACAAACAGTTTTCATGGTAAATTTCACTTCATCAAATTGTGCGAGTGTTGACATTTGATAAATTATGCTAATTAGCTAAGGACATTACCGGCAAAGGACATTGTTGTTTTCATTTTTTTGTTTCGGTGTCCCCAACTATCTCGTTTTTATTTTTAATTTTCACTTGGCCATTTAATGTCGCACTTTTCAAGGTGTGGAATTCCATTCCGCCTAACAAAATAACAAATATTTTTTTAATTAATTAACGCGCTGAAAATGAAGTGCAGCGCCGGCTCGGTCGGCCAAGTGAGCGGCCGCCAAGGATCGCTTAGGATAATTTAGTTGCACGCGAGCGTTTCGCCTTGTGGGCGAGCGCAATTTGGCTTTGCTACTCGTACGAAACTATGCCGGCTCCGCGCTTCTCACTAACGTCCAACTCCAAGTAATTTAATGCACGCGCGCTTTGTTGTTGCCACAAAGTGGCCCGGCGCTGCGCTGGCAGCGCGTTCCAATCGTTTATCATTTGCGGCTCATAACGCCGCACAAACATTTTCGATATGCCCACAAATATTCAAACGCTGCCGTGGTGCGCGGGGAAGGCGACGTCGCGACGGTGGCGGCAAGTTGGAAGAGTTGGCGCACAAATCCTTCTGCCCATGAAATATGATGTGAAAATTCAAAGCTGTCAATGAAGCTTTGCTCACACCACATGCACATGCACGCACAGCAGCCGACTGGCGAAGGATCTGCGCCCGAGTCCTTTCGGCTTTCAATTTTCAACAATTTTTATGGCTTTCCGCTCACACTAAAGTAGGCAATAAATTTTCGAAAAGCAGCGGAAAAAGAAACTCGAAATGTCATAAAATTTGACAGTCGAAACTGAAATTGCCGCAACATATGCAAATGTGAGGCAAGCGACGGCGCGGGCTGACAGGAAGCGGGCGCCGTATGCCGACTCTGGGGGTGGCTGCGGATGGCAGGATGACACTTATTGATGAGGCGTCAATTGCTCGATGCTTTTGCATTCGGCACGCGTTTCAAGTACTTTTTGTTGTTTTTGGTTTTAACTTCTGGCTCTTTAGGCCAACGGGAAGTGGCGGCGCGCTAAACTCTTTCGCCGCATAACTCAGATTATTTGTGTGCGTAGACATGACGTCATGCGGGCTGGTGCACTGCCCTTCGCTCTTTTCTTTCGTTCGCCAACTCTGTTTGAGGACTCTTATCTAGAGCTCTGTCTGACTGTATGTCTGACATTTCCAATGTTCGACCGGGTTTTGCATGGATGTTGCACAATTTATGGGCTTTGTGTGTGTGCTGCGGCAGTTGTGGCTGTGTGCGTGCTAGAGAAGAATAGAGAGGAGCACAGAAGGATCCCAATAAACATTTAGGTTGAAAATCAACTTGAGGTTAAGGGGGTCAATACGTGTAAATTCAGAAAATTTTCAAAATTTTTTTTTGTGAAACAGACTCCAGGGGGTCTTAAGAATATTCCCCTCAAGTGGTTTTTAATTCTGATGACCCGTTCGCCTGCAGCAGCGCTTTATTGATAGTCAATTCGTTTCGCATGATATCGGTAACGCAAAGTTTAAACCGACTTATTTCGAAATACTGGTTTTTGATTATGGAAGTAGAATATCTCGGCAAGTTTTAGTCCCACTGATCTAAGTAAAATTTGGGCAGCAACTTTTTGGAACATAGAACTTCTAAAGTAACTAAAAATTTCATTGTTTTTGGCGAAATCCGCGGCGCCATTTTCGGGAAATTAAGAAATAAAGGTAATTTTTTCGGTTCGAGCGTATTTTTGTATTTTCGAGAAAATATTTTTTTTTTGTTAGTTCGTTTAGAAGGTACATATATTTTCGATTCGACTCCATCCAATCGTGGGACAAAATTATAAGGAGATGTCCGTTCTTCATAAAATTTGGTTTACTAGTTAATCATGGTCTGCTGAATTCAAATCTCCATTTTGTTTTTCTTAAACTTTTGTAGCTTGGCAATGCCCGAAACTTAAATTTGTGCTTTTCGTAATTTTCGCTGAGCTATAGTAACGAGTGTGTTGGCTAGATTTTTCAGATTTAACAATTAATCGGTAACGTCAACATTGATCATTGCAAAGAGTAACAGAAATTGTCTTAGGACCTTTTAGTTTTGCAATAAAAATGATAATAATAGACGAATGTTTTGCATTTTTGCAGTTTTCTCAATTTTTCATGCTGATTGCATACTTTTAGGGATGAAAAAAATAAATTTTGTCGAAAAATTGGTGTTTAGATATCGGAGGATGTAATTACATTATCGGACAAAGAAAGAATGCTTCTTAAAATAAAAAAAAATCCAGGAACATACTTTCACATACTTTTTAGATATTTTCCACTAAGTTTTGCCAATTTTCAGATTTTTAATTTAGAAAAATATTTTGAAGTAAAAGTGATGTAAAAGCCTCACCTTTGCAAATTTTGAGAAAATATTAAAAGCGAAAATGGCCACATCATTTCTTAATCTATATTGAAAGGTTTAGCGAATTCTTGGTAACTATGTATTTTTACAATTTTTTTACTCAATAGACTAAAAAACAGAAAATATGTATTCACAATTTTTTGTGAAAAAAGTTCCGACTTTGAGCAGTTCTTGCACTCGCACTAATTATTTTTTCGCACAGATTTTTTGGGGGTTTCTTAGTTGGAGTTTTACCTTTAAAATTACATCAAAATCGCTAAATTCTGAGACTATAAATTTGTTGAATTTTGCCTATGGAACGAATCACTGTACGCCGGCACCACTTCTACTAGAATTTGGGCCTAACGTTGGACCCCCACCACCGCCGCCATTTTGAGCACGCAAAAAAAAATTGTTTTTCTTGCACTGCTACCTTTTAATAAAAGAATGAAAAAAAAATTGTACATTGCATTAATTTTTTCCGGCGTATGCCCCTTAAGGCAGGTTCTCACCTTGTGGGGGGAAAAAACGATTTTTTTTTTGCCTTATCGTGTAGATATATGTTTAAAAAATGTGCTCCAGAAATTTCAGATCAAAATCTGAAAAATTACAAAAGTGACAGGCCGTTACATAGAGCAGTTTCGAGCACCGGCCGAGCGCGCTTTAAACTTTAAACGCGTTTTTCTGAGAACTACATTTTCGGACCTTACGGAAGTGATTGAAGGCGCTGGAATGAACCAATCGTCACCAAATTTTTTTTTAAATATTCCTTAGGGTTTTTTCTAATAAACGAACCACGATCAACCAATAATATTGAAAATTGTTTATTTAAAAAAATAATAAGTGAACAAAAAAATGCGAAAATCTTAATTTTTTTTTCAAAACCTCATAACTTTTGTAATTTTGATTTTTTTCATGATCTTGGTTCATTCAATAGATAATACGGTACACATTAAGAATGTGTTCGATTTTTGTGTTTCAGATCACGGGTTTTGACGGAATCACTTCCGGTAGCGGGACACCTCCTCGCCGACATGCCGCCACTGATGGACGCCCCCTCCCCCCTTTTTTTGATTCATTCAATTTGAAAAATTGTATTCTCTAAATAAATGTGTGTTCATGTCCAGAAAAAAATTTCAGCTTTGTATCTTTAACCGTTTTCTCAAAAAACATTCCTAAAAAAAGTGCACTTTTTCGGATCCACAAGGTGAGAACCTGCCTTAAGTTGAGATCAAACGTGTTTCTTAAATCTCCAACGTTAATTCTCAACAGCATCTCCACTTGAGAATCATAGCGTTCACAACAAAAAGGGCATTTTTTTTTGTATGAAAATTAATTCTTCTCAATTGGAGAAAACTATAATTCTCAACTTGAATTTAAAGGTGATTCTCCAATTGGTCTCAAAAGTACTGCCTAAAAGCATGCCTCAAAAATGTAAAACAAAACAAGTGTATTGCAAACAACTATTTTTTATATGGTTTCACAGCTGCAGACTAGCTTTTAATATTTGAACTATAATTAAATTTAATATTATATTTAATAGGTACATTAAAATTAAAAAAACTTAAAAAAAAACATTTATAAAACAAACTATAATGATAAATTGAAATGATTAACAATTAAAGGATATAAATGAAAATAACAAAAAATATAAAATTAAATTAAATTTTAAATATTCAGTCAATTCAAACATAGGTATAATAGACAAATTCAATATATGACTAGTTTACAGGAAAAATCTCTTATCTCTATACTATTTTTAATGGAAAATGTTGTGCTGATTCCGAATCTGCCTTCAGTTTTTTTTCATCGCGTCAAAAGTCAATTTCAACTGGTACTATACCACTTCCATATTCCACATCGAAAAGTTACCACAAGTGAACAAATATGAAAGTAGAAATGCACACGATTTTGAGGCTACACAAATTTGCGGAATTTAGGCGGGCAGCTGCTGTCGACGGCCGCGGTGCCAAAGCTTCCCCAGCCCTTGAGCGTTCCGACAGCAGATCCACCACCTGCCTCACTTCTCTTTGCATCCTTATCTTACCTTTTATTTTGTTTCCAGCTTCTTAATATTTATTTTTAGGAGCTTTTTGTTTTTTCACTTTTTCAAAACTTTTGACGAATAATTAAAACATATGATTCACTAGCATTACCAGACATACACTTTCGCGAATCCAACTGCAGCATTGCCACATACAAAATGTTTTAAAATGTTCTCAAATGTAACTCCACTGCTACTCAAGTTGAAATCATATGTTGGAGAAAAAGTTTGAACTCAAGTTGAGAATTATGCTTAATATCAACTTGAGAGTCATAGAAATCTCAAACGTTGGAGAAATATTTTTTTGGTGTTATTGGGATGATAGGAGTAACGCCGCTCCATCGTGTGTCTGATGAAGTCACTTCGCTAGGAAAAATGTTTGGGTGCCGCAGAAGACTGAATTTTGGTTTTTGGTGGAACTTTGACTTTTGGTGCCAATCGAAAATGTAAACGCCAGGATCCACAATACAGCACCGAGTAACCAAACTGTCACTTGTTGTGCTTGTTGAGGATGTTCCGCCATTTTTCTGATATTTTCGGAGCCACAAGTGAGACTGTCGCACCCAGACAGATATTCGGACCACCATTTTTGTGAAACATTTTCACTCTTTCACTATGTTGTGTGAGTGGAAATCGATCCATATTTGAAATCATTCTAATTTTTACCGACCCTCTTGAAATGTATTTGTGTTTTTATCATTGATGGCATATTAGCAAATACTGGAGAAAATTGAATTATAGTCATTAATACGGTTTTTTGCGACCCACAACGGCAATGTCTGCTTCCAGCTTAAGCACTCAACCCTTAAATAAGGCAACGAAATTCGGTCGGTTATTACTCAAAATATTGACAACTGCTGTCGCATCGCACGTTCCACACCGCCAGCTGGACAATAGATTACTCACTATAAATCATGCCAATGATGAAAAATTGCTCGAGGACAGCATTCAGTGCGGCCTGGGCAGGACATTAGTAAAAGTACAGCACCCCATGTGATGTACGAAAAATTGACGCAAACAAATGAAAGTCAGAGTGCATTGACAGGCATATAATGAGCGCAATTACTGGTCATTTCGCAATTGGAATTGAAAATAAACAAACAAAACAGGGGAACACACGATGGCGCAATCTGGGTTAACGAACGTTTGGATATAATGCAAGGAAAACAAATGAATTGTGCTGAGATATAAATAAAACGAATGAAAGCAAGAAATAATTCAAAAACAGACACATCCTTCAATGTTTAATGACATCATCAGCAACTTTACTGTGACGACTTTCAAAGTCTTTCAAAGTCTGTATTTAGTTTGAAATTAAATATTTTGCATTGAAGTTTTGACTACATTAAGAACTACTACTACAACTCTTGTGTTTGTGTGCTTACCCCCTTCCCCCCCAAAAAAACCTCCCCGGCCTTTCCTTTGCCACGTTTGCAGTATCGTCGATCGAGGCAGCGAAGGCAAAGAGTCGTTGCAATATTTTTTACTCGTGTCCTTTAAATGATAACTTCCGGATACTTTTATACGGAACGTGTATAATAAACATCAAAAAGAACAACCATGTGCCAAATATGACATGCGAAGTGTCACATATGACGAAATACGGTGAATATATTTTGCTTTACTTGGCTGTCGGAAGCAACCAAGAAACTCTCCCTTAAAATATGAAAAATGATGTTGCATGATTTGTTGGCCCAGAAGCGGGCTAGTCAACTTGTATTTGAATTTATTGGTTGTCATCGTTGTCGTTGGTGAACTGTCATTTGTTGCTCAGGCATCGAATGTGACACACACGTACACACAGACGCACAAACACGTATGTGCATGTGTGAGTAAGGCCTGGCACCACCACCGCAACCAGCGTTACCCGGTACTCCGCCATCCAGCGTCGCCGTCAGTATACCCATTAATATTTATTATTTTGCCGCATACACCCACCTTTTCACCCCCCGCGCATAGCATTTCTGCACTCCGGAATCCCGCAGCCGTGCCACACACATTTCATATTTTAATATTCTGTATGAATATGAATGAATGCGCTTCGGATCGTCGCCGCTCGTGGTTGTTGCTGTATTCTATTAGAACCATTAGCTGTCATTCGATTCGGAGCGAGAATTACGAGTGTATTTTTGCTTTAATGTCAACTTTCTCGCCATTATTGGCTAAAGTAGAGAAGAGCTGCTTCCACCTAATCTCCCCCGCTGGGGGGCGCTGGGTGTGGTTGGGTTCGGAAACGGCACTGGGTATGGCTTCGATGTGATGACTCTGTTTCGACGCTTGATAGATTATGTCAAAATGTGAAAAATTACATCACATGTCGTGGGGGACTTGGCGTGTGCGGTTATATGGATGCGAAGGATAGTGATGGGCACCTGGTTGTTTTTTAGGTAACAAAAGTTAAACGTGTGTGGAATTTAAAAAGGAAAGTGGCATTAATCACACATGAGTAAAGTCTCTATCGCGTTTGAGGGTAGTTCGTGTTCGAGCGCTGTGTCGACTTCTATCAGCGTCAACTCAGGCGAAGAATGATAGGGAGACAGTTATCTCAATTTCTTATCATTTATTCATATTTTGATTATCCTGAATCGGAAAGAGAATTTTCGCGACATTTCCACAGTCCTGAGGATATATTCAAGAAATTTTTAAAGAAAACTTTTTTTAATGAAACTTTTTTTATGGGACACTTAATTTTTCCCAGAAGGTTTTTAGTCTACGAACTAAGCAAGCAGTGCACTTTGTAGGTTTCAATTCATTTACGTAAGTCTTTATTCTTTGAGACTTCTTTAGACTTTACACTTTTTTAGACATTTGAGGTGACCGCTGAATCAATCTCGATTATATATGTAACTGCTGAGGTATTTAAAGCAGGGACCGAAAATAGCTGTTATTTTACAATTTTCAAATCAAAAATGCATAACGAAAAAATGTTCGGTGGATTTTTTTAAATATACCATAATGATCGTAATGGCCTCAGTTCTCGAATATTAAACGCCTTTTAAATTTTAGACTTTTACTATAAAAGTTAAAATTAACTGTTATTTTGTGCCCTTTATTATTTCAGGCAAATATAACTGTAACTTTTGACTTTTATTTTTTCGGTCAAAAATAACAGTTATTTTTTTACTTTTATTTTTTCGGTCAAATATATCAGGCGACGAAAACTATTGATACCATTTTTTCGTCGCACAAGTCTTATAGCTCAGAATGTGCGGTTCGAAAGTTATTAAAAAAAAGGCGGAAACTGCAATTCTAATGAAGCTCAAAAATTCTAATTTATTTGAGTATCGGTATTTTAAATAATAAAAAGATACAAAATCAATGAAGCGAGACTAATGAAATTTTGACACGTGATCAAGGAGATTTGGGGTTTTAACATACATACTTACTTTTCACGAAAATTCTATATACATTTTTAAGGATTAAAATTGTCAAAGGACCTTTTTCATATCCTTTTTTTACAATTAGATACAAAAATCAATTTTACTTAAATTCTTTAGCCTTTCCTCTTTCATTTGATATACATATCGCTATATTCTTACGAGACTAAGGTTTTTTTATATTTTATTTTAATTTTGTATCCCCTTCAAAATTTTGAAGTCCTTTTAAAAGGACAAAGGATGTAGAAATGAAAAACTGAGTACGCAGTATTACTATGTTCGGTCTCTAGTTTAACGCCCATATGGATTTTTTCCGGTGTGAAAATTTTTTTTAATTTTTGTCGCACGGTGTAATCAATTAAAAATCTCTAGAAAGTAGGAAGAACTATCCAATCTGGTATGTTTGTGTACGATGTGATTTGTGGAATTATTAACTGTCCTGAACTTCTTAAACAGATAGGTTTAAATTTACCCATCAAAATACTGTCCTCCATATCCATTCCACTTAAATTTGCTAAAGCTTAACCTTTCTTTAGAGCACTTTTAGAGTTTAATAAAATTTCATAGAAATTTAATATTGATTTCACAGTGCAACACTGAAAAAAGGGACAAGGTCAAACCCCTCTCATTCGAAAGAGGACCTCAGTAGATGAAAAAGTGTCAAGGGATTTTTCCCGGAATGTTCGAGTTTTTTTTTAAATGCAGTTTTAAGATGGCGGCTTAATGCCCCTTACTGAAACTTTTAAAACATCATATTTTTTTACTCAAATGTCATAAAGGAATAATTTTTACGTCAAACGAAAGCTAATGATATGAAGTCGATGACACAATATCCTTTTTGGAAAAATTTTATGAAAAAGGATGTGAAGGACATCAACTAAATTTTTATCCTTGAATATCCTGGAAACCGTGAGAGCTTAATTTATATAAGGGACTTCTGGTAAAAAAGCATTCAAACGTCTATACTGCTTATAAATTTCATGTAAATCACTTTTACAGTTAAGACTCTACAACGATTAAAAAAATGTGCTTTGCTACATTCGATATTTTTATTAAGCAGCTACGAGATATTCTGTACATAAATGCATGAAAGTAGCAGAGTATAATTTTTGAAACGCTGTAGTGGCTGAACAGTGAAAGTGATTGAAATGAAATTAATATGCAGTATAGATTTTTGAATGCTATTTTACCAGAAGTCACTTATATAAATTTAGCTCTCACGGTTTCCTGGATATTCAAGGATAAAAATTTAGTTGATGTCCTTCACATCCTTTTTCATAAAATTTTTCCAAAAAGGATATTGTGTCATCGACTTCATATCATTAGCTTTCGTTTGACGTAAAAATTATTCCTTTATGACATTTGAGTAAAAAAATATGATGTTTTAAAAGTTTCAGTAAGGGGCATTAAGCCGCCATCTTTAAACTGCATTTAAAAAAAACTCGAACATCCCAGGAAAATCCCTTGACACTTTTTCATCTACTGAGGTCCTCTATCGAATGAGATGGGTTTGACTTTGTCCCTCGAAATTTTTTTTGAATTTGTTGCACTGTGTTTTTCATCGCAAAGATTCTTATTTAGATCTTCTATCGATTTCCTATATTTTTAGAGTAGTGTAACTACTTCTTCTTTTGATTGGCGAGTGTATATTTAGTTTGTGCTTATGTATTTATAATTTAGTCTATTCGATTACTTAATGTAATAGACTGAATAATTGAATTGAATTGAATTGAATTGAAAAACCAAATTCAAGCCAATTCTGATTCAGGCCGCTACAGCTGGACAGTTCTCAATATTGAATTCAATATTTTATAACATCAAACCCGCATTAATTCGCATTCTTTCGCTATTATATTAAATTGTCTTGCTATCCATAAAGCCATTTGAATTGCTCTCACATCACGTACAAATAACCCACTGAGTCCTCACCATTGCATTATTTTAATAAAACTGTATAAATTTATGCCCACATTCAAACACGCCACCCGAACATTTCTTTGAACACGTTGTTCCTTATTTAGAGCGCCTTGAAGGCCCACAACTAAACTTGATCGATAACAAAAACGAAGCAGGATTTGTCCCTTTTGTGCTCATTAAAACTATAAAAAGCATCCTGCCATCAACGACCACTGTGGTTTCCTTCACCGCAATGACATTTCACTCTGTGGCAGCGTCTTCTCCGCGCTGGCCGTCATTTCCAGTGCGCATTTCACTATTATGCCGCAGTCCGCACCACTCCCCCCCTAACCGTTTTGCCCTGTGCACATGCCTAATTACAGCCTTGACAGCACACACAGGACACTTGCGCCGTGTTTGTTTGTTTGTTTGTTTGTTCGCTTCGCGCTGCGACTTTCATTTTCGTTTTTACGTTTGTTGCGCTTTTGCGTTTACGGCTTTTATGGCTGACCGGCAGCGCTGCATTGTTGCCATTCAGTGTTGGCGTTTGCGTGCGCGTCTTCGGCACTATCGCCGCCCCTTCCCCCTAAGTGCCCGTGCAAATGTTATGAAGCGACGCAAAACGATACCAAAATGTTTCATCATAAACTTCAATAATCGTAAATATAGATTTCAGTTTTAGTGTTTTTCCAAGCGATGGCCGGACAGACAGACAGACAGTCGGACAGTTGCATGAACGGTGGTCGCGCTGACCACAGTGAGCGGAGAGCAAATAAGTGCCGCACAGGAGAGGAGGAAAGAAAAGGAATTAACAGTGTACAGGGGCAGGGTGGGCAAAGTGTGTGGGGAGGGGTAATGATGCTGCCGCACATCAGCAGCCCTGTGCGCAGATAATGGCGGGGTGTGCTTATTGCCCGCTGCCAACAATCATAATGATTCGCGAAGTTGCCGAAAGGGGGCTGGGGCCGCATGATATTTCCGCACTTTCGAGGTAAGAAAGCGGTGAGCGCGTGATATGTCACCCCCGGGCATCTGCCTAATGCCCATTTATGGGGCACTCGCTCGCATCGGCTTCGCCGGCCCGCTTCGTGCTGACCAATTTTTATTGATGACATAAATTCTGCTCTACAAGAAAATTGGTCAACGAATGGAGAAAAATTGAGAAATGTCAGCCGAACACAGATGTTGTGGGGAGGGGGAGGGGGCGGGTATGTATCCGCAAGAACATTCTGTGTGCTGCCAGTACTGAAAGGTGTGACCCTCAGTCTATCCACGGAGGTGAAATATCTAGGGGTTATCCTAGACAGGAAACTAACGTGGAAGATGCATGTCTTGACGAAAGTAGACCATGCGATGAAGGTTTTCCAACAGTGCCTTCGAGCTTTTAGCAAGACCTGGGGCCTGAAGCCTGCGGTGGTCCTCTGGATATATACCGCACTCATCAGGCCCATAATTACGTATGCATCGGTAGTCTGGTGGAGACGAACAATGGTTAAGTCCACAGCTTTGGCTCTGAACAGACTACAAAGAAGTGTATGTATATGCATTACGGGTGCCATGAGAACTGTCTCGGGTGATAGCCTTAATGCCATGCTTGACCTGCTTCCCGTAGATCTAAAAGTTCAAGAGGAAGCGATGAAAGCGACATGTCGGCTGTATTTCTATAGATACTGGCACGACAACAAGGGCTCGGGTCATAGAGAAATCCTCAAGAGGTTGTCAGCGCAATATCCGTTGCTGCTGGCCCCTAACGATTGCCTAATACCCGTAGTATCCTTTGGGAGAAACTTTGAAGTGAGGTTCCCAACGCGCGGCCAATGGGACAACCCAGATGCCATGCTAGGGGATCTGACGGATATTTTTTTCACTGACGGATCCAATACCGTTAAAGGTACTGGAGCTGGATGGCACCTCGATAGAAGTGTCAACTGCTATTACTCACTGGGTGGGCTGACTACCGTCTTTCAGACGGAAATCTTCGCCATTCTGAAGGTAGCGGAATGGATAATCGGGAGGAAATGGTGCGGGAAACATATATGTAGGAGTCTGTAGTGACAGTCAAGCTGCACTTAAGGCCCTGGAGAACGCGCGTTTTACCTCTAAGATTGTGCAAGAATGTAAGGTGAAGCTAAAATCAGTCGCGAGACGTAATAAGCTCCAACTTATCTGGGTTCCGGGACACTGCGGTGTTCTAGGTAACGAAACTGCCGATGAACTGGCTAACTGTGGATCAGGATGTTCACCCATGGGACCAGAACCAATAATCGGCACCAGTCTAGCAGGAACCCTGGACTGGATCAAGTCCTGTGTAAATAACTTACATAGAGAATGTTGGTCTATCTTGGGAAGCTGTAAAACTGCCAAGTGTTTTGTGAAAAGCCCGAACAGGAAAGCAGGGAATTTCATCCAGAAGCTGAGAAGGAAAGACCTCCGTCGAATGGTCGGGTTAATCACAGGACACAATACATGGGGGCGACATATGGCCAACATGGGCATCATCGAGGATCCGACTTGCGTGTCTTACCTGGAGGAGGTAGATAGTACAGAGCACTTTCTCTGTGCGTGTCCTGCCTTCTCTAGAACGAGATTGCGTACGCTGGGTTTAGATGTTATGAGAATGGGAGAGAGATTCATTAATGAATCCGGGAAATTTGCACAGGAGATCTCGTAACCCTTTCTCCCTTTCCACCCACTTTCTCTTTTCTCTTTCTCATTGCAATCTCCTCTATCAACCTTTTTCCTGAGCCTTAAGTACAATAGGCTATAAAGCCTGAGTGCTTGAGGTAATGACCTCCCTTAGGTTATTTCCTCGGCTCCCCCTCACATCCATCCATTTATCCACATTCTGTGTGAAAAGTATCCGAACATTTCCATTTCAAAGATGTGCGCGAAAGATATCGATAGCTTCTTTCGGTTTCGGTTTCTTTCCGCTTCTTCTACTTCTGCAATTTTAGACGTTTTGTTGTCAATTTCGGCTGTTTCTAAGCGGAACTTTAAAGCACCTGTGAAGTTATTAGAAGATTTTTCTCTCTCTTTTTCGATCTTTGAAATCGACGTCACTTAAAGTACCCCAACTCAATTATCAGTTGAGTTGTGCTTTTTTCATCAAACCTCACAAACCATTCTCAATTTGTCCAACGAAAAATCGTGTACTACATGTCCTTCATTGCCTGAATTTCTAAACCTATATTGCTTTGCATTCCACAGAGCCACAACGCTCAAAACGCAGCCAGGACGAGTCGCGC
This sequence comes from Melieria crassipennis, assembly GCA_963668005.1. Lineage (NCBI taxonomy): Eukaryota > Metazoa > Arthropoda > Insecta > Diptera > Ulidiidae > Melieria > Melieria crassipennis. Next base: position 43,727,282 of record OY764962.1, read on the forward strand.
AGTTTCTCACACACACTGATAAAAATATCAGTGGCTGAGGCCACAACTAATGCACTAATAATCTTATATTTTTATTATCAAATGCCATTAAGGGTCATTGATGGTTGTCGAATAATAAGCAACAACAACCGAAATCCCAAAGTATCAGCGCACACATTAGTCGAGAAACTAGTGGCGGGAGATGAACGCGCGGGGAGGAGTGCGTGTCGTCACACATACATAGATCAAAGCCTCTTTTGGTGAGTGGCTCAGTGCGAGGCGCTCAAAATGAAATTTTTCACATGTTTGTATGGATTTCTTGCTGCCGCTTAGCAGGAGATGCGGCGAAAAGGCAGACAATTGGGGAAGCCGGGCGAACTTATTAATGTCAATACGCGGAATGCAATGGCATCATTTATCTTGCGGGCAACTTATTAATGTGGCGCATACGTCGCGCCTCGCATCTCTTTGCCGGCTGCATCGATTGCCGCGCACACACTCGAGCGCTGCGATAGTTGGCGACGAGCAACTGTTCGCACACTATGCGCGCCAATGACTGCAAAACGACGATGGAGCTCTGAGCTCTGCTCATCCTCGTGAAATCCCGCACAATTCAATCATTAATAAAGCTTTCCGGCGCTTTGGAACTTTGGCACTTCCGGCAGTCGGTTTGTTGGTGGCCGCGGCCGCCTTCGCCAGCCGACGCGTTGGCGCATTTGTATTATCCTGCAGCCAACCGGATAATAAATGCATTTTCCACACACATACGGCCTGCACCCCACGCCAGTCCCCTCTTCAATACTCACTCACATTCAATTCTTCTTAAGGCGACACACACACACACACATACAGTCGTGTGTATTGTCATTTGTGTGAGCACACACCTTGCAAATCCGTGTCTTTCTGGCATTCCATCTATTCGTCTGTCTGTCAACATTTCCGCAACATGTACACATGTGTGTGTGTGTGTGAAGGTTTGTTTGTATTCCGTCGTCTATTTATCTATGTCATTATACTTGTTTATTTGTTTGTCTATCTGCTGTCTGTCTGCTGTTGAATGCGCCTTTGATTTTGCTGCCTATCACATTCCTCTCTCCTGCCCTTTCGTCCGCTAGAGCCGCCTGCGTCACTTAGGCCGACTGCACGGCGCGCTGGAATCTCAGGCATTTGGGGGACATTTATTTTCTTTATTAACTTTACGGATTCTCTGGCATGTCCTTTGCGAAGTGTGCTTATTTCATTATCAATTTCAGCTAGTTGCACCATTCTTACACATTGTGCAATAACGAAGGAATATCCGATGCGCTGTCGGTGATGCCATCGAAATAGGACATGTCTCTAGACAGTGGTGCACACAGGATTTCATTTTGGAAGGGGTGGAGTTTTGCGTACAACTTTTGAGACCAATACCATTTGAAACCATATCTTATATTAAAAATTATTGCATTGGGGGTTTGAACTTCGCCTTCCCCTGTGTGCACCACTTTCTACAATGTATCTCAATGGAAGACAAACCCTAAAAGTGGACGTACGCTCTTTTTAATCAACAATTACATGTCCTGCATCTTTGTTCAAATTCACTCTGAAGTTTCAAAGTTGAAATTTAAATTTAAAATATGTTTACTTTTGTGATTTGATTTTTGCCAGAATATTTTCGAATTATTAATTTTTATTGAGTTTAACTATGTCCCTCTACTGTTCAGCAGGTAACTCTACATGCCCCATTATCAAAGAACTGCCATGAAAAGATTCAGCTGACATCGATCTGAAAACACTCGTCATGAAAAATTCATTTGTGAATATTCTTAGTACAGACTAAAATATTGCTTACACAGACATTTTTTGCATTGGACTTTTTTCACAAACAGTTTTCGGCCAAAACTATCAGAATGTTTTTTCTTCTCTGCTTCAACTACAAAGGATCTTCTACTTTTTAACAAATTCCTGCGCTTTCGTCAACCATTCGATCATGATTTCATATTGTCAAATAATTATCTCTTTCTATTCTCAAAAAGAAAGAGTTCTTTCTTGTCAGAGACTTTTCTCAAACTCTCAGTTTCCTTCTTTTAAAAGGTATCCACGAAAAAATTATGATTTGTTGAAAGAAACTAACATTGCTCCCATGCCATTCCAAAGAGTTGTTAAATGCCATGTCGGACCACATAAACCTGCAAGCATCGGTCATGGAAACTGACTCTATCTTTTTAGTTGGGTCTTCAGTCGCACATATCTCTGCACGGGGTCTTCTTCTCCGTAAGTCCTCTTTGTTGCCCACTATCCGGTCACCTCCAAACGCAGGCTCAAAATCGTAAGTGGAATCTTCTTTAACCCTTTTGCTATTTTGTTACCATATGGCAACATCTTACTTTGTGGACGTCTGAACACTCTGTGGTTTCAAGAATACATTTTTTGTTAATCCTTAGAATAGTTTTAAGTTTTTGGAAAAATACGAAATTAATAATCTGAATATTTAAGTTTAAAGAAGAGAAGTATACACGTTTTTGTAATGGTATATCTTGACATAGTAAAGGAAGAAGAAGAAGAAAAATTAGATAACTTTTTAATTTGACGTTTTCTTTGAATTTAGATACTTTTTTTTTTATTTTGGCTGAAGAAAAATTAAGGAATATTCAAATTTTCGTTATGCGTAAAAAGTTTTATGTTTAAGTAATTATTACAGCCACAACGATGTGGTTGCTCTCATAGAAAAACACTCTAAAATACAAGGTCCGGGTATAAAAATTAAAACATTTCTTATGGAATGTTGCTAATACAACCACATAGAAGCCTAAAACGTAAAATTTAAAATTTTAACTTTCCGCAGTAAAAACCAGTAGCGAAAGGGTTAACGACCTGGCTGACTTATAAGCAGCCGGTATCAAAGACTTACGTCCATTTAGAAAACAAATTGGAATAAGTAAACTCAATGCAAATATACCAGGAAGTATGTTTTGTGGAACCGCCGGCTGTGTCTTTGGCAATTTCTGTGCCTTGACTGTCACTTTTATTTAAGCTAATTCACACAGAGACACGCTAATTCCCTTAACCATATTGAATAATCGTTTACTTACGAGACAATTTTTTTTAAATATTTTTTGGAAATAATGGAAAGCAGGCAACAGTGGCATGCGATTTGCCTGATATAAAAATCAGCCAAGACCGACTTAAAAATTTTGACTGGCCATATGGAAAATTTGTAAACAAATTTCAATCTTTTCCTTCAACTCCAACAATTTATAACTTAAAAAAAATTAAAAACTTTCGCTAACAACTAACCTAAAAACGCTAAGAGGTACTACCCAGTAATATATAAAAAATAAACAATTAACAAAAACAATCACACATGTTAATTAGCTGCTACTGGCTACGAATGCCGTTGGATTATTACTATTGAAGTTATTTTAACATAATTTTATTATTTGCAACAATTTGTTAACATATACCGACACGTACCTTACATGAACACTCAGCAATACGGTTGGCGTGTCAAACCCACATATCATCACAGGTGCTGCTTTTAAACGAAAGAAGTCGGTAAGAAAGAATGAAGGGGAGACGGAAAGTGAGCGGCTGGCAGCGTTTCATCATATTTTATTGCATATTTTTGTGGGTAATTACCGAAATTACTTCATTAATTGAGTAAAAATTAAGTTGCGGCGGTAATTAGCAGCGGCGGCACTAAAAGAAGTTGCCAAAGTGTGGCGTGTGTGGTGAGCTAATGAAAGAAAAGAAGAAGAAGAAGAGCGGTACTATAAGAAGGAAAAGTTCGTGTGAGGGCATTGAGTCGTTAAGATTTTAGGTAAATGTTTAAGAAATGTTTAAGCAAATAGTGCAATAATGTTTTTTGAAGAAATTGATGCCGATGCGTGAGCTGGGAAGAGGGAAATGTGTTCTGTTGCTAACAACAAAACTTTTACATACTATAGAAAAACAATGTTGGCTGTAGTAATTTCTATAGAAAAAGTTGAAAAGCGTTTTAAATAACACTGCACAACAAAATCAAAGTTTTTTTAAAATAACAAGGTTCTGACAATTTTGAATAAGTACGAAATAAACACTTAAACACATTTTCAGTTTTGGCTTAATTCTGGCGTTCAAGTTAATTTCTGAACTTTGATGTATTCAGAGACCTATAGTAGAATTTTGTGGCGAATTTTTTCGTGGTAATTTTTGCCCTTAAAAAGTTCTGTTTTACAGGACGTTTTTGGCATTTTAGAAAAAAGGGTCAAATTGACCCATACAAATAGGAGCTACAGGGTTAAAATGCTCCACAAAAATATTCTCCGTAGTATTTTACATCAAATTGCTGAACACATCACATACCTAAAATGTGAGGTTACATGGTTTTCGTATGCCGATTCACCATAAGTATGTGCAAAAAGGGGGAAAACTTTGACCCCTCCTAAAAAAAAATCAGACGTAAACTTTCAAAACGCCGATACACGTATTTTTTTTTTGGTCCCCTGCACCAGAATCCGTTGTCAGAACCTTGTTATTTTTTTTGTGTTGTACAGTGTAATTTTTAGTTTTTTTAAGTAAACCCGACATTTAACTAATTTTGCAAGGAGAGCAAATTAACAAGATTAAATAAAATTGATCCCTGTAAAAGTCCAATAGACACAAGTAATAAAAATTAAATTAAGCTGCACACAAATCAAAATAAATCCCCGTGTGTGGCTACTTAAGTGTTTTCTCAATATCACACACACACACACAAATAATATCTGCCAAATGTAAAGCTATAGAAATTGTATTGTGAAACACAACTTCACGTTGTTTGTTATCAATAACAAGCAAACGAACACAACAAATACAACACCAACAAAAGACGCTCGACATTTATTTACAGCAAATGCCACAATTGAAAGGGCCAAGAGGGCAAAAGAAAGCATCGAAAAATCAAGATTTTCGATTTGTGATACCCCCACTTAACCCCCACCCCCCGACTTCTCCGCAATCACCCCCAACAACAACAATAGCATCAGCACCACAAGCCAAACAATGGCAACACTTGAGCAAATCCCGCCGCCCACTCCCACAAAAAAGTCGACGAAGAGGAAAAAATGTGGCCACACTGCACAACGCCACAAAGACGCCCATCACCCATCACCCACTACGCACCAAACACCATCCACCACACAAACACACACACAAACTTTACATCACCAGTTTGGCTGCAACTGTAATTGCGAGCATTGGGCGGTGGGGGCGACTGGCAAAGTTCAAGCAGCTTAAAAGGCCAAGTCAAGAGGAGGAAAGAATCAGACAAGCACTGATTTGACATTTTGTTGTTATTGTGCTTATCAATGGCATCGAAATCAAAACATAAAATGAAAATTGAGAAAAAAACTCGAGTACGCGCCAAGTCTGTTAGCCGAGTGACAGCGAGCCGCCCGGCCCTGACATTGCCTGCACTTCTTCTGTTGCGCCCTCTGGACCGCAATCTGCCTTCTTTTCATACAGCTTATCATTGGAGCAATTGTTCCTGTGTTGCTGTTGCTGCTGTTGTTGTTGTTGTACGTGTTGCAGATTAAAATTCAATTCTGTTGATTTTCGTTTAGCGTTTTTTTTTCTTGAGCTGCGCTGCGCTTTTCGCATTTGTTTGTAGTTGTGCTAATTTGGTTACGCTGCTCTCGAAGCGACGTTTGAAGACAGATTTTCGGAGGAGAAAATTCCACTTCAATGAATTGAAAAATTGTATTTAGCATAATTGGAAGCATCTGACTTTATCTGCGCGCAGTGATTGCAGCCGGGAGGAGCAACGAAGCGAAGTTGGCTGTAAACAATGTGCGGGCGGCCAGGAGGGGACTAGCAAAGATCCTTCTAGAGATAAATATTGGTGCTTAATACAAGATTTTTTGCTCAGCAAACTCTACGTGCTGCACACCTTCAAGTTTTTGAATACATACAAACAATGATATTTGTTGAATAGAAAAATATAAATTAAGGAAGAAAAATCTGTTCTTGAGCAACAAATTAAAAATTAAAAATTTAAAAAATATATTTAATAAAATCAAAGTCAAAATTTGAAGACTTTAACACAGAGACCTAAAATAATTATTATCGATATTTTTGGGCATGAAACAAATTGCCCTAATTTAAGACATTTCTATAATTATTGCTTTATAATAATTATTCCTAATAAGAAAATTTTTACGTCGCCTATATCTATTATGATGTAATACATTTTTTTGAGTTGCATAATAACTCTTATAAGTAACAAGTATCTTTTTCGTTGTCGATAATTATTATTTTAGGATTTTTTTTTTGTTTAAGTTGCTCCATAACTTTAATTTATGACTTTTTTAATTTACGTTACCGATAACTTTTATTTTGAGAAATTTTTTTTTACGTTGTTTCATAACTTTTATTTACGATTTTTTTTATTTACGTTGCCGATAACTATAATTTTGAAAAAAAATTATTTACGTTGAATTACCACATTTTGGATATCAATTTAATTATAATTGTGTTAAATTGACAAACGCAAATTAACTGCAGAAACCTAATTTCCACCAACAACTAAACAATAAAAATCAATTCATACCGAAAATATGGTAGGGCAACGTAAAAAAAAATTTCTTTCATAAAAGTTATGGAGCAACGTAAAAACAAATTTCTTTCAAAATAATAGTTATCGGTAACGTAAATAACAAAAAAATCATAAATAAATGTTATAAAGCAACGTAAAAAAATTTTCTCAAAATAATAGTTATCGATAACGTAAATAAAAATAGTCATAAATAAAAGTTATGACGCAACGTAAACAAAAAAGTCCCAAAATAATAATTATCGGGAACGAAAAAAAAATTTGTTTCTCATAACAGTTATTACGCGACGTAAAAATTAATTGTCGCAAATAATAATTATAATCAACAAATCAAATTTATGATGCATTGTAATAGTTACATTACAATTATTTTCTTAAACAACTTATAATAGTTAAGTCCCTGCTTTAACATAAACAATAAATATAAAGGAACGGAATACATTACAAGAAACGTCATTATTTTTTAGATTAAAAGATATAAATGGCAATAATCGCTAATTGGTTGTTTCAAAATTGCAAAACAATTTCACAATTTCACTCTAACATTTTTTGATACTGTTAATTTGATTTTGCAACCCTTCGGCACGACTGTGTCCTCTTTTGTACGCTTAACCCGGGCTGTGAGTCGCTCACTGCGCACGCCAGCAGCTCCTTCATCCTTTGCTCCTTGTTGTAGCTTCAACAAAGTTCCCTCCCACATTATCGATTTCAATATCAATCAAGCTTCGCCCGATTGGTTATTGAACTTTCATCAATGCACATGTGTGCAACTACAAATCAGTGCTACAACAACTACGGAATTGGGGAGCACGCGCAATGGCGACACTCCCTACACGAGGCATGCGGCCCTCTCCCCGTTTTGCGCAAGAAAAAAAAACAAAAAAGGTCAAGCTGTGCAATTTTACTGTTCACAAAAAAACCGAAAAGGAGCAAAAAATAAAACAGAAGCAACACTGGCCAGTAAAATCAAACATAAAATAAGGCGCTTTTAATCAAGCGTCGAGTGGATGTGCGCCCAGCCCCCCCAACCTGACTTTGGTCGGAAGGTACCGGCGGAGCACAGTGTTGCGAGTAGTGACAAAAATGCCAAAATGCAATTGTATAAGCGCAAAAATCTGAGTACGAGGTTTTGTTGGAAATACTTCAATAAAGAGAAATCCGAAGTTTTATGAAAAAATATTGGATAACATAGAAGTTATGAGCTCCTAAAGTACGCTCTTCCAACGTTGGAAAAAAATTGTGTGCAAACAGCAAATTTTTGCTTCGACTTTGAGGTTGAATATTTCAAAATAAATTATGAGCAGGTCCCTAAAAGCTACTATTGTCGTAAGTTTCACCTAATTTTGATCTGGCAAGACCAAAATTTTACTGATCACTCTCACCTCTGAGCAGTACCGTTATAATGAAAATTAAGTAAAGAAAACGAGTGAATAAAACGTGAGTTCGAACTTTAAAAGCGATTTAAAAAAATACGTCAAAAACACTTTTTAGATTTTTTGATATTTGGTTTTGGCAAGTATGTAGATTATGCTGTACAATTTTTAGCTGCACATATTTGCGCGAATGAAAGTTATTGGCATTTTTCGGTGAAGACTTGAGTGCAAATTCGCGATATTTTCACAGTTTGGTTGAATGCCAATAGCAATCGGTCAAATAATGCTCTGCTGCTGATGGAAAAATTTGTTGAAGATATGTTCGGAAAATCAATTACGATTACCATTATATTCGAAATAGAGGGGTTAATGGAGTTTCGACAATACACTGTGATTTTTTTTCGTACAGAACCAAAAGTTGACAACCTTACTACTTCACTTGTATGGGAGGCGCCCTCTGGTGGTGAATTTTTTAAATTGAATTAATTTTGTATTTTTGGCATTCAAGAATGTTGACGATTGTTGAATAAATCATTCAAATCGGCTCAGTACTTTGCCAGATACGATGTTTCTTCGTTTACTTTACTACATTTACATGTGTGGAGCCAGTTCCATTGAAAATGACTAGTTTTGTATGGCAGCCACCTTAAGAGTTGGATGTAGCGGTTAGATGTGTATAGAAAAAATATTCGGAAAGAAAAATAAATGGGGGTCAGTCTTACATATGGTACGTCTGGGACCAACCTGAGAGCAGCGGGAGCCCACTTTTTAAAAACGATGATTTTGTATGGGAGCCTCATTAAAGGTTGGAGATAGGGGGTAGGTATGTTCGAAAGAAATATTCAGGAGGAAAAAATTACTGGGGGTCAGTCTAAGATTTTAACCCTCTAAGAGCAACTTCTGAGCAGCTGTGGAGAAATTTATCGAGATTTTAATTTCAATCACTTTTGAAAAAAGCGCATTTTATCTATATACACATTTATAAATAAATTTAAATTAAAATACAACTATTTTGAATGCAGCTTTTATGAACTAGGATAATTTTCATTGTTAATATGAGGTTTTTTCAAATCCGTTTGTATGGGAGGTGGTCGAAGTTTTAGTCCGATTTCATTGAAATTTTGCACAGTAAGTTCTTTACTCATACAATAACTGTATACCAAATTTCATTTATACAAGTATACGACCACTTCTTCTATTTTTGTCACTCCGCAATATGAACTCGCAACACTGTGCGGAGCCTGGACGCGGCGACAGCAATAAAACCAAACATGAAGTGAGTGAAAAGAATAAATAAAACAACTAAAAGTGATTCAATCGGTCCGCACCGACTTTTTTATACGCTGCACTCAGAGCAAAGCATCCATGAACTTAACATCACAATTTTCCTTTTTTTTTTTTGGTGTTACTAATTTGAGAAACCGCGCAAAATCGCCTGGAAACAAAATGGCAGGCCGTTTCCGCTCCATTTCCAGGTAACGGCTTGTTACGGCCAGTAAAGCTGGTTATTAGTAAAAAAAAGTGACGAACCATGCCCATATTTGTATTTAATACTAGAAGGTCAGACGCGCAGACGGACATTGCTAAGTCGTGCTAATGTGTATATATTCTTTCCATATCAGCCACGCCTTCCTTTCGCCATTATAAACTTCTATTCAAAGCGTTATGCCGTGGCAGCGCTGCGTAGGGTATACAAAAAACTGTAGCAAAACTTGGTAGCAGCAAACTTTGAACTTTGGCGAAATGGCAGACACCGGTGGTGCGAGTGTGGGGGGAACTTCAAAAAGTGTTGGCACAGAGCGTGGCAAAAAATGCGCCAGAATGAAAAGAATGAAATAAAATGCAAATGTTGTAAATTGTGCAGCAGTGCACCGCTGCCGTTTGAGGGGAGGCAGGATACGTCTGCTTTGTAATGCCAGGTGTCGTCTGGAGTCGATTTGCCAGCGACTGGTGTGCTGTCGATTTGATTACTGCCCGAAGTAGTGAGTGGGAATAGTCCAGAACATAAACCAAACTGGTTGGAAGCACAAATCAGAGTCTAAAGAATACATTGCTTAGCAAATTCTGATTAATTCTACGACTAGCAATATTCAAACTGCAACAAATTTTTGTCTAGTGAGGCATAAATATTCAAGGCTCGCTGGAATATTCCTCGCCGATATGCATTTATTTGACAAAGTAGCGTCATCGGTCCATAGCTCCCATAATAAAGGACACTCGGACTATGTGTGCATTTCTTTTTGCCATACATTTTTGACCTTTCACTGATCTTTCTCGGTGTGTTTTTACACTACACCACGCTCTGTCCATTTCATGCCCCGTAACGGTTTGCACTGCAATTTTGTCTACCTGATAATTTTTTCACCAACAGACAGATGCACGTTGCTGCTCTTGCAAAAGCGAGCAAAAAATTGTAACGATGCTCTTCGGCACCAACAACATTCACTGCTGCCATCGTCAGCATCATTTTTTCAGTCACATGTGGAAAGTGTGCGAAATGTGCGCACTTTGCAGTTTTTTAATTGACCAACAAATTTATTTGATTCGTTAGCAACGAAGAGCTTAGCGAAAAGTGGAAAGTGCAACTCCAAAAAAAAAATTCAAATGACGGAGAAATATTTGTTCGCGCAATTAATGGATGCAGGGCAGTCGACGGGAGCAGTTTGGCGGACAAGTGAAAAATTCAGCTAATGAACATTGCGGCCAATGCCAATAAATGTTTCGCTTTAAAAGTAATCGGATACATGCGCAGCTTGGCATTTCACCAAAACTAACCCCTCCCCCTCCTGGGCACACATGCGCCCAAAAAGCACATCGAGTCCTTACATCATCAGCGGCCGTCATCCCGAGCGTATCGATGTCCTTCGCTCGTGCCACTTGCGCTCGCTTTGTATGCTTGTCACATGCAGGCCGAGGGGCGCCACTGTGCTGGCCGGTCAGTTTCGGTCATTTGAACCGATACAACAATGCACACGCAATTCCGGCGTCGCCCCCCACCCCCGCAATGGCTCGCATTGTTTGTTTGCGGCCGGGGGCGTTATGAATATTTCAAAACCACAAACAGCAACTCACTGGCGCACATTAAATCCTTCACTCAGTCGATGTGCGTGGCTGTGTGGGTGTTCGTGTTTGTGTCAAAAGCAAATACAAATTGCATCATTAGTTGCAAATACAGCAGCAATAACAAAGAACTCTGCAGAAACTACAACCAAAAAGATCGACTCGGGTATTAGGCTTTCACGGCCAACGTCGGCCCACAGCGCCTTGGCTGCCGGTCAGTCGTGTTCGCATTGGCGATTCGAATGTGAAAGATGTCAACCACTGCTCGGAGGCGTCCCGGCACAGCCGTTTTATTAATGATGCTGACCACAAACGGGCGCTGAGCCTTTTAATTTGGCATTGAATATGCGGCACTCAAATTAAATGCGGCCCCTTTCTCGGGCCGTCACACCACGCCACCGCCCACACCCACCGCCCACACCCACCGCCCTGCGCCGCAGCGCTCCACTCACTTTTCAAAAAGTGCCAACTTCTGCTTGCCGCTGTCACAAGTCAACTACAAATAAGAAAACCGTCGCCTTAAAGCACTCGACTGTGTGCCCCGCCCTCGCCCGCACGCATATCGCAGACTGACATCAATTTCACTTCAATGACAGTTTGTGTGTCTGGTCTTGTTGCTCCGCGACATTTCGCTGCTTCTTTTTATTAAAAATTCATAGATGGAAATTGACAATAAATAAACATTTTACATGCATTTTTTCCCTGTTTGCTGTAATAAATTCACGCACATCTGTTTATATATTTATGAATCAATACGAGGTGAACCGTTACTTTGCATCTTCTCTTAGTGATTGACATTTACATGAAAGATAAAATTCGAGGGGGCTCAGACACTCTGCCAGACACAAAGTGCTTTCTCTTGGCCTTTTTAAGACAAACACTGAAAGCAAGTTGTGTCTTAAGATCATAAATATCCACTGCAGAGGTCATTTAAGATTCGAGTCTTTGTGAAAATCGATGCTGCCGGGCATTAATGCTCCTTAGGGATCCTCTTCATGCCATATTCTTCAAACATAATATATTTCAGCGTTCCAGGTTAAGGTTTATGCTATCAAGAAAACTCAGATCGAAGCATCAATGCAGTATCATCGAAACAAACGCTTAAGACGTTGCAGCGTCCCTTCTCTACGTCAAGAATAGAACATAAGAATATTGAATTGGGTGGCGTTTTTTCTCCTTCGGACTTCTCGGGATTACATAGCAAAAACGCTTAAGTCGAAAATACGTGCAGTAACTATTCTGTGAGTCCCATCAGGACCAACAGTTTTGCAATTTACCGATTGGACTTCTGAGAGGACATAAGTCTTATATATAAGTCTAAGTCCAATTTGGGCAGTTAGAAGTGAAAGAGATTTGGATGATACTAAACAATTTATCTGAAGATTTCTCGCATCGCCCTGACATTGATGATTTTCAAAGGCGTTGCTAAAAATTATTTTAAAGTCATACACATTTCATATTGAATACAATGTATCGCTTAACAAGGAATGATATAAAAAATAAGAATCGACTTATCTATGTATATCGGATTTATTTTTCGCCATTACTTATATAGTTTCTTTCATTACATTTTCGGGATCCTGGATCTTTTCGAAGGTGGCCTAAAATGAGCAAATTACTGTCAGGTGATATACTAATTCCCACGAACAGTAATGCTACTCCTAAGGATCTTTACTCAATCTCAGTTCCATCAAAGTCGAAGTTACACCATACAGGTTTTCGTCAGGCAAAAATATTTATAAATCCTTTCTCCTACGGCATCAATCATCAACCTCACGAGAGATAGGTTAGGTTAGGTTAGGTTAAAGAAGGGGAGTGTGCATTTTGCACTTCCACTCGGAGGTCCTGTTGGGCCCATTGGGATTCCCTTAATTTTTAATATATACCGGTGCCTTTCCCTATCTGTTCGGTTCCCTGTAGATCCAGACAGGATCTTTTGGAAACCATTTGGTCTTCGCGAGGAAGTTGTGTAGATCAGTGATCTGTGCATCCGCAATCTCCACAAGTTCATCGAAGAACCTTGCCCCAAAGGGTTTGGAGCCGTCGGTTCTGTAGTGATGGACAGTGGCAAAGCAGGTGCTCGACCGATTCCACTGCCTCCTCGTCTCCACAGCTTCCTCATAAATCGTCGGTCACCAGACGCCATTTGCATAGCATTACGCTAACGGCGCAGTGACCTGTGATTACCCCCGTGACCATGCGCATGGCATGCTTGTCGAGGAGCAGCAAGCTCTTAGTTCTTCTCCTGTTCAGCGCTGGCCACAGCGTGCGAGCAATCTTGCAATCGCTCTTGGTTGACCAGGCTCTGTTTGTCGCTTGAATGAGCCACGCTCCGATTGCACCCGCTGTGGCAGAGAGCGGTGGTAGCAAAGTGTCGATCGCCTCACTGGCAGTCATCGCTGACCCTGCGCGAGCCAGTTCGTCCGCATGCTCGTTCCCATCGATATTGCTATGTCCGGGAACCCATCGCAGACTTACCCTGCAGTGCCTTATGCCGACCAGTGCGGTCCGGCAGTCCAGCACAACCTTCGACTTGACCACAGCAGATTCAATTGCTTTTAAAGCAGCTTGGCTGTCCACACAAATGATGGCCTCATTGACGGCAAAAATCTCTGATTAAAAGACGCTGCAATAGTCCGGCAGCCTGTATGACCGGTGGACCTGCTGCGTTCTACAATAAACACCGGCACCAGTTCGCTCCTCTGTCTTCGAGCCGTCCGTAAAGTAGACCGCTGACGCGTCATTAACTTCGGGCTCTTGCCAGTAATCCCTGGAGGGATACTCGATGGGTATCTTCCAATCAAAATCATTTCGCTTTACCAGGTAATCAGTGGCCTTGTCAAGAAGGCGTTGTGTGATATCGCTAATTGCAAGGGCGTTCAGTACACTGAAGTGTCCATGAGTGGCCTGTTTTAGCTGGTTAGACTCCCTCAGTCTGAAGATTGTCTTTGCTGCACTAGCCTTAATGAACAGTTCCACCGGAGAAAGGTGTAGAAAAACCTCCAAGGCCAGCCGCGGAGAACTTTTCGCTGCACCTGTGATTGCCAGGGTAGCAAGTCTTTGAACTTTCTCCAGGTTGCCTCGATTGCTCTTTTTATCCATAGCTGGCCACCATACGTGAGAACCGTAGGTAATGATGGGCCTCACTATTGCCGTGTACATCCAGTGGATTTTATACTGCTTTAGTTCCCACTTTTTACCGAAGGCTCTCTTGCAGGCATACAGCGCGTTTAGTACTTTTTTCATTCTTTCCTCAATGTTCCGCTTCCACGAAAGTTTTGAGTCCAGAATGATGCCCAGATACTTGGCCTCCCTCGACAGTTTCAGGGGGTGCCCATCAATACAGGGAAGAACAAAGTCCTGAAGCTTGGTTTTCTTCGTGAACAGGACTAGTTCGGTCTTTACAGGATTTATCCCTAGACCCACGAAGATAAAACAGCCAATGAGGATTCCATCAGTTCACTGATAGTTGGCAGGTATTTACCCTGGATCATGACCACGATGTCGTCCGCCTAGGTTACTATCCTGTTGTGTCTTCTTCCAAAGACTTTCAGAATATCATCCACAACCAATAGCCACAAAAGAGGTGATAGCACTCCTCCCTGAGGAGTTCCTCTTGTGGCTCTCCTTCTGATGAAAGCTGGCCCTATCGTTGAATTGATTATCCTGTCACGCAGCATGGTTTAAATCCAGTCGATAATAAACCTTTCCACCCTGTGTGCGTTAAGCGCTCTTGTTATAGTCTCAGTGGTGACATTGTTGAAAGCTCCCTCTATGTCGAGGAAGGCTGCCATTGTGTACTCCTTCAAGGCCAAAGAACTCTCTATGGGACTAACCACACTGTGAAGTGCGCTGTCGACCGACCTCCCTTGGAGGTAGGCGTGCTGCGCCCTGCAGAGCTCAGAAGCTAGTCTGGTATGTGTCTATCCAATAGCCTTTCCAACGTATTCAATAAGAATGAGGAGAGGCTAATAGGTCTGTAGTCTTTAGCCGTTGTGTGGCTTGGTTTCCCTGCCTTTGGTATAAAAACTACTTTGACCTCTCTCCACTGCTTTGGAACTACACGAGAGATAACCTCACGAGAGATAATATCAAGAAATTTTGCGCGTTTCTTTCAGGTCACTAGTTATGAAGTGAGATATCATCTACAAAAAATTCAGAAGAAAGCGAGTACAGGCTGTGCCTGGAAGAAGATGAAACAACGGAGCACATCCTCTGCAAATGCTTTGCGCTGGGCAGAAGTAGGAGGCAGATTCTCGGCAGTGACATAGTGACCTATTCTACCTACTCATATATTCTATCTATTCTACATCGAAGTCTGTTCTGAGCTGCGGCAGGTCCTTCAATAAGATTACAAACTTCACCCATTCAATCGAATCTTTCTATACAATTTCTAAAAATTGCAGCCAACTCTTTTTATTGATTTATTTAAAAAAGATTCCAGTTAAAGTTTACTTTGCAACTATTACAAAACCTGTTAGTGGGACCAACGGCCCTCATATCCGGCTTCGGAATTCACACACACACACACACACATACACACAGAGCATGGAACGCATTAACGCCCGTGACGCAATTAAATAAAAATAATAGCTGCAACAACCAGCGGAAGCGCCTCACACTATCGCATTGCCGCACATTCCGTTCATGCCGCGCATTGCTCTTCCATGTATCACCGAATGGTTAAAATTTTCGGGCTTTAATTATTTTTCGGTACATTTGAATTTCATTGCAAATGCTGCATGTGTGTGTGTGTGTATGTGAAAGCAAAAGGTTCAAAAAGGGTTTGGCCGCCTAAAGATTTATCACACACACACACACACACACAGCTCAAACTTGTACGGAACATAATGTGAGCCCGTATGTGCTTCGCTCGTTCTTCGTCTCGTGTGCGCGCCGCCATTATCAAAAATCAATTAATGGCAATAATTTTAAAATTAAAACAATGCCAGCCGTGCAGGGCGTCAGCGGCTTCGGCTCGTGTGTGTGTGTGTGTGTGTGTGTGAAACTTAATGACTTTGAAGATATTTATGATTTTCGGGTTTCGGCATTTGTTGTCGTTGTAATTATCAGACTATAAGCAGTTAGCAGCGCAGAATGCTTTTAATTACTTTCGGCAGCGTTCAGAATTTATTGGCGCCATTCTCAAGTTACCATTCAAGGAGCGGGGCGTAGAGAGATGTAAGCGCTTAAAAGTTCAAAAATATCTCACACAGTATGTTGCCGCCGAACGGCCATCTAGCAAAATTTGTGGACTTCCAAATGGCTGACTTGTTCTGACTAAGCGGTCCAAACTTATAATTCAATGTTATAATGTGATATTTATTGTTAGATGGATCATATTCGACCATATTTTGCCGAATACCGAACAATTATTGCCATTTATATGGACGCAGAAAGACATTTCTTTACGATTTTTACACAAATATATTGAAAAGCTAATAGTTTTACATTTAAGGAAAAAAGTTTTTTGTTATTACAAATTACAACATAACCTTTTCAATTTGAATTTTCATGAATTTTCAATTGAAGATTTTGCTAGTTCAGACATTTTTACTTCGGAAAGCAATTTGGCTGAATTTTCTGACGTTCGATTTCGTACCGAAAAGAGTCGTGGAAGAAGTTATAAAAAGGTTCATTCCGGTACTGCTACGTTAAGACAACATAATTTTCTTAAAGGAAATGTTTATAATTTTACAATTAGTCCTCAATTAAAGCCCTCAGGAACGTTTTGACCACTTCGAATGTGGTTTTTCAGTCTTTCTCTGCTCTAGAAAAAAATGGAAAGCTGTAGGTTCACAATTTTTCAAATAACTGACATCAGTTCAGCCAATTGAAGAGATCTGCTTTAATTCATCCACTAATCATATTGGCTTCTTCAGACAGATTCTTAAATTTCCAAAATTGCAGCTACATTGAAACCGAATGGCCTTAAGCGTTTTAGGCTGGTCGAAATTGAAAACAAATAAAAACAAACGCAAAAATTTGCGCTAAACAAAAACAAACAAGCCGCCGAACGGGCGACCAATGTTCAATAACTCCCGTCCCGTCTCCGCTACGCTCACATCTGATCAGCTGGACCCTCTCGTGTGGCAAATGATGTCCAAGTTGCCAATCAGCTGGCAGCTGTGCGTTTCACACACTTCGGCCTCACGGCACGCGACGCGTTTATGTTTACCTGTGCAAAGTCGGCGCTGATTAACTGCGAACGCAACACAGCCACCTGCCACGCGGCGTGGCATGGCGGGACGTGGCGCGGTGCAGTGTGCGCTGGCGTGTGGTGGGTGCGATGGGCTGTGTGATGCGATATCGAAATCAGTGTTGCCGCTCGTTTAATTTTACAATAATTACACGCAAATAGGCCTGCAGCGTCAATTCCGCAACCCTCACTCCTGTCTCCGTTCCGGTCCGCTGTAAAACAACACCGCTGCCGTTCAACATCAGCCACACAATTTGCGTTGCAACAGCCAGTGCTGCGACACCGTCAGTCGCATCAGCGGCAGCGCATCATCGAGGCCGGTACGCGTCGCCCGGCCGTGCGGTTTGTTATTGGTCGATGTGATGATGTGGCCGCAATTTGGTATTTCGCAATGTTGTCAATGCTGCTGATAAAGCTGCTATTGTTGTTGTCGTTGTTGTTTTTGCTGATATGGTTGATTGTGGCGTTGGCGTCGTGTGCACTCGACTCGCCTCGGTCATGGCATTGCAGCTGCAAATACAGTCACACTGACGCATCACAGACACACACACACTTGCGTTGTCGCGAAAATGTAAACGTAAATCAATTAAAATGGTGCGATATAAATTTTGACTGTAGCCGTGTCGAGCAGAGTTGGGGACGCGACGTGCAGAATCAGGGAAATGAACATCAGGTGGCAATCAAATCAACACATAGCGACCACTTTATGTCACTTTAATGTCGAATTTTGATGAAAGATGACACAAGTTGAATACAAACCAAAACACTGATCATAGGGTTCAGGTTCGTCTGAGTCGCAACCACCTTTCTCTCATCTTAATTGAGCTCGTTGTGGCACGAGGACTTCTAATCAAAATATTTACCATGAAACATAAATGTTGAGATAATCCAAAAAGGACAGCAACTAGAGCTATTAACCCTCCATTACTATCGTTAGTGTGGAATACACCCTGTGAGTTCAATTTCTTAGTAAATTATAGATTTTTTTACCAAAACCAACAAAAAGTTATAATGTATTTCGGAAGGTTTTAGAGTACATTGCAGTTGCATAAATAAAGCTGATACTTTTATACAATTATTTTCAAAAGTCACTGGGTGTGTTACACCAACAATAGTAGTAACGTTATAAAATTGCTGGGTGCTTAACACCGATTGTTGGTAATGAAGTTGTATTTTTTATAAAATACATTTACATATTTTTATTCCCTTTTTGGCGACAATTTTTTTAAATAACGTATAGACCATTTACTTAATAGAAAATCCTTAAAAATTATGCTTTAGGATAAGTAACAAAATTTTTATAACATTAAATTTGTTATATCTTAAACTAATAAAGTTAGAAGGACGAAATTCAAGGATTGTACGTATTAGTCCTTAAGATATATTAAAAAAAAACTATTGGAAATTTCCAAGGATATTCAAGGATATTCTTCGTCCTTTTGCACCAAAACATTAAATTTTCTAAGATTCTAAGGATTTTCCTCTTTCATTTGATACCAATGTTGTTATCCTTCAATGCGCTTAATTTTAAAAATAATTCCTTGAAATTTCAAAGTCCTCTACAAAAAAATTCTGCCGTCAGAGAGAAAAACCAAAACGCAGTTTTACTACATTTGGCCCCTAGTTTCGCGAGTATATCGATTTTTTCGTGTGTTTGGAAATTTTTTGATTTTTGTCGCACGGTGTAACCTTTAAAAGTAGCAGGTATATTGTTGATTTTTGTTTGAGTTTTTAGGCAAAATTTTACCTCGATCCGAAAAAAAATATTAAATAAATATTTATTACATATTTTTTTAGCTTCCAAATCACTAAGCCCAAGAAACATTGCTTAAATATTGTGCAAGATGTGGCTAATTTCCCAATACAACTTTTTATTTCATATTTTTTTTTTAAATGAGATGCACATAAACAAATGTTTATATTAAATAAATGTATTAACAAAATTATACAATTTATTTTTTTTTTTACATGTTATGATGTTCTGATTACGAAAAAATTTTATTTTTGTTAATTTTACCTCAATGGATAAGTATATAAAACAGATAATTAAAAGTTGTGGATGGATTACACCAATAGTTAGTAATGGCGTTAGTGTAATAGACGATAGTAATGCAGGGTTCATAAAGAAATACCAAAGAATTGGCAGCATTTTTAATTCGAATTGAATTCACTTTCAATTATTCACGTTAATGTCAAACAATTTTTCCATTGTCTTTGGCAGTTTACAAATATTTTTCACAAATTTCAAAGCTTCAATATTCCTCAGTCCTCACACTTTCTGCGCGCGCATCTCCAAACGTTTTTTCCACTTTTCCTTTTTTCGTTGTGCTTTGAAAACTACTTAATTCATGCAGATTTATGGCCTGGAGCGATAAAAGAAAATTTATCACCAACACCCATTTGCCGTGGCAGTGCGCTCTCCCGGCAGCAATGCCGCCATCTTTCGGCGTTTGCATTTTGTGCGTTTCCACTTTTTCGGCCATTTCTTCTTTTTGTTTCATGCCAAGCTGCCTGCAAGGCAGTCGTCGCAGTCGAACCATTGAAATGCATTAAAATTTGCATTGCACTCAAATTCAGAAAATTGGACTTTTCCCACGCACACACACATACACACACATATTTGGGCGGTGCAAGGGGAATTTAAAACTTTAGTCTCACACTTCTCTGCAGTTTTTTGATTTCCCAATAATTTTGTAGCCTTAAATTCCATGAGAAATAAAGACTTGAGAGAAGTTGACCCACAGCAACCTCCTAAGCGGGTTTTCAAAGCAAACAACCGCAGGCCGAGAAAGGCTTTTCAAATCAAACACAAATGCAATGGACGCCATTTATAGGCAATTGTATGCATAGCTGTGTGTGTGCGGCACTTAATTGTGCCCCGTTGTTCTTTACGTTCACCTCCACCACAGCACCACCCTCGCTCATCGATCCAGTGCTTCAGCAAAATTCGGAAAATTCAAAAGTTGCACCACACTACGTTTTGCAACACATTTGTTCCACAAAAATTATCTCAAAATAGGAATGCCAAAGAAATCCCTGAACCTGTTTCGCTGCAATTTCTGGTGCTTTCTTTTCTTTTTCTTTGCGGGATAACATCAGCGCGCACAGATTTTTTTTTCTGAATCTTGAGAACAGAAAATGATGTCGCTCCATACAAGATGAATGCTGTTGTTTTAATTAATATTCCTCATCTCGTCATTCATCTACAGGGAGGCCCTAACGTAATCGTTGCTAATGTCCGACGTGTTGATGCCGCATTCTCGGAAGCAGCGTTGGCTAATGGGCGACGCAGAATTGTCGTTGCTTTTTTATGTTCTTAAAAACGGAAATTAAATTTATGACAAATTCTGTGCATTAAAATGAATGTGTTGCAAATCTGTTCTCATAACAGTGGTTCAAAAAAGCACAAAAACTTGAATAGGCTTATGACCGTTTTTGTATTTTCGATTAGAAAAAATAAACGTATAGTTGTTTGCTTTAAGTTTACATTACATAAAAATTCTTACTGTGTTTTCACTGTTTGAAGTTTCTAAGTTGAAGAAGAGCTATTGGCGTATCTGCACGGTCGGGTGTAAACAAATGATATGGGCCAAGCCTGCATAATCTTTGTCTCCTATAAAATGCAGTAAATGTATTTAAGAAAATTTCATGGCTAAATTCCGCGCAAAATCAGTTCGATTAATGTTATCAAAGCAACGTGGAGAACTGAACCAAAAATTTCATTAAAACAAAAGGATGTTTCAAACGGCAACCTTCCAACAGATGCACTTATTTTCTTAGACTAAAAAAACGTTGGTTACAATGCGCCATTTGGAAACACCGAGTGTCTTTCGGTTAACTTTTATAATCCTAATAATTTCAAAACACCACCACAGACGACCGGAGAGGAACTCCGTTCTTCAAAAGTTGCCAATTCGAAAACATTACAAGTTGGTTGCGTATCTTTGAATTTTAATAGATATTTCCGTCTCCAGCACTAAAAAACGCACAAATTTCCAGTCCATCCTAAAAGTATGCTATATTTTTCTGAAATACTCACCATGGCTGCATTAAATTTGCGATTGTTGCTGTATTAATTTTTTTCTTCGCATACATTCAAATTGCCAGCAACTTGCAAAAACAACTTCATTAAAAATTCCTTTTAATGTGCAACTGAAATTGATGAGCGGGAAATGTTGACGGCGCTGATGAGCAGCGTGGAGCGGCACATGTTGAAATGCAATCAATGCGCGTCCATTTAGCCGACGCTGGCATATTGAAAGCGTTGAAGGGCAATCAACGAACTGCAGCGCAATGAATTGACCTGCCGCCGCTGCTGCTGTAGCTGCCATGGCCCAGTCGGCTTTGGCGGCTCGTTTTAGTGCCAGTGTTGTTGGTAATGGAAGTGGAAGTGGAAGTGTAAATTGCAGCCAATAATAATGAATAATTGAAAATCCAATCAAACACCGAAATGAAAGTGAACACCGACGCACACACACACACACACACACACACCATCACAGCCACGAACACGCCGGCACATGGACTACAACTACGCAACACGTTGGACAGAGAATGGATGCGCGGATGAGTGGCAAGCGGCAGCAATGCACAGACACTATGCATGGACACTCAGCCACATGCCTATACATACATACACACCTATTTACATACACGCATATTTGCAATCAAAGTGAGCAATGAGCTTCGATGTGCGATACGATTACACTCTGGGGATGTTTTGGGGCCGTTTGCTGACTACTGTTGATGATTAGCATGTTGATGGGACCCTGTTACAGTTGTTGTTTTTATTATAACGTAGGTGGAGTAATGTGCTGTTGTTGTTGTTTTTGCAGTTGAAAATGTTATTAGTTGCGTCGAGTGGAGTGCGACGAGGCTGAGTGAAGGCGAAAATTTAGGCTTGGGCTTTGGACATCTGAGTGGATGCCATCAGTGAAGGTTGTCGATGTAATTGTTGTTGTTTTTGCTATTAATTGTCAGTTAAATTGACTTTGAAAATTCAGCAACAACAACAGCAGTGGCAGCAAGAGCGACCAGCAATATTTGAACATCGAAGTTCAGAATTCCAAATGTAAACAAGGGTGAATGAAGCCAGGCCATTTGTTGTTGGTTTATATCATTAACTGATTGACCTTTTCTAGGTGAATACATATTTTGAGATTGTAAAACATGTACTTACAAGGTGTAAGTGGCCTGATGACAAGCGATGCGTTGGTTGAGTCATTACCAGTGTTGGGACTTATTACTTTTGCCAGTAACATATTACTGATTACACATTACTGACATTTGAAAGTAATATCGTTACATTACTTATTACTGGAAATGTCAAGTAATGTATCACAAAAAGTAATATATTATTTTAAAAATACAGTCGAACTTCCCTATAGTGAACTTCTATATAATGAAGTTCTCCGTATAATGAATCAATTTCAAAGACACAGCTTTATCGTTCTATTCTAAGTGCATTTTGATCTCTTTATAATGAGTTTCCATATAGTGAACACAGGTCTCCCTCTTATAACGCGGTGGTTACGTTCCAGGAAAATTCCGCGTTATGTGATTCGCGTTATAGAAGACTTAACTTTCATATAAATTTTAGGGTTATGTTCCAATAAATTTTTTTTTTAAATAAAATAGGTACTAAATTAAAGATTAATTATAGAATCAAAATTCATACTTTATTTAAAAAATTAAAAAACATAATGAAAAAAACTGTTTATGAATCGCGTTATATAGAAAACGCGTTGCAGAAGTACCGTGCTATACGAGGGAGACCTGTATTTCTCTACAATGAATAAATTTTTTAGTTGAAAACTTCGCTTTTATTTGTTTTGTGTCTCCATATAATGAATTTTTCCATGCTATTTTTTGTCACGCATATTAACAACACTGAATACCGAAAAAAAAAAAAGTAAAACATATTTAGGGGAACCCCAGAAGTTAAAAATAACAACAGCATAAGAAGAAGAAAGTCACATCACTAACAATTTTGACAGCAATTGTTTGTTTTGAGTGAATAAAGTGAAAATATCGCAGCGAAGTTGCATTTCTCTCGAAAAAATTCTACATTTGCAGATTCAGAAAACGATGAAGAAACGGCCAGTGAAGAATAATTGGCTGATGCGGTGTTACCTACATTGGGACGAATTTTTGTTTCTCTTGATGTACTTCGAACCTTTGTGGAGATGAAGAGCAACGTACCGAATAATGTTTTAAAGTCTCTAAATGTATTAGAAGGCTTTGTTGAGGAAGAAAAGTGGAAGGGTGTAATCCAAACTAAAATACCTCATTATTTTAAATAAAAGATTAAAAAAAAATCATAATTTCTATATAATGAAGTTTCTATATAATGAAGCTTTTTTCTGGTCCCGTGCGAATTCATTATAGGGAAGTTCGACTGTACATGATTTCTACAGATTTTTTCCAAATATATAAACAAGATTGTTTTTACATATTTCATATTTATTTTATAAAACTTCAGGCATCTTGTTTAGTTATTTTTGAATTTTGTATATTTTGAATTACAATTTGAATTTCGTTACCTTTTTTGTTAAAACCGCTTGAACCGCTTGTTAAAACCGCTTGCTTGCAAATGTTAATTGTTTCTCCACAACCAAACTCAGTTGGAAATTAAACACGCGAGCTATGTTTGGTATGAACAAGTGCAGCGTTGTATAATTGTAATGGATCTTAATCATGTTATCAGTGCTGCTGTTTTACATGAAAATTAGAACTTTGTTGACTAAAAAGTAATATTGTTATAAGTACATAACTTGAAAAAAGTAGTAATATTACTGAAGGTGATTACTTATGGGAAAAGTGAGCAAGGGCTTAATCTATTGAATTGTTTAAATATATCGGACTATATACTATCGGCATACATATATGAGAACTCAGATAAAATTAAATAAAAAATATTCAATAATTTTTTGTTTTTTTAAATATCTCGATTTCTGTGACTTCTGTGCATTTTCCGTCAAATCTTCGTTCAAAATCAATGAAATTCTATGCACTGCACTTTGTCTGCTGCGCATTTAATATCTTTTTCGGAAAGCCATCAAACAGCAATAACCAACACACAATTCACCACAACACGCACCGGACAGCTAGGCAAGCGTTGAGCTGCATTCACCAGCCAACCACCGGCGGCAACCGGCAACCGGCCACGACCGGCCACTGGTCGACAGCATACAGTAGTCGACTGCGGCGCAATAAAAATCAGCCAATAAAAATTTCGTCTTATCTTTATGGTGTATCTTAGGCAAGAACAAGCCCAACCACAACAACAACACCACTAGAAACAAGTATTAAAATCAGTTGCTTTGCTTCTGCTTATTTTCGTTGTTGTTGCTGTTGTTGGTTATATATCTTCTTATAACTCGAAACGAAATATCGAATTCGTTGTTTGAATTCTCGGAAGCTGCTGACTGGCGGCCCCGCTCGCCCGCGGAAAGCAGAAAAATCGGTGATTTTTATCGGTGGCTGCGTGTTGAAATTTGTCCATCCGTTCGGCCGCAATTGACTGTCCCGCCACCAATGACGGCTACGCGCTACGGCCAACACTTTCGGTTTGCTCCACTCGAACGTATTCGATTCGTCTGCACTTTTGCTTTTGTTCGGCGAATTTCCGAAAATTGAAGTTAAACGCGCGTTAGGTTGGACATTTGCTGGTCTGTTCGTCGGCCAGTGAGACAGTCGGTCGGTCGGATGGCTGATTGTGCCATTTGCTGAGCAACTTCCCGCCGCCTATCGCCGAATCGCAATCTTAATGGATCCAGTTTGTGGTCGCTTCGTGCCTTCTTTTCGACCATTCACAGACTTCTGCCTGTGGACTCTGCGGCGCTGCTTCAAAGTCTCTCGATTTGACGTTCGCTCTGCCCAGTTTGGCTGCTTTGAATTTTCCATAGCGAGCGTCGAACGACAATGCGATAATTTGTATAGCTTCGGTGGTTCTTTTAGTTGGCGGTTGGGAGCTTCTATTTTTGTTTATGTGTTTTAACGACGACATGGCTCTGAACAAGCTACTGTTTTGTAATTTGAATTTAAGTAATACGCTTTTGCATCTGTATCGTATGTATGTATGTCTGGATATAATCGCTAATTACTCATTTCGCAAAGTTTGTGAGTCAGACAAGAATTCAATCGGCGTGTACCGCATTTCGCTTCGAATAATGCACCAATTTCGCGACATGGACAGAGCATTCAATATTTGAATATATTTGAGAATAAAATCTGAGAATAAATTAGCTTAAAATCGTCCACTTTCTGAGTCGGTCAACCTTGGGTTTTCAACGAATTTTAGAATTGCTGAACAAACTAGGAATAATACTATGCAAATTTTATTGCTAGGTTGAAATAGGTAGGACAGACAGTTGGCTAATTGGGCGATTACACCTTGTACACTCGAAGGCCTATAAGGAACATTTTGATGTCCAAAGAGTGGTGTGGCAGGCCTCCTGTCATTTGTGTTGTGGTGGTTGGTTGTTTGAAACCACAATACATATGTTACATACTGCCGCGTAGATAACGATGGTGTACATTAGACTGGATTTAGTGCACGATTTTTCGATTTCGATGCTCCCCAACCTCTCATTTTATGCCTTTTGGTGAAAAAGTGCATGTGCCAAAAAATTTTTGGGCTAGGGTGGGGCTAAATGGCGTCGCATCGAGGTCAAGGTTTACAAAAAAGCTGGGAAATTCGACAAATTGCTCCACAGCTGGTCAGAAGTTGCTCTTAGAGGGTTAAAATCTATTACCGACCCCTCTAGGTTTCCTTACTGAACATTTCTTTCAAACATACTTACCCCCTATCTCCAACCCTTAATGAGGCTCCCATACAAAATGGTCGTTTTTATAAAATGGGCTCCCATTGCTCCCAGGTTGCCCCCAGACGTGTCAAATGAATGACCGACACACATTTATTTTCCCCTCCGAATGTTTCTTCCAAACATACCTACCCGCTATCTCCAAGTCTTAAAGGGGCTGCCATATAAAATTGGCCATTTTCTATGTCATTGGCTCCCCACTTGTAAATGTAGTAGTAAAAGTAAGCGAGAAAACATCGTTTTTCGGAAACTACTGAACCGATTTAAATGATTTATTCAGCGATCGCCAACATTCTTGAGTACAAAAAATACAAAATTAATTAAGTTTCGGAAATTCACCACCAGAGGGCGTCTCCCATACGATCGGAGTTGTGAGGCTGTCAGCTTTTAGGTTTCTACAAAGCAAAAATCAAAATGTACTGTCGAAACCCCATTAGCCTCCCATGTGTTAAGGTGTTATATGAAGAAACGTGATTTAATAGACATGTTGATTTCAAACTTCCTGAAAATACTCTAAATCAAAAATAATGCGACACGTATTTTATAATTTTTCGAAAATCAAAACTTCACATTTATGGAAATGGGCTTATTGACTTCAAAAATAAAAATTAGACAGGTGTTTCTCATTATTTTCAAAATCGAAATCTAACTGTTTCAACGACGGGTTAAAAGTATGTATGGAGAAACAAATATTTTTGAGCCTTTTGACTTCAAACTTGGTGAAAGTACTTCAAATGTAAAATAATTCGATACGTGTTTTTCATTTTTCCGAATATTAAAATCGGACGGGGCACGTGCTTTTCATTTTCTTGAAAATCAAAATCTTAAGGGGGTCAACAATGGGTTAACAGTTTGTATGGAGAAACAAGATTTATTGGGCCTTTTGACTTCAAACTTAGCAGTAGCACTTCAAACGGGAAATAATTAAAACGTGCTTTTCATTTTTTTTTAAATCGAAATCAACCCTGGTAAACCAAGGGTTAAAAATTTGTTTAGAGTAAATGTGAAAATATATGATTTGTGAAAATATTTGACTTAGCAATTTTTGGAAACACTTGAAATCAAAGATAATTATACACATGTTTTTTTTTAAATCAAAATCTGACGGGGTCAACAATGGGTTAAGAATTTGTAGCGGGGAAACAAGAGAACTTGCGTGCGAAGCAGCAGGGCCCAGCTAGTGTAGTATAATAATACCTTAAATCTATCTTCAATCTATCTAATTTTACGAGTATAGAGAAAACATTATTGCGTATTCCATATTAAATTCTTGCCTGTGGATGGAAATTTATTTTTTTGAAACTCCAAACCAGTAAAAATAGAAGACTAAAATTTTGAAGTGTTATACCACAGACCGAGATCCAAAACAAATATTTTTTTCAAAAGGATTTGTTAACCCTTTTGCTATTTTGTTGCCATATGGCAACATGCTACTTTGTGGGATTCTGCATCCTCTTTGGTTGCAAGAATACATTTTTTTAGTCTTTAGAATAGTTTGAAGCTTTAGGAAAAATACGAAATTAATAAATTGAATATTTAAGTTGAAAGAAGAGAAGTATACACGTTTTTTAATGGTATATCTTGACATAGTAAAGGAAGAAGAAGCAGAAAAAATTATAGAACTTTTTGATTTGACGTTTTCTTTCAATTTAGATAGTTTTTTTTTTTAATTTTGGCTGAAGTAAATGAAGAAATATTCAAATTTTCGTTATGCGTAAAAAGTTTTATGTTTAAGTAATTATTACAACTACAACGATGTGGTGGCTCTCATAGAAAAACACTCTAAAATACAGGGTCCGAGTATAAAAATTAAAAAATGTCTTATGGAATGTTGATAATATAACCACAAAGAAGCCTAAGACGT
Source organism: Melieria crassipennis (assembly GCA_963668005.1). Lineage (NCBI taxonomy): Eukaryota > Metazoa > Arthropoda > Insecta > Diptera > Ulidiidae > Melieria > Melieria crassipennis. The sequence goes on from OY764962.1 coordinate 43,755,132, forward strand.
AAAATTTAACATTTAAAAAAAAACTTGTAGCGAAAGGGTTAAAGAACTTCAGTAATATCGAAGGATACATATTTGAAAGGTGCTTACTGACATATTTTAGTCAGTCCTGAAAGTTCAAAATAGAAAATTTAGTCCAAAAACGACAAGTTTCCTCTTTCTTCGATACCCATAACATCATCATTACGCTACTGCAAATATTTAAAAAAATTCGTTGAAATGTACCATATGTCCTCAAAATTTTAAAATCCTTTAAAAATGGCATCGGTTCAGAAAAGGAAAAACTGAACATGCCATCTTACTATGAATTACCTCTAGTTTCATGTCTATATAATCTTTTGGATGGGTCTCGACACAAGTGTTTTTTTTTTGTCTCACGGTGCGTAGGACCACCGCTGCGTCGATTGGGCGCGATTACACTCAGCTCCCTAAGTTGTGCCTATGCGTCCCTGCATTGCTTCTCATTTCTCCTCATATTGTTGTGTAGTGTGGCCTAGAAGCTGCTACAACAAACATTATACACACAATTTTCGCATTTATTTTTTTAATTAAGCTGCGTTGTAACGACTTCAATTTGGTGTTTTATTCTTTTATGCATTCGCTCATTTTAGTTCATATTCCACCTCTCGCTGTCGCTGCATGCTGCGGCCATTGCGAGCAAGTCGAAGTGCGTGGCCTAGCCTCCGCTTCTGTTTGACGCGCGGCCTTTTGTCGTGGCGGCGAATCGGCGTGCGTAGCAGTGCATGCGCCGCTGTTCATTTGCGTATGAAATTAAAATCACACCCCAGAGATGCGGAGCTGGATGGAGAGCGGTGTGCGCTACTGGAACATAGTGTAGTCGGGCTGTCGGTGGCCGGCTCTCATTGTTCGACACCTCGACGGCGCCGGCGTCTTTCCCCAATTGAGTCTGTCATTGCAGCGGTCGGCGGCGGTGGTGGATGGGTGATGCATTGCCGCCAATTTGTTGTTCTTTGCCCTCTTGCGGTGATTCGAAATTCTGTCTGCAAAGACAAAGAATTTAATTCGAGTGGATATCGCTGCCGGGCGAATGTTTGCGACGAGTGCTGCTCGCTAATTGTGGCATGCAAGATTCATGAGAAGACCTAATAATTTTCGACGGATTGGAATAGCTGCTTGAATATTATGCCAGGAAGAATAGAATTGTAGGCTCTTGAATGCGACCAGCGGGCACATTACATGCGAATTTCAAGCGGGCGTGCCAGCTGCATACCCCTAACCCCTCCCCTTCCCTTCCCATGTTGCGCAGACGCACAACTTCATCAGCCGTTGCCAAGCAGTGTTTTCTAATTTTTGGACATTTTTCTCACTGCCAATTCGTCTTGTCAGCCACGTGTAATGCAATCCAGACCCTGAGCCTCCAGGCTGGTTCTTCCTCCGCCTAAAATTAATGACTGCTCCCATCCCATCGCGCCCTTCACTCCTCCCTTCAAATGGCTCCATTCACTGCCTTCATTTTCACACTCTACGCCAGCTGTGTGCAAGCGTCTGAGCCGTTTGGAGCGTTTTCCAAATTTCCCCCAAAGCATTTTCGGTCGTTCGACTTCCTTGCGCGATACGCCGCTCGCTTACAATTTCCTGCCGATTCCCGGCCCACCGACTGCAAACAAAATAGACGGCCGGCCATGCGGCAAACGGTGAAGATTATGCAACCAATTAACGGCACAACGAATTGAGCTGTTAATGCGCGCAGCCGTTGCGCATGCGCAGCGCCCGCTCATTCATCTTCGGCGGTGCGCAATGGCAATTGTTGCTGCGACCGTTGCTGCTTAGCATACAATGCGCAATGCAAGTGTTGCTGCTGTTGTGGCTGTTGCTACTCGATGATAAATTGTCCAAAAAACCGTACATTTCGTTCGAGTATTTGCTGCGAAGCTCGTGTATGTTCGTTGTTATTGTTTTTCTACGCCGCACAAGTACTGGGCGCAAGTCTTTAACCTCACGAGAACAATAACAACAACAGTGCCAGTCACAATAGCACAAAAATCACAACACGAGCGGCAACCAGTCGAAAAAATTTGCGCATACGCAAAGTGCATTTTGTTGCAAGCGAGCCAGGCAGCCAACGCTCGATTGCTGCATGCCCCGAGCTGCGGCCGCAAAGTGTGGCCAACAATCCCCCAATAACGTTTCGGCTGAAATGGCAATTTTTCTTGTGGCTTGTTAGCCACTCTTCGCTTCGCTTCGACTTGTCGCTGTCGTGTTGAAGGAACGCTGGCCGCGTCATTTCTCCCACAGCCACTTTACCCCCATCGCACGACGCTTGTCGCTCGCCCTTTAGCTGCGTCCTTCTCAGTGCACTTTGGAACAGCCAAAAAATCCAACAACAATTGGCAATTTCAAGTACAACACAACAACCACACCAGCAGCATTCGCAGTCACAAAAATGTTCGCCAAGGTGTGAACTCATACAGCAAACGAGCGTTTCGCTTCGCCTCGCCTCCTGCCGCTCGGCTTGGCCCCGCCCGCCCACAATCTGCTAAATGCAAATGCTGAATTCCTGGTCGAATTTGTCTTACGTCCTGCACCCAGTCGCGCACAACTTTAGCTGCTGTGGTTTGCACCTCTGCTGAGGTTTTTCCTTGCACTTGTGTTGCTGTTGTTGCTGTCTGCTTGCGCTATGTGGCAAAAGTGTGATGAATTGCTACAGCCTTGTGGCTGCATTGGTGTTGGTTGTTGTTGTGATTGTACATATTTCTCTCTTTTTCTTCTTCTTCAGATACACTCGGCACCATTTCTTTTTTTTCACTCTTCTATTGTTAGTAGTGGTGTTGTTGTTGTTGTTGTTTTAGCTGGTCTCTTGCACACACAATTCATTAATTAAACTGCACTTAACATCAACACCACATCATCATTAATATTGTTGTGGTTGTTGAGGTTGATGGTTGTGGTGGTGTTGCTATTGTTGTTGTTGCCGCTGTAGTGGTTGTCGTTGTTGTTGTACGTTGCAATGTCGGTTTGTTTATGTAGCCAATTGCACTGATTTTCTGCTCTACGACAAATACTTTATCTATGCTAACATTTTTCCAAACTATTTTATTGCAAAATTATTATTGAAAGAAATTTGTATCTATTCAATATCATCAATGGAATTCTTTTTCTATAGTTGGAAAAGGAATTACTTTCAATAAGAGATTCCAGTCCCCAAGAAAACAATCCTGACGACTCGCGTTGCCAACACAATTTACCTTGTTTCATTAGATGAAGAAGAAGCTCGGTAGCCAATAGCTACGTGAACTTATGAAAGGATATCGATGACTAAATAACCAATAGGTTGGTTGTCATTTAACCCTTTCGGTACTTCTTTTTGGTTTTAGACTTTAAAAATCATTCTTTTCCATTATATTACTGTATAAGCCCAATGAATAATCCAAAGTAATTTTTTTAAATATCGTTCGAAAAAGTGGTTTTTGGGCATCATGCCATATGGCATAGAATGTACTTAACCCTCCATTACTATCGTCAGGGTGGAATCCACCCTGTGAGTTCAATTTCTTAGAAAAATATAATTTTTTAACCAAAACCAAAATAAAGTTATAATGTAATCCACATTTGCATATTTCTGAAGGTTTTAGAGTACATTGCAGTTGCATAAATATAGCTGATGCTTTTATACAATTGTTTTAAAAAGTCACTGGGTGTGTTACACCCTACGATAGTAGTGGCGTTATAAAATTGCTGAATGCTTAACACCCATTATTAGTAATGAAGTTTTATTTTTTATAAAATACATTTACATATTTGTATTCACTTTTTGGCGATAATTTTTTTAATAACGTATAGACCATTTACTTAGTAGAAAATCCTTAAAAATTATGCTCTAGGATAAGTAAAAAATTTTTATAACATTTAATTTGTTATATCTTAAACTGATAAAGTTAGAAGGACGAAATTCAAGGATGTAGTAGTGTACATATTACTCCTTAAGATATATTTTATTCACATTTTTTTCCAATAGTTTTTGGAAATTTCCAAGGATATTCAAGGATAAAGTTTCAAAAGGACATTTTTAATACCTATTTGTCCTTTTGGACCACAACATTAAATTTTCTAAGATTCTAAGGATTTTTCTGTTTCATTTGATACCCATATTGTTATTCTACAATGGGCTCAATTTTTGAAATAATTCCTTGAAATGAACATGTCCTTGAAATTTCAAAGTCCTTTAAAAAAAAATCCTGACGTCAGAGAGAAAAACTAAAAACGCAGTTTTACTACATTTGGCCCCTAGTTTCGCGAGTATATCGATTTTTTCGTGTGTTTTGAAATTTTTTGATTTTTGTCGCACGGTGTAACCTTAAAAATTAGCTATATTGTGAGTAGGTATATTGTTGATTTTTGTTTGAGTTTTTACGCAAAATTTTACCTCGGTCCGAAAAAAATTATTAAATAAATATTTATTACTTATTTTTTTAGCTTTCTAAATCACTAAGCCCAAGAAACATAACTTAAATATTGTGCAAGATGTGGCTATTTTCCCAATACAACTTTTTATTTCATCTTTTTTTTCTTTAAAATGAGATGCACATAAACAAATGTTTATATTAAATAAATGAATTAACAAAATTAAACAATTTATTTTTGTTTTTACATGTTATGATGGTCTGATTATGAAAAAATTTGGTTTTTGTTTATTTTACCTCAATGGATAAGTAAAATGGATAATAAAAAGTTGTGGGTGGATTACACCCACGATAGTAATGGCGTTAGTGAAATAGACGATAGTAATGGAGGGTTAAAGGAAAAAAAAAATTATTATTTTTAATTATTAAGATTTATTTATTAGATTTAAAACAGAACTTACTAATAAAATAAGCTGGGTAGGTATATCAGAGACATATCTGATAGATCAGTACATGATTTCCTGGTACACAGATCCCTAACGGAGAAAGGTACCGCAATCGGGGTGTATGGACCTGGGATTAGATACTCGGAACCTACAGGAAAGCAGAACACCATTTGCCAGGCGGAAATATACGCCATTGAAAGGTGCGCTCACTTCAATCTGGTGAGGAAATACCGGAACCGGAAGATCGCGGTCCTGTCAGACAGCCAAGCGGCAATCAAGGCATTAAGATCCTACCAGGTATCCTCGAAACTGGTGTCGGAATGCCTTGAGAAGCTGAACGAACTTGGCCGTTACAATCAGGTATGGGTCCTCTGGGTTCCGAGTCACGCCGGTATTGATGGGAATGAGCAGGCCGACAAACTTGCAAGAAGGGGGCGTCTACCCAGAACCCTTCTCTGGTCTAGGCAAAGGAGCACTATCCATCCGACGAGATAACCATTCGGAATCAATACTGGGAAAATCAACCAGGCCTTGAACATTCCAAGATGGTTATTGGCTCTTACAACAAGAAAAGGTTCGAGGAATGTATGAGTCTCTCAAAGAATAATCTAAGGATTATCACAGGTATATTGAAAGGGCATTGTAGACTGAACTATCATCTAACCAAACTATGTATCAGGGTGAACGAACTCTGTAGGTTCTGTTTGCAGGACAATGAAACTGCAATACACATACTAGACATATGCCCTGCACTAATATACAAGGTGCGTCCCAAAGTAAACAGGGCTTTTGCAATAGGGACGTTTCTGGTGGCGCCATCTATGTGTGAGGACATGCGTTGGAAAGGTACATCTTTCATTCACATACTGTCTAAATTTCATGACATTTGGTCTAGTAGACGCCGAAATATCCCGCTCAATGTGACAGTATGTTTTTAACTTTGGTACGAGAATGTCGATCGAACAAAGAGCTAATATTAAGTTCTGTTTTAAACTTGGTAAAACTTTTACCGAAACGTTTAAATTGTTAAAGCAAGTTTATGGTGATGATTGTTTATCCCGTGGCCGTGTTAATGAGTGGTTGAATCGATTCAAGAATGGTCGTGAAGACTTGAATGACGACGAACACGTCGGCCAGTCGAAATTTGTGATTACTGACGATGCCATCAAAACTGTGCGTGATTTTATCAAAATGCAGCCAAAATCATCATTGGAATTGATGGAAATGGAATTGAACATCTCCAAAACATCAATTGATCGCATTTTAACCGAACATTTGGGTCTCCGTAAAGTGTGTTCTCGCTTCATTCCGCACACTTTAACCGACGACCAAAAAGCGCAGAGAATTGAGCACGCAAAAGACATCGTTCGGGAAGCCAGACGTGATCCAAATTTCTTGTTCAACATCGTAACCGGTGACGAAACGTGGTGCTTTCAATATGATCCCGAAACAAAGCGTCAAAGTGCCGAATGGAAGCACCCAGATGAGCCAAATCCGAAAAAAACCCGCCGTGAGAAGTCAAAAATCAAAACTCATCTCATTTGTTTCTACGATTCAAAGGGAATAATTCATCGAGAGTTTGTTCCACCGGGAAAAACAATTAACGCTTTGTTTTATGTTGAAGTTTTGAAGCGTTTGGTGCATCGCATTCGTCGTATTCGGCCAGAATATCGCGAGGAAGGAAGTTGGCGTTTATTGCATGATAATGCACCGGCTCACAGAGCCCTAGTTACGACCGATTATTTGACCAAAAATCGCATTTTTACCATCAATCATTCACCGTATTCGCCTGATATGGCTCCCTGTGACTTCTACTTATTCGGTCAGTTGCATTTGCCGATGAAAGGAAACCGTTATAAGGACGTTGAGGACATCCAAAAGGCTTGTACCAACATTCTGAAGGCGATGCCGGCCGATGACCTAAAACACTCATTCCAAATGCTTTTGGACCGTGCAAAACGTTGTATCGAAGCAGAAGGAGAGTATTTTGAATAAATAAAAAGAATTATACAAAAATAATCATCCGTTTTCTTTATTTTATAAAAGTCCTGTTTACTTTGGGTTGCACCTTGTACAAACGAAAAAAGCATCTGGGTGATTTTATTATACCAGGTTCGGACTAAGTTTCCAGAGACTTAGGAAATGTACTAAGATTCCTCTTGGATACTGGGACTCACGGACGAACTGTGAAGGCCAAGAAGGGGGCACAATAGATCTTTTAAGTCGGAGTGCACATTCCCCGCCAATAATAACTTAATAGTTCACAAAATACAATAAAAAACATAAAAAAGGAAAATTGTATTGCTTATAAATGAAGCGTGCAGCCACTGCCGCTATTCAATCAAATCAAAAATTGTATTTCCGTTGGGTAAAATCTATGCCATATGTCATAGTAAGAATTAAAAAAATCGTACAGCCTTGGTGAACTATATTTGGGATCTAACTTTTTTTACACTTACTAAAGCAATAAATACCTACTAGATTACTTACATAAAGCTATGAAATAAATTGATTTTTGTAATAGAATAAATAAAAGTACGAAGTGATCTTTTTTTGTAAAATACGCAGCTCGATATGAACGCGCACTTTCTGAACCCTTACAATTTACTGGGTACACTAATCAAAATATTTTTTTTATTATTTGGTATAAAAAACTTTAGAGAAAAATACAAAATATATAAAAATATAGTATCCACAAGTTTTTTGACCTAAAACAGGCACTGAAAAGAGACTATGCCATATGGCATAGAATAACCGAAAGGGTTAACTGCAGTAAAAAAAACAAGCTTTTACAACTATCGCACCTTTGATTCAGCAGCTTCGATGCTAACAAGCCTTGCGTTATAACTAGACTCGCCTAGAAGGTCGATCTCCTCTCCAATTACTGGAGGAAAAACATCCTAAACCCTCAATCACCCACCCCTATTAAAATCACGTATCTACCCACCCGGAGTCCCCGGGACTCACATTTTTTGTTTACGAAATAATGCAATCTCTAATAAATGTTTATGGTTTTTCACTTTTTTGTAGGTCACATTAAGACCTCTCGTTACAGATTTCATTCCATATCTTTACATAACTCAAATAAAAATTCACCTTTTAATTGACAGAAAAAAAATAATCTAAAAAGCATACACTAAACATTTTATAAAAATAAAAGATATAAATAAATTAACAAAAACAATTCTTTTTACATAAATAACTTAAAAACAAAATAACTATTCAGAAAAAGAACTTGAAGTAACACTTCATTATATAAAATAAGAAAACGTGCAGCAGGTTGAATTTCATATGTTGTGCACATACCTCACATACCTTTTTAGCACAACTAAGGCAAATTGTTAGTAGCAAGACTTCTCAAAGGGTTAACACTCTCAATTCTTCAACTTTTCGCAGCCATTTTGACATCCTAAAGTTAAATTAACACGATTTTAAAAGAATTTACAAGTACAAGTTTTGTAACACAAAACACCACCCTGAGTCCCTGGGACTCACTCCATGCCAAAACTCAGCCTTGTAATTGTAATATAGTGCGCTAACTTGCGATCGTCTTCGCGTTCTGTGCGACCCTGTACGAAGGTATACGAAAGTTGGACATCGAAACGCAAAAACACAACCTGGACCAACTTATTAAAGTTCGTAGTGAGTCCCCTGGACTCAGGGTGGGCGATTGAGGGTAAACTTTGTGTCATTGCCCTGTTTTAGCTTTTAGACTCCGTAACCTAGGATTCACGCTCCTTGCTGACTTTGTGGATCTTTGGAATATTTGATTTCCCTGTGGAAGATGAGCGAATCAACGAAAATGCTAGAAGCGGACCAGGTAAAGATTTCTTTTCGTAAAGATTTATTTTAATAGAGTAGGAACATTGTCAATGGGAAGATAACTCGGCAAGGTGCATACTGCATACGTACGATTATTTAAAATTAGATCACCTTGAAATGAACTCAGGGCTTCATTGCCATTAAAACCGTTCAGTTGAATAAAAACTTCAGAACTTCAATAAATAGATCCAAACAAGTGATAGCACTACAATCAACGATAGCTCCTAATCAAGAATGAATTTCGATTTATAGATCTCAACCTACAATGTAATAGATAATTTGTAATAAGATCTATTAGATCCGAATATATTCAACATATCTGAAGAGTGGGCACTACGTTCACTAACACGAATGTTTCTGTTGACGTTGACGTTGACATAACACACATACATACATATACATAGACATATACATGAATTTACAAGAAAAAAAAAACATTGTGTGTGTGTAGGCTGCGATTTGAATTCACGACCCGTTGCTCACGAATCCATGCCACTTACCACAAAGTCACAGTGCGGTACAACCACAAATACTGCTGCAACGTCGTTTTTTCATCGGGCACAGCAACATTAAAATTTGCTTTTGTTTCACTAACACACACAGCTTGTTCTCGAAAATATCGCCAAAAAAAGTTTGTGAATACTCTCAACTTACTTATCACTTCCGCAGCCAGATAGAAGCTGACAAATGATGTGAACACAAACGGAATCATTGATATTGTAAATTTTGAACGACAATTTATTTATATTTTTTTATTTTTGCTTAGTATTCGAAATGAACTGAAATTTGCTATTTTATTCCATGATATTTTTTACTCAGAAGGCAAAGTTTATGAGACAAGTGGAAAATCTGAAAACCAAAAATGTCGTCAACGTGAACAAAACCGGCCGAAGAAAGCAGCACAATTCGGAGCCAACAAAGCTACAGATGACATGAGTAGAGTCCGACCGATACCAAATTTTTTGGCCGATGCCGATGCCGATTAATTGGCCGGAAGGGCGAGATTTGGCCGATGCCGATTAATCGGCCGAAAAGGCGGAAATCGGCCGATGCCGATGCCGATTACATAGAAAAAATAACACGAATGAATTCAATCAAAAACACAGTCTATTTTATAAAATAACAAAAAAAAAACGAGAAAAGAAATAATTAAAAACTAAATAAAATTACAAGATAATTCAGAATTCTAATACATTAACATGTATTAAAAAAATAATATATATCATTTATTCAACTGAGAGACAAACAAAAATATTAAAAAATATATATATTTAAAATCGTAAATATTGCATACAAATTCAGTTTTTTATTCAACTTAAAATTACGATTTTTATATTAAAATTTGTACTCTCAAATTGCGACCCGTTGTACAGATGCAGTGGGAAGAAGTCAGAAAACAAATTTGCAAAAAATGAAAGGCCTGTTCGAAAATGCTTCCAAAGCTTTAAAAATGCTTTAAAAAATAAGGATAAGATTGAAAAATTAAATGCCCTTTTTGTGAGATCCACATTAAGAGACGAAAAGCATAGATATTTCGAGAAAATCTGTGTTTTTAAGAATACCTAGTTTTAAAAAAAACATTTCTAGGAAACATTTATATTAAACAGAATCTAAAATACATTACTGAGAAGGGGTATAAGAACCCGTTGGTACAAAAAATGAAAACAAAAAAATTAAAGCAGAAAAATAGGCCGATGGCCGAATAGGCATCATCGACAAAAACGGCCGATGTGGCATCGGCCAAAGAAGGCCGATACCGAAGCCGATTCTTTTTTTTTGGCCGATGCCGATACTAGCCGATGCCGATACCAATTTTATTGGCCGATACTAGCCGATGCCGATGCCGATTAATCGGTCGGACTCTAGACATGAGCACGTGCAATTGTTGCCAGCGTGTTTGACATCAAATCAAAACCTTAACGGAGTCCAATTTACATACAAAATTCCAGCGCAGAGGTTCTTGTCCAGCAATCTTCTTGCGTTAGGGGGAAATAATAAAGAAATCTATTTATCTCCACAAATCGTTATCAGCAGGCGCTAGTCAAATAGAATGCAATGAATGAACGATTTTGTACTGATAAGCATAACAACAACAACAACAACAATTAATGCAGTAACACAACGCAGACCAAATGCTGAGCACAGACCCACGCAACGCACAATAAACGCAAATCCCCGCAAACAAATCAGTGCAAATAGAATAGTCGCGATACGAGGCTGCAGACTCACCTGTCTCACCTGACGAACGCATGTCAGGCCGCTCGGCCCGGGGCGCGTTGTGCTATTGCCAAATATTTGAGCAAGCAACATCGGTCGTTGCAGTTGTCGGACGGCATTTGAAGCGACTGCGATCGTTTGAAACCACTTCCTGCACCGGCCAACGCCGCCCGACAGCCGCTTCTTCGAGTCCCGGTTTCGGTGCCCGTGAATTGTGGACTTCGTTTACAACCTGCCACAGTGTTTGCACTCAAATCAGATTGTGGAAAGCGAGACCCGTTCAAATAACAACGAACAAATGTGCCTTTTGTTGCCGTGCGGCCGCGTTGTGTGCTTTTGTGATTCACAAAAGTAGCAAGTCAACATGTTAACACGCTCGAGGATGTGGCACTTTTATTGTGTGTAGGTGTGTGTTTGGCTAAGGATGGTTTTCTTGGAACATTGAAATGATTCGCTTATGATTGCGCCGACATCGATATGTCAAAATTTTAATGAACAATTTGTGATTTTTATTTCAACTCAGACATTCGCCAGAAATCGTTTTTCCTACTTTTGGGCTTGACTAACTAAGAATTCGAACCCTCTACCAACTATATCGCATATAACTATGTATATATTACCTATAGCATAGCTTAAAACGACTTTGTGTGCATGACCGCTTCAAAGATCACACAACGTAACCCTTCTTCCAACGCACGGTGTGACTTTTATCATTTTTAGGATGCCAAACGTAAACAAAAATTTTCTCCGATCGGAAAAATTTTTTGGTATGGAATATACAATATAGGAATATACAAGTGTTACGAATATATGCTCAAAGCAAAACGAAAAATAACAGCTAGCATGATAACCGTTATCGAATTTGTCTCACTGCGACAAGTGCAGACACACTTTTCTCAATGTGAGATTTTTTGTGAAGTTTACAATGCCATTATTTTTTTGTCAGAAATGTTTTTGCACAAATCTTTTTGATTTTAGTTACTTGAATATTTTGTGCAAACTCCGGTAAGTTTTTGAAGCTTTAATTAATTTGCTTTAATTTTTTATCGATTAAAATAGGTAGTCACTAAAAATTTAGTGATTCCTAAAATTGTTTATTTTTTTAATAGAGTAAAACTTATTGAGTTCCGTAGAGTTCCTTGTGATGTTTATAACCACATTAATGAAAAATGTGCCTAGTTTCAGATTCTGCAATCAATTTTTGCTCCTTTTCGCACCAATTTAGTTCACAGTCAATCAAACATGGCAGTTCCGCGAAGTTAAGTTTTTGATGTTTGGCTAAAATCCAAGCAAAAGAAATAATAATCATGCGGTTTTTAAACATATTTTGAGTTTAATTGGAAAAGATGTTGTTCACTTCAAATTAAAATCCTGTTTAAAGAAACTCTGCTATAATTTTTGGTCAAGATGGGCACATTCTAGCCGAATATACATACAGCCGTTTCCTTTATATCACAGGATATTGGAGTTTTTGTCAAAAATCTTTTAAGGCCTTTAAATCTCTTAAACCTTCAATATATTGTAAAAAAAATTTCAAAAAGATTGATAATAAAGGAGCTGGAAAATAAATAATTTTGTAAATCATTAAAAATTCCCCTTTCTAACGTGCCATGATACCTTAAAATGTTAAATGGTTTGGAATAAATCTAATTCTAAAGTATTAAGAAAAATATTTTGACTATTTTTATTTACGTCCGTCCAGACAAACCCTATTAAATTCGAAATAATGGTCATCTGAAATTACACCTTATATGGGGAGTCAAAGAAAAAGTGGGCGGATCACGCCCATTTTTTTAGTCTAATACGATGTTGATCTCTACATGGTTATTGCAAAATTTTATCGTCATACCTACTTTGGTTTGACTGCTATGACTTTTGGCATCCTAAAAATGATAAAAGTCACACTGTGCAACGGCCGCCATTCGAGCGTTGATGTTAATATTTTAATATTTTTTATCTCAATGCTTTATGGCCGCGAAACATGTGATCATCCACAAGTCAATATACCACATGTCATTCATCCAAACATTCAGTTCGCGCTCGAGTGTTGCAACCCAGCAATTTTTCCACATGTCAAAAACTTTGACAGCTCTGCTCGCGCAACTTTTTTGCACAAGATTTGCAACGTCGAATATGCGTTGCGAAGACTGACGTAGCAAACTGGCAAGAGCGAAAAATTGGCTCGCCACACATTAATCAATAAGAGGCATTTGATGCGCATTGCGCATGCGCGGCAACCGACTGCGCCGTCACTTCTCACGCTCCCGGCGTGCCGGCTACGCAGAAGATTTCGGCGTTGCCCAAACCGAACTCAACTGGCTGCATTTTTAATTGCAGATTTGATTGTTGTTGTCTGTTTTGGTTGTTGTTGTTGTTACGCAGCACAGTGCGTGTTTGCCGTGTTTTGTCGAGATTCAACAACTGTCTGGCCGATCGGTGATACAAATGCGAGATGTCAAGCCATCGCATTTAAATGTCAAACTTTAGCGGCCAACTAATAATTGTAATTAGCAAAACTAAAGAAACTGAAAACAAGAAAAAGAATACGGCGAATGTGTATAAAAGAATGCTGAAAGGATCTCAGAGAACGTGCAAGAACTCAACGAAGCAGGCGAAACGGAATTGAACGCAGACAGCTTTAAGCCAGATTTATTTATAAACAATACATATGCAGTATGTCAGTCGCACATACAGGACTTTATTTGGACGGTGGTCTTGTACCTAAATTTTAAACCAAATTTGCCACCCATTATGTTTGCAATTTACAGATATTGGGGAAGGGTTTGAAGCCACCAAATCTCCTCTGTCGTGCTCCACTGTTGTATCGGCTAACAAAGATCAGACCATCGAATAAAATGTAGTTTAAAGTATCAAGTGACGGGACAGGACTGGACGTTTCAGTTAAAGTGACGACTAATGTGTTGAAGTTTAGAAAATTTCCAAGCAAAACAGTTGGTCTACAATTTGACTTCTTGAAGGTCTCAGACTGCCATTGCATATAAATTATTGCAAAAGTTAAAGGACCGCAAAATGGAAGAATAAATTATAATTAGCGGACAGTCTCTCTCTCATATCTGGTAGCAGATTCTCGATAGCTCGATTCAAGCACAAATTTGTAATCGTCAACATTTCATTTTTATCATATTTCTTTTCGTTGCACATCTTAAAGTACAATCAAAGCTTATTGTCGATCAAGCACACCGAAGCTGCAATTCAACCGAACCACCAATCGCTTTCTACACCCAGAGCAGACAAAGCAACTCTTCCTCCTGAGAATTCTAGCATTTCTTCCGTTCCGCCGCGACACGCCTCATCATTGGCACTCGTCAGGCATTCTCATCAAGTGTCGCCGAGCCTGCCCCTTCAGCCGACTGTCACTTCATTTACGGATTTGCATTTTCATTGCATTCTTTCGCAGCAAGCCCATTCGGACGTCGTCATCGCCGCTGCCATCTATCGCATCCATACTCGCCTCTCCGCGCACTTGCGGCCTCCGTCTGCGGGGCCAAACCTGCATTTTTGCAGTTCCATGTGAAATTGATCAATTTCAGCGGATTTATGTGCGAGTTTAGCATTTAATGCAAAACGTCTATCAAAAACGCTCGCAGCCACAGTCACAGCCAAGGCCTAAGCCCAGCTGACCGCACTTGTCGTCCGAGTGCGCGGCGAGAGGACACACCACCGCCGCTGCAATTCAAACCCGTCTGGCTATGAGAAAATTTAATTTCCTGGATTATTAGCAAACTTGATTAAAACATTATACACTGACAAAGTCTTACGAACTCTGCTAGGTGCAGAAATATTTGACAGAAGCGAATTTTCCCTGCAATTATTTGTAATCAACAATTCTGCTGGATTCGTGGTAGAAAGAAACTTTTCATTCGGCAGGTGGGCTCGCGTAGCATAATGGAGTCTGCATTCCATGATTGGCAGCGAAGAGGGCAATATTCAATAATCTTTCTTGACCTGAAGCTATTCCTTACTTCGTTCTCAACAGTGCCCGAAGACTTAAAATGTAAGAAATTTAATAGTTATTTATATTTTTTTATACTTTGCAGATAATATTTGCCTCATAAGTTGCAAGTGTGTAATTCTATGAATTTTTTCTTCTAGCTTCATGTAGCTGTCATTAACATATTGTCATCATTATCATCATCATGATTATCGCCATCATCACTGATTACTTTATCTACCATTTGATGCGATCGTTTATACATTTACACACAAAACAGAGTGCAAAAAAAATAAAGAACGTAAAAATTATGATCGCAAATTGAATAGCGACGCGGCTCGTCGATGAGCCAAGCCTTTTGCGCAGGCGTGTGCATACATATTTAAAACAAGCTGAGCATTTTTGAACAGTCTTGAACGACTTATTTCCGCACTACAGCCGGTTACTTGCAAAATTTTCTCATTCCAATGTTAGCATTGTTAATAGTTTAGGTTAGTGCGCGAATTTCGACTAGGACCAGCCGTCTGCAAGTGTATTTATCATCTAAGGATGATCTAAGGATTCGAACCACTTCTATATCCTGTGCTGCTCAGGCCCTATAAGAACTTTGATCCCACTATGCAAAGACGAGTGTCCTTCTTTCGGAGCCAAAGTGTAGAAAGTATTGTCTTCTTTCTATTACACTCTCCCATCGCTCTCTTTCTCCTGCAGTCTATCACGAAAATATGTACTTGAATCCTATGGTATGGCATGAATATGCCCAGACACCCAGTGTAGGGTCTAATAATCCTGTTTGTCACATTTTTGTTGTGCTCAATGTTTTTACGTTTTGCATTCATTGATTTATTGCTCCGATATAAAATTTATGCATTTACTTAGTGGCGGCGACAAAGTCACGTTGCGATTGCATATCGCACTTGCGGAGGGGGCGCGGCAGAGCGCGAAGAGTCTGCTTGGTCGGCCAGCTTGTGCCAAAAGTTGAGTGCAAAGACAAAGTGCCGACTTGTCGTTGTCATTTGTGCAATTTATGAACAACGTTCGGAGAATTTATTGAACGTGTCACAAAGCTTAAAACAACCACACACACACACACACATGCGCAGCAATTCTGTGTTTTCACCGGGCTCGAACTTTTCTGCTTAATTATGGATCACCAAAAACAACTCCGTGCTTATGTGAACGGAAGTTTTTCAGTCGCTCCGAAGGAAGATGTGTGAGCATGTTGTGGTCGTAAGCAGCGGAAGTTGAAATTGGTTAAATGTGAACCAGCTGAAAGCAGGCCGAGTCGAGAACACTCCAAGCTCGACTGCTTCAAAATCATGTCCGCCTTGTTTTCGCTGCTTGGTCCCGCCTCCCCTGTACGCTGCTGACCATCACAAATGGACTGTGAAGTGGACCAGAAAACGTGTGCTGCGGAAATGTTAAACACTTGAACCCGCTTAAAGTTGATTAAACTAATTAATTTTTCTTTTGCTTAAGTGGGGAAAAGTGCGTGTCCGCTTGTGAAATAACAAAAACAAAAACAGCAACAACAAGAACTGCGACAACGACGAATTCATTCATGATTTCGGCCGCTTCGGCTCGACTCATTCACACAAAACACACAACTTGCAAAAATTTCTTATGAATTATGGTAAGCGACCGCAACACTACAACAACAATTAATTAAAAAGCTGTAAATGCCAATGTGGAGACGAAGCGTCAACAACAACCACAGCGACACAAATTCATTCAAAACCTGAAACTTTTGAAAAACAACAACAACAACAGCAAATGCAGCGCAACGGTGAGCGCATAAATCAAACAACAAATTTATTGAAGCAACAAAACCAAAACACCACAATAAGCCACTAAAAACTAAACTGAAGAAGAAGCAGCAAACGTTACGAATGCGCAACAATTATGAAATTCATAGAAATTTTAAGCATTTCATTGCCAACTTCCGCGGCCTGTGCGCCATTACGCACAGCCCAACAACACTTGAACACATGTTGCGGCGCCGCTGTTGTTGTTATTCCTGTTGTCGCTGCGAAAAAAAAACGAATGCTTTAAATTAGCATGTGAATTTATATCAACACTTCATAAAGTACACGCACGTTAAATGTGTGTAAATTGGCTTAAGCGCTACCGAGCGCGAAGCCCACAAGCCACGCGCAATGGTCACTCACCGCGCGCCACCACAGCGACGAGCAGCGACAAATCAACCCGGCCGGCGCAATAGCGAACGGAGAAAGAAGAAATCCAAATCCGAGGCGTGTTAACCCTTTCGGTACTTTTTTTTTGTTTTAGACTTTCAAAATCATTCTTTTCCATTTTATTACTGTTTAAGCCTACATAATGAATAATCAAAAGTAATTTTTTTTAATATTGTTCGAAAATGTGGTTTTTGGGCATCATGCCATATGGCACAGAATGTACTTAAAGGAATAAAAAATTATTATTTTTAATTATTAAGATTTATTTATTAGATTTAAAACAGAACTTACTAATAAAATAAGCTGGGTAGGTATATCAGAGATATATTTGATAGATCAGTATATGATTTCCTGGTACACAGATGGCTCCCTAACGGAGGAAGGTACCGGAATCGGGGTGTATGGACCTGGGATTAGATACTCGGAACCCAGGCGGAAATATACGCCATTGAAAGGTGCGCTCACTTCAATCTGGTAAGGAAATACCGGAACCGGAAGATCGCGATCCTGTCAGACAGCCAAGCGGCAATCAAGGCATTAAGATCCTACCAGGTATCCTCGAAAATGGTGTCGGAATGCCTTGAGAAGCTGAACGAACTTGGCCGTTAAAATCAGGTATGGGTCCTCTGGGTTCCGGATCACGCCGGTATTGATGGGAATGAGCAGGCCGACAAACTTGCAAGAAGGGGGCGTCTACTCCATTCGTCGGCCCAGAACCCTTCTCTGGTCTAGGCAAAGAAGCACTATCCATCCGACGAGATAACCATCCGGAATCAATACTGGGAAAATCAACCAGGCCTTGAACATTCCAAGATGGTTATTGGCTCTTACAACAAGAAAAGGTTCGAGGAATGTATGAGTCTCTCAAAGAATAATCTAAGGATTATCGCAGGTATATTGACACGGCATTGTAGACTGAACTATGTATCATCTAACCAAACTAGGTATCAGGGTGAACGAACTCTGTAGGTTCTGTTTGCAGGACAATGAAACTGCAATACACATACTAGACATATGCCCTGCACTAATATACAAACGAAAAAAGCATCTGTGTGATTTTATTAAACCAGGTTCGGACTAAGTTTCCAGAGGCTTAGGAAATGTACTAAGATTCCTCTTGGATACTGGACTCACGGACGACCTGTGAAGGCCAAGAAGGGGGCACAATAGATCTTTTAGGTCGCAGTTCACATTCCTCGCCAATAATAACTTAATAAATACAATAAAAAAATACAATAAAAAAACATAAAAAGGAAAATTGTATTGCTTATAAATGAAGCGTGCAGCCACTGCCGCTATGCAATTAAATCAAAAATTTTATTTCCGTTGGCCTTGGTGAACTATATTTGGGATCTAACTTTTTTTACACTTACTAAAGCAATAAATTCGTCGGAGACACCTGGTTGCCGAGTCTCAAAACTGCTGTGTCCATCAGTGGACAAAGGAAAAACGACAGAACTTCTGCAGTTCGACAAGAGAACAGTCCGCAGTCTGATAGGAGTTCTAACGGGGCACTGTGCCATCGGCGCCTTTGCCAACAGGCTAGGTCTGCCCTACCAGGATTACTGCAGAAGCTGTCAGGACGAGGAGGAAATAGAATCGGTCCAGCACCTCCTATGCGAGTGCCCTGCACTTCAAAGCAGACGTCACCGTTTTCTGGGTGACAGAACGTTTGAAGATCTGGGCCCTGTGGCTAACGTGCCACTAGGTGGGCTGGCGGCATTCATCAGAAGCACGGGCTGGTTCAAACCAGCCCTGGAGGGAACATGACAAGGGGGCTTTCCAAACACTGGGTATCGCAATGGGCCACGAAGGCCACCGAGTGAACTTGCCTGTGAACGGCAAGCTACCCGCTAACCTAACCTAACCTAAAGCAATAAATACCTACTAGATTACTTACATAAAGCTTTGAAATAAATTGATTTTTGTAATAGAATAAATAAAAGTACGAAGTGATCTTTTTTGTAAAATACGCAGCTCGATAGGAACGCGCACTTTCTGAACCCTTACTGGGCACACTAATCAAAATATTTTTTTCATTATTTGGTATAAAAAACTTTAGGGAAAAATACAAAATATATAAAAATATAGTATCCACAATTTTTTTTACCTAAAACAGGCACTGAAAAGAGACTATGCCATATGGCATAGAATAACCGAAAGGGTTAATACACACTCACATATATATAAAACTATATACTATAGAGTTGCCATAATCGGCTTCGTGCCACTGTCGACGTCGCCGCGTTCGCGAGAGTGCCGGCTGGTCACTCTGGCCCGTACCGGTACGCGGGATTATGTCGCATTTGCGGCGCGCGCCGTCGGCTGCCCGATTCGATGCTGGCGGTTTTTGACAGCCAAATGTCGGCTGAATGCTTCGCCAGCCAACCGGGTCCGGACCAGTCTGCGGACGCAGGCAGAGCGATTAGATATGCGTACGACTGTCAGTAGCGCAAGTAGCGGTAAGTGGGGTTAACGTTGACTGAATGACTGAGTGATCGAAGCCGCTTCTGGAACGCCTGACAGCCAGTGTGCTGATCGAAAGCTCTTTCATGGTTTTTAAAACCAATGTCGTCTTTCGCACAAGTCGAAGGGTTAGAGAATTCCAAAAGTTAACCACATTGAAACCTAAATCGTTGGTTTAACACTAAAAACCCCATTTCGGTCTTTTTGACAGTTTTCAATTTTTTAATGTCTGTATTTTCTTTGATAAATTTTATTTTTTATTGGGTTTAACAATTAGTTCTACAACTATGGTTCTTACAATTAGCCAAATCCGATGTGTACTTTTCGAGATTTAGTTTTTAGTACTCTTTGTAGGTACGGAAAACTTTTTAGTCTTTTCTACAGTCTTTTTAGTGTTAAGGGTGAGTACAAAAATGAGCAGATGGTTCATTTCGCACAATTTCTCTCGAATACTATCATCAATTTTTTTCTTCTAAAATACACATAAATCACATTGAAACTGAAGTGGTTACTCATCCTAGTTGAGAAAACGTAAACAATATGAAAACCAAGTCAAAACCTGCTTAACCTAAAAATATATATTAAATTTAAGTTTCATCCGATTTGATTGCGATGCGTTAGCATTGTTTTGGTTCTCGATGGACAGAAAGCTTGAAGTGGGATAAAAAAATAGAATCAGGAATAGGACTAGGTGCGAGAAGGTCCATAGTGCTTTAGGAGTAGAACTCAGAACATATCCAGATTCGATTTCAATTTTTTAAATTTAGTTTTTGTCTCTCTTCTCCTCTTCGGAGCTCAAAGCCTCAACTAGGCTTAATGCCTTTTCTTGGTTCCGTGAAGGTTACCTACCTATCACTTTTTTCTTATACGAGCGAACGCGCAACAAAAATTCTTTTAAATCTGCATTCTATTTAACTGAATTGACCGCATGTAGAGTGCCATGTACAAATAATAATTATAGTTGTTGTAATGACAATAAATTTTATGACATTTGTTGCTATGTTTAACAAAGTGTTAGTAAAGTTGTTGTTGTGTCAGTAGTTGGCCATTACGTTTTCTCTTGTTTTCAATGTGTTTGATTTTCCACATACGACAGTGGTCAGTGGCCAACACCGACGACAGCCGAGAGATGAAGAACCGACATGAGAAAATTATGAATTTTCGTAGAAACAGACAGAAATTAATTGTGGGAAAGGTTGAAATCAAATATTCCTGCTGCTGCACTACGCAAAGGGGCAACTTTTTATTGGCTACCAAACAACAGCAGCAACAACAACAACAACAGAAGCAGTAATAGCAGTTGGTTTAATTGTGATAATATTAATAAAAATACATTTTATATGAATTCCTGCTTGTTTTCGTTGAAAAGAAAGAAGAAGCAAATGAAGTGCTAAACATGAACTCAAACGGAAATGTTGGGCTCTTTGAAGAAGAAGATTGCGCTAACTTTGCCGACACTCTGACACCAAATTTTAGAATGTTTGGCCAGCAGACAGACGCATTGCTCCATGCAGACGAAGGTCCAATATTCGTAGTTGTCAGCGACCATTCGGACGGAGGATGATGTGTCGCCGCGTAAAAAAGTTGGCCACTCTATGCGTAAGTGGCGTTTAATATTTTTTATGATGGTGCTTTGCATTGCTGTTGTTGTTGTTCTGTAATTTAACTACACACTTGAGGTGGTGTTTGGGTGTTTGGGTGTTCGTTGTGCGGCCGGCGTTGTGTTGTTGCTCTCTTCGCGGCACAATACTGATTTTTAATTTAATTTTAGTTAGTTGGGTTTATTATTGCGACTATTAACTCATAATTTCCTCAAATTTACAACACAGCAATGAAGCTGACTTATGAAAAAATGCTGGAGTAATAGACGAAAGAAAGAAGACGCAGAACTTGATGGCAGAAGAAAGTCTTTCCAGTTTTATGAACTGATAACAGTAACGATCCATGTTTATAACACTTCCCATGAAACACAACTTTTCGTTTAATTATTTGTAATTAAACTAATAAAAACCGGCAATTCGTATGCGGAGCGAGTCAAGTGAAGGCAAGCGTGTGTTTGTGTGTGTGTGTGCTGAGCAATGCTGGGAAAGTGGCCAATTAGTTGGGAACATTAACACCTGCAACACCTGTTCGTGAATTTTATTTTTGGAAAGTAATGTAAAATGCGAGTATTGTCAAGTTTAGTATCTCAAGTCTCGGTTGAGACTTTTGAAAACCTCGATCCGTTTGAAGCCACTTTCAATGGGTTTCGGCATATTTCGACTGATTTTGTTGGCTTAACTTCACGAGTCCTGTTAATGTATCCGGGTAGCGTCAAATAAAATGCGAACAATTTGGCAATGTTTTGTAATTCCATCAAAAATGGATCCCCATAAAAAGAATTTGGAGAGACAACTTGCAATGTTCAAAATCCATTTTCAGTTTTTAATTCAATGCCGATTTTCTCAGTGATTGCAAATCCAATTCCCCGGATCAACTGTAAGCGTGACCCCCGACTGAGGGAGTTGGTACCATCGTCGAGCCACAACTGCGCCCCAATTGAAATGGGAAATTAAAATGAAGGCGAAATCACGAATGAAGTCAGTGGCATGAATGACAACCGGACACACGGACAACACAATGCAGGCGAACGAGCGAAACGCGAGTCCAGCGCATACCCGCCACAAATCGAAACGAATAGACGTGCGCAGACAGTTCCAGAACAGGCGCAAATGTCAGCAACAACAACAACAATAAACACATGCAGCAACAACAGCAGCGAGAAGCAATCATGCTGCATATAGCTAAATCGCTTTGACGGCCTGACTGACATTTGATTATTGGCTTCCAATTCTGCTGCGGCTTCCACGGATGCGGCCACCATCCATCGCCACGATCTCCAGCAGCAGTTGCTGCCGCCGCCGCCGCTGCTGCTGCTGTTAAATTGCGTTCGCGTTGCACTGCTCACGGCGGCGCAACATCTGCCGCTTTTAGCTTGCGTCAAGTAGTCAAATTGGCGAGTAAAAGAAATTGGTGCGGTGCTTCGATTTGACAACGACGGCAACAACAACAACAACAACGTTGGCCACGATCGCAATCGCAGCAGCAGGAAAGAAGTTATTAACTCCGATCGTGCATTGGCTCGCAGCTGAAGCGAGCGAATGCCAGCGCTGTGCGGCAGCTGAAATGGGTTAATGTGGATCAGTGGGCACGATCGATTGCGATTTTGCGTTTTCGCCTCCTCCGGTTGCCTCCTGCGTTCGGCCGAGTCAGGTCTCGCGCTGCATGAACGCCGTCTGCCCGGCTGTCTGTTAAATTTCGATTTGTCCGTCTATCTGTCCGCCTGTCTGTTGGCATGTCAGTTGCGGGCATTCGCCATTCGCCGCCGCCGCTGCTGTTGCAGCGATATTTGATTGATTGACAGCAGTGTAAACGCCTTTTTGCCTTTTAGGGCCAACAACTCCAGCAATTGCCATGTTTTCTGTGCGCACTGCGTCGCTCCGAAGGATCTGGTTTGTTGTTGGCGTTATTGGCTGGAGCCAATGAGGTTTTTACATTTACAAACAAAATGATGGCAAGCAGCGGTAAATGAAGATTTGTAGCTTTCAAGCGCGGTGGAAATTGAAATTGAAAGTTTACATAAAACTATATGTAACATATATTTTTATTTATTTTTATTGCTCGATTTGTTTTAGAAATTCGTAAATATATTGGTTAAAGGAATATTTTTTACAAACATTTGTCTTCAATAGATAAATCATATACAGGGTGGACCATTTCAGATTTAGAATTTGAATGGGTTATAAAAAAAAAAGTAATGAATATTTTTTGAAAATTCCTGTTTTATTACAAAGCTTGGACTTTGTTATTTAAGAATGAAAAACAATATCGTTCATATAACTGCCACGACTGGCCTTACAGTACGCCATTCGGTCAACCCAATTTTCAATAGTTCAATCGTCTCTGGAAAAAAGTCCACCGGACTTAAATCGCATCTCCGAGGCGGCCAATTGACTTCAGAATTTCGGCTAATTATTCGATTTTCGAAAACGGTGCCCAAAAGTGCGATTGTTACGTGCCGGATGGTCATGAGCCTTCAGTTCTTGGACCAATTGAATTTTGTAAGCCTTCATACCGATATCTTTATGCAAAATTCTCATCAAAGAAGTGCGGGAAATATTCGATTCCTGAGAGCGATGGCGAGTTGACGTTGATGGATGTTCACGCACATTTTCGGCTACAAAAGCAATGTTTTCGGCTGTGTGCACTGTACGAGAACGGGAACGGGTTGTTTGGTCCATTAACGATCCAGTTTCACGAGCTTGCTTCACAATTCGATCCACAAACCGAGTTGAAGGCCAATCTTTTTTTTGAAATTTTTTTTTTTTTAATTTCTTACAGTTTGGGTTGAAGACTCTTTGCAAGTAAGTTCTTAATATTCCCCAATTTTTTTCAAGCGTATAGCGTCCCATTTCGTAAATGTCAAACTTTTAAATTAAATACAAACACAAATTGAATGACATTTGGACTACAATTCTCGAAATAAAGCGTAATTCAAATTCCAAATCTTAAATGGTCCACCCTGTATATTCAACAGTCATACTTACAGGTAGGGTGGGAGTGGTCATACAAGGTAAAGTCTCCGATTGCGTTCAACCTGGCGAACGCCAGAACGATCCTCGTTGCAGTCCACTCCAAGTTGATACACAGCCTCCGCGTGGCCCTTTGGGTTGTACGCGGGGTTTATCAATAAACCAATGAAATTAAAAAGCCTCGAAAGGATCCCACTATGTTGACGACCACAGCAAACGATTTAAGGACCACGATTTAAGGATATGCACCTGGATATGGCGGCTGCCGTGGCTCAGTTGGTTAGTGCGTTGGACCGCGAGTCGAAGGCAGCAAACCGCAGGTTCAAATACTGCCCGTAATAACACCTACACAAAATAACGGGAAAATTCGTTTTCTCTTTCGGTGGCTGTCCTCTCAGCTGGAAATGGCAAACCTCTGAGAGTAAAAATTGCCTATGATAAAGCTCCCAACCTGCCGTTCGGAACCGGCATAAAAACTGTAGGTCCTTCTACCCGCGTACAAATTCACATGCACAACACGGGTAGTTGCGGGAAGCTAGGCCTTAGTCTCGCGTAAGCGGGCTGTCGTGCCAGTCAATTATTAACTATTACCTGGAATGTCTGGACCCTCTATAGGGAAGGTGCCTCTATCCAACTGGCGGAAGCCATTATTACATGTAAGGCTGACATCACCGCCATCCAGGAGCGCCTGGAGACAGCTTTTGCGACAAACCGTAACGGGTTGTTATGGCCAGTTAATGAATGTACTTAGCAGTTTGTTAATTTGATATAATTTGATATACGAATTTCTGGAATTCTTGTTCACTATGCTTGAAGGACTGAAACCTTAAATTTTTACGTCTACGTTTTGTTAACAAATTGAATTAAATTGCAATTGTAAATTGAAATTTTCATTACTTGAATATCGAATTGGGATCTACTGGATTTTTTTGGATTTGTAACTACAGCAAGGACCCGAACGTCTTTAATACATTAAGGCTTTCACCCACTTTAACTTTTACCACTGCGACATATGTATGTGTGCCACTTGAACTCGAGTTCAAGTTAAGATCTTTACTGGGCCCGTTAAGAGGCCTAAGTGTGTCTCATACAGAGGCAGCCACCGCAACCTAACCTAACCTAAGATCTTTACTGTCTTAGCCATATTTTCAAAATGACTGAAAAAAATAACAATCAAAAGTTTTAAATTAAAACATATGATCAATGCATCTAACTACAAAGTATAATTTTATAAATTTTTGCAACTATTCAAATCGATAAAAGAATTTTTAAATTGTGATTTCAAATCACGTCTTCGTCATTGTCATTTGTAAATGAACAATAAATCATACACGTGAGCGCTCATATTTATAAGTATACATACATACATACATATTACAGTTTCCAACAAAATAATAGCGCCGTCGCATTGTATTTTACAATTTAAAACAAAAGCCTTTCAGGTGTCACATATGGTTTTTCCTTTCGAGTACAGTGAAAATAAAACAAGATAAACGACAGTAAACTATATAACTTCTTTAATTTGCTTAGACAAATTTAAATAAGCAAAACCATAGTTCCCGCTCGATTGCATATCCATAAAGTTCATCTCGTTCTTCAGAAGCTTGCCGGGATTATCGACTTCGCTTCTAATGGATATCGCATGTTTTTAGATTTTTTTGACTAATTGTATACTAAAACGTTTCTTTCTCTTATCTAATTTTGAATAAGTACGAAATAAACACTGAAACACATTCTCAGTTTTGGCTTAATTCTGGCGTTCAAGTTAATTTCTGAGCTTTGGTGTATTCAGAAACCTATAGTAGAATTTTATGGCGAATATTTTCGTGGTCCATTTTGTCCTTAAAAAGTCCTTATTTACAGGACATTTTTGGCATTTTAGAAAACAAGGGTCAAATTGACCCATATAAATAGGAGCTACAGGGTTAAAATGATCCACAAAAATGTTCTCCGTAGTATTTTACATCAAATTGCTGAACACATCACATACCTAAAATGTAAGGTTATATGGTTTTCGTATGCCGATTCACCATAAGAATGTGCAAAAAGGGGAAAACTTTGACCCCCTAAAAAAAGATTCAGACGTAAACTTTCAAAACGCGGATACACGTATATTTTTTTGGGCCCCCTCTACCAGAATCCATTGTCCGCACCTTGTTATTTAAAAAAAATGTGATTAATAATTGGAATAAATGTAAAGTATTTATTTTGCCTAAAAAGTTTAATGAGAGGAAATAAATAGGAGTTGGTCTTTCATTTCACAATAGCTTTAAGGCTTACGCAGCAAAATTTTGAAAGATAAATATTTAGGGACAGTCATGCATTTGAATCCTCTAAGAGTAGCAGTTGTACGGTTTAGCAGTTGTAGGATTATTAACCATTTGCATGGCACTGTTTTCCTACCAAAACTCTAACTTCTTAATTTTGGGTTTCCGCATTTGCTCATCAAACCTGTGATATACTTAGTTGTCTATTTGAGGCATTGTTTTCATCGATTTCAAAACTCCAACCTATGCACCATTTTAGGATGATTTGTCCAAGAAAAACCAATAGCTGGAAAATTTATTCATTTCCCCAAATTTCATGCTCACCGCAATTTCGTGTAGTGTTCTGACTTATGTTAAATGTATGTAAACACACTTATGTACATATGTATGTATTTTTGTGTCGTGTAGTGTGTGCATTGAACGCACGGCGAATGAAAGCGCGCAATGTGGCTTTAAGTTGTCAATTTAAAAGTTTGACAGCTCATTTTTGCATAATGGTGTGCGCGGCTACGGTGCGCGCATACCAAACCATTCAATTATTGAACTCATTTTCGGTTAGACTTCTATGTGCGCTACGGTAAAAGGCGATAAACGAACGTTTGATTGATGAGTTGTGACTTTTTCGGTATTTTATTGCCGGCACTCGAAAGAGTAAAAGTCCGCTCAGACGCGATAAATGAATGAGCGTTAAACGGCCAATGCGTTCCATATGCTAATTGAATTGTTTATTGACTTGTTAACGATAAAAACAAGAAGAAGAAGAAGAAGCAACGAATCTATAAGGCGAAAAACAATGCGACAATTGCGCCATTCGTCATTGTGAAGTCGCTTTGTATTTTATTAACAATTAGAATTGTGACAATTTGTGTGCGGAATATTGATGAATCGTATGGAAATGATTGAGTCGCACTTAACGAGAGTGTAAGAAAGACCGATATGGAAGCGACGATCACACGAGGGTGAAGACACCACGTTTGAAGAAGCGACAGAAAATTAAAGTCAAATAAATGTGCATAGATATTCATGGGGAGTTTTAAAATGTTCAACTTCCTGGAAACGAAGAAATTGATCTTGAAATAATTTTACGAGCTTTCGGTTTGCCAGTTTGTTTGAAATGTTGTGTTTACGTTGTGTGTTCCTAAAAAAAATCTGACTAACTTTTACAAATGTATTTAAATAAATAGAAAATGGATCGGATTCAAGCAGGTTGCGAGCAATCATTTTCAATATCGGAGGTTTCAAATTGCTTTCTGGTGTGAAATCGTATCCAAAGTATAAACCATCGACCCTTTCGAAAAAGCTATGAGGAAGACTCTGAATTGTATTGTCCTACTAACTTATGAAAAAAGGAATCCATATGCTTGGTTTTAATTTTGCTGAACATAGCAGATCAGATGCAAAACGGTCAAGGGATTCTCCTCTACAACTTCTGTAGAAGCAAAGAATATGAAGTGTAAATGTATATTTTCTTTTGTAGAAGTCAACCGAAGAGTTCAAATATTTCGGTTAATTTAAAAAATATGTCTTTAAAGGCCATAACGTTGTGTTTAACCATAAAATGCCCAGGTTTCCCTCAAAACAGTTTGACATTTAAATATTTATATACCTTGCGATAAAATCCCTTTTCCTATATAAATAAAATTCCCCTTTCAACTGAGAAGGCTTAAGAAGTCTAAGAAAAGTAGTGTCCGACCGAAACATCTTTTTTGGGCCGAAACCGAATTTCGTTTTTTTTTTAATATTCGGCCGAAACCGAAACCTTCTAGTTGAAATAAAAATCACAATATCAAGCATTTTTTTTTCAACAAATGAATTTTACATTAAGTAAATAAAGGACAAACAACATAAATAAATAAATACTTATTAATAAAAACAATTTTTTTCATTTTTTAAAAACATAAACATGAAAAAATCACCCTTTCGTACTTTACTCGCTAATATTCAAAATTAAATAATTCAATATTAAATGCTAAAAAAGAAGTTTATTTACATTGGTGTCATCTAAATTACTCCTCCTTTCACTATATATCTGCTACACAATGAAATGTAAAAATTTTCCAGAATGTTTCGGCTTCGGCCGTTCGGCCATTTTTTGGCCGAAACTGAAACCGAAACCACTTATTTGGGCTGAACCGAAACCGAAACCGAATATTCGGTCGGACTCTAATAAATTTTAATTATCATCATTCCTAATTAAAGACATAAAGTAGAGTTGAAAACAGTTTCTTACGATCCCTTGCAATTTTTTACCCAGAAAAAAGGTTTTGTTTTGAATTGATTTGTAGCAACAGAAAACTTTTCCTGAAAGCCGCAACTATAATATCTTACTAGATATCAAAATCTCTAACTGCCAACTCAAGACAAACAATGTCATCACTTAGTAGTTCACGTGTCATTACTCTCTGCTACGAAATTTAAAACATACTATAATTTTCCAATCAAAGCAATGATTTAAATCGCTTCTTTTTTGTCTCTGCCGACAATGAATGGTGTCGAAAATTGCAAAATCCCAGCGTTACAACTGTGCTTCCTTTATTTTTACATTTTCCCATGGTTTTCGAGTAAACAGCGAGCACAATCGTCGCAGAGTCATCGGCAGGGTCGGCGCAGTTTCGTACTCCCATTTTTTCGTGGCGTTCAATTAAAATTCACCAAACGTTTTCGCTTGAATTGAACTGAACCGCCAGAAATAAATAAATAAAAATCAGCGCACAAAATTAACGTGTTTTTTGCTGTTGTTTGTATTTGTGTTGGTGTTCGACGGCGCGGCCTTTGTGGAGCCGCCGATGCCGCCGTTGTCGCCGCTCTTATCGCTGCATTTGTGGTATGTAAGTGTGTGATCTTTATTTGCAGCGCTGACTGTTTCCTTTATATGACTTTTGGACAGAATTCAATTCCGATTCATCGCCAATTCAATTACCCCATTCAATTAATCGCACACAAATTGTCAAAAACAACAACACAGAGGAAATGACTATGCCGCGTTTCGTATGCCGCACCAGGCGACAAATCAAATTCGATAAGTTCGCGCTTTGTGTGGCGATTTGTTGAATTATCTGTTGTGCTTTGTGGGAGTGTGGGAAAGTGTGTGGTGTCTTTTTAATTGTTTCAAATAAATTTTACTTAAACTGTTTGGACTCTGAAGGCGTAAACTCATTGCATGGTGTCAAGTCCAACTTTGAGAGACATTTAAATTTCGCATTTCGTGGCGGGCATTTTTATGGCGAGCACCACTGGTAGCAAGTAGCGACTTAACTATGATAACACCGTGCGACAGCATTTTTCACAATGGGAAAAATCCATGTGTGCGTGAAACTAGAGACTACAGTAATACTGCGTACTCAGTTTTTCATTTCTACATCCTTTGTCCTATTAAAAGGACTTAAAAACTTTGAAAGGGGATAAAAAATAAAAGAATATAAAAAAAACTTACCTAGCTTTGTATATCAAATGAAAAAGGAAAGGCTCAAGAATTTAAATAAAACTGATTTTTTTATCTATTTGTAAAAAAGGATATGAAAAAGGTCCTTTGAAAATTGTAATCCTTTATATCCTTGAAAATTTATGCAGAATTTTCTTGAAAAGTCAAAACTCAAAATCTCCTTGATCACGTGTCAAAATTTCATTACTCTAACTTTATTGGTTCGGAAGTTATTAAAAAAAAAGGCGGAACCTGCAATTCTAATGAAGTACAAAAATTCTAATTTATTTGCGTATCAGTATTTTAAATAGTAAATAGATACAAAATCAAAATCAATCAATTGATTACAAGTTGAATCTCCACCCTATAACCACATTATCTCATTCCTCTTTAAATGTCTTTCATTTTCAGCTTAAAAATCGGTAATAATTTCACACCAAACAATTTTATGAATTAAAAATTTTGTTTGTAAATAATAACTTTATTGATCTGATAAATACATAAAATTAAATGCAAATTTTATGACAATCCCATTCAAAATTAGGCGCACAAATTTGTTTAGAGTGAAAATGTAACGAGACCAACTAAAAATTTAATAGGCGTCCGAGCAACAAACGACTTCATAGAAGATGTGTGTATCAGCAAGAGCTGGGCTACCCCACTTGCCAGCTTCGTCACACCGTTCTGCACTAATTAAATCATCGATCAATCGAATGTTAATAGGACGCCGCCAACCTCCCGGCCGCACCGTAAATCCAATAAAGCGTCTGGCGTGCGCTCGCGTCGGCGAACAAACTGAAATTCGGCTGCACTTCATAAACGCCAACGGCAGCAATCGATCAATCACACAAGCTGGACAAGTGGAAATGACAAGAAGTGAAATTGAATGGAGCGAGTGTGGGGTCCGGCGGCATGTGGACTTCGAAATTTGACTTAAAGAGGAAGCGAGGAGGAAGCGGCAGGCTGCTCCAGCGACCATTACGTGGCAACATTTTTATCAAGTTTATTAAATGCTAAGTGGGGGCCAACAACAACGCCATTGACAGCAGCAATCGAATCGAGTGCGGCTGCGGCCGGCCGCCACCGTCCGCGATTAATCGATAACAGATAAACAAAGACCCAACAAGTAATCTCAAGAGACACCGCGACGAAGGAGAACAAAACGGAGAAGCTGCCAGACAAAAGAGACCTTTGCGACTTCCAGAGAATGACTCGCAGTAATTACTTGTCAGCAGCGTCAACAGCGACAACACAAAATCTCACTTGTTGCGTCGCTCGATCGGTTTTATGCAGTCGGCAGATAGTAATCGCAAAAATCAAAAATTTCAATCGAATGAGTAGGCGAAGGAGCGCAGCAGCGCCTCAAGAGCACAATTCTTCGCCAACAATGAAGAAGAAGAATTCAATACTTGCATGCAGCGACTGCGTATTGTGGAAGCGCATTGGATACAGTAGCTGCCTGGCGTTGTCAAATCGTCGACAGTCTGTCTGTCAAATTGACATTCAGTG
This sequence comes from Melieria crassipennis, assembly GCA_963668005.1. Classification (NCBI taxonomy): domain Eukaryota; kingdom Metazoa; phylum Arthropoda; class Insecta; order Diptera; family Ulidiidae; genus Melieria; species Melieria crassipennis. The sequence continues at coordinate 43,786,356 of OY764962.1, forward strand.
TTTGCTGTTGAGGTTAAGTTTGCGCGCACTCAAAACCAAAGAAAGAGAAGAAGAAGACAAATCGTTTGAAGTGTGGGTATAAACAAAAATTTACATGATTCGTTGGATTTGTTTTCATCGCTATTGTTGGTATTACCGATTGACAGACAAGGCGCTGCAGCTTGGAGTGTGACTCAGCTTTAAGTTTGTTGCGGTTGTTTTTAGTGTAACGTCGATCACTTCGAGGGTGTACGCAAGAGTCTCTAATAGCGTTTGAATTAGTTAGTGACTTGAACAACAACACTGAGGCACGTGGGTTCGAGTGTCGACTCTGCTACTCCACTTTTGTCAGCTACACTTCCAACAGACAATTGCAAACATCTGAGAGTACGAAAATGAATGGCTGTGAATAGATTTTTAATCTTCGATTTAAAAGCACTTTGCTGCCTTAACTTTCTAGTGAAGAAATTGTCTTCCTCTTTGCACCAGTTAAAGGCGATAACTAGAAACATAAATAGGCAATAATGGAACATTGAAACATTATCCGTGCCCTATAAGGGCCTCTCTACCATAAAACTCAAATTCTCAAGCCAAATACCGCAGATTATAATTGGACTATCAAACATGAAGCACATTTAATATTAATCATTAATTGCAATACAACGCATTCATTTAAGTTTACAGATGATAAAACGATTCATGTAATTCTTGAGGATAGCATGTGGACAAAATAAAAAGTCAGGTGGATTAATGTGAACATTTAATTTGTTGCCGGTGCATCTTTTAAGATCCTCTTTAGGCGGTTGTCGCGGCTCAGCTTGTGGTGCATTAAGCCGCGCATCTGTGGCTACGAAAATAATGGTTTGGATCGTTGAATGTGGAATTATTCCAAAATTGCCTGCTTGCTTTTTTGCTTTAACCCTTTCGTTACAGATTTTTAGGGAAAGTTAAAATGTTAAATTTTACGTTTTAGGCTTCTATGTGTTTATATTAGCAACATTCCATAAGAAATTTTTTAATTTTTATACTCGGACCCTGTATTTTAGAGTGTTTTCCTATGAGAGCAACCACATCGTTGTGGCTGTAATAATAACTTAACCATTAAACTTTTTACGTATAACGAAAATTTGAATATTTCTTCATTTACTTCAGCCAAAATTAAAAAAAAAAGTATCTAAATTAAAAGAAAACGTCAAATTAAAAAGTTATCTAATTTGTTCTGCTTCTTCTTCCTTTACTATGTCAAGATATACCTTAAAAAAAATATGTATACTTCTCTTCCTTAAACTTTAAAATTCAGGTTGTTAATTTCGTAAAACTTCAAACTATTCTAAGGACCAACAAAAAATGTATTCTTGAAACCACAGAAGGTTCAGCCGTCCATAAAGTAGCGTGTTGCCATATGGCAACAAAATAGCGAAAGGGTTAATCGATAAAATACAATGAAAGATTCAACAACTTTCCAGACCAGGTGAGCTTTTTTCATGGCAATAGATATCCGAAATGGGATGAGTAGCTTGCAAGCGAAACTCTGAAGGAAGTAACTAAATTCTCCCAGCCGCTACTAGACCTCCAGCCTCTCTAGCAACGGTTCATTCAGGGTTTTATTTTGGGCGAATTTTGCGTACAACTTTTGCGCTCGATTCCATTTGAAACCATATTTTGCACTAGCAATATTTGGTGTTGAACTTCCAGTCCACCTTCCCCTGTGTGCGCTACTGCTCTCTAGCAATACCTAAGAAGTAAATTCGTGGCCAACCTATACGTCGATATCGCGCAGCAGTAGCTAACCTAACTATAGCTGAGTGCCAAGTGAGAGATGCTTGGCAAATTATTGCAAATTGTTGTGACAACACCAAAGTGAACATAATTATTTGCAGAATCAATCAATGTTTAATCATATAAACACACATGGCCTGATGACGATGCGAATACGCCTCATCATCAATATGACAATTGCCAACGTCATCAATACGCGAACGCAATAATGAAGTTTTTGCTGACAGCGAAACAACAAAAAGCTTGTAACCTGTTGCCTCATTTAACAAATGCCGATGACTTGACAATTTTCAATTTCACTCCACAAAAACAAACAACAACGCTGAATGATTAAAAAGCAATAACAACAGCCGCCACAACAACAACAACAACAACAGCTTCAACTTGAACAGCAAGAACAACCAACTGACAAGCGCTTCACTTGAAGTAATCCTTAAAGCTGACTGCTGCCGCTGCTACTGCCGTTTGGCCGGCTGGTGGGCTGCAGCCAACGCTCTCGAGGATAATCTGTCAGCAGTTGTTGTTGTTTTTGTTGTTTTTAGTGTAAAAACGCCACTCGTCGCGCGCAGTTCGCTTAATGTGTTTAGCCGGCTGCCCGAACACTCGAGGCCGCGCTTGGATGATGAGTCGGCAGTGTTCCCGACTGGTGCGGTGGCTCGTTGGTTGGGCGGCGATTTCAAATTGCGGCCACTGTCGCTGCCATGGCCTGAGCCAACGCTGCTTGTTTAATTCAGCAAAGCTACAGCAAGCCAACACCGAACGCAGTAGCAGCGTAAACAACAACAACATCAGTCACATTTGCACATAAGTAAATGTCAAAGGAATTAACAACAACACCAATGAGCAGCAGCAAGAAAAGTATTTAAGGAAATGTTTGTAGAAATTATGCAAAAATCAGCAACAGTGGCAGAAAAACAGTAGCTGCCAGCAGACAAGTTGCCCCGCACTGATGACCAACATTGAGGCAACAAAGAAGGCAAGTCCGAATTAGTGATGTGCAAGTAAAGGTGTTCTCACAGGCCTTTGGGCCCTCTTCCGCATATCGACCGCTGAATGATGAGCAAATGAAGACTTTCAACAGAAGGTATAATTTTATATCAACAGAAAAACCCAATACGTAGGGTCCAACAATAGGATAAAGTAGAAAGAACAGCAGAAAAGAAATTTTTATTGATTTCAGTATATTTGCCCAGTCTGTAGTTACATCTTTCAAAGCAGCTACGAAATTGCATTTTTGGTTTTCAATTTCCGTAAATAATCGCATAGCAACTTACTTTATGCATTATTGATGGAATTTTTATTGACTTTACATCAGTAAGTTTGCGTTTTCTCGTCTCCATTCCTACCTACCATTCCTAACATTTTGAAATTTCAAATATTAACCATTTTCGAATTTTTGGAAAAACTCATAAAACTGCTAGCTTTGCGAACTTTCGATAGGTTGCCCGATCAAATTAAAAAAAATTTGTTTGAATAGCTCTTCAAAACTTGCTCAGAACGTTCTGATCATGGTACAATAATATTCAGGTAATTTCATTCGATAAAATTCAAAAGTCAGTTGCTTTTTTGACAAATAAGAAGAAAATTTAAATGATGCAGAAAATGTATGAATGGTAGGAAATTTATTCAGAAATTGATGCTATCAAATTTGGATAACTACTTCACCCCAAAAACCTGCCTTCTCTTTTTCTGTCGGTCACCGCGCAAACATTTAGAAAAATGTGTTATTACAATTAATATTATTATGATTAATTCTTATAGTATTTTTATGATACGTTACTACATAAACTGGTAGCCGTAAAGTTACAGCCTTATGGCTAAAATGAAAAGAGTAGTAGAAAAAATGTATTTCTCATTTGTCAATTTTCTTGTTATCTGTCTTTTTGAAACTACCTGTATTTTTTTTGTATCATGGTTCTGATGTATGGCGATCCCCACTAGTTTTCTTTCTTGAATATTTTTCCTGAGCGTACTAGGTTTTACTCCCCGTCCTTTAAACTTTTAGGATGGAGAATACAAAACGAGTTTCTACAGATAAGTCAAATACAAACACAAATGTCCATTTATTTGTTCTTTTTTAAGCATTTCTCTCCTTAGGCATTTCTGTCTTCAATCCATAAGGGTTCTGTCTTATAAAACTTACCATTCTTATGGCTTCCTAATTTAGCACGCAATAGCTAACAAAAACTTTCGAACACTACAGAAATGATTTGGATGATATTTTCAGCAGCAGACAACATTTTTCAGTACAAAAAATTGTAAATCAATTAGGTACTGTTCCCAAAATCACCATCAGAGGACACCAGCCCTGCTCCCAATTAGCCAATTGTGACGCTGATGTGGATCAGTCAGTCAAGGAGAGCCGGAGTCACCAAATGATCCTCAGCATAGGACGCAGAGTGAGTAAGAAGCATGACAGATATTAAATTGTTGTTGTTGCTGAAAATTTGCTGTAGAATATGAACGTTGCTCGAGAATATCAATGTGTCCTTTAAAATATCGAATATGTCATTTAGCGTTCAAAAGGGAAATAGTCAAATTTACTTAAGGTATCATGGCACATTAGAAAGGGGAATTTTTAATGATTTACAAAATTATTTATTTTTCAGCTCTTTTATTATCAAAATGTTTGAAAATTCGTTTACAATATATTGAAGGTTTAAGGGAACACAACAAATTTTTTTTTGCATATTATCTCTTATATAGGTGGAGCTGAAGTCGCTTAGAAAAAAAAAACACTTCCTCCATTACGGACACTTAAACCCCGGATTGGCTTGACCGATGTTAAACAATTTTTTTTAGTTCTTTTTATTAACTTATTTTTTACAAGAATCCACCACAATATTGAAGAAAAATTTTTAATTTAAAGTACTTTTTCTGGGGAAAAAAGTTAAAAACGCAGTCAATTTTTGACACTTTTTTCAAAAAGTTCCTATCCTTTTATTTTTAGCGTTTTTTAAATTTTTCTGGTGAATTCCTGTGTCCGAAAGCTTAATAATTATGAATCATTTTTGTTTCAGATTAGCCAATCCGGAGATTAAGTGTCCGTAATGGAGGATGTGTTTTTTTTTTCTACGCGACTTCAGCTCCACCTATGTAAGTATATACGAGACAATATGCTTAAAAAAAATGTTTTTTGTTCCTTAAACCTTCAATATATTGTAAAATAATTTTCAAAATGATTGATAATAAAGGAGCTGAAAAATAAATAATTTTTTAAATCATTAAAAATTCCCCTTTCTAACGTGCCATGATACTTTAAATATTAATTGACTTGGCTAATGTGCAATTAAAACGCAGGCCAGTTATTCGTATCACTCTTTAACACCATGGCCTGTGTTTTGTAGAATTCAAATAAAATCAACTGTATTCCTTACCACTGCGAGGAATTGTTGCAACGCTGCCAATACCCGAGAAGAGTTGCAAACCCTTCCAGCAAACACTAAACACTTCAAAGGAATTTGCGCCTGCAAAAACGCTGCAAATCGTGCACATCGGTCGTATGGGTAGCAAAAACTGTCGTTGCAAACAATGTCGTAATTATGGCAATTAATATTGTGGTTGCTTCTGTTTGATTTGCTTTCGCGCATCGCAGTTTTCCCAATCATCAACGGGGGCAACAGATAAATAAGGGGCGGGCCGAGCTGGATAACAATTGCGCAGTAATAATTTTTTAATTGCCAACAACAACCACAACTACAACCAAAGCAACAATCAATGCAACAAGCGCGACAAAAACTTGCGCGGCGACCAGCCAGCGAGAGAGCAGGAGAGGACTTACGGCTTTTGTCGCCCAGTCATAAAGCCGCCAATGGAAATGGAGAAGAAAAATGGCCAAGGAAATACTAGAGGGAAACGTGGCTACGACGATGACGATGGCGATGGCACTGCCTAAGGGCCGAGTGCAGGCATGCGCGAAGATTTGTCATAATTGATAAGCGACTGCGGCGGCGGTGGCTGCTGTTTGTTGTTTGCTATTTGCTGTGACATGGCAAAGAATCATCAGCCATCATTTTGGCGCGTTACGAATCAGCCGCCTCGCCATGAATATGAACAGAGAAGGCGGCGAGTGCAACGGCTTGAGGAGACGAATGCACTCGCGCGCATGCGCAGCCAACGCCACGCCACGCCGCAGTCAGCCATGCAAAGACCGCAATCGCTTTGAAATTGTTCGACTGCGCACGAAACGTGAGAACCAATTGTCAAAGCACTGAGGCGTTCTGTTGCTTCCGCCGCTGCTCGTCGCTCTTCCCACCATCGATGGTTGCACATTTGACTTGATTTGTTGTTGTGGTTGACAATGTCAATCGCGACAACTTCTACAGGCGCTTTCTGATCATGACAGTGTATCCTAGAAATTTTCATATCAGAAGATGGACGCACGGTTGGGGTTTTCATTATATTAGTCGATTCTAGTTTTAACAAATGTTTTGAACATGTCGGAAAGTTGACTTTTGACAATAAAATTTGTTCAAGCCTTATAGACTTAATTCAAAAAATTCCCGGGATAGACTTACTATCGGCCATTACCGACCAACACTTATTTTTTTGTTACTTCTTCGTAATCACTTTGAATTACACTTTAAATTTTTTAATGACGCTTAACCCTTTCGCTACAGGTTTTTACTGGGGAAAGTAAAAATTTTAAATTTTACGTTTTAGGCTTCTATGTAGTTATATATTATTAGCAACATTCCATAAGAAATGTTTTCATTTTTATACTCGGACCCTGTATTTTAGAGTGTTTTTTATGAGAGCAACCACATCGTTGTGGCTGTAATAATTACTTAAACAGAAAACTTTTTACGCATAACGAAAATTTGAATAACATGAATATTCAGCCAAAATTAAAAAAAAAAGTATATAAATTAAAGGAAAACGTCAAATTAAAAAGTTCTTTAATTTTTTCTGCTTCTTTTTCCTTTCCTATTTCAAGATATACCATTAAAAAAACGTCTATACTTCTCTTCTTTAAACTTAAGTATTCAGTTTATTAATTTCGTATTTTTCCTAAAACTTCAAACTATTCTAAAGACCAACAAAAAAATGTATTCTTGCAACCAAAGAGGATGCAGACGTCCACAAAGTAGCATGTTGCCATATGGCAACAAAATAGCGAAAGGGTTAACCCTGATTCGCTGACGTATTTCATAGCATTTGGCAACGGCCAAAACATTGGCTTCGGTCGGACACTGCCTACTATCGACTTACATACAACACAATTTGTTGTTTTATTTAGCCGGCCGCCCGCCAAAGCAACAATCGAAGTTCCATAAGCAATCACGCACTGACATCATTACGATCGCCATTACCGCACCAACATTATCCCCGCCGGCAGCAACAACGCCAGCAACACCAACTCTGAGTTGACGACATTTTTCAAATTTCATTGACAGCCGCAGCCAACTAAAAGCGATAATTATCGCTCATATAAATCCGGCCGCCACATAGCTGCGCTCGTCAGCCACTGATCTCGGCCGACAAGCGATCGAGCGCTGGCATTCGCCGTCCGCAAGTGTTGCCAATCGTGTTAAGCACTGATTGCAACATCAACTGCACCAACAGCAGCAGCAGCTGCCGTCGCTGATATTGCACTCGATCGCTGATCGCTGAGCGAGAGTGCAGTGCCAATGCAATTTCAATAATTTTATCTGCGCTGCGCCTCGATGTGCTGCAGTGATTCGCGATTGGCGGCCGCGACTGATGGCGGCGATAGATCAAAGTGCCGCTCAGCTCATTTGCCCAACTGGCAACTGGCGGCTCCTGTGCCCGCTCGCGCTCCCGCTGCTGCTCCAGATGTTTTGTATTGTCACATTACGCGGCGTTGGTTTTTGTCGTTGTTGCTCTTAATGCCAATTACTCGCCTTGCATATTCTTCATGCCATTCGTTGGCTGATTATTGCAGTTGGTTCGTTATTTTATTGTCTCTTATTGATTTGTTGGCGGCTTGTCGCGATCAGGTCGCATTTTTCGCTCATTTCCACACAATTTCATTGGCATTCGGCATTGGAGCAGATTTCAGTTGGACAAACTTTCGCCTTTGCCCGAAAATGGTTCCCACGGGAACTGTTGCACTCTTTGGCGAATGTCCACTAAAAACGTGGGATTTCTATTGCAAACCCTTTACAAGGAGCGACCAAAAATTCAGTGAGGTTGGTCATTGGTTGACGTGAACGTTACTCACTTATTGGCATTTCAAATTGTCGGATATCGACTGATGAAGCCAATGTTCGTTTGTATTCATTGAAAACAGTTATTTTTTTAATTTTGATGTTTCAACTTTCCGATCGGTCCGATAACTTGGTAAATAATTTACAAATCTGAACTTCTTTGAGCTCATTGTTATTGTTACTGATTGTTTAAAGAAAAAAGTATAAGAAAGCCTTCGCTTCTGTGGAAAGCTTTAAAATAAGAATGAAGATAATTAATGGCAAGATTCGCATAATTCTGCCATTTCATTGTAGCAAAGAATTCATGCCAGAAAATTTGTATACTACATGAAATTTATAGCCTAAGCGGTCATGTAGCTCAGTATTTGTTTGCTTGATTTACTTTTCAGTTCGGTCAACAGATTACTGCCAACGAAACTAAAACTATTTTGAATGAGCTAATGATTTTGTTGTTATTGTATGTGGTAATCGAACCCATATAAACTACTTACAGAAGCTTGATTACAAAAAGAAACTCAACTTACATTCTGTCAACAAAGACTCGTATCACGAAATTATAATTTAAGAGTCTGAGTCGGAGTAACTACTTCGTGAAAATATCCTTGTTGTAATTTGATGTAACTGTACCTTATTACTTTGCTTTCTTTAAGAAAAACCTGTGGATGGGTTTCGGTACAGTAGCTGATTAATTTGGTCTACTTTAGTGACACACAACTGTACTCAGATCCTTTGCAACATGTTGTATCGCTCCAATTCTGATGTCACATTTAAGGAACGCATCATTATTAGTGACGAGGCATTGCTCATCAGAATAGAGGACGGTACTTCAGTTATCAGGATAAAGGACAAAAGATTAGCTGAAACCTATCAAAGACAAAGAAAAAAATACATCAAAGTTGTTCAGAAATGGAAGGTAATTTTCTGTGTTTTCTCTAATATATGTGGTTTTGTGCATCTTGAATTTATTCGAAAGGGAAAGAGGGTTACAAATTAATACTTTTTGCCGTATTAAACTGTTCACGTGCGAAAATCAGAAAGGTCAAAATTTGAACAATTCCGGATTTTATGACAATAACACAAAATCTCAGAGAAACGGAGCGGCAGTGCCGACCAAATTGAAACTGAAAAAAGGAAGAAATTTCAACTTTCAACCACTGTATTATTCAGATCTGATCCAATATGTGCCCGTTGCTTGAATTACGAGACCCGGGCCTCCAATTGTTTTTAGAGCGCCCTCTGTACTGAGACCAATTTTCTCTACTTTTTGCTGAAAGAAATTTTCAAAAACATTTTTCTATTTTTTTAGATTTTGTTCTGGGTATGTAAATTAATAATAAAATTTATCTTTTCTTAACTATTTAATTATTTCGAAATTTGCGTTTCAATGTCATAATTTTGAGCTCTCTGCCTCAGTTACGCGTGCGTACATTGGTGTGAAGACATTTCATCCGGTTTCTAAATCCGTGAAATTGTCGACAAAAGTGGATCCACCGTTTGTACCCCATTGCAAAAATCTGTTCTTCTGTAATCCCCCACGTTCCAACGAACTTTTTATGTCACCAACTCTTTGTGCCGTACCTGACAACCTGCTGTTTTGTTGTCTGCCGCCTTATCTGCCTATACAAGTGTCTGTCTGTCTGTGCGAACGTTTGTCAGTCAATCCGCCAAAGCGAGTTAATCGAGCACAATAAACCAATCGCATCTGCTCGAATTGACACAAACCATGTTGCGCTGAGCACCGGCGCAAGTCTTCGGGGAATTGTTGTCACTCCTGCAGCGCGCTTCCCACACCTCTTTCCGTCCATCTATGTATTTTTTAAGTTATGTTGACAAAGCGACAAACTGCAAAGCGATATATTGCAATCGAAGGGATGAATTTTTGCGCGCGCACTTTTGTCAAAGGATTAGCGGCTGTGCAGAAAAACGTGGCGCAAAAAACGACCCTGTCACAGTAAGGAAGAAAACAGTGAAAGGAAGTGCCCGGAATTCTTATCCGTCACATGTAACGGAGCGCATTAGCTCGGATAGAAAGATGAAACGAGTAGGAAAAACTTTGGCCGGTCTATTGACTGATGCGTGGCGTCGTAGCGGGAACGGGATCAATTACATGTCTTTGCCATAAATGAGCCACAAGTGGCCGAATTATGGTGTGTTCCTTTGTGTGGGGCATAAAAAGCCGGATTTTAAACACAAGATTTGGTGCTTCATTGTGTAATGCTGTGAGAGAAATGAAGCAGGCTGAATACACTAAGAAAAATTTAAGATGAACCATTATTGGTATTGTTTCTCGAAGGCCGAAACTAGAAGACAATTTTGCTTAGCTCACGTTGGAAACGATATATCGAATAATAAAAGATTCAAATTAACACATTCTACAAATTTACTGAGCAATACTTATTCTAAGCCATGCATTAATTACTCATACAAATTGTCAAACGCAAACTTCATTACAAATTAAGATTTTCACAAAAGTCTTAAGTATAGGTATGTCAGTTCTCTTACTAAGTATTTTTGAGGTAGGAGATAGATAGCAGCTTCAAGCGAAACAAAAGGATTTTCATGGAGGATCCAACACCCAAAATACTTCCTGGATACGCTTCTGCAGTTTCCCGATCTATAAATAAGTTGCAAACGCGTTGTTAGAACTTTCGAAATGTTTTTGATACGAAGTCAAATTTCTATAAAAACATTAAAAACCAAAAATTTGAATAAGTAATAATAAAAGATTTTAATTTCAAGAACCTTCATCTGAGACCACAATTTTCCTTGAAAAGTTTGTATTAATTTTTCTCCACAAATCTGCAACATTTTTTTCTACACCTCGCCGCATCGACATTAACCCATTGCTGCCTAATGGGTAAAATGTTAACCATGAAAATTAATTTGTTTAAAAATCACAATAAAGGCAATGTTTGAGATCTATCAAAACCATTGATAGGGATAGTTAGGGTAAAGATGACCTGACTACCTGAAGAAAGACTACCTTAACCTAGTGAAGGTCACCCTAAAATTTCGCCATCTAGCTAGAGTTACCAGACTCCAAAAATTGTGAATTTTCCGGAGGTGGAAAATGTGGCCTTAGAACTATACAAAAATCTGCCTCCTTACTCACCTGTAAAAAATACAACTTTTGTTCACGTGTTTAGCTGATCACTTCACGAAGTATGGAAAAAAGCTTCCATTGCTGCGTAATGGGTACAAAATACCTAATGAATATCTCAGCAACGTGCAGAGATATAAAGCTGAAATTTTGTTTCTGATCATTTTGGGTCAATTCCAGGTCGTGTATAAAATTTTATCAAAATCGTATGGGCGGAACTGGTACCCGGCAGCAATGGGTTAAACGCCGCAAACGTATCCAGAACCAGATCTCATCGAGTCGAGCGCAGAAGAGTCTCGCTTTGGAGCAAATTGAAATACGAAAGCGTAGATATACAAAAAAATTTAATGATGCATGCAGCGGGCCGAAGAGTGGCACTACAATTTGCCGTTATTGCCGGCTGTATTTGTAAATTCTAAGAAATTCAATTTTTGTGCTAAAAACCGAATAAAGTGCAGCAAATGTGGCAAAAGCAGCCGCATCGACCATGCGAGGCATCAATCGCCGCCAACAACAACTACAACAATAACAACAACAACAACAACAGTAACAGCCTGTCGTCAAGAGCATATTGAAGCGATTATTATCTGCGGCTAAAGATCGACTGAGCAACTGAGGCGAAAGACTGGCGCTGTCAAAGAAATTTGAAGGCCATAAAACCGCATCAGTGCATACTGCACGCGGCAGTGTCAATGGCAACAGCAACAACAACACCAACAACACCAACATCAATGACAGTAAAAAAGCGCTACAACAACAACAACAACAAGAACAAAACGAATGCATCCACAACGACGCCCTCATCAACGGCGTTCCACAAAGACACGCCACACATTCGACGGCTACTTTGCTTTGCTGCAAAAACACTCATCTCTTTGTTGTTGTTGTGGTTGCAGATTTGCACTACGCCCTCTGCAAGTTGCACTTGGACTTGGCGGCCGCTTATTGCATTTTCATATGTAATTAATAATTTGTTGCTCGCTAGTTGGTGGTTGTTGTTGTTATTGTTGCTGCTGCTGCTTGTTCGGCTGCCTGATGTGGCATGTTGCGCATGCGCCGCTCCTCGATGCCGCATATCGAAAAGTAAATATGTATCAACGATAAACGATCGACAGTTGGCGGCTGCCGACACCGACTCGACACAGTCTCCGCCATCAGCCGCCCCTGCAAAATTGCCATATCGCACGCGGCCAAGTGTTGCTGTTGTTGTTGTTGTTGTTCTAGTGTTGCGTGCCTCCGATCAGTGAACTTGTTTTCTTTTGTCTCTCATTTCAATTCATTTCATTTCAGCGCGCTGCTCCTCACACCGCTCACAGTCAGCCGCTTTTGCATTTTTATTAATAAGTAAATATTGCGGCGCGCTTAATCCGACAACATTTTCTCTGCTTCTTGTTATTTCGTTCTTGTGCAGACCATCACGCGGTCCGCTGACAACGCGCGTCTCATGTTGACGTTTAATTAAATGGAATTTTATTAACACTACGCGTTGCTGGCACTGCCGGTGCTGGTGTTGGTGTCGATCCCACGTAGCGTTTTCGTTGCTTGTTTGCAAAATAATTAAAATTGATATTCTTAGAATTGTGGCGAAAATTGATGCCTTCGATGGCAGTGCAGTTGGCGCGCATCAGCGCCAAAATGAATGCGGCGAGTGTTTGCTGTCATTGAAGGAAATCGTCGCTGCATAAATATTTGCCCAACTCATGTCGCAGTGGGTCCCATTTGACTTATTTTTTCTTAATATTTCTACATATTTTTGTACAATAAAAAAATACTTTTATATGTCTTTGACTATTGCAAGAAAGTGGCTCCAGGGGCCGCCCTCAGATGTCGCAATGGAACATGTGATATGATATGATATGATATGATATGATATGATATGATATGATATGATATGATATGATATGATATGATATGATATGATATGATATGATATGATATGATATGATATGATATGATATGATATGATATGATATGATATGATATGATATGATATGATATGATATGATATGATATGATATGATATGATATGATATGATATGATATGATATGATATGATATGATATGATATGATATGATATGATATGATATGATATGATATGATATGATATGATATGATATGATATGATATGATATGATATGATATGATATGATATGATATGATATGATATGATATGATATGATATGATATGATATGATATGATATGATATGATATGATATGATATGATATGATATGATATGATATGATATGATATGATATGATATGATATGATATGATATGATATGATATGATATGATATGATATGATATGATATGATATGATATGATATGATATGATATGATATGATATGATATGATATGATATGATATGATATGATATGATATGATATGATATGATATGATATGATATGATATGATATGATATGATATGATATGATATGATATGATATGATATGATATGATATGATATGATATGATATGATATGATATGATATGATATGATATGATATGATATGATATGATATGATATGATATGATATGATATGATATGATATGATATGATATGATATGATATGATATGATATGATATGATATGATATGATATGATATGATATGATATGATATGATATGATATGATATGATATGATATGATATGATATGATATGATATGATATGATATGATATGATATGATATGATATGATATGATATGATATGATATGATATGATATGATATGATATGATATGATATGATATGATATGATATGATATGATATGATATGATATGATATGATATGATATGATATGATATGATATGATATGATATGATATGATATGATATGATATGATATGATATGATATGATATGATATGATATGATATGATATGATATGATATGATATGATATGATATGATATGATATGATATGATATGATATGATATGATATGATATGATATGATATGATATGATATGATATGATATGATATGATATGATATGATATGATATGATATGATATGATATGATATGATATGATATGATATGATATGATATGATATGATATGATATGATATGATATGATATGATATGATATGATATGATATGATATGATATGATATGATATGATATGATATGATATGATATGATATGATATGATATGATATGATATGATATGATATGATATGATATGATATGATATGATATGATATGATATGATATGATATGATATGATATGATATGATATGATATGATATGATATGATATGATATGATATGATATGATATGATATGATATGATATGATATGATATGATATGATATGATATGATATGATATGATATGATATCATATCATATCATATCATATCATATCATATCATATCATATCATATCAATATATCATATCATATCATGATATCATATCATATCATGATATCATATCATATCATATATTTTTTTTGCTTGTTGATCTTTTCTTCATCTTCGAATTTAATAAATGATTATTGGTCCAACGGAGATGAACAACTTTCAAACGATAACATTCCATTCCGACCGATGATCGCCGGTAGGAGGTCATTCGATTTTGTTCAATTACAGCGCTTTAAAAGAACTTGAATCAAAAGCAAAAGGACTTACAGTTTGTCAAGTAAATGTTTGCAAATTTAAAGAAGGTAGAAAATTATTTTGAAAAGCTTATAATACATATTTATAACAGAAATTGCAATATTTTGAAATTATTTGAAAAATATAGATTAATTTAATATTTCAGTCTCATATAATATCAAAGTAATGTCTATTTGATTCGCGTATTGAAGGGCGAATTGATTTGAAAGTATCTCCTGGACGACCCAGAAAACTGTCTGCAGAGAAGAAAGAAAAATCATCCGTAAAGTTCGTGAAAACCCCCGTATCTCAATAAGGGAAATGGCTTTGGATATAAAAGTAGAATGCGTAACTGATGTATCTCATGAAACATGTAATTAATTAATTGACTAGCAAACATGAAACATGTACGGCGCCAAATTTTCAATGCAATCTTGGTTTTGAAAGAAGACGAATTTTTTGACAGTTTCAAGTATAGCTTCATTTCCTTTTTGGATTTCTTACACTGTCTTCGCGTATCACATAGACATTACTATTAATCTATATCGTAAAAAAGTTTCAAAATATTCCAACTTCTGTTATATTATAAGCTTTTCAAAATAATTTTTCTACCTTTTTTAAGTTTAACTTCTGTTATATTATAAGCTTTTCAAAATAATTTTTCTACCTTTTTTAAGTTTGCAAACATTTACTTGACAAACTGTACATAAAATTCTTGGAACGAATGCTGCCAAGTCGTCAAGCTCTACTTAGATCTGACGTTTTGTGTTTGAGGATGTTCAAAAAAATAAAGATTATTTCAAGAGCTAGTACAATTTGTCAGGTTTTTTTTAAATTAATCTGAGTTAATGCACATCAGTCATTTTTTAATACGGTTTTTCAACAAAATTTCGCACCAGTTTTGAACTGCTAAGTGTTTATATAAGTGTCCTTGCAATGAAATTTGACCAGTAGATACAAGACATGTTGTACAAGAATCTCCCTACTGAATTTTAGCTAAGATGTCACTAGGTTAGGTTAGGTTAAAGAGCCCATTGCGGCGCAGAAAACTTGCGAAAAAAAACTTAAGTAACCCCGTTGTGATACAAAGGAAGATCTGTGTGAAGTTCAGAAGCCAAATCAATTTGTTAACAACTCAAGGGACTCGGAAATCCATCCATTCATTTGACTCTTCAGATACATCGCCAAAGTTGAATACAAAACGCTCGTGAAAATTGTATTAAATTGTATTGAAAATCTTGTTTGTTATTTTTATTAGAAACTCGTAGTTGTGTATGTTATGCAGTTCCTGGTTTGTGATTGTTCTCTTGAAAAATTTACATATCTGCCATAATGCAGAACTGTACAACTATCGATAAACTACTTGACCAATTGATCTGAAATTTAGATATGTGCAGGAGAAGGGTAATGGATGTTATTATTTGTGTATGGAAAAAAAAGGCGTGACACCGCCCATGCAACTCAAATCTATCATATTGAATAACATTGGATTTATAAGTCGGACAGCATTGAAATTTAGTACAACTTCGTCCCATGGATCTGTTGTTCCGCTGGTGAAATCATGGGCGTTGAAAAAGGGGCGTGGAACTGTTTTTGTAAAAAAAATTTGCTGATAACTTTGGAATTATAAGTCGCACATGAATGGCATTCGGTGCGAATTCTCTGCTTGGACACACCCTTCTGAAACTGAAAAAATTGGGTAAGCATTTACCAAAGAGGCGTCGCCTATAAACCGAAGACTTTTATTATAAAATACTTCTGGAACTACAAGTCTCATCGCATTGGAACAGGTAAATTGCATAGTCATTGGAAGAGGGGCTTAGTACTCTTGAAGCAGCTAAAAAACTTTATATCGAACAACAAGGATACATATCAAAACAGGGGTCTTGGTAAAATCTTTCAATAAAAATATTTTTCAGTACAATTGCCGAGTGTATTTTAATGTATAAAACAATTTTAATTTATCCAATAGTAGGTATCGATATTTTTCGAATGGACCAACTATCGATAGTTTCCCAGCTTTACCGTAGTGCGCGAGTTCAAATATCTGCAAATATATCTGAGCTGAATTATAAAACAACTATCACTCAATAAAAACTTATTAAGTAGAATATTAATACATGATCAGCTTAATTCAAAGCAGGGTCCCCATCTAACAGGTTCTTCCGGCGCCCCTGCTTTCCATGCCACCACTTCATCCGGTCGTACCCCAAGATGGTGTTTACTTTCATCCTTTCGTCGAAAGCATGGCTTTTCCCTTCGATGCCATCCAGAGACTTACTCATCGAATACGCTTTTCACAAGGCATCATTCGACCAAACAATCTGGCCAAAACATATTGAAACATTCAGTGTTGAACCACAGATAACTCATCAATGAGTTATCGATCGATGAGTTATCTGTGGTTAAACCAATCAAAAATTGACATATTAATAAAATATTTAGAAATGAAAATATTGAATTTAATCCAACGATTCAAATTATTCTTTTCCTTTTCAGAACTCGTAATTAATCAGAAAATAAAATTTTTGATTTGCACCTTTCACATGAATACTTTCCTATAAAAACCATCACTTTACTATTGCCTGAGTGCATTTATAATATTAACAATAAAACGCAGAATATTAAAGGCGCGAGAGAAACCCAATCCCAAGATTTGCCGGTAATAAAATAACTCCATGCAACAACAAAACAACACCATGCAACAACTCGAGCCAGCAGCGCAGCGCAGAAGTGGAAGGCGAGGTCTCGCCAAAGTGCGCGCAGGCGCACTCGAATGAAGAAATAAATCTTTAAAGTAGTAAATAAAAACAAAGACAAAATAATAAACTAACGTAAAAATGGAGAAGCGCGACTGCATATGACAGTAAGCAACAACAATGTAAGCCGAGTAGCGAGCGTGTAAGAAATTGTAACGTGTAAAAGTCGCATGCGAAGATTTTATTTTATTGAAAGAGAAAAAACAAAAAACGAGAACAAAACTGAGCTTGGCAGCAGCAGGCGGCAGTATGCACTGGTACGAAATCTCGGAGAAGGGGGCAGCTGCAGGAATCACATGTCGGATAGTCACTAGTCGCTGATTAAAATCTTGAAGGCAATAAAAATTGTTCGTACACAATCTGATGAAATGCTGAGTCGAGCAAAAGACATTTTGTTCCATACCATTTCACTTCCTTTCATTTTTCTCACCATAAATTTGGTAATTTCACTGGATTCGTGTACATAAATAGAAACTGTCTGCTCCAGAGAGACATTATTTACTTTGTTTTATTTATGAAATAAATAAAGTGACTACTGTGTTGTGTGCGGTGCCAAGATTGTATTAACCCTGCTGTTAGGTTAAGCCCATTTAGGTTAAGCCCATTTGGTCCAATTTTTGGCTTGTTTCCTTTGTAACTTTTGAACGGTGGTATGTACTGAATTAATTTATTAGCTCACGTGGTTTTTTTACAAAACGATGTTGTATGCAAAAATTTAATTGTCTGACATAAAGCAGGACTGAGAAAAATAAAAAGTTACGTATCTTAGGTTAACGGACCATTTGGTCCATAGTGTATTTTTCTTTGATTTTCTTTACATTTATTTCCAAAAAATACGTTTTTGTTACTTTGTTTGATAATTTTTATCATGGCACGCTAAGCAAATTGTCTTTCGGTTAGTCTTGCAAATAAACTTGCCGCAAATGAAACATTGTATATCAGATTTAGACTTGCAGCAATTACAAATTCCTCGCTTTCTAGAAGTAACATTGCTTGAATTAGGAATAGTATTACTTGAAGAGGCCCCTGTGGGTTGTGTTCGTATGTTTTGCAATAACTGTGCTGAGAACTCTGTGCCAAAGAAAGTGCTAGTTGTCGCAAAAACTCTGGTCTCCTGCGATTTGTATCAGCTGGTGCCCATGATACATCGATGTCAGAAAACAGTATGTACGCGTTCAAAGCAGATATGTCTAGTATATTTGAAAATACAATGTTTGGCCATCGATTTGTTTTACGTTTTGTAGTGTAGGTGTCAATCATTTGATCAGCAGTATCTACGCCTCCTAAAAGGGGCAAAGCATACAAAATTATAGGCGAACAACAAACTAGCATACCTTTTGTTGAATTGTAATAATGAACAATCTCCGGCTTTTTCTTCGATTCACTCTCATCAACGGCAGCTGTCTTGTGCATTGTACTAATCAATATCGTTGCTTTGTTTTTGTGGCTGATGTACGACACTAGTGTCGCAATGTCATTGAATGCAAAAGTAGACTTGTACAAAGGAAGTTTTTTGACAATCAGCAATTTTGGAGGAATGAAAGTTTTATTTTTGCGTACTGTTCCTACATATGTAAGTTTTCTTTCATGGAGTTTTTTTACCAACTCAAATGTGGAAAAGAAATTGTCGCCTGTTATATGTTGCCCTTTCAAGCCTTCTGTCTAATACAACGCGTTGTCCTTGGTTCTTTTCAGGCTTTGCATTTTTAGATTTACCAAGATATGGTTGTATCTTCCATACGTAGCCTGACTTTGAGTCCACCGATAACCAAAACTTCAAACCATACTTTGCTGGTTTTGATGGCATAAACTGTCGAAAAGAACAACGCCCCCTGAATGCAGCAAGTCGCTCATCAATAGTTACATTTTCGTGGCAGTTGTAAAACATTAGAAGAAGTTCTTGCCATCTGTCCCATAGTTCACGAATGGGAGCAAATTTGTCGCTACTACGCATTCGTCGTCGACTAAAAACATCATCGAAACGGAGTGCACTCGAAATCATGTGGAATGTAGCTTCAGACAATAGATCGGAAAATAGGGCGACCAAATGTTTCATCATTCTTCCGCTGTCGTAGACAAAAGTTATATTAGCAAATTATTGTATATTATTTCTTCCTCTGTCGTAGACAAAAGTTATATTAGCAAATTATTGTACTGAAATAAGTAAAAAATTAATGAACACACCGACATACGCCTGCTAGAATGAGTACAGCAATATATGCCCGCAATGCGTCTTGATCAATATCGCACCATTTGCCATCAAACTTGACCCTGCCGTCCTTATTAGTATTTTCAATGACAATTCTTTATATTGGAGGCAAAAAAAAAACAGCAAAAAAGCTGACATTATGTCATTGCATCTGGACACCGCAAATCTAGTTGGTCCTGCTTGTGTTGAGATAATATTCTCAGCCGCGGTTCCAATAGACGTAGGTAATGGTGTGGCACTCCATACCATATTATTTTTAGCAATAAAAAGGGGGTCAGCAGAACTTGCTGAAGCTACGATTGGTTCACTATCCGTTTCAGAATCACTTGTTTCGTTATTTTCCGAAATATAATCAATATTCGAATCTGAAATATCCGAGTCACTTTCTGCATTGACCATTTCACGTATATTATCTTCTTTCAAGTACGCCATTTCGTATTAAAAACACGTCCGATCAATTGAAAGCAGAACACAATTTGTACGAAACGGTGCAAATCTTGTGTTTCTTCATAGCAACATTCCAAACAGGGGAATCCCACAACTATTTTTTTCATCAGGTGTGTTCCTTCAAACGAAATGCAAAAAAGGGGAATCCCCGAACTATTTTTTACATCAGTTATGTTGAGTAAAGAATGAATAATAATATTTACGCAATATTGAACCAAAATAAATACAAACAATTTGAATAAATTGTTGTTTTGTACGAAAATTGCAGTATGGACCAAATGGTCCCTTAACCTAAGATTCGTAAGTTTTTTCTAACCTAACAGCAGGGTTAAATGAAAATCAGAACGATTTGTGGAAAACGTTGGATTGGTTTTAGTTGATTTCGCTTAGTAAGTTTTCCCAATATAAACAAACTTTTAAAGCTGTAATAATTACGTTTATTTTATTTTGCTTCAAATGTCAAATGTGGAACATTTCAATTTTTTGTTAATCACATCGATGCTTGCAACACCTAATGAAAGCATTACCAGTATGAAAAAGTTCATTTGTGCACACACAGTGGCCCCAGATCAGGCGATTTCCTCCTAGATTTAGGAGATTGTTGGCCTTTTAGGAGAATTTTTAGAAGGAAGAATTGTTTAGGAGAAAGTTTAGGGGATTTATATTTTATGTTAGTGGATTTTTCGGATCCTTAGTGGATTTTCGGGAGATTTTAGGATAACAAAGTATGATGTATTAGGAACACGGGCAACAAAACATATTTTGGCAATTATTTTAATAGTCAATAGTCACCCTATTGTGTTAAACATTTGTAAGCTCATAAAATGTAAGCCCGTTCTATCTCGTTCTCAGTTATTGCTGTCACAATGAAATGCGTCCAAAAATTGCACTTTTTTTAATTAATTTGTTATATGTTTTGTTTTTGTTGTTAAGCTTAAGATGAATAAAAAAAGGCTGCATGAAAAAAAAATATAAATAAATTTTTTTATAAATATTTATTTTTTTATGAGAAGTTTAATTCCTTTGAAATTACGCAAACTATAAAAAAATTTTAGGAGATTTTTTTTTAACTTTTAGGAGGAAATTTCAGTATTTTTTTAAGATTTAGGAGAAAGTCATTTCAGGTATCTGTGCTCAGAATCTGTCCATACCCGTCCATCCGTTCGGTTGTTAGTCATCCACGCTGTGCTTCACATTTTTGATCCGTTCACACCAACTTTACTTTGAGACGCAATAAAATTATATGGATATAGACTACAATATATAGTTTATATAGGTTAGGTTAGGAATATATAAATGCATAATCTTTCACTATTCAAATCTCGGCACTTTCTTCTTGACGTCACTTTTATGTTATTGTCATCAATTGCAATCTGTTACTTTTCTAAGCCAGGCATGACTAATGTTGACCATTATTGATTAAATACTACTACACGCAGTCCTGATCCACCGAGCCACACATAGAAATCCAGATATCATCTTAAATTTTGCACTTTGGCAACTACAACAACCCGAAAATGAGCGACTTCCCACTGTGCTGGCAGTGCCGATAAAGATTGTATTCGCTTATGTCGACTCTTCTCAATTTCGTGCAAAGTTCTCTGCCACAGCAACTATGGCAACAATTTTATGTCTTTATGACATCATAAAAATCACGAAAAGGATTCAATTATCCTTCGAATATATTGATTTTCTTCGCCCCACGTCTTTGCCCACTTTCTTCGAGCCATAAGTAGTTGTTTACTTTTAGCCTCTCCCATTGTTCTTTTGGCCGTTTTAATGGCATTTCTCTAATTTTACGAGCTTCTGCGTGCGCTGCTCGCCTTCCAGCCGCATATCTTCGGGCTGGTATCTGGCGTGCCGGTAGCCACTTGTCACCGAGACCCATAAAAACGCAGCGTGCCATAAATATGAAATAAATAAATAAATACTTATGTTTGTGTTTCCGAATAGTTGGTGGGCTACTGTGGCCGTACCGCGCGGCAGTTCAACATTTTTACGTCTCTATTCAAACGCTGATGTGCAGCAGCAGCCTCGCTTGGCTGCACTTTTAATTTTTGATACGAATTTTGTAGGCATTTGGCTGCGGCCAGACTATAAAAATCTTTCATAATTTTCGGTTTTCAAAAATTGAACAATTTTCAGCGTTTTATGGCCTTTTCATTCCTGTCTGTGATCGTTAAATCGCATGCACCTGTACACAGGCCAAGTTGAAAGCAATAATATTCATACAACACACCCACACACATACATTTGTATCTGTGCACATGTGTAGGTACTGCAAGTGCAGACTTTGATCTTGCATTGAATTTACGACATGCTGAAGAAAATTTGCTCCGGTGTGGTCCTTTGGCTGGCGGCGATTAGCGTCGTATGAATGAATAGTTTGTAGCTAATCTTAAGATTTTCTGCCAAAAGACGAGTTTCGTTTTAATAGCTCAATTGTCTGGTTGATAATATTTCTAAATTGAATGCTTTTTTGACCAAATTCCAAAAATTTTGTTAATCTAGTTAATGGTGCCATGTCCTTTATTCATTAAATCAATAATAAAAACTCTTTCATTATTTATGTTCCACAGACCATCACAGGTAGCGCCACATCTATCCTGGGACCACTCCTTGTTAACCGCTATCCTAGAAACTATGGGCACATAGATTCCAGTCTAAGTGCACAATTCATCTCCGTCTCCTATCAAACCCCGGTCAAAACTGAAAGCTAAGTTCGACGACAGATGGGTGGATGGATCTTCAAAACCTTTTTTTAAGAGCCAACGCGTTCTAGGGATTCCCCTTATTAGGTTTAACTTGTATAATCTTGCTTCAAAACTAATTCAATATTTCAATATGTAATCAATAATCAGGAAACTCCAGCATGTTCTCCTTTCAATTGTGTGTGTTTTTAACCCGGAAAATTGAAAAGGTTATCCCTAGCGCTACTTTCAATACATTCTAAATAAAGCCAAAGGTATGAAATCAGATAAAGTGGTTGTATATAATTTTGTAATATTTAAAACTTTCAAGCTGTTTGGTTCGTATTAGCTGGTTTAAGTTACAATACATAAAATCAAGCCAAGTCTCAAGAATTCATATCAGTTACTATTATTAGTGTTGCCATGAGCGGCGCGTTCGTTCCTATCAAAGAACTTGTCTGAAATCAAATCTAGCAAAACGGCACACAACCATAAAACCACTTTCGAGCTATAAACCATAGTTCGTCAAAGAACAAACGGAACGATAACAATAGATATTAGATATAGGAACATACTTGCAAAATATATGTACATATATATATATATACATAAGCACCTCATATGTTTATAAGCCAATACAGTATTGCCGAGAGGTTCGTCTCTTAAACATTTCCACTTGGCACTTGATGGGCATTGAATGAGTGACTTGGTTGGGCAGGCAAGTGGAAAGCGCTAGACCAATAGTTAGTTGGTTGGGTGGAGATGCATAGAGACACCGAACCAACTACTATGGACGTGGACGGTGTACAATTACCTTAACGCATCGACAATTATACGAATGGATGGCTGCGGTGCCACGGCAAGGCAGAACAGCAGAGATGCGCCAACAGCACTTCGAGGCAATGATCGAGGCGATGGCAACAAAAACAAATTACAATTACAAGGCGGCGACGGTGTGGGCAGGTTGTGCGATATGTGATACGCATTTGTCGATGCACTGGAGCAGGCGATGCCATGGCGCGCATGCGGATTGTAAATTGTATGACATTCGGTGGCGGTGAGAGCGGCAATCCAGGTGTTGCAATGTGAAGAGGCGGGTACAATAGAATTACTTTATTACGCATTTGAATACTTGCAGGTAGCAATGAATATTTTTTTGGACTTCTGCATATTTATGAATTATCTAGTGTTTGAATTTGGCGTGAAACAGTCGGTTCATTTCAGTCATAAGCAAAGGCCATAGCCGAATAAGGAAGGGCAAAGTGCCCTTGGCCAATTTGTTTGGATTCTTTTAATATTTATTAGTTATAAAATAAGTAACAATTTCCCAGAGTTTGTGTCATTAATAGTAAATCCCCGATTTGTCAGAATCAATATAACAAACAAAAACAAATATTAATGACTTACTAAACATAAATTAAAAATTAGGTTAAAAAAATTACCAAATTTTTTTTATACTTTCGTCATACAGTGGACGTCCAGTATAACGAACTTTCCATTTAACGAATTTTCGATTTAACGTACGGCCACATTTTTTCCATTGATGGTTCTATATTACGAACGAAAGTGAAATTTTCTATTCGATATAACGAATATTTTTGTGGTTATTCACCTTCGTTACAAACTTTTGAATTGTTTTTATTAGAGCATTAACATTCTTTACAATAACAATGAATGTTTGGTTTCGTGAAGTGAACAGTACCTCAATTGTTTTTGTTTTTTTTTACGTTAAAACTTTCAAATTTACGTCAAGTTACCAACATTTTCAAATTCTGTTTGTATGCATTGCTGATAATTTTTACAGGATTTGTTTTGCGTTCGGTCGGCTTTTATCTTTTAAAAATTAAAATTTCAATAATCAATCAAGAGAAACTGCCATACAGAAAAGTTTACTTGGTTTAAAACAAATAAAAATTTCGATCGATTTAACGAATTTTTCCATTTAACAAATTGGGGGTACAACATAAGATTCGTTATATTGGACGTCCACTGTATAGTGTTTTACAATAAATATTTTTCCACATTATTTCCTTCTGCGTCGTATTTAAAACATATAAAACGTATATTTTTAACCTAAACTGTTTTTTTAAAATTTATTTTTTAGGATAGGTTTGTCATACAGAATCACAATTTTTTTCTGTGCCTTTCTGACATCGGTTTTAACAATATATATGATTTTTTTCAGATTTTGTATTCACTATATCAGAAACTTAACCTAAAAAAGAAATTTTACATTTAATTTTTTTCTAGGTATCACGCAGGTTAATAAAAATCTGGAAAAAAAAGTGTCGTTAAAAACTAATTAATTAGTCAGAAAGTTACAGAAAAAAAGGTGGCTGAAATGAAAATTATCATTCATCTGATCATAGAATTCTTGAAATTGGATCTGAATGACATAAATTGATCGCACTTTAACTGAACATTTAGCTATCGAAAAGTGTGTATACGGTATGTTTTGCACAAGTTGACTGACGACATTTCATTAATAGACACGTGGACTGAGTTTTTTTTCTTAAAATCGTATTAAACCATCAACCACTCTTCGTTTTCGCCAGATTTTGTACCGTGAGACTTTCATCTATTAAAAAATTGATGGAAAAATTGATGAAAAAATTGATTTGCCGATGAAAGGACAACATTTTGAGGACGTAGGCTTGTACTGACACTCTGAAGGACATCTTGGCCAACGATCTTAACCCTTTCGCTACAGGTTTTTACAGGTTAAAATTTTAAATTTTACGTCTTAGGTTTCTATGTGGTTATATAAGCAACATTCCATAAGAAATTTTTTCATTTTTATACTCGGACCTTGTATTTTGGAGTGTTTTTCTATGAGAGCAACCACATCGCTGTGGCTGTAATAATTACTTAAACATAAAACTTGTTATGCATAACGAAAATTTGAATATTTCTTCATTTACTTCAGCCAAAATTAAAAAAAGTATCTAAATTGAAAGAAAACGTCAAATTAAAAAGTTTTCTAATTTTTTCTGCTTCTTCTTCCTTTACTATGTCAAGATATACCATTAAAAAAACGTGTATATTTCTCTTCTTTAAACTTAAATATTTAGTTTATAAATTTCGTATTTTTCCTAAAACTTCAAACTATTATAAAGACCAACAAAAAAATGTATTCTTGCAACCATAGAGGATGCAGACATTCACAAAGTAGCATGTTGCCATATGGCAACAAAATAGCGAAAGGGGTTAAACACTCTTAAGACATGCTTTTAAACTGTGGAAATCGCTGTATGGAGTCCGAATGGGACTATTTTGAATTAAATAAATCGGTTTTGCACAAAAATTTATTATTTTTTTAAATTGTTTCAAGGTAAAACGACCTTTTTGCTAGTTTGACAATGCGTAAAGCCTGCATTGTGATTAAAAATGTTTATTCATGATAGGTTATGGAGGGAAGAGGGGATTCTCCCACCCAAACCCCGAAACCCCTTGGCTACATCGCTGCTCCATGTTCATATCGACTCACACTTCGAATGATTTGCGAGACCTGTGACCAGAGTTTCTCATTCTCGTTTGTGTAGGAAAAACCTAACCTCAACAAAACGGCGCCAACGCGCTAATTGGATGTCGGAGCATCGCCACTGGAACCAACCAACCAACCAACCAACTATCCAAGGTGGCATTTGGTTATTCTGGGTGCGCGGTATAAACAATTCGCTCGCAACCGATTGAAACACTCCTAAATATTTGTTTTTTCCTTTTGCTTTTCACTATGAATTTTATGATGCAAAGTCAAAAGTAAACCAACCATATGCTGTGTCACAATTAATGTTCGAGTGATAATTTTAGGTTGTAATTTGAAGAAATTATGTTACACAGAACCGCAACGCTTTGCATTTAATCAGATGTGAACGGCGAAAAGAAAGCACCAAATGGCCGAATGCGATTAAGCAGCGAGCGAATGATCACAATTCTCGGCGCTGACGCTGATGTTGATGGTGTCTGTCAGCTTGTCTGCCACCTACGTGTTGCCGATGCTGGAGTCGAGGCGAGCGAGTGGTGCGCCAACTTCAGCGCGGCCCCAGCACCCGGTCGGCGGCTCTTCGCGCCCCGCTGTCACAGTCGATATTGTGTTGACACTAAATTTGCATTTAACGAACAACGCTGCTCGTCCCTTTTCGCGCATTCGCACTCGCCTATCGGTAGGCATGGCATTAGTCATATGAGAATCACGTTGTTTTTGGCATTGCTGCTGCCATTTGTTGTGCGTGTGTGTGTGTGTGTGTGTGTGCAGGTTTAATGCGCCTCCACCGGCGTTGTTCACATTTGATTTCGCTGCATTAAAGTAATTAGTCAAATTTTGTGCGAATGTTGTTGCCGTTGTGGTTGTTGTTGTTGCTGTTGGTTGTAGAGTGCCCTCGCTAGAAAGGAAAAATCATCGCGCTGCTAAATACTGTCAACTCGACTAGGGACGCTGCTCGACTGCGGTCGCTGCTCTCCTTCTGCCGCCACTTGCGTGATGTGTGTTGCTCGCTGCGCTCGGCCATAAGTGCATAAATGCATTTTTATCGCCCACACGCCGCCGCAACACAGCACTGACGCCACACGTCGCCGGCGTGCGCGCCGCCACGCATCGCAACGACCGCCGCCACAGCCAACAGACAAATACGCCCACTTTGCTGCGGTGCACTCGAAAATTGACTTGCGAAAGTGCCAGGCAGACCGCAGGCCACAAACCGCAGATCGCTAATCGTCTTCCGCAAATATAGTTTGCCAACTTTTTATTTTAATATTTTATATTTTTCGTTTATTTTCTGGCTCCTCATTAATTTAGTATTTGCCGCTGGTGCCAGACGCGCACCGGCCGCGCTCTTCGGTAGGCATAGAAGTGTCAGCATTAACGTCATCCAAATGACACTCGTAATTCTTTTTACGATCGGGCATTGGATGCTGTCGTAACGAGTAGGTTGGACGCTTCAGCGTCTCCACACTTCATGATCCTATTCGAAGTCTAGTTTTCACGCGTAGAAACATCTGCAGTACATTTCGAAGACTGCAAGAGTTGAGAACATCAAGGAACATAAAATGACATTATTTTCGCAGAGAATATCAACGTCACTGCCCATAATGGGCGTGCGGGAAGCAATGCTTTGTCCAGCTGGATTGAGAGAAAATGGATCATGCGCAGCTTGGATCTGATTGAGATTCCATCGAAAGAGAGGAGCGGGTCCCAGTGTCTACAGTAAGTATCCCTGCGCGCTGGCTCAGCAAAAAAGACAGGACCTAAACAACTAACGTTGGAAAACTTAAAAAGGGGCAGTGGTGCACACAGGATTTTCTTTTACTTATATTTTTTTATTTTTATTTATTATTTTTATCATTTCAAACCATATCTGTTATCCAGTATTTTTCTACACGGAACGAAAAACGTTCAAAAAATTTGTGAATTTGTGCATAAACTTTATGCACATATTCATAATTTTTGAACCAGTGGAAGCGTTCATACCTTCATACCTTTTTTTATTCTCAAACCTTCGGGTTTACCGAACGCTCATGAATGCGTTCATAAAAATTATGAATGTATTCAAAAAGCTTATGAACGCATTCATAAGCCTTCGGGTTTACCGAACGCTCATGAATGCGTTCATAAATTCTCCTTGTTCATAAACCCGAACGTTTATGAACGAAATTCATAAAATATTTTCTTTTATTCATAAAAAAATCCTGAAATTTAAAATCCTTAAACAATTTAAAACATTGGTAAGTATATTTTTTGAATTTTTAGTTTATTTGAAAAATTCTAATACTTTTTATGGAAATTTTAAAAATATGAAAGTGATTTTTAGTAAACATGTTAAGTAATTATGAATGATATTTCTACAAATGCATATTTTTTTTATTAATTATAATAATTTATTTTATTATATAATAAATAAATTTTTTATAATGATATAAAAATTCAAAAAGCTTTCGTTTTATAATAAACAGCATATGGCCGCCACCCGCATCTTTGACTGCTAAAAAGAAATTGACAATTAATGGCAATGAAAAAATATAAAAATAAATAAAATAATATAATAATAAAATAATATAAAAATAAATAAAATAATAATATAAAGAATTTATTTAATTGAATTCGACTTACCTGTCTCGCCGGCCGGCCTCGATAGTCCAGCGGGTAGCGCGGT
Source organism: Melieria crassipennis (assembly GCA_963668005.1). Taxonomy (NCBI): domain Eukaryota; kingdom Metazoa; phylum Arthropoda; class Insecta; order Diptera; family Ulidiidae; genus Melieria; species Melieria crassipennis. The sequence goes on from OY764962.1 coordinate 43,815,232, forward strand.
GGCTTCTCATACTGAGCGCCCCAGGTTCGATTCCTGGCTTGGGCTGGAAAAAACACGAATCTACTTCTATCGCTATCCACATGAAGCAGATGAGAATTACAAGAATCGCACAAGTGCGCTCTTGGCAGGCAATGGCAAAACCTCCAAGTGTGAAAGAAAAAACTGCCAATCGCCGTTCGGATTCGGCGTGGCCGAACGAATTGTTTAGGCACGAATTTCAGAAACTTTATGAACGTGTTCAAAAACTGATTCATAAAGTTTATGAAAAAATTTATGGATGTTTCATAAAAAGTTCAAAATAAATATAGCCCGCCTGCTCGGCTTGTACCCGAACCAAAAATGTGAGATTCGGCTTTTATGAAATGGTTTATGAACGAAGTTTCACAAATTTTATGAACGCGTTCTTAAACATGTATGAACTGTTTCATAAATTTTATAAAAAAAATCAGAAAAATTATGCATTTTTCAGAAAAAGATCAAAATAAAGGTTTATGAACGCCGTTCATAAGATTTTTATGAATTATTTTTACCCGTGTAAAAAAAAACATATATTTTGGTGGTCTGAATTCCCAAACTCCCTTGCGTTGCCCTCTCAACTGGGCTCAATGCTTGATCAGACAACACTTCAACATAGACCGGATCGACAAATGGTTGTAATGGACACTTAACAACTGCAATTGTGAGGATATAAACAGCATAGTGGCACGTTTGAGAAAAAAAAACAATCAAACTCAAACAATAGAAGCCATGGATGTTGTGTGTACTTAGTTCACTTTCAACGTTGTAGATCTCCCAAAAGTTATGTAATAATGCACAACAACAGCAATACACATGTTAGTGCCATCACTCGTACTCGAGTCTCTGAGCTGTAACAGTAGCTTCAGTGGCATTTTAAAAGCCAAACAAACAGCACTCAAGTCTATCGGAAAACCACCAAAGTGCAGCAACAAAACCCATCAGATGTGAGTAAAAAACATTAAACCAGCAGGTCATCTCACATGTTGACGCTGCATATTCATAACTCCTTCAAGATGCCAGCCGGCGCTGCTCCTCGCTCCGCTTTACAGCTCGCCCAGCCGCCAGACGAAGTTACGATGTGCCGAAGAAACAGCAGCGACAAACAGCAGGCCGCATTCCGCTGCCGCATGTGGTGGCTCCTGCCACACTGCCGAACACGCCGGGAATTTATCAATTAAAAAGATCTCAGTCATGAAACCGCATAAACATTTCAGCTGCACTGACCGGGCTCAATAATTTTGCATGAAGGTATTAATAAGTGAATTGTGTTGTGCTATATGGGGTCTGGCTACCATCGCGACAAACACTGCGCATGACATCGAGTAAAGTTGTTCGCAGAAGAAGCACACTGCCAGGTCAGAGACAAAAGAGTGGGGAGCATCTTTGGTGGGAGTGAATTCCACATAAAATAAATTATAAATGATGTTTAACGAATATTGAAAGCCCATCGCCGTGGCCAAGGGTTCAATCCCAAGTTAGAGCGGTCAGCTGGCATCCAATGAGCATAAAAGCATACAATGAGCGGCATTTTAGACTGAGACAATTTTCTATACATTTTCCCAGTAATTCATTACGTTTTCGTGTCAACTAGGTGGCAGTTCAAAGGGTCCCAGTCTAGATCCTAAGCTATATACGCTCTTTGAGGAATGGTATAAAGGCAAGAGTATTCCTTCTTTTATAGCTGATGTATGCTGAACAGTGTGGAATTGCCAAGAGCTAAACGAAAAATATAATGAAAACCTTAAATACCCAAAATTTTTCTCATTTTTCTATTTATATATATTATATCTAGAGCTTTCTTTTGTACGGTGACTTATAGTGAAATTTTCAACATTTCAACATTCAACATTTTTCCCATACACACTAACCTTCAAAAATCAAGTTTTGTAGGACATTTTAGTACCAATTTTGAATAAGTGCGAAATAAACACTTAAACACATTTTCATTTTGTGTTAAATCTTGGGGTTCAAGTTCATTTCTGAGCTTTGGTGTATTCAGAGACCTATAGTAGAATTTTATGGCGAATATTTTCGTGGTACATTTTGTCTTTAAAAAGTCCTGTTTTACAGGACATTTTTGGCATTTTAAAAAAAAAGGGTCAGATTGACCCATACAAATAGGAGCTACAGGGTTAAAATGATCCACAAAAATGTTCTTCGTAGTATTTTACATCAAATTGCTGAACACATCATATACCTAAAATGTGATGTTACATGGTTTTCGTATGCCGATTCACCATAAGAATGTGCAAAAAGGGGAAAACTTTGACCCACCCTAAAAAAAAATTCAGACGTGAACTTTCAAAACGCTGATATACGTATATTTTTTTTTGCCCCCTCTACCAGAATCCGTTGTCAGAACCTTGTTATTTACAAAAAATTTTATTTTGTTGTGCAGTGAGACAACGTTTCTTAGATGTATACTTCCAAGGATCGGCTACCGAAACACAATTTTTTTGTCTGATATTAGTTCAATCGGGACTCGAACCTTTGACCCTCTGATCTAAGGCCGAACACACTAACCACTTAGAGACAACAGCTGCAACTGGTAAATTTTCGATAGCAAACCAGTTTACTTATGATACAATTTGCCATGCAGCATCAAACCACACATTTTTCAGATTCGCTTGCAACTTCGTCCTCATTACGCCTAAAGAAGTCAGTTCCTTGTAAAGCAGCACTATTTTTCGATTTGTGCATAATAAAAGTAACAAAATGACTGAACTGATTACACGAAATGATAAGATTATAAACTGTATGAAATGTTTTTATTTGAGCGCATCTAAATTGTTTTTTAAATTATGCAAATACGCAATCAGTGAGCAACTCATTACATGCGTTCTCCAAGATTCACCTTTGCAATTAAATAATACTCGGAATTTGTATTCTACAGTCTAAACACGCCAGTTTATCTGTTCGCCGTGATTACTAATCGATTCTTACATATAAATATGTGGGTAATAATATAAAAATGAATTTTTACTGTGTGTGTGTTGTGTTGTGTTCTGAGTATTCTTCACGTGTCCGCCGCTTTTCCTTCATTTCCATTAAGATATTCAATAATTTTATGATATGGCAACCGAACGGACAACAAGAAAAAGTCGGCAACAACGCCAAACAAAGCGCCCGCGCTGTGACAATATCGGCGCACGACGATCGTTAACGATTTTTGACAAATCACAAACGCCAAAAACAGCCCCAGCTGTCCGGCCAGCCAACCGCATGAACGGTGCCTGCCGCCGATGCGATTGCGATTTCGATCTAAAATACACAAATCGCTCATTTCCCCCGCGCGCAGACCACTTGACGGCTTTTGCAGCCCGCGACTATTCGCTTTTCGGCTTCGTGTAAAAGGCAAGAACGCACTCGCTTGGCATGATCAGCTGCACTGCAGCGCAACAACAACAACAACAGCAACATATAAACAAAAGCGAGGCGAGCGGGCGAAAAGCTGAAAAGTCAAACAGTCTGGTCGAGACCGGCCGCAGAAACAGAAGCGCACACATGCATTGTCGGCGGCGTTTCAGGTATGACGCGCATGCGCGAACGACATTTTTATGATCTGTCTCTTGGCGTTGTTAATTTGTTTGTGTACTTCGCCGGCATTTGGCCAATGCTGTTGTCTTCGCTCATTTGCCGTTGTTGTGTTTGTGCTTTTTCTTCGCTTTGGGCTTTGTCGCTGCGGCTGATGATCGCGAATATTTTCCCTCGTTGTTGTTGTTGCGATCGCTATCGTTAGCGCGATGGTTGTTGCTGTTGTTGGTGTATTGTTGTCGTGCATTGAATGCATAAATAGTGCACACGAAATTAACTGATCAAGCGAGACGATCTCTCCACTCCGGGTCGCCCGTACCGAAATGAACGTGTCGCCGCGTATTAACATTTAATTGCGCTGGATAATTGCTTGGACGATCCGCGGGCGGAGTTTAACATTTTAACAACTTGATTACGAATCGGTTGCAGAGTTTAATTTGGGCGGTGAAAGTGTTTTTTGGGGCTGGGTGCGCACTACCACTGGGTGAGAGCTTACTGTCTTCCTTGTGAAATTTATAGAAATTTTTTACAGGAGGAAAATTTTGCAGGTCTCAACATCTGTAATAAGGAAGAGATTGCTTCCTCAAATGTTGAGGAAGAAACAAGTGCACTCGCGCTATATAGGCTTAACCTACTTAAACAGGGTAACCTTACGGGTCACTTGGGAATTTTTAAACAAATAGAGGATACCCTCCACAAATCATCTTACCTTGACTTCATGAAACCCAATCTCAGCCCAACAAGGAAATATATAATTGACTTTCCGACTAGGGAACAGTGGGACAACAACCCGAAATGGCTAGAAGAGGACTCTCAGAAATGGTACACCGATGGCTCTAAAACACCTTGTGGTGTAGGAGCTGGAGTTGTGGGTCTTGGGGTTAACTTAGCTCTTCCGATGAGCTACAACACCTCAATATTTCAACTGAACTCTATGCCATATATGAGGCAGTTCGAACAATTGCTAAAACGCACCCGCAAAGAACAAAGCTCACTATACTATCGGATAGCCTGTCGGTTCTAAAAGCCCTTGACAGCTACTCGTACACATCAAAAGTCCTGCTTGAATGCCACAAGGAACTCAACGCCCTAGGGACCCAGAACAGGGTTGTGCTCGTCTGGATTCCTGGGCATGAGGGCCATGATGGCAACGAAAGGGCAGACACACAAGCTAAAAATGGTGCAGAAAGCCCATTCATAGGGCCGGGCCCGATGTTTGGATTCGGTAAAACTGACCTAAAACAGGACATCCACAAGTGCATCCTGAGACAAAAACAAAAATACTGGAGTAATATTGAGGGACTACGACACACGAAAAGATTTCTAAACTTTAACACAAAACGAGCCAAATCTGCTACACTTCTTAGCAGAAGACAACTCAAAATCCTATGTGGCGCCCTAATCGGCCACTATTCCTATAACTACCACCTCCACAAGCTAGGCTTGGTCATCGACAAAACATGCAGAGACTGCAATGAGGTCGATGAAACAATGGAACACGTCATCATAAACTGCCCAGCCCTGGCACACAGACGTGCAAAGTTTCTAGGGAGACATATTCTCGGTGATGAGGACCTGATGCAAATATCGCAGAAAGGTCTGATTCAATACCTGAGCACTTAAAACACCAGCTGATTCAAGGGGCACAATAAACCTACTAGGTTGCAGTGCGTAAGGGCATTGTCCCTACCCATTATCATTACATTACATTACATCTGTAATAACTTGGAAACTAGTAGAGATAAGCGAGATGAGAAACGCGTCATCAATGGCAATGCGTCGCCGCTGAAAACGAATATCGTATGTTCCATTGATTTTAATAGCACATACGACAATCGTTTTCTCAGGTGACAAATAGCAAGCCTCTTAGAGGAAAATTTCCTAGCTCGCCGTTTGGAATCGACATAAAACGCAGTAAAAGAATAGTTGCGGAGAGGGGGATGTTGACTGATTGTCGGGCAAGCCAAGGGTTCAGTTGTACAATTCAATATTATTTCGCTAATTCCTTACGTTGGTGACCTCAGACAGTGGCTGGCGACCATCATTACGGTCACTACTTCCTACTAAAAGGAAGTGACAGGAGGGTACTGCCTGGTGTCTCCAAAAAGTTTACAGAGCCAGTTGTACATCAAACAACAGAAATCAGAGAAAGGTGGAAATTCAGCGAAACATCTTCACAATAAGTGATTGGACTTACTCATCTTTCAGAGAGATGGAGTTCGCGAAGTGCAGGAGAAAAGTCAATACGAAAGGTAGCAGTCGACTTTTTGTGTCTGCCTAGCTATCGTTCGAATTTTCAGATCATTGGCCCGTGCACAGCTTAGCTGCGTAAAGGATCCCCTCCACGATACATTGTGGATAGGCGGTCCATGGGGACAAACGACAATGACAGGGATTTTAGTTAGTGAGAATCTGGTTTAGTAGGCGTTGAAGTGAAAATTTAGCTTAAAGAATAATGTCAATTCGCGGCTGGGCGATTTCTGGATAAGATTTTCGACGATTTGAAAGCCAAATCAATGACTTCGTTTGAAATATTTGCGATGGAAATAATCACAGCGTCAGAAAAGAAAGCATTTTGTCTAAAAATACAACTGTGACTATGCAAATGTCAACTGCCGCTGTCGCTGTCACTGTCACTTGTTGGCGGTGACAGTAACGATAGCAAAAACAACAAGAACAACAGCCGACACATCCGCCCAATAAACAAACCACACACTAAACTCGGACTTAATTTGCTGTTTTCTATATATTTATGTAAGCGTGTTTGTTGTTGCTGCTGCTGTTGTGTGCGCATATGTGAATAAATAAAATTGCAAGAACTAAGGGGCAGCTACTTCAAGCACCAAAAACAACAACAACAACAACAACTGCAACAATTCAAAAGTGTGCAACAAAACCAAAGTGTTTAAGACCAAAATTCGATACATTTGGTGGGGCTGAACGCTAATGCCACCATCACCACTACAACACCAACAACAACAACAAACAAGCCCGAACAAAGAAGTCAGACAGCAAACTGGCCACCGCAACAACAGTAGCCATGAATTTGCGTGTACAACACGAAAACCGTGATCTGCAATTTGTAGACTAAACATTGCAATGAAGTTGGCTAAAAGCAGTAACGGCCGCGCAGGGCTGCTATCGGTCACGGGGCGAGGAGCCAGGGGCAGTAAAGTTGGTAGCGTTGGTCACATTTTTAAAAGTATTTGTCTGCCCCTGTGCACAATTCTTTAAGTGACTGCTAAGAGTTGTTGCAACTATATGTGTTGTTGTTGTTGTTGGCAGCGACAATTTGCGATCGCGCTTACAACAACGCGACAGGAAGCACAACAAACCACAGCCCAAAAGAGTCACTGCAACTGTGACAACGGCAAACACACATTCACCACCACCAACAACAACAACAACAACAACAGCGACAAAATCATTCGCAACAACACAACGCTGCAAACACAAAATAAATTAAACCAAAGCCCAGCAAACAATAAAACACAAAAAACCTGAACAATGCAAAACTTCTTAAATTTCAATTTGTTAGTCAGCTCAAAAACAACAACAGCAACAACAACTGTTGCTGCTGGAGACACAGGCGACTGCTGCGTGTTGGCACAGCGATGCCCACTGTTCGCCCAGTGTGTGACTTTATTGACCATATTGATGTATCGATCGCTGGCCGCTGATAAACCGGCGTGAACTCCGCTTATTTGTTGCTGCCGTTGTCCGGCCGCTGGTCGTTCTGCTGTTGATTTTTGTGTTGCGTCGATTGTTTTAAGCTGGTCACAAATTTCCATTTGACAGCTTGTCGTGTGTGTCGCACAGTAGGTGGTGTCAGTGGTGTTGGTGTTGCAGTCGTGTTGCTGTTGCCTAGCACCGAGACGATTGCTTGTCTTGTGAACGAGCTGATCGGTTGATTGTGTGCAAACAATACAAATAAAACATAATTATTTTGCATAGGTGGAGATTTTTTAATGAGTTGGTACCGAAGATCTAATAAATGGCGACTAAAAAGATAAATATGTATTGCAGATAAAAACAACTGCCGCCACTTGCAGTTTAAATTGTTGGCCAACGATCTTCTTACAACCTTGCACTGCTGAGGGAACTCAGGTTCCCCCATTTGCCAATAGGATTCTTAATGATATTTTCATCTATGGGTTTCTGCTTCCAAATGGAGAAAGTTTTAGAACGGAGTGTTCAATCCATCTCACAGCAAAAATTGCATAAATCAAATTAACGAGTGTTGAGAATCTATTTCTTAATCATCGATATTGAACTATTAAACACAATGGCTCACTGGGTCTAAGTGAAGTCCTTGGAACGGCCGCTGAACCAACATACCTCAACTCAAGCAGCAAATATTTTCATAAGTTTTTGAGGTGTCAGTTAAGCGCGAAGTGTCCAGTATTGATAACACTGTGCAAGTCGAAAATTGCAACAAGCGGGGGACCTACTGAGCGACTTTTCTATAGGTATACTGAGTTGAGATCCACCAGGCGTTTGGCTGGATTGGCTCTAGTTTAAGAGAAATCCGACTTTGAATTTTGCTCATTTCAGTCGATCTCGTCGCTTAAGTCTTCGAACGTTAAAATGCTAATTTATTTAAGACACCAATCCAAAAAAAATACATTCAAACTGTGTTTTCAACAAAAATGTCCCAAAAACTCCACTTTTTCGTCTAGGCATAAATGCATTATAGCGAGCCCTAGTGAAAAAAATAAATGAGTATGCCTTTATATAGAGGGTTGGCTCTTGCATCTAACAAACTAAAAATTTTGCCTGGGAAACGCTCATAAAGGGCGTGGCTCTGAGTCAAAGTTCAAAGTTTTTATCAACAAAACTCAATGAATCTCCAACTGATTTACACGATATGGGTATCAAAGGAAAGGTATTTTCATACCTTTCTTTTGATGTGCAACATTAGATACGTAGTATGTACTAATAAGAAGTTTTAAGCAAAAAAACATTTTTTATACAAATTTTTTTTAACGGATTTTTTTCTCGAAAAACTATTACTAAGGTACAATAAGTTTGTTACCATATTGTACCTCGTGGAATTCCCTTTATAATGAAATATAAAAGTTTATACTTTTATTTTCTCTGAATATATTTTTTAAATTTTTTCTAACTTGACTCTGGGTCCAAAGCCATTTCATATTCACCTTCGCCATCACTTTGGGGCAATGAGAGCTGAAGGGGGTTGTACAAAGTACCTGCCATATTAAAAAAGATTTGAAAAGATCTAGATTTCTATCTTTGCATTATTTTAAGAACTTAAAGTTCGCCAAATAGCCATTAAAACCTTTTTTGCTTTATGGTATTGTGGCATTGAATATTTTAAATTTTTATTTTAGACTTAGATCAACTAAAAACCATGAGAGTTTTTTCTCACAGCTTCTACTAGTTTCACGACAATTTTGTTCACATTCATATTCTTACATTGCATTGCAGCGCTCTCTGGATCACCCGAAAGACTATTCTCTATGAAAGGATCAGCGATTTCCCTAATTCAATACGTACATATGTCGCAAACAGCAGAAAATCACGCTGAGATTCTCCTCCATAACAATAAATTCTATTTCATTGAGATTATTTATATTTATTATATTTTCAAAATCTCATTTAGGATGTGAAAGAATTTTATTCTTTCAGTAACATACTTCCTCAAAAATCTCCCCACATCTTTATGAATGTATTGTCAATATTAACGGATTGAACTGATCACCATTAAATTATTGATGTCACTTTTTCTCATAATCATTGTTTGCAACACTGCCCCCGAACTGTCCTCCCATTTCGCCGCAGATAACAATTGCCAATTGCTGTACATGACGACGTGACACTGCAAAATGTGGACAAGAGCCAATAGGATTTTATTGCTTATAGTATGCAATATACGTTGTTGTTGTTGTTCTTGTTGTCTGCACAAAAATGCGCTGAAGCGGCACTAATGAAATTTTGTCATTAGTCGCCGAAACATGGACACATGTGGCGGCAATGTCGCCTGCGGTGCTCGCTTCGCCAGCTGACCTATCAATGTTTGTTAGGCTTTTGGTTTTTGTTATGCAGCCGAAAATCAATTATTGCGATGATGTTTAATAAAGGCCACATGCAAACTAAAGCGATGGTTGTGCACGCCTTAATTGGGCTTCCAAAGACAAATAGGGGTGAGTGGTCGGGCAGTTGTCTAAATATTCGAGCATCTTCACAGCGCAACAGTAACTGCTGCTATTGTTCTCATATAATTATCTGTGAGTATGGCAAAGAAATACGGCTCTTCGAATTTTTTTATAATTAAAGTTCATTAGCCTTCAGATGAAAAAGCAATAACATAAATAAGTTGCCAAGTTAAGTGGAGTTTTCTGATCGCAATTAAGTACAATCGTTTTCTGTTTAGATCATATTTATTGTGATAATGGTCATAATGTTACTCTATGTAAATATATATGTAGATCTATATGGTCTGGAATAGATCTGTATAGCTGATAAGAGAGATTCGGGAAGAACCATAAGTTTAACCCTTTCCGGTCAATTTCCACATTTCTTGAGATCAAAATTTTTCCTTCAAAGTATTGACTCTCCTTGAACATTTTAGCAATTAAAAAAAAAAAAACCAAAAAACTAATTTTTTATTTAATTACAATTCAATCAATTTTGTACGATATATCGTACAATGGTCCGCAAAGGAGTAAAAATTCATGAATTTTTGGTTTCGGTTTTTTAAGTTTTATGATCAATCATTGATTTTTTTTATAGAAAACATAAATAATAACAACAAAAAATCAAAACGTGATTTCATTTTGATCGAAACTTATATAAAATATATATACAAACAATTGATTCATATTTATTCGGCCTTATATAACCGTTGTTGTTGTTGCAAAGCCCTTTTCCTCTCAATAAAACACAGAATAAATTAAAATTCATACACTTTTACAGAAAGGCACTGAATAAACCCCATTTTTATTATCGTTGTGGGAATGGCAAGTACGCATGTCTAATCTTACATAACCTATGTCTGCCCAGTAAAACAGAAACTCGTCTAGTAATTCTTACTTTTAGTGGAAAATTGCGGAATAGTAGAATTTTATTATTTCAGATAGGTATGGCATGCATGCAAACGCAAAAATTCTATTACCAACCCCATAACTTAAAAACAATGCAAACCCAACTTGCAACCTTTGCCTTCCATTTGTACGATATATCGTACAAAACTTTGCAATCCTTGTGGTCATTTGTACGATATATCGTACAATTTTTTTAAAGACTCGGGAAAAATATTTAGATGCAAAAAATGTTTAATTTAGTAAGTTCTATAAATCAACTGAGATTCAAACTTTGAAATTGTTAAGCTTTTTGCAACCAAAAATTATTATATATGTATTTAAAAATTCCTCCGCAGAAGCACCGTCAATTGCTGGTTTTGCAAAGCGCTGCTTACAAAACTCACTCATACTGTGTAGCCACGACTTTGATGATTTATATTTTTAAACACAATGATACAACACAGCCTACTTAATGAAAATTACTTAATGAAATTCCATAAAAAGTGCGTTCGCTGTCAAATCAAAAATCTTCGAAAAAATTGTACGATATATCGTACACATTTCCGCAAAGGGTTAAGTCGATTTCAAATAGAATAAAGAATTAACACAAGCTCCCATTTTTGGAGCCGTCGGTAATAATTTTACCGTGGAACGACAGTCCTAGTTGAACCAAGTCCCAGTTTTTTATCCAACTTCTACGATATTTCCCTTTAATCAGCCATCTACTTATTAATTTGCAGTACTTTTGAGTCGTCCTGTACGACTTGAATACAAATTTGTGGTGACGTAAAAAAAAGAAAAAATGAAAAAAATAGCTTGTAGAGATTTTTCAGAGTGAATAAAAACTGAGAAAAGAAAAGGTGCTGTTGTAAATTAAAAAAATATCTTGTAGAGATTTTTCTGCGAATAAAACGTTTTGTCTTCCATTGGCTTCTACCAACGTTCTGGCCGAAGATTTTTCTTGATGCTTTCGTTGAACTTAGCAAGCCCAGAACAAGTGTTCTAATCTTTTGTTTAGGATTAGTTTTTGTGTTTTAAACTGCTAGAAGAACCTTGGTCACACCTTCCAAAGTGTCAAGTTTGTCTACATAGATTTTTTGCCACTTCCACTTTCACATTGCATTAAAGTTTAGATATATTCAATCATATAATTACTATAGCTACCATAACCTTTCTTCATAGATCGAGCTTTTTTAATAATTTTTAAATGTAACATGAATGCGATTGAACGTTTTTAAGGCTTCAACCCAAAACACAAAGTCCTTATTCTTGTTTGATATCTCGAAAGTTATTTCATGCTACGTGGTGATTTGGCCCGAACATTTTCGTACATGATTGGGAGATCCAATTTGGGACTACTTCAAATGCTGAAATCTAGAACATGACCCAGAAAACCTGGCCCAGCTACGTAATCGTGTTGTCCTCCCATTTACATATAAGTTGGTAATTACAACCCACAATCGGCTGGCCCAAACGCAACGTTCGCTCAATCTTATTCACAAATTTCCTAAAGTTCGATTCAAACTCATTCGATTTGTGGCAATTTGCAATCATCTCACACTTATTTTCAATGCGTCCCATTTGAAAGCGACTTCAGGCTTTAATAGCCAAAGAAAATCACCACAAATCACGCGAACGCGTAGCGGCGGCCAGTTCGTCGGAGCGACATCTTCCAGGAATTGAAAAACCATAAAAGTTTTGTCATCTGTCGTTCACTTCGACTTGCTACGGTTCCATCGTCGCGTCGCGGCCTAAGCACGTACGCTGCCCACTTTTTGTGCTTTATACTCATTTCTTGTTGTTTGAGTTCTCTTTATTTTACGACTAACTATTTGTATTTATTTTTCGAAATCGTTCCCGTTTAATGCATGATTTGATTTCGCCTGAAAACCCCAACTCGAGCAGTAGCCGCAGATTTTTCGGCCAAGATTCGGGCGATGGCGAGGAAAATAAAAGATTTCCAGCGTTTGATTGTTGCGCGCTTAGTGCGCAATATTAATTTGTTGGCTAGTATCGTTCGGCGGTTAGTTGGTGTGGTTTAACTGCTGTTGTTGTTGCTGCTTGGTGGCAGCAGTTTCTAATGTGTTGTTGTTTTGGTTTTCGGCTCAAATATTGCTGTCCCGCAGTGTTGGCTTATCTCGGAATTGAATGAAATTTTAATGATTTCGTTGTTTGGCTGACTTTGAACTGTGCCGCTTGGCAGTGTTTGGGCCGCTGTTGTTTGCGGCGTGTTTGTAAATGGAAAACGGAAGTGGGACATTAATTTGGCAGGCGAAGAAAACGCACAGTGATGCAAAGATAACATGACAAAGCTCGCTTAAGAGTTTCTAATTCAAGTATTATGATAGTTTGGTATGGGGTTTGTCACGCGGGGGGGAAGAGATTTCAACAAAAGGAGTTTCAAAAACCCATCTGAGAGTTGCACTATGGATCTGTTTCTGGTACTTAATCGGTTTTACTTTATGCGCGCTTCCTCCAGTTTCCAGAGATAATGTGGCTTCCCAACTTGGTCCTCCAACAAAGACATGACCTCCCTCTATCTATAGAAACTAGTGTCCGACCGAATATTCGGTTTCGGTTTCGGCCCAAATAAGTGGTTTCGGTTTCAGTTTCGGCCAAAAAATGGCCGAATAGCCGAAACCGAAATTTTCTAGAATATTTTTTACATTTTATTGTGTAGCAGATATATAGTAAAAAGAGGAGTAATTTAGATGCCAGCAATGTAAACAAACTTCTTTTTTTAGCATATAATATTAAATTATTTAATTTTGAAGATTATCGAGTAAGGTACGAAAGGGTGATTTCTTCTTGTTTACGTTTTTAAAAAATGAATAAATTGTTTTTATTAATAAGTATTTATTTATTTATGCTATGTTTGTTTGTTTGTTCTTTATTTACTTAATGTAAAATTCGTTTGTTGAAAAAAGTGCTTGATATGGTGATTTTTATTTCAACTAGAAAGTTTCGGTTTCGGCCGAATATTAAAAAAAAATCGAATATTCGGTTTCGGTTTCGGCCCAAAAAAGTGGTTTCGGTCGGACACTAATAGAAACGAATACATTTTCGATGGAGCTTCGTTGTTTATCCGGAGGACATGTTATACGAACTCATACAGCTCGTGGGTAGCTCGTATTCGATAGTCGTTGCCAATACGAACTGGGACAAAGATCTTACGAAATACCTAAAAACATTGATGTCCTACAGAGTGCAAGCTTCTGCTGCTTAATTGCCTACCGAGATTATAGTAGCAAGTATGATCCTTCGCTTTATCTCGATGTTGACATCGTTACTGTCCAGCCTTCATATCATTACTGTCTCCATGGCAAACAGTCACCTTGTCAGACACATTGAACTCCAAATGTCTTTTCCACGTTACGATGCTGCAGACTGTCGGTTTCGACCGTCTTTAATTCTCTAAGAAAACCAAAAAAATACTAAAACTTAGCTCCCCCTTTTGCCCTTCCCGACCGCTTGAATCAAAGCTCTTACTTATGTGTCTCTGTCCAAATTGTCTCGTGTCAATAATGTCAAACACTCTGTGGGACATGTTCAAAGTTCGTAGAAGCCTCTGTACCCGGTTTTCGGTAGTGTCTTCATGCCATCCATGTTCGCTTATGCGTAGTCAGACTTATTGTGAATGCTTATTCCGAACTCTGTGTTTGCATGTTGTACATAAATGCCATGAAAAACTTACAAATAATTTGTTTGCTCTAAATGTTTGTCTCCTGGTCGTTGACTGATCCACTGTCGTTCTGCGGCCGCTGACTCTCCCCCTTGACAAATTGTATGAAATGATTTTTTATTTGATTTTTTGTAATTCGTTGTTTGTTTATTTAATATTGGCGCCATGTTCACTGCCACAATGTTGTCTTTATTGTGTGTTGTGGAGAGAAGAAAAGAAATTAAACATATTCCAATGAAATTGAAAGCAAGTTTTGTGTAAATACGAACGCGCGCACACGACACTAACAACTTGTCACCGACAGATAAGCAGATAGGCGGCTACAACTTTTCATAAGCACGAAGACGTGATGGACTGTTGCCCGGAGAAGGTAGAACTTTCGAAGCGCTGTCACTGGGTTTGTTGTTGTCGGTTCTGAATTGGTACGATTTTCGAATTGAACAATTGTGAGCAACGCCTGTGCTAAGTTTAGCAATTTTGATCGCAATGTAAATAGCAACTATATCCTATTTAATACTTTAGTAATTATCAGGGAAAGGATTTTGTGGAAATTACCTTTTTTGTTTGCTGCTAAATAGAGCATTTCTGATTGAAAACGAGCACGAATTAGGTTCTCCTGATTAGAAATATACCACTTTTATTTTGCCTTTTTTGCCTTAAAAAGTTTGCCTTTTTCACCCATAAATGCCTTTTTTTAGTGCCTATTTTACCTATAAATGCCACAAAATGCATTTTTCAAGATTTGTCGAGCGCTTTTTTGTTTTTCTTTCGTTTTTAAGATTTTCCCCCGTTTTTTTCGCAAAAATACCTTGAAACTAAAATAAAATTAAGTGGCAACATTGCAATTTCGTTAACTTATCGATGTTTTTACATTGATTTGATCATTCCTAAGCCATTATTTTTTGTTGTGCAGTGGAAATTGAAAGAAAAAACATCCCAAAATCAAAAAGTACGATTAGCGAAAAAATTGTATTTATTTTTTGTGATACAAGTACGGCTTTTATGCTTTTATATGAGAAGTTAAAATATGAATTTAAAATATGTGCCTACATTTCAATTAAAACATCTTAGTTTTAGTTTTTAAACTATCTTTGAAAACCTTGATGTTCCTTTTCTTTTACAAAAAACGAGGTATAAATATTGTATGTTGCATACGTCAGATGAAATAAAATTATTAAAAAATAAATACCGTTTCCCCTTTTTTTTAGATTTTCTAGTATTTTTTTTTTAATTTTTAAATGCCTTTTTTTGCCTTTTTGATGCAGTTTTTAGTGCCTTTTTCTGCCTTTTTGGCAGTTTTTAGTGCCTTTTTTGCTATTTTATTTTGCCATTTTTATAGGTTTTTAAGTCCTCAAAATCCTTTCCCTGGTAATTTGATTGAGAGAACTGTTTAAAATTAATGATTTTCAACTTGAAATTAGTCAGATTTAACTGCCTTTGATAAAATTGCAGTTTCCTAAAGTACAAATTCAAATTACGTTTTAAATAAATTTTATATATAACTAACACTTTTCACATTACAAACTATCACAACTTAATGTAAGTTATTAATAGCGAATGTTTTTCATATTGACTTACTCACTACAAGCTTCATGGCAAAGCGAAAATACCCTGGCAGGGCCGAGTGGGAAATACTATGACATGTAGCGTATCCTTAATCCTTCAAGTTTTTTACCATGGGTTCAATGAAGCTGAGAAATGGATGTGTCACTTACCACGAAAACTTTGATTTTATTTAACCCTTTCGCTATTGTGTTGCCATATGGCAACATGCTACTTTGTGGACGTCTGCATCCTCTATGGTTGGAAGAATACATCTTTTTGTTGGTCTTTAGAATAGTTTGAAGTTTGAGGAAAAATACGAAATTAATAAACTGAATATTTAAATTTAAAGAAGAGAAGTATACACGTTTTTTTAATGGTATATCTTGACATAGTAAAGGAAGAAGAAGCAGAAAAAATTAGAGAACTTTTTAATTTGACGTTTTGTTTCACTTTAGATACTTTTTTTTTAATTTTGGCTGAAGTAAATGAAGAAATATTCAAATTTTCGTTATGCGTAAAAAGTTTTTATGTTTAAGTAATTATTACAGCCACAACGATATGGTTGCTCTCATAGAAAAACACTCTAAAATACAGGGTCCGAGTATAAAAATTAAAAAAAATTCTTATGAAATGTTGCTAATATAACCACATAGGCTTCTAAGACGACTACTTAGGCTTCTAAGACGTAACATTTAAAATTTTAACTGTCCCCAGTAAAAACCTGTAGCGAAAGGGTTAATACGTCCTCCATCGATCGACATGATTCATTCTGTAGTTCTGCTTTCATTTGTTAGTTCGCCAAAAACTGCTGCCCTTCGAATCTAGTTGACTTAACATAAGAATTGATTTCGAGTCATTAGATCCCAGTGAAACTAATTACTCTCGTCTCTTTCATGTGTCCGCATCTATGTATCCGAAGTCACAAGCCACCGCTCAATGTTCATAATAAATTAAATGCCAACAACAAATTGACGAAAGATCGGCGCTAAATAGATGCGCCGATAATGTGGCGGCACGCTTTGAACAGCCATCGAGTGTCCAGCCGCCCCCGACTCCACTCCTCCTCCTCCGCGTTCCACTTTTTTGCGAGTTGATTTCGGTGCTCGTCGCTGGTCGTGCAGTGGATAGACGGAATCAGGCACTGAGCTGTTAACGTGCCATAAACGCGTCACCAAAAACACCTTCAACACCAGCCGGCCAGCAACCAACAACCGGCAACTGCAGCCAATGTGCTCGCGCCGCAGCAACAACAATCATTATACGCTTTGCGCATGCGTATAAAATGCCATTTCGTTTTACATTTAAATGGCGAATTTTAATGTTATTATTTATCTTGTGAGCGAACGAACGACCGAACCAAACGACCAGTTGCGCCGCGTCTTTCTTTCGTTTTATTATTTGTTGATTTTCGCCGCCAGCTGTTGTGTGTGTGTGTGTGTGTGTGCGTTCGAGTACCTTTATTTGTGACAGATCAATCTGTCAAAGTTTTATGTGATTTTCGTTTGTTCGCATGGCAAAAGCGCTGAGCGTGGCGTTCCCCACGCCCCGATGCTCGCTTGCCGCACTCTGTAAAATTTGTCATACTTTGGGCCGAAGCGCACCAAAGCGGCCGCAGCCATCACGTTCGGCGCGCTGTCGGTTCTCTTTATTTTCTTCGTATTTGTGATTTTTAACTAAAATTTATGGATTTTTGTTTAATTTCCTTATCTGATTTTAACGCGCCTTTACGGTTGGCACCGGCGGCCAAGCAGCGAGCTACAAGCAGGAGGAGTGGCAGGCGGAGAATCGCTCGAAGGGAGTTTGCTTTCCAGTTGAACTTTGATTGGATTTGCATTGGATCCAATTGTCTTAACTTGATGCTTAAACAAGGAAAACAAAGGACGTGGAGCTTTTAAATAATTGCAACTTGACTTTTGACAGTTCGAATTTGGATAATTTTAAAATGTAAATCAGTTAAAGTGTAATCACTGAAATTATTAAATTACAAGGAAATATAATCGGATTACTTTACTCTGTGGCTACACATGTTTCTAAATTCCACGCAGTTTCATGTTTAATGCATCGATTATAAAATATCTTCAACAATTTGTCAGTTTAAAATGCCATTTAGATTTGTTTTCATTTCGCAGTCAGTGTTATCAAAAATTTATCAACTGATGACGATCAACCAAATGCGCTGACACCACGTTCAGTTCGCCCACGCATAAACACGTTATCCGACGCTACAGTCAAATTGGCCCGGCACTTAAATTATTTACTTATCTGAAATCTAGATTTGTGCTCAGGCACCTTTCGCACATCAAGCGTTGACAGAGCTTCTCTCACTTAGTCCTTTCACTTCGCCAACGCCCGCCGATGCCATTTGTAAAACTTTTTGATACAAGCAGACAATTATTATTAGTGTCCGACCGAATATTCGGTTTCGGCCCAAACAAGTGGTTCCGGTTTCAGTTTTGGCCAAAAATTGCTCGAAAAAACGGCCGAAACCGAAACTTTGTAGAATATTTTTTTGGTTTTTTATTTACTTAAGGGAAGTCTCCCCTGGATTTGGGCAAAAATAAGGCAAAGTTTGTAATTTTTTTGTGGGATAATGAAAAGGCGTACAAACTTCCGGTTTTGACTATTAAATTCGTCTATTATTTAGGAGTTTAAAAAGTTAAAAAACTTGATGAACTTGACATTCTAAAAACTTCAAACGCGTTTATCTCGAAACCATTTTTTCCAATCTAACTGAAATCCCCGGACTTGATCTAATGATCCGATTTTCTTCATCTAAAAACTGCTCGAATGTATTTGATTTTCTGTATGCCTTAAACTAACAATTTGCATAAATAGTTATTTATTTTTAATTTTTAAATGTGGTTGAAATTAAAAAAAGGTGCAAAAAATTGAACTTTTTACTTCAAATATTCATTGTGCAAGAATTTTTCGTTTAAATTTTTTGAGTCTAGTTTAATGCACAGACAATTTTGTTATCTTTAAGTAATGACAATGCTTTTTGATTTCAGTCCACTACAAGAGGCTGCAGGCTTACAGTTCTCGAGCGATGTTTGGCGCGCAGAGGCCTACGGAAATCGCCATTTTGTAGCCGTCATTTTGAATTTCATCAAGTTTTTTAACTTTTTAAACTCCTAAATAATAGACGAATTTAATAGTCAAAACCGGAAGTTTGTACGCCTTTTCATTATCCCACAAAAAAATTACAAACTTTGCCTTATTTTTGCCCAAATCCAGGGGAGCCTTCCCTTAAAGTAAAATGCGTTTGTTGAAAAAAAATTCTTGATATGGTGATTTTTTTTCAACTAGAAAGTTTTGGTTTCAGTTTCGGCCAAATATTAAAAAAGAACCGAAACTCGGTTTCGGTTTCGGCCAAAAAAAGTTTTTCCGGTCGGACACTAATGAGCAGGGAAAGGATTTTGAGGACCTAAAAACCTATAAAAGAGGCAAAATAAAATGGCAAAAGAGGCACGGGAAGTCCCTAAAAACTGCCAAAAAGACAGAAAAAGGCACTAAAAACTGCATAAAAAGGCAAAATAGGGCATTAAAAACTGTTAAAAAGGCAAAAACAGGCACTTAAAAATAAGAAAAAAATACTAGAAAATCTGAAAAAGGGGAAACGGTATGTATATATTTTAAAAATACGTAAACAATTTCTTATTGGGAATAATTATTATAAAGCAATAATTTTAGAAATTTCTTAAATTAGGGCAATTTTTTTATTCCCAAAAATATGGATAATAATTATTTTAGGTCTCTGGTATTTTTCAATAATTTTATTTCATCTGACGTATGCAACATACAATATTTATACCTCGTTTATTGTAAAAGAAAAGGAACATCAAGGAACCGAACTTCATCAACCGAACTTTTTGATTTTGGCATGTTTTTTCTTTAAAATTTCCACTGCACAACAAAAAATAACGGCTTAGGAATGATCAAATCAATGTAAAAGCATCGATAAGTTAACGAAATTGCAATGTTGTCACTTAATTTTATTTTAGTTTCAAGGTATTTTTGCGAAACAAATGGGGGAAAATATTAAAAACGAAAGAAAAATAAAAAGGAGCTAGACAAATCTTGAAAAAGGCATTTTGTGGCATTTACAGGTAAATAGGCACTAAAAAAAGGCATCTATGGGTGAAAAAGGCAAACTGCCTTTTTAAGGCAAAAAAGGCAAAATAAAAGTGGTATATTTGTAATCACTCGGATTTCTAATCGTGCTCATTTTCAATCAGAAATGCTCTATTTAGCAGCAAACAAAAAAGGCAAATTCCACAAAATCCTTTCCTTGCTAATGAGATTGTAAGCCAACTGATTTATTGTGGCTTATTGATGTCTTCGAATTTCCATCGCAGCTAATACAAAAATATTCTTACGGCAACTACCCTCTCAGCAGGAAAAAGCAAACCTTTGAGGGTCAAATTACCTATGAAAAAGATCCCAACTCGCCGTTAGGAATCGGTTTAAATACAACCGATAGCGGAGAGATACAGCTTAGTCTCATTGCGGCAGCACTACAACAAGACAACCATTCAGTAGGCTGATTAATTTTTGTTCATTTTACTTGCGTTAGAAATGAATTTACTATCTTACGTAATTTAATTAATTTGTTAGCATAGTTTCCGATAAATAGCGCACACTCACTGTCCACAATGACCAACTGAAAATTCTTCCTTTCGCTGCTGCTGTGGCTTTGCTCATATCTCTGCTGCTTGTCTAACAAATCGAACATCGAAGCTTATTGCCCGAATGTTCATTTCTCAAGTGACTATTTTGTGCTGTTGTTGTTGTTGTTGTTGTAGGCTATTCCATGTTGTCGTTTTGCGACTTGTGCGACTGGCGCATTTGTCTAAAATTAAGGTGCAACGAAATTGTGTCCATAGGATCGTCGCTATCGCTGGCCACGGTGGCCACGGCTGGTTGCCGATGTGGTGTCCACTTGCGAGTTGCTATTCTCTGACACAAAGATACACGACGTGTTAAAGCTGTGGCAGACATGGGACGTAGCACCGTGAAAGCAACGAAACCTCTGATTGTCAATAAAAACAAAGACTCAACTCCTACTGTGTGGAGTGAAGTGCAGTTTGTCCAACGACTTCAGCAAGTGAAGTGGAATGTTGCATCCACTAAAGTGCCTGGCAGTTGTGCAATGAACACATACAACGTGAGCACATTTCAATGCCTGAGTTGAATAAATAGAAAAGAAGCACCAAATGCAGAATGCTGAATTGTTGAAAATAAATGAAAAATTCTACAATTGGATTTAGCGTTTAAGTATTTCAAGATCCACAGGTTGAGAGCTGATAAGAATTTGGTCGCTAATATTATTGGGGAATTAGTTTAAGATGACAAGTGAGTGAAGTGAATCATGTTTGAACTGAATGTAGACAGGATCTCATCTGTTATGAGTCTAACATTCACGCACACTAATAGCTTGGCTACATAAAACCTTAAGTTCCGAGATGTAGGCACTGTAGGATGTATTGTTGTTATAGTGCGGCCAAATTGTTGCCAAGTAAGAGTTTTATTAGTCTCTGTGTCAACTTCTTCCTTACTCTCAACATTCCTATGTCCGGAAACCCTTTTTGTATCACTGCGTTCTTAAGAGGTGTTGTTGATTACTGACGGAATGATGGTTCAATAATGTTTGGAGTGATCTTAGAATGATGGATATTGACTATTCACTAAACTATTCTTTGGCTAGTTGTACTAAACGGAAGATCATACGTCCGATTGAAAAACATGCCGAGGAGCGTTTCACTGATTCGAACAGTGTTGCCAGATACCTGAAATTAATTTCTCCTAAATCTTAAAAATATACTGAAATTTCCTCCCAAAAGTGAAAAAAGTTTCCAAAATTTTTTTTATAATTTGCGTAATTTTCTCATGAAAAAATAAAAATATATAATACATATATATATTTTTAATGCAGCCTTTTGTATTCATCTTCAGCTTAGCAACAACAACTTAACAAAAACAAAACATATAACAAATTAATTAAAAAAGTGTCATTTTTGGCGGGATTTCATTGTGACAGCAATAAGAGAGAGAATAGAGAGAACGAAATAGAACGAGCTTACATTTTGTAAGCTTACAAATTTTTAAAACAATATGGTGCTTTGACTATTAAAATAGTTGCCAAAATATGTTTTATTGCCAGTGTTCCCAATACATCGTTATCCAAAAATCTCCCAAAAATCCACTAAGGATCCAAAAAATCCCCTAACATAAAATATAAATCTCCTAAACTTTCTCGTAAATAATTCTTCCTCCTAAAAATTCTCCTAAAAAGCCAAGAATCTCCTAAATCTAGAAGGAAATCTCCTGATCTGGCAAAACTGGATTCGAAGCAGTCGGTTATAACTGGACGCTTTTCTTTGATCACTTAAGGGGTTAGGTCCACTTGTAAGGCAAAAAAATAACGCTTTTTTGCAAATTTTTTCTGAAGACGGGTTTTATTATTTATGAATAAATCTTTTTGTATATTAAAGATACACATTTCAAGAAGTTACAAAAAAATTTGTATGTCAAAATGTCCATAATATTAAGAGATATAGTCAATTTGCTGAGACACCGAAAAAAAATACGTTTTGCAGTGATCACGATTGCAGCAGTCTGGATCATCTGAAACCAAAAAAACGAACGGGGATCTTTAGTAAATCAGTTAATGCTCCGGATGGACGAAGGGTTTGTTCATATTTTGATTTGTCGCAACATGGCGGACGTTCAAAGTCAACATTTTTTTTTTACCCAAATTTTCGTCACTTTTTCGGCTATAAAAAAAAAATTTCATCGTACAAAAAAATCCTTCGTCCATCCGGAGGACAATTATATGTAAAATAAGTCGTTAAAATTTCAAAAGGATCAATACAGCCGTTTTCGAGTTACAGTGATCACCGACTTCGAAAACGTGGTTTCGAGAAAAACGCGTTTAAAGTTTTGAGTATAGTTTAAAATCTTTCAAAATTATACAATAGAGATGTATTTCAATGTAGTACATCTCGGCGAATAATAGTCCGATTGATCTAAAAATTTCAGGGAATACTTTTGAAATGTGATACTTTTAGAAAATGTAATAAAAAAAATCGATTTTTTGAAAATCATGAGTGGACCTAACCCCTTAAGTAATTAACTCGAAATGTTACAGTAATTGTCCAAGTTTTGGTACTCTTATTGGGGTCCATTTGGAGTCCCAAAACTTAGGCTTAGCTCTTAGTTAATGTACTAAGAGCTAAGCCTAAGTTTTATTATTGAATTATGCTAATGATGATAGATTATACTATATGATTTCCACTCCGGTTCAATGGTATTCAAGTTTCTTTTCCTCATAATGCATCGACATTTAAGTTGTATTCATTTTCTTTTATTTATTTCCAAGTCCACAGTAATTTAACTTACAGACTAAGCAAACAACAAGTAAGAACTTAAAAATGGAATAACAATAAAATTAATATTATTTGAAGAAGCAGTTCAGAAGTGTTTTTATTTCTTGTTTAGAAGTGGATAGATCAAGGTTCAGAGAACCAGATATCTTGTTAAATTCGCAAAGCGTTCTGACCAAAGGGGCATTTAAGGTGTAATTTGACCTGCAGGAAAATATGACGAATAAGTCGTAGTGACGGAGGACCCGAGAAGGAACATTATTTAGACTCAGAAGCTAAGGACAATCTTATATATGAAATATTCGCCTTTTTTAACGGAAGCCATGCCAAGAAGAAATCGTTTATCCATACATCTTCAGATTCAATCTTTGTGCATTCGAAAGAAATTTAAAATTTTTTAAATTCCTGAAAATTTCCTTCAACACCTTTCGTACCTTTAGAGCGCGTCGCTAGCTGGCGTGAATTTCAGTGTTTTTGGTAGTCGAAAATAAATCAAATTTTGATGTATTAGGGACCACCTAACTGAAATACAACAACACAAACAACAATCGAGTGTAAACAATCACAACCGCAACAGCAGCGCAACAACCGCAACAAACGCCAAAACAAAATTCCCCGCTGCCACGAATTCGGGTGCGAAGGGACGCACTGTGATGACCTGCTGCGATGTGTGGCGTGCGGTGTGCTAATGCAACAACAACAATAACACCATCATACGAAAGAGTTCAACAACAAAACACTGTGGCCAATTCGTAATTTGAGCCGAGTTCGTAATTCATTTCGATGCGCGCTTTGGCCCGTTTTCGGCGCTACCTGTCGATCGATTTGCCTACTGAGTTGTTCGTTGTTGTTGCTCTCTACCGATTTGCCAATAAAAAGTGTTCACTTGGTGTTAGTTGCAGTATTGAAATTTTATGAAATTTTAAATTTTTATAGAAAATTTTAGAGCATTTGTAGGCCACAGTTTAAAATTGTGAGCCCAGTTTTTCCAGCTAGTTGGAACAGTTAACGAAATTTAAAAAATTAAAGATCGATGTTTAAGTTAGTTCTTGTAAAACGTCGAAAATCCCAACCCATGTAGATATGTGGGTTTTGGGTTTGACAATGAGAAAAGGACTTGTGAAGTGGGTGCAAGATAGGCTTTGCCGCTTCAGTAAAAGCAAAATAATCAACCAAAATTCGTAGCGAGGTTATCTTTTAAACAATGATTTGAAAAACGATCTACAAAGATTTCAAGTTTAAGTTTTGGCCACACCTGAAGCACTATGCATGTTTTTAAAACATCTGTTACTCATTTTCTGTAAGTTATCTCCAAATTAAACAAGAAACCTTCCTATATATGCTAAATAGAATTAATCGGAGACCTAAAATAATTATTATCCATATTTTTGGGAATGAAAAAATTGCCCTAATTTAAGAAATTTCTATAATTATTATTTCTATAATTATAATTATTGTTTTATAATAATTATTCCCAAGAAGAAATTGTTTACGTCGCCTATAACTATTATCATGTAATAAATATTTTTGAGTTGCATAATAACTGTAATAAGTGACAAGTATATTTTTCGTTGTCGAAAATTATTATTTAGGGATTTTTGTTTTTAACATTGCTTCATAACTTTTATTTATGACTTTTTTAATTTACGTTACCGATAACTTTCATTTTGAGAAATTTTTTTTTTACGTTGTTTCATAACTTTTATTTATTTTTTTTTTCATTTACGTTGCCGATAACTACTATTTTGAAAAAAAAATTATATATATATATTATATATTATAAATTACCACATTTTGGAAATCAATTGATTTTTAATTATTTTAAATTGACAAACGCAAATTAACTGCAGAGACCTAATTTCCACGAACAACTAAACAATTAAAAATCAATTCATACCCAAAATGTGGTAAGGCAACGTAACTAAATAAAAAAATTTGTTTTCATAAAAGTTATGAAGCAACGTAAAAAAATTTTTCTCAAAATAATAGTTATCGGTAACGTAAATAAAAAAAGTCATAAATAAAAGTTATGACGCAACGTAAACAAAAAAATCCCAAAATAATAATTATCCAGAATGAAAACAAAAAAGTCTCAAAATAATAATTATCCAGAATGAAAAAAATAATTATTTATCATAACAGTTATTATGCAACGTAAAATAATAATTATAATCAACAAATACAATTTATGTTGGATTGTAATAGTTACATTGCAATTATTTTCTTAAAAAATTTATAATAGTTAAGTCCGTGGAATTAATTCATAAATCAAAACGAAGCATTTTCTCCAGTGTATTGAAACAGGTAAAGGACCTCATTAGCTGGTGTTTCAAAAAAGGCCATTGCCATCGTCATCGAAAGTGAAAGTGTAGGTAAAACCCTCTGTTTGACGATCCCTGCTCGAAGGCAACAATCAACAGATTGCCGTAGAAACCCGAACAAACACACAAAAGTAAGAAAAAAATCCAATATGTGAAAAGCCACGCGGACCCTACATATTTTCCCAATTCGAAAGGAACAAAACAAAAACAACGTTTACAGTTGTTTGACAAGCAACAAAACTAAATACCCCAAATACGATCAATCGATTCTTTTCTTTTCAATTGTCCACCTTTTCCTGTGATTATAATGAGCGTAGCTTGTTGTTGTTGTTGTTGTTTAGTTCTACGCCGAATAGCGGGCACTTGGACATTTTGACTTATTACCCAGTATTTGTCAACATTGGACATGCTTTCGAAGACAATACGATAAACACAGCCAAACCGACAGCGAGGGCGCGCAAGTGTAGACCAGGAAGGGGCGGACAATGCGCAGGCGCAACCATTAAATCCATACAAATGTGAAGAGTATAAATGAACGATTGCAGCGATCGTTAAAAATCATTGAAGAACAGCATTTCAGCAGCGGCCAACAACAACAACAACAACAAGAAACATTGCGCTGCAGCCGCAACGCGCTCACGTCTTCGATCGACGATAGGTCTTCGATCATTGGCAACTCGACTCTGTCGCTTCAACTCGCCGAACGTGCAGGCGTCCAGGTAGTTGGTCGAATTTGGTGTCTGATTTCGCTGGAAATGCTGGCCAGCAGCTCGGAGCAACCGAGAAGCGCTCATGGCTGCGCTCATCGATCTGCTCGTCTCAGCCTCGTTGTCGTGTTTCATGCGTGCTCAATAATGTTCTGTTCTGTTCCGTAATACCTGCAGCTCGGTTTAAATGTGTCTTGTGGTATTTGTGTTTTTGTTGTGTTTTATGTGAGACCGCTTACGCTGCTTGCATACGAAATTAATCGATTGTCATTGGTAATAAGATTTAAGAGGGCATTAAAGTGTGTGCCAACGATTTTTCATCCACCGCAAACAAAACCAATACCAACGCAAATCAATTACAACAGCACACTTACGCACACAAATACCAGTCTTGCGATTATAGTTAAGTGTGGAAAATCTTTAAATACTCCAACAATTACGAATTATAACTATTTATAAACTTTGAAACCATTGCCTGAAGTAACCATTCGAAAGTTGCCTCTGTAAAATGGACCGAGTATGGATCCTTTGGCCACCAATGAACTGGCTGACTCAACGACATACCGTCCTTCTGAATGTCCTTGTGTATTTTCCTCACCTGCCCTGTGATGTCCACGCACAGATATTGAAAATGGCATTTTGACTCATTCTTTCTGTTTCGGATCTGGATCACACTTGCGTACTTATTCAACAACCTTCTTCTTCGTTGCGCTCTACTGGAAATTAAATTACAACCCACAGCCGGAATGGCCAAAGAGCACAAATTGCAGTGCGCCTTATAATTTCTATAATGTTCAACTTTTAGTTATGCAACAAATAAAATCAAACACGCTTCGGCGCATTTGCAATGCCCTCGCACAGCAAGACCCCAACAACAACAACAACGAAGACAACCGTCTCCCAGCCAAAACGCATATCTATTAGATATTTATTTAAGCTGACCTTGTCAATCGCGATCGGCCACACTGCAAACACAGCGCGGCGGCGCCGATCTTTTTGCAATCGGCAGCCTCCCCGCGCGCCTTTTGCGATTTTCCAATTGCGCGCATGTTGACGTTTCGATAACTGAAATTTGCCGCCGCGATCGTGTGAACACGTTGCCGGCAGCAACAATTGATTTGTCACAACATTCGATGCGATTGCAACATTTTCCACAGCCAAATCAATAAGGCACACAAAATGCACCGACACAGTGAGCGCATGCGCGGCCATGCGGCGATCGTGTCGCGTACGTGAACTGGGGCTCGCTCGCGACGACCTGCAGTCCCCCTCCCCCCTCACACTTAGAACGAATTGCGTTTCGTCTGCGGTGTTTGTTTGATTGTTTCCTAGAAAAAATCGCGGAATTTCAAGAAAATCACGAAGCCAAAAGTGTCGGCGGACACGCGTCGCCGCTAAGCGGCCCTTTTACGGCTCGCCGCACTCTTTTTGTTGGTAAATAGTTTGTTTGCATTGTTTTGCGAGAAGATAAAATCCAATCGAATCGAAATGCAAATTATACAACAATCAGCACAACAACAACAAAAGCAATAAAATTGTGCAACTTGATGGCGGCGTGGCCAAATGATGAATGACGGTCAAAAACCGCTGTCAGAGATGATGCACTGTGGGACCAGCGACACAAATTAGAGATCGAAACTAGATAGTTGAATATGGCAAGTTGTATTACTTAACCCTTTCGGTTATTCTATGCCATATGGCATAGTCTCTTTTCAGTGCCTGTTTTAGGTCAAAAAACTTGTGGATACTATATTTTTTTGTTCCTTAGAATAGTTTAAAGTTTTAGGAAAAATACGAAATTAATAAACTGAATAATTAAGTTGAGAGAAGAGAAGTATACACGTTGTTTTAATGGTATATCTTGAAATAGTAAAGGAAGAAGAAGCAGAAAAAATTAGATAACTTTTTTAATTTGACGTTTTCTTTCAATTTAGATTTTTTTTTATAAAAAATTTGGCTGAAGTAAATTAAGAAATATTCAAATTTTCGTTATGCATAAAAAATTTTATGTTTAAGTAATTATTAAAGCCACAACGATGTGGTTTCCCTCATAGAAAAACACTCTAAAATACAGGGTCCGAGTATACAAATTTAAAAATTTCTTATGGAATGTTGCTAATATAACCACATAGAAGCCTAAAACGTAAAATTTAAAATTTTAACTTTCCCCAGTAAAAAGCTGTACCGAAAGGGTTAATTAAGAAGGGGAAGCAAGTTCAAATGTCGACCACTACCACCCAGAGACGCTTTGTTTCGAAAAATTATGTTGTTCTTTCGCTTTATTTATGGAAACATTAGGGGTATTCACACCGAACTCGTTACTTTGTTAGGTTCCGTATTCGGTAGTTTTGTACGTGTATTTTGTTTTTGTAAAAGTATCAAACTTTCGAATTACCGAGTAACAAAGTAACAAGGTGGCAGGCCCAACAATTCGTTCGTTAGTTGGTAACACTGCGATCAGCTGTTCAATTTTATTATATTCGCGCGTTGCACCTGTTTTGGGCATTTTGGGATTGATTTCTGTGCACTTTTTGCAACAAATTTGTACAAAATCCACTGTTGAAAACAACAGCTCTCGTGTTGCGAGACTAACCAGACTATATACAAAAAGTATACTCACAGTTAAAAACTTTACCGCGTTACCAATTAACTCTAATTCCCAGAAGTGAGTCACACAGTCTCACTAAAGATTTCAAATGGTAATAAATCCAAAAGATTTTCGATTCCATTATTTAATGTAATCCTCTAATGGAGTGTAAGAATTATATTGCATTTATAAATTTAACATTTTAGACAGTTTTTGTACTTTTTAAACAAATGTTTTCAGTAATTTAGTTCATATAACAGTGACAGTCTCACTTCTGGGTTTACGTTACTTTTAAAATTCTGGGAATTAGGGTTAACGAATTACCCAACTAACAAGGCCGGTGTGAATACCCCTATTTGTTTTCTATTAAATCACCATATTTATTCCCACTTTGACTTTCTCAAAAGATGTTCAAGTTTACTGTCACTAGGATTCTGTGGTCTTTTTTTTTGTTTTTAATCCGTGAGTGTCATAAAACCAAAGAAAGAAGCCTGGGCTAGTTCAAGCCTCCAAAACCACAGATTAAACGGCCAAGAAATGCTTTGGAATACTCCAACCTCGAACCTACGAACGAAATACACAGAAGACAAAAAGGTACTTGAAGTGGTTCACCCTTGTTCAGAGAGAGAGCTGGTGCTGGTCACAAGATAGGTGGCACGGATAGTTTCCTGTAAGACAGACAGGGTTTAAAAGGTGGGCGAGATACCCGCATTGCGCTCCGTCCTTCACCTGTCTGTGGGCAGTTTTCCTAACATCGTAAGTGTCAAAACTAAGTGCTATGGCAGGTTAGATTACTTATCCAGCAGCGAATATATTTAGATACCATCTTTGCTCATTTTCTTGCCTGGACATGTAAGAACCCCCAAACTAAAACAAAAACCATCCCGTGCTCAGGGAAATTTCCCGCTATTCCCGATCTTAGCGTACCATTATCGTTTAGTTAAGAGCTCTACCAACTAGACAGGGTGGTGAAAGTGTCACTCTGAGCAGCCGTTAGAGGCTTAACAATAGAATGCCCGAAAATCTGACATACCGTAGTCATTTTGACTACATTTTTGTTTACTGACTTTTTTTTAATTTTATTGGTTTTTAAGTAGCAAATATGAATAAATGTACACGAGATTCAACTAAAATAAGCATTAAGTTTTTATTTTTTTATGGTTTACAAAGTAAATGCATTTAAATAAAATATCGTACTTCACACATAAATGGGATAAAATGAAATGAAATTTGGAATTTGGAATTTTTGAATGAATTTTATGAGTCAATTTTGAATTAAAAAACTTGGTAATTGTCACAGCCTACTCTGATATTTTTTTTATATATGCAGTTATTTGAAATTTTCATATTTCGCAATTGAAGATGCATATTTGTCTATTTATCAGTAAGATTTGGTGAAAATTTTATATAGGTAGTCAAAATGACTACTTTTGGGCATTTAAGGTAAATTTTGCAAAATTGGGGTAAAAAATTTTTTTTACAATTTTTTTAATTTATTTATTCCATTTAGCTTTTAAACTTAATAAAAGTGACGTAAGATATTTTTTTTTAAAGTGATGCAACAAAAGTTATTTACAATAAAAGAGCTCAATGTAGTCGAAAGAAGCAGCCAAGTGCCTCGGCTTCCTAAAGCGGTGCAAAAAATATTTCACTCCGTCTGATCTTCGCATTATTTACACTACCTATATCCGACCCAAAATGGAGTTTAACTCGCACCTATGGGCGGGGGCTTCAAAAACCCATTTGGAGCTTCTCGATCGGGTGCAAAACCGTGCGATTAAACTTATAGGGGACAGTAGGGCATCCAGCTCTATTGACTCCTTAGAACATCGGCGAAACGTGGCGTGTGTGGTGTTGTTTTACCGATACTTCTTCGGTAATTGCTCAGTGGAGATGAGCAGTTTGATGCCATCGCTCCGGGTATTCCCACGGGCAACCCGTTTGAACACTGGCGCTCATGCATTCCACGTTGAAACGATGTTCCAGCGCACTACGCATTACAGGGAAAGTTCTTTTCTGGCCCGCACAGCGCGGTTGTGGAATGGTCTCCCTGCGAATATCTTCCCCAGCACTTATGATCTCGATGGGTTCAAGGCAAGAGTCCATAACCACTTCACTCTTAATCCTATCTCCTAACCTTTATATCCTTCCTGAACCAACGCAATGCCTCGCATTAATAGGGGTCATCCCCTGCGCGTTCGTTCGAGTTAAAAACAAAAAAAAAAAAAAAAAAAAAAGACTACCTTGGGCATTCTAGTGTTAAGGTCTTTCTCCGTTGATCTAATGTCAGGATGTATGAAATCCTGCAGACGAGCGTGTGCGACTTTTAGTGTAGTGTCAGTGGTGGATAAAGGAGGGGTTTTTGGAGTTCAACCCGCCCCCCAAACACAAAATTTGCTGGTGCAAAATATGGTTTCGAATGGTAGTCGGCTCAAAAGTTGTACAAAAAACCCTGCCCTCCCCAACCCCCCATGAAATCCTGTATGCGCCAGTGTGTAGTGCATTCCCTTTTTGCACAAAAATGTTTTTAATTGCTTAAAATCGAATAGGGGTTTCTACTGAAAACCATAGTTGTTAGTTTCAAGCTAAATATTTCGTTTTGTTTACATCAAAATCCGATTATTTTTCTTTAAAAACTCGATTCAGAACCATATCTATAATTACGATATGATTCAAAAACATTAAATCACCTTTGGTAATTGTCCCACTATGCCGATGCTGGTGCACAAAGAAATGGGAACAAGCGCATTACTGGCTAATGCAAAAAAACCTGGTCAAGTTGTAAGCGACGAATTTTGTTTACGGCTCCAACAAACAGCAACGAATGTGGGTGTGCGATAGAGACAGTAAAGGCCGTTTGCTTCGTGCAATCGTACGTTGATGTTGTTGTTATTTTGCAAATAAAATAATTCGTTGTGGTGCCAGTATTGTTGTCAGTGCTGTTTTTATTGTTGTGAATGCCTTTTGTTGCATTTAGTTGACCACATGTCGGCCGCACTTGCCGCTTTAGTGACTTTTTACGGTGACGCTCATGATCGTCATTATGGCCAACGATAATGATGACAACGTCGGCAGTGTGACGTTAATCGCGCACATTTCGCTGTCGACTGTCAACGTCAATGGCATTCAATCACGTGACATGCGGTTTGATACGGCGATTGGTCACAATTTAGCGATTTATTGGATTCGCGTGCAAAGGGCTAAAAGCGGCGCATTCCTCAACTTAGCAATGAGAGAGCATCTACTACTTGCTGTGTTACTTAAGCAGATCTTTTATAGCTAAGGACTAATTAGTCGGAACATATTGGAATTAATTTGTATGTATGTAGATCAATCGCTGCAAATATCTTTGCTTATCCGCTCTGGGTAATCAATGACACTATTTCACATTGTTATTGACTCTTTACAACAAAAGACGTTTCTAAGGAATTTTCAGATATGGAATCCGAGTTTGCATAAAATCGTTATGATGAATTTGTACAAAATATTTGGATATTTCCAAAATTAATTGAGTAAATTGCATTGTTGTGTGGTCCATTTTTTGCATTTAAGTTCATCAATAGTGCTGCTTTACTCCCTCGTCTTCAAATACTTTATAAAGTCTATTGATTTCGAATTCAAATTTTAAAATATGTGCAGATGAGAGTGCAGAACATGAACATTTTTAGTATAATTTTGATAATTTTAAAATGCACTTGTAAGCACTTCCGTTCATTCAGATTCCTAGAATTGAGAATCTCACATAGTATTTTGAAAATATTGGGCGTTATTTATAAACAAAAAAATTTATTGTTGTGGTCTAACAGAAAACTAAATTTGACTTGTCAGGAAATTTCTACAAAACTATTCTCAACTCAATTGAATAAAGAATATCACCAAGTCCCGTTGACCAAAATTCATACATTGCATCATCAGGTTCAGCAGTTTTCTTTCAGATCTCGGCCTTAATACACAAAAATAAGCTATAGGTATATTATCCCGTTATGTCAGTTGAAAAGCTTTCCAAATTTTAGGTTGTACAGACCACCCACGTATCGAACTAAATTTGAATAATACAATCCCCCATTAAGTCAAATAAAACTTTATTCAATTAGGTACTCATGTAAAATTGAAAATTCAGCCGAAATATTTGTGAAGAACACCGCCGAATCGTTCGCTTGCAAATCGGTGAATTACGGCATAAAGTTTCAAACCGCAAACTATTGAAACGTGATCGATTTAAGTGCTCAAGGATTGCAGAAGACCACCGCCAACCACCGCAGCCAACGCTGACCCATACTGGACCACACACACAACAACAACAATAAGTATGGACAAATTGTATGCACAAAGTAAACAAAAATTACAGAAATGAAGTAATCAATTCCAGGCAAATTACTACCGCGCACAGGGCCGCACACGGCGGCGTGGCGGTGCGTGGAGGGGGGCGGCAAATTGAATTGAAATGCAAACAACCGAAATTGAAAATTGAATTGAAAATGCCGCATAAATGAAAATGTTTAGCAAGTTCATTAAGACAATCGCAGCAAAATTCCGGCCGGTGGTCGGGCAGTGGTCCGCAGAAAGCAATCAGCTGTGCGCGCTGCAATTTCAGCGCCAGATCATTTGCAATTGGCAAATTCGTCCGGCCCGCAGCGGCAGCGGCAGCGGGGATGCGGCCTCGTAATTGTGACACGTTTCGGTAATTTTTTGCCATATAATTTGGACGCGCTTAATGGCTGTGCAGATCGCGCTAGGGCCGCCTTTTGCTGCGACGTGCGATCTGCTGCGTTGGCTTTTTTTGGGGTTAAGAACTGTACCCAGTCGACCTGCGCGCTGCCGCCAAGACCGGTAGCTGCCAGAGTTTTGCTTCAATTACAATATTTTTCTTAGCTGCCATAATTACAAGCCGCCAGTTCGCTTGCAAATTACAACAATTCAGCGCCACTTGCGGCGTCGCTGAGGTGGAAGCTGTGCGCTGCTGGGCACCGAGGTGGACGCGGTCAGCTCATTCGCACTGTGCATATGTGTTCCAGATTGAAGGTGCTTGGAGTTTTTATTGCCGAGGCGGTGGCAAATTTTCTTTGGTTTTGAGGTTAAGTGGAGAAAGCGCAGCGGTTTGTGAGCATCTTGTGTTCCTCTTTAGTCAAATATAGAGGCAACAAGTTAAAACAAAAATCGGCAAATTGACTTCTGAAGAATAGACTTAAGTTCTTTCGGGTTTTTGCTTTCATTTTTGAGTGCTCAATGAGAAAATAAAAAATTTCCATTGCATTTAATTGCATTTTATTTTAAACAAATTTTATTGTCGTTTGTGTTTTCTTTTGCTTCTCGTCACACATTTTCATGGTTAATGAAAATTTCTAAACGCAATGAAATTTCCATTTTCCCCAGCCACACGTTTTTTCTTCAGTTTTTTATGTTTGTCGGCATTTAACAAAAATCTTTACGATGTGTCATTAAATTGAGAAAAACTGTAGCCATAGCCGATCTGACAAACGAATATAGCCAAACGAATATATGCGCCGGGAGGCGTCTGTGCGTGCAGTCGCTTTATCGCCGTCGGCAAATCGGAAGTTTAATGGGTTAATGAGGGCACCGCGCACACACACAGAAGCAGCGGATGCGGACGCCGAGTGCTGATCTGTGTGTGTGTGTGTGCGGCGCTGAGCAATTGCGTCCCCTTTAAGAAAAACAACAAACAAGTAAACAAACAAAGGGGCGTAAACATCAATTGAGCGCCTCGCACACGACCAGAAGCTGCCGCCTCGGCCGCCACCGGCGACAGCATGCGGGACCACCTGGGTGGCAATCGGGTGCCCCACACGGCATCAGCTGTAAGTTGGGGAAATTCAATATAAAACGCGTTTGATGTGCAACAAGTGACTCGAAAATCACCGCTTCCGCGTCCAATAGTGCAGCAACAACCCAACGCCGAATGCAGCCAATTCAATTTTTAGAAATTAACGCAACACTGCACTTTGCTGTTTTCTCTGCTTCGAACGCATTATTTTTGGCAGAAACTGACAACGGAAAAATCCTTTTGCCATCCTACCATGAACTTTTTCCAATATAATAGTAATTTAGATCATATTTCTCCACCTTCCTTGCATCATGTTCCCCTTTCAATTGAACTCGAATTTTATGAATTTTCGTCTCTCTCGCATGTCAGTTGTAAAGTCAGTTTCAATTACAATCTTTGTGACTTTGATGCCCTTAACAATTGCCTTCTTAACATTAACTGGGCTGACTTATTCTTCAACTCAGATGCTGATATTTGTTTTGAAATCTGAAAAGTGCATCTAAAGTGTTTGAACTTTGTAAAAGATTTAACCCAACTCACCAAAGTAGGGTTGCCATGGTATACCAAAGAGTTAAAACACCTCAAAAACCTTAGAAATAAGTTTTATAAAAAATATAAGTTAACAAATTGTTCCTATTACTTTAATACTTATCAAAATTATCGGAAGGAATTTAATTTTTTAGATAAGTCATTGTACAAACGCTATATCCAACATAGCATGAAACCAACATTAGAAATAATCCTAAGTCCTTCTGGGGTTTTATTAAATCCAAGAAAGCTACCTCGAGTTTTCCCACCTCACTTTTCTTCAATGGTAAATCTGCCAACTCGGCTGAAGGATCTGCTAATCTTATTGTTGAGTTTTTCAGTTCTAATTTCGTTTGTGACGTTGACCTTAACGTAAACAGTTCTGAGATGTCCAATTCTTCTCTCTCACTGGGTTCGCTAATATAACATCTGCCGATATTGTGGATGGCATTTTTAGGATGAAATCCACTTCCCAAACGGATTCTGATGGTCTTTCGGCCATCCTTCTTAAACAATGTTCTTCACTTATCGAGCCTCTTCTGCTTATTTTCAATAAATCACTCTCATCCCGGAGGTTCATCGATGCATGGAAGAAGGCAACTATTACTCCAATTTTTAAAAGTGGGAGAAAAAAATTATGTTTCTAACTACAGACCCATTTCTAAGCTCACCTCTGTCTCTAAGCCCTTTGAGGGTATTGTTAAAGAGAAATTAGTCTTTTAAGTTCGCAACCTTATTTGCCCTAATCAACATGGCTTTGTGGAAGGCAGCCGTGTTTACTGAGCACTGATTGCAGCCTTTCAGGAAGGTTTTGAAATTGATGCAATCTATACAAATTTTGCCAAGGCTTTTGATAGAGTCTCACACAAAGTCTTGGTCTCTAAGCTGGCACATCTGGGTTTCCATTTCACTTTTCTCCGGTGGATTGGGTCCTACTTGTCTAACCGGTCTTGTACCGTTACTGTGGATAACTGTTTGTCTGTCCCTTTCGTGGCCTCTTCGGGGTGCCACAAGGTAGCATTTTGGGCCCTCTTCTATTTCTCTTATTCATTAATGACATTCGTTCTTGTTTTCTATTGGCGAAGTTTCTTCTTTACGCAGACGATCTCAAAATCTATGTGGTTAGGAAGTCTTTTCTGGACTCTGTTGCCCTTCAGTTGGACCTTGACAGGGTCCACTCTTGGTGCATCCAAAACCGCTTATTCCTTAATGCTAAAAAATGTTTTCATGTTATCTTCTCTAGGAAGGATAACCCAGCCTGTTGAACCTTCAATATTTCTGGTTCTCTTCTGAACACTGTCAGTGAGGGCCGACAATTTCGTCGGTGCTTTGAAATTTTTTGAGAATTTATTTCAATTTTTTCAATTTTTTTTTTCAATTTTTTTTTTTTGATTCGGGCAATCGTGTGACCTACCTATGAAATCGTTCGGTGTAATATTTCTGTTCGTTAGGTTGAGTCGACAAAATTTGTCGCAATTGGGGCAATCGTGTGATCCAAATAAAAAACGTTTTGCTCAATTGACAAGTTCTGCGTAGTCAATGCCCGACCAGATCGGGCTATGATCGGCGCATTTGCGGCAATCGTCGGACCTTAGCTTTAAGCTACTTTTCATAACATTCGTTAGGTCAAAATTAGAATATGCTGCGTTTATTTGGCGTCCCTACCATGCATCCTTCATTAAACGTATTGAACGTATTCAAAAGGTTTTTATTCGCTTTGCCCTTCGTTCCCTTAAATTTATCGACCCTATCCCCTCCTATGGTTCCCGTTGTCAGCTTATAAATCTCTGAATTCTAGGCGCTCCTACTTGTCCTGTTCGTTTATTGTCAATGTCATTGACGGAACTGTGGACTGTCCTGCGCTTTTGGACAAAATAAAGTTTACTGTCCCTTCTCGAGCTCTTAGGCATTTTCATTATTTCTATGTTGGTTTATGCAAGACAGAATACACTAAAAACGCTCCTCTTGCTAGGACGCTCTCGGAACTTAATCGCATTCCATGCTTAGATCTCTATCTTCCAAGATTTATAGTCTTAAGAAATATTGTTGAATTTTTTTAATTTTAAGATTATTTTTGTAATATTCCAGTTTTTAGATGGTCTGTTAAAAATTTATTTTTTGTAAATAATCTGGAACTTCCAAAAATTATAGTAAAAAAATATAAAAATAATTCAAATTCTAAAATGCATCTGCATACAACAATCTTCAGTTACAATAATTTAAATTTGCAACCGTAAATCATGTTCACCGTAAAATGCACTCATTCATTCATCGCAGCCCGCTTCCTCCATTTGCCAGCTTCCGCCAATTGATCTGTGTTGCACGACTCAATCTTGGCAATCAGTCCGTTCGCACAGTCTCCATCAATCAATCCACCAACTGCAGCAAGTTCGAGCACGCAGCACTTTTTCAATCTGCTGCCTTTCAATAGCGGCCAACAGGAAAAATCATTTTCCGAACGCTAATTGAACGTGAGATTATTTTGACAGGCTGCTTGTGCGCCACAGTCGCGACGCAGCGCTTCTCAAACTGTTAGCAAGTGCGGGCACTAATGAACACATCCAACTCGCGAAGTGTGTGTGTGGTTGTGTGTGCGTTTGGGGACCTGTCAAACGCTGAGATGCAATCATGCGTTCAAACGTCAAATTAAACAGCGTGGAACCGCACCGTCCACCGGCAGCCGGCACACGCAGCCACCGCGACGACTGCGCCGGCACAGCCCGACCGGCAGACACCCACTTAACTAATCGCATGATTAATGATTGTCAAACGCTCAGACACTCGTCCCTCGAATGGAATCTTCTCTTTCAATACTTTTTGCGCTGCACAACGCGTCCAAATATTGGGTTCTATGGTTTTCGGGCAACAACAAAAAACGGAGGACATTTGTGTCGGTTGCCACGACGTGCAACATGTTGCATGGCTGCTGTGCGTGCTGCCAGCAAGTGCGTGCGCCACTCTCCAGACGCTGCGCCGTGTAGGTCTCGCCGCCAGTGCTGCCAATCGCAAGTGTGACGCACGACTGACAGGCGCTGACAGGTGATAGATTATTTCGTGTGTTGCCGTGATTTCATTCATTTTGCTGCTCGATTTTCTGTGCTCAACGCACGGGACGGACGCGCCTCGCGTTAGCATTGCTTGAGCTGAGTTTAGTTGTTGCTGATGTGTTTATTGCATGTGGCAGCAATTGCTGTAACGCGTCTTTCTTTCGGAATTCGATTAATTTGTAATTTTGGAAGGTTATCGCCTTTGTGCACCTTTGTTCAGCATTCTGGCCGCACCAAATGTGCCATTGTGCAAGCATCATTACATCTTTTCTGTCTTCCTTTTTGTTATGGACAGACGATTAATCAAAGGATTGACCGCAATCAGTAAGCAATTTGTTTACACGTACAATGAACCATTGACGCGGCATCTGCGACAGACTGTTTGTTCTGGCTTCGGGCGTGTGTGCGCTTGGATATTAATGATCGTTTTGTATTATCTTCATATGACTTGATCTGTTGCGGAAGTAATGAAGACATAAGAATACGTAAATTGTTTAAACATATTATTGCATCGATTGTGTATGTCTTCATATGACCGGCAACATTTTGTAGAGAAGTATTTGTGCATGTGTTGGTGCGTGCTTCGTGTGTAGCTAAAATTAACTGGTTATTGTTAATAACACTGCACAACAAAATAAATTTTTTTTTTAAATAACAACGTTCTGACCACGGATTCTGGTAGAGGGGACCAAAAAAATATACATGTATATCGGCGTTTACATCTGAATTTTTTTTTAGGGGGGTCAAAGTTTTCCCCCTTTTGCACATTCTTATGGTGAATCGGCATACGAAACCAATGTAACCTTACATTTTAGGTATATAATGGGTTAAGCAATTTGATGTAAAATACTACGAAGAATATTTTTGTGGAGCATTTTAACCCTGTAGCTACTATTTTTATGGGTCAATTTTACCCTTTTTTTCTAAAATGCCAAAAATGTCCTGTAAAACAGTACTTTCTAAGGAAAAAATGTACTACGAAAATATTCGCCATAAAATTCGACTATAGGTCTCGGAATACATTAAAGCTCAGAAATTAACTTGAACGCCAGAAATAAGCCAAAACTGAAAATGTGTTTAAGTGTTTATTTCGTACTTACTACACTGTACTTTTTTGTGTTGTGCAGTGTAATTGCCCTGAATGATGTGGTCAATCACCGCAGGACTGCTTTTCAACATCAAACATGAACTTGCTCCTGCTCACGAATGGCGTTTAGGCGTCAGAAAATGTCCTACACTTTAATTCAACTTAAAATGTCTACTTTTTTGCATGAAGTGTCCTGCATCTTTGCGTATTAAGCGTTCACTCTCACTACCTTTCTTCCATGCGTTGTCCTAGCAAGCCAACTTTTCTTGTTGAAAACCTATGCGTTAGTCCGATAACCGAATTTAAATGGGGTCATTTCATCCAAGGCACCAAATTTTTTAGCTATAAGCTTCCCTTTGAAGATGATGGAAAACACTAGGCTCTCCTTTCCTCGACAACTTGAGTGAACTCGATTGAGTTCATCCACTCTTCGAAATGGCTTAATTAGGCTTATCGACTTGTAGTAAGACAGACCTTTCAACTTGTGGTATCACAACGGGCCCATTCCGTGGCCTAAGTGTGTCTTTCGGCAAGTCCCATGCCAAGACAGCCACTTTAACCTAACCTAACCTTCTCTTTGATCTGATGATTAGAAGACATTACTAACGACTCTTTCTTCTTAGACCAACCTTCCGGTTTCAGCATTGCTAAAATGTCAGACTTGTTGTTGGGGCGATCTCCTGCGATATTGCCTGTTCTTTACTATGTTCTACTATATGAAAAGCTAAAAGAAGCCCAAGAGTTGTCCTCGTTCGTTCCACCGTTGATAGCGGGCTTCTTATTAAGAGGGTCGATATAGAGGACACGGTCGCGTCCTAAGCTGGCAATGGTCCCACACAGACACACGACTCACATAATTTCATTCTTTCTCTTCTACTCTCTCTCTCTCTTCGTACTATTTTTAATTATGATATTAATTGTTGCATAATCGGCAAACAGTGAGCTGAATTTGCAAATAGATAAATACAAAAAATATTAAAAACTATGCGGCACTCCTCTTGGTATGTTTGCTGTATGGCAACAATCGTATTTGTCAATTATTCGACGTGTTTCTAAATAATTGTGTCTCCTTGCCAACATCACTCAACTTGTGGCCTACGCCAACTAAGGAGTGCGTCGAATAAAATTGTCCGTTACAAAAATGATGAAATCTTTTGAACCAGTAGTCTGATTTTTATGAATTAAAGTATTTTTGTTCAAAAATTTTTTACAGATTTCAAAATCAAAGTAAGAAACCAGATATTAAGTTTTTTAAATAAAAAATTTTAAATTTTCAGGAACCCCGTCCATCAACGTTTTTATGGTAGTGTCCGACATTCTCATAGCTGATGAAGACCACTTTCTCTTGAAGTCTTGAAGGTTTTTGGCGACTTTCTTTGTTATCTTCATCTCCCTTTTTACTAAAGCCCAGTATCTCTCGATTGGCCTTAGTTCTGGACAGTTAGGTGGATTGGCTTCTCTAGGTACCAAAATCACTTTATTTCGTTGGAACCACTCTAAAGCCGTTTTGCTGTAGTGACATGAAGCGAGGTCAGGCCAAAAAACGTGGACACTTCATGTTGGCTTAAAAAAGGGAGCAATCTCTTTTGCAAATATTCCTTCACATATATTTCGTTGATGGTACCCGATGTAACGTATGAGCTACTCCTTTTGCCACAACTGCAGATAGCCTGCCAAACAAGGAATTTCTTTGGGAATTTTGTCACTTTTTTGGACTTACATTTTTCAGGAACATTTCGTCGAGAATCGGCTGTATAAAATTCCTGCCCAGGTAGCTGGGAAAAGTCCGCTAAAACATAAGTTTCGTCATCCATTATGCAGCATTCGAATTTCTTTACAAAATCTTGCGCCAGCTTTTTAGCTCATTGTTTTGCGGTTTCATTCTTGACGGCGTTTCGGTCTGGAACTTTCTGGACCTTGTACGTCTTCAGCCCAGCTTCCTTCTTAGTTCTGTGCACGAAAGATTCTGAGCAGTCAGCCTTCCTCGCCAATTTCCTTCCCGAATTGCTTGGGATCCTTCTTCAGAATGGTCACAACGTTCTTCGCCTTTTCATGATTATGGGGCCCCTTATTTTTACCAGAACCTTACTTCCGATCTATACGCAGGTCCTCCTTTTAGCGTTTAATAATACGAGAAATGGTTTTAGGGTCAGATCCCACCTCTTGGGCAATTTTTTTAAAAGACCACTGAGGTTGCTTTTGAAAAATTGTAATGATGTTTTTTCGCACTTCCACTTCGCTTGCCATTTTCGCGTTAAATAAATTGTTATTGAGTCTAACGGACGCATTATATTTTCTGACATTTAATTCAAAGCTACTAAGATCAACATTTTTTTAACCCTCTGCAACTGACGTGCTCTTATTTTAACAATAACACTGACGTGGTGGTCTGACGGACACTTCTTTAAACTGAATTATTTTTATGAAATTTCTTACTTTCATTTATTAGGCCTTTATTATTTATAATAAAAAATAGTTTATAATCCAATGTAAGGGTAAAATTTGAAATGAAAGACATTTGATTGAACTTATGTGGTTTATTTCATTGATACAATAAAATCAGCAAAAATAATACTCTTCTTTTAAAAATTAATAAACAAGAGAATGTGATCAATTTAAAGGAACATTTTTCACTCTATCTCAATAAGCACTTATTAAATAAATTAACTTTTGAATTTTAACGAAATCGCATGGTGAGATCATATTTTATGCAGACTTAAAATATTATGTTTTTTGCTGGCACTTCTCACAAAGAGGATTGGAACATTGCAAGCAAATAGGCTTTGAGCACTCACAGCATATGTACTTCGTCTTTCTTTTCTTTTTGGAGGGACATATATGGCACAATTTTTTTCCACTGATTGTCTCGGATTGAGTTTTTGGGGGTGGAGGGGGCATATCTTTTCCCAAAACTCGACTAATGGTCATGCGTAACTCTCTTGGCAATCTTTCATTGTACGCACGTACTTTCAAGTGGTCTAGCACCAATTCTCTTGCCATATTTAATAGAAATGTGCCTCTTCTCAGCGTAGCTTCCATATTTTCACGTGTTTGGTAAGCTACGAAACAGTTTACGCCTATCATGTCTAACATTCTATAAAAGATGGCCATGGGCCAACGACGAGTTTTGCGGCTGGCTGAATACACTGAGTACTTTTTATCGATCTCATCCACGCCTCCCTTA
Source organism: Melieria crassipennis (assembly GCA_963668005.1). Classification (NCBI taxonomy): domain Eukaryota; kingdom Metazoa; phylum Arthropoda; class Insecta; order Diptera; family Ulidiidae; genus Melieria; species Melieria crassipennis. Next base: position 43,857,679 of record OY764962.1, read on the forward strand.
GTGTGATTATAATCTATAATCATCAGTGGCTTTCCTGACTCAGGATCAGATTGTCGAATGCGATGTGAGGATGAGACTAGAAGGACTGCTTTGTTTTTCTTTGGCACATAGGATAACAATGTAAAGTCCTCGGTGAAACCATAAAGAGAGCTTTCAACTACTCGTTTTTTATTTGGCAAGAAGCTTGGAGGAATCTCACTTTTATTCTTCTTCAAAGTCCCAAGATAGGTCAGATTCTTCGCAAGCAAAACTTTCATTAGCGGAATGGAACTAAACCAATTGTCAGCTGTTATATTACGGTTCGAACCTTCAATGACTTTTACAAGTCGTAAAACTGATTGCGATGGTACTGATAATTTCTTCTCTTCTTCATTTAGTCCTATTCCATCAGAATTCTTTCCGTGATAAATATAAGCATTGAAAATGTAAAAAGTTTCTGCGTCAGACAAAATAAAGATCTTTAGCCCATACTTTGCCGGTTTTTGTGGCATGTAAATTACAAATTCGCAACGACCTCTAAATGGAACTAGCATTTCATCAATGCACATATTAGGGCCAGGGGTGTACTGAGCTTGAGAATTTGAAATAAACTTGTTGAAAATATCTGATATGGGAGCCAATTGATCTTCTATTAAACGTTCTTGTCTCGTCTCTAGATCATCGAATCTTAAACAGTTGACTAAGCATGAAAATCTGTACTTAGACATAACACAGCGAAATATTTCATGACCTGTGCCATTATTAGCAAATATTATATTGAGATCAGAGTTATTGCATTTGAATACTGACGAGTAATATAACAGTCCGATAAATGCTTTCATTTCATTTTCATCCGAATCCATTAGCTCAACCCGACTATTATTTTTGAATTGGTTTCGAAACATACTTAATTTTCGGTTTGTATGTGCAACCAAATTTGAAAGCATGGACTTATCAAAAAATTTTGTCCAAAGCTCAACATAACCTTCAAATTGTAATTTATTAACCAGTATGGGTAATCTAATAACATTGCGAGCTGGCACTCTGGATGTTCTTGGACCCTCCTGAGCACTCCAGACGAAACCATTTTTACCTTTGTAAAATTCCTCACTATGTATTTGTTCTTCTATACAGCGATTACTATTCTCCTGAGTATCTTCTTCAAAAGAAATTGTGTCGTCTTCAAATTGAAAAGTTTCTGGTTCGAATGTTTTATCTTTCACATCGTCGTCTATATCGCTCAAATCTTCTCCTTCATTTTCAAGTTCCTCTAGCCATTCAATTACTTGCCTCTCATTGCTTTTGAAACATCCTGAAGAAGTTCTTTTTGAAGAAGATGGTCTTTCCATTGTGTTTGAATTTGCTATGCGTACATATGTATGTAAAAAAAATAATAAAAACGATTTTACTGGAGTAGAGCAGTCTGACGGACACTATGAAAATGTTACGCTTATGCTGACGTGGTGGTCTACCAGATACTTACAGTTATACTGACGTGGTGGTCTAACAGACACTAAATTGCGTAACTGCGCACGTGCGCCACCTACGAACACTCTGTTTGCACTGATCGACGTAAGAATACGAATGTGTGGATCGTAGGTTCAAAATTTACGAAGCAATGCACGAAGTTTTGTTTTGCGGTGTCTGTCAGACCACCACGTCAGCTGCAGAGGGTTAATTGAAATTTTCAATAGCACTGTAGGAAAAAAAATTTAACAGACAATTTTATTCGACGCTGTCCTTACTTAGAAAAAGTGATTTATAAATATCGATCACTGAAGTATTCGATCGTTTTTCTACCTCAAACATATACATAGCTTTCGATATTCGAAACTTGCTTGTTTCTCAACTCTGCCTCGACTATCCCCTTCACCTGACCTTCACCCAATAGCCGATCACATGTTCCATAAACTTTCCGCCATTCCACGCGCACTTCGTACAAAGCAAGCAGCCAATAAATGTCACACCGAATGGCGCTCTTGTTCTGTCGTCTGTCGCCGAAACTTACTCAATATTCATTCGAAACGCATATTTCATGCCTTTACCATCGACGACTGCTCCAGAATGCGAAATGCACGCCATCCATTTGCCGTGCTCGCCGCCTGCCTTGTGCCGCCTGATCTGCCGCCAGCGATGCGACGGGCATGGGGCACAAAGCCGCAACTGGCAGCCCCCATGTCGGTGGGGGCCTCTCGGCGCGTACGCAACGCTTTGTGGGCATTTCTGCAAGATCAATTGCAGGTGATTTGTTTAGCTGTCGAAATCATCGTCTTATCGTAACTCATTACGAGATTTATTTTGTTCAACAAATGCAGAAGGTGTGATTTGTCATTGTTGCATTTGCATAAGCGCGGCGAGCGGCAGGGCGAGCGGCCGGCAGAAAGATGCGCCAGCGCTCGAGAGAATCCAAAAGACGCACTGGAGACGGCACGAGCGGGCACTGCTGCGTGGCGATCGCTACACCTCACCGCGATGATTCAGTTTCGACTGCTGCTTGCAGTTTTCGTTGGGTTTGTTGTTGTTGTTGTTGTTTTAGGCTTACCTCCTTGAGGTATGGTTCAATAAATTCTGGCATCACTTTACATGCGGCACGGTGTGCGCGCTGACCACTGATCTTCAGTCAACAGAGCCTACACTTTGCTGTTGCGCAAGCTGTTGTTGTTGGTATTGTTGTAGTTGGCGTGGTGGCACTGCTGTTGGCTGACGCTTTATGTGTGTGTGTGTGTATAGAAGCGATAATGTGATTTATGCTGTCCATTAATCTGGTAATTCATTTGTAGCCGACGTTGCCAACATGTTAGTCTATGCTACGATGTTGTTGTTTTTCTGCTTTATTGTTGTCGCTGTTGCTGTTGTTGTTGACTTGCATCAATTGCAATTCGACTGCTGTTCATCTTGGTCGTCTACAATTTCCGACTTGCCGCCATGTAAGCGGCCTCTCTGGTGCTTTGTGCCCGATGCGATCACTCTCCATTCGGTTTTAGAGCGATCGTTGTCGCCCGTTATTAATAAAACATTCATTACACACTTGATAGCGCATCGCAGCATGGACCATGACTGGGTGCAGCCAGCGAAACCTGTGGGCAATGTTGGTGGTCAACACCAGCGCTGTTGGAAAGCGTGTGAAAAGATTGCTGGCGATGGCGGCAATTTGGCAATGATTTCAAAGTTGCATGTTCGCTTACGCGGATTGAAGTGATTATTTTGTGATACACGAGAATTGGTTGGTGGCTTGATCCGTGACAGGATCGAGTTAGGATTAATTAATCTACCAGCCTTCAGTTGACAAATTGCCGAATCGAATAGCTCACATATTGCACGAAATTTACCGAGATCAACTAAATTCTTTTTGTAGCGAGCCTAGAACGGAAAGCAAAGATGTTGAAACTGGTGGTCAAGGAAGTCAAAACGTTGTACCTACTGACTTCTCAGTAAGAATACCAGGGTCTCGAAAAAACCACCACTGCGAGTCAATACTTTGTCTTCTTAATTATTGAAGACTTAAAAGCAGGGACGATAGTAGAATTTTTATTTCATGAGCAAAAAGTATTACTTAGAAAATCATTTTCAGAATATAATTTGAAAATTTGAACTTACCACATGAGGCTTATTTTTCAATGAAAAACAAAAACTCGCCCCGTAAGTTTTATTTTGTGAACAAAAAATAAAACTAAAAAAAAATCTCATTCTGCAAGTGAAAAATAAATTCGATTCCTGGCTTGGGCTGGAAAAAACACTCATCTACTTCTATCGCTATCCACATGAAGGGAATGAGAATTACAAGAATCGCACAAGTGCGCTCTTGGCAGGCAATGGCAAAACCTCCAAGTGTGAACGAAAAAACCGCCAATCGCCGTTCGGATTCGGCGTTAAACTGTAGGTCCCCTCCCCTCCCTTTCCCCATTCGTTTGAAATGTGTGTTGTATCACATGTTGAAAAAACAGTGTTGCATACGAATTTCAAACGGGTGGAATCTGTGGTATCACAACGGGCCCGTTAAGAGGCCTAAGTGTGTCTCATACAGAGGCAGCCACCGCAACCTAACCTAACCTACCGTACGAAGAACGTATCGCATTCGATACAATGGAAAGATGAACATTATAGGAAATTTGACATGGACATAATTTGCCATTTAAAAGCTCAGTGGCTGCTCTGTATCAGCAATGGCAATGCTTCAACTTGCCAAGTTTTTAAAGAAGAAGGACTTCCAGTTCTTAGGTCGAACATCCCAACAGAGAGTTAGTACTTTCGACTAACTTCGAGGTGTCTAATGCCAGTTTATTAATCACTCTTTTTAAGTAATTAATTTTGACCAGTTACTCTTCTCTTCCATATAAAGTGATCCGATTCGTCGTCTTCCCGGTACATGTTGCACATATCAGAGAGCTGTTGACACTTTTTCGTACGTTCGGATTTGATGCAAGATTACTGAAAACCGACACTCGATTATGGAGTCAATTAGCAACAGGAACATAATGCCCGAATAATTCATATTTATGTGACACTTTCAAAACAATCTTTGATCGTGCAATAAAAAGCCGTACGTTGTTCTGAGATTACGCGCATGCATCAATATGCTGAAATTTTTGCATTCAAGCATAAATATTGCAATTTTAATGCGCTTTGCCTATAAATACCCAGTCAATCGGTGCCCACATGCGCGGTTCAATATGGTGTCGCAACAAGATCACATCGCCCCAGGGCGCAAGCGATCAGTGTGCCTCCTCTTTCACTGAACGCATAATTCACTCATTGCAACTATTAATTTAGCAGGTTGCCCGGGCCCAGCAACACGCGCACAGCCAAACGGCAGGACCAACCGCAGCGTTTCTTCCACTGATCCTCGCTACCACTGCTAATCGTGGCTGTCTGTTCGTACGCCGCCGCTTGGCCGCCGACTCGCTGCACAAAACTCACCTCTTCGTAGAGTAAAATATTGCGATAATGATCACGACAACCTATACGAGTGCGCGCCGGCCCATAGTCAATGCTAACAAATAGCGCTCGCCTGCGCCAACAACACCAGCCAATACCGGCCACGTATGGCGCGCTGGCAGTGCGCGCGTTGACTGGCATTAAAATCAAAACCAGTGGCTAAATTGCAAGTAATAAGGCACTTTTATAAACACTTACTTCCACATTTCTCATGGCTGGTCGCGGCCGCAGTTGGTGGGCGATCGCAGCCAGGCACCAGCAGCTCGGCTGGGTTAAATACAAATTTTTGACAGTTTGGAAAAATCGCTGGGCATTATGACCCCCCGCCATTGTTTGCGTATATGTGAAACACGAGCCTTTTTGCCGGTATTTCTGCAGCGATCGTAGACCGATCGCGCCGGCGCACACAGCGCGTGGCAGACAGTGTGGTGAATTCAATAGAATCGCTGCCTAGCGCTAACCGCCGTATTATGGTTTATTGATGACGTATTGTGTCTGGCTAGCCGGTAGCCTGGACGTCGTGAGCGCGAGCAAAAATATAGTAAAGATGAAATTCTCAGAATGCGCTAAAGATCAGTGGCACGATCACTTACTCCAAAAACAACCATTACTGAATATTTCAAAACTTATTGTTAACGCCAACCGGGCAATAATTCAATACCACTCATGAGTAATGACACTTCATTAATATGCAATAAAAACATTATGTAGTAGTGAACAACAACAAAAGTAGGAAGTCATTAAATGCAGCACAATCGCTATGAAAAAACAGTAAGCAAATTGAAACGGCCGACCGATCTTAATTATTAACGAACTTTTGGTACGCAACTGCAGCTGCAACTCGCCGAGGAAGCTCCGCCACCAGCAACGCTGCTCATCGGCCGATGAGCACAGGCGGCCCTTGCAGTTCAATTGAGCGCGGATACAGCCTGTGACATTGTGACACTCGCCGAAGCGATCTACGAAGCGATCAATTAACGACAGCCCGACAGACAGCGCAACGCATAAATTATGATTGTCTTTTGCATGTGCGACGGATAAGTTTCAATTTTTTCCATAAGTTTCAATTAAGAACGACACTTTCAATAATGCCATCGGAACGAAGGAAGCACAAACGCGAAGGAAGTGCGCTAATGATCGCAAGCGAAGGCGTCGCGTCTCGCGCCGATGGTGTCAGAGGGCGTGCGAATGATTTGAAAACTGTGTTATTGAATTGTCTGCAATTGAATGAAGTTAAATACGAGGGCAATGCCGATATCTGTCTGCGTGTCGAGTCGCTTGCCAACCCCACTTTGCGGACATTTAATGGGTTCTTAGGGTTTATTTCAAGACGATTCTGTCATGGGATGGTTAGGTATAAGGACACCTACTAACAAAAGTTAATAGTTAATATTTCTAATGTGAGTGAATTCTTTGAAAATCCGAAAGAAATAAAAACCAAAGCACTCAGTACTTGGAGCCTTAGATATTGGCTATATATATATATCTATATATATCTATATCTATCTATACCACCTATAATAATAATAATAATTGACTGGCACGACAGCCCGCTTACGCGAGACTAAGGCCTAGCCTCCCGCAACCACCCGTGTTGTGCGTGTGAATTTGCACTCGGGTGGAAGGGACCTACAGTTTTATGCCGGTTCCGAACGGCAGGTTGGGAGCTCTTTCATAAACAATTTTTACTCTCAGAGGTTTGCCATTTCCAGCTGAGAGGACAGCCACTGAAAGAGAAAACGAGTTTTCCCGTTATTTTTTTAGGTGTTATTACAGGCAGTATTTAAACCTGGGTCGCTACCTTCGACTCGCGGTCCAACGCACTAACCAACTGAGCCACGGCGGCTGCCGTCTATACCACCTATATCCGACCTAAAATGGAGTTTAACTCGCACCTATGGGTGGGGGCTTCAAAAACCCACTTGGAGCTCTTCGATCGGGTGCAAAACCGTTCGATTAAACTTATAGGGGACAGTAGGGCATCCAGCTCTATTGACTCCTTAGAACATCGTCGAAACGTGGCATGTGTAGTGTTATTTTACCGATACTTTTTCGGTAATTGCTCAGTGGAGATGAGCAGCTTGATGCCATCACTTCGGATATTCCCCCGGGCAACCCGTTTGAACACTGGCGCCCATGCATTCCACGTCGAAACGATGTTCCAGCGCACTACGCACTACAGAGAAAGTTCGTTTCTGGCCCGTACAGCGCGGTTGTGGAATGGTCTCCCTGCGAATATTTTCCCCAGCACATATGATCTCGATGGGTTGAAGGCAAGAGTCCATAACCACTTCTCTCAAAACCCTATCTCCTAACCTTTATATCCTTCCTGAATCAACGCAATGTCTCGCATTAAAAGGGGTCATCCCCGGCGCGTTTGTTCGAGTCCAAAACAAACAAAAAATATTGGCGGCACTAGTAATGAATGAATGGCTTAGCCATGTCTGCCGTATGGACGATGAAGCTCCAGCGGAAATGGTGTTCGATGCAGTAGTTGGAGGTCGACGGCGATCCCGTGTCTCTGGGGGAAGGACCAAGTTGAGGAGTCCCTATCGTCTCTTGGTGTGACCAACTGGATAAGACGCGCGAAAGCAGAGGCGCCTGGAGAGAACTTTTGCTGCAGGCCGTAACCAAGTAAGGGGTTGTTATGACCAGTTAAGTAAGTAAGTAATGAATGTAAGGGAAATCGAAACTCTTGACAACCCTCACTGTTCTAGAAAACAATTGAAGGCCACTCGTTCTTTCGTTTAGGCCCCCTTTTTTGCCCTCATTCAGCTTCGGATGGTTGGTGGGTTAGCAATAATTGGTACTCCCAAGAATCAGCAGTGTATTTAAGGAAATGGATACTGCAGAGGTCGCACTAGAACGGACCTCCTTCGAACCGCTCGCAATGCAGATGAAAAAAGACTTCGACTTTTACACGGATATCCAACTCAAATAATGCGGTGTATTGACTACTTCTCATCGAAGTATTCAGCGCTACTTCGTGATCGGAAGGAACACACACATTAAAAATTAATTTCAACACGAAACAAACACGCACCGCACAAAATGAAAGCCAAGTATTAACATAAAGGGGCAATTAAAGCCCGCCTTGATGCAGCTGACAATTCCCCTTGAGGTGGCAATGCGAGAGAACAAAGGACATTTTGCAAAAATAGCAAACGCAAAACTGACACCAAGAACAAATGTGGGAAATTGAAGAGAAATAAACACGAAGCAAATTGCACAACATAAACCAGCACGCGGACAGACAACCGAGGAGGACTGAGGACTGAGCATAGGCGAAACGGTTGAGGACCACTGGGAAGTGGCGCGCTTTTTAGCTCGTTTGTACATGTGACTACGCAGTGCGAGCAGGGGAGAAGCCAGGGGGAGCTGGCAGGTGCTGTGGAAGGAGCCATCGAAACACTGTCAGCTACTGCCGACTGGTTGACTGCTGAGACTACGCTGAGTAGTCGTTGACAGCTTTAAGCGTCGCCGCTCGCCGCTATTCGAAAATTGAAAAATTTCCAAACGATAAAATTTTACAATAGCAAAAGGATGCAGGCATACATACATATATACACACACACACGCAAACGCAAGGAGGAAAATAACTTCGCGGCGGACAGACAGACAACAACCAATACTTTTGTGAAATGCCAAAAACCGAAACTGAAGTGCAAATGCGTTGTTAGCACTTTGGGCGGAGGCTGAAGAAGGGAAAACGACGCAGCCACTGTCGTTGGCACACACACGCGCACATGTGGTGGCATACACGAAAATGCAATTAAAATATTTTGTTAAATATAAAAAGGATAATAAACGTTGCAAGCTGCAACGAGCAATGCGTGAGCAGATGGGGAGAGGGGAAAGTCAAAATAAGTAGTAGCGCCACGATGGGGAGTTGCGCAGTTGCGGAAGCGGCGTTATCCTTTGAGCTGTTGGCATTTTTCTTTTTTCAAAAATGTGTAATGAGTTAAAAAAGAGAAAGACGAGCGAATTGAAAATGCCGAAATAAGGTAAACAAAAATGACAACAACAGCAGTAAGAAAAATAATGCAAACTCATTTCGAGGCCAAATTGTTATTTGCTGCCACTGTCGATGTGGTTGTTGTAGGTGGTGCCGCCAATGCTGCTGATGAGTAATTCTTCGTGCGTATGTGTGTGTGTGTGTGTGTGTGTGTGCATATGTATGTAGCTATAAAAGGAATGTTTCGCATTTTAGTAAAGTTTATGGCAAAGTTAACTTGTCATTACAGTCAAAGCAAACAAATGTCACCGACAGTGTTGGCAGAAATTTTTAAAAATAAAAACATTCCAACAAAAATTACTAAATATTTTTCACTGTGACATTAGATACTTTTGTCCATAGGAAAATTTAATATACACGTAAAACTAACAAAGCATGAATTTTGTTTCATTAAACAGTGAAATTGATGGGATATGTTCATCATTACATAGTATAAAGCAAAGTCGCTGCCGCTGTCTGTCCCTATGTATGCTTAAATCTTTAAAACTACGCAACGGTTTCTTAAGCGGTTTTTTTTAATGGATAGAGTGATTCAAGAGGAAGGTTTATATGTATAAAACATGCATAATATAGTAGAGAAACACTGATAAATTTAGAGGTAAACATTATAAGGAACAAACATTAGAGTGTATGTATAGCAAATTACATTCAAACGTTAGGGTGTGTCTATAGCAATTTACATTTCAAACGTTATCGTGCATTCGGTGACCGAACATCCCGCCCCCATGGAAAGGTCTCTTTCAAGAAGGCAAAATAGCGAGTTTCTGTATAGGTCGACGAATGATTCCTTTGGTTGTCCGTATATTGGAAAAATAATTTTTTTCATCATTGCAAAAATGCTTAAAATTTCAGAGAAAAAGAATTGGCTGGCAATGCTGTTCGCCGAATGTAAACAAAACAGACAAAAGGCAAAGAAAAAACAGACAGAAAACAGCTTTTCAACTCGAGTGTTGAATTTTAGACCTTTTTTTCTTTTTCTTTCGGCGAACAGCATTGCCAGCCAACTATTTTTCTCTGAAATTTTAAGCATTTTTGCAATGATGAAAGAAAATTATTTTTCCAATTTTCGTTATGTATGCTTAAAACTTGGAAACGACTGGACCAACTTGGATACTTCCTTCGGAGGGTTTGTTTGAAATTGTTACGTGAAGGTTTATAAAAAAATAAAAGTCGGGAAAACGGGGCGTGGCACCACAAGAATACATTTTTAGACAATAACTTGGGAACCATAAGTCACACATCAATTAAATTTGGTACAAACTTACTATTCAATCATGTCCTTCGATAGAGGGAATGGGGTGGGTATTGAACAAGGGGGTGTGGCACCGCCCATATAACTAAATTCTTTTAAATGGAATAGCTTCGGAATTGTAAGCCGCACAGCATTGAAAATTGGTGTACCGTCGTCTCATAGATGTGTCATTCTATTGTTAAAATTGTATGGGCGTTGGATAAGGGGAGTGGCACATTTTTTATGACCCAATATTTCAGCAAAACTGTAAGTCGTATATCAAAGAAACTTGGTTTGAACCTACCATTTAGTCATATCTTTGGGCAGAGGGAATGAGGCGGGTATTTAACAAGAAGGCGTGGCTTCGCCCATACAACTCAAATCTTTTATATGGAATAGCTTCGGAATTGTAAGTTGCACAGCATTGAAATTTAGTATGACATCCTCCCCTTTGAAGTTGTAAGTCGTACAACACTGAAATTTAGTGCCCCGTCGTCCCATAGATGGGTCATTCTACTGGTAAGTTTTTATAAGCGTTGGACAAGGGGCGTGGCACATTTGTTGTGACCCAAATATTTCGCTGAACTATAAGTCGCTCAGTAATGACACTTAGTACGAACCTACCATTTTCTCCTTCGACAGAGGGCATTGTGCGGGTATTGAATAAGGGATCGTGGCCCTGCCAATATAACTTAAACATGGTTCAAGCGCTATCCATTGCTTTACTGAAACTTAGCAGCACCATTGCTTATTTACGGGCCTCGATTGCGTTAATCAGTAGCTCCCTCCTCTTCCTTTAGTTGGTTTTCTTCGTCAATTTGCCATTTGCCACATCGCCATTGATTCGCCATCTCGCGTATTTCATTATAAAAAAACAACAAATGTCGTGCGGGACGAAGTTCGCCGGGTCAGCTAGTACAATTATAAAGTGTAATCGAAAATTCTCTCCCAAGGGAAAGCAAGCAAACAACGACCCCACAAACAGCGAAACAAATGTCTTTAAACATTTTACTGTTATTTATTTTGCATTAAATTGAATTCTAAAGCTAGAATAAAGCAAATCCAACCAGTAAAGGCAGCGCGCACAAAGCCGCTCAATGACCTGCAGTGGCCACACTTCAGCCGCCTGCAGTTTCTTTCGTCAAAGGTCCCTGCGACTCGTATCCTCGTTGCTGCTAATGTTGTTGTTGCAAGCGCCTGAGACCCCCTTCCGCGCGTTTTACTGCCAACTACTTGCGGCTTGTGGTGACTTTTGCTTTCCGCTCCATATGTCACGTGCCTCATTGTTCACGTGGAGTGCGCGCGGAGTGTGTGTGTGTGTGTGTGTGTGTGATCCCACAAGTATCCCACCACCGCCACCACATACACTCACCGGCTACCAAAGAGCCAAACCGCAATTTTAAAACTGTAAAAAAAATGCATTGAAAATTTTATGCCACATAAATTTTCCTGCGCCGGATTTGCTCGCTGATTTCTTTCGCTGCTTATAACGTTGCGACGCAGCTTCTTTGTCGCTTTTCAATTTCGCTGAAGGACTCGCCAGCGTGTGTTTGTGTAAATTGTAGCATTTTATGGCATTTTGATTCGCCATTTCGCGCGCGGGTGTGTGCGGGTGATGGGCCGACGGAAAGCAAATGATCAAAAATTGAATGGAATTGCTACTTGCGACTTTTCGAGTGGAACGTGTGTCCTTTTGTGTCCATTTTATATTTTCGAAAGAGCAATCGACTTTCCTTTGCGGGGGATGCTGTGGGCAATGTGCGTTGGTCGTTCGGCATTATTGCTGAGGGTTGAGGCTGCAGGTTGTTACGCCTTAATTTGGTGTAATCCGACGTACGCCTTGAGAGCTCAACTCGAATAAGTAAATTTATTAGTGGGCATTGAATTCTATTGTACTTTCAACAAATGTATGTACATTATTGTTTCCATTTTCATTTCATTTAAATTGTTAACATTTTTTTCTTCTCCTCTTTATTTTCTTTTCCTCCGTACAGGCATGTTTTTGTGTATGATTTTTAGATTTTGATCGTAGATATATTGGAATCGCAAGCTTTGTGAGTTCTGATGAAGAAAATACGCAGCGAGAGATTGAATATGTGAGGCGAGAATTAAAAGAGGGCAGATTAAAATTAAAACTTTGAAGGGCAAACTTCAGAAATTTTAGTTGTACTCGCTCTAAACAATAGTTATGTAATTCATAGTAGGGGCTCCAGATTATCGATGCATATTCCAACTTCGATCTGGCAATACTTTATTGTAGAGTAGTTTCCTAGTATACGAATCCTTGAAAACCCTGCTATGATATTACCATCCAACACCTCACCAAGAGTTCTAAGTACACAGTTAGAGATAGAGTAGGATGTGGGACAGATATGACGAGACTTAGAGAAGGAAATGGAATTACAGTTATTTATATTGACTGAAAATGTATAACGACAACACCAGTCATACAAATTATTTATCTCACATTGAAGTAAGTAAGTCACGGACCTTTGGACAAATCTTTAAATCTTTAAAGAAAACATGTACAGTGGACGTCCAATATAACGAATCTTATGTTGTACCCCCAATTTGTTAAATCGAAAAATTCGTTAAATCGATCGAAATTTTTTTTTTTAACGATCCTTCTTAAATAAATAAGTCTCACATATTCAGTTTTTAAACAAATATATTGTTTTATTCCAGTATTTTCAATATAAAAATATGGCTATGTGTGTACAGTGAAAAAGTCTTCGATGCGCGATTGCCTCTTTACCGCAAGTAAACTTTTCTGTATGGTAATTTCTCTGATGATGATTATTGAAATTTTTAAAAGAAAAAAGTCGACCGAACGCAAAACAAATCCTGTGAAAATGATCAGCAATGCATACAAACAGAATTTGAAAATGTTGGTAACTTGACGTAAATTTGAAAGTTTTAACGTAACAAAAACAAAATTGAGGTACCGTTCACTTAACGAAACAAAACATTCATTGTTATTGTAAAGAATGTAAATGCTCAAATAAAAACAATTCGAAGGGTGAAAAACAACATAAATATTCGTTATATCGAATAGCAAATTTCACTTTCGTTCGTAATATAGAACCATCAATGGAAAAAATGTGGCGGTACGTTAAATCGAAAATTCGTTAAATCGAAAGTTCGTTATACTGGACGTCCACTCTACTAAGCAACTAATAACATCGTTCATAAACAACACAAAGAACTGAAACCCCTTGAGGAACACCAGAATTCGCCACATTAACCCTTTCGCTACAGGTTTTTACTGGGGAAAGTTAAAATTTTAAATTTTACGTCTTAGGCTTCTATATGGTTATATAAGCAACATTCCATAAGAAGTTTTTTAATTTTTATACTCGGACCCTGTATTTCAGAGTTTTTTCTATCAGAGCAACCACATCGTTGTGGCTGTAAACTTAAACATTCAACTTTTTACGCATAACGAAAATTTGAATATTTCTCCATTTACTTCAGCCAAAATTAAAAAACAGTATCTACATAAATTGAAAGAAAACGTTAAATTAAAAAGTTCTCTCATTATTTCTGCTTCTTCTTCCTTTACTACGTCAAGATATACCGTTAAAAAAACGTGTATACTTCTCTTCTTTAAACTTAAATATTCAGTTTATTAATTTCGTATTCTTCCTAAGACTTCAAACTATTCTAAAGACCAACAAAAAAATGTATTCTTGCAACCATAGAGGATGCAGACGTCCACAAAGTAGCATGTTGCCATATGGCAACAAAATAGCGACCGGGTTAAATGGCACCTCTCTTAAAACCCAACTTGTGTGGAACACAATTTTGGAGTTTTTAAATATTTAGAGTTTTCCCATTTTGGACTTTTTCATTTTTTTTTAACTCTGAACCAATTTTCATACCCCCAAACCCACTTCATAACCTCAAGTTCTTTGCTACTATACTTTTCATGATATATATACTTTTCACAAAATGGCGGAGGGTTTTCAAGCGCATCATATCATTTTCTTCAAAATTTCCATACAAGATTAAATCAAATCCAATTTGCAATCTGCCTCAAACAGTTATTCATCCATGTGCTTTTATACCAGTAGAAATTAAAAAACCCATTTTCATTGCTTCAACGCAGAGAAAATAGTCATAACACCGCCACATACTCGTAGAAGAACAATAAATTTGAAAACCCAAAACCCACGCAGCGTCGACCATTTTCACATCTCATCATTTTATTACGCTCTGATTTTTTCTAATCACTTACAAATAAATTATATAGAGACCCCTACGAAAATATCACACACTCACACACTTGCATGATTCTCCTTCGATTTCGGCCACCGCTTTCCGCCATTTTCTCTACAACTAAACTTCATGCATGAGCGAGAAAAAGCACCAAAAATCTCGAACCAAAAGCAAATTCAAGTTTGGATTTTTAAACCGTAAGACGGTGTTAACGTTTTCGTTTTGTTGTTGTTTAACTTCAAGTTTTCTTAACCTGGGCAATTGAGTGTAACGTGACAAGCGAGTAGTCAGCGTCATTCACACATGCGCCGAAACAGCACAGACCCGAACACGAATTCGACACAAACACAGCCTTCAAAACAAATTCGACTCAACCGAGCGAAACATGACAGAAAAAACTCGACTGTCGAAAAACAGGAAACCGATGAACCCAGATTAAACAGCCAGCGCCCAACTAAAACCCATGAATTCATAGCAAACTGCATTGCGAGATATGAACATAAATATGTGAAGTGCCTAACTAACAAATGAAAAGTCATACAGTCATAATTGCCCCGAAAGATCTGTAAGGAACTTGGTTCGACTAGTCTTAGAGTTGTAAAAGTGGTCTAAAAATTGATGACGATTTTAAAACTTATGGGTACAGAAATTTGCTAAATGGTAGCCTTACTTAAGTAGCCACAAAAACTTGTTATATCGATCAGCAGTTCTTCATTCCTTTCCCCCCAGCAATTTTGGTTTAACGTAGGCTTTCTCTATGGGCCATCGGTATCATAATCTTCGGCTTTTCAGAGATCCATTGCCGTAATTGTAAAATTGAACCCCCATTGTGGCTGTGGCTGTATTTGAAACGATCCCTAACAATATAAGCAACTACTTTGCTATTCCGTTTTATCTCTCCTTTGAAGGATGTCCAACATCTAAAAATTTATAGAACTGCCTTGGCATCTATGCAAAGTTTACTTCTTACACACAAATCTATTGAGGCAATGATTCTTCAATGTTTTTAAATAAAACTGCTGGGACATCCTGAACCTGGAACCTGGGACAACCCAAATAAATTGGAAAACCACAACAGCGATTAATCTTAAGACAAGCAAATTGTGGAACAGTCTAAAACCTTTCACGGTTTTCAAGATTTTCTTAAACATTCACTAATTTCTTTCTTCTTTCTTTCACTTTCCGAGGAACACAATTCAAAGTCAATAGAAAGCTTCCTTGTATGGTTCAAGGTTGCTTGCCCTAGAGAAGTCTTCTGAAATCATTGCCTAAAGTTCAAATTATCAGCACACAGTGTACACTCCCCACACAGACATTGTAAAATGCAAATGCTTGCACCATAAATTCTCTGGCTGCCAGGTGTTAATAGAAGCTTCAACGACGCGTTACTTTGCGGCGATGCGCTTGCAACGTAAATTCACCAACTTCTGCGCTCCGCTTCTGCACTTCACTTTGCGTAGAAAGAACTCTGCTCTGCTAGTTTTCAATCCACTGCTTATTTAACATTTAAATTAACTTTTCTACGCCTGAATAAAAATCAGCCATTGCACCTACGGCCCCCCCACAGTTCGCATTGTTGTTAAGGGTCCGCAAGAGAAATCAAAGAATTGGAACATGGCAACCAGGAAAAGCATTGTTTGAGTCTTTTAATTTGTTATGTGTGGACTTTGTGGTTACGCTTCGTGGCCATAAAGCTTCCAGAAGGCAGAGTGGAACGCGATCAATTGAACTACAAAATGTCCATTCAAGTTGAAGAGTCTTTCAGAAGTCTTACTGAGTCTAACACTAATCTCCAAAAAATCGAGGTCCAACAAATCGATCGACAGTATAATATCGCTTAGTATCGTTTATAATATTGTTGGAATTTATTTTATTTTAGGACAATCGGTGCTAGTGCATTGTCAGCTGAACTTCCACTGCTGCACACAAACTTCTGTGCAATTTACTTACAACAACTACAATAAATTAGCTATACCCCACAGTTGTTGTTGTTGCTGTTGTCAGTTGCAATTGCTATTGCATTTACTTCGAACAGTTGTTGTTGTTACTATTGCCCTATCCATCTAACAATGCAATCTCACACTTAACACTTTGGCCACGAACGGCACAACAAGGAGTGATTTTTATGTGATTTTTCTTGCCCTTTCGTCCACTACATAGGAAATAGTGTAGCGGCTACTCCCCTCCCCCCCTCAGCAGTAGTCTGACTGTTTAACCAAATCGTCTTTGAAGCAGTAGGATTGGTCGCGACTTGTGCGGCAGACGCCTTCGTCTTAGTACAAATTTCTGCTTGTCTCCGCTAGACGCGCGCATTTCTCTCGTTGAATGGACGAATGAATGAAGAGTTCACTTTGTATAGGTCCGTACATGTGTGGATGTGTCTGTCTGTGCAGCAGGAGATATGCTCTACTGAACATGAGGTTCGATTAAATGTTAATGTTGGTTAACTTTGGGTTTTTTCGTCGACTGCCGCTGATACTTGAGTTGCCGCTGCGCTGTTTAAGTTGTTGTTTTTTCTTACTATTTAACATGCATAGAGCTTCTTCTTCTCTTTCTGCTGCGTCCTCTGTCCCACCTGTCTGTTGTTCACACATGCTGGCTGCTGTTGTTTTTTTTTTATTGCTATAATATTATTGTACAGTTTTCGTTTGCTTCAGTTCGCAGGTTGCTTCGTCGGCCAGCTCGCAACTTTTGTCAGTGTCATTGGCACAAAAAAGTATTAAGAGGGAACGGCTTAAAAATTTCATGTTTAACCCATTTTCGGCCGCTACCAGAAATAGCCAATATTTTTTTAATTCCTTTTAAGGACTTACATTTAGGACCTTAATCAAGAATATTTTTGGATTTTTTTTGTGTTTTTTTTTACAAATTTTTTTTATAAATTAATAAAAATTCAATTTCAAATAAAAACAAATACATATATATGTACATAGTTTTAGTCAAATAATAATCAAGCATTAAAACAAACAATTGTTGGCTTACATATGTACATACAAGACGACTTCTGGCCAATGGTCGATTTTTCGGCCACTGAAAAGTACGCGGTGCTGAGAGGTAAAAATGTTTTCATAATCTTATGGATATCAATTGATTGTAGTAATTTGGTCTTTAGGCTTCGTAAATAATCAATAATAAATCAATAATTTGAAAAGGTTATATATTTTTCAGAATATTCAAAATATGACTAAAAAAATTCTTTTTTGTGCCTTCGCCAACATCTCTAAATTTATCGTTTTTAAAAAATATTATTATTTCGAGGGGTTATTAAAAGACCAAAGCAATTTTCTGCATCAAAAGTTCAAAGATATAATGTTTAAGTGCAGAGCTACTCTCCTTCAAAGTGGCTGGTCGAAAAATCGACCAGCGGCCGAAAATGGGTTAAAAATAATATTTTCCCCCTCTCCAATCGAAATTTTATCAATTATGATTTTAATTCGAGGTTACCCTATGAACTCTTGGTTCTGTGAGATTTTTTTTCTTAAATATACTGCATCGAAAATTTCGTCAACGATCGTATGACAGACTGTAGCCTAGTACCAGCTGTTAAAGCAAGCTTTTAGAAAAGTTATTGTATTAAAAACTGTTTTAAGGCAAAAATCCCAAAACTTCAAAAACCATAATTTCCTTAAATCAATCAACATATAAAACCTACTACAGTTCAGAAATTAAATTCACAATTCGGGCAGTAGGTATATGTATGTCTTCCTTTTTTGGGGTGCCCAAACTCTAAACATTGAGTCACCATGACAGCTCAGAAACCAGTCATGGTCAATACGACAATTGAGCCATTAGTTAGTCGCAATAGAACCAAACCTCAATGGCGCCTAAGAGATCATACCCTCGCTACAACAGTTAAGGTTCTGAGGGGATGTTCGACCGTTGGTAGACTTGAACAGCAACTTACCTAACCTTTAATGACTTTACTCAACTTGTTATTTCTCGACCTAACTAATCTGTTGCTGATTAGTATTAACCCTTTACACATTACATTTTATTAACATTATTTAGATATAATGTATACCTTTTGTTTTTTTTGAATATATTTTTAAAATTTTTTTTAACTTGACTCTGGGTCCAAAGCCATTTCATATTCACCTTCGCAATCAATTTAATGTTAAAAAATATATTCAGAAAAAACAAAAATATCAAATATTTTATATTTCATTGTAAAGGAAATTTCACAGGCTACAATATATATTTTTTCGAGAAAAAAATCTGTTAAAAAAAATTTTATAAAAAAATGTTTTTTTCGCTTAAAACTTTTTATTAGTACATCTTACGTATCTAATGTTGCACATCAAAAGAAAGGCATGAAAAATTTCTTTTGAAAAACCTTTCGTTTGATACCCATATCGTGTAAATCAGTTGGAGATTAATTGAGTTTTTTGATAAAAACTTTGAAATTTGACGCCGAGCCATGCCTTTTATGGGCGTTTCCCAGGCAAAATTTTTAGTTTGTTAGATGCAGGAGCCAACCCTCTATATAAAAGCATACTCATTTCTTTTTTTTCACGAGGGTTCGCTATACTGCATTTATGCCTCGACGAAAGTGGGGTTTTTGGGTCATTTTTGTCGAAAACACAGTTTGAATGTATTTTCATTGCATTGATGTCTTAAGCAAATTTGTTGGTCGTTAAAATATCTACAAACTTGCCGAAGACAGTAAAGCGATATTCGGAACGATTTAGGACCTATTAGCATTTAAACGTGCGAAGACTTAGGCAACGAACTCGACTGAAATGAGCAAACTTCAAAGTCGGATTTCTCTTAAACTAGAGCCAATCCAGCAAAACGGCTGGTGGATCTCAACTCAGTATACCTATAGGAGGTCGCTCTGTAGGTTCCCCCATGTCTGAATTTTTGAGCGTGAATTTCACGCACAGTGTAATTGTTGATCACTTTTGTTTCACTAAAATAAATGCGTGCAACTTTTCGCAAAAACGGTAGAATAAGTTCTGTCAAGTAAAATTTAGCTACTTTTCCCCACTATTAATGCCAGTATTTCAAAAAAGGAACATTACATGTTCGTAAAATAGCAAAAAAGAGTCGTTTTGATAATTACTTCTAAAATTACGGGCAATTTTTCGGTTGGTTGCAGATATGCAACTGTACCGTGTAAAGGGTTAAGCATTCTGCCTAGATTTCTCTATATCCTCGAGTGGTGTTTACTTCTAAAGACGATCAGTCGCATCGCTCTTGTGGTAGCACACTTTGTCTATTCTGCCCTAACTGCGTTTGTCTCTTTCTTCTAAGGTAAAATGACTAAACTAAACAAACGAAACTTCACTTTGATCGAATTTTTTGTTTGATGGTTTTCTGTTTCGTCTCTCTTAAAAAACCCCCTCTAAGCTGACAGCTCTGTTTCTTACCGCTTTTCCTTTTGCTTGCCTTCCTTGCGCTGCTTTCCCTTCGACTGTCTTCAGCTTCTGTTTTCCTTCACTTTTGCATTTCGTTGTTGTATCTACTTTTATTATAATTTAATTTGATGTGTTTCGTTTTTTGGGCTTAGACCAATCCAGTCCATCAACTAGTCACAGTCAGTCAGCTCATTCGAAATGGAAGCGACGTAAGTTGCGAGCTCGAATCATTTGGCCGCAAAGCAGGTGTAATTTTTGCGCTACGTCTGCCCTTCGGCGGCTAGCTGGGCCCGCATTGGCACTGCATGCTGCCCGCTGTCCGCTGCCCCCCCACTCAGTGGCTTTTGTATTTAACCCAAGTCATTGTTTATCTTTTGCACTTCACTTCACACACGCCACTCCGTTCCAGGCCCGGTCCGCTGCCGCTCTGTCAGCGTTCAGGCCCGACTTGACTTCAGAGCGCACAGTCGGCTGGGCTTTGGCGCTGCTGCTTTGCCTATTAAAGTGCGATTTGTTTAATCATTTTGACTACAATTTGTTGTCTTTGGCATTCTTGTTGTTGTTACGATTGTATAAATCCCGAAGAAACAATGTGGTAAAACTATATTACACCACACGAACGACGGCCACCACTGCCGGCTCGTGGAAAATTAATTGTTTTATTATGCAAAAGTTTTCATTTCTGCAAATCAGCGGACTGAGCTGCATTGAAATTAAAGCAAAATCGCGGTTGAAAATCACCGCAGCGACGCGTAGGCAATGAGCAGCTTCGATTGCGTTTTTCGCCATTTTCGCGCTGAAGATTCGCGCGATTTCGTCGTCTGTCCGTGTGTGCGTTTGAGTTAATTAATGTGGCGTTACCCCTCGACTCCGCATGTTGCTTGCGGAGCTGAGAAAACGCTGCGGGCGACGAGGCCAAATTCAAATGGTGCGCTTCGTACGCATTGCCGTTGCGATTATGTAAGTCGCATCATTTGTCTAGCGAGGGTCGGGAAATCAGCGCCACACTTAGTTAAATTCAGATCAAACCATAATGATTTGAAAAATCGGTTCGGATTCAGTGTCGGCCACCTGATAAATTGATTTCACAGATTAGCTGGGCGCAATTTCCGCACAGCAATTTCGCAACGCTGCGATGTTGTACAACATTACGGCACTAACTCACTGCCACTGCCACCAATTTTGCAAAGCTAACTTTTCTTTGTTCACATTACATATTCACATACGCCATTAAAATGCCGGCGCAGCAGCCCCGACCATGCACTGCATTCCTGCGCACTGCCGGCACTCATTCATGCATCAACTTTTCCACCATCATTTTCAAAACATAATAATAATAATTTAAAAGCGAAAAAATTAATGCAACAACAACAACAACAACAACAACGAGAGAACAAAAGCCACAACAGCGATAGCAGAAGTTATTCTATCACGCGAGACGCGACTACCCGAATAGACTTTTTGCCATTTAATGTATGCCAGACTTCGATTTTCGTACAACAACTACCGCCCGGAGGCGACAACGCCAGCCACCAGATTTCCCTCTGGGCCCTTGGCTGTGGAGCTCGCTTCGGGCCCGGCCATATAACGAGCTCGCCTTCCTGCAGATTCTCGCGCAGCGTGTGGAGCCAGCTCGATGTGCCGCTCGTCGAACATAAATCAGTGAAATTGTGCGCCATTACCAGCAGCGCCAACTTTGCAATTGTTGTGCTTGTTGTTGTTGTTGTTATTGTTATTGTTTACTGTTGCCGCGGCTGTTGCTGCCACGCGGAAGTACTTCAGCAGACTTTTCCAATTTGTATGCTTTGCTTTCGTTTTGTTGTTTTTGTTCTTGTTGTAGCATTATGTGGGGATTTCTCACGTCTTATTCATGAAATAGCCAAAGAAATTTTTAAAGAAATTTTCTTCATACTGGGCAAAGTGAAATTCCCCCACGACGACCCCAAATCGAGTATCTTGACGGGTTTGTTTTACTATGATTACAAACAAATTTAACTTAAGAAGCAAAGTCTGTAAAAAGTACACAAAATTATCGTTTCATGATTACAGGGCACAGCAACTGTTCGCGTTGGTTCGATTGGATCAGTCGTCTGAGAATTCTGCTTCTTTGTGGGTTCCAGTCGAGCTCCATCCTTGTAATACCTTGTTGCGTAGTCTCCTTAACGAGTGACCTAATCATTTCCATTTCGAATGCTCTATTTACTTCGGTATGGGTTCTTCGCTTGCCAGCTTCCAAAACTCATCGTTCCTGATGGCATTTGACCGGTGTTTGCATAGAGTATCGAGATATCACCTCAAATTTGAGGATTCTACGATCTTGTCGATCTTTATAGCGACATTTTTTTTTACCAAAAACTTGAACTTTTACTTTTTTACTTTACTTTTATGGAGCTTAAGCAATCACTTTCAAGAGGCTTTTCGAGTCGTTTGAGGCCATAAATGAAATTCTGCTTAACCCTTTCGGAACTACTGGGACTACTACTATACGTCCCAGCAAGTTTTTAATGCCCCTCAAAAAATTGATTGAAATCTTACTACCCACGCAAAATTTTTTTTCGATTTCGGTGGTCCCGCATAAAAGGATGATTTCAGAGTTTGTGAGCATCCAATATAATTTTCTAACCCAACTTTCATAGCATGAGAATATTTCTACTGAGAATATTTTGGATTTCAAAATTAAACTCCGTCCCGAAAGGGTTAAAAAAATGAAAGACCATTGTGATAGAATTAGAATATAATTGATTTATTATTATGTGTTATTGTTAACGTTATTTTCCAGTTTTGAATTTGCTTGTGAAATATATTAAAACAATTTGCTGGCTATCTGGGCATTAATAAGATTTTATTGAGTTTCAGCTTTAGAAAATTTGAGCTTTGGAAACTTAGGTTTTTTGAAACATTACGTATATTTTCGAGTTGTTTCCCAAAAATCTATACAATCTAGCAAACCAATAACATTTTTAAGCACTTTGTGAATAAATCATTAGATAATTTGAAATAAAGTTACTGAACTACTTCAGTTCCAGTATCGTCAAGGCAACAGTCGACGCCCTTTGCTCTTCACTTAACTTTATTTGCTCATAGTTAGGACACAAATAAGCGAATCAATTGTTGAATGGAATACGTAAGTTTCGTCTAAAAATTGGGGCGTCAACAATTGCAGGTAATTCGACATTTGCTTACTAGCCAAGAGAGGGACCGAATTGGACCTGAACCTAGAGTTGGATTAAGTTCGGCGGTCGAAGGTCTGGCGACACTCATTACACCACAGAAGGAATATTCGAACTACCACCTCTAGATAATCTCTATCGCAGAAACCGTATTACAACGGGCCATATTTATAGCTATGCAAGGCCGATTTTGGAGTTCAAACCCCTTAAATATCCGTTCGTTACAAACATTTTGGGTGACAAATATGGTTTTAAATGGTATTGGGTTCGAAAGTTGCCCTGTAGGAATTCGGACTGGTCCGAATGTAGTTTTTTTACTGGTTGCTAGTCAACCATAGCTGACTTCAGGACCGATTCGTTTCCTTGGAGCAAACTCACTCTTTTAACATGGCGATGTCCTAGACGACAGTCAATTTTCTCCGTCGCATCCGTTTGCAACTAGTTCAAAGTCAGTCCTAAGTAAACCAGTTTCTAAACCAGTTGCGAAGCGAGTAGTTTGCGAACTAGTTTATTCTGGATTAGTTTTCCAACCAGTTGAAATTTTGTTTGCAGGAAAATAAAACCATGAAATTTTTCAACAATTATTTTATTTCAAAAATATTTTTAAATGAATGAATGAATGAATGAAATACAAGAAATATTGGTGCACGTAAAGATGAGCCAAGATGAACTTGGACTTGCTGGCACACTTCTGTCGAAACTGTTTGAGGCCTGACGCACTGCAACCTCCTGACTTCACCTACAAATAATAAAAAAATAAATGAATTAATAAGTAATTACATACTTAAATAAACAAACAAATTTATTAATACATATCATTCAGCTGCTGCTGCAATTCGTTGCTTCACGCAACCACACAAACTTTGAGTCATAGACGTTCGAAAAATGCAAACATTTCTACGTTGTTGTTGTAAAAAAGTATCGTAAGATCAGCCTTAACAGTATTTTGTTGATTATTTCACCTCTGTTTCGTCTTTTGTATTTTCATGTCTCTTCTCGCCTATGAACGCGCACACAGAACGCGAACGATTAGACGCGAACTGACTGACTTCTGCATTTGCTGACAGCTACTTTGATAACTAGTTGTCCAATTGACTTACAAGAAACCAGTTGAAAAAGCAAAGAATTTTTGGAACCAGTTATCACAGGTCCGACAGGGTGTTTACGGAGACCCACACCCACCTCCCAAGTGAAATCATGTGTGCGGCACTGCGGGGACGTCACTAACTAAGGACATTTTTCAGTCATTTAAGTCTGCCTTTGGGGGTTTAAACATCGAAATAAAAGCAAAAAATTGCATTACGGAATCAATGCAAGTCTTTCAAAAGTATTTCGACTTTTCCACTGTGTTTTCTTAGGCGAAGCTTCGTGCATACTTAATACATACTAACATCTTCGCAGGCACAGCTCTCGCCACACCTCACCTCCAATATTCATTGCAAAGTGTTGGTATTATTGCATATACTTTTACATATAGTATGTAATAAGCCTTGTGCGCGGCCATGTATTTGCATGTTTGTATGTATGGGTGGTTTGTGTGCGTAGCGCTGTCACATCAAGCGCTGAACTGTAACTCTTCAGCATTCAAAAATTATGATTTTTTGTTTGATTTTTTGTGTAGTGCATTTTCGCCATTTCGGTTTAGCTCGGTTCCTCGCCGCTAATCTCTAAATAAACATCGAAGTCACGTTGCCGTGTGTGGCGCGCGGATCCATCGGTGCGCGTTCATCAGCGTCTTCAGCCGACTTCAGCCGCTGCCGCAGTGCCAGTGCTCCATCGCCGCGCCGCTTTGGGCCGCGCCAAGAAGCCGCCTCTTCTGGCGACACACGACAGACGACGGACGACGAATGCACAGAGTCAGAAGCGATTTACGCCACGAACCGCCAACCACTCGAGTGTTAAACATTTTGCCGTTTTGCTTGGCTGTGGTTGTTGATAGTTTTCGTTTTGTGTTTTTTGTTTTTGTTGGTACCTCCATTTTTTCTTGGCAAACTTTTCGGCCTGGCAATAAACTTAATTGTGAACATACAGACAAACAAACGGACATATGGATCGTGCAAGTGTGTGCCGCGTGCGCGTCTGCCTGCCGGTCTGTCCCATAGGTGAGTGAGTTATTACAGAAACAAATAATGATAACAACAACAATAACAACAACAACGGCAACAGCAATAACACCGCTCTGGAGACGTAGACGACGACAACGACGACGACGCCGTCAAAGAGCAGCAAAGTCATAATCATAATAGCGAAAAAATCAGAGCTCGTTAAAGCAGAAAGAAGAAAAATGAAAATATATATACACAATGCGGACATATACATATATACAGATGTCGACTTTTAAACCAATCACAAAAGACCGATCGTATGTAAAAGTCAAACGGAAAACGAATTAGAAAGAGACAGTGTAAGCTGAGCGAGGAGACGAGCAGACGCGAACGCGGCGATCGCATGCGTCGCGCTTCCACTGGAGCGCAGTGTGAAACCAAGGCGAGGAAATTATTACGTTTTGTCACAAAGTTGCCAGTAGTCTAAAATGTTTTTATTCTTCTCTCGTGGGCTTACAAATATTTTAAACACGGTTTGGAAACGCGGAGTTGGCAAGTGTGGAATTTTTTTCCATAGATACGGTTTCGACCAACTTGTGTCTGACAACTATATAGTATATGTATGTATGTAGTAAACAGTTAGTATAATATGTTGTATATAGCATACATACAAGGTGCAACCCAAAGTAAACAGGACTTTTATAAAATAAAGAAAACGGCTGATTATTTTTGTATAATTCTTTTTATTTATTCAAAATACTCTCCTTCTGCTTCGATACAACGTTTTGCACGGTCCAAAAGCATTTGGAATGAGTGTTTTAGGTCATCGGCCGGCATCGCCTTCAGAATGTTGGTACAAGCCTTTTGGATGTCCTCAACGTCCTTATAACGGTTTCCTTTCATCGGCAAATGCAACTGACCGAATAAGTAGAAGTCACAGGGAGCCATATCAGGCGAATACGGTGAATGATTGATGGTAAAAATGCGATTTTTGGTCAAATAATCGGTCGTAACTAGGGCTCTGTGAGCCGGTGCATTATCATGCAATAAACGCCAACTTCCTTCCTCGCGATATTCTGGCCGAATGCGATGCACCAAACGCTTCAAAACTTCAACATAAAACAAAGCGTTAATTGTTTTTCCCGGTGGAACAAACTCTCGATGAATTATTCCCTTTGAATCGTAGAAACAAATGAGATGAGTTTTGATTTTTGACTTCTCACGGCGGGTTTTTTTCGGATTTGGCTCATCTGGGTGCTTCCATTCGGCACTTTGACGCTTTGTTTCGGGATCATATTGAAAGCACCACGTTTCGTCACCGGTTACGATGTTGAACAAGAAATTTGGATCACGTCTGGCTTCCCGAACGATGTCTTTTGCGTGCTCAATTCTCTGCGCTTTTTGGTCGTCGGTTAAAGTGTGCGGAATGAAGCGAGAACACACTTTACGGAGACCCAAATGTTCGGTTAAAATGCGATCAATTGATGTTTTGGAGATGTTCAATTCCATTTCCATCAATTCCAATGATGATTTTGGCTGCATTTTGATAAAATCACGCACAGTTTTGATGGCATCGTCAGTAATCACAAATTTCGACTGGCCGACGTGTTCGTCGTCATTCAAGTCTTCACGACCATTCTTGAATCGATTCAACCACTCATTAACACGGCCACGGGATAAACAATCATCACCATAAACTTGCTTTAACAATTTAAACGTTTCGGTAAAAGTTTTACCAAGTTTAAAACAGAACTTAATATTAGCTCTTTGTTCGATCGACATTCTCGTACCAAAGTTAAAAACATACTGTCACATTGAGCGGGATATTTCGGCGTCTACTAGACCAAATGTCATGAAATTTAGACAGTATGTGAATGAAAGATGTACCTTTCCAACGCATGTCCTCACACATAGATGGCGCCACCAGAAACGTCCCTATTGCAAAAGTCCTGTTTACTTTGGGACGCACCTTGTATATACATAAAGAGCGATGGACTATAGTTGACAGAAAAGCTATACTTTTTAAGGCTTTTATGGAAATTTTTCTGCTGGCGGAATGTTTGCGGAATGGATGTCTACAATGGGTACCTACAATGGGCAATTGGATTGTTAAATCAGTATTTCAGATTCAAGTTGATAATTTCACGAAGGTGCTACCAACATTCCGATCTGCTAAAGCGTTGCTCTTAACCCTTTCGACCCCGAGATTTACCCTGTGTCTCGATATTACTTTTTGGTATTTAACCTTCTGCTTGTCCCTTGCTCAAAATTGCGTTCGCTATCCTTTGGGGTCGGGATGAAGTTAAACATAAATCACAAAAGAAAATGGGAAAGCCCCGAAAAGTGTTTTTCTCGATTGGTTATTGGGTTGTAAGCGCGATTAACACCTGGGGTCAAATAGACCCCAAGGGACAGGCAGAAGGTTAAATAATGAAATACTTGCCTAAAAAGTGTGCACACGACATTTGAGATCGCCACGCCTCTTTGTTAGAGTTCTAGAGCTAGTTTACTTTTGAACAATTGTAGCTTATAACGGGTTAAATAAATTTTGTGTCAAAATTTTTTTATTACAGACAAATTATGTAATATTTATGGAAAAATACAAAATTATAACTTTTTGAGTTTATTTAACCATTATTAAGGAAACAGGGTTTTGATCAAACGCGCCCAATTCGTAGACTTCAATTAGAACACAAACTTTCCCTGATATCGCTGCAAATTATTGGATATTTTTTTGGGAATAACAATAAAATTTTTGTAATTTGCTTTGAATTCACTTCTTAAAATATTAATTTTTTAAGTAAATTAAACCCATAAATGCCTACTTAAATTAAACCCATAAATCAATCATAGCTTTTGCTATAAGATTACAAATAGGTGAAGTTGCTCTCAGGCAACTTTGGGGTCGAAAGGGTTAAATTATGTGGCATTTTTTTTCATAAGAGAGAACAAATACTGGATTCAGAGATTTAGCCCGGCAAGTACGACCTTGAAGGATTTTCTTGCATTTCTTAAAGGTTTACATTAACAAAAAAATACTTTTAAACAACAAATACTACTATATATCGCTAAAGCGATGTTGCTTCTTCTTCCATACGAAAACCTTCCAAAGAATACATTTAATTATCAACATTCTGTTAACCCCTTCGCTATTTTGTTGCCATATGGCAACATGCTACTTTGTGGACGTCTGCATCCTCTATGGTTGGAAGAATACATTTTTTTGTTGGTCCTTAGAATAGTTTGAAGTTTTAGGAAAAATACGAAATTAATAAACTGAATATTTAAGTTTAAAGAAGATAAGTATACTTTTTAATTTGACGTTTTCTTTCAATTTAGATACTTTTTTTTAATCTTGGCTGAAGAAATTTTCGTTATGCGTAAAAGGTTTTATGTTTAAGTAATTATTACAGCCACAACGATGTGGTTGCTCTCATAGAAAAACACTCTAAAATACAGGGTCCGTATAAACATTAAAAAATTTCTTATGGAATGTTACTAATATAACCACATAGAAGCCTAAGACGTAAAATTTAAAAATTTAACTTTCCCCAGTAAAACCCTGTAGCGAAAGGGTTAATCTTTCGATAATCTGGTTTTATTTTTTGAGATGCTGATCAATGCTTTTAAAAGGTTTTAAATTTAAGTTACTCTGACTGCCTCAGTTTGTATACCCCAGACGAAACGGGTCCCACTGGGAAGTCTGCTGCACCCATTAGCAGGATAACAGAAGACTTTGGACAATAGAAATACGACATACTGATGGACCGGCCTAATCCATATCTATCCACAAAGATTTTGTGAAAAAATATTAAATGGAAAACGAACTAACGTTCGGTGCCATAGATGAGCCATATTTAACTGAAACATCTGAAACTCAAAATGCTTTTGATTAACCGAGGGATACAATTTACAAGGGACACTTTACGCGTATTCGAGCATTACTTTTGGATCTTTTGGATCGACCTTCAAAAGTGGTGCCCGCGCCATCCTCCTACTCCACTCATTACCAGTTCCCTTTACACCTTAACCTTTAAATTATTCCATATTCTTTTGCATCTAGCGTGAGCCCTTCTACAAATAATTCGCTCGTGCTATTTGCATTTATATTTTCAACGTCTTCCGAAAACACTGCCATCAACCCTACTGTCCGCATACACAGATCGGTGCATTTGACTGAAAATCATTTAAGCATTGCGGTGTGAAATTTCACACCAAATTCATTGGTGTGGCCATAAAACGCAAACAGACATTTCTCTACTAACCAAATCAATCAACGTCTCTTCGCCTGCGATCGGAGCCGCGAACCCGCCGACGCGCGGGCGCGTTCTCGCTTGGGTGAGCGGGCCGGATGTTTTGGCGTTCCCTGCCCGCGCCAAGAACAACAGCAACAGCAACAATGCGGCGCTAATGGTGTCGCTAAGTACGCCGCAATGCCGCAAATAGGGAGCACACTGTGTGGTTGAATGGATGACTGGTCGGTCGGTTGGCCAGTGCAGGCAATCTACCATAAAAGTCGATCAACAAAGGTCTTCCGCTTTCGGTTTGAAAGCATCGAATGATCATCGAATGGAACCAATAAAACTGCAAAAGACCACAAGCGGACGGCGCACAATCGAAACGGGGTGATTCACTTCATACAATTTGCATTTGTCTGGCTGACTGACTAGCTGGCTGGCCAGTGAGCTGTTAATGGGGTCCCGACATATGGTTTGCGTTTTTATTATTTTACTGATGGCATAATAAAACAACGCGGACACAATTACAATTACAATAACAAAAAAGTACAAAATCATACAAAAAAGCGCAAAGCATACGTAATGAATGTGTAAAAAACGGCATTAACTGAAATAATTCAATTGTGTTTGTTTTCGGTTTTGGAACATTGAATATCACACATTAGCGCTGATCAGTGAGGCGACGCGCACGCGTCGGACCCTCGAGTCCTCGTTCAGCTGCAATGGGTGATTTGTGGTGTGTGGCTCTGGTATTGGCCACCAATACTGTTTTCATACGAAATTTTTGTAATTGAAATGGTAATGCAATGTCTTATTTATTATAGAAGCTTTACATGGGCATTTAAAATTGCTTTGTAGCTATCTTCATAAACGATGCTGTCGGAAGCGGCGTGAAACTCATCAGAGACTATAATGACGCCTTGTGATATACAAAACAAGTTTTGCTCCAAGCTGCCTACGCAAGGAGTACGTATACCGGCTGAATAAAAAATTCACATTTTCTCACAAAAATCTAATGATTTCTTCTTAACACTTAATTACGATTGCAATTATATTCAAAGTAGGGAGGTAAGTGGGGTTTTGACAATACATTTTGATTTTTGCTTTGTAGAAACCCAAAAGTTGACAACGTCACAAATCCGATCGTATGGGAGACGATCTCTGGTGGTGAATTTCTGAACCTTATTTAATTTTGTATTTTTTGTACTCAAGAATGTTGCTGATCGCTGAATAAATCATTTAAATCGGTTCAGTAGTTTCCGAGATACGATGTTTACTCGATTACTTAACTACTACATTTGCAAGTGGTCAGCCAATGGCATAGAAAATGGCCAATTTTGTATGGCAGCCCCCTTAAGACTTGGAGATAGCGGGTAGGTATGTTTAGAAGAAACATTTGGAAGGGAAAATAAATGGGTGTCGACCATATATTTGATAGATCTGGGGGCAACCTGGGAGCAATGGGAGCCTATTTTATAAAAACGACCATTTTGTATGGGAGCCCCATCAAGGGTTGGAGATAGGGAGTGAGTATGTTTGATAGAAATGTTCAGTAAGGAAAACTAGAGGGGTCGGTCATAGATTTTAACCCTCTAAGAGCAACTTTTGACCAGCTGTGGAGCAATTTGTCGAATTTCCCAGCTTTTTTGTGAACTTTGACCTCGATGAGACGCTATTTAGCTCCACTCTAGCCCGAAAATTTTTTGGCTCATGCACTTTTTTACCAAACCGCATAAAATGAGAGGTTGCGGAGCATCGAGAACCCATAATTAAGAAACTCCATACAACACTAAATCCATTCTAATGTACACGTACATATACATAGATTTATGTATATAGCAAATATTTCAATCATCGAGTGCTTGCCCAGTTTTAGACTGACGAAAATCCTCGTAGGCCAGTTTACCAATAATGCATTCCCCTTCGCGCGGCCACAGAACATAGCTACAACCAATTAACGTCGCCAATGCACCGAAAAGATTAACTGACGAGATCGGCAATTTGGTGGTAGCCGCTAGTAGCCGGTGTCAATGAAGCGGCTGCACTTCCCCGGAGAAGACACAGTGACTACTCGTAAAGAGACAAATGAGGCGCAGAACGAGAAATATTCATCATGTAAGGCAGGTGTAAAAACACAACAACGCCACGAGGGACAGGCGAACGTGAAAACGCACACCAGCAGCGGACCCGCATGAGGATCGCGCCGACTGGTTGCAACTGGCCGCGAACAAGGAGCAGGCGGAAGGGCAGAATTGGCGCGCGAGCGCGCGCTAAATCAATCAAGCGCGCAAACGCCAACAACAGAACGAACGGCACTGACGCGGCGGCATCGCGCTGCGCATTCCAATTCAATTAAAATGCCAATGCATACGACTTCAATAGTTTGCCAGTGTTTGCCGGTGTTAAGGGTGAGGTTCGTTAGAGCCGGTCGGCGACGCACACCGACCGAGGGAGACTGGCCAAAAGTGCTGAAGCGACGGTCGAAGGATAAGGGCGGCCGCACTTTTCAAAGTCATCAATGTTAAACGCTCTGCTTGAGCGGTAAACAGCACAGCAACAGTCAGAAGGAAGAAGCTACAGGTGCGCGCAACCCATGGCCAGTGCGATGTTTTGAGGTTATGGCCTATCGTAATTAAGCAGTTGCCATGCGGGCTCTGGGGTGAGGGTGCTGCATGTGTGCGTCTTTTGTCACAACTCTACGAGTAGCTCTTGGCGGGGAAATAGGACAAGGTGTATGAAATGAAAACACAATGACAAGTTGGCTGCAAGAACAGGAGTATGACTTGACAAGGAAAATACGTAAATAAAGTTAACAGAAGTGTACAAATGTGTTTTGAAGTAATTTGAACTGTGCCGCTCGTTTTTTTTTCTGGAGCAATGTATGAGAAGGAAAAATGTCACTGTTATGAAGACGTCGTTGACACTTCTAGTTTGGCAGCTGTCAAGCGGGAAGAATCTTATTGATAGTATTAAGTAATATGTAACTGAATTCAATTTTAAATAATTTGTACAAATTGTTGCAAGTTTTTACTGGCAAAGAAGAGCGAATAACTAAAAGAGAGGATTAAAGCGCCAAAAAGGAAAAAACCACTGCAAATTTCTGCTGGGAATTTTTAATTGCAAGAATTATCAGCTGATGAAAAAAGTATCAGCTGTGAAATTGTCACATAAAAAATTTAATTTTGTGTGTTTAGAAATTTCATTGTAGAACATTGTCGGCATTTTGACAAATGTAAGTACAGTAAAATTTGGCATAACCGGACACACCGTCGCACAGTGTCGCGAGTAGGGACAAAAATAAAAAAAATGAATGTCATAAATGTAGAAAAATAAGTTTGTAGTACTGAAGTTAAAGCCTCAATTTACTAAAATGTGAAAACGAATTTTAAAAATATCAATTTATATACCGATGGCAGGCCACCAAACTTGTACTTTGAGAAGGTTGGGGACTTGGGTAGAAATTATTGCAATTTGTTGAATGTAAGTTCGAGGTCTCTTATTGAAAAATTTCCCACGGAACCTGATGTTAAGTAAATACATTCCATAAATATACTATTTTTGCAACTCTGTGGAAGCTTTTCCTCTTTTGTTTTGCTTTCCATATTCATTGTACCGCTACTTGAAGAAACGTCAATTCGTAGGAATAAAAGTGCAATGTCATCAAACTTTAGATAAACTTAAAAAAAAACTACTTATTACTACTTCAAGATTTTACATTTTGATATAGCTGAAAGTATGTTTTAATAGAAACCATGGACTTGGACCATGGACTGCACAAACTTGCACGTTTATTAGAAATTTAGCATTTTCAGTGCCGTATGCAGTCAAGAATGGGGTCCTTTTTGCAGCATGGTTGGCAGGAAAACATGGCGACCACTGCTGCGCTTCGCTTGAGCTATACATTTGTGTTTGTAATAATATGCAAACACCACTTGATTTAGAAAAATTACAAAAAAAAAGGTGGATTCGATGGAAGGCTTCGGTAATAAGTACTGGGTGGCTTGCCATCGGATCAAGGCAACTTTCGAAAAAAAGCAAAACTTGTTAATGTCTTCAGAACCAATTATAGCAGTTAATAGGAAAATTAAAGTTAAACATGAAAACCGAAACTCTGATATACTGCAATATATAATATCTGAGGAAGTTGAAGAAAGAAGTTTTTAAATTTTGTCAAAAATAGATGTAGAGGGTTTAATTTCCAATAATTCATGATCAAAAACCGATTATCCTAGCAGTACAAATTAACAAACTGTAATTGTTAATGGAAATATATGCTCTACTGAGTTTAATAAGAGGTGTTATTATTTTTTATTTGGGTTTCAAATTACTTACTTACTTATAAGTATGCACAGATATTTGTAGTTTTATATTTCCTTTTTTTATAGCAAGCGTATTTGTAGGTTGATCGATTTTTGGTATATACCTTTATATTGATGATATGAGCTGCTGTACTAAATTTCACCAATATATATTTTATAATTTCCGAGATACTGTCAACTTAGTATTTGGTTTGTATGGGAGGTGAGCGTGTCCGTGGGACGATTGAAGTAACTTTTGGCGTATTAACTTCTCTTTATAACAAAATTATATGTACAAAATTTTATTGTCGTACGACTATTCCTTCTATTTTTGTCCCTCTCTGCTATGGACTCGCGACACTGTGCGTCGCAGTGTTTTTGTCCGGTAATGGGAGATGCCCGCTTATGGGGGAGGGGGCACAAAAAATTTGTTTCAATTGTATCCAAGCCTTTCTCGTTTATTTATTTAATATTTTATACGAATTTTTGAAAACTTAATGTTTAATTAATATTTATTACATGTATAGGAAAGTACATACAAAGTACAAGTCGTTAAATTTTAGTACTGCTTTGGTTGAACAAATTTTGTAGTGGTTGATTGTTTTAATTTCAAATGTTCATTTTCAAATAAGAGTGAGATTTGTATTATAGGGTAGCACAGATTTTTAAAAACTTGTTGGGCATATTTTTGAATTTTGTCCGTTTGTGAGAGATTTTTTAATCAAAATGGTTTGAAATATAGTGCCCGCGTCCAGTTATTAGAGCGTCTGGTTTTTGGAATAATATTCGTATGGAAAACTTAATGAAATTGCTGTGTCTTAAATTTGTCCGGTTATAAGGGCTGTCCGGTTATAAGAACTGTCCGTAAAGAGGAATTTCACTGTATTTGCAAATGTTCCATATGCCATGTGCGGGTGCTCGGCTAATTGTTTTATGATAACAATCCAGAAGCAGAAGCACAAAATGGCGGATTTTTTCGTGGAAAATAGCAGTTTACACTTTAGAGGGCCACCAAACAATTTTAAATGAAAAAAATAATCGGAGAACGTTGGGCGGAGGATTTGATAATACTTTGACTAAATTTTAATGGTTTTTGATTTCAGATAATTTCCGACCGAGATACAGTGAACACCGCAAATTGTATTTTTTCAAAGACGTTCTGGGGCAAGCTATGTCACCGGCTTGTTTTGTAATATTTCTGCATAGAAAAATTACAGAATATTATTAAAAGTATGCTTAATAATGTACAAAAGGTTTAAATAAATTTGATCAATCCATACTTTCAAAAAATTTCATAAAGAAAGTGTTTTTTTACGCTGAAACCCTTACCCCCCCCCCCCCCCCTTAAAGGGATGTGAGAAGATGCTTGCCTAATGTCCGCCGAAGCTTCGGTAAGACAGGTCTACGAGGTGATTCTGCGAGCGGGAAGGCGATCGCATCTACTTTGGAAAACCGAATATTACAGAATCTTTTAGCACTTGAAATCTCAAGTACCACTATATCCGATGTTATTATATTACGTATGTCTAATATCTGGACATCGAGTGGATTCGACATTAAAAATGGCAAACCGTAAACAGTTTGAGTCTCTTGGCAACTGAATTTCAATATTCCTGTTTTCACAACCCTTCACCAACTGAGCCACTGCTGCACTTAGCACGCTTCTTCACATGCCAACAGTTCTGGTCTCGCCGACTCACCGAAAGTAACCGCAAACAAAGCACCAACAACAACAGCAGACACAATCAACAACATGACAACAGCAAAAAATATGTAACTGGAGTAACGAACGTTACCCAATTATTCAATACAATAAAATTGACTGACTAACTGAGTGACCCCTCGCCATGTCAATAAGTGCCCCCTATGCAGGCACGCCAGCACCGCCATGCCCTCGTCGCATTCGAAATTGGTTCGCGTTGCGCCGCGACGCGACGTTGCGCTCGGTTGCACAAGCGTCTAACTGCGGCCCGACAATTGGAAATTCGTAAAGATTCTCTGGCACTGATAGCGCTAAATAAATGCCGCCGCAAATATGCCGGCGCTGTTAACAGAAACGGTGGTGGAAATGGCAACGTTGCACCGCACCAACCTGACGTTGGCGTGTTCGTCTCCCATACGATCGCCCTACCGTTTGGCAGCCCCTCGGTTTGACTGTCTCTCTTGTCTGTGGTCAATTCGCATTTGCATTTATTGAGTTTGACCATCATTAATAATATTGAAAACCATAATTGAGGTTATGTGCGGCGGTCCGACCATAAGTAGGGGGAATTTTCATATGAAATGTTTGCTGATTTACATTTTTATGCACAAAACCAGCGAAGGGGTTCTTACAAGGGCGAGCGAAAGTGCTGTAATTTAACGTATTTGGAACAGTTCAACAGTTTCACTTCGAGGAACATTTCTCACATACGAGCAAAGACAAAAACAAGTAGACAAACAAGAAAACAGTGCCCCCAAAGAAAGCGAACAGCAGCTGAATAAGCAATTTGCCCTTCACGGCAGTTTGCATCATTAACAGGAATCACCTGCCGAAGGTTATCGCGCGCTCGCTGCCTACCGGATTTCATGGCCCAACACAGTGCACCTGCACTGCTCAATAAAAAATAAGGAAAATCCATAATTTTCATTTTCCTACTTCATAATGCAGACAATAAAGAGAAACGATAATGACAACACGTGCTACTGTAGCGAGTGGAAATATTGATTCGTCTTCTGAGATGACTTTGACGATCACTTGTACGGCGAAGCGTCGTCTGACAAAGGAATGATCTTGTTTTTTGATCGGCTTTAAAAAATTTTAACATCAATGTTGAATGCAGACAAATGATGGTTCTGTTACAAAATGAGACTCCAGCAAAAACGTATACAGGAATAATGATGATGAGTCCTGTCATTGTTTGATATAAACAGCTGAAGAAATGTTTCAAAGAAAGCAGCAGCAAAAACGCAACGCTGAACGGAAAGCGAGATAAAATATGCAAATTTTAATAACAAGACACACTATCGAAGCGAATCGAGCGTCGAAATCACCTTCAAAAATCAGTATACGTCATTTCGCTGTAACAACATAAATGGGGCATTTCACGTCAAGCGGACAACCAAAAAAAAGTGAGGTCATGAATTTTGTTTATATTCTGGTCAGTTATACTTCTAGTAGACGTGGATGTGTACAACGAATTTTTTTTTCGTATGATGTTTTATTGCTGAGTAATGAGCTTTTAAAAATTTACTAAGAATAAAGTCATGAATTTTTGGATGCTTATTATCTGTATCAATTAATTTTTAAAAATAGCTAAAAAGTATTGTTTCTGTGGGTAAAAAAGTTGTTGTTTTTTTGTTTTTGTCGAATTTGAAATTTAAATTTTTTTTTACGTATAGTAAACCGGAAGTGAAAACTTCAAATCGATGTTTGAGTAACTTCGACACTTTTTATTTAATTCTTAACTTAAATTAAAGCTTGTATTTATACTTTATTTATGCTCTAACCATGTCAAATTTTGTTCCAACACCCACCGCACAGTGTTGCGAGTTCATATAGCGAAGTGACAAAAATAAAAGGAGTGGTCGTACATAAATGAAATTTGGTATACAGTTATTGTATGAGTAAAGAACTTACTGTGCAAAATTTCAATGAAATCGGACCAAACATTCGACCACCTCTCATACAAAACTTCATATTAACAATAAAAATCATCCTAGGTCACAAAAGTTATAAAAAAAATTATAAGTCATAATACATGTATTTTAATAAAAATTTATTTATAAATGTGTACATAGATAAAATGCGCTAATTTCAAAAGCAATCGAAATTAAAAATTCGACAAACTGCTTCACAGTTGCTCAGAAGTTGCTCTTAGAGGGTTAAAATCTATGACTGACTCCTACTAATTTTTCTTTCTGAATATTACTTGTAGGGGTAAGAATACTTACCCCCTAATTCCAACCGCGTCTGCTTTCTTTTAATGAGGCTCCCATACAAAATGATCGTTTTTATAAAATGGTCTCCCACTACTCCCAGGTGTCTCCCAGACGTATCAAATGTAAGACTGATCCCATGTATTTTCTTCTCTGAATGTTTTTTCTATACATACCCATTCACTATCTACAACTCTTAAGGGGGCTGCCATACAAAACTAGTAATTTTCAATGGAATTGGCTTCCCAATTGTTGTAGTAAAATAAGCGAGGAAACAGCGTAGCTGGGAAACTACTAAACCGATTTTAATGATTTATTCAACAACCGTCAACGTTCCTGAGTGCAAAAAATACAAAATTAATTAAAGTTCAAAAATTCACCACCAGAGGGCGCCTCCCATACAAGTGAACTAGTTAGGTTGTCAACTTTTGGGTCTGTACGAGAAAAAATTAAAGTGTACTGTCGAAACACGATACTGAAAATCAAAACATTTTCTTAAGAAGCGTTTTCGAAAAATCTTCCAAAAGCACCCCTCTTATTTCAGTTATGAGCACATATCTCGTAAACCATCCATCCGACTAATACAAGTGGCCCTTCATTCAGAAGGTAATTAACTAACCTTTCCAACGATATATAGATTGTCCAAATCAGAGATTTGGGGAAGTTACTGACGATGAAAGTTGTAAAAAAGTGAATTTTTCGACCATTTTCAAAAATTATACATTTTTGAATCATTTTTATAGATAAAATAAATGATCTCCTCTGGTTTTAAAATCTAAGATGAAAGATATATTATTTGAGCAAATATTAAGCCTAACATCAATAGAATTGAAAGAAAAATTACAAAGTTATGAAAGTGAGTGAAAACACCAACTTTTCATTTATTCCACCGTGCGAAAACATTTTTTATTTTTGCCGAGACCCATCCGAATGTTGATATAGACGTGAAATTAGAGGACATTTATAATATCCTGGCATAGTCAGTTTTTAATTTTCTGACCCAAAAACCTTTTTAAAGGACTTTAAAATTTTAAGGACATACACATTTCAAATATTTTTTTTTATATTTGCGCTTGTGCAATGATGAAGATATGGGTATCAAATGAAAGAGGAAAATTGTCTCCTTTTAACTAAATTTTCTATTTTTAACTTCCAGGGACAAAATATGTCAGGTATGCAAAACATAAATGTTTTGGATCTCAGTCTGTAGATTCATACATCTAAATTTTTTTCTATTTCAAAGTTCTGAAAGTTCAGAAATTGTAGCTAACAGTGTACACCATTTTTAATAAAATACATTGTACCAATTTTCCTAAAAAAATTGTAAAGGTCCAAAAAACAGTCGATACTTATTTGCAACCCCAATATTTATGGTTTCCCAAGTAAACTTTTCGAGTTCGTAAATCGATTTCGAGAAATTGCCCAATAGGGCTCAAACACCTCTCAGTCCCTTGAATTCGAATTCTTTCCTGAAGACTACCAAGACGACTGAGATATGTCGGCCTATGCTTTAGAGAGATGTGACACGCACTTGAAGCTCCACTCTGGCTGTGATCTTTCAGTTTTTGCTGCAATGTGACGGCAATGCAATGCGATGCGCTGTGATCACTTGATCTAGAAATGTTTATTTTTAAAACTGCACTCGATGATGTATTCCAACAAACTGTGGACAGTGCAACGGCAACATCTATACAACAACAACAACATTTGTGGCATCGTCATCAGCAGCCACAGTGCACTGAAAATGTGCATCGGGCATGTTAAATGCCATTTATCACTTGACAGTTGTTGCTGCTGCCTGTGATTGTTGTTGCTGGTGCTGCTGCTGCTGCTGCTGCTGCCAGCAAAAGTGTCATTTCATGCCATTTTCACGCGTAGGTGGTTGAGAATTTATTATGCGATCGCAAAATGTTATTGTGCAAAACAATTACAACAACCACACCAACGAAAAAATTAAGCAACTGCGAGTGCGCCTGATGATCATCGTCGAGCGCACGGCGCGTCGCAGCTGAAAACAAATAAAGATTTGAAATTCTTGAGCACCGCTTCGCTTCCCGCCACCTCATTTCGCATTATTAATAAAGCTACATTTTATTGCAGACATTAGCATCAACACCAGCAACCGTATCATCATTATCAGCAGCAACAGCCCGCAACAACAACAACAACAACAACATCATCATCAACAACGACAATGCGATCATCACGATGTCAGCGATCGCAACTTAACTCAACACAATTCGGTTCGGTTTGGCTTCTATTAGCTGACTGGTGACTGGTGGCTGGTGGCTGGTGGCCCGGCAACCATAACTGCACAATTTGTTGTGTATCGCCTCGACACCGCAGCGCAGCGCAGCGCAGCGCAGCGCATCGCTTCATCTTTTGATTATTGAAGACATCCTGTGTTCGGATTTTTGCGCTTCTACTTAGCGAGAATTGCGATTGTGTACGCGATTATTTTATTTGCGTTTATGACAAGTTGCGAAATAATTTATGACGATGATGTGTGATTTGTGGAATGTCTGCTGTCTCTTCGTCTATCGCGCACGTCTGTCTGGCTGGCGTTTAGCGCGCTTTGGCACATTTGGAATTGTGGTCGGTTATTATTTCAACATAAAAATTAATTTCAAGTGATCACAAAGACATTTCAACGCTCAACGATTAACTACTTAAGATGGCGGCCACAAATACTTAAACACCAAATGCAGGCGGAGGTCATTCGAATTGCTGCTAAAAACATGTCAATGCAGTCAATTGGTCGGTTAAGTTGTTGCTATGGCGTAGCGGTTAAACATTAACGATTAACGATCAAAAAGGGATCTATACATAAAATGCAAACAATTGGCACCAAAGTGTCATTGCATGCCTTGCGAATTTGTACCCACATGTGAGGATGGTTGCTCATTTGTTTTCTGCCGATTTAAAGCGGCAAGC
Source organism: Melieria crassipennis (assembly GCA_963668005.1). Lineage (NCBI taxonomy): Eukaryota > Metazoa > Arthropoda > Insecta > Diptera > Ulidiidae > Melieria > Melieria crassipennis. The sequence goes on from OY764962.1 coordinate 43,898,017, forward strand.
TGGACGCTTTTTTATATGCAATTTTAATCTTAGAAGTTTTTTATTTCATGCTATTTTACGAAAAAAGTTATTTTAATAATTGATGTAAGCTACGTAGGGCTCAAACCTGTCCCTCAGAAAATGCTGTAACCACTGACCGGTGCGCGCAGCACCGTTCTTGATCGAAAGACTATTCTTCCGATGTTTATTCGCTCTCAGCCGAATTGGAGCAAGACACTATGTTGTTCGCGACATCTGCCTAAATAACAACGAAACCGCAAAACATCTCATAAGGACAACGTTCAGTCGATTAAGTGCCAGTGTTCCGACAAGTTGACCTTCAGAGAGGACGTACTATTGGATCGTAAATTGTTGCCGACCAATTCAATCCAGAATCTCTGGGAACCTCAAACAGGTATCTTATTTTTATTGAAACTCTAAAAATTTGTTGCTATGCTATTGTTTACTTTAACTTATACTGAATATTGCAAATATCTAGTGTCCGACCGAAACCACTTTTTGGGCCGAAACCGAAACCGAATCCAAATTTTGTTTTTTTTTAATATATTCGGCCGAAACGGAAACTTTCTAGTTGAAATAAAAATCACCACATCAAGCATCAAAATCACCATTTTTCAACAAACGAATTTTACTTTAAGTAAATAAAGAACAAACAAACATAACACAAATAAACAAATACTTATTAATAAAAACAATTAATTCATTTTTTTAAAACAAAAACATAACAAAATCGCCCTTTCGTACCTTACACGCTAATATTCAAAATTAAATAATTTAATTAAAAAAAGAAGTTTATTTACATTTGTGGCATCTAAATTCTTCTTCTCATCCTTTCACTGTATATCTGCTCGGCAGCACTGAATAGCTGTTCACTCGCTACACAATAAAATGTAAAAAATATTCTAGAAAGTTTCGGTTCGGTTTCGGTTCGGTCGGCCGTTCGGGCATTTTATGGCCGAAACTCAAACCGAAACCGAAACACTTATTTGGGCTGAAACCGAAACCGAATATTCGGTCTGACACTACAAATATGTATTATACGTATTACACAAAACTTTGAACATCCTTATACTTACAACAACAAAAAGAATAAAAAAGTCTACCAATTTATTTATTGCGTTATTTGATAGAAAAAAGAAGGTTTTTTTTGTTATATTTTTATGTTATTTATTTTATTATTACATGTCTTAATTTTATTCACCTTAAATAAGTACTAAGTTTTTACAAAACCCAATTATTACTTTTATAAATTATTTAATTTATTATTAACTTGTTATAATATGTAATTATAGAAATAATAACTTTTTAAACCAATCAATTTCACATCCGTGCTGGAAAAATTATATGCATTGTCTGCTTTTGTTTCAGCACTCACCACGATGAAATTAAGAGTGTGACTTGGATTACCGGGAGGGACTCTGTTAGGCCGCTTTTAAAAGGACCGCTTTTAAAAGGAGAAGAAAAGAAAACAGAGAGTGTGATGAGATCGCGATGTGTAGCATCTGACTTAGGTTTCAAGCACATCATGCTGCAGAGTAAACATTTGAAACCTCGTTAGAGATGTGAAATTGGTGTATTGAGTTTATGGAAGAAATAGTTCCTCACAAAAAACTGACACTTTCGCTTATAGGAAATTACCTTACAACGAAAAATTGTAGTTGGTTTGAGTGGGAATGCAAAAAAAGTTAGAAAGGTAATGGCTGTTGTCAATATATGAGACAAACTTAGGCCTATAAATGGCCCGTTGTGGTACCACAAATTCCACCCATTTGAAAAGTGTATTTTTTGCTGTTTACTGTTTTGAATATTTGTTATAACCAGGGAAAGGATTTTGTGGAAATTGCCTTTTCTGTGTGCTGCTAGAGCATTTCTGATTGAAAATGAGCACGAATTAGGTCCGCCTGATTAGAAATATACCACTTTTATTTTGCCTTTTTTTGCCTTAAAAAGGCAGTTTGCCTTTTTCACCCATAGATGCCTTTTTTTAGTGCCTATTTTACCTATAAATGCCACAAAATGCCTTTTTCAAGATTTGTCGAGCGCCTTTTTGTTTTTCTTTCGTTTTTAATATTTTCCCCCTTTTGTTTCGCAAAAATACCTTGAAACTAAAAAAAAATTAAGTGGCAACATTGCAATTTTTTTAACTTATCGATGCTTTTACATTGATTTGATTTGCCGTTATTTTTTGTTGTGCAATGGAAAATTTAAAGAAAAAAGATGTCAAAATCAAAAAGTTCGGTTAGCGCAAAAATTTTAGTTATTTTTTTGGGATACAAGTACGGCTTTTATGCTTTTATATGAGAAGTTAAAATATCAATCAATTAAAATATCTTAGTTTTAGTTTTGTAAACTATCTTTTAAAACTTTGATGTTCCCTTACTTTTACAAAAAAACGAGTTATAAATATTGTATGTTGCATACGTCAGATGAAATAAAATTATTAAAAAATACGCACTGTTTTCCCTTTTTTAGATTTTCTAGTATTTTTTTCTTATTTTTAAATGCCTGCTTTTGCCTTTTTATGCAGTTTTTAGTGCCTTTTTCTGCCTTTTTGGCAGTTTTTAGTGCATTTCCGTGCCTTTTTTGCTATTTTATTTTGCCTTAGGTTTTTAGGTCCTCAAAATCCTTTACCTGGTTATAACACACATTTCAAACGAATGGGGGAAGGGAGAGGACCTACAGTTTAACGTCAAATCCGATCGGCGGTTGGTAGTTGGCAGTTTTTCTTTCACACTTGGAGATTTTGCCGAGAGCGCACTTGTGATAGAAGTAGACGAGCGTTTACTCAGCCCAACTGGAAATCGAACCTAGCGCCTCTATCGCTATCGAGGCCGCAGAGAATGTGCGAAAAATCTCTCACAAAGTTGTCGACCCTGTTCCCACCCACATCCGGATGCATAAGGAGCTCTTTAACTGGTCAATGTGGTTGAAGAATGTTCATCTTATAGACAATGAAACATAGAATCTTCGTCGTCGTCCTTCGACATATGCGTTAAATATCGTTTCAATCTTTCTCCTAACACCAGCTTAAAATGTAATCAATGTCTAATCTGGCAACCCAGTGCCAGACACAAATACTTTTCGAATATATTTTTTTTTAGCTTCGAACTTTCCCAAACCTATTTTTACTTGTGTTGACAGAAAATTAAGTATGTAACGGCGGAAATAAGTGGGCCCGTTGTTATTTTTCGATTTTGCTATAGTTATAGCAAACAAAATTGCTTACTGCACAACGCATAACGCTTCGTGCATTTAATTCACAGGCAAATGAAAAAGTGTGAAACCGTCAACGGTGCTTGCACCTCGCACTCGGCCCCCGCGCAACAAGAGGCAAACATTTAAAAGTAAATTACACGTTTTGGGTGGCTCGAAAGACATTTCGGTTGTCAAATCATTTTCCCCAAATGAATTCGACTTCCGCGATATTCGACGAGCGACGTGACACTGCTAATGCGTGTGGAAGACGACAGCAACAACAAAGAGTTGGCTGGTTGCTGGCTGGTGCAATTATTGTCAATTGACTGAGCTTGCAGCAGAAATCAGCTAGTCGAACACTCATTAAACCAATTTTGGAAGCTACGGTCCCCAAGAAACCAAAACAAAAATAAATATTAAATAATTGCAAAGAAAATTATGATTACACTTGACAGTCAGCAGCCGCAGTGTGCATGCACTGGGGCCGCATATGTGTGTGTATGTGTGTTTGTGAGTGTATTTGGCGGTGGTATGACTGGCATGTCAGAAAATTATATTTGGGCATTGATGTGGCAACTCTGCAAGTGTCGCATTGAAGGTGCCAGCTTGCGGCAAAGTCAAGGAAAAACGGAACATAAATTGGTTGTTGTTGTTGTTGTTGCAGTTGGTACCAATGAAAATGCGAGCTAACTTGTAGTTGGCTGACTTTGCTGCCGTGAATGATAATGAAGTTCGCCGCCAGCAGCGCTGCCTGAGACACCCGCAGAGCGCTCAAGTGTAACGCCTTGTTTTTTGTTTGCCTTCCGTTCTTCGCGGCTCACCTCGCCGTCTCAATTCGATTCAATTTTGCCGCAACAAATAATTATGAAGTGTCTCGGCCGAGCGCAATGCGCATGCGTAACGTGCGAGCGCGCGGAAATACGCGCACAAGCAGCAACCGCGAGGAGAGCAACAAGCCGAATGAAGAAACAACGAAACCGAAAATCTGTCACGAATGAGTTCACCTGCCGCAATTAAAAGCGCGTTCGTTTCTTCACTCCTTCGCTCACTCCCCATGCCGCGTTAAAAGACACGATGAGCGTTCGCCCTGAACACTGCTTCCTCCATTCATGCCTACATTCGATCATTAATTTGTAAATTTCTATTGTTTGCCTTCGCTCTAGGAACGAGCTGGCCAAACTGTGAAGAAATTCTGAGGGCGCAAAGAAACAAAGCCAAAGTGAAAGAAATTGTAAGTTCATAAAATGTTTGCTTTATGAGCACCTGTTTCTTCTTCTTCTTCTCCTCCATACACTTGTCTTACTTTGAAGAACTAATGTGTCCCGAGTTGATTGGTTATCAACATTTATTCGCTGTAAAATATATAATTTTATTTAAAGAGCTACGCGAATTTTGTTTGACTTGGTTGTCGAGTGTAAAAATTATTGCGATCATAAGTTCCTGTTCCAAATTTCTATCCACCTTAAACTTATCCATCTAGCAGGGCACTGCTTAACAGCGGCTCACGCACGGAAGATGCATACCACTGAGTCGGATGAATGCAGGAAATGCAGAGAAAATGATGCCAAGGAACTATTGGAACACATTCTTTGCTCCTGTCGGGCTGTCGCAAGAATACGACTTACTTCCTTAGGAGCCCCGTTCTTTTCTGAATTAGAAGACATGACATTACATGTCATCAAGTCGCTGCTGAACTTTGCTAGGAACATCCACATTCTCACCGATCACTTTTACATGGATACGCAATACTAAGGAGCTCTGACTGGTATCCCAATAGGGTCTAGGCCAGCCAGCTTACATTACCCAACCTAAACTTATCTGTCCATCTCGAAGCAATACTCGTGAATCTATAAGTTCATATACCTCAGTGTTGATCTTAGTGCACAAAAAGGGACTACTGCGATCTTAACACAACTCACACCACAACAGACTCCGTCTCGCTTGGTGATAGAATGAATAATGATCTGGGTAGGTTAAAACAATGCCCTTTTTAATTTCATATTTTCACTATATGCGTTTGAAGTTAAAGTTGGGAATTGTTTCTTACTTTCTCATATTTGACTGACTACATGTCCTCCGTTTTGTTGTATCCTTCGCCGTGCCCAGCACCAAAATATAGAAAAAGCTGGTTTCGTTGAGCAGCTGCCATACCAACTGGGAATGCCAACTCGGGTTATCGTCCCGAACCAACTTTTCATCTCATAACTTAAAGTTTGGTAAGCGCAGTTAATCATCTACCAAGACTAGTTTAGATCTACTCAGAAACCCCAAACTCACAACCATCAAGTATATCGGTTGATTGATCTGCAGAATGCCCGTTAAACTAACCTAAAGTTATATTAAGTTTATACTTGTTTGCCTAAAATAGATCCAGCTATAAAAGCCAGGATGATCTCAATATGGAAATCCTCAATGCGCTTAGAAATTTCTAGTAGCAGCTCTGTGTCTATAAGACCATTGTTTGGGGAATTCATGGAGAGCATTCGAATCAATCATTAAGGGGTTATATACCTTTTTGTGGCTAAAAAATCGAAAAAAATTTTTAAGACTTATTTTTGAAGTACATACTTTTAACAATTATTCTGCAAAATTTCATCGGCCGATAAGATACGGCCGTTCATAGCGCGCAGTTTCCGGAACTCAAGTATTTTTTTGTTTTTTTTTTTCTTTTTTTTGATTATCTCGGAATCGTATTTTTGAAAAAATGCCAGTGCGGTGAGCACGATATCCCGTTAACCACTACATCGATCAATTTGAAATTTTGAGGGGTTGTTTGTACATACAATAGCTAGTTCGTGAACGAAGGATTTTTTTTTCGACAAATTCTTCTATTTTTTTTTAGCAAAAAATTCAATTTTTCGACTTTAAAAAATCGACATTTTTGGAAAAAATAGCACTGTAACTGTAAAAATTTTTTTTTTGTAAAATCCTTCGTTCACGAACTAGGTAACACTATGTACTAACGTAGTTTTTTTTCAGCTGAGCCGTTACCTCGAATTCATGCTCACCGTCAACCACTGCTAAAAAAAGGAGTTCTGCGGCAAGGACTGTAACTTCCCCAATTTTTCGAATTTTCGCTTGAAATTTTATACAAATTCACATAAGGACATGTACTTTTATAAACTTTGTATTCCATTTGAATAAAACTATGGTAACATGCTTAAAAAAAAAATTAAAACCCTGTATTTCCCTACAGAAAAAGGTATATAACCCCTTAAGTCACTCGACTTACTGTGATAAAGTGAAAAAAGTGAAGTGAACATTGAATCGATTTAAATCGCAGCTTTTCTTTTCAGTAAGAAGACATTTATACATTAAAATAAATAAAATTTCGACTTAATATTTTTGTCAAAATAAATTCATGAATTTTAGATACGCCTTAACTCACGGATTCCAGTCATAAAAAATAATTATCTCAGCGCAGCGAGATGGAGTACCGAGAATTCCCACTCCCATTGCAGCCTTCAATAAACAATTCCAGCAAACGTTTGTGTCTAAGCACGGCTTATTTCCGCCCAACTTGCCACCAGCTCAGCGACTTCCCGCGTGCGGCCAAATCAACTCGTTTAGATCACATTTTCCAGCGCTTCTTGCGCACTGCCAATTGTGCCTGGTGGCACCACATCAAGCGCTGCCCGCATTCGTCGGTGCGTCCGCCGCTCGGCACAAGCTGATCAAATGGCTCCGATAGTCATACACCAATGACGATCATAACTGCGGCGCATAAACTTGGCTTCTCGACTGTGCCGTGTTTTCCTTCCCTCCCACACTATCTGCTCTCACACATTTATGATTTCGACTTTGTGCATGGATGGCGATAGTGGTGACGATGGCGATGGCGCTGGCGTTGCCGGTTCAGGTGATCGCGGTGATCTACAACTTTTAACTAACTTATTTTCCTCCCTCTCTATCTTTCGCGCGTGTGGCGCGCTCGCGCTCCCTCACTCGCTGTGCCACACGGTATCACTTGGGGGCCAACGTACAAATACGATGAGAACATGGCTTATTATATTTTTATAGGTTGCTCGTCTCTACTTGAGTACTTTTCTTTTCCATCATTTCTTTGCTGGCCATTATTTTTTGAATTTTTATTTATGCGCCAAAGCAATAAATAAATTTTTAGTATGAACGGCAGAAAGAGACAAAACGGTTCCGACTTTTCAGCTCCAGCTCGGCGCGGCATGATCACCTTTCAGCTGCGACCGCTTGGCTTGATCTATAGCTACCGTCGCGGGGTTAATGTGGTTGTTGGTGTACTCGTACCTACAGATCTGAGACTATCTGGGGTAATTATTAATAACGCTTTTAATGAAGTCATGCTTCGCTTAACATCAGCAACCGATTGTCGTATTGCCAGCCGCATTCGCATTTGTATTCGCGTATTTGGCGTCTTGTGCTCTTCGCACGGGCGCGGCGTGGACTTTGTGGAAAATTTCTATACCTACATATCTACTTGAATTTCAGATTAGAAGTTTACGAGGAGATTACGGCGCACAGACACAAAGAAACGGAATAATGGAACAAAATGGCTATTTGAAAAATGAATGCCGATCATTAGCATGCGACGGGTTCAATGGCAAATGACTGGGCGACTGGAAGAAAATGGAAGCAGTCATCCGATTAACTCTAAGAAGGCATATTCCAAGTGGAGTAAGCAACTATTAAGTGACAAATTTTAATTAAGGGGGTCAATACGTGTAAATTGACAACATTTTCAAAATATTTTTTGTTTGTCAAATAGACTCCAGGGGGTCTTAAGAATATCCCCCTCAAGTGGTTTTAATTCTGATGACCCGTTCCCCTGCAGCAGCGCCTTATTGATGGTCAATTCGTTCCGCATGATATCGGTAACGCAAAGTTTAAACCGAATTATTTCGAAATACTGGTTTACGATTATGGAAGTCGAATATCTCGGCAAGTTTTAGTCCCACTGATCTAAAATTTGAGCAGCAACTTTTTGAAACATAGAACTTCTAAAGTAACTAAAACTTTCATTGTTTTTGGCAAAATCCGCGGCGCCATTTTCGGGAAATTAAGAAAAAAAAGGTAATTTTTTTTCGGTTGGGTATTTTTGCGTATTTTTGTATTTTCGAGAAAATATTTTTATTTGTTAGTTACTTTAGAAGGTACATATATTTTCTCATAATAACTAATAGCAATATTTTTTCAGATGATTTTTGGGCCCAACGTTGGACCTCCACCACCGCCGCCATTTTGAGCACGCCAAAAAAAATTTGTTTTCTTGCACTGCTACCTTTTAATAAAAGAATGAAAAAAAATTGTACATTGCATTAACTTTTTCCGGCGTATGCGCGATTCCAAAATTATACCATTTACACGTATTGACCCCTTAACGTTCCATAGATAGGATCAAATCGTATGAAGAACATACATAGGGAAATAAATAATCCAGAAAGGAATAGTACAAATCAATTTTAGGTGTAAGATCTGGACAAGAACAGAATTCTTACCTATGCTGAGAAGGAACGGTGGAGCCAACATAAAGTCACGTTTGACATAATCAAAAAATCGACTTACACATTTTGCATAAACGAGAAACAGAGCACCGACCATATTTTCTGTTTGCGTCCCAGCTTTGGCAGCATATTGAGCATTTTCGATTGCGATTTCCAAAACTGTCCTGAAATTTTACATTAAAATATTCATTGAAATTTTCATAGAAATTTTTTTCATTTTCGTTCTACACATCGCTTGAGTGTCGAATAAGTCAGCCTAAGTTTTTGAAATGCCTCAACCGAGGTTATTTCTAGATTTCCCCAAAATGTGTTTGTGTATCTGTTGTCAACCATAATCGAACTTTAACAAAAAATACACTTATCTTCAATCCAAATTGAATTAGTACGATCCATAAATAAACTTTTAGTACTAAATTCAAATACTAAATAATATTCAGTATTGAAGCCCACCCAACTCAACTCAATCTATACAATATCCCATTCACTGCTATTCAATCAAATTCAGTCATCGTTATTCAATCAATTTCGAACGCAACCTACTCACATTAAACCCACCTTACCTCAACCTCATTTCAATTTAATCCTATTCAATCCCTTAGTACTCTCTACTGCATCCTGGCCAAGTTCAAATATTTATACAGTGATCAGTATTTATATTTAATCACCAAACACGAAACGCTCTAAAAACGTTTTTCTTTGAGGTCCTCGGTCGGCTTGCTTTGAAGTCTTGTAAGACGGTTTCCTTTCAAGTTTCATCAAAGAAAGTTCAGTGCAAACAGCGCACAATCACATCCTGAGCGTTTCTGTTTAACGAGGCACACGCCTTTTACGATCTCATAAACCGCACAGTGTGATTTTTTTTCTGTTTGGCGGTTACCCACATTTCCCACCTGTACGAGTACAATGTTTGTTATTTAGTGTTTCACTCAATGTATCAATATTGATACATGTTGCTTATGTATGCAGGACCTGCAAAGCAGTTACAAATCTTTCGCAGAATTTTTCTTTCAAGTATATTCAACTAATTGATATGGTTTAGCTCAATTTGTAGCGGTTAATTCTAAGAAGGATCAACGATCATTTGAATGTGAAATGTCACACTGAAAATATGAAGTTCGTTCTTCTTTTCTTTCCACATTGAACATTTAAAGATCATTCATGCTTTATAACGTTTCACCAGCGAAAATACAAATATACATCGAAAAAAAAACACTGCATCGAAATCCAGTTGACTATTGCCAGGCCATCAACGACGTACCTAAGTGCTGGCATCTGTTTGTGTCGACACAAAACTCTACTTTGAGATCATTAAAAATCCATTACCATCAATTTTTGATGCATTCCTTTACACATTGAAGTGATGTTCAATAAAAATTGATTTAGAGCATTTGATAAAAGCGACCCCACCCTGCTGGCCAATCTCCGCCATATATTTCACATTAAATTCCGCCCAACAAAACACATGTCCGTGTGGCAGGAAGCATTCCTGGAGAAACAGTGGCGTAGCGCTACATGTATAAAGTATGTAAATATCGCTGGATAGAGTATACAAATACAATATGGAGTAAATATTATTTGGATGATTTCAACAGATTGAATGCCACAGAGAAGATATCCGACTACAACCGCGATTAGGTCGTTGGAATACAAGTCCATAGGGTCATGAGTTCGAATTTCCATTCAACTAACACTAAAAAAAAAATTTTGTTTTTCTTGGAGGCCGGTCTTTACCACCATATCTCAATGTTTGGGCAATCATACGGTTAGTTAGATTGTGGTAGCTTTGAATGGCAATTCGGTCAACACCACAGGATGGGAAACATTTATTTTAGCAAATGTTTTCTGGAAAGGGAAATGGCAAACTTCTAAGAATAAGAAATAGAAATAAATAAGAAAACTTCTATGAAACTTTCCCAAGTCACCGTTTTTAATCAGCATAAAACTGGGCTGAACTTATATTCTGATATAACGCCACTGTTGCGGCTATCGGGACACATTCGTCATCAACGACTGCGCCTGTGGCACGATTGCAACTCGTCCCTGCGCTGTGGTGACTCCAATGCGTATTTTATGTCGTTATTTATCGATTTCTTGTGTATTTGCCTGCGCGCATTGCATCATTTTCTTTTTACGATTAGTGCTGCTTGACGGGTGTTTTGAACTTTGATTTTGTTGCATGTTGTACGCACGCAGCGGCAAGTTGTAGCAACGCGCAATTTGTCACCAAAAACAGCCAACAAATTCTTAACAGTGTGCAATATAAAGTCGAAGTAGTAGTAGTAAAATCTCGAGTAGTATAGATTAAGCCGAGTTTGGAGATCCTAAATTGAAGCACTTTGCAGCAGAAGTGCAAAATTGGTCCTTATTGGTAAACAAAAACATACTTGATGGGAGTCTAATCAGTTCTAATTTATTTTCGGGAGTAAACACAAGTTTTATCAAAGTGGGTCAAACATCCTTAAATTCTATAGACAAAGGAAATAAATATGTGCTGTGATAAATTGTATGTTTGATATCTCAACAATATCTCCTGAGCTAAAGTTTTCGAATGGCCAGCCAGACTGACCCAGGTATCTTTACCCGCCGTGACCGAGAATGATGAGGACGGGCGGAGCAAGTTACTCCTCACACGAACGAGACAATTTTTGTATCAATCCAGAACTGGTCAAGCAAAACGAACGTCAGTCAAGACCCGCGAGTAGCTTAATTCAGAGGTGTTTCAGGTGTCTGTCCTTTCCTGAAAAAATTGTTGGTGGAAAGTAAATCAATCGCTTCTTTGCCATCAAAGTTTTCGTGTCTCGGAACTAGGAGTATTTCAACTTTATTAAGCAATAATGTTGTTATCAAAGGCTAGCAAAGGAAACCATCGAAAGATTGCGTGCGACAAAAATCAAAACATTTCAAACCACACGAAAAAATTTATATACTCGCGAATCTAGGAGCCAAATGTAGTAAAACTGCGTTTTTAGTTTATTTTTATGGCGTCAGGATTTTTGTTAAAGGATTTTGAAATATCAAGTGCGAAAATGGTTCTATAAATACTATTTCAGCATCCTAAATGATATTGAAATGATCCATATCCTATGGAGACAAGTATTAAATTTTTTATATCCTAACTTAATAAATTTAGAAGGACTAAATTCAAGGATGTAGTAGTGTACATATTAATCCTTAAGATATATTAAAAAAAAAAAAACTATTGGAAATTTGCAAGGATATTCAAGGCTAAAGTTTTAAAAGGACATTTTCAATACCTCTTCGTCCTTTTGCACCAAAACATTAAATTTTCTAAGATTCTAAGGATGTTTCTCTTTCATTTGATACCCATATTATTATTCTACAATGCGCTCAATTTTTAGAATAACTTTTTGAAATAAACATGACCTTGAAACTTCAAAGTCCTTTAAAAAAAAATCCTGAAGTCAGAGAGAAAAACTAAAAACGCAGTTTTACTACGTTTGGCCCCTAGTTTCACAAGTATATCGATTTTTTCGTGTGTCAAATTTGTCGCTCGATGTTATCTGACTTTGACTAAGTAGACATTTGAAAATAAAATTAAATAACTTGTGGTCCAACGCAATAACCGCTGAGCTGCCAAATATAATGAGTCATAAAAAATATATCCTACTTTGAAACTCTGTCAAAAACAATTCGTATTACACTTAAAAAAAATAACAAAATTTAGACATTTCGATTTTTCATTTATTACAGCTGCTAACAAATACGCTACTGTCACATTTAACTACGACGCCCTCGTCAAAAGTTATTTACACAAAAAAAAATTTAAAGATATCAATAAATTGTGTTGATTTCCTCTTCGCTTTCTGTTTGTGTCGATTCGTTTTTTTTTTTTGTATGCCCATCTTCACCTTTGCTACTAAATAGATCGTAAATTTTACACTAACAACTGTCAACATAACAATGTCATTGTCACATTTCGCCTTCATTGCACAGCCCTCTTTTCGCTGCTTGAACAAAAAAAGTAAAAATTGTAATAAGAATGCAACACTGTTGCCTGTTGCCTGTCGCCTCGAATAAAAACGTCAACGGCGCCCATTGTGCCCGGAATGAGCCAACAAGTGAGACACCTTCTCGCATGCCGTCACCCACCGATGGCGCCTTTTGCCTGCCTGGCAGCTTGTTTGCCATTGTCTCGCTCGCTTCCCCGACGATTATTGTCGCTAAACAAACGATCAAATGGCAATTTAAAAGTTTTTTATTCAACACTAAATCAACTCACTCCCCCGCGCGCACGGCTCGCAACACGCTCGCTAATATTTTGGAATTTTCAATTTCACTGTCTGCCTACGACAGTCGACAACCGCCTGCCAGCCACCCTTTGACTGTTCAATAAAAGGGTGCAACGTGCTGCCGGGGACCGGGGGACTGCAGCGTCTATCAATAACTTGTAGCGTCTTTTCGCGCTCGGCAATTCTTTTTCCATGGCTTTTCTTTGCGTTTTTTCAGCGGCCTCATGCAATGCCAAAGAATTGACTTAAATTATGACTTTCTCCCCATGGAATTCCAGGCGTTTTGCGCGTTGACATTCCAAAAAAACATTGCCAACAACAACGGCAACATAGCAGCAGCAGCCAAAACTCGTAGTTGCCGGCAGACGTGAGGGCGCCAGACCCGAACGGCATGCAACGGAAAGGGTTGCGTCGACCTGCCACTTGCGCCGGGCTGGGCGGCGCGGCAACGTGCAATTTGACACTGTTGACAGTTTATATTTTGACAGTTTGCTTAGAACGCCTCGCCACAGTTCTTTCGCTGCGAGCAAATTTCAAAGGTTCCCCATTGTTGAATGCTTTTTTCTTTGATAACTTTATTATGCAGTGAAAAAATTCGGTAGTTGACATTTAAAATAATGTCACACATATGTACATACATGAGCAGGTGTGAGTGAGGGCGTGCGGAAGAGGACTGTTTCAAAGCCATGGCAGAAAAATTCATTGAAAAGGGCAGAGGTCATTATCGACAATTGATGAACAGTTTAAAACGTCGTACAAAACATATGTTTGCAATTTTGCAGCAACACTGGAGCGAAAGACAATTCTCGTACAAAGCGATTCTCGCTCATGTGGGTTCAAGGCAGTTTGAATTGAACATTAATCTTGAAAGACGTCAAGTTTAAGCTTAGTGTTGCCGAAGTCAGTTGATTTTCAAGTTCTTGCATATAGTGTTTAGATATATTCATAAAATTTTATAAGAAGACTAGCTGGGCCCCGCGGCTTCGCACGCAAGCTCTCTCGTTTCACCCGATACAAATTCTGAACCCATTGTTGACCCCGTCAGATTTTGATTTAAAAAAAAACATATGTCTATTATCTTTGATGTCAAGTATTTCCAAAAATCATGAGTTTTCACATTTACCCTAAACAAATTCTTAACCCTTAGCTTATCATGGTAGATTTCGATTTTCTCAAAAAATGAAAAGCACATCTTAATTATTTCCCGATAGAAGTGCTTTTTGTCTATGTTTGAAGTCAAAAGTACTAATAAATCATGTTTCTCCATACAAACTGGTAACCTATTGTTGACCCCGTTAGATTTTGATTTTCAAAAAAGTGAAAAACACGTGTCAAATTATTTCTCACTAAGAGTACTTTCACAAAATTTGAAGTCAGTGGGCCCATTAATTCATGTTTTTTTACAGTTTCGCCATACAAACTTTTAACCGGTCGTTGACCCCGTCCAATTTTAATATTCGGAAAAAATGAAAAACACGTATCGAGTTATTTTGCATTTGAAGTACTTTCACCAAGTTTGAAGTCAAAAGGCTCAAAAAAATTTGTTTCTCCATACATACTTTTAACCCGTCGTTGATCCAGTTAGATTTCGATTTTGAAGATAATGAGAAACGCGTGTCCAATTTTTTTTTATTTCAAGTATTTTTACAATTTTTGAAGTCAATAGGCCTATCGGTTCATGTTTTTTTCGAGTCTACCCTTAAACAAATCTTATCCCATTGTTGGTCCAGATAAATTTTGATTTTCGAAAAATTATAAAATACGTGTCGAATTATTTTTATTATTTATATTTAGAGTATTTTCAGGAAGTTCGAAATCAATATCTCTCTGAAATCACTGTTCTTCATACAACACCTTAACACATGTTTCGCCCCTTTACACCCCGAATTTCAAAAAATCCCGTCTTAGCGGAGGTTCATTTTTCAAGATGTACCTACAGTTAAAATTTCATGTTTGAAGCTTCAGCGCTTTGGGCTGAGCGATGATGAATCAATCAATCAATCAGTCAGTCAGGACAAACAATCTATGTATATACAAATGGAGGCGATACCACGCCCCCTTGTCTAATGCTCACAACTTTCTTCTAGTCGAATTGTGCTACCAAGTGGAAAGTTCGTACCAAGTTTCATTGATGTGGACTTACAGTACTGCGTAAATGTTGGGTCATAAAAAATGTGCCACGCCCCTTGTCCAACGCCGATCAAATCTCATCAGTAGAATGACACATCTATGAAACAACGGTACACCAAATTTCAATGCTATGCGGCTCACAACTCCGAAGCTATTCCATATAAAAGATTTGCGTTGTATGGGCGGAGCCACGCCCTCTTGTTAAATATCCGCCCCATTCCCTCTGTCGAAAGATATGGCTAAATGGTAGGTTCGTACCAAGTTTCATTGATGTACGACTTACAGTTCTGCTGAAATATTGGGTCATAAAAAATGTGCCACTCCTCTTATCCAACGCCTATAAAATTTTAACAGTAGAATGACACTTCAATGGGACGGTGTCATATTAAATTTCAATACTGTGCGGCTTACAACTCCGAAGCTATTCCATTTAAAAGATTTGAGTTGTATGGGCGGTGCCACACCCCTTGTTCAATACCCACCCCATTCCGTCTATCGAAGGACATGACTAAATAGTAAGTTTGTACCAAATTTAATTGATGTGTGACTTATGGTTCCAAAGTAATTGTCTAAGAATGTATTTTGTGGTGGCACGCCCCGTTTTCCCGACTTTTCCATGTTCCGAAGTATCCAAGTTGGTCCAGTCGTTTTCAAGTTTTAAGCATCCGAACGAACCACGATTCATTTTTATATTCAGGTCTCCCTCGTATAACGCGGTGGTCACGTTCCAGGAAAATTCCGCGTTATGTGATTCGCGTTATAGAAGACTTAACTTTCATATACATTTTAGGGTTATGTTCCAACAAGCTTTTTCCAAAATAAAATAAGTACTAAATTAAAGATGTATGTATGCATTCCAACTCAAAATCAAAATTCATACTTTATTTAAAAAATTAAAAAACATAATGAAAAAAAAAACTGTTTTTTTTAAATCGCCTCATATCGAAACCGCGTTGTAGAAATACCGCGCTATACGAGGGAGACCTGTATATAGATATTGCAATTAGTATGCCTAACCGACACTAACGGGAGCTGGTAAGATCGCTTCGGCTAGAAGAGACCTTGAAACTTTAACGTTATTTACTAAAATACTTTCAGAGATTCTAATCATAAGGACTCTCAAACCGAACTACCTTTGCTATCGCTGAACACTCAACGTGGCCTAGGCACATTCTCTTAGTTCGCCATGTCTATGAAAGGTAATCGAAAAAAATGTAGAAATGCAAAATGTTTTATAATATCATAAACTGTATTTTTGTGGTATAGTTCACGTTACCGTTACACCATTATCTCAAATAGATAAAATGCAAATTACCGACGTCTCTCGCCTCCTCCCACTAGTTCACAAAACTACGCAAGTCTCTCCAAATCCAAATTAATTGCGCTAATTAGGCATTGAACCTGAAAGCGAAAAAATAAAATACAAATTCAACAACATAAAAAATACAAATAAAGTAGAACGCGTAGTAGCGTAGCGAAAAAGTATCGGACTAAACTAAAAACAATGCGTCGCAACATAAAAACTTAATTTATTCAAAACGAAGAGTTTCTACAAAAAATACGTCGAAAATTTGTAGCATGTGCACAAAAGCGTAATGGGTATCAGAAAATATCAAAAAATAAAAAACTCAACCGGCCGCATTTTACAAAACTCGCGAAAGGCGAACGGCAGTGGGGTTGGAGTGCGGGTGTTGCCCCTTTGCAGGCCGCTCCAACGGGCCCATATGTCGAAAAGCATGATAAAACGCTAATTAGCCAAGAGCATAAAGCAAATTTTGTTAACTCATAATACGCCGAATGCGTCGGCTAGAAACGCCGAAATGACGAAGAAGGAGAAATGGAAAATGGTCGCGGCGGCGACTCGAACGGCTCCGCACAAAGCGGCGCGCAAGAGAGATATAGACGCGCAGATAAGCGGCCAATGGTTTGAACTTTGCATATAGTAAGGTTGCCACGATCTGCCGTTGAACTCGAATCGACGTTAGAAGCAACGCCACAAAAGGCAGCAACGACTAAAGTTCAACTGCGAAAGGGCAGCGGCCAAGTCAGACCAAGTCAGGCTTTGGGCTTTGATCCATGACCAAACACCGAGAAAAATTACAGAAAGCCAAAACTATCTGCACAGCTATGCCTGCACACACACACATATATATATAAATGTATAGTAGATGCAGACATATATACAGTTAAATAAAAATGCTTAATACAACTACGGCGGCCGGCCCAGTGAAAAGCGCCGATAAATTTGAATATGGTATGTGTAGTTATGGCGGCCGCACGATCTGGTTAGCAGCAATTAGTTATACAAAACTCATAACAAACGCCATTTTGTAACTTTCTAATTACACACAGATCGCGTAGCTGGGTAGGTTTGTGCGAACAATGGCCTCCGGCGGTCACATTGCATTGATTCAATTTGCATACAAACCACATTTCGGCTATTTTCAATTTTTTTTGGTTGCTGGCATTTTTGTATCTGGTTTTTTCTATGCAAGTATGTACATATATGTGTACTATCATACTTTCAAATAACCAACTGCCAACTGAATTGCTTTAATTTTCCATAATTTATGAGTTCGCCATCTAATTATGCGCCATTTGGAATTTTTATTATTAATCGCTTAGGAATTACAGTCGAAACTGCATTTGACAGCAAGTGTGAGGACACACACACTTGTCAGTTGCATGGCAGTGAATTGTCGGCTGTACCACAAGATTACAAGCACAACAGTGTATTTTTCATTATCGCTCCACTATTTTTATCTCAGCCTCATCACTTTTTATCTAATCTTTGCCTTGAAAATTGTGAAGCTGGCATTATTAGATCAGCTGCACTAATGTTGCACGTTGCTCAGACAACTGAGGTCAATGACAACATTTTGTTGAACAATGATTCTTCATTTATTTGTACACATTTCCAACAAGTTGAAGCTGCTTGCGAAAGAGTCGACGTTGGTGCTATGTGGAGTCCAAAGGCGCGGTGAATAATTCAGTGTATTCAGACCTTTAATTGGCATCAGTGCCATGCAAATTTTTCCTTGGATCGAACACTCTGTAGGCAGTGGGTATGTGGGTAGGAATGGTTGCCTCAAGGCGGAGCTCACTTAGGCCATGAAGGCCCACTGTGATACCACAATCAGTCGAGCTAACGCCCGCTCACTCATTGAACGAGTTTGAGTTATTTATGAAACCTAGGCGAGTGTGAATAGTCTAATAGCTCTGAAAAAAATTGTTGAAGGTGTCAGAACTGCTCACATAGAAAACGAATTCGAATTATTCACGTAAGGAAACAGCAGATCTTTTCCTCTAATTAGAAAGGAAAGGTCTGCCTCTCCAAAATCGTTGCAATAATAGGTCGTAATTTTGGACTTGGCACATGGATACTATACAAATCGTTATCCGGTGTGCAAATTCTTCCTTAACCCTTAAATATAAAACGTATTGACAGATGTGAGCAGATCAAAATTTTTGGAGTGTGTTTAGAATTAATGCGGATTCTACTTTAATATGGCGCAAAAAGTCCAGTGATATCAACAAAAATTAGTATACAAATTGATGTTTGCTAATTGGAATTTCTTGACGATACAGATTTTTAAATGTACTCAATAAAATAAAAAGGGGTCTGCTTTTAATTCTCTTCAAACACTTAAATGCGTTCGTAAGGAAAAATTAAGGACTTTATTCGATAATTTCTGTAGTCAATGGAAGAGTTTCTATAATTTCAAGACAAAATTAAAACGTCTTCATTTTGCATGATGGAGAACTTAGGTATTTATTCTGTCCTGTTCAATAAAAAATTATAAATAATAAAACCATGCAAACATCTCCCCAACTCCTCAGTTTAGATAATGAAGTCATCCGAGTAAACCGAATAAAGTTTTAATGAAAAAATTCAACCCAACTGCGAACAAAACTATGGTTTAATATGAGCAAAGTTTCAATACGTCTGGAAACTATGGAGTTGTGGAAAAAAATATTACAAAATTATTACAGAATAAAAATGTATTAATACAGAAATAATACACAGACTCATACTTGTATCGCATACACTCACACACACTTTCCATCATTAATATTTTCATTTCTAGTTTGATTGATTTGAATGTTACGTTGAGTGACTATTCGGCGACTGACTGACTGATGATTGATTGGCTCAGCGGCCCAAAACGTCTGTGAGGAGTAAGAGAAATGAAAAAAAGCGGAAATGAAAAATACTTTGGGGAGAATAACAAAGGCAAACAAACACCAACAAAATGTGAAGAATATGCAAAAAAATTACAAAAACAAATTAAGTAGAAAAAAATCCATGAATAACACTGTACGTTCATATATAGCATTGGCAGTTAGTGTGAAATTGGCTATATTTTTTATTAATATATATTTTCTTTAATAATTGGTAGAGTGAGTTTATGGACAGAAAAACAAATTAGCCAAAGCAACAATTGAGGCATTTTTTGAAAGAAAAAAATCAGTGCGAAGTGCAACAAAGGCAGTTCCTAACGGTAAAACAAGGAAGAATTGTGCAAAAAATAACACAACTTAGTCTGTTACTAATCGCCGTAGTAACGGTACACTTACAGCAATGCCAGTAAAGCGGAAACGATAATGGAAAATGGCACCGTTCGCCATGGCTGGCGTTAGTCACCATTCATAGCAATGAAATTGAATTAAAAACCAAAACCAAAATGCGTTGACATGTTTTACGCTGTGAAACCGAAGTAGAGCGCGCCACAAAAAAAAAACAAAAATAATAAAAACAAGCGAAGGCAAACCGCACATGCGTACAGCTAACCACCGGATGTGGTTGCGTAGTAACTTTTCGCTACGATTTCTTCTTCTTCTTGTTTTACAACGAAGAAGAGTGACTGCCGATATTTGTTTGATGAAGAAAAAAGCGCAGAGTCGCAAAAAATAGAAGAAATAATACATACAACAACTGATCATATGAAATAGGAGCGTCGAAGACGAATCGGGTCGAGAATTTTGTGGTTTGATTACACCGTGCGACAGCATTTTTCACACCGAGAAAAATCCATATGTGCATGAAACTAGAGACCAAATATAGTAATACTGCGTACTCAGTTTCTCATTTCTACATTCTTTGTCCTTTTAAAAGGACTTAAAAACTTTGAAGGGGATAAAAAATATAAAAAATATAAAAAAAATTAACCTAGTTAGAATACGGCGATATGTTTATTAAATGAAAAAGGAAAGTCTCAAGAATTTAAATAAAACTGATTTTTTTATCTATTTGTAAAAAAGATATGAAAAAAGTCCTTTGAATATTTTAATCCTTTATATCCTTGAAAATTTATACAGAATTTTCTTGAAAAGTAACTATGTTAAAGCCCAAAATCTCCTTGATTACGTGTCAAAATTGCATTACTCTAACTTTATTGGTTCGAAAGTTATTAAAAAAAAGGCGGAAGCTGCAATTCTAATGCAGTACAAAAATTTTTATTTTTTGACACGTGATCAAGGAGATTTGGGGTTTCAACATAGTTACTTTTCAAGAAAATTCGATATACATTTTCAAGGATATAAAGGATTACAATTTTCAAAGGCCCTTTTTCATATCCTTTTTTACAAATATAAAAAAAACTAAATTTTATTTAAATTCTTGAGCCTTTCCTCATTCATTTGATATACATATCGCCATATTCTAACTATCAAAATTTTGAAGTCCTTTTAAAAGGACAAAGGATGTAGAAATGAAAAACTGAGTACGCAGTATTACTATGTTTGGTCTTTAGTTTCACGCCCATATGGATTTTTTCCGGTGTGAAAAAATTTTTTTAATTTTTGTCGCACGGTGTTATTGCATCCTCAGAGTCGTCGTCAGAGTTGTATTGTTAAACATTCGTTTTTCACATCCTTTTTCTCAACACCGCAACATTTGGTACGCTGTTTTGATGGCTCATTGATTGGCAACACCTCCTACAACTCTTGCTTTGATCGGACTTGAACTCACCGAGCCAGTCCCTTCGGACGTTTCACTTTCCCATGTGAAATCTCAAAATGTCATATTTCAAACAAGGCCTCGTACATCCGAAGAACCATCGTTAAGTACCTAAACGAACTCTAAAAGTAAAATTTTGATAGCTCCTTTGATTCGATAACAAAACAAATTGACATAACGTAAAATCCATCGAACAATCATAACAACAAACATACTTGTAATACTTAATTGAAGAAATTAGAATGTAAATGCATTGAGAATGGTTTGAATGAGGGTCAACTTGAATCATCATAAGTTTTACCATTAATTCTATTTCATTCTATCTTCTTCATTTCTATTTCTTCTTTCGACGAGCCTTTTAAGTACCGTTATCAATGTAATAAAGTCATTCAATTATCTTTGTACCATTTGAGAGATTCAATTAAAACTACGACTTTAAATATTTGAAGCAAACAACCACTGCTTACGTTTCCCGTGGAGTGACCCGCATGAGAAGCAAGAAGTAGAAAACTAACCATTGTTTTTTTTTTTTTTGATATGCTTGATTTCTTATAAAATTCGTAAAACAGAGCAGCGCATACTTGATAAAAAAAAGCCACAAGAGTTCCTCTTTTTGAAACTCTTAATATTATACGGGCCGATTTAAAGCCTATTGCACAAATACAACAACAATTGCCAAGTGCTACTCTTCAATTTGCAACTAAAGCATTCAATTAGAATGAATTGTTTAGATTGATTTACCATTTACTGACATACAGTTTGTCAAGTAAATGTTTGCAAATTTAAAGAAGGTAGAAAATTATTTTGAAAAGCTTATAATATAACAGAAATTGCAATATTTTGAAATTATTTGAAAAATATAGATTAATTGAATATTTCACTCTCATATAATATCAAAGTAATGTCTATTTGATTCGCGTATTGAAGAGCAAATTGATTTGAAAGTATCTCCTGGACGACCCAGAAAACTGTCTGACAGAGAGGAAAGAAAAATCATCCGAAAAGTTCGTGAAAACCCCCGTATTTCAATAAGGGGAAATGGCTTTGGATATAAAAATAGAATGCGGAACTGATGTATCTCATGAAACTGTTCGGAACTGTACGGCGCCAAATTTTCATTGCAATCTTGGTTTTGAAAGAAGACGAATTTTTTGACAGTTTGAAGTATAGCTTAATTTCCTTTTTTGATTTTTTACACTGTTTTCGCGTATCAAATAGACATTACTATTAATATATATCTTAAAAAAATTTGAAAAAATTGCAATTTCTGTTATATTTATAAGCTTTTCAAAATAATGTTTCTACCTTTTTAAGTTTGCAAACATTTACTTGACAAACTGTATTTCTTTACTAATTAGTTTTCCTAAACGCTGGTACAGACATCACGTGTTTTCAATTAATATTTGATTCATGTAGTTCTTTTTTGTGGATAGTAGACTAGGAGTATCTAGCACCCCAAAGATTGCTCTAAAATTAAGAAGACTACGTAATCTTTCCGCTGGGTTCGCTATGGTATAGAAACGTTTGGAATTGGGAAAATACAATATTATGGTTTTTACCATTTTTGGGAGCTGAATTTTAGTACTTGAGAACAGACACGTTTGACTTTGCTTTGAAGGTAATTGACTGTCTTCAAAACACTGTACAACACAAAAAAAATAACAAGGTTCTGACAACGGATTCTGGTAGAGGGGGCCAAAACAAAATATACGTATATCGGCGTTTTGAAAGTTTACGTCTGATTTTTTTTTAGGGGGGGGTCAAAGTTTTCTCCTTTTTGCACATTCTTATGGTGAATCGGCATACGAAAACCATGTAATATCACATTTTAGGCATATGATGTGTCCAGCAATTTGATGTAAAATACTACGAAGAACATTTTTGTGGAGCATTTTAACCCTGTAGCTCCTATTTGTATGGGTCAATTTGACCCTTTTTTTATAAAATGCCTAAAATGTACTGTAAAAGAGGACTTTTTAAGGACAAAATGTACCACGAAAATATTCGCCATAAAATTCTACTACAGGTCTCTGAATACATCAAAGCTCAGAAATTAACTTGAATGCCAGAATTAAGCCGAAACTGAAAATGTGTTTAAGTGTTTATTTCGTACGGCAAAATCAGATTTGATGCAATTTTAGATCAGTTTTGGGGGGGGGGGGGGACCACACACAACTTTTGAGTCTAACACCATTTGAAACCATGTTTGTAAGAAGCAAATATTTGCGGGGAACCCTCCAAACCCTCCAAATTTAGGACCTTAATGCAAGAGTCTCCAACAAAACAATTCAGGTCAAAATTTATTCGTGCCCGTTGCCACTTTTCTACTTTTCCAATGAAATTATTAAAAAGCAACAAATGGTAACAAATGTTAAGTCGATTATTTCTGAGTGTCAATGTTCCTACCATTGCTGAAAATTACCTTTGACATAATGAAATAATTTTGATAATTTCGTCTTCTTTTTACAAGTTCTCAAACTCTTTAAAAACACCCTTCGCCAATCAATGCAATTAAGCTCAAATTTGTGCTCTAAACAATCGTCGATACACTTGCCTGCATTAGCAACTATGCGTGCCAGCAACAACAATGGGTTGCCACATCGGCTCGCAGTGCTCTTGTCGCATGAGGTTCAATAGCGATCACATCAGAAGACAATTGTTGTGAAAAATCAGGCTACAAATGAGGCGTGAAGCAACAGCGGCGACACGCAGCACCGGCGAATGACAGCCACCAGTAATGACAGCATGGCAGCAGTGCTCCAAGCGGGGTAGGGGAAAAGTCGACCAGTGGGGAGAAGCAAACTTCGATTTGGACAATTTGAGATGTTGTGAAATTGCGTGCGCGAACGTAGAGTAAAGCAAGGCATCGTATTTTGTAGTCGGTGTAAAGTTGCCGGGCACTTTCTACAACCCAACAATAACAACAATTACTGTATTTGAAGAAAGAAAGAAAAAGAAAAAGCAGCAAACCAAACCAAATGAAATCAAATCAAATCAAATTGAAAAACAATGCGACCATAAAAGATGCCACAAGTAGTCAGTTCCCACCGGCAGCAGTTGCTGCCGCCTCTGGGTCGGTAGGTATTTCCTTTTTGTACACTTATTACTACCACTCTTGTTGTTGTTGTTATTTTTGTTGTTGTCGCTGTGGAAAGACATTGTCTAATTTAATAATAAAAATTTACAGTAAAACTTAAAGCACACGAAGCACACAATTTTATTTCGTGGTAATAAGAGCGAGCACGACGCGCAGGGCAGGGGGCAGCGGGACGAAAGTGCGGCGCTGCCACTGCTGTTGCGGAAGTTTACATAAAACTACAAAAACAGTAACGAAAAAACCGGCATCAAACAACTACCACAAACAACAAAATAAGCAGAAACCCAGACGAAGCTGAAGAAGGACGGGGAGCCGGAGAGGGGAAAAACATTCACACTTTAATTGTGGTAAAAATGGAGTAATAGCAGCGTAACGTTTTTCCAACTTCATTCACATAATTGTTGCCCTTCTCCGCCAGGTAAAGCTGCACTTGGAGAAAAATGGGCTCGTGGAACATGTAAAATTTGCTGTTAATACGACACTAACTTTTGTCGGTTGAATGCTCCAATCAGGTGCAACATTTATTTCAAAGTTTCAAAATGTGAACAATGCTAAGAAGCTCAACTGGCTGGGCTCAATAGCTCTGAGCGGGTTTTGAGGTTTGTGTTTTGTGTTAATAAATTAATTGTCTTTTGCCTTTAAAAAGCTTTTTACAATAACATTGCCTAAAACTTTCAAAAGTCGAGTATTGCCTCTTTTTGAGAATCGAGTTAAAATTAGTGACGTATTTAAGTATCGATAGTTATTTACATTTCTTGTAACTTTGATTTTCGAATCGGCCGAAGCGTTGCCAATTTTGAAATATTTGGTCGATAGAGGACTATGTCAACGCCAATTAATCGCTCGAACACTGCACAGCACTCATAAGAAAAGTAAAGCGAAGCAGTTCCACCGACGTATTTTATTCGTTGGCTTGTAGCAACGCCTGAACATAACTTTTTACCTCGTGGCAAATACTTCTTCAAACCACTTTCACAAAATGTGTAACTGAAATTCCAGTTACTACAAAAATAATTCAATTATTTTTTATTTTTTTCCTATGCTTCATGTTTTCTTCGTCCCCAGCATTAATCAAATGGCCAAAAGTCATCATAACAATAAAAAAAAAACGGCGAAAAAATGTAGCCAAACACCGTACAAATAATTAATTTTTCATTACAATCAGTTGCCGAAAATACCCTTTTTACTGTTGCTGTAGTCGTTGCTGTTGCCTGTTGTTACTGCGTCGCAAGTTTATCCTTTGGCCAGCAGTTGTACGTTCGCCTCTGCCATGTTTCCTTTTGCCAAAGTTTCCCTTTTTTCGGATTGACTTCACTGTTTAATTTCTTTGAATTTTTTGCTGTTGCTGCTTGGGCCATAATTCGCATTGTTGTGTGTCGTTGTTGTTATTTTTTTCATTATTAAAAATGTAAACAAGTGCAACAACAATAACAATGTAACAACAAAGATGGCAACAGACGGCGCCCACACAGCCAGCAGGAAACAAGAAAATGGAACAATCGAACTCAATGCAAGTTTATTTTATAAACCCCTTCCTCAGCCTCCCCAACACATTCTTTCACCCCCACCGCTGCGGCCTAGCGCCAACCTGCCCTCACCCCCCATTTCTACATCGCCACGCAGCCTTGTTTTTGCCTTTGCTGTCGTTTGTTTTTATAATTTTTAATAATTTCTTCGCTCCGTTTTTTTCCACTAGCGCATAAACTGCGACTGCTACAGAACAGAAAAAATTCGAAATTATTATAATTTCTTTTCAGTTTTGTCCCGCACGCCGCATTCAACGCGCTCGGCCAGACCACCCAACCGTTCGAATTTGTAATCGCCTTCGATACGCTCAAACGGAAACGGAAATGCGCCAAGTGAAATTTCTGTGGCAGCTGCGGAATCATAAAGAAAGGGGCCGAAAAACGGGCGCAAATTAAGCATATACGCCACACTGGCGCCCCACAAGTTGCATGCGTTGTTGCTGTTTTGCAGCATTTTTCCTATTTTTGGGACTATTTTTTGTTTGTGATTTTTTCACGGCGGCACAATAAAACCAAACTTGTATCCTTTTGTATCCTTTCGGTGCGATAGATTGCTGAAGGAAGTGAGAAGTTCGAAAAAAATCAAAATCTACCATAAGCAGCCGTCGACAGCGCCGTCTGTTGTTGTGCTTAAAATTTTCTTGGCGATTTTTATGCTAACGTTGCCTGCACGATGCCTTTTGGTGGGTAGAGATTGTTGTAGCCAAATGTTTACTGGTTCCTTTTAAATTTTTCTATTCTTCTTTGATGGTTTGCCTTGTTGGTGCGCCCTACACTTGGTGGTCCGAATTTATACGCTTTGGTGTAAAGGATTTTAGAGGACGTCACTGTAAGAGGCCCCAGTGAATCCTTGAAATACGTCGGTCCATCCATTCATCCATCAGCTCGTTTATGTATCTATCTGATCTCTTATCAAAAGCTATTGAATGAATTTCTGGAAATATTTTTTTAAGGAAATGAAGTTAATACAAGAGGTTAGTTATTGTCCTTAATGAAAACTTAAGGATAGTCGCGGGAGTTATAACTGGATCCTGCCTAATTGGTATGTATGCCAATAGACTGGGTCTGGTGTACAATAACTGCAGAAGCTGCAGTAATAAAGACTTCTAGGAAACGGTCGACCACCACCTCTGCTCATGTCCGGCGCTAGCGAGAAGACGCTTCCGATACTTGGGTCAGCACTTCCTTATCTGGAGAAGATACGCCCAAGCAACATTTATAATTTCATCAGAGCCACCAATTAGCTCTCATCAACTAAAAATCAGCCACAAGGTCTAAGTGAAGCCCTAGAAGCGGCTACTTTACCTACCTTTCTAAAAAAGAATTAGATGTTAAGAAGATTGAAAGTGCGGTTTACATTGGAACTGAAAATATTACATTCGGATTCGCAAAAGTAGCAAGCTCCAACCATCAATGAGTTGTTTCATTCGAAACTAAGATGGCAGCACAACAGGTTTAAAAACCTTAAACCTGGTTCCCATGAAAGCAGACAGGAACACAAACAAATTTTGTAGAGCAAACGGGTTAGCGTGCAATCTCCATTCCCGAAGCCGACAGCAGGGTCGTAGACAGGGAGGGGGTTGGGGGTTCAAACCTCTACCCCGAATAAAAAATTGCTGGTGCAAAATGTTGCTTCAAATGTTATGAAATCATGTATGCGTCACTGGACAATAGAAACTGAGACGTCCGATAGAAATCGAAACTGCCTATTCTAAGTATTTGTAGCCCCGTACGTCGCTTCGAGTAAAGCATTCAAAGGTCGACTATACCCAACCGAAATATGCTCACTTCGAATTTCTTCTGCCTTTTTCATCTATAAGCCTTTGATTGTAAATTCATTTGAATACCCAATCCTTTTATGGATTTTGTTAGATTTTTTAAAGTTTTCATTACAAAAGTTGTACACAGTTGTTGTTGTGCTTATTTGAATGTAAATGAATTTTCACTTTGCAATTAACTGCCTTCCAGCCGAAATTATACACTCGCATTTAATTATGTAAATTCAGTTGAGCTAATTCAATTAATTAGCTGCAAACTTGACACGTAATCACTGAAGAATAACAACAAACCACACCATCTGCTACCTCCCACACCCCTACGACCAATCATATGTTCGAGCATTGCTGACATTTGACATTTGATTGAATTCCGATGAGTTGTCAAGACGTGCAGACGAGGCGGCGTTGCCTTGACATATGAATTTATTTTGTGCTTGTTTCAACATTGCATGTTAAGCACACATGCAGAGGCAACAAAAACTACAACCACAACAATGGAAAAATGCTAACCCTCAAATTAACGACAGACAGACAGCTGAAAATTCGTGAAAAATGTTGGTGCGCTCAGAAAAAACCATGCAACAAACAAACCAACAACAAACTAAATAGTGTACAGTAACTGGTTGCCTTCGGTGTTGTTGGCGCACAAAAGTTGTTGGCCGTAGCCGCGCGCAGCGACAACAAAAACAATGCAAATAAATAGATTAATATCTCCCAGGAGTACTTTTAGGCAAGTTTTTCGCCGATGTGTGTGTGTGTGTTTGTAGTTTTCCCATTTGTGGAAATGTGGAAATTGTAATGGAAATTAATTTATGCAAATCGATAGTGCCGAGCAGACCGAAATCGTTGACGCACACGGCGCATATGTGAAAGGCGAAATGCGGCGAAGGCAGAGTCGAGCGTTAGCCACGTTTTGGGCTCTTTACGATGAAGTCATTTGGGCGTTTTGGGTTCACTATTTTTAGTATTTAATTATTTGTATTTGCCTTTACTGCACTTTTTTATTCACTCACAGTTCGCGTCAAAAGAAAATGCGCACGCCTTGAATTTTATTTAACACTTACCATATATCCATTATATACATATATCCATTTTGAAACTGAACAAGAAATTAATTCTAAAAACAAATTATAGCGCAAAAAATTAAAAAAAAAGTTTTTTAAAAAAGTTTAATTTTTCATCTAAAAGCGAATATCTGTGACTGCGAGCAAAGTTCTCTATTCTTATTAATTTTTTCTTACATTAAAGACAATAAAATTTATATACTCGTATGAGTATTTACGTGATAACTTCAATCAATTAAGGGGGGGTAAGGGTTTCAGCGTAAACACTTTTTTTATGAATTTTTTTTTAAAGTATGGATTGATCAAATTTATTTGAACCTTTTGTACATTATTAAGCATACTTTTAACAATATTCTGTAATTTTTTCATGCAGAAATATTACAAAACAAGCCGGTGACAGAGCTTGCCCCAGAACGTCTTTGAAAAAATACAATTTGCGGTGTTCACTGTATCTCGGTCGGAAATTTTCTGAACTCAAAAACCATTAAAATTTAGTCAAAGTATTATCAAATCCTCCCCCCAACGATCTCCGATTATTTTTTTTTTCATTTAATAATTTTTGGTGGCCATCTAAAGTGTAAACTGCTATTTTCAACGAAAAATTCCGCCATTTTGTGGGTGGGAAACCCCTTAATGTAAAATACAATTTTTTTACTAAACTTTGGGGGAGGTATTTTATATGTGGAAAATGTGTACCAAGTTTCAAATGAATCAGTTTAGTAGTTTTTAAATAATAGTGAACACGGACTTTGAAAAAGTAGTTTTGAGACCAGAACAATAGAAGAGAATAAACTGTATACCTGCACTAAAGGACAGGCGACTAACTATAGACCATAACTTCAAGAGTTTTGCTCCGATCGACTTAAAATATATTAAGAAAATATTCTTGAAATGTTTAACAATAAGATAAGACAAAAAAAATTCGTTTTTTCGAAAGTGTAAACCCTTACCCCCCCTTAAAGCCTTGTTGAGGTCTTGGCTTCCAAACCAAACAAGGAGAAAACAATTTATGCGTTTTAAGCCAGTTAGGTTAGTCCTGACTGACTGATTGATTCATTATCGCCGAGCTCAAACCACTAAAACAATCGTGAAGTTCGAACAGTCGTTGTCGAAATATACTAAAATTACTTCAAATTTGTTGAAGGTTCTATGTAGAAATCAAAAACAATTCGCTATGTATTATTGAGATTTTTGATGATTTAATCAGCAAATGACTTTGATACCTATTTTCCGGTTTCATAAAAATGAACAACTTAAGCTGTCACAAATTGAATCGCATTAGAGAAGGTGGAGCACTTGGATGCCATTGGAATAGATGGAGCTGTAAAATGAACTACTTGATCCAGCTCATAAAGACATTCATTAAGTACTACGACACAAAAGGTGCCCCAGATTGGGGGAAACTCCGGAGACTCCGATATCTTATGAACTTTCAGGAGATCTGGTCCCGCACATCTGTTAAACTCTTTTACTAACTATCTGACCCCATGTCTAACTATAATATAATAGATTTTGACTTGTATACACTAACTGCGTGTTCTGCGAAGAAAAATTTGATGCTGACAGGTGCGACGTCTATCACCATCTTCACTGACTGACTTCACTGAGCTGGTCCCTATATTAAAGAATGCTACACTGTGTACCAGTGTGTGTCTACTTGGTCATCGACAAAATAAATAAGGAAATTGATTCCTCATGGCAGAGTAGGACAGATCGTGGTGCTTATAAGTAGGTACCATCACCACCTGAGCAGATTATACCTACTCTGTCTATGACTATACAAGTTTGGTTTCTGACATTTTTTACGCTCCGCTTCTCTTCTCTTCGACGCGCTGCTCTCTTTCTTACAGTGCGATAGTACATAATTCTTATGAATAATTAATATGAACTGTTAGAAAAACAAATGGCCGCAGCGTTGAGGCGTTGAATCAGCGCAAACTGAAAAAACACATAAACAAATAATGAAAAGTTAGGCAGCCAAAAAAAAAAACCTTGCAGTTAAATAAATTTCCACAATAGGATAAAAATCCAATGAAGTCTGCGATTGAATGCCGAACAATTAGATGATTTTCTACAAAAAAATTAAAAACATTTCGACGAGCTTACTTAAAATGTTTTGCTCAAAACTGAGTTTCTGTGACCTCAAAAAATTAAACAATCAAACTTATTCATTACTTCAAAGTTGCAAGCGTAATTATTGCCAGCATTTTGTGTTTGCCCTCCATTAATATGAATAATAAAAATGTCGAAGATCAGTTTATGTTGTTATATTTATTTAATGTGAGCTGCTGGGCGAAAAAGTTCATTTGAAATGTGGTATAACTGTAATAAATGCATATAAAAGTATGGAGAAGAAGAATGTATTTACGTAGCTAATGGAGGGTTTAAATAAAGATACAAATATATACATATCGCACACGCACTACAAAAGTGACACAACTCAAAATTTTTGATTTTTCAGGAAACGCAAAAAACTGTTTTTGAGATAAATAAACATTTTTTTTAAATAACGTATAGACCGTTCAGTAGAAAATCCTTACAGATTATGCTTTAGGATAAGTTACAAGAATTTTTTTTTATTTTACACTAGAAAATCCAAAATTTTGAGTTGTGACTGTTTTGATGATATTTTAATTCAATAATTACGGAATTATTTTAAGTTATGTCACTTTTGCTGAGTTTTATAATCATAAATTACAGTTAAAAAGTCGAAAGAAAAATTTTGAGAATTCGAAATTAATTTTTTTATTTGAAAATATATACTAAAATTCTCAGAACTTTGCTTAATATTAACTTCAACAAAAATTTATTTCGTCAAAAGTGTCACAATTTGAGTTAGGACACTCGAAAATTAAAAATTTTGAGTTGTGTCACTTTTGTAGTGCGTGTGCGATATGTACAACTATAAGTTTGAATTAAGTTTGATCTTAAAATATAAAATACAATCATCCAAGTCGAAAGCAAAAACAAAGGCGTTAATTGAAAAACCAGTTAAAGTGGCAATTCATATATTTTTTTTGGTTTACTTGTACTCATTTATCGCTGGGTCACCAATACACTCGAAAAAATACAGTTGGCATGAAATATAACTTTTCAACATTTTGCCTTTTGCTTATATGGAAATTCTTCTTCAAAAATATTATCGATATAAAAGACAATTTCTCAAAATTTTTGACTTTTGATGCTTATACGCAAAGTCTTCATGAATCCCGGCAGTCTGACTGGTATTAGTAAAGTTAACTACCAGAGAAGTGAGTGAG
This sequence comes from Melieria crassipennis, assembly GCA_963668005.1. Lineage (NCBI taxonomy): Eukaryota > Metazoa > Arthropoda > Insecta > Diptera > Ulidiidae > Melieria > Melieria crassipennis. Next base: position 43,929,753 of record OY764962.1, read on the forward strand.
CTGACTGCTTCTCATGATGACGCAATTGGTCTCAGACCTGGAGTTGAAATCATCACTCCGTATATTCCACCAAACAATGCGCTCTAGCACTGCAGCTCATACATTCCACGTTCGTCCTAATCCTGACATCATTCCTATGCGCCGATTTGTTCAAAAAAGGAAGGATCGCCTGATCACTATCACCCAAGAAGCCCATAATGTATTTTAAATCTGCACTAACGTTTTATTTTACACAAGATTCACTAAACTTTAACTTCAGCAGATCTGGAATGAGATCTTTGGAGGAATTGTCCATCCATTCACACGATCCAGTGATGTTAGGAATGTTTTTCGAAGAGTTTAAGTCTAGTACTGAATAAACGATAACACTTAATGTGTTCTTTTGTTTTTCGTTACACGCATTCATTTCGTTCATTCATTCATCATACTCCACGCCCAGATCTATTGAAACTAACATAGTAATTAGTTTAGAATGGTCAATAAGTTCTCTTGCATGAGTACAATATTAGAAATTAATTGAAAGATTTTTTGTACAAATACTTCTTACTTCTTTTGTTTGTAATTTATTAAATTAAGCTGCAATTGTTATTATTCACATTTAATTTATTCAAACTGATTTACTAATACAAAAGACTCAGTCTTACTTGTACAAATACTAAAAAATAAATAAATAAAAAAATAAATAAATAAAACCTATAAACCCCCCGTAGTTATATTATTAAAAATTTATTGTTTTCCAGCCATCAAACAACTCTTGGGACACGACCAGAGTTGAGAACGAAGCTCCAGAGAAAAGCGTACGCAATACAAAGTTCGGTGAAGAAGGGCCCAACTTCCGACGACAGAAATTCATTATGTTCGTCACTTTCCAGTTAAATATTTCTACTGCTCAGCTTTAGGGCCACCATGAGTGCTCATAATTTCTTAGAATTTTCTCCTCGTGTAGTCATTCAAATGTGTGAAATTTTACGAAAGTTGCTTGATGTTGTTATAAAAGAAGAGAAAAATAGTTGTTTTGTTTCTCGTCAAATTATAAAAAAAAATAATGAATTATGACGAAAATGAAGAAACAATTGGAGAGTGAGAGGCGAAATCAAGTATTACCTGTGAAGTTAATTAAATTGTCGTACAGGTTTATTACAAAATATTATTATCCCAAGTGGACACATTATTGTTATGGTTATTACGGGTACTTGCACTCACACATACCGACATTCACTTAGGTACACATATTTATCAAAAGTATTAAAATAACTCAAGTAAATGCAAACTTAAAAACTTAAAGACCTCATTAAAGTTGCAAGTGAATTTATCGATTGTTGCTTTTATTAATATATATTATGGTGAAATGTGATGTAAGGAACGAGCTACTTGAATAAGTACTGAACCAAAGAGCACTGAAAACAAATTTCTTAAATTTGAAGCTTTTCAACTTTCCAGTGAAACTGTACGAGTATGGTTCGGTGCATACAAGTTCGTGGAACTTTTGAATGCTATTCGCAACAATCCGATTTTTTTTGTGACTTCTTTTTTCAGTTCTTTGATCTTAATTCGTTAGTTCTTTAATTCTAGTTGTCGGCCTCGATAGCTCAGCGGGTAGCGCGCTGGCTTCTCATACCGAGCGCCCCGGGTTCGATTCCTGGCTAGGGCTGGAAAAAACACTCATCTACTTCTGTCGCTATCCACTTGAAGGGAATGCGAATTACAAGAATCGCACAAGTGCGCTCTTGGCAGGCAATGGTAAAACCTCCAAGTGTGAAAGAAAAAACTGCCCATCGCCGTTCGGATTCGGCGTTAAACTGTAGGTCCCCTCCCCTCCCTTTCCCCATCCGTTTGAAATGTGTGTTGTATCACATGTTGAAAAAACAGTGTTGCATACGCATTTCAAACGGGTGGAATCCTGTGGTATCACAACGGGCCCGTTAAGAGGCCTAAGTGTGTCTCATACAGAGGCAGCCACCTCAACCTAACCTAACCTAACCTTAATTCTAGTTTTTTTTTAACCTAACTTCATTAACCCTCTTCGTCTGTTACACTAACGCCATTACTAACTATGGCTGTAATCCACCCACAACTTTTTATTATCCGTATTTAACTTATCCATTGAGGTAAAATAAACAAAAACCAAATTTTTTCATAATCAGAACATCATAACATATAAAAACAAAGATAAATTGTATAATTTTGTTAATTCATTTATTTAATATAAATATTTGATTGTGTGCATCTCATTTCAAAAAAAAGAAAGATGAAATAAAAAGTTGTATTGGGAAAATAGCCACATCTTGCACAATATTTAAGTTATGTTTCTTGGGCTTAGTGATTTAGAAAGCTAAATAAATAAGTAATAAATATTTATTTAATAATTTTTTTCGGGCCGAGGTAAAATTTTGCGTAAAAACTCAAACAAAAATCAACAATATACCTGCTACTTTTTAAAGGTACACCGTGCGACAAAAATCAAAAAATTTCCAAACACACGAAAAAATCTATATACTTGCGAAACTATGGGCCAAATGTAGTAAAACTGCGTTTTTAGTTTTTCTCTCTAACGTCTAACGGATTTGTTTTTAAAGGACTTTGAAATTTCAAGGACATGTTTATTTTAAGGAATTTTTTCAAAAATTGAGCGCATTGTAGAATAACAATATTGGTATCAAATGAAACAGAAAAATCCTAGAATCCCAGAAAGTGTAATGTTTTGGTGCAAAAGGACGAAGAGGTATTAGAAATGTCTTTTTAATGTCGTTTTTATCCTTGAATATCCTTGCAAATTTCCAAAAACTATTGGAAAACAAATTTGAACAAAATATATCTTAAGGACTAATATGTACACTACTACATCCTTGAATTTTGTCCTTCTAACTTTATTAGTTTTAGATATTACAAATTTAATGTTGTAAAAATGTTGTTACTTATCCTAGAGCATAATTTTTAAGGATTTTCAACTAAGTAAATGGTCTGTACGTTATTAAAAAAAATTATCGCCAAAAAGTGAATAAAAATATGTAAATGTAATTTATAAAAAATAAAACTTCATTACTAATAATGGGTGTTAAGCATCCAGCAATATTATAACGCTACTACACACCCAGTGACTTTTGAAAACAATTGTATAAAAACAATTGCTTTCTTTATACAAATGCAATATACTCTAAAACCTTCAGAAATATGCATATGTGGATTACATTGTAACTTTATGTTGGTTTTAGTTAAAAAATTTATATTTTACTAAGAAATTGAACTCACAGGGTGGATTCCACCCTAACGATTGTAATGGAGGGTTAAGAAGGTGCAACACAAAATGTATTTAGTTAGTTAGTTGATTGTTCTTTATTGACACGAATTAATTAAACTTAGAACGTACAACTATGACAAATGTCGTCAGTCGGAATTCATACAACTAATTACCTTAAATTTCGAATTAATTGTTATTCATTTAATTTTAAAATTTATTTTAAAAGAGTACTCGAAGAAACTAAATACACTTTTTAAAACACTTTTAAAATAATTTGCTTGGCATTGTTTTATTGCTTGCATTATGATCCAAACCATGACAATTACAATTTCGTCAATGACTTTAATAAACTTTCAAGTAATGAATTTAGCTAGACTTAATGTGCTTAACTTATTTTCCGAACTTTTCGCCTTCCAAAAAATTCAATTAACAATTAACAAACTCATTCGTTCACGTCCAGCGCAACTGACAGTTGACTTTAAATACTCCCATGTCGAGAGCAAAAAACACCACAACACGTGTACAATGAATGACTTCATTGAAACGCAATTTAATTTATGAACACATAAAAGCCAACAACAACAACAACAACAGCAACAAGACCAGCACTTTTGGAGGGGGCCACAAGTCGCGTACACCGCCAAGCCTATCGCAGCCAATGGCACTCGGCCCGCATATGTGTTGCGTATTGACCACATAATATTAGTAAATATTGTATTACCGAACGAACATGCGCATTAATTAAGGACACCCCATCGACGGACATGCAAATAGCCACGGCTCACAACACCGCCGACCAGCTGAGGGTGTGCTCGGTGACAGGGAACGGAGGAAAACAATCGATTGGCCCGGCAAAACAATACCAACACCTTTCGGCCCTTGACTGCGGGCACAAACACACGCACATGTATATATACATATGTATGTGCATATGTTTGAGTACATATGTACAAGTTTACACTTGACCCTAGTGCAAGCCAATGAGCCCGCCACCGTCCACTAGCCGCCACTACTGTCCGGTGCCACGAAACACTACGAAAGCGTTAATGGCGTGGCAATAAAATGCTAATGAATACGAAAAACCGATCTATTAACCCGACTGTCAAAAATGACCAAAACAAATGAATTAACCAATAACCAAGTGGCACAAAAAGGAAACAACAACAACATAAGAAAACCAACCCACGCAACAATGTCTAAGCGAAATCAACCCTCCACGTGTGGCGGCATGTAGTCTTCGAGGCGTACAAGTCAATGAGGCCCATTGTCCGAACGCAACGAGGTTGATTTCGGCCGGAAAACTATCGAGTAATAGACCAGAGTCTACGATTGAGTGTCAAGAGTGGAACCATAAAAAAGTATGGCTTACATGTGTAAAAGTTTAGACTCTTAACTAGCATTATACCCTATTCAGACAGCCAGCTAAATTGCGCAATTAAGACATTTTCTCAATTTATGCTCAATTTAGATCTAAATTCAACTCAATTTGTCATAAAAAATCTCAATTTAGCTAATTACAATTAGCGCTTAATTGACCATGAATTGAATTCATTTCGTCATGCAACTCTGTGTCGTGCTGTTATCGATAAATAAATTCATTCACTATTGACAGAACCAAAACCAAAATGAGAAACTGACAACCGCGAAGGACGTTTGTTAACATTTGTTTGCTTTGAAATTTTGTTTAAAAATTTTATGCATTAGTAGGTTGTAGATGTTGAATAAATATTACTAAATATTTAATTAATATTTTTAATAACTATTTTATACAAAAACACAAAACCCTTTTCTCGTCAAACATGTTCGATAACACCTAAATTGAGTTGTTAGCTAAATTGAGGTGTGTGGACAGCAAAAGCGATACACTCAAATTAGAACTAAATTGCCTCAATTTATTTGACTATCTGAATATAATAGTGTTTCCAGATTAGGGGTTTTCCCCTTAGATTTAGGTCTTATTTATTTGGATTGGGGCAACATTTTATGATAAATATTTTAGGGGGAAATATTTTACATTTTAAATTTACGCTTTTTAAAATGTCTGTGGCCAACCAGGTTGTATTTTTGTTACATCAACACCTTGTTTAGATATATTGGCTAGTGGGTATTTTATTAATTTAATGTGCCAAATGGAATGAACAATTTTCATGAAATATTCATTTTATGTGTGCATTATAAATTTGGGGGAAATTTTAGTTTTTAAGGTCATTTTAGGGGAATTGCTTGAAATCCATCTGGCAACACTGGAATAGAACAGTAAGTAGACCATTTTAATATACAAAATTAATTTACAAAACTTATACCCGAGTAAAACACATTTAACGCTCCATACCTCGAATAATCACTCAATCCAGTACGTTGATAAAAAAAAATTTTTTTATTTATAAAAAATCTTCATTTTGGCCTACAAAATTATAAATATTGTTTACTATACATATTTATATAGAAACATTTATTTAAAAAAAAATTGTCTTACAAAGAAATCCAAACGGGCGAGAAAACTTAATTTAATAAATTTTTAATTTTTCTTTTTTATTATTTAGTTTTTAATTTCTTGAGAATCCTCCTGTGCATAGCATAACTTTTCAAAAATATAAAACTTAAAAAAAATCCATTTGTTTTCGTAACTCAACTAACAATAGTGCAATTATGTTACTGTCAAAAATCATTAAGTTACTGTCGTCTTTCGATGGCATTCAGAACCATCTTTAAATACAGACTTGAACTTTGATGTAAGTGTCCATCACCAAAATCAAGGATGACAAGAGAAAAATTTGGTGGAAGCATGGTTTTAAACTTCCCCTCCTCTCTATTTTGTAAATCTTAAAGTGATATTGACTTCTGATATTTTTAACAGATATTCAGCTTATAAAGACTGCTTATATTTGTTGTAAAAAACTTGGCTCCGAAATCTTGCCTTGAGAACATTAGGAGCAAGACCCCCGATTACAACAACAACATTTATTATAAAAGAAATTTCATGAGTACATTTTACATACCTCAGCGCTCCACTGATTAAATCCACTGGCCTGACTGTCTTCTTCCTTAATAATTAATTAATTGACTGGCACGACAGCCCGCTTACGCGAGACTAAGGCCTAGCTTCCCGCAACCACCCGTGTTGTGCGTGTGAATTTGTACGCGGGTTGAAGGGACCTACAGTTTTATGCCGGTTCCGAACGGCAGGTTGGGAGCTTTTTCATAAGCAATTTTTACTCTCAGAGGTTTGCCATTTCCAGCTGAGAGGACAGCCACCGAAAGAGAAAACGAGTTTTCCCGTTATTTTTTTTAGGTGTTATTACAGGTCTTCTTCCTTAACTATTCCTAATTCAGTCGATATCACACACACTAACCTTCGCTTTTACGTGTCATTCGATTCACTTCCTCTTTCCCCTACTGCCCTTCGCTCACTTGCTCCAAGTGTAGAATTTAGTGCCCATAGCTGTGCTACTAAATTTTCCGAAACAACTAAAACCGTCGCAAGTCATGCGGGGTTTAACCGCCAAAAGTCGAAATGGTCTACTAAATAATTTGAATATTTATTACATGATTAGCAACAACAACAACACTGAACTCACATATTGGCCAACACCGAAAAAACTATCCACGCCAATGCCAGTCGGTCGTTATTTGAATATTCGACCTGACCGGACAAGCACTGGAGGGCTTTCAAGTGCCCTCACACCTCCGCGTATGTGCTTTACATGGCCGCACACCTTCGCGCGCAGAGCCAGCGACATGTGTGCTCCTTGCTGGTCGGTGTGTTTAATTTATGCATTTTATAGGCTATAACTAATACATACCAAAGGGGAGTAATTAATGGAACGCTACACAACGCGAAATGTTGGCCAAAATGTCCGCGTCACAGACTGGTGGCTGGGTGTCTACCAAAAAATATGCATAAATATTTAGTAATAAAAACGGTTAGTGTGCAACTACATAAATTCATTATTCAAATAAATGAATGTGTGCTGACCTATAAATATATACTTGACGTCGCAAACACACAGAGCAGATTGCATAGTTTGAAATAATCAATAGTCATGGCGCTACCTACACTAAAAGAAAAATTCTACCATTAATAAGTTGAATATCAAAGACTGTTAAAGATGAAAACTTTTAAATCGGAGAGTGAAGTCATATGTTCAGCTGAATGAAAATAAGTTTATATTCATTATTTTGGTATATGTCAGTCAGAACCTCATACTCAACATCACGTTAAGTGTCTCCAGATTACTCGATTTATCTCCTTTAACTTCAAGACTACTTGGACTATTAAAATCTGAAAACCTTGCCATCTCCAGCGATTTCTGCTTTTTCGTTGATATTTTACATATTTAGCAGATCTCCTACACAAGTTTCTTATAATAAAATTAACAATTTTTTGGGGCTATTGAGTTTTATTGAATTTAATTTGAATCTCTTTGACTGAGCGTCAATTGCCAGATTTCCACTACCATCTATGTAGTTTTTACAGGAATGGAAGGAATCTACAGTCTTATGCCAATTCCAAAGGGAGGTTTTTCGTAGACAATGAACTTATTCTAAGAGGTTTTCGGTGTAACGCTTTTACAGTTGACCCCATGTGTGAAAAAATTCGAAGTTGTTCACTTTTCGCACATTTTCCTATAGATTGCAGTAAGAAACAAGATCTAAAAAAGCTATGTACAGCGGAAAGATTTCAGACCTGTTGGAAAGCGTTAAGATTTACCTTTGAACGGTGTGGAACTTTGTCGATCTATGTCTGCTATAAAATAATGGTTTTATGCGATTAAAATGAATATGTTAATATTTTTGTATAATCGCTTTTGCCCTTTCTTGATATTTTGAGCGAGTAAAATTAACTCTGAACTTTACATATTAGAATGTAAATAATATGTTTTAACTTAAAATTTTTGTTTTAAAAATTTTATTTTTATGGGGTCAGTGGTGTTATTGTTGTGCTATTTTTGTGTAGTTTTTGTTTTTATATAGTTTGAATTTTATTCGTAACATAATTGCTCTATTCACATCCTTGATATCATAGTACAGTCGTGTCTGGGTATAGTGAACCCCCTATATAGTGAACACCTCGATATAGTGAACACCCAAATTTTGACATCGAGCCTCCAAATAGCGAAAACAATTTTCAAGCAAAAAACAAAAAGTGTATTTTGAGCAAATAAAACGAGTTTTTGAACAAAAATGTTAACCTTGATATAGTGAACAACCTCAATACTGTGAACAGGCTTGCAATAATTAGTTCACAATATCCAGACACCACTGTATTTGCAAATTAGTGTTGTATATTTTTACTCTACACTAACAAAATACACGGTGATGCATTTGCTATACCCTTGCAAAACTGACAGCTGTTGGAAAGAGAAGCAAAGGGCGAAAGAAAAAACTGAAAACATGTAAAATTAAGAAATACAAAAATTTATTAAACGAGATGAGGACATGAATAAAATACTAAATTATCTCCCAAAATATAAATAAGGAAAGACCACTCCTTAAAAAAAATGTGTGCTCCTGCTATAGCTGACTGCATTCACAATAGCCGTGAATTTCGTGTTTTGCAACAAATATTTCACACTAAACAGAGAAAGACCGCTCACAATTGATGGAAAATATAGGGTTTTCCAACAAGAGGTGTTATATTGGTATTCAAAGAATAATGCCATTTTTTGAAATAAATGATCGGATGTTTATTTCATAATAAACAGGAAGGTATGCCGTTAATAATGAAAAACAACATCAGCCAAATGGCCACCACGACCACGCTTACAGGACCATATCCTTTTCATGAAATTTTCCATAACCAAATCGCAAAGTGGCTGGCCTATGTCCTCGATAGCCTCACGAATTCTATCTTTGAGGTCTTGAATCGACGCTGGGCGGTTGGCGTACACCTTATCTTTCACGTGGCCCTAAAGGAAGAAGTCGCAAGGTGTTAAATCACAAGATCTCGGTGGCCAATTGTGATCACCTCTTCCGGAGATAACACGGTCCGGAAACTTTCCCGTAAAAGAGCAATGGTTTCGTTGCTTGTGTGGCACGTAGCGCCGTCTTGTTGAAAGTAAACGTTGTCCAGATCAATACCATCCAACTCCGACCATAAAAAATCATTAATCATCTCTCGATAGCGCAATCCATTCACCGTAACTGTTGATCCAACCTCATTTTCGAAAAAGTAAGGTCCAATGACCCCGCCGGACTATAAACCGCACCAAACAGTCACACGTTGAGGATGGAGAGGCTTCTCAACAATAAATGGGCCTCATCAGTCTAGATGATTTTTCGATGGAATTCCGGACCATTTTCATGCATTTCAAAGACCCAATCAGCAAAGACACGACGTTGTTGATGATCGGTCGGCTTGAGTTCTTCTGTTAACTGAACTTTATAAGCCTTAAGACCCAAGTCTTTATGCAAATTACGGTGTAATGACGTTTTTGGAATGCCCAATTCCAAAGAACTACGAGGAATCGACAAACCTGGGTTTTCTTCAACACTTTGGGCTACAGCAGCAATATTCTCAGTTGTTCTTGAGCGACTTGCACGGGTTTTATTCTTCACATCACTAACTTGTCCCAACAGCTCGAATTTTTCCACCAATTTCTGTATTGCGGTCCGACAAGGTGCTTCACGACGACTCAAAAATGCTTTAGTTTTGCGAACTGTGACTGCAAGATTTTCATCATTTTTGTAGTGAATTTTAATAATTTCAATGTGTTGTTGAAGCGTGTATCGTTCCATTTTTAGTAATGGTGTAGTTTCTACTTGTCAAATGTCAAAGAATAAAAGCTTCAAAAGTGACAGCTACCGAAATACCGGGTGATTCAAAATAACACCTCTTGTTGGAAAACCCTATATTTGCTATTGCACAGATTTGCAATCTCGAATGCAAAATATTGTGAATAAGACTAATACAATAGCAAACCATGTTTGTGATTCATTTATTTTATTTATTTATAAAAAACATTTCTCACTGGCTATTTTCACGGCAGTTGCTCTTCGGAGAATCAGCTACTTTAACCCATTAAAACCTGACCCCAGAAAGGCTTGTGCGATTTCCATAAAATTTTACACAATCTTATTAATTGACCTAATCAAGAAAAAAAATCAAGCAAAAAATTCATACCATGTTTTTTTTTGTCATGTTTTTCGCAAACATTACACAAATAAACAAAACCAAACATTTGCGGAAAATAAAATGTGCCAATAAAATATCAGCTGCTTGGATTTTGACATTTTCACGCGTTGCGTTGTATGAAAATTGGCAGTGTTTAGGCCCAACGTTGCATTCGCGCAACACAAAACTTAAAGCATATTTTTTGTTTAAAAAATCAAAAAAAAAATTTTCAAAACTTATTTTTAAATAGTTTAGCATTGCAAAATGCAGCCCACTAAGGGATTTTGATAGGTTTGAAGAATAAGTATTTTTGATTGAATTTCAAAAATTCCCCAAAAAAAACCTTTGACTTTGGATTGAAAAAAAGTATGAATATTTAAATAATTGTGAAATTTGAGTATGGCAGAATCTAAAACGATCAATTCTAATCCAATTCTACCCATTTTCAAGACTTATGTCTTTATGAATTACTTAATATAGCGAAATTCCCAAACGTTGCGCAAACGCAACGCTCAGGGCTTAATGGGTTAAAGCAAAAACATGAATCACCTTTGTTCTAAATACATGAAATGCAGTAAATTCTATCAAAAGATAGGTGCAAACATTCGCTCCTGACGTTCATTAAGTACATTTTTTATCGGAATGGATAAAAGTCAGTTGCCTACATAAGCATTCACATTTTTACCAATAACTGCTCACTTGTATATACCTATACAAATAAATTTGTATGTGTGCGTAGTGCACTTAACCCCATTTAACACTTTCCTTGACCACATTAACCGCCGCTAAAGAGGGTGTTATCACCTTTCAATAGCGGCAAACAAACGAGGGCGAACAAATAAAACGCACTTTTCAAATCGAAAAGCATGAAACAAAAAATGCCTGAAAGAAAGAACTAGCGCCAAAGAACGCGTTTGCGTTGCCACACTCGAAACGCACATAGGACACACACGCAGCATAGGCGAACGCACGACATGCCGGCCGGCCGGTCAGCAGGCGTAAATGGCACAGCTAATGGTTGGGCGGCTGAGTGGCTATCGGCCGGCTGGTCGGCCAACCCTTGCGATGAAATTTTGCTGATAAAAAATAGACGTGTACTTGCTAATGTAGGGGGTGTACGTCTGGCTTGTGTGTGTGTGTGTGTGTGTGAGTGTTGAGGAAGCAGCGGCCACACATATGCAAAAGCGTATAGCAAACTGACACACAGCCAAGGGCGCCCTCGTCCTGTGCTCGAGGGGAAAATTGAGACTTGCAGCCGACAAAAGGAAATAAAATTAAGCAAAGTGAGGTGAAGGCGGTTGGTCAGCTTTTTTATGCATGTATAGACATGGCTGGTGCAAGAATTGGAGGGCGAAAAAGCAACAATGACAATGCATACCCTTGAAAGTCAATTTCAAGCGCTTCAGTCGTACGGCGCCACCCACACTTGTGGGTGTTTGTGTATATGGAAGGAATGCAGTATACAAAGGAAATGACGCGAGTTGTGGCGGTTATTGCAGTCAATTTTTTTTTTAATAATTTTTTAGTTAAACTTTAATCACAAATTTTAGTGTAAATAGTCATATTATTTTGAAATCAAAGTATTTAAGACTGAGCCAGTTAACGAGATCCAATCAGTTGCTGACACCTTCTCGCCAATTACTTTCAGTTCATCTACATTTTTTTTCTATGAACTGATGGCACTCGTTTGGCACATTTAATTAAACAATAGGAAGAAAATTTATTATCATAGGTGCCTGTAGGTGTTCAGCTGGAAATGGCAAACCTATGAGAGCAGAAGAACAGGGACCGGAAATAACAGTTATTTATGAAAACTATAATTGAAAATTTTACTATTAAGGAAAAATCATGTAAATAAATGAAATATACCAATACATTTCCTTTCGCACGGAGAATCAAACTTGTCAATAAGCTTTTTTTTTTGTAATTTTTACGGAAAAATAAAAAAATAAGAATTATTTTTTATTTATATTTTAAAAATCCTTTAAAAGCAATTATTTTTGATTTTTTTCATATTAGTCCAAAAATAACAGTTTTATTTTGATTTTTATTTTAGTTGTCCTATGATAACAATTATTCGTGACTTCTATTTAAAAAAGTCATCAATAAAAATCATTCCGTGACTTTTATTAATAAAAGTCATCAATCAAAATCATTCAATGACTTTTATTTTATAAGTCATCAATAAAAATCATTCAATGAATTTTATTTTTTAAGTCATCAATAAAAATCATTCACAGAATTTTATTTATAAAAGTCATCAATAACAATTATTCAATGACTTTTAATTTTTGAGTAATCAATAAAAATCAGCCAGTGACTTCTATTTTTTAAGTCATCAATAAAAATCATTCAGTGACTTTTATTTTTTAAGTCGCAATATAAAAGTCATTTTCATTATTGCATGCAAAAGTTATGATTCTTCCAGAAAACAGAATTGTAAAGCCAGGTCTTGTTAAGCCGATCAGGAATATATACACATTTCGAAATTTAATGAATCCAGTAGTGCAATTAATGAAAATGACATTTATATTGTGACTTAAAAAATAAAAGTCACTGAATGATTTTTATTGATGACTTAAAAAATAAAAGTCACTGACTGATTTTTATTGATGACTTAAAAAATAAAACTCACTGAATGATGTTTATTGATGACTTAAAAAATAAAAGTCATTGAATAATTTTTATTGATAACTTTTGTAAATAAAAGTCACTGAATGATTTTTATTGATGACTTAAAAAATAAAAGTCACTGAATGTTTTTTATTGATGACTTTTTTAAATAGAATCACGAATAATTGTTATCATAGGACAATTAAAATAAAAATCGAAAAAACTGTTATTTGTGGACTAATAAGAACAAAATCAAAAATATTTGTTATTATAGGATTTTTAAAATATAAATTAAAAATAACTTTTATTTGTTGAGTCATTAAATAAAAGTCAAAAAATAACTCTTAAACATTGATTTTTATAATAAAACTTATAACTGTTACGGTCCCTGCAGAAGACGCTTTTTGGAAGACTGTTTTGAAAGACTGTTGTGTACGGTGCCGCCCCTAAATTTTTGTACTAAAATACTTACGAAAATTATCAACCACATGTGATCTGTTTAAATTAAATTGTTTCATACCAATCGATCGATATTCAAAATTATAATAAACTTGAGGAAATATTTAGATGAATGCAACTTAAAGACAATATTTCTCTAAAATTTTGCGCCCATTTAAAATATTTTTTCTTCTTTTCCGGCCCTGCCAATATGCCGCCCCTGACCATTTGCCTCGTAAGCCTCGAGCTTTGAGCGCCACCGCTTGTGTATAGACAAAAAAGATGATTGTGAGAAGCATTTGAAAGCTGGAACTTTTTAGCTATTAAAATTTTCGACAATTTTTTATGTTGGAATGAAAACTGTTTTGCTTCACACACTCTTTCTTCCAAGAGCAATGGCAATATTTCTTTTTTTTTTAAAAAAAAAAATTTTTTAATATGGCACTTTCTCATCACTTTTTCATTAGATTCTCACTTTCATTAGGATCTCAATCTCACATCTCAACTCTTTTGAGAGTAATTCTGTGTATAAGTATAAAATACTTATAAAAATACGCGCAAACGAACAGCCTCCATCTCAATCGATATTCCTAATTGTCTTTTTCACAAATATTTGCTCAATTTCAAAGGAAATATTTCATCAGCAATCCAGCATTCAAATAAAAAATTCAAATGCAAATATTTTCCATTGGAAACTTATTCATCTCTGAAATTTTCAGAGTACATTTTTCTGTGTATTAAAATTTCCACAATTTCAGTTGGCAATAAAAGGGTTTCATTCGAGCATCAAAATACGTCACAAAGAGCATTTGCAATGACGTTGAAAAATGATCTTCTTTTCGCCAACCAATAAGGCCAGCCGGTTTAATATCCTTTTGATCTTAGATTCCTTTGAAAACAGTTGCAAAAAAAAAAACAAACAAACAAATCGTGCACACATCATTAATTTGCATTAATTCCAAATCAAGAATTTTTACAACTCCAACAGGCTGTCGAAAAAGAACACCCAAATGTAGGATTGATAAAAACTACAGGCGGCAGCATTAGAACAGAAGCAGCGAATAAAGGATGAAGGAACATATGCACACAATCAGGAGCAACTTTTAGCTCGACGAAGAACGTTCACTCACATTTCAATAGAAAGATGGAAGCACATGGACAGCGCCTAATGACATTTTGAGGTTGACATGTGCACGCGCAGATCAAGGAAACGACACAGGCATACACACAACAGGAAGAAATAAAATAAAATAAATAGAAGAAAGAAAAATAATAGAAGAATGAAAGGCTACTGCGAAAACATATAGAATAATGTTCGTCTAAAATGCGTACTTAAACAAAAAAAAGGAAAATCTGCAAAAGGCCAGCAAAGCTTCAGAGTTCGAAATGGCAGTTTGGAAATTCGATGTGAATCCAAAAAACTGAACTGTTGAGAACGTTTTCAGGTTCGAATACAATCTGCTTGGCCTGCGGAATGAAACTTCACTGTACAACACAAATAACAAGGTTCTGACAACGGATTCTGGTAGAGGGGGGGGGGGGGGGGGGGGATATACGTGTATCGGCGTTTTGAAAGTTTACGTCTGCATTTTTTTTTTAGGGGGGTCAAACTTTTCCTCTTTTTGCACATTCTTATGGTGAATCGGCATACGAAAACCATCAAACCTCACATTTTAGGTAAAATACTACGAAGAACATTTTTGTGGAGCATTTTAACCCTGTAGCTCCTATTTGTATGGGTCAATTTGACCCTTTTTTCTAAAATGCCAAAAATGTCCTATAAAACAGGATTTTTTAAGGACAAAATGTACCACGAAAATATTCGCCATAAAATTCTACTATAGGTCTCTGAATACGTCAAAGCTCAGAAATTAACTTGAACGCCAGAATTAAGCCAAAACTGAAAATGTGTTTAAGTGTTTATTTCGTACTTATTCAAAATTGGTACTAAAATGCTTTAAAAGTGTTTATAAAAAGTGTGATTACTCACAGAGAGCACCTTTGAAGAGTGAATCAAATTATAAATAGTTGTTGGTCTCTGGTTCATGTATATTAGGATTACCAGAAGAATAGATTTACCATGATTCGAGCGGCTGGTTCCTAAGACAGACAAATAGAGATATCGCAATAAAATTTGGTACAAACAATTTATGTCGGTTATAATTAGCAGCAGTAATCGAAGTAATAGCTGATATGCATTTAGGCGTGGCCAGATCATAGGTACAGGTACATAGTGTTGCCATAAAACAGAATTATTTTCTTTTATAAAAATTATAAATTTCATTTTTATTTATTTATTTATTTATTTAAGCCAAATGATACAAAATCTACAGGCTAGAAACTATAAATGAATTAACACTTAAAATTCAAAAAGGCAATTTAGTTAAGAATAAAACTTAGAAACAAGTTCTTTAACACTCCGATGCCCAACAAGGTCCGTAGGGACCTATGGCGTTTTTAAAAGCAATTATTTTGTATTTTATACGTTTTTGCGATCTGTCTGTAGTAAAAAATACATATATGTTTACTAAAAAATATACACCAAGCTTAGCCCTTTGGCTTTCCAAACACATCTACACACATTATGTAACACTACATTACACAATTACAAGCCTTATATGCAATATTACAAAAGAGGTCCCTGGGGACCTTGTTGGGCTTTGGCCGTTTAAAAAGTTGTTGGGCATCCGAGTGTTAAACTTTTCTTTTGAAATACAAAAATCAATATCACTGAAAGACGCTAATTTATTAAATTCTAGGAGCGACCTAACAAGAGGTTGATTTAAAGCATAGTTTGTTCTATAGTTTTTTATAAAAAATATCTTATTTAAGCGAGTAGTTCTGATTGGAACAAAAAAGCTAATCAGACTTAACAAATTAGGGCAGTTGATGCTACCACAAATGATATCATAGACAAACATTAGAGAATTAATGGTGGGCCTATTTTCTAAAGATTTCAGGTCAATAAGCATTTAATTGGCATTTGGCTATTTCAGGTGCAGTCTATAAATAACTCTTCCGAAACCAACTGAATAATTTTTTTCACTTCCTCGAAAGATATATTGACATTGAATTTTATGATATAAACGTAATGGAAATGAGCAAAATATTTCAAAACCTGCAGCCTCCTGTTAGTCGCTTTTCTTCTGTAATTTCTCATAAATCTCTAACTGTCATCAATTTCAACCTGTCGGCGACATGCAGCTGTAACTTGTGGCAACTCACGGCAGCTTGAACTTTACAACAAACACTTGCTGCAAGTATATTTTTCACACATACGCACACACACATATCTCTTAATATCGTAGACGAAATGAGCAAAGGCAAAAACACAAGACGACAGAAGACAGAAAATATGTAAAGCACAAACACAAATGCCAAAAAAAAAAGGTGGCAACAAAACCGAAACAAAAGTTGCAACAGCGCAACATGCTCATTATTACATAGTAAATAAAAGTGGCAACAACTATAACAATAGCAACAACAACAACAACAATGACAATTTTAATAGATGTGCCGAACATTTGTATCGCGCATCGTGTGGATGCGGATTTTGCATTCGCACGTAGCCGCAGCAACAATAACAGCAACCAACAATAGCAATTTGCAATGGCAAATGCGAGTATGGCAGGCATAACGGTGCATTTACGCTTCATACAACAAATTGACGAACATACCGACACACGGCCACATGTTGCACGTACTTAGTCGCTGCCGATGTGCGTGTGTGAGTGAGCGAGTGTGTATGTGTGTTGATATGTGTTGCCGCACTTGCAGCTATCTGCAATTGCAGATCTTTTCGTTTTGCCAATTGGCAATTGTTCTCGCGGCTCGGGCGTGCAGCGTATGCCGCGAAAAACGTAAATTAATTTCAGCTGCAAGCAGAACCGCGTTACCCCGCGCCTGAATGTCAGAACAAGCGTGGCAGCGACCGCAAGAACAACTGCAATGGCAACTGCAACCGATACAACGGCGGCGGCAGTGCCAACAAGAACTGCTCGCGAGTAATAAAATATGCAAAAGTTCACACCATCGGCCGCCGAACACACACACACACGCATACACTCGAACTGAAGTGTAAAAGCGTGCCAATGTGCGAGTGTGTGTGTGATAGTGTGCATATGTGTGGGTGGGTGGGTGTGTTTTGCAATTGTTGCGCACAGGTTTCAGCTAATTTTAAAAATAGCAAAGGTTAGCAAACAGTCAGCAACAACACTGCAAACGGAAGTGGCTGATAGCGCTGAAGGTGTCTCAGTCCAGGGGGTGGAGATGGTTGCGGCGGCATTGATGATGTGTTGAATGCGTGCAACTTTATTAATGCAACACGCAACAATTGCCATAGTTAGACGCAACTTTATTTATCAGATGGCATGCCGAAATTTGTATGAACTGCGAGCTGTACCAGAAAATACCTGTGAGAAATTAACAACTTGTTAACACTGTGAAACACTTTAAAATTTCCATATAGTAAGCTATTCATTTATGGTTATGTTTCAAAAACTTCGCCGTGGGAGGAAGCGAAGTTCCATTGACGGATTGCAAATGGACTGGGGAACAGAAAGTATGCTCAGTTTTGTCATCACGAAGCGGTTCGTTTAAACTGTGCATGTTAACACTAGAATGCCCGAATTTGGACATGGTAATTGTCACAGTCTACTATGATATTATTTTTTTTTTTATGTTTGCAATTATTTGAAAATTTCATATTTCGCAATTGAAGATGCATATTTGTCTATTTATCAGTAAGATTTGCTGAAAATTTTATATAGGTAAATTTTGCAAAATTGGGTTAACACATTTTTTTACAATTTTTTTAATTTATTTATTCTATTTAGCTTTAAAAATTAATAAAAGTCACGTAAGATATTTTTTTAGAAAGCGATGCAACAAAAGTTATTTACAATAAAAGACCCCAATGTAGTCAAAATGACTAGGCATTCTAGTGTTAAATCTAGAATTACCTGATAAACCTGACCGCATATATGATCTGTCTATTGTCTGCGGTTTAAGTTTGCTTGACTCTCGTACTATCAGATCGTCATTTGTCCTAGAACGCTGACAATCTGTAAAACATCAAACTCTGCTGGTGCCTGGTCACTGTGGAATAAGCATACTCGATAACGAAGAAATTGATTAATTCGTTCGGAACGAGATCGGTGCTTCCAGACGTCACTGGTATCTACCCGGTACTCCAATTTCGACAGGGTTCATCCCTGTAAGCATATCAACTGTCAATGGAACGCTTGATGGGAATTATAAGATCTTATACCTCTCACGGCAGCCGCCGTGGCTCAGTTGGTTAGTGCGTTGGACCGCGAGTCGCAGGCAGCAACCTCAGGTTCAAATACTGCCTGTAATAACACCTAAAAAAAATAACGGGAAAACTCGTTTTCTCTTTCGGTGGCTGTCCTCTCAGCTGGAAATGGCAAACCTCTGAGAGTAAAAATTGCTTATGAAAAAGCTCCCACCCTGCCGTTCGGAACCGGCATAAAACTGTAGGTCCCTTCAACCCGCGTACAAATTCACACGCACAACACGGGTAGTAGCGGGAAGCTAGGCCTTAGTCTCGCGTAAGCGGGCTGTCGTGCCAGTCAATTATTATTATTATACCTCTCATTTTAATAACACAAAACTTAATACAAACACGCATACCTACAAGGATCTCCTGCATTGGATCACCTAATTAAATGTCAGGTGCAGAACTGGTTCTCCATAATGGTTCTTGAAAGTGTCCAAAGACTTTTGTGGACCCAACCCAAGAAGGAAACTATACAATTCAAGTGTTGATGCTGATTAACCCTTTCGCTATTTTGTTGCCATATGGCAACATGCTACTTTGTGGACGTCTTCATCCTCTATGGTTGCAAGAATACATTTTTTTGTTGGTCCTTAGAATAGTTTGAAGTTTTAGGAAAAATACGAAATTAATAAACTGAATATTTAAGTTTGAAGAATATAAGTATACACTTTTTTTAATGGTATATCTTGACATAGTAAAGGAAGAAGAAGCAGAAAAAATTAGAGAACTTTTTAATTTGACGTTTTCTTTCAATTTAGATACTTTTTTTTTAATTTTGGCTGAAGTAAATGAAGAAATATTAAAATTTTCGTTTAAGTATTCTTATTTAAGAATAAGATGATCGCTTGTAGATAATTTAGGACAGCTTTAAAGTAATCACGAGGTACGATCTTCTTAGTGAAGATCGGAGAACCCTTAGATGGCTAACTTCATTGGTCCCCTTCTTCCGGGAACATCGGGACCGGTTAAACTTTGTGCAAGGTGCGAGTGTTCGGTTCTGGCTCTTAAAACAAAGTACATTCTGAACAACCGTTCAAAAACGAAGATGAGTTATGCATTAAGTATTACTCGGACAAAACTACTTGAAATGTCATTAGGAGGAAACAACTTCTAATCGAAGTATGTATTTGCTCCAACAATGGAAGTTTGTCGCCCCAGAGAAAACACTTCTTGCCCAGCAAAATTACATTACATGATCTTGGAACTAAGTAGACGTTCTCAAACCAGACAACTTTACATTCCTAACCCGACAGTTACATAGTCCTATTGGAACCAAAATATCTACCACGTCATGAGCTATTATGGATCATTAACTGCAGTTCGATTCTCAACATTTCCGCAGAAATTCGGCCCAACTGTGCCGGCTGATCACATTGTGCAACAGTCTTTTCTTTTAGAAGGCAACTGTGACTGTGTTCGCACCATCAAACTGTCATCAATATATCAAATCGGCGATACGACAGAGGAGCGCACAGCTTCATAGCCGACAATAGGCAAAGGTATGCAAATGCCAAAATTTTGCATATGAAAACTGGTTGATGAAAATTTAAGATGCCAAAAAGTCCATTGTGGACACTGACAAACACTTCAGCACACATTGCCTCGAACCATTCAGCGATCAATCAATAAACTCCGTTTGTTCTTCTCATAATCAGGTTTTCTATCTCACACAGCAGACATTGTCGCCTATGCTCTCCGATCGCCTCAAAGGTGTTGCATACGTAATGATGAGAAAGTAAGCAAATACACACAATCAAGGCGAATGCAAATCAACTCCCAATGCATTTCGGTAGTTTGAAATTAAAATTGAGGAATATGAAATCGAGGGCAACATCTGCAACGGTATTATCGTTCATTCTATCGGTTACATTTATATGCAAATCGCCGCATCGAGCTTGCGTAGGTACGCGTTTCGCTTCCTTGCGACGTCGATCCGTTGTATGGCAATTTCTACGATCGGAGATCCACCACACCGCCACCCTTTCTTCCAGCGTGCAATTTCCTGCCCTCAGCTGCTTACCTGATCGCGGTCTTTGTTCACGGCCGCTGTGCGTGCGACCCGCACACATTCGATCGATCGCGCGATCGTGCGGCGCGTCGCTCTCGGCGCCCAGCAGTGGTAGCCGGCCGATTTGTTATTGATCGCCGTTTGTCGTTGACATTATTTGGCAAATTTGCCAATTGTTATTGATATGCGATTTGCCAAAAAAGGAGGCTTTTGTTGCGCTCGGCTGTGTTGTGGTCTCAATTCTGCTCTATTTGCTAAATATCCTTTTATGACGAGCGGCTCGTTTACCCCTTTTACGGAATTGTTACTTTTTTCGCTATGATAAATGTGGCATTCGATTACGACGCGGCAAGAAGCCGTCAAAGGGCAGAGTACAGAAGTAGCACAAGCGACTTGCGGTTATCCTTCGCGGAGACGCTGACAATTGCAAAGCGAGCGAGCGATCCTTTGTAGTTCTCTGGCCCTTTAACTATTATCAGTCGCTGCTAATCTCTGCGCGAACTACGAGTAGACTAGCGAAAAAGACGAAAAGTTAATGAAGCTGTGCGTGGTGTGGTTTAAATGGCAAATCGTGGCACAGTGGGACAAATTGCACCGAAACTCAAGTCCGGTTCAGCTGAATACTTGGCGGAATTCAAATATTGTTAACTAAAAGCAGTTTTTAATTTCCTAGTTAAGTATTCAATTTTCTAATTTCGAATGGCCTTCTCGAAATTGTTGCACATTACGAAAATGAGATCTTCCTTCCTTAACCCTTTCGCTACAGGTTTTTACTGGGGAAAGTTAAAATTTTAAATGTTAGCATTTTTGTATTAGCAACATTCCATAAGAAATTTTTAAATTTGTACACTCGGACCCTGTATTTTAGAGGGGTTTTCTATGAGAGCAACCAGATCGTTGTGGCTGTAATAATTACTTAAACATAAAACTTTTTATGCATAACGAAAATTTGAATATTTCTTCATTTACTTCAGCCAAAACTAAAAAAACAAAAAGTATCTAAATTGAAAGAAAACGTCCAATTAAAAAGTTATCTAATTTTTTCTGCTTCTTCTTCCTTTACTATGTCAAGATATACCATTAAAAAACGTGTATACTTCTCTTCTTTAAACTTAAATATCCAGTTTATTAATTTCGTATTTTTCCTAAAACTTCAAACTATTCTAAAGACCAACAAAAAAATGTATTCTTGCAACCATAGAGGATGCAGACGTCCACAAAGTAGCATGTTGCCATATGGCAACAAAATAGCGAAAGGATTAAGACGTACAATTTTTACCAACTCTCAATGCTTGCAGTTCCACTGCGTGTGCATTCTGTTTGGGCAGCGCGTTCTTTGAGAATCGTTGCCTATTTAGCGTTTCCATAGAACGTATGGCCGCTGCACCAATTAAGCGTGCAACAAAGTCTCACTCCATGCCAGCTGATCTTGGAAATAATCAACACAAGATCAAACTTCGCTGTCCCTGTACATCAACTGGATCAGCATTTGTCGCTTTGTCTGTCAGTGTCTGTCGGACTGTCTCAGAGCCTCGCTCAGTGGCTGGAAATTTATTGAATGCGTGTTCGGTGCGTTTGTCACGTCTGTACGTGATCGCCCATAAAGGTGTAATAATTTTTATTAACTTTATATAAAAATTTCTCGTTCGTACTGCTCGCCTTCTGAAAACGCACACAGCAACAGACACAGCGAGTGCTATACACAATATGAGTTATGTTATGTGATCTTGGCGTATGGTCGCCGGCAGATCGCTTAAGTAGATCGCATCTTTTCAAAGAAGCAGAGGCTCATGATCTGTGGCTTTATTACTAACAATACAAATTTTGAGAATAAAACGAGCAGACGAAAGCGAATACGCAGTACAAAACTGAAGTAATGTGATTATCGAAATTGTTTTTATCGAAATAAGCCGTAAAGTTGCTGAAATTGTAAATACAAATGGATGAGTAAAATGATCGTATGTACATATAGTAATATGTGAGTGTGTGTGCCAGCAAGTCAACGGTATTTGGATTTATTTGGCTTTGGTTTGAGAGTGTCGACAGCCAGGGCGCAATTTTCGATTCAGCGATAATTGGTGAGATAATTTATCGGCGATCTTTTATATGGCGAATGATTTACATGTCACGTACCACGAGCTTTTTTAATTGTTTTTGTTCGAAAAATGGCAATGTGCGCAGTTTATCGACTCAACACTGCGTGCGAGGCATCCCAGGGCGTGGCTTTGGGTTGAGAGATGCCAATGATGCTTTCAATAATTACAGGTGAATGTGGATATAAATTGTTTGGCTGTAATGACTCATATCACAGTCGCTTGCAAGCTTTATTTATTGTTTTCTTTTATAAAATCAGTAAATATTTTAAGTTCATTTGACGCAACTTGTTGGCAATACTTACTTTCGAATTTTTGGAATACAATTTTAAGGTATTAGTACCTGGTAGCTCTGGATAGCCCTTCACACCCTCTCAACCTGGGCGAGCGGCTGTGGACTCGCTGTGAATCCGGCTAAGACTGAGCTAGTACTTTTCACTAGACGATATAGGACGCCTTCCATTAACCCTCCCAGATTGGGAGGAGTAGATCTCACCCTTAGTGACAAGGCAAGATACCTGGGGGTCATTCTTGACAAGAAGTTGCTCTGGAATGAAAACGTAATGGAGCGCATCAAGAAAGCGACTACAGCGCTATTTACTTGCAAAAAAGCAATAGGCACAACATGGAGTTTCTTCCCCAAAATTACTTACTGGATATATACAGCCATAGTACGACCAATTTTACTCTACGGAGCAATCGTATGGTGGCCAGCAACTAAGAAGTCAACGACGTTGAAGCAGTTGCACAGGGTGCAAAGAAGTGCAGAGATATGCATTAGTGGAGCACTTCGTTCTACCCCCACTGATGCTCTAAACACGATTCTTCACTTGCCTCCTCTTGACATTGTAGCTCAGGCGTGCGCGCTTTGACTTAGGGAGTCTAGGTCTTGGCACATGGGAAGTTTTGGACACTCCCTCATCCTGGGAACGCAGGCCCCTATATCAATCACCTAAAATACAGACTACTGTATACCTGCTTTGGCCTTTGACAAAGAATATGATGTCTCCATACCAAACAGACAGGAGTGGCTCGATCGACCTCCGAAGATACGAGATGCGATCAATTTTTTCACAGACGGATCTAGGCTGGACGGGAAAGTTGGAGGAGGCATTTTCTCCCCAGACCTGGGGATTGAGATCTCTTTCCGACTCCCGGATCACTGCAGCGTATATCAGGCGGAGATGATCGCCATCCAGGAGGCCACTCTGCACCTGAACCCAACGCCTAACAGAAGGAAGCAAGTTTTCATCTTTTCTGACAGCCAAGCTGCGCTGAAAGCTTTGGACTCGTGCGTCGACAACACAAAGTCTCTCACTGAGTGCCGCAGATCTCTTAACGAGATGGGCAAGCACTGCAGTATTCACCTAATCTAGGTGCCTGGACACCGTAACATTGAAGGTAACTGTAAAGCGGACGAGCTGGCTAGGAAAGGCACGACCACCCATATCCTTCCCGACAAGGAGACGGTATGCCGCTGGCCACATTCAAGCTTCGCGCCAGAACGTATGCAATCCGAACAGCTCAGGAGCGTTGGCACAATCTCTCCTCATGCGCAACAGCCAGGCTCACATGGCCGGCATACGACAGGAGGCGGACTGCGACTATCTTGGACCTCAAGAGGAAGGAGATATCCATTTTAACAAGAACCCTTACAGGGCACTGGTTAATTGGAGCACACGCCATCAGACTAGGTATCAATGCAAGATACTTCTGTAGAAGCTGCGACTGTGCTGAAGAGGAAGAAAGCGTACAGCATCTCCTCTGTCACTGCCCAGCACTTTGCAGAAGTAGGCTACGCATCCTTGAACAACCATTCCTCTCAAACCTAGCAGAAACATCCTGCATAGATGTCAAAAACCTTCTTAGGTTCGTAACATCGTCCAGATGGCTTGACCAGGAACAATCCAGTTAGCTCAAGCTGTATATGGCATCACAATGGGCCAGTATCTTGGCCTAAGTGAAGGATATCTGCTATCCAGCCATTTCAACCTAACCTAAGTATGTTAAAACCCAAAATCTCCTTGATCACGTGTCAAAATTTCATTATTCTCGCTTCATTGATTTTGTATCTTTTTATTATTAAATACTGATACTCAAATAAATTAAAAATTTTGTACTGCATTAGAATTGCAGCTTCCGTCTTTTTTTTAATAACTTTCGAACCAATAAAGTTAGAGTAATGAAATTTTGACACGTGATCAAAGAGGTTTTGGGTTTTAACATAGTTACTTTTCAAGAAAATTCTATATAAATTTTCAAGGATATAAAGGATTACAATTTTCAAAGGACCTTTTTCATATTCTTTTTTTACAAACAGCTAAAGAAATCAATTTTATTTAAATTGTTGAGCCTTTCCTCATTTATTTGATATTCTAACGAGGTTAAGTATTTTTTATATTTATTTTTTTTTTATTCCCATTCAAAATTTTGAAGTCCTTTTAAAAAGATAAAGTATGTAGAAATGAAAAACTGAGTACGCAGTATTACTATGTTTGGTCTCTAGTTTCACGCCCATATGGATTTTTTTCCAGTGTGAAAATTTTTTTAATTTTTGTCGCAGGGTGTTATCAGCTTACGTCTGCCTCACACCCTGCTGACCCACATTGGTCCAAGCAAGCAAATTGAGGAAAAAATATCTGAGTGGGTCCAAGTGTATCCACATATCTATATATATGTATATAAGCATTCTCGCCCTACTTCTTCACCTCGCTGCCTTCGAGAAGCCTCAATTTCTGGACTCACCCGACTCTTCACACAATTGCAAGCAGCAGAGTGACAAAGCGCAGAAAACGCCGGTGCCGATAACCTCAGAGAATGCCCAAGAATGCAATGTTTGAATTAATTACATTAAAGGTGCCATCACTCGGCAGTGACAGCACCCAAACAAATGGGGACAAAGATCGCTTGGTGCGCGGAGAGGTGAACAAATGCCGCAGCATGTCGACGCATCCTGCACGAAGACAAGCGAAACTGTTTCGGCTATTTTCATACAGATTGAAAACGAAATTGATATGCGGCGATATGTTGCGATTGTGGCAGATGAAAATGAAATTTCCAAAGACTGAAAATTCATAAAACATGTTGCGAGACATTTCAAGGACGCGAACAAGAGACAACCAACGCGCCTGCATATTTTAAGACGCCACGCACCGAGGGAGAACTGCGGCAGCAGCAGAGCGAACCGCTGGGAATTATGCAAATTGCACTGCCTTGTGCAGGATTAATGCCCATTCAATGCCCAACAAAAACTCCTCATATCATATTGAAATTTCAATTCTTTTGATTTCCGTTTAATTTGCATAATTTAAAAAATGAAAATAATGCAATCGGGTATTCGTTGCGCTGCTGCGCGGCGTGCCCAGCTATAAAGGCGAAATTTTACGGCACCGAGGCCAATTCGATTTTCCCACAGTGGCGAAATTATCGGGAAATGCAAATGAGATGCCATCGCATGAAATCAGCTGTTGAATTCTGCCTAAAAATTTGCCAGTCAAATGTGGAGAGGTAGACGAATTTAGTGTAGCACTTTTAGTCAGGCATTTACCGGTCATAGAAAAACTGTATGAGACATGAGAAAAAAAACTGTCAGGTGCATAGTGAAAGCAACAGTTTTTAAGAAGCTAACGCAAATTTGAATTCATATTTCAAAAAAGCATACAACAGGTGCACAGTGGGGAAAACAACTTTAAACCAATCAGTTTGAATTTTATTTTAAATTTCAGTTCGCTGTGCGTATATTTTTTTTAATGAAAAGTACGTTTTCACATGGCATTTACATATATTTCAACCTAATCCTTTCAATATTGTGATTGCACACAATTTATCATTTCCGTATGTGCACCACATTACCGCAAATCATTAATCACTTCAACAAATTGTATCTGTTGTGGCCAAAATAGGAAATGCATCAAGCAAAACCCACATTTCTGTGCAAAATTCACTTCTACTGAAGCACCAAATATTGCACAACGCACTCGAAAGTGTGTGTCTGAAAAAAATCCAAATGCCACAAATAGTCAATAAATCACATAGCAGCATTTTTCTTTTGTTGCCATCACATACACGCATCAAATGCCGAATAGGATCACATGATTACCACTTCGCTTGTCAGCGCAAACATTAATTTTACTTTTCTGCATGTGCACACGGCGAGTATCCTTTCGCTGCCTTAAGAACTGTAAAAAATGGCAAACGACAATTTGCGTAGATGTGAGAAACCACTAAATTCACATCGAAAATATTCAGTAAAAAACAAATGTCACTGTCATTGGGATTGGCCACGTGTGGAAACTCGCAGCGGCAACCACTGGAAAACTAAGTTTATGCTCAAAACACTTGAACATTTTATATAATTGTGACATTCTCAATTGAGAACTTGTTGATGGACATATTTTTGAGTTGGTCGGTGTAATACAAAAATCCATATAAATTCCCGACTGAGAATTCAGAGATTGCTAACCCCAAAAAAAAATTTATCGGACAAACGAAAATTGATTAAACATTTTTTTTAACAACTTTAGTAAACATGAGTTCGTTAGAAATGTATATTATTTGCCGATTTTCAATAAAATTTTCATAATATTTAGTTCACCAGAAGCGGAGTTATAGCATCTAAAGTGAAAGTAGATATGTTTGTGTCATCGGTACAAAAATGAGCATCGAACAAGGAGCCAATATTAACCCTCTACTGCCCCATACGGCCTTAACGGTCCACCAAAACCTAGAAAAGTCCCCACAAATTTTCATTTTTTTAAATGAAATGTTAGGGCATGTTATAGATAAATTAAGTTGTCATTTCTTTAATGTTTCCCATTATTATCAGTTGAAATTTGAACTTCGTGGAAATTAGTAGAAATAATTATTTCGTGAAAAGTAAAGAAAAGAAAAAATTATTAAAAATACTTTTCGTTAAAAGATTAAAACAAGAAAATTATGAGTGAGTACCTTGTAATGTAATTTAATGATTTGAAGTGTTTATAGTGCAAAAAAAAGCATTTACAGTTACTTTTTCGGCTTAGGAAAGCAGACTGCCTTTAGGCTGCATCAGGCACCAAAGCGAAAAGATTTAATGCATTTGGTCACTAACGTATACTTGTACACTAAGAGAAAAATCGCAATCTAAAATCAAGCCCAAACATCTTGTTTTAAGATGGTGAAATCTAATCGAGTTAAATTTAATTTTAAGATTACACAGACTTAAAATAAAATCGGCGTGCTTAATTTAAGATTGAGAAGTTAAAATCAAGATTTTAAATTTTAAATTGAAGTTGAATGTTGTCAATCTGAGATTTACATTCTTGAACCAAAATCAGCTCAATCTTAAAACAAGAATACAATTTTATATCAAACCCAAACAATTTTAAAATCAGACCAACATCGTATACGCTTTGACTTTTGTTACGGTTTGGTTTATTTTGGCATTTCATTGCAATTTTGGCTTCGAGTTGCGCGCACGCGTTTTGAGTGAAGTGAAGTAAAGTGAAGTGATAAATATTTGTTTAAAAATCACTTGCAAATTTTAATAGAAAAACACCACTTACTTTATTTAAAACTTGATGGTACTTTGAAACCTAAACATCACTTCCTTGTACATTATACCACTGCAATAAAGAAATGTGGACCGCTAAAATACTTTTGGAGCATGCGTTTTGAAGCAAAGCATAAAGAAGCTAAAATGTACTTCCATAATATAACCTCAAGGGTAAATCCTCCCTATTCGTTAGCAATTAAGTTCTAATTCCTTTAAAACTATTAATTTATCAAAAGATGATTATGTATTAAAAATCATTCAAGAAACTGGTATTGATTTGCAAAACTTGGATATACTAAATCAAGTCCCGTTTAAAGGTACATTATATAAAAGTAACTGCTACTTGGTTACAAATACGAACCCACTTCAACTGTATAAAACAAAATATTTTTTGCATGAGAATAATAATATGTATGTTTTATGTAATCCAATCAATGTAAAAAAGATTGATACCCATTTTCAGTCTTATGAGGTTGGTTCTAAAATTTACAAATTAATTATTAAAAATATTTATGCCTTTGTAAGTCCTCCTTTGCATTTACATGGTATTAATAATGGTAAAACGTATGTCAGAATAAAGTATATTTAATGTTTGTAAAATTATCTATATCACAATTAATTTCAATAAAAAGTTATGAGTAATACAACATATAAAATATGTCTGTTAATTTCTTTGGGGGTAAAGCATTTGAAATCAGCGGGATTGAATTAAGATTAAAAAACCTTGAATCAAGAAGGAAACAATTTTGAAATAAGAATATTGAAATCTTACATTAAGAATGCGCAATTTTAAATTAAAATTGTATATTCTTGAAATAAACTGCATACCGGCTTAAAACAAGAATTTGCAGCTTATCCAAAATTAAATTTGAAAATAAGATTTTCGTGCTTGTTTTAAGCGGATTGCAGCTTAACAGACTTTCGTCAACGGATGGGCTTAATTTGACAACCATATTCTTGATTTTAGAACGATTTTTCTCTGAGTGTATGTGGTTTCCGTTTTAAAGATATCAATCGGCATTTAAAAAAAAAATTGTCGGTTTTATGGGACAAAGAAGTACAGGAAGTTTTAGAAAACTTGGATTCCGATGTTTTCGAACAAACTGATGAAGAAACTGATGAAGAAACCGTTAATGAAGTGTTAGCTATGTTAGATTCAAAGTTCAAAATAGGAAATTTAGTTAAAGTTAGTTTAGTTTTCCTCTTTGATTTGATACCCATATCTTCATCATTGCACAACGGTAAATATAAATAAAAAATATAATAATATAATTAAAAACATATTTGAAATATGTATGTCCTTAAAATTTTAAAGTCCTTTAAAAAGGACTTTGCGTCAGAAAATGGAAAACTGACTATGCCAGATTACCATAAATGACCTCTAGTTTCACGTCTATATCAACATTTGGATGGGTCTCGGCAAAAATGTTTTTTTTTGTCGCACGGTGTAATAAATGTAAAGTTGGTGTTCACTCACTGCTTCATAATTATGTCATTTTTCTTTCGATTCTATTGATGTTAGGCTTCATATTTGCTCAAATAATATATCTTTCATCTTAGATTTTAAAACTAGAGCAGATAACTTATTTTATCCATAAAAAAATCATTCAAAAATTTATGATATTGAAAATGGTTGAAAAATTCACTTTTTTACAACTTTCACCGTGAGTAACTTCCCCAAATCTCATCTGATTTGGGCAATCTATATATTGCTGGAAAGGCTAAGGAATTATCCTCTGACCGCCGGTCAGCTTGCGTTACTCGGATGATTCGTTTACGATATATGTGCTCATAACTGAAACAATAGGGAAAAAAACTGTTTTTTAAAGATTTTTCGAAAACGCTTAAAAAAATTTTTTGATTTTTAGTTTCGTGTTCAGCGGCCCAAAGTTAGTCTAGAAAACACTTTTATTTTTAAAAACACTTTATTCGATGAAAATCTTAAAGTATGAAAACAGCCAGTAGACCCAGGGACCTATATTTGTAGACGTTGTTGAAAAAGTTTTATTCGAATTAGTTTTTCACATATTTTCAGCGCATGTGGCAATCATTGCACATTCAGCTTTATCTAACTCAAGACTTTGATTTTGAAATCGAAAACTTATAAATAAAAGTCAATACAGTGGTGTCTGCATATAGTGAACTAATTATTGCAAGGCCTGTTCACTGTATTGAGGTTGTTCACTATATCAAGGTTGACATTTTGTTCAAAAACTCGTTTTATTTTCTCAAAATACACTTTTTACTTTTTGCTTGAAAATTTGTTTCTATATTTAGAGGCTCGATGTCAAAATTTGGGTGTTCACTATATCGAGGTGTTCACTATATAGGGGGTTCACTATACCCAGGCACGACTGTATATTTCTTTGTTTTATTTACAGTTTACAGTCACAATATTCAATGCATTTTCGTCCCAGTGTATTTAATTATTACTACCTATTTGTGCATCACAATAAAAAATATACTCCACACTCCAAACACAGTTTCAAGCTTAAAAAAAAAGCACTCAATATTTGTAGTGCAGTCATTAATTTCTCAGACGTAGACTATATTTTTTTGAGGGTAATACAAATTATTCCAAGTATAGTAAATGGAGGCAGTGTAGCCGCCATTAAAATTTTTTTTAACAATTCTATAGCATTTAAATGTATAAAAGAAACCTTTTCACTTACCACATGTCGTGATCTGATTTCCGAAAATAATAAGCAATCGTCAAAATTCAACCGAGTCTCATTGTTTGCAAATACGACTCAAAGTCGAAGTCGAAGTTGCCGCAGTGGAAACCCCATTAACCTCAATTAGTCTATGTGCTGCCGCATAAAGCCGAAGCTCGAATAACACAAAAACAATTTTTATATTTTTTCACACAGCAATAACAACAACTGCTAATTAAAATAATGTCAATAAAAATGCGCCACTTAAAGCTCCAAGAAAACAAAATCCCAAATACTTTAGCGGCTACAAAAACAACTGATACAGCAAAAACAACAACAACACCAACAACAACCACAACGACTAAGCATTACTGCGAAAATAAAAATACTATACATCGCCGATTGCCAAATATCTGAGGTAATTTAATAGAAATACAAAAAAGCGGCACAACAACCGCAAAACCTTAAAATTGCGGCAGAGCTTTTTTGGACGCCGCCAGCAGCCGGCAACCAGCAACACTGCCAGAGCACAAGCACACTGTTGTTGCTGTTGTTTTTGCTGTTGCTGCTGGCTTTTTCGACTACGCTTAACTCCGACCGACTGCATTTTAGTCACTCGCCAACCGACCGAACAATCGAATTTGAATCTGAAAAGGCAAAAACACACGGCTGAAAATTTCCCAGCCGCTTGCGCAAATCGAATAAAATTACAATACGAATACCTGCATGAAAACTCCCAACCAACCGACAATTTAACGAGCGCGGTGCAGGGCGCAATCGCTACACGCGTAATTATTGGTTAAAGTGTATCTTTAAGTTGCGCAGATACGCGTACAGCCCGCACAGATCATTTGCCTGCCGGCTTACCAACGCCAAGACGCTCCGGCCGCCAGCGGCAGCTACTCTGATACTCAGCGACTTTGGCGCTATGTCGCTGCAGCCAGTTGCGTACTTAATAGACCAGAACCACTTTCGGTCGCGGCCGCAACCAACTACTCACAATAGCTGCCAACCGATCGCATGTCACAACGCAAGAAACTATCCCAGCGCAGCTGCCACACCACACATCTCTCAGAACAATTCATTGGCGGCAGAAAAATTCCCACCAATCGCCGTAAAAGCCGCAGCTGAAATTGTTCAACTATTCCAATTGCCGCTGGCACGTCATCGGCCAGTCGATCTGTCTCCCCCCACTGGCCCCACTGCTAAAAAACATAGTTCCGCACACGCACTCGAATGCATTTCTAATCAAAAACGAGTCTGGCACCCGTTGCCCGCCTATCGGCCAAAGCGTTCGAGCAAAGCGACCCACTTCATTAAATTCACATAATTATCCACCTGCACCACCCTCGCTTCCGCCACCCGCTCTTCGGCTCGAAATACATACCTTGAGTGCATGTCACACGCTGCCGTGGGCCACGGTGGCCTCCATCAATTTTTGCGAAATTATAGTTTGATTCGCTGGTACTATATATATGTCGCCCTCATCTCGTGCACTCTACAATTGCACATGTCGAGTTGCTCTGTTCAAGGGTTGCCGATAGGTCGATAACATCTTCCAACCACAAAATTAGAATCTGTCAGTAAATTTCAGTCTCTCTGACCAGAAATTATCAATATCTCCATTACTATTTATGAGTGAACCGAAAATGTATCTCTGCATAAATGTTCACCACTTCTTAAACTTATTTGTATTTGTTTGATGAAGAATGAAGGATTAAGTATTAGAAAGTTGACTAAGGACTGTATCGAAAAGAAAGTGCACACTTTGTTTGAAGTATAACTTTAATGGAAATTTTTTTGGTCAGATTTTTTGTTTTAACATTTGTTGCATATACTTTGTTCTAATAACAAATTTCTTTTTCAAATAAATTGATATCTAATATTTTGTTTGACCCTTTTCATTAGATTTTTTACAGATGCTTGCTTTATGGTTTTTGTTGCTTTTCTCCAATTTTTTTTTAATTTCTGTTGATTTTTAGCTTCTTGTCCATCTTTTATAAGGTTTCTTTTGGCTATTGCCCAGTAGTGCTCTTTTGGACGTAGTTCTGGTGCATTTGGCGGATTCTCATTTTTTTCCACATATTTGATGCTATTTGCTCTTGGAACCTCTATAGTGGCCTGGGCGTAATGCGCAGTTGCTAAATCTGGCCAGAAGAGTGCAGGTGCAGTATGCTTCTTATAAAAAGGAATAAGGCGTTTTTTTAAGCACTCCTTCCTATAAATTTCTGCATTTATAGTGCCTTTTGTAAATTATGAAGACGATTTTAAACCGCAAGAGCAAATAGCCTGCCATACTAGCACTTTCTCTCCAAGCTTGTCCAATTCGATTGCACGCACTGAGTCATCTACAGTATCACCTTTGCGTTTAGTGGAAAATTGTGGTCCTGGCAGTGATTTTGAGTTCATTTTTACATATGTCTCGTCATCCATAATGATGCACGAAACTTTTTTTTCTTTGCAGAGACGAGTGTATAGTTTTCTGCGTCGCGTTTTGCCAGCCACTTTTTGCTTTTCGTTTTTTTATATTTTTTCTTTTTTAAGAAAGAAACCACAAACGTTCTAGTCCGTTTAGCTAAATCTCTGATGAACATGCACTTGTTTTCGTCATTGAATTGCTTCAGTTGTTCTTCCATTTTTGTGTCTTTAGGACCCTTTTTACGGCCACTTTTTGGTAGGTCGTTGATAGTGCAATGTTCACCATACTTAAGAATAATCTTTTTAACGGAGTTTATGGACACGCGATGTTGTTTGGCTAATTTTCTGTACAAAGCACCTGTTTCAATGCACCAATTGTACACAATTTTTTTGCGGACGTCTATCTCGATACGCATCATTTTCGTAATAGAAATATATTATATGAAACGAAATTTGTATGAAATCAGCCTACTCTATTTAACGGCATTTTTAGAATTAAAAAAAAATTATATGCTGCGACAAAATTATGTTACAAAGTGTGCACTTTCTTTTCGATACAGTCCTTATTACAAATTAGAAAAAGTGTTTTCAATTTTTAGATCCTCGAAGCTACTTTAAAAAATAACAAATCTATGAAAAATAGACTAGTAAAAGGTAAAAAAAAAAATAAAACGTTCACTGTAGCGCAATTTTTATTTCGACAATGCATAACAAAAAAGCTCCACTTGTAATGTTTAAGTTACCATAACTTTAACCTCGCCTTTATTATTGTGAGTGACTCAATTGGTTCCCACAATTGAATTGTACATTGAATTGTCATTTCCGAAGACAACCAAAAGAGAACAGAAGATTGAAAAAAGTGGGCAACGAAGTGGTAAGTAGATTATTAAAAGCGCAAAATATTGTTATACAGTTCAGTGTCACTGAATAGTGAACACCGCTATTTTGAATGTAACTAAGCTGTATTCGTGTTTTTTCAGTGTATGTGTGCTTTCAGAATTAAGATAATTTTTAACAATTTTACACAACTTTACACAAGCTTTAAGACTTGTGCGATGAAAAAAATGGCATCAATAGTTATTTAGTCGGTCAAACGGCCTTTAAAAAAATGCAAATTGCCTGATATATTTGACCGAAAAAATAAAAGTCACAAAATAACTGTAATTTTTGACCGATAAAATAAAAGTCCAAAATAACAGTTATTTTTGCCTGATATGATAAAAGGCACAAAATAACTTTTATTTTTGTCGGTAAAAATAAAAGTTAAAAGATAACATTTAAAATCTGACTTTTTTGATAAAAACCATAACCGGTACGGTCCTTGATTTTAATTATTATTTTTATACAAAAAAATCAAAATATAGGGTAGGTCGAAATCTGACATTCCAGAGGAAAAAACACGTATTTTCTCAAGTATTATCCCAGTGTCAATGCTTAACCCTTTCGCTACAGGTTTTTACTGGGGAAAGTTAAAATTTTAAAATTTACGTCTTAGGCTTCTATGTGATTATATAGGGTGTTTTTTTTAGAGGTTTGTTTTTCGAATAGAGATAAAACTAGCATTTTGTGGTCAAATCTGGCAACTCTAATGTCATTTATGTTCAGTTTGGTTTGCCATTTCATCATGAACAGGTTGACAAAAGAACAACGCTTGCAAATCGTGCAAATTTATTTCGAAAATAATGGTTCAGTTGGCGAAGTTTACCGCAAGCTCCGTCCATTTTATGGTCGACATAATCGTCCATCAGAGCAATTAATTCGGTTAACCATGGATCGTTTTCGCACTACGTTTACTCTATGTGATAATACGCATCCGCAGAGACGTCGAACAGTGCGCACCGAAGAAACAATTGCCGCTGTAGAGCAAAATGTTGAAGAGGACCCAGTCAGAAGAGGAGTCAGTTACCGTTAATGGAGACCGGTATAGAGCCATGATAACCGACTATTTTGTTCCCGAATTGGATGGCATGAATGTGGATGAGTTGTGGTTCCAACAAGACGGCGCTACATGCCACACAGCGCACGTCACAATCGATTTATTGAAGGAAACATTCGATGAGCGCATAATTTCGCGGAATGGACCTGTCAATTGGCCACCAAGATCGTGTGATTTGACACCATTGGATTATTTTCTTTGGGGATATGTGAAGTCGCTCGTCTACGCCAACAAACCAGAAACGTTAGGGGACTTGGAAGCCAACATTCGTGGCGTTATTGCCGACATACGGCCCCAAATGCTCGAAAAAGTGGTTGAAAATTGGACCTGTAGAATTGGCTTTATTCGAGCCAGCCGCGGCGGCCACATGCCCGAAATCATATTTAAACATTAATGGCATAAAATTATCCTTCCAATAAAGCCAAATTGATGGACATTAAAATGATTTTCTTGTGTTTTATTTCAATTCGAAGTTCTATACCTCTAAAAAAAACACCCGATATTAGCAACATTCCATGAGAAATTTTTTAATTTTTATACTCGGACCCTGTATTTTAGAGTGTTTTTCTATGAGAGCAACCACATCGTTGTGGCTGTAATTATTACTTAAACATAAAACTTAAACTTACGCATAACGAAAATTTTAATATTTCTTAATTTACTTCAGCCAAAATTAAAAAAACAAAAAAGTATCTAAATTGAAAGAAAACGTCAAATTAAAAAGTTCTCTAATTTTTTTCTGCTTCTTCTTCCTTTACTATGTCAAGATATACCATTAAAAAACGTGTATACTTCTCTTCTTTAAACTTAAATATTCAGTTTATTAATTTCGTATTTTTCCTAAAACTTCAAACTATTCTAAGGACCAACAAAAAAATGTATTCTTGCAACCATAGAGGATGCAGACGTCCACAAATAGCATGTTGCCATATGGCAACAAAATAGCGAAAGGGTTAATGTTCGTAATTCAGTGACCGTGTACCGTAGTTGCATAGCTTTCGATATATGTAGTTGATTGAATGTTTGACTTTGAATTTGATTGATTGATTGAAGAGTGAGAAAACAGAAAATATTCCTCAGAATGGAAGATGCGCGCCAGATATTTCACTTTTTGCGTTTATAATCATCGTCTTTTCAGAATCTTGTGCTCAATGCGTGTCTTTTGCACCTTGTCACATTAAACGACACTGTCACTGTTCATTGTCATCATCCGACTACCGCGGCTAACATCTTTTTCATAAAAGCATTGAATTATATTAAGTCCCACTTATTTGTGTAGAAGGTTGCTTTAATCGGCAGATGACTTCCGACAAATCCAAAGCAATCCTATTCATCTACGTCATCAGACTTTTACTTAGAACGTATTTTTTGTGGGAAGGAAATCAAAAATTGACCTTTCCTTGAACAAGCTTCTTAATGATAAATAATAATAATAAAGAGATCACTTTAAACTTTCATATTTTTAACTTCACATACAAGAACGAAAAAGACGTAACGTTACCCGGCTTTAAATAATTCCGAGATGTCTTCTATGTTCTGTAAATCTCTTTGAAATAATTTCCATAAAATGAGCATAAAAAATTATGTTGCCGACCATCGACCGCTCACTGGAAAATGAAACATTTGGCTGTGATCCCGCGGGATTCAAGTTCACCACCGCGTACCATCGATATTTTCGACTGCTCGATGAGCTCTGCACAGATATTGATGCACTCTTCACCGTTTCCCGCTCTCAAAGCTGCATTAATTGCCTTTTGCGCTCCACTGAAGTAATCAAAATCACTTCGAACTTCCCTCTGCCTTTCAAACCACTCACACATACCCTCTAAACATTGTTTTGGCATTGCAAGCAAAAGGATACAAGGAAATTATTTCAAATGGCATATGGAGTGGCAATAAATCTGCGCGCTGGGTGGTGTATTCGACAGTTTGGAAAAATACCAGCGCCACCACTTATCAATTCACTTGCATTTACCTCATTCTCGTCCTTGCTGCTACTGTGGTTGTTTTTGTTGGTAGTTTCGCTTGTGCCATGCGCTGCTACTGATGATGATCTACTGCGATTTTATGCAAATTTCAAAATTCGATAAATTGTTGCTTTTTGTTGTTGTATTATATTTTCTGGGTTTAACTTCTTTAGGCCGTTATCGGACTGTAAGACCAGCAGCAATGGGGTGGCCGTTCTGTATTGAGCAGAAGTTACATTATTTGGTATTATTTATAAGATAATGTATGTATGTTATATACATACATATATATACCTATAATGTGTTCTTAATATTTCTAACAAAATTTGTTTGGCCCAGCAGTGGCGGCTTAAGGTGCTCCGGGGCCCGGGGCGGCGACGGCTGAGGGGCCCCTGCAAACAGTGCAGAATAAGTTTGCGTACAAAACTAATAACTGGAATTTCCGGTTATGCTTTAGAATAGAATCCCAGAGAAAAAATTAAAAATGGATAAAAGGATAATCTTACTAAATCTTTCCAAATTTGATAAAAACGTTCGTGAAATTAGGAAAACTTTTGGGAGAGCAAACTCGTCATATCAAAAAGCCATCTTAAAACTAAAAAAAAACAGAAAATCTTGCTTCGTTACTACGATCTGGCCATTATTTTAAGCAACCCGAGCAGGAGGATTAGATTGTTTTGCGATCAGTGCATCATTACACTATTCGACAAAAAATGGGCCAATCGCGTGCATAGTTAAAGTGTTTTATAGACTAACTTTGGCCGATTAACACGAAACTGAAAATAAAAAATTTTTTTAAGAGCGTTTTCAAAAAATCTTCGAAAAACGAGTTTTCTTCCTGTTGTTTCAGTTATGAGCACATATCTCCTGAAAGAATTATCTGATTAACACGAGCTGTCCGTCGTTCAAGAAGAAGATAATACTTAGTCTTTTTAGTGATATATAGATTGTTCAAAGCAGATGAGATTTGGGGAAGTTACTGACAAGTAACCAAAGGAAAGTTGTAACAAAGTACATTTTTCGACCAAAAAATCATAAATTTTCGAATTTTTTTTTATGGATAAAAAAAATGATCTCCGCTGGTTTTAAAATCTAAGATGAAAGATATATTATTATTATATATTTTTTGAGCAAATATTAAGCCTAACATCAATAGAATTGAAAGAAAAATGACAAAGTTATGATGCAGTGAGTAAAAACACTAACTTTACATTTATTACACTGTGCGAAAATTTTTTTTTTTGCCGAGACCCATCCAAATTTTGATATAGACGTGAAACTAGAGATCATTTGTAGTAATCTGGCATAGTCAGTTTTTCATTTTCTGGGACAAAATCTTTTTAAAAAACTTTAAAATTTTTAGGACATACACATTTCAAATATTTTTTTAAATATATGCGGTTGTGAAATGATGGAAATATGGGTACCAAATGAAAGACATCCTTTTAACTAAATTTTAAATTTTGAAGTTTCAGTGCCAAAATATGTCAGGTAGAGAAAACATACATGATTTGGATTTCAGTCTGTAGATTCATACATCTAAATTGTATTCTATTTCAAAGTTCCAGTCTAGAAAACACTTTTATTCTTAGGTGCATTTTTCGTGTCGAGTGGTTCAGAAATGTACAGAAATATTTTATAAAACCCAGTTGCAGTAGCTTACTTAAAAGGAGCATAGAATTGCTTTCGTAAAAGGGTCTATCAAAGAAGAAAACCGGATTTCCACGACGTTGTGTTGTTATCCAACTAATAATTATAAAAATAATATTAATAACTGTAAATTTGTTTGACGTCTACAAAGTTTAATGAGGTTAAGTAATTGCGTAATTCGCACTCATTTACAAGCAAACTCTAAGATTCCGATATTTAATTTTTAACTTCGAATTTTTTATTAGCATACTTTGCACAAAATTTTAAGTTAAAAATTAAATATTGCAAAAAATTTTTATTTAGAAAGGATGTTTTCTTGCTTTTATTGAACTGAATTTGTTATTGCAATTTCAAAGTCAATTGTCGATAGTGTATCTCTTTCAATTGATAAAAGTGACAAACAGCCTTTCAACAACCATTGTGGAGCGCAAAAAGTTTTTAACAAGTTTCAGTTTTAAAAAACTTTAAATTTTTATATACAAGCTTCTCTCGGGGGCCCCCGCAGCCCGGGGCCCGGGGCGGTCCGCCCCTCCGCCCCCCCCTTTAAGCCGCTACTGTGGCCCAGTCAGTTTTATGAATACACAATTTACAATATCATTCGGTTATGTTTGATGAAAAACATTTATAACTAACAATTTTCAAACATCCACTGATTTTGTATTTTTTTAATTGATGAATACATACTCTGTAGCTGTAAGGAATTTCTTGAATTTTTTTGTCGAAAAATCATTCAACAGAAATTTAAATGAGCAGTGATTTTAACATTTGAGAAGTCCGGAAGCATTTTAGGAGCAGTGGAAGTCTATTTTAAAAGAAAGTAAATATGCTCGAGAAAAAGGTTTAATCCAACATTTCATCATTTTAAACGCAGTACTTAATATATCGATATCCAAAATATTCACATAACAATGCATAACAGCCCACAGTGTTGCGAGTAGTGACAAAAATGCCAAAATGCAATGTTATAACCACAAAAATCTGAGTATGAGGTTTTGTTGGAAATATTTCAATTAAGAGAAATCCGAAGTTTTATGAAAAAAGATTGAACAACATAGAAGTTATGAGCTCTTAAAGTACGCTCTTCCAGCGTTGAAAAAAAATTATGTAGGTACAAACGGCAAATTTATGCTTTGAATTTGAGGTTCAATCTTTCAAAATAAATAGTGAGCAGGTCCCTAAAAGTTACTCTTATCGTAAGTTTTATATAATTTAGGTCTGGCAAGACCAAAATTTTGATAATTACTATCACCTCTGATCTGTACCGTTATGATGAAAATTAAGTAAAGAAAACGAGTGAATAAAAAGTGAGTTTAAACTTTAAAAGTGATTTTAAAAAAAAGTTAAATATCACTTTTGAAATTTTTTGATATTTTGTTTATCTACATTATGCTGTACAAGTATCTACATTATGCTGTACAATTTTTAGCTGCGCATATTTGCGTGAATGCAAGTTATTGGCATTTTTCGGTGAAGACTTGAGTTCAAATTTGCGATATTTTGACCGTTTGGTTGAATGCCAATGCAATCTATCAAATTCTGTCTGCTGCTGATGGAAAAATTTGTTGAAAATTCTTCGGAAAATAAATTACGATTACTATTATATTCGAAATAGAGGGGTTAATGGAGTTTCGACAGTACACTTTGATTTGTTTTCGTACAGAACCAAAAGTTGACAACCTTACTACTTCACTTGTATGGGAGGCGCCCTCTGGTGGTGAATTTTTTAAATTTAATTAATTTTGTATTTTTGGCATTCAGGAATGTTGAATAAATCATTCAAATCGGTTCAGTACTTTGCCAGATACGATGTTTCTTCGTTTACTTTACTACATTTACAAGTGTGCAGCCAGTTCCATTGAAAATTACTAGTTTTGTATGGCAGCCACCTTAAGAGTTGGATATAGCGGTTAGGTGTGTATAGAAAAAACATTCGGAAGGGAAAATAAATGGGGGTGAGTCTTACATCTGGTACGTCTGTGATCAACATGAGAGCAGCTGGAGCCCACTTTCTAAAAACGATGATTTTGTATGGGAGCCTCATTAAATGTTGGAGAAAGGGGGTAGGTATGTTCGAAAGAAATATTTAGGAGGAAAAATTAGTGGGGGTCAGTCTAAGATTTTAACCCTCTAAGAGCAACTCCTGAGCAGCTGTGGAGCAATTTATCGAGATTTAATTTTCAATCACTTTTGAAAAAAGCGCATTTTATCAATATACATTTATTTATAAATAAATTTTTATTAAAATACAAATATTTTGAATGTAGCTTTTATGAACTAAGATAATTTTCATTGTTAATATGAAGTTTTTCCAATCCGTTTGTATGGGAGGTGGTCGAATGTTTGGTCCGATTTCATTGAAATTTTGCACAGTAAACCCTTTACTCATACAAAACCTGTATATCAAATTTCATTTATGTACGAGCACTCCTTCTATTTTTGTCACTCCGCTATATGAACTCGCAACACTGTGCAGCCCCCTGAGGCATTAGGTCCAGCTTCTCTGTTCTGATGGTATCCAATTTTCCACTTTTCCTCCGCTTAAAAGTTTTTAATTCCCTTCTGACAAATATGTTTTCTTTATTTGGTCTGGATTGAGTCAAAATTCGAGCACACGTCCTTCTGTATTGTGGCCCAATGAACCTACTTACCACTAAGTCTCGGCCAACACTGACTTCTGTGTGCGGCCAAGACGTTTGGTAATTTTGTCTGTTACACAAAATATTGTTATGAATAGCCGCAATCCGTCGCCCATTCCATCGATAGTGCACCCACACCGAAAGCCACTGCCAATATGTAAGCTGTTGTTGTAGTCATTGCTACTACATACTTTGGGCTCTGATAGAAATCTTAATCCATGACCAAGCGAATCTAGCCACGAGCCTCCATTGTGCCTCCACTGGCTCCACGAACGCATATCGCTGTCCATTGCGGCAACAATGCGCACAACAACAACGCATAGATCTCATAAATACGAGTAGCGGCAACAACAGCCGGCCGAAGCCAACGAAAATGGTGCGACGCACATTTGGGCAGAGTGGAGCAATAAGTGGCATTGTGTTGTTGCTGTTGTTTGCCTTATCTTTCTACATGCCCTCCTGAATTCGATACCTAAACTGTGGAGCTGCCAAAGCTCAAGATTGAAGTTGTGTCACTTTAGTGCTTCTTGTAGTAGTTGTTGTTGTTGTGCTGGGTACTTATGCGCGCCCGTGCTCAAAGGCGATTTCCTGTCTTTACAAAAACAAAAATACAATTCACTCTTTTTTCATCTTTCTTTTTGCTGCTGTGATTAACACTGGTTGTTGTTGTTGTTGTTAAATTTGAACAATAATAGTAAATTTTTCTGGTGTCAAAAGTCAAAAATACAACATTTTGAAATTGATCTGATTTTTGATTTGCATCACAACGTGCACGCGCTCGCATCGGTCTTTCAGCGCCTCGGTTGCCATTGTGATCTATTCATGTTTGTTGATTTCTTGGTTAGAAAATTTCTCATTGGTTTTTTTTTGTTGTTTTTGGCGAGAAAGAATCGCTGAAGTGTTGACTTTGTTATTACATGTTTCGGTATTCTAAGAAGGAAAGTGACACCTAGTCAAATCCTTGTTTTTGGACTTGGTCCTTGAGCAAGCTTTCTCAGTCAATTTTTTACTTTGTATGAGATAAATGACAATTAAGATCCTTAGGCGATGATGGCTCGAGCCTGATAAAGTTGTCTTAGATGCTCTACAGACACCGCAGCAGTGGAAATATGAGTTTTCTCTCCGGCATTTGTACTGTGGTACTTTTCAAGATAATTTCGGAGTGCTCGAGCTGAACAGAGCTGCTTGTCAGAAGATTTATGCTGAGAAATCCAGCATTTTCTCAAAGAGCACCTTGTCTGCAGACTCTGGAACTGATTGGTTGACTTTCTTGCCTTTTAAGGAAAAATCATCAATCATTCTTTATCGTTCCTTGCGTCCTATTTAGATCAGACTATACTGATTCGCACCTTTAGCGAGAGTCACTTTGAACTTTTTTTTGACAAAAGTGTGTTGAAACTTGTCTGGGATACAAATAACTCGGATAGAAACACTGCTCCCACTTAACGCAATGTTCATTTCTGTCTTTTTTTGTTCTAAAGACAATTGTCCATCATATATTCGAATTGTATTGTATGAATACATGTAATTTATGTACAAATTATCAAAAAAAAAAATTAATGATTAAGTAAATCTACAGCAATATTCCGTTTAATATTACACCAAACCCTATGGAATAAATTCCACGAAATTCTATTCTTGCTTTAACAGCTTTTTCCGCGCCAACGAGTCTGTCCGGTTTCCCAGATGGAAGCCTTCGGTAACTGGAACTGTCCCCAATGCAGTGCCCACCTCAGTTAGCCCCTTCCATCTACTCCCGTTGTCGTTTTTCAGCAATTCAACTACCTCTAAAGGCCTCAAC
Organism: Melieria crassipennis; assembly: GCA_963668005.1. Classification (NCBI taxonomy): domain Eukaryota; kingdom Metazoa; phylum Arthropoda; class Insecta; order Diptera; family Ulidiidae; genus Melieria; species Melieria crassipennis. The sequence continues at coordinate 43,973,151 of OY764962.1, forward strand.
GATTTCTTCCTACTTCTGCAATTCTTTTGTGGAAATTCGAAACTGATCTTGTTGCGTCTAGCCTGGCGTTGACTACATGTAGCTGCAAATGTTCCCAGCTCCGCAGTGTATTTGTGCGCTGCTCGCCTCGCATCTCGCTCGGCTGCATGCAATATCGCTGAATCTGTTAGCGCGTATCTTTTTCTATCTACACAGATACATCTATACATTCATACGATTGTGTACTCGTATAGGTGAGTGTGTGGGCTGGCTGACTCGTGCAACATTGTGCGGATTTATTTACATAAGCCAAAAACTGACAAACAGCCTGCCCGACCGCCAGCTATCCAATGACTACTGAGCTGTTATTTTTGTGCACTGAGCTATTAAGTGGCCTCATTTCGCTGCTCATTTCATTATTTCCACTATCTTACGTGCCTATGTATGTATGTACGTATGTATGTCTGTCTTTCTGTCGGTATGCACACACATCTTTATGGTATGATTACCTTCGTTGCTGTTGTTGTGGTGACTTTTGTTTACCATTTAGTTAAAGTATCTATTAAAGGTGATTTGTAATTTGTGGCATCCATTGCAGCCATCCGTCCAACCGTCCATTTGTCCGGCTCGGTTCACTGCGCGCGCATTGCGCACTCCCACAAGACGCCTCAGCCCGTTTGTCGTCCATCTGTCATGTACGTATCACATGTCATTTGCCGTTCTTGTCATCATTTACGTGTTTCATTTCAGTTTTGTCAGTTGCGAATTTTTTTCGCAATAATTTTTCATTTTTTGTTTACGCCTTTTGCATTTTAACAGTTTATCGCATTGTCAACGCGAATTTAATTTAATGCAATATTTTTTAATTGTCATTTGAGCAGTGGACACAGACGTAATTGGAACGAGAAGACAACGAATAATGCTCCCATAATGATGCGATTTTTTTTGATTTTGCCTCAATTTTGCATTTTACAATTTTTATATAAAAATTGATACTTGAAAAGCTGTAATGAGAAGTAGTTAGCACAGTCGTTGGCTGAGAATGTGTAAAGTTCTGATATTCATACAATTTCAATCTCTGTTATTTGAGCAGAATGGAAACGATTGGAAATGGTAGAATCTGTCAAAGTCTTAGAAAAAAGAATACAAGTCATGTCTGTTACTGTCTACTTATAACAACAAAAAGCTACAACAAATTTTGACCAAGCAATCTTATAAACGTAGACTAAGTAGATACTGCTTCAGAAAATAAAAGTCACAATGGGTCTAGAGATTCGATTAACAAACTCCGATCTATAGTTTGATTCCCAATGAAATATTTAATAGTTTTGGTTGTTATGAAATTGAAACCATTTAGGTTAATTGGAGAATTAAATTCTAAGTTGTTTGTCGGATGTCTCAAGGTCTGGGATATTGTCCTCTTTGGATCAAACAAATATGTGTTATCCATGAGGGCGTTGTAGCTTGTGCCGATATGAAAGTGTGTTCCTATTTTTCACCACCAAGTCACAGTTTTTACTTTAGAAATGCTGCCAGACTTTTTGATCTGATTTTGTCTTTTGGGTTATAGTTCCTTTCGCTTCAGCTTTCAGGAAAAAGTGGGGATTGCAGCCGACTATCTTTCATTGGATGTACACCGCGATTATACCGGCACCAAGACCCTGGTAACGCAACTGATGAAGGTGCAGAGACTAGCGTCTATGGGAATAGCAGGCACTGTCAAAAGCACCCCCCATGCTGGGCTGGAGGTGATCTTGCTCCTCCATCCCATTGAGTTGTTCATTAAGGCGCTCTCAGACTAAGGGAGGCCCACTTGTGGAGGCAACACGATTATGGACACTCTGGAATTCTTAAGCTATTCGCGAAGCCGGATATCGGATATCAGTTAGATTCCTGCGCGGACTATCTGATCCCATACCTGGATTTCGACACGCGCGCACTAGCCTCATATCCCACAAGGTAGGAATGGGAGCTGACAGGTGCGACGAGAGACGCTTCCATCACCGTTTTTACCGACGGCTCCAAAATGGAGGAAGGTACTGGAGCTGGTCTCTACTCCGATGTACTGCAGACCCACATGTCATTCAGACTCCCGGACCTCTACAGAATTTTCCAAGCAGAGATCTATGCAATTTGGAAGGCTGCCAAACTTATCCGTGGCAGGGGCTACCACCCACAGATGTCACAATTTTCGTGGATAGTCAGGCGGCGCTTAGAGCGCTGGAATCAATTGTTGTGAAATCAAAGGTAGTGCAGAGGTGTCGTACCGCACTTCAAGGCATTGGGCACCATCAGGTCACTCTCTGTTGGGTTCCGGGCCACTCAGGAGTGGCAGGGAACGAAGCAGCGAACGTGATGGCAAGAAAAGGGGTCGCCTTGTCTGCCACCGAAGTGGATACCTCCATGTTTCCGCCGATATCTGCCCTGTACATGTATATTGACAGGTTGACCAAAAAGGAAATTGAGTCGTCATGGCGAACCAGGACCGACTGCGGCACCTGCCGGACACTGTGGCCCTCCCTCTCCTTGACGAAAACACGATTCGTACTGTCCCTGAGTCGTACCTCCATTCGACAGCTCGTTGGAGTCATCACCGGACACTGCGCTATTGGATCTATGCTTATCAAATGGCGCCTCTCGCCCGGTGATGTCTGCCGTAGCTGTGGAGATGAAGAAGAAGTAGGAACGATACTTTACTTCCTATGCCACTGCCCGGCCCTGCAGGAACGCCGACTCCGTACCTTGGGGTCAAGATTCCTGACAGACCTGGCTTGCGCGGCGAAAGTCGAAATCGCGAATCTGCTCTCCTTCATTCAGAGGTCAAACTGGTTTCCCCTTGACTGAGACTAATTAGCTCAGTTAGCTCCAGCTTAGGTTAGCTCCAGAAGACCATTAGAAGGGGTTCACAATCGGCCATTTTGGCCTCCGAGTGGAAGTACGGTCCTGCCGCACACACCCTTCCCTACCTAACCTAACCTAACCTAACCTAGAGTTCCTAAGTAGTTACAGATTTTGATTGCTCAAACGTACGTTTTTTATTACGAACCTACGTTTATTGGGCAATGACGAGTCCTACGGTTCTTTTGTAATGTTCCAATTTGCATTGGCAATAAACACAAAGAGATACAAGTCCAAGATACAAGATATTACTCCTCCGATAGTTGATTGTAATGCATGGAGGTCAGTGAGATATATTTTATTCCTATATATAGTATATATTCTTAAAAGATTGGATCCATCGATGTATCATATCAGTAAATGGTCCTTTATACATATGTCCTTTATATGATAGGTACATATTCGTTTTGTATTCCCGGCTTCTTCCATCGTTATATTTTATCTGAAATTTTTGAGCTTCTCCAAAACATTATTCGTTGACATTGAAGAATAAATTCATTCCTCGGAAAGTTCAATTCTCAGTTTGTGCCTTTGTAGAACTCACCAAACCTCACATAATTTGGCCTCGAATAATTCAACTGCAGCACGAACTCTTGTCGCATGGCAACGACTCTTCACTAATCCACTAAACTCTTTCAATTTCCCTTTCCTTTTCAGACAAATCCTGTTGAACACCGTTTATCCACTCAAAACGATCCTGTCACACGCAAATGCACAAAAGCACCAATTCAGAATCCGTAACAATAGCAAATATTTAAGGTAAGGAAGACATTGTCCCCCCTGCACCGCACGATTTCCGCAAGTGCATGCAAACACAAACAAAAACCAAAACAAAAACAATGCGAAAATGTGCAACAAGCCGCTCGAGGATCAGGAACACGCGTATTTAATGAGTTGCGGAACGTGCGAGACGCGAAGTAGCGAATTACATTGCGCGTACTTTCCACGCGCGCATTACAACATCGTTTACAACAACCAAAGGCAAAACAAGGATATTTTGGCAGACGCACACACACACACACACACGGTTGCGAAAAAAGGGACGCAAAAAGGAGCTGAACCGAAACTCGACAATTCACTGAATGCATTCCTGCGGCTGCTACTGTTTTCGCCAACTTTGTTGTTGTCTACGTTGTAGCCAGGGGTGCACACAGTTGCGGGGAGGAACGATGGAACAGTGGTAAAGGCCGCAAACTGCAGTTTATTTACATTGTTTTGCAATTTAATGATAATTGCGAATAGGCACAGAAAATCGCACAAACCAGCGGAGAGGGTGAGACGTGCGCGAGAGAGCGCACTCCAAGGGGTGCTGCAGACTTTGACAATGCCAACAACAATTATTAAAACGCTTGTCATTTTTTGCATTGTTAAAGGTTGTTGAAATGTTGTTACACAGCGTGATTATCGCTGCCGCCGCTGCTGCTGTTGCCGTTGTTGTGGTTGAAGAGTGAAAATTATCGGTAATCGCTCTAAGCCGGACGAAAGGGGGGGGCTTACTAGTGCTACCGAGGGGAACGTGGAAAAAATTAATTGAATTTTTTAAGTGGATTTGAAACTGAAGCGAAATCAAATTATTGAAGGAGTGCAATAAAGTTCGGGGCTCTTGGCGTCACAGGTGTGCTTGTTGTTGCAGCCATGCAAAAATGGGACAAATTCATTCAAATCCATAATTTCGAAATTCCAAATACGCGCATATGAAGGACAGAAATGCCACGAATAAATATTGAAATATTGTTTAGATGAAATTTACGTACATTTCGTACTTGCACATTCCTGCATTGCTTTTTATCCCATTAAAGCTTTAAGGATTGTCACTAACACTACAAAAAATGGGTTCATCGCGTGCTCCTAAAAACAAAAGTATTTTTTAGACTAATCTTCGGCTGCTGAATACGAAACTGAAAATCAAAAAATTTTCTTAAAACGCGTTTTCGAAAAATCTTCGAAAAACACGTTTTTCCCCTCTTATTTCAGTTACGAGCACATATCTCGTAAAAAAAACCATCTGAATCACACAAGTGGTCCGTCGTTCAGAAGATAATTAACTAACCTTTCCAACGATATATAGATTGTCCAGATCAGATAAGATTTGGGGAAGTTACTGACGATGAAAGTTGTAAAAAAATGAATTTTTCGACCAATTTCAAAAATCATAAATTTTTGAACACTTTTTTTGTAGATAAATAAATGATCTCCTCTGGTTTTAAAATCTAAGATGAAATATATATTATTTGAGCAAATACTAACCCTAACATCAATAGAATTGAAAGAAAAATTACAAAGTTATGATGCATGGAGTGAAAACACAAACTTTTCATTTATTACACCGTGCGAAAAAATTTTTGTATTTTTCCGAGACCCATCCAAATGTTGATATAGGCGTCAAACTAGAGGACATTAATAATATCCTGGTATAGTCAGTTTTTCATTTTCTGACCCAAAAACCTTCTTAAAGGACTTTAAAATTTTAAGGACATACACATTTAAAATATTTTTTTTAATATTTGCGGTTGCGCAATGATGCAGATATGGGTAACAAATGAAAGAGAAAAATTGTCTCCTTTTAACTAAATTTTCTATTTTTAACTTTGAGGACCAAAATATGCCAGGTATGCAAAACATAAATGTTTTGGATCTCAGTCTGTAGATTCATACATCTAAATTTTTTCTATTTCAAAGTTCTCAAACGTTCCTTTTCCTCTCAAAATAAGAAAAGTCGAGGAAAACTATGACTAGTTTCAGTTTCGCCTTTCAGGACATACTCTTCTTATCCATCATCGTCTACAGTCTCTCGATCTCTGAATGCTTAATTTTACCGATTGTAATTAATTCTTAGAACTCGGCATTATTCACATTTGTTTTTTTACATTCGCACAGAAGAAAACCTACAACAGGCTGCTGTGTGCTCGCACACCTTGACAATCCGACACCTTTCCTCATTAAACCCAAGTCGGCCCAGCAACACAAACGATCGACCCAATGCAAGCGAAACGCACCCTTCGCTGTCTTCATTCATGTTATTCCCTATTTTTACTGCTTCTTCGATATTTCCAACAAGTCGCAACAACGGCCAACGCCACTCAGTAGCCAAGCAATGAAAAATATATGCAAATAACGCAAAAGAAGAGTGAAAAAATTGGTATACGCACGAAAATGTCCTGCAGGCGTCATTGTCCTTACATGCGAACGCTATGCAAATTCATATCGGAACGTTGATTATACGTTTTGCCACTCGTCAATGTGGCGAATGGTGACTGCCTGAGCGCTGCTAATGGGTTGTTTCCTCTACGTTTCCTTGCACCACACCTTTGCCAGCACCCAACATGTCCTTACAGCAAAATTGAGCGAAAGCAACGTATGCGACGTCATCGTCATTGCGATCGTCATCCACATCGACAATTCCTTTCGATATGCTTTTGAAGGACATCTGCTTGTACGTATGCAAGTTTCGATTTAATTTCCATTTCATGTTCATAGTTTGAAGAGAAATGAAAATACAGTCATCTAATTTATGCAAAATGTGTGCAAGAAAATTATTTCAAGTAGAGCATCGAGTGTTCTATGGATTGGAGATGGTGTGTGCAGGACTTGAAGCATATATGGCATTTTTTATTTAATGTAAGTATAAGTCTGGAAGTTGTTCGTTTGAAAACACTATGTTTGCAAATGCTGGTTGTAGTTTCAAAGAAAACTGAAAGATCTGACGTTCCCATTTAGACAGTGTTTCTGTTAATTTAATTATTAATTTAAATTATTAATTTAATGTAATTAAAAGGTAATGTCCAGACACATTCAAGTATCGCTTTATGAATAAGTATAGGAAATCTGACTTGTATAAGAATAAGACACAACACTGTAGAGAAATAATTAATAGAAGACAACAAAAACATCGGCCTCAACCATATATCCAGATCGGAGAGACCCACGTTGACTATAAAAGTAACAAAAAACAACGATAGCACTGGTCTCAAGTAGAAGTGTAGCCAAGAGAGGTTTTTTGGGTGTTAGACTCCGTTGAACCTGAAGCTAACGTAGAAAGAGATTCGAAAAGTTGCAGTGTCACAATGTTCCTAGAAACAGTCTGCCGGCAAAAGATGAGCTCCAGAACCTCAGAATAGGACCAATATGAAGTGTCAAAATCTGAGATCTGATTCCACATGGACGGCTCCAAGGTAAACGAGAGAGTAGGCGGATGTGTGCTTTACAAATATCTTTAAATGAAGGAGTCCTTTCACTTCCAAGACTATTGCAGCATCTTTCAGCCACAAAACCCACTCTCAACCCAAGAATCACAACCCCAATGTAGGGCCTGCCCCGTATGATCTTTAATAGTAGGAAAAACAGCCGTTTTCCTGTGGTATCACAATGGATTTTTTCATGACCTAAATATGTATGTCTTCGACTATTGTGCGCCTCCGAAAGCCATCTTTCCTTACGCCGTCATGACGAACGAAAGCGAAGCAAACTTTTCAAAATCCCTACCTGACTACGCCCAAGATAGGAAAATTCCTCTGCGCGGTACGTGTGCACCAATATCGGTGGCAATTACTCACAAATAAAACAACATTCAAAAATGTCAGTGCGAGCAAGCGAGCTATTTTGGCCCAGCTGATAAAAACGCGCAATCAGGCCGTACGTGATACGGCAGATAAGAAATCAGCGGCAGGAATTTTTCATACGCATCACAGAATGACGATACCGAAACGTTGAGGAAGACAAATGTATGCGAAATAAGCTATGGAAAGTAGTGAAAGGGGTGGGAAAAGGTAATTTTGTTTTTGGTTTTATGCGTTAAAATTTCGTTTCGTGGATATTTGAATGTTATAATATTTGAAGTTATTTTTTAGTAAAAAAAATATTTTCGACATTGCTTAGCAAACTTATGTTATGCTTCAAGTTATGTTTTGATATTTTAACCTACTCTCAAAATATTTGTGAGAACTGATAATATGGAAAATACAATTGATATGAGAACATGTGAATTTATCAAATATCTGTCGGTAAATAAGTGTTAACCATGAGCTGAAAATATTCAGAGACATATTTGGAACCTCACAAAACAATTTGTATGGTCTTCGGGTGCGATTATTTCTTCCCAATTTGGCTATTTTGAAAATATAGCACATTTAAACAAAATGTGATGTGATATTTGTATGTTGACACCGTTAACAGTACAAACAGCCAAAACCTAATTTTTGTGTGTGTTGTCAAACTAATTCGAAAAAAACAACAAAAAGTTAATGTTGTATGTACATGAATTCAGATTATTATATATAAAAGATCTTAGCACTTAGCCACTTTAAGTAACAAGATAATAAAATTTTCGAAATACAGTCGTGTCTGGGTATAGTGAACCCCCTATATAGTGACCACCCAAATTTTGACATCGAGCCTCTAAATATAGAAAAAAATTTTCAAACAAAAACAAAAAGTGTATTTTGAGCAAATAAAACGAGTTTTTGAAGAAAAATGTTGACCTTGATATAGTGAACAACCTCAATACAGTGAACAGGCCTTGCAATAATTAGTTCACTATATCCAGACACCACTGTACAGTGAAATTCCTCATAACCGGACGCTCACCGTAGCAGTGTGTTTGCCTGGTTATGGGAGATGTCCGCTTATGGTGAAGGGGGGCACAAAAAATTAGTTTAAATTGTAATTAGTTTTAAGTGTTTCTCGTTTATTTGTTCAATATTTTGTACGGATTTATGAATATTGACCATTTAATTCATATTTTTTACATGTACAGTCGTGTCTGGGTACCTCGATATAGTGAACACCCAAATTTTTACATGGAGTACTCTAAATAGTGAACAATCGAAAACCTCTAAATATTGAAACAATTTTTGAAAGCAATTTCAAGCAAAAAGCAACAAAAAATTTAAAAATTTAAAAAAATTTAATTTGTATTTTTGCTGTTTATTGTTACAAAATCAGCTGTTTCTTGACCTTAGTGGTTATGTTTTTTGTTATGTATTAAAAAGTGTCTGAGTGCAAAAAAAATCGTAGTGGGATCATGTCTTCGCGGAAATTCCTTTCGTTAAAAGAAAAGTTGGAAATTGTTGAAAAAATTGAGTTTTTGAACAACAATTTTAACTTTGATCAAAGAATATGAAGTGTAGAAGAATATGAATATGATGTTTATTTTCTTTGCTTTGATATAGTGAACAACCTCAATACTGTGAAAAGGCCTTGTAATAATTAGTTCACTATATCCAGACACGACTGTATAGGTAAAGTACACATATTGTAAAAGTGTTTAAATTTTAGTACCACAGTGAAATTCCTCATTATGGACAGTCCTTCATTACATATTTTAATTTTTATATTTTTTTTCAATTTAAAATTTTTGTTGATTAATTTTATAATTACATAATTAAATTAATTAAATAAAATTTTATTTTTTTAATATTTCTATATTCATCATTTACCATTTATATTATGCAGGCCAGCTCCAATTAATGCGCCAACCCTATAAGAAAGCCAACAAATATTCCAGCCCACCTTTCAATTGCTGTGCACATTACACACACACACACACACGCACCCAAACACTTCATCCCAAGAAAAAACAGGCAAATCATTATCGTAAATTTAACTTCAATCAAAGAAGCAACAACCACAGCGACTATAATTAAATAAAACAACAACGGCTTCGGAAGAAATTCGCACATCACACATTGTCTTCAAAATACCGCCGAAACCCCCCGTAGCCACAAACAACAATCGCAACAGCAACAACAATAGCCGCACTTACTCACATAGGCCACCAACAATCAGAAGCAAAAGCAAAATGAAGTGTGGCCGGCAATAACCAAACAAACCGAACAATAACAACAACAACAAGCAGTCAGGTAAAAATAGTGCGTGCTCTTTTGCACCTTCGGCCACCTGCCTCCGCCCCGGCTACCTTTCAGCCGTATTTCAAGCAGGCAGCGCTCGTGTCAGCGCTTCGTTGCTCCACGCGCACTGGCGACGTTAACGACAGCGACGCGGCCTCTACGCCAACCACAGCGTCAACGTCAACGCATTGTTGAAGAAATTGTGTAATGTTGTTGTTACGAAGAAAGAAAGCCCGACATAAACACGGAAAAGTCTGACTTTTGGAGTAATTTTTCCAAAAGAAAGAGGACAAAGAGTAGTCTTGGGATTAAGTTGGCCAAATTCAACTTGAGAGACGTCAAACTACGTAAACTGAGTCAGAGTCCCCATCGCGCTGTCTGAGCCACCTCAGTACTCAATCTGATATTTCGCTAGTTTCGAAATTACAATAACACCATTCGATATTTTGAGGGCCCGCCAAGTTGTCGATTTCTCCAATCGGCGACGCTCACGCAAAAAGCCAACCGCCGTGAACCGAGCTGAACGCTTTGCGCAGTGAAAAAGCGACAACAAACGTCCGCAGCAACGTCGGCGTCAACGCCAACGTCAGCGCCGGCAGCTGCTCTGCTTTTGCCGTTGATGATCATCAATGTTATTCTTGTTGTTGTATTCAAAGGCGACACTTTTTCTGATGTTCGGTCGGCCCGCCACGGCAACTCATCATATATTTGCTGTTGTTGTAATATTATTATTGCGTATTGTTGTTGTGCACGTATGATGGCTCGCACCGATGACGATGACGATGACGATGATAATGGTGATTGTGATGGAGATAATGATGATGATGACGATGATGATTGCGCTGTGACTGCCGCTGTGTAGCCGCAATCGTGAATGTGTGCGAGTGTGTGCCGCCGCCGCTGTGGCGATGGCTGCTCGACGTCGCCGCCGTCGCCAATCGAATGGGGCGGGGCTTAAATCGTTTTTCGTTCGTTCGTGCACTTGCACGTGTGTGTGTGTGACAGTACGCGCGTGTATGTATGTTTGAATGTGTACGCACTGGCGCTTGACAAGTGATTGCATTTGAATTTTTGTTTTTGTACTATTGCAATATTTTCTTAATTCGCTTCTTCTAATGATGCTTCTTCTTCTTTATTTTATTGTGCGAATTATTGAAAATTTGAGCACCGAGTGAGGTGACCGAGAGAAACCAGAAAAGATTTGCTCCGTGCAAGAGAGGGAAATTTCAATCTGTCGATTTTGAATGAAAAGGTAAATAGTTTGCAGCTGTTTTGGGGGAGAATTTTTCTATTCTGAAAAGCCCACTTATTAAATTTTAAATTTTTAAATAATAAGAATTTAAAATAATTAGAAGAGAGATTTACACCATTAAATATTTTTCATCTTTAGCTATGCACAGTTTATTTACTTTAAAAAACGGAAATAATGTCCAAAAATTAAGAAATTAAGGAGAGACATGAAAATTGGGATATGATACAATTAAAAAAGTTCAAAGAAGTTACAAGGCTATAGTGAACTAATTATTGCAAGGCCCGTTCACAGTATTGAAGTTGTTCACTATATCAAGGTTACAATTTTTGTTAAAAAACTCGTTTTATTTGCTCAAAATACACTTTGTTTATATAAATTCAAGAGATCATTAAAATAAATATAAAAAAGGCCACTTTCAACCACAATCAGTTTGCATTCGACAAAAAACATAACCACTAAGGTCAAGAAACAGCTGATTTTTTTACAATAAACAGCAAAAAGACAAATTAGGGGAATACTGTCTCTCATTTTTTATTCCTTCTTGTGTTTTTTGTTGCTTTTTGCTTGAAATTGCTTTCAAAATTTTGTTCACTATTTAGAGGTTTTCGATTGTTCACTATTTAGAGTACTCCATGTAAAAATTTGGGTGTTCACTATATCGAGGTGTTCACTATTTAGGGTGTTCATTACCCAGACAGGACTGTATTTGAAAAAATGTTGTATCTTACCGTTGAGCATTGCTGGTTGCGGTAGTGGTCAAAGCACGAGACTTATGAGGCAAATGCCTAGGGCGGCATATTGCGAGGGGCGGCAAAGAAGAAAAAATATTCTAAATGGCCACCAAATTTCAGAGAAATATTGTCTTTAAGTTGCATTCATAAAAATATTCCCACATGTTCATTATAATTTTGAGTATCGATCGATTTGTATGAAAAAATTAAATTTCAACAGATCACATGTGGTTGATAATTTTCGTACTTAAAAATTATTAGGGGAGAGTGCCGCCGATTTGCCTCAGGCGGCATAAAAGCTTTGTCCGCCACCGGCTGGTTGCATCAGGTAATTTATACGACCGATTTAATCCATATAATATATGGAAAATAATTAATCAAAATATTTTAGCAAAGAAGTAAAATATTAAATACAGTACTTTTCGTTTATAACGAACCCGTTTAAGCCTAAAACGAACCAATTTCAAAAGTACGCGCTTTATGTTTTCGCTTATTACGGACCCCTTTTAAAGCGAACTTTCGGTTAAAACGAACCATTTTGCCCAGTCCCTCGAAGTTCGCTTTAAGCGAAAAGTACTGTAACTATATTTTCATATAATAATAGGTACATTTTTCGATACAAACCCCTTGCAAACTGAATATTCAAAAGTTGGCTAAGGAACAATTTTTTATTTATTTATTTATTTAATTATTTATTTATTTATTTACTTATTTTTTTATTTATTTATTTATTATTTATTGATTTATTTATTCATTTATTTATTTAGTTATTTACTTACTTATTTATTTATTTATTTCTTTTTAATTTATTTATTTATTTAAACGAATTTGAAGGACTGATTACCCAGACCCGTTTTGGCAGATGCTACTTCGATTTCCGCGCATAACATATATGAAAGGTATTTCTTTATTTATTTATTTTTTATTTATTTTTTTATTTATTTATTTATTTATTTATTTATTTATTTATTTATATACTGATTTATTTATTTATTCATTTATTTATTTATATATTTAGTAATTTATTAATTAAGTTATTAATTTTGCTTATTTTGCTTATTTATTTATTTATTTATTTATTTATTTATTTATTAATTTACTTATTTATTTATTTATTCATTTATTTATTGAATTTTTTATTTCTTTATTTATTTATTTATTTATTAATTTATTACTTTATTAATTTATTAATTTATTAATTTATTAATTTATTAATTTATTTATTTATTTATTTATTTAAACGAATTTGAAGGACTGATTACCCAGACCCGTTTTGGCAGATTCTCCTTCGATTGCCGCAAAGTCAGCGGTGACATCTCGCTCCTTACGCCCGATGACGTCAATGTCATCGGCGTAGGCAAGGAGCTGGACACTCTTGTTGAAGACTGTGCCATTACGATGTACACCGGCCTTACGCAAAACACGGTGAAGTTGAACAGGTCGTATAACAAAGGATCGCTCTGTTTGAAAATCGAACGGTATCAAATGGATCGGTGAGGTCACTTATCGCGTATAAGCGATCCATGATCGGACTAAGGGATGTCCGGATGCTTTGTAATCGATAAAGAGATGGTGGGTATCGATTTGTCTCTCATGAGTCTTCCCCAGGATTTGGCATAATGTGAATATCTGGTCGATGGTGGACTTACCAGGTCTAAAACTGCACTGATAGCCTTTGCGAGTGACTTCAATCTTTCACATAATACGCTCGTTAGGACCTTATACACAATGGGAAGTGGACTGATAGCCTTGTTGTTGGTGCATATTGTTGGACCGGCTATCTTCTTTTGGGGTAACAACAAAAGTTGAGATCACATTTGAAATTAATGATGTAAAAAAATGTCTAAAATTTCATATTAAACATGCTAAAGCAATGTTATTTGCTTTAACGTAATAAATAAACTGTATTGAAAACATTTTAAATAAATATTTATGTAAACAACACAGAAAACTAAAAATCATAGGGGTAAGTGGGGTAAAATGGGAAGTGGGGTAAAGTGGGAAATGGCACTTCCCGGGCAAACGATTAAAGTACAGATGCCATGCGCTACTGACATCTGTTAGTTACGACCGTAAGCGAATCTTCATGGTATACCAACGCGTGCAGAAATGTTTTCGTGCTCTCTGACAATTGTCAAAGTTTTCAAGTGATTTCGAAATTTCTTTCTCCTAAGTTGGCACATTGATTTTTTTTACTGTTTTCCGAGATCAACCGATTGTAAGTACACTCAAAGTATTCTTTATAGTCTTAATTTTAATAATGCAAAAGAATTTCGTGTCGTTTATACATTGTCAAGAAATGACACTCATATTTTTGCAAAATGTGGTGTCGGGGTAAAGTGGGAAACTTTCTTTGGGGTAAAGTAGGAAATGTCAAAAATAGCTAATGAGGCGTTATTTTGCATCCAAATGTTGTTAATTCATCGATAATGATTAAAAAAAGTGTATTGAACTTATTTATGCTCCTCTAACCTCAAAACCCCCACTTCGTCTCGGTTTCATCAGTTATCGGAACATAAAATATCGTACGCACGGCCGAAATGTCGGCAGAAAAACGTAACCAAGGCCTTGACCATGTACCTCTCGTTTTGGATGAAGAGATTCCAACTGACTCGTTCGGAGAAGTCGCCACAACATCAGGATCAAGATCGTCAATCACGTATACCAATTTGAACTCAGCTGGTCCATTGAAAATTGGCCAAGCATATCAGAAGTCAAATAGAGGTCGAAAGGCCATGAAAAGCACCGTTTTGACAACACCAGAAAGGCTAAGCGAGTTGCAAAAAGCAGCTGAAAAACGTTTGGCAAACAAACGCAAGAAGGAAGGAAATGCAGATGAACCACAAAAAAAAGAGGAAGAGCACAAAAAAAACCGATAAAGAAAACAACAGCAGCAAAGAAAAAACCACAAACAAAGAAAGGATCAAAAAAGAAACAAGAAAGTTCTAGCTCTGATGAAGATCGTGATTTTTGCACTATTTGTCTGCAACTCATGCCTGTAATCATGACCAGGAACAATACGATCACATGTAACAAAAAGGATTGTCAACGATCATTTCATCTGAAATGCGTCAACCCAACTACTTGCTTCTACCATTGCCGAGAGTGTGACTCGGACTTAGATGCTTCTTCCGAGAACGACGAATAAGTCACAATTTTACCAATTTCTTTTGTATTTTTTCATTATTTTTTTTATTGCGAAAATTTTGTATTTTTCATATTGATTCTTCAGATGTATTCTTCGAACCTTCAACAAATTAAAATAAAGATTTGATAAATTTTCTACAAGATTTGTGTTCAGTTTATAAAGTTTTGTAATGTTTCCCACTTTACCCCACAACTTTTAAATTTGGTCATTTTGAACATGATCAGTCGAAGCTCGGTAACTCTTAGAAAAATCATTATTTCCGGTTCGTTGCTGTGACAAAAATATAGCTTATTTGATTCTCTTTACTATAGGAAGTTTAAACATGAAAAAATAATTAGTTCTGTTCACTTAACGGAGCTCCAAAAAAAAGTTTCCCACTTTACCCCACTTACCCCTACTTATAAATCGATCAATAGCAATAAATAGAAAGTTGCAAAAGGAAAAATTTTAAATTAGGATTTCGAAACGTTACTTTAAATATTTTATTTCATGACTTTTGATATTAATAATTTATGAAATTTTTACAAAAGTATTTATGCATTTAAACCTTTCAACTTTTATTCAACTTGGTTGATCCTTTGTAGCTATGTATTTGTTTCATTAATGTTCCATCATATTTGACAAATCGAAACATTTTCCCTCTGCCGAAGGCTTTCACATCCGTTTAATGAAATATGCAGTTGAATTGCATAAATATTCAACAGTCGCAGCCAAAGTGGTCTTCCACCCCGCTACGCACTTGTCCAACTCATTCAAATCACTCCATACACTTTCCATGCGCACTTGTGTTCCCCTTATCGTTGTTCCGCATTTCAGTGCGTTCCTATGAGGCGCGTTCAGCAAGGGTTTTCAGTTTTCCACCAGCCGCCTGTTCCAATTTCGAACATGTCTAACCACAGAGCTTCCAAGTGGGGTAATGCAACCAGAATTTCCTAGTTTGCTTTGGTTGCAGTCGTGTATTTCATTGTTTGTTTCAATTTTTATTTTTTTCTTGTTTTTATTTTGTTCAGTGAGTTTTTTTTAATTTTCTTTAGCGCTTTTGTTTTCTGCTTCCTACTGGAAATGCGTACTAAAAAGTCTCCTATCGGTTATATCTGACTCAAGCCGAAATTTAAAAACTTCGTTTAAAATCGAATTCGACTTTTCATACTTTACTGTCCCCGGTCCTCGTAACAAAACAACAAATGTTCCATTTTATTTTCTGTGCATTTCGCATGCTGGCAGCAATGCTGAGCGCATTTCGCATTCTACACTGCAAACATAAAAAATCGCCAAGCAAAATGGAAAAATTCACGGTCGTAATGTGGCCGACAACCACGTCCGCGCCGCCGCCCATCCAACTCCACCCAACCAACTAGCCACATAAACCACCAGCCTAAGCTTTTCTAAGTAGGCAGCAAACCTACTGCCCGTTTGCGAGTGCGTGAGTGTGTGTGTGTGCGAAGTTAAAAGTCAGCAAAGTCAGCAGCTGAACGCAGAGCATTGACTCCACTTTATGTCCCCGATCGGTTGTTTACATAGTCGGCAATTTGTGAAAACAGCGCGTTGGTGGCGGCAGCCAAATTGCATTTTACTGACCCGAGTCCAAAGCCACTCAACCGACAAACTAAGTTAATCTAAAAATAAAAATATAATAAAATCAAATCAAATAATAAAAGCATACGTAAATAAAATAGAGATCGACAAAATTTCGTAAATAAAATAAATAAAAATAATAAAAATAAAATAAGTTTAAAAAAAATCAACAAACAACATTGTTGACTTGATTTATCTTATGAAATCTAATTAATTTAATTTTTCCAATTTAATTTTTAATACATTTTTCAAGTTAATTTTAAATACTTTAATGTCCACTCAAAAAAAATCAACACACCAGACCACAAGAAATTCATCTGAAAGCACCGCTCCCGAAGTTAGGAAACAAACAAGTACAAGTACAACAACACACAATCACATTGATTGGAAGCAAAAAATTACTAAGTGGAGAGGCGACAAAAAAATCGTGTGCTCTCTTTTGTGCCCATCGCAATTTCTGTGCAGTTTCTGAATTGACAATCGATGGTCGAAGGAACGGTTGAATGTAATTTGCAACAACAACGAAACTTTATTGAAAAGAAAAAAGTGTAGACAGTGGGCGATTGTGTCGCGTAATGTAGGGGCACTGGCCCACCGTGTGCGTTTGTACACTGGCCATCAGCAGCCGAGTAAGAAAGAGCGCGCGAATGTGAGTGGCGCCGAAAGGAAAAAAACAAAACTCGCATGCGAAGTGGGGCTGGAATGAAAACAAGAGCAGTGCGGTCTGGCGGCACTCATCGCATCGCACATTCACTCGCATTCCCGCACTCACACATTGGGGAAGACATTCGCCACTTGGCACTTGTGCATTCTACATGTGAGTTGCCGGAGCAAATGTTCGGCGCAAGAAAAGCGGCTGGAGCGTATGACGAAGTGAAATGGCGTGGGGTGGTGGCAGTGGCGAGGGCGCCGAGAAAAATTTACAACGCCAAGCAGCAACAAATTGGAAAAGCATTAAAAAAATCATTCGTGATTGGTGCCTTCGTGGTGTTCGAAGTGATTGGGTGGTCGTCAATGTTGCCAGCTTTAACCTTGTCGGTACTGTTTTTGTTGTTGTCGCTGATGTTGTTGGCACCGTCAGCTGCACGCACGGGGAACGACCGGTTGATTGGATTGGTCGGGTGAGTGGATAAAAGAAAGGCAGGTGCGGTGGGTTGGGTTGGGTGGCTGGGTAGGAGGTGACACAGGTAATCGCATTAAACAAATAAGTGGGAGGAAAGGCGCACAAAGAAACTAAAAACAGCAAATAAATACAGAAAAGAGTTGAATGGCAGTCGTAATGCCGGTATTCATGTGCAGCTGTGAATCTGGCTAAAAGCCTTCGGACTTGATTTAATTTGACTGTTCTGCTTTACTTTTTTCACTTCTCTTTTCCTTTTAATTTTAGTTATCGTTAGGCGACTATTATGTTTCTTAATTTTAGCTTTTTTATATTAAAAAAGTATCAATGGTTGTTTTATTAATTTTCAATGTACAGTACAATCTCGATAATTCGGACACTCGCTAATACGGACAACGCGGTAATCCGGACACTCATTTCTATTGTAGACTCTGTAATCCGGACACTCAATTTCTATTGTAGACTCTGTAATCCGGACACCAGTGTCCGGTTTTTAATTGTCCGGATTATCGAGATTATACTGTATTTTCATTCAGTTTAAAATTTTCTATTATTACTGACATGTAATTTTGCTGCCAACTCTTTCACTACCAATATTTCTCATTACATATTTCTCTCTTATTTTAGTCCCAATTGAACTAAACTATTTTTAATGTTTTTAGACGCCTTGACAGCTATTTAAACATGTATTGTAAAAATTTCTTATAATGAAGATATAAATAATATAAAACATAACAATTAAATTTAATCGAAAATTTCTAATTTTTATAAGTCAAAACTACAGTGGTGTCTGGATATAGTGAACTAATTATTGCAAGGCCTGTTCACAATATTGAGGTTGTTCCCTATATCAAGGTTAACATTTTTGTTCAAAAACTCGTTTTATTTGCTCAAAATAAATTTTTTTTTTTTTCTTGAAATTGCTTAAAAATTTTGTTCAATATTTAGAGGCTCCATGTCAAATTTGGGTGTTCACTATATCGAGGTGTTCACTATATAGGGGGTTCACTATACCCAGACACGACTGTAATCGAAAATTTCTAATTTTTATAAGTCAAAACTATAGCTTTTAATTCTTGTCAGACGATAATTGATTAAAATTGATTATTGATTAAATTTTTTATTAAAAACTTTAACCAAACGCATCCAATCAATCTCAGCGCAATGACGAATACAATAGTTAAAGTTTTCGAAAGGAAATACAATCATTTGAAAAATTTCACTCATTTTCAGACACTCACTCGGTAGCGCAACTCACTCAATGGCTCAATAAGCCAAACGACAATCGTAAAAAACAAATCAACGGAAAACGCCAAAGAAAAATGCCAGCAACCAATGTGGCTATAGATTTCCCCCCACAGCAACAACAACACAACTGCGAAAAAATAAAGACAAAAACGCAAACGACAGCAGCAACGACAACGCTCCACCTCGCAGCCACACACACATGCACACACAGCAACGCAAAGATGCGCGCCGATGGAGTTGGAAAAAATTAAAAGAAATTGTAATCGTATTGAATGCGAGTTGATGTAACAACAACACCAGCAACAACACACACACAAAAAATGGGTTTACTCGCACTCGTTCAGGCCGGTTGCGCTCACCCAAACCCAAACTCAAACCCGAGCCCGAACCCCGCCCGCCCGGCCGCTCCATTGCGCCCCTCGACCAATTCGCAACGGCGCACACACACGACTCAATGCGCGACAGAATGAAACAGCAGACCTGAACGAACCCAAACGAACCGAATTCAAATTGCAGATAAAAAAATATAAAAACACGAACAAAAAATCAACAACAACAGCAACAACAAAAACGCTGCATGAATGAATTTCAATACAAGTGCAACAATAACAACAACACAACGACAAACACCACCATGTGCCGTCACCGTTCGCACAATACTCCCGAACGAGCGGCGGCATCAACAGTCAGTCGAACAAGTCGAATGGCAAAGCAAGAAAAAAAGCAACCAAAAGCCAAACAAAAACAAAAACCGAAAAAATAAACACAAACAACACAGGAAAACTGCAGAGAGCGCGCTGCGCAAAGTCAAAGTCAACGAAATGTGTAGCAACAATAAAATGCGGCAAGCCAAAGAAACCGGAGAGCGCGAACACGAGTGCACGACAGCAGGAGAGAACGCAATTCAAACAACAACAACAACAACGGCCAGCAACTATGTAAATAGGAAAAAAGTCAGTAGCAGGCAAACGAATGCAAAATCGAAATCGAAGAAAAAATGAAAATGGAAAATGGAATTGAAAGGCGAACGAATGGGCCAACGAACAGAAGCAGCACCAGCAGCAGCAGCAGCAACAACAACCGCAATCAAACAACACACATAGCCAAGCGCCCAAGCGGTGAGAGCAAAGTATCTGCCAGATACAAGACACAAGAACCGGACTGGTGCCAACAAGCATCAAGCGAACCAACGAACTTGTTCGAATACCACAGCGTTGACGCCAACAGCGCAGTCTACGGCCGGCTGCAAGTCGGAGAGCGCACATCAGCGAGAACACACCAAAAGTTGTAGACTCGGATTCAATGAGGAGCAGCCGTGCGTGTTGACTGGAGCGCACATGTGGTGTTGTGTGAAGCGGAGGAAGGGCAAACCGAATGCTTGAAGCGGAAAACAATAGCAACAAAGGGCCATATAGCGCTTCCTATATGGTCATACATGGCCCCACAACCAGTTGTTCGGTTGGATCCAATGTTTGGTGTGTTGTTTGTGTATTGAAGTTCTTAAAATCCGATAAAATGCAGGCGAGTTCATATCCCGTCGGCTTCCGATAGATCGCAAATACTCAATGCCAAAGATTTCATTCTATGGGAAATGCGATACAAAGTTGCTTCAGCTTGCTTAACTTGAACTCTTCCCTCTTGTAGAACATTGTATGTGTCTAGATAGCTTTTACATTAAGTTAAAACGAATACATTTGAACCTTCGTAGACTCGACTAAATATTACTAGGAACTTTTGGTCCTAGATGACAGATTTAGCTGGCACTTGGTTAACTTTAGTTAATTATAAGCCACTACGGCGATTAGACAATTCGCAACTTTGAAACTATCAAGCTTTGTTTTTTAAGGATTACTATGTACAAATTATTAAAGATTTAACCGTTTTATCCAGAGTAGAAGTTAACTCTTTATCTCCTATTCCTCCTTATTCTTCCTACTTGTATATTTGTTTTCTTAGTCTTCCGTATTTGTTCCTACTTTCCATTATCTTCCCAAAATATTAAGCTCCAACATTTTGGCGAATTTATTGCTCTGTTTCTTCTTTGTCTCACCTTTTCTTCGTCATCTTGTCATTTACCGCTTTTCCATAATATTTTTATTCTTATTCTTCCAATTCCTCCAATACCTTCTCTCACTTGCCAAGTTCTGTTTTCGCCGCTGATTGTCTTTGTCTTTTCCATTTCGACTTGTCGTAGCCGATTGCTGCCGCATCCACAATTTATCTCAATCAACTCCCACTCCTCCTCCTTCCAGTGTCCTTCCCCGTTCTCTCCGTAACTCCTCTCAAGCAACTGAATCAGCACAAACAGTCGCTCGCATCGCTGCCATTTCCACGCACATTTCCTTATGCCGAGAGCGACCAAACCGAACCAAACAAAAGCCAACTCACGCCGCGCAACCGACGTCAGCGTCAACGTCAGCGCCAGCGTTGCAGCTAAGGCCACAGCCAACGCCGACCGCTCGAACAGTCGAACCAGCAAACAAATAAACCGAATATCCAAATCAAACCTCAGCACAACAAACCAAATGGCAACGAAATCAAATGCGAAAAAAGTCAACGCAAAAAATAAATAAAAAACAAAACACAACCAGCAAAGCAGCAACGAAAAAGAAATCCAAAAGCAATAACGGAGAGCGCCAAACATTGGCGCTGCGATGGAGCACAACGAACGACCGAACGGCAACAACAACAATGCGGCCACCATACCAACACCACCACCACCGCCAGCAGCAGAAGCAGCACCAGCACCACCATCGCGCCACCACTACCACAGCCGACAGCGCCATCGCCATCGCCATCGCCTCATCATCGGCGCCAGCGTCGTGAACGTCATGATCGGCATGGCCAGCGAAACCTCATCATCGGCGTCGTCAACACAATCCGTCCGCACCGTTCGCGCCGTGCACGGGAGGGTTGTGTGCGCTTCGTTAATGTTCGATTTGTTCAGTCATCAGCCGAATTCGTGACAGGCAACATCTTATTAGATTAGCGTTGCGCTGTCCGTCTTGCACACGTATCGAGAACTGCAACCGTTGGGCTGTCTGCCGCACTCTACTCACGTCGTCGCAGTTGTTGTCGTCGGCGTCGTACTGGTGTGCGTGCGTGCGTGCGTGTGTGTGTGTGTGTGTGCGGAGTGTTAAACCAGGGTTCGATCGCTTTCAGCCTTTTCATTCGTTCGACCGTTGCGTACCGCAGTGCGACGAGATTTTTCCCATTTTTCCGCCTTGAATGCGGCAAAACACACGCACCCAAGTAACAAAACAGCAACAACCAATAATCGTAGTAAAAATAATTTAATACCAACAATAACGGAAAAATGCAAAAATTAACATGGCAACAAATTGCGAAGCGGACAGTGGAAAAATAAACGCAAACTTATCAAAATGATTTGATCGAATTGAAAGTCGAACGAGAATCGCGGAAAACCGAAATCGGGACGCGCACCAGAGATGTGGCAACGCCAAAGCAAAATCAAAACCCACAACAACGACAGCACAACTCTCGAGCGGCAGTGAAATACCACAGCTAATTAATTAATCAATTAATTAATTGCATGCGGTTAATTGACAAAAATTAACACAGTGAAGTGCAAGAAAATCGAGCGAGGTTAAATGGAATTTTCGTCAAGTGTGGCACGCAAAGTCAACGGCGACAAGCGACGCCGAAACGGAGGAATTTCGAAGGCCGGAAGCGTTGCAAAAAGTATTTTAAAACGCGACACAAGTTAATCAGTTCATTACTGCAACGTGTGCAATCGGAAGGACGTAACATAAAAACCAAAACCAACAATAATATCTGCAAAGCAAAGTGGAAAAATAAGCAAATATCGTCTTCCTGCAGAAAAAGAGTAGAACAGAAGTGGAATTTCGCTCGGGCCTGAGAACAGTTTTGAAAATACCTCAAGTGGTTTTGAAAATACCTCAAGTGATTTTAAAAGTTACCAAGTTTGTTGGTTCGCCGCACAGCTGAAAATTTCTAAAAACAACATTGCAAAATTCAGTCAAACAAAAATTCCGTTGGAAATTGACGCCCAAAAACTAGTTCAAGTTTTTAGTTTTCCGAGAGCACAAAAGGAATTTTTTTTATTTGCAGTTTGTGTTAAAGCCGAAAAGATTTTGTAAAAAAATTCTCCACTTGTGAAGTGCGTAATTTATGAAATTTATGTAAAACTCGAAATCCATTGCAAAATGCGCAGAACTAAAAGTGAACAAAAGCCATTAGTTCGACGATTTTAACGCTTCAACTTTTCAGGCAGCGTTGTATGCTATCGTGACACGCCCCTCAGCGCATAAATGGCCAAAGTTAAACGTAAACAAAAAAGCCAAATTGCTGTGTCGCAACAAGACAAAGCGGTTGGAAAACTCAAACTGGACTAGGGACGAGAAAATCCCCCAAAACCATTTTCTGCTTATAATTAATTCAAGTGCGAAATAAGTGCAAATTACAAGAAACGCTGCAATAACGAGAAAATCGAAACAGCGACAACAACAATAACAGGCATCGACACAAAAACAATTAAAACGGCAACGGCAACAACAACAACAGCAACGGCCACAACGGCTTTTGTTGCTGGTGCTGCTGCTGCTGCTGGTGTTGCAGCTGCTGGTGTTGCTGGCGGCACCAACAGCGACAACAACAACGCTTCCGCTGATCCGACAGTGGAAGCTCTGGTTGACAATACCACCGCCAGCAGCGCTGCTACCAACACCCACGTCAACAACAACAACAAACACATCGAACAACAACCACAATCATATCAGCCGTCAACGGCAGACGTCGTCGCCAGCAGCCGCCGAATGCAGCCAACAGTGCCGCAAGCAGCCGGGACAGCCGATATGGATTTGACGGCTGTTCAATCGATGGATTGGTTTTTCAAAAAGGAGCAATTCTACCTATTGGCCCAATTCTTGCAACAGGTATGTAATTGTCGTCCAGAACGATCGCGCGCCCGAGATCGAAATGCTTTCGGTTGTGAGTGTTGCGAAATGTTGAGGCAAATCAAATGTTAAATGTTTAACAGACAATAAGTGTGACAGTGGAATGCAGATATTTTATAGAAATATTCCTTTAAGCGAAAATGGAAATTTCAAGCAAAAGACGAGAGTTTGATTAACAGACAATTTGAAGTACCGAAATAAGAATTTGTTGTATGAATGTGTCCAGAATTGTGTGTGTGTGTAGCATGTGAAGTGACAGTTTTTCAAATAATTTTGTATGAAAAATGAGAATTCAGCATCAAATATTTTTAAACGGAAATTGCAAAATATTTGTAAAAGTGTGAACAGTTTTTAGCTCCAAGTTTTAGTGTTAATGTTTTATTGCCCGTTTGAAGCCCTTTGGCAATTAAAGTTTTTGTTAAGAAAATTTAAAAATATTCGTGTAAGCACTAAATATGTTTCAGTTCCGAACTTCGATGAACCGAACGACAACAAAATTTGCATGGCAATGCTTAACTCACAAAGTGTATATAACTTTCAAGAGAGCCATAAGGGCTACTAAGGTTGAGCTTTAAGTTGAATGTTCAGTTCTATGCCAAATCCGAGAGACAGACAGCTTTCTACCTTTTTATAGGCGTTCGGTAGGGAATATGGTCCACCGAAATTGTGTTTTTTCTAATAACAGAGTGCATCAAAAGTAGTTTATATCGGTGGTTAGGATAACACGTCTGAACCCCTGTAATCCACGAAGCATAGTTTCCGTATTCCATGCATCAAAAAAATATATAAGTGCAACATTTTTGGTGTAAAGTTGCTATCGTAGCAATTTGTCGCTACAACTTCTTTCTAAATATTTGCGAAAATGTAAAAATTGCTTCAGTAACAAATTGACACCTAAAATGCTATGAAGAGTGAACTCCGGTATCTTGAAATAAGCAGGAAATGGCATACCTCAAAGTAAAATTGCTCATGAAAATGTCCAAAACTTGGCGTAATCGGCATAAAACTGTATGCGTCCAAAAAGCAGACCTTGGTCTCATCAGGTTGTAGTGCTACTTATATATGCATGCATGTATATATATATATATGTGTATCTACAACTATGGTATATATCTATATACAAATATATTTCTTTGGTGTGTTCTAAATAAATGCGCTTCGAGCTTATGGGTTGTCATGTCTCCTGTGCTTTTCGAACTATGAAAAAGTATATAATCGAATTTCGAAGTATCACCATTCCTCGGTTCTGTAATTGATTTCCATTGAGCGTTTCAACTGTAGAAAGATTGATTCAGTAAAACTTGACAATTTTATTAGGATCCGTTAAAACTTATGCCAACCCAGGTGGTTAGCAGTTGTAAAGGAAGTTCACAGTTGGTAAAATTTAGGTCAATTACTGATTTGTATGCTTTTTCGCTCTACGAATATGGCCAATCAGCACATTAGGGAGAATTCAGCTGGTGGATTACCTATTTTTTTTTTTGCTATGTTACTATCAAATTATGTTTTTATGTTTTTCGATTATGGATTAAATTTTTTATGTCTGATCTCTTAAGTTGAGCAACTTTTTGAATATGTAAAAATAAAACCCTCAATTTAAATAAATTAAAGTTTATATATTTGATTAATCTTATTGGGCACTAAAACTGCAAGATCGTTGTTTCGAATACTTACTTACTGTTGAAAGTGGTCGAAAATTAATCAATCAATCAATTTTGAAAATATTTACAAAATCATAAAAATTATGGGGGGCAAATTTCAACGTAAAATTCACAAAACTCACCTAGGACTCACTCAAATTTAATTGATTTACTCCCATCACCCATCCACGTAGCCACAATGCCGCTACGCCACATCACAGACTGGGTTCGGTTTTTTAAATCCATCAATGTTTTTATCACAAAATCTCCCAGTCCAGGAGCTAATGGTTTTATTTTTTAAGTTGACGACGTGATCAGTGATCAGGCGACACTGTTTTCGCAATTTCGCAAAATTTCTCAATTTTCCTTATGCCAGACGCGAAACAATTTGGAAATACGCCGAACACTGGCCGCAAAGTGCATTTCTGGGAAAATTGCTGCATCTGCTGCAGCGCCGCCATCACTCAGAGCCAGCAACCGGCGCTGTGCCAGGAATCACAGAAACCGCCAGCTGCCAACCGCCAGCCGACGACTTCAACTTCAACTTCAAAATCAATATTTGCAACGTAATTAACTTCAAAAATTGCAATTTATGCCTTTTGCGTTCGAGTGCGCGCCGCCGCGAAAATCAACCGACACAACAACAACAACCAACTTATTTAAAAATACACACACTTGCCGCAATTGTGCAGGAGGCACTGTTATTGGGAGCAAAGACAGTGGCACTGTTTGGAGGCCGACAACGCCAACAACTCAAATACTACACAACAACAACAACAACAACAAAAAATCTCTTTCCGATTTTGGAGCAACGCCAAATTGTCTGAGCCTGTGGTTTTTATGCCCGCGCCCCTTGTTGCCGCTTTTTTCCAACGCACAAACGAAAACTGTTAGGGCCACAAGAGCAACCACAACACTCATAGATATCGGCGGACAGACAAATAGTGGAGACAGACCGACAGCCGGAGTGCATTGAAAGGGCTTAAGCAGCGCCCCAGCCCGTTTTTGACGTCTAGACGGCAATTTTGTAGTATTTGCCAGTTGTTGTTCTTGTTGTTGTTGCTAGACTTCAAACATGAATAAATTGCACATAATTATGAACAACAAGCCGAATGTGAGCAGAGGTCTCTAGTATTGAGTAATTAGATGCGACAAAGCTAGAAATGCTAAAGAAACAAAAAAATACATTTCCAATAATTACAACAATAAAAGTCGCAATTAGATTGCAAAAACTGTCAATTAATTACAAATTAATTAATTACATTTTTTGTGCCGCCGCCGCCAAGCAAACACCTGTCGGTTGCCTAACAGTCCAGCCGTCCCTTCGGCAGTTACCCTCACCTGTCCGGGTTTGCGCGAGCAGGTGATGCAATAATTGCAGTTTTTCCCCTTCAACTGCAACAACAATTAGGCAAGAACGCAACGCTTTTTCAGTTTTTCCACACTGAATCGAACCATCAATCAATCGATGAATAGTCAGTCATTCGTTTAGTTGATTCTTTTTTCGCCTTCGTCGAGTTTAATCCACTTAATTGTTGTTTACATGCGCACTTTATAAAATGCAAATAGTTGAAGAAAAACTGTTTCAATACGCTGGCTGTGGAAATAAAAACGAAGAAAACAACTATACAAATCAACAACAATCAATCGACAATCGACCACAACAACTAAGACAATGTACGAGTAAAGGCAAAAAAAAAGCTCAGCGCACGCAAACGCAATTAATTGCCGGCAGGCGAATAACTTCAGTCCTTTGTACGGCAGTGTGCGAAAAATGAAGACCAGTGGAACGATAGTCAATTCGTTGTTCGAGCTCAAAGTCACGCCCAACGAAGTCATGAAAATATTGGGAGACAGTCAAAAGTAGTGCTTCCCATATCTTAGACCCAACTGTGATTCATTCTTTGCTTTCTATATAAGGGAATATATATATTTTTTATAATAAGATTTCTGCCAAGTCGTTTGCTGCGACCAAGAGTTGAAAAGGTTAAATAGTTGACTGCCTCGGCGACGCTGCGCAAATTTTGGCTGCAATGATTTTCAATCAGCCATATGCGAATTGTTTTGCAGTCCAGTTTATGGGCTCAGGCGTGACTCATGCTGGGCGTACAGTCGAAGTGCAATCACACACACTCGCATGGGGCAATTAGCTCGACACTGCACTCTCTTATCTCATCGGTTTACTACCGCATCTAAGGGGGAATAACTTTATCGACAAATATTCCTGCTGATTTTTTCGTTTGAGAAAAATGTAATTTCAACTTGTAGCTGTTTAGGTTTGGAGCTAAGAATTTTCGAGAACTTGAGAGTTTTTATGAAGTACGAGTATATTTCGTAAATCATGCAACGGTCAAAAGTGACAGATGAACAGGTAGATGGAGATAAAGTTAGGAGGCGATCTGGGACAAATAGGTTAACCCATTGCTGCCTAATGGGTTAAATTTTACCCATGAAAACTGATTTTTTTTTTTAAATCACAGAAAAGTTCGTGGTAGAGACATCTCAAAATCATTGATAGGGATAGTTAGGGTAAAGATGGAACTACCTTAGTCTAGTGGAAGTCACCCTAAAATTCCGTCATCTAGCTAGAGTTACCAGACTCCAAAAATCGTGAATTTTCTAGAAGTGGAAAATGTGGCCTTAGAACTTCACAAAAATCGGCCTCCTAACTCACCTGTAAACAATACATCTTTTGTTCACGTGTTTAGCTGATCACTTCAAAAAGTATGGAAAAAGCTACAAAATACCTAATGAATATGTTAGCAACGTGCAGAGATAGAAAGCTGAAATTTTGTTTCTGATCATTCTGGGTCAATTCCAGGTCGTGTATGAAATTTTATCAAAATCGTATGGCCGGAACTGGTACCCGGCTTGAGGAGCAGAAAACTAGTGAGCTTCCTACATGAATTCCGAATGCCATTAGAATCGTTTTAGTGTTTTTATTTGAAAAGCAAACTATTTTATTGAATTTATTTTTATTGCTATACACATTGTAGCTAAAATACATAAATATAGAATGGAAAATTATGTGCTAACTAAATATTTACATACATCGCTCATAATAATTTTGAACAAACCAAACTGAGAAAGCCTGAAAACACGTAAAATTATAGTGTTGCTACCGTTCATCCCACTGAGATGGCTAAAGCCAAAAATACATATACTCGATCTTCAATACATGTACATATGTATGTATATTAATAAATAAATAAATACGTTAGACAAAATCGCTGCCAATACAGATAAAAATTCGAATAGTTGCGAGCGCGAAATAAATACCTAATAACAATAAAAAATTTTGCCAATTGCGCGCAGTCCGCTGCGAGACAGCAAAGTTGTATTTGTGCAGCGAATGCGGCTGACGCGATCGTCGATCGTCCGCGAATATTTCTATGAAACATTAATTAACAAATATAAACACAGGCGCCGCGAGAGAGGCGCAAGAAGAACAAGCGAAAAATGCATGTACACAGCGTGCGGACAATGTTGCCAACAGCAAGTGGCAACAGCAACAGCAACAACAACAACAACAACACCAATAGCAGCGACAACATCAGCCGCCGGCCAGCATAGTCAGCGGCAGCCCAGCAACAGCCAACATCGAGCCGAGCTACAAGCGGAAAAATTCCGAGAAACACCGGCTACGGCGGCCCGCAGCGCATGTAACACAGCAGCAGCAACAACGGCAACGGCATCGCAACGTTTTGCCGTCGGCAAATTTTCTGTCATGCTTGCATGAAATTCAATCTAAACAAAATATTTTCGTGTGCATTGCACTGCACCGCCGCAGCCGCGCCGAACGTTCCGCCGCATCCAGACGAACTGCAGTCAATCCCCCGCCTGCTGCCGGCTGCTGGAATTGATCGAATTCGGGAATTATGCGCGCAAGTGGAGCGCTGAATTATAGACAAACAATCAATACGCAGAAGCGGCCAACTATTCGACTAAACTGTCTGCACAACAAACAAATCGATCCGCCGATCGGGTTCCGGCGAAATCGCCGCAATAAAAATCACAGCAGCAGCAAAAGCCGAGGCCAGCAAATGAGCAGCGGGAACAGTGCAGCGTCTTCGTGGAAGCGTCTCAAGTGCGCCGTCTGCGGCCGCCAGATACCAGATCTCGGCGCAAGCAGCAAAGAAGCAGCTCGTTTTGTATCTCGAAGATACAAAGTGTATGGGGTGGAGGCAACGAAGCGGGGCTGGCCAGCGGAAAAGGCCACATCAGCAGTAGACCAGATTTTGCGCGCGCTTTTTCTGCGCGCTTAACGAGTATTTGATTATTTATTAATGACACGATTGAATTATACAACAACAAGAATAACAATATCAAATTAAATAACGACAGCCGGCCAGGAGCTGAGACATTTTTCGACATATCCGAGAATCAGAATATTGATTGAGGCAGCAAAAGTAGCGTGAACATTATTTGCGAAGCTTGTGGTTTGACAAGAGATGGCACCGCGCCGCAACGCATCGCATTGAATGAAAATGATTTCATCAATGAAAGTGCCCACCCATTCTGCCGCCAGTCAGCTGGCCAGCCAGCCAGGCGCGCTCGTCACTACGCGAGCGCAACGCGCAACACGTCAGCGACTGCTCCACGCTCATTGCGACCGGCGTCGCTGTCAGGTACGCATCAAAGCGTCACCATCGAAAACCGGCCCACCCTGCCGCAACCGTTAAACGCTGCCGCTGACTCCGACGCGGCCGCCAATGCCGCCGCCGCATTGGCAGTGGCAGCGTACGACACCGGCACGGCTTAATGCCTTCCGATCAGCCAATACCGTCATTAACGCACTCAAGCGGCGGAACCAAGCAGCCGCCATCCAACCGAACATCAAAGTCAACTCGACTCGCCTCGACTCGACTCAAGCCGCGCTGCAAAGAAGTCAAAAAGCAAAAAAACCAAAAGACTGCAAGCTGAAAATGGTGAGGAAAAATTTCAACAAAAACTGTGGCATAATCTCGTACGGTCTGCCTACTGTTGTTGCTGGTTAGCTTTGGTTTTGTTGTTGTATTGAAAACATTGACTTTGCACGCTTGGCAAAATGTCTTAAGTAATATTTTCCTGTATCGCTAGTTTGGGCAGTTGCTGTGCGCTTCTGCTTTTTGTCGGCAGGAGAGTGGCAGCGGCGAAGGCGAATCGGGAAAAACTGGTGTTGCCACAAACAACATGCAACTTGTCATTAACGGATGACATTAAGTGCCGCTTGTCGCACGAATGTTAAGCCAAACATTGCCGGGATTTTAGATTAGTTTTTTCAAGATTAGATTTTCAAATAATTTGTAATATTTTTTTGAAAGATTAAATCACAATTTTCGTAATTTTAAATTGAATATAGATAATTGGAGCATAAACAAGTCAAACTTGGGATGCAGCCTGACTTTTTAACTGTTCTGTTTCATTATCTACCATTAGCATTGATATTCTCAAATCAAAGTTTTACTGTAGCCCCACTTTAATGGAGTTATTTAGAAATCAGAATCAATCCATCTAAGGATTGTAACAAGCAGAAATCATCAAATCAAACCTCTTTAAACCATTGCCAGCTATTTTCATTACCCTCCAACTGCTGCCCTCAACAAAAATAACCACATGCAGCTTTCCATCTGCGCCGCGCACACCTGCTCAATTGGCTGTCGCAAATCCGTCCGCGGCAATAAAGCCCGAAATTCATTGAAACAGCAAAATGTGAAATATTTCTCAAGTACAAAACAACGCAAAACCGGCACAATTCAAAATCATAAAATTGCCAAATTATCAGCAATCATAAAAGACAGCGCAAGCGACCACACTCGGCCGCCGCTGCCAAAAAGCAGAGTGGCCGCGGCATATCGCATTGCAAGCGACGCACTGGGGCCACCGCTCACGACTTTACGCAATTTGCCATTTTCCTGCACCGAATCGAAGCAACGAATTCATGAAAATTAAAACACTTTAATTTCACTTCCGTATTTTCGGCCAATTGGCGACTTTTGTTTTGTGTTTATCGGCATTTGCTGATTTTCATTTAATTAATAACATTCAAACCAACAACGAGCCGCACTACGAAATTATATATTAATAACAACAGTAATGATGTTGGTAACATGCAACTGGCTAATAAACTTGACCCATATTAATTATAAAAAACCGAATGCTACACCAATTCGATACGAGCATTAAAAAACAAAAATACGAAAAGTAAAACGTTTGCTATTTTGTTTTTTTACGAAAAGCGTTCAGCTGTCTTTGTTTTGGTTGCTGTAATGAGCACATAAACTTGCTCCACTTTTTGGCGTTTTTTTTTGGCTTTTTGAAATTTTAATTGTGGCAATTTTTGCCGAGTCCACAAAATTGTACAATTGTACAACTCACGTTGTCCGATTGAGTAAGATTTCGTACAAATTGTATTGGTGTATACACAATTCTGAAGGTAACCGACGCTGAGCTTCTTGGAAGTGAAGTTGGGACTGGATTCGTTGCTGGCTGAAAGCAATTCAGAAAACCATTCAATAATAACTTTAATATGAACATCACTGGTCGTCATAAAATTCCAGGTGCAGACGTTTAAGTTTTCTTAAGTATTTCGAAAACCTTCAGAGCATTTTCTGTAGTATGATTTTGTAAATGAAACTGTGGTCTGAGTGTTTTCCAAAAAAATAAAGACTATTCAGATTTTTTACAAAGTTGAATCCGTACATCTGCAGAGTTTCGTCAGGGGTCAATCCCTTTCAAGGACTGCTCCAGCAAAAGATCTGTTGCATAGGAAGCAATTCACAAGAGCCCTTTTCGCTCCAGTTGGCTCCTAGATCTTCCTCTCTCTGCTCGAGGTAATTTCAATGAGTAATCGAGGTAATCTCCCACTAAGAGACTTGTTGGATACTTCTCCACAGATATGAAGCGATGCACAAGAGCCCATTTCGCTTTCGTGCTATCGATAAATCGATATACTTGCAAAACTAGGGGCCAAATGTAGTAAAACTGCGTTTTTAGTTTTTCTCCCTGACGTCAGGATTTTTTTTTAAAGGACTTTGAAATTTCAAGGACATGTTTATTTCAAAAAATTATTTTAAAAATTGAGCGCATTGTAGAATAACAAGATGGGTATCAAATGAAAGAGAAAAATGCTAAGAATCTTAGAAAATTTAATGTTTTGGTGCAAAAGGACGAAGAGGTATTAAAAATGTCCTTTTAAAACTTTATCTTTGAATATCCTTGCAAATTTCCATTAGTTTTTTTGAAAAAAATATATCTTAAAGACTAATATGTACACTACTACATCCTTGAATTTCGTCCTTCTAACTTTAGTAGCTTAAGATATAAAAAATGTAATACTACTAGTATATAGATTTTTTCGTGTGTTTTGAAATTTTTTGATTTTTGTCGCACGGTGTTATAAACACTCCTTTCTTGACGTTGGCTCCTAGATCGTCCTCTCTCTCTCTCTTTTCTACGTAATCGCGATAGTTTTCGCACTGCCTTCAGTGTATTGAACACATCCTTCCTTCGTTATTACTGCATACAAAAGCGTTTGCCTTTCCCCTCCCCCAAGTGTTCAATATGAGTGTCTTATGCAAGCCAGCAGCGCAGACATATCAAATTATCCTCTTAATGTCCTTGGGGCTACGTGTGGCAAAAGCAGAGCTGCCAATAATGATGATTTCTTTTTAATGTTCCATATGAAGGCGCAATTAATGGCGCAGCAGCGAAGATCCAATGAAATAAAAAAATACAAAGACAATGCAGTAAAGGCGAGAAATTAACCGGACTCGAAGGGCGTGCAGCTGTCCTTCGAGGTGCTTTAAGCACAGCGCTACAAAGTTGTCAAATGACTGCTCGGCCGCTTCGCGCAAATATAACCTTGAAGCGTTTTAACTCCCTTTGCAGCCGCCCTTCCCCTCACGATTAGGCGTCTTTTGCGTATTTTTATCGATCACCTACCGACTGCCTCAGCGGGCCGAGTACATGCAAAAAGTATCTGTGCGATATGTACAACAACGCAGCCCCAACTGGCCGCAACTCATCATCATCATCAAACAAAGAACAACAACACAACTCCTTGAATCGCACGCACGCTCTCGACATCAGCCAACCCAACTGCAAAAATCATTCAAAAACCAAAACAAAAAACAACATCAACCCCAGCAACAATAACAACAACAGAAAAATGGTAAAAAAAAAGAGCAACGGCAGCACCAACATCAATGCCCAAAAGGGGTGTGTACGAAATGATATTTTATTCAATATCCTACACACGCAGAGTGATTTGTCCTTTTCACAATAATCAAAAGAAAGGTGCAAGAGCGGCGCGGCGCGGTGCGGCCGTGAGCACAACGTACGCACGAAATGAATTGGTATGGAAAAATCCGTAGGAAATACAATTGATGAGCTATGGCAGCTAAATGCCATTTCGGCCACTCGAACTGCGCATGCGGCCGCCGCTCTGTCCGTCTTTGCGCACATCCAGACGTATGCAGCGCGCGTCTTCAACGCGCCCCCTCGCTCACTGCGGCATTTCGTCAGTCAATCAGGCAGCCAGGCGGCCACTCAGGACGGCCGGCAAGCCGAGAAGGCTGTCTTGCAAGCAGGCAATCTGTTTGATGTTCGCTGGCCGTCTGAGAAAACCTAAAATTAAAAACTCATAAGATATCGACTGATATATTGAGCTGCACAAATTACTGACAACTACACACGCAGTTAAATCAGTCAGAGTCGCAGCCCCATTCCCATCGTCCCGGCCGCGGCCGCCGCCAGCTCCTTTGCGCTGTCCGTTAAATCAAAGCGGCAAATCACGCGCAGGGGACACGGGAGTGCGGGCTAGCAGCACTTGTTGCGCGGCATGAATGGAGCAAGCGGATTTTGTTGCTGTTGCCAGTCAAAGTTAAAGATCGCCTGCGGTAGAGACGCTGGTGGAGGGGACAAATTTCAGCTGTCATTGCACTATTGTTGTGCTTGTGTGTGTGTGTGTGTGTGTGTGTGTGTGTGTGTGCGCTTACGCCTTGAAATAAAAAGGCAATTAGGCGATATTAAGTTATAGTCAACGTACAATTGTTTGGTAATCATTTTCAGTTGCCTCGCTGCCCTCCCGCCTCCCAGCTCGCACTCGCATTCGCGCCTGCGCCACACTGCGATGTGTGGCAGTGTGGCGGAGTGAGCGCGCTGTACAATTAATGGTCGTGAAAATAAATGAAAAATTGTCTAAATGCCGCACTTGGCTTGAACTGTGTAGCGACTCGGCGTTTTTCGGCTGTCGATTGTTGTTTGGCTAATATGCACAGTCGGGCAATTCGATAGAAATTGACTCAGCTGTTATTTGGCCGCAGCCAATTGGCTGACAGCCGCAGCTTCAGTTGGCCGCTAATTCAGTTTTGGCCGCTTAGTCATTGGTGGTCGTGCAGGTTGTTGATCTCTTCATTGTTCGCTTGCCTAATGATTTCCTCTCATAAAAGCACAACTTACACAATTGGCAGACTTTTAAGAAATATTTGTTAAGTGATTTGTGAAAAGGGGAGGCGCTTCAAACTGGTTTTCTGGCCAACAGCTACGACAACGATTTTACTACTTTCGGCAAATGAAAAATGTCTCCAAATTGAAATTACGCTGAGCGAGAAATATTCACTTATAAGGTGTTGTCCGCAGCTTCGCTCACGTCGAATAATTTATATAATTTATTTGAACATTCAACAAGTATAAAAGTCCTAAGCAATTGGGTTACATTTATTCTGTGCAATGTTTTCATACCAATGACTTGTGCAACACCCATTAAATTCTTTTGGTAGAATGACGCGACAAGCTGTGCCACCTAGAATTCTAAAAATATATCAATAAAAACAGTTTTAAGTGTATAAAGGTGCTGGTAAATCCATACCCCTTGAAATATCAAAACCAAATAAGCCAATTTTAATTACTATAGTGAACGTGTCAGGTAGGTGCGTTCAAGCTCATATTCTTAGTCTACACAGAGTCACTTGGCATGACGAGCCAAGGTAGGTATGGCCAATATCAGAAATCCTTTGGTTGCCTCAATGAAAAACATAATCGTTTGATATCCAAATTGACTTTAGAAATATTGTAGAGCTAATTTAAGTCAGTGTAGTCAGCGTGACAACACGTGGTAAGTAATGTTTTGTAGCTTATATATACAGGGTGTCCCATCTAACGGTTGTATTACATGAACTAGCGAGTAAATCGACTTTGGCAGCACTTACGTCTGATACACCGTGCGACAAAAATGAAAACAAATTTTCACATCGGAAAAACTCCATATGGGTGTGAAACTAGAGTCCAAACATAGTAATACTGCGTACTCAGTTTTTTATTTCTACATCCTTTGTTCTTTTAAAAGGACTTACAAATTTTGAAGGGGATACAAAATAAAAAAATATAAAAAAATTAACCTCGTTAGAATATGGCGATATGTACATCAAATGAAAGAGGAAAGGCTCAAGAATTTATATAAAATTCATTTTATGTATATTTGTAAAAAAAGGATGTGAAAAAGGTCCTTTGAAAATTTTAATCCCTTACATCCTTGAAAATTTACATCCAATTTTCTTGAAAAGTAAGTATGTTAAAGCCCCAAATCTCCTTGATCACGTGTCAAAATTTAATTATACTCGCTTCACTGATTTTGTATCTTTTTATTATTTAAAATACTGATACTCAAAAAAATTAGAATTGCAGCTTCCGCCTTTTTTTTTTAATAACTTGCGAACTAATAAAGTTTCAGTTATGAAATTTTGACATGTGATCAGAGAGATTTGGGGATTTAACATACTTACTTTTTAAGAAAATTTTGTGTAAGTTTTCATGGATATAAAGGATTACAATTTTCAAAGGACCTTTTTCGTATCTTTTCTTTACAAAAAGATATAAAATCAATTTTATTTACATTTTTGAGCCTTTCCTCTTTCATTTTATATACATATTCTAACAAGGTTAAGTCTTTTTTATATTTTTTTATTTTGTATCCCCTTAAAAATTTTGAAGTCCTTTTAAAAAGACAAAGGATGTAGAAATGACAAACTGAGTACGCAGTATTACTATATTTGGTCTCTAGTTTCACACACATATGGATTTTTCTCGGTGCAAAAAATGCTGTCGCACGGTGTAATTAGTTTATTGTTTGCGGTTAACGAATATGGATCGCTTTTCGCTCAAAGCGTGAGCGTAGTGAGCGTTTTAGGGGGCGTGGTCAATCTCATATAGCCTACGTACTATTCGCACACAGCAAAAATCGTTTGATACTTATTTCACCTAAGCCGAGTGGTTTTTTCAGTGGTTTTTATATAATAGTATAGAAAAACGAAACTTTAAGAAAACATTGTTGATAGTATTTTCATTCAGTTTTTCGCTTTAATTATGTTAAAAAAATCTTCTAAATTGTGTAGACATTTTTTTAAAAATTTTAGCCCAGTAAATGGTTTTAAAAAAAAATGTTTCCATTCGAAAACTTGAAAGTATCCCAAAAATTTGCGATCAATGTTGAAGTTTAAATCATTTATCAAAGTCAATTAGTAAAACATAATTTAATTTTGACAGTTTTTATTTACAGCATTAGAAAGTTGCATGTGTAAAAGTACATAAAAAATCAAAAAATATTATCAAAATACAGAAAACAATTCCGTGAATTAGTGGTAAAGCAACAAAAATTACTATCGTTTCCATTAGTTATTGAAATTGCAAACAAAAGCAATTTGTAAGTACAACATTTCGTGCACAATTTTACAAATTCAACAACAACAACAACAACCACAGCAACAGCAACAACAACAGCATAGCACAAACAATTCAAAACTACTTCAAATTCAACAAAACCGAAACGCATATCAATTACAAGCATGAAATATGTCTAACACACCAACAACAAATGCATAAATACAAAATAGCGGCCAATACAACAAACATTAGATACAACGATTCCGAGACGCAACAACAACAACGCAATATGTGGCGGCGCAGCAAAACTGCCTAATTAAAACATCAATAAAATTGTAAAGTCATAAAAATCAACTTAAAGACACAGCCACAACAACAACGAAATAATGCAAATAACCTAAACAAATGAAAACACCAACAAATTACAAATAATTTATGCAAATTAGAAAAACCAACAACAATCATATGGAACGGGCAGCGTTTTTTCAACAATTACTTCTATCACTATTCGAAAAAATTGTCTAGACATGCCAACACACACAAACACACACACACCTCTACACACTCAGCTCACCCTCGTCCAATGAGTTGGCCGCACGAGCGTCTGGCAGACACTCCGCATGCAACAATCATAAAAATTATAGCTGCAAGTGAATCGCTCGGCGGAGAATATTAGAAAAATACAGCAGCAGCAACAAAAACTAGAGCACTAATTAAAATTCAAACGCGTCAATAATCGAAATAATTAAAATATTGTACGCCACTGTGCTGGCCACTCTACCATTTGCCACTGGCGTTGCCGCCAACAACAGCAGCAACGCGCACAATATCGACAACAACGACAGCAAAAAATTAAATAAAAATAATCAAACACCCACATGCGATGCGGTCGGCGATCGCGCATACGCTGCGCCTGAATTTGAATTTGCCGTTCGATACGGCGCACAGCCGAGGGACCGAGTGGCTGCGGGGCGTGGGGCAGCGTTTAATATTATTAAATTAATTTGTCAGCACGGAAATTAAAAACCATAAAAATATTCAGTTGTCATTTTGAGTGGTTTTTCGTGGTGCTGGTTGTTGTTGTTGTTGTTGTCGCTTCTGGCTTTACTTAACACACACGCGCACACACACGCACACGTTTTCGTTGGAGGAAACTCACAGCGCCAGCCACATAAGACCATAAACACTGGACACCAACAACAACAACAAAAGTCGTCTATTTAGATAAAAAGCAACGCGACTCACATGCGCCAAAGCAACAAATACAACAACAACAACAACAAAACAACATAATCAATAGCCAAAACTAACAGTAGCTGGCAGACGCCAGCAGCGCGACCCCCATCAACAGCAATAATGACAACAACTGCAACAACAACAACAACAACAACAGCAACAAACTGAGGAAAAGCATCGAACCAATTTGGCCGCATGCGAAGCATTTAATGACCATTCGATGCTATTCACATCCGTCGAGCTGAATCATGCTCCATAAACATACAACAACAACAAATTAAGAGGAACAAAATTTCGATAAACCAAAAATTAAATCGAGATCGCAGAGTTCACGATCTGCTGCTTGCGTTCAATTCACATTGATACCGCCGAAGGCTGATTTTTTCGGCCCCCGCCACTCCCCCTCCAATTGTGTAAGCGACCAATGTCGCCGGTCATGCGGTTGAGGGCGAGAAAATTACACTCCCTCCCGCCGCCTCCATTTCCTCTGCTCTATGCACTTGTCGGCTGCCTTCGATTCCCATCGCTTTTTGGTCGACTTTGTTCTTTTGTTTGGTTTTTGAGGAGAATTATTGATTGTGAAAAATGCGCCGCTGCCGCCCACACTTTACCCCTTTCGGCGCGGTGTGTTGTATTTATGTCACCCTCACTAACTCACTCACTCACTCTTGCTTTGCCGTTGCCATATTTCATTTGTGTGTCTATAGCGGCGATGTCTGGCAATGTGATTAATGAAAAATTTCACATTACGAATTTTTATGAATAATCAAGTCGCACAACAACAACAACAACAAGTTGTCTAGCGTCTAAACTTTCGAGTTTTCTGATTATACTATGAACAATTCGGTTAGTTGGGCAGTTATGAGAGGATTTCTCATGCTTGAATTTTCCAAAGTAAACGCATATTTCTGCACTGACCAACCGGAAGGCGATCGCGCGACATATGTAAAACTGTTTGCAATTGGAAACGCATACAATTTTTAAACTGAGTTTAACCATTCAGAAGTAAAAAATACATCAGCCGTGCGGGTCATTCTGATAACAGAGAAAAATTTTAAAAACCATTTTATTTGAGCATTTCAAGTGCTTACGTCTATATTAGTCACTTACAAAATCTAATTCCCGAAGCGATCTACCTGTTGGGTCCCTTTTCGTTACCATAATTTGCGTTTAGCCATTCAGAGGGTTGTTGTATTAATCGATTTTTCTCCTAAACGTTATTCACAAACGAATTTTCTATTTGTTAGTCTATTTGTTAGTCTACTCAATCTCGTCGTCTTCTTAGCATAGTCTACGGGTTCCTTCCTCAGTAAACTTTACTTGCAGCAAATTTCCATGTTCGTTTCCATATCTCGCGAAACGATTGGACGATACCACAGGATATTTGACCACTAACTATTTTCTTTAGGTTTAAGTATTACAAAATTTTAACATTAAGTCGTTTTAACAATTCCCGACAACAGTTTCAACTACAAAATCATATCCACGAACAAACAAACAATTTTGTGCCGCAAAAATACAGAACTCCTTTAACACTAGAAAGACTTTTGCGGTCATTTTGACGGGTTTTCATTTTTAAGTATCTGTATTTTCTTTAGTATTTCTATCAACTTTTGCTTTGATAACTTTTATTTTTTTATCTTATTCTACAATTATTTCAACAATTAGAGTTCTACAATTACAAGTAGCCAAATCCGATGTGTACTTTTCGAGATATCAGCGGATATTAAATGTATTTCTTGTAGGTATGGAAAACTTGCGGTCTTTCTAGTGTTAAAGTGAACCCTTATCTATTTATCATAGCAGTAGTGGTTATTAATTTGAACGAAATTTAAACTGAAAATATTTTTCTAATCAGCACTGACCACAACTCATAGAAATAGAAATACATACACTCTAAAAATCCAAAATGTCTAGGCTTTTAAAAAATAAAATGTGGGAGGAGGAATAAATTATTAGTTATTAACAGGGAAAGGATATTGAGGACCTAAAAACCTGTAAAAAAGGCAAAATAAAATAGCAACAAAGGCACGGAAAGGCACTAAAAACGGCCAAAAAGTCAGAAAAAGGCACTAAAAACTACATAAAAAGGCAAAATAGGACATTAAAAACTGCCGAGGACCTAATTCGTGCTCATTTTCAAACAAAAATGCTCTATCTAGCAGCAAACAAAAAAGGCAATTTCCACAAAATCCTTTCCCTGGTTATTAATAATAATTAAATAGCAATCGAAGCATAAAAATGAAAATTTTCATTTCTTTTGTTTAAATCACAAACTGTTTCTTAATATTTATTTATTTTATTTACTTCCGTGCATAGTATTCATTCATTTTTTTAATAAACAAATAATATACAGATCTTATTTTGAAAAGAGTGAAACAAAAACCTAAAAACGTGTCTTTAATCAGTAATAACCACAAAAAATTATATTTGTACACTCTAAAAAACTGGCACTACATATTTACAAAATTGCACTTGTTTCATAGTAACAGTGAAAATGTTTAATTTATTCAAAGCAAATACGAAATATAAGCGAAAAATATACAAATAGGACTTTGAATTGCTATACCTTTTTCATTATCCATCGATCGAACTTAAATTAGTTTAACTCATAAATCGTCATATTCATTCGATTATAAATTCATTTTAAATAATATTTTTACAGTGTGCCCAATCGCGCGAAACTTATCACCATGCATAGCATTCAATTTGTACAATGGAAATATTCCTTCCAACAACAATCAGCCAACTACAAAAAATATAACAAAAATAAAAACACCAAACGCGTGTTAGAAATTATCTACTTGTAAAATAAAAACAAACGAGCAGCGAACATTTATTCCCTGGGCAGATAGCTGCCAAACCACTATCCTCTGCCAGCGGCCATGCCGAGATTAGCCCGCCAATTCCCGACTAAGTATCAGAAGTGCACATACACACACACACACACACACACACAGCCACCTCCAGCTTCGGGTGAACTCTAACCCTCAGCACACGCAGCCATTCCAATTACTCATTTCTTGCGCTCGCTTTGCTCTTTTGAGTGATTTTCACTTTGTCTCTGGTTTTGTTGTTGTTTTCGCACTGCCCCGTATCTGCACATATGTCCAACAATCACATCCAGCCAGATGATGTGACAAGAAACGCACGAAACGCTGCGCAGCCTAATGTCATTTTGTCTACTCACTTCAATTGCACCACAGTGCGCGCCATTTTTTAATGTTCGCAGCAGCGCAGCTTTAAAGACAACCGAACGCAGCGCTGCCATCAGTCATAGGGATGGTGCGGCTGCTGGCCGGGTGGCTGTCGCTATCGATAGGGTGAAAGCTACCCCGGTTCAGTGTCGAAACCGGTTCGGAAAATTTTGATTTGATTAACACGATTTTCGATAGTGGCCGCACTGCGCCATTCAATCGCAATCGCAGTGGCCCGATTTGATGCTGATTCGTATGTCGAATATCTGTCGCGCTCGACGGTGTGCTTTGACAGTTGTGAGAGGGGGAGACAACGCTGCAGTGACTGTGTATTCAAATTTGTTTTTCATATCAACTGCCTCTATTTATTTAAAGTTTAATCGAACAGCGATTTCGCCCCTCAGGTCGCATTTTTACTACTTTTTTCTGCATTGTCGTTGTTTTTTTTTATTTTGGTGTCACAAATGCGCATTTTTATTCCGGTTTTGAGTTTTTTGCGTTAAATATTATCCTTTTTTTTAATATCTCACACAATTTGTTGTGTTTGTCAAGTAGTTTTTTCTGTGCAGGAATAGTGTGGCTTTTGTTTGTCTTTTTTATTGGAATGTAAAAAAAATTGATTAACTGCAATGCGAACGCGCATTATTTTTTCCTGGTTTCCAATTTGAAAAAGCGTCTCAAAAAAAAGGTGGAAATGAGCAAAAAACGCGATTTATTTGATATATTTGCATTGAAAGGTCTGGGCTTTTGTTATTCCTTTTTCTGCTTTAGGTTCTCAGAGTTAATGGGGCGTAAAGAAATCAAGATCTCAATGAGAACAGAGAACCCAGATTGAGTACACTAAGTCTTAGAAAATAAAGGAAAGTTGTAAGCATTCGATTATAAGCAGGGAAAGGATTTTGAGGACCTAAAGACCTATAAAAAGGTAAAATAAAATAG
The DNA here is from genome assembly GCA_963668005.1 of Melieria crassipennis. Lineage (NCBI taxonomy): Eukaryota > Metazoa > Arthropoda > Insecta > Diptera > Ulidiidae > Melieria > Melieria crassipennis. The sequence continues at coordinate 44,015,536 of OY764962.1, forward strand.
CAAAAAAGGCACGGAAAGGCACTAAAAACTGCCAAAAACGCAGAAAAAAGCACTAAAAACTGCATAAAAAGGCAAAATAGGGCATTAAAAACTGTTAAAAAGGCAAAAATAGGGCATTAAAAACCGTTAAAAAGGCAAAAACATGCATTTAAAAATAAGAAAAAATACTAGAAAATCTAAAAAAAGGGGAAACGGTCTGTATTTTTTAATAATTTTATTTCATCTGACGTATGCAACATACAATATTTATACCTCGTTTTTTGTAAAAGAAAAGGAACATCAAGGTTTTCAAAGATAGTTTAAAAACTAAAACTAAGATATTTTAATTGAAATGTTGGCACATATTTTAAATTCATATTTTAACTTCTCATATAAAAGCATAAAAGCCGTATATGTATCACATAAAATAAAATAAAATTTTTGCGCTAACCGAACTTTTTGATTTTGGCATGTTTTTTTCTTTAAATTTTCCACTGCACAACAAAAAATAACGGCTTAGGAATGATCAAATCAATGTAAAAACATCGACAAGTTAACGAAATTGCAATGTTGCCACTTAATTTTTTTTTTGTTTCAAGGTATATTTGCGAAACAAAAGGGGGAAAATCTTAAAACCGAATGAAAAATAAAGAGGCGCTCGACAAATCTTGAAAAAGGCATTTTGTGGCGTTTATAGGTAAAATAGGCACTAAAAAAGGCATTTATGGGTGAAAAAGGCAAACTGCATTTTTAAGGCAAAAAAAGGCAAAATAAAAGTAGTATATTTCTAATCAGGAGGACCTAATTCGTGCTCATTTTCAATCAGAAGTGCTCTATCTAGCAGCAAACAAAAAAGGCAATTTCCTCAAAATCCTTTCCCTGATTATAAACATTGCAATCAAAAAAGTTGCTTTAGGAAACGTGGAGAAGATTTGTATACACACAAAGCACCAATAGAATAATTTCCAATGCAAAGATTTGAACTAAATCTACTGCACACATGACACCATTTTCCATTTTCTATACCAAGCTATGATATTTTCACCTTGGACAAATATATATGTAGTCAGTTGCAATCAGTATCGCCAAAATGATAGAAATTTGACTTAAGCGGACTAAATTAATGTCTATCCCACCATTGAAAAACCAACATTTCTAGGCCCAATGAAACTAGAAATTTGGTAACTTCACACACACACAAATGAGCGCAATGAAAATAACTCCCTTTCACTCGGGTTTTTTCCATTACAAAATCCTTGCAGAGCATCTCAACACGCGCCTCACTCACTGCTGCGACTTATTAACCCAACAACAGTGCAAGACATTCGCGTCCTGCTCTCATGCCGTCCGTCGTCATTGTCCTTGCCGCTAATCAATTTGAACCCTTTTTCTGGCGCTGCTCCGCTCAATTGTGCTTTATTATTTGCATTTTTCAAAACGTTTCACAAATATTTCATTTTAATATGCACGGAGGCCGTTGTTGTGGATTAATTTGATGCGCACATGAGCGTCGCCGTCGCTGTCGCTATCGCTGTCGTCATTGTCATTTGGCATTTTGACCATATCGAACACGAACCAAACACTCACATTTATGTGTGTGTGAGTGTGTGGAAGCAAACAACAGCAGCAACAATAAAACATAAAATGAATTAAGCTAAAAATATATAAAAGCCATCCATGCGTCCGTCCATCCATCCATCCATTAGTTCGGTGCATAAGGAGAATCTGCGGCTCGGAAAAAGGGGTTGCAGCCGCGGCGGATGTCCTCGCGCCAATACCATTCGCAGTGTTTACGTGTATTGTAGTGGTTGTTCTTATAGTTGTTGCTGTTGCGCTTCGATGTGAAATAATTTATCTGATGTCTGATGTATGCAAATGAGCACTGCAGATACCCTCGGAACGGCGCACAATGCTGCACCGATTTTGGTTTCAATTGTTTTTCGTTCGTTATTTTCGCTTATTTTTTCAATTCTAATTCATATTTCACATTTTTCATCGAATTTTTTGCTCAGCATATGAGTAAATCGACATCTGCGCATTGTGTGCAGTGTGTACGAGTTGTCAATTTGTGAGAAAATTCTATACAAAACTAACGTAGATTGTCAGCTTGTTACTTTACAAACTTTATTGCACGATCCTTAATGATTTTTCGTTGTTCTTTGGATTTATTGTCGTTATTGGGGAGTTCTTTCTTCATTAAGGCTACAAGTTGTTGGTTTGCTGAACAAATTACTGCAGATAAACTTAATGTTTATGAATGTTTACTGCAAGGTTTTTCAAACTACAGCTTATCGACTTCATTGCAAATGTTTATATGACAAATGCTTCATGCCAATATTACAATCTGAAATGTTGAAGAACATACAAATGCGCATTGCATCCCGAAAACCAAACTCATTTCATCTTCGCACATACACAAATACATACAATGTTGAATATATCCATATGCATCCATTGCATATGGTCCCTCCCAGCTATTTTTGAACGCACAAACAATCACAAAAAAGTATAAATCAGTTTTCGTCTGCGTTGAATTTGTCATATTCATGGCTGATTATTGAACAAATACTAAAAATTCGCCCTTATAGACACATTCTGGCAGCCAGACAGACAGCGTCAACGACAGCGACAGCGACAGCCAAAGAAAGCAAATCCGTAATGTGTCGTAGATGACAATATTTGCCACAGTTACTCAGTGCCGAGCGCGCCACATGCGGCACTTGCGGCATTGCGCCGCGCAGAAGCCAGAAGACAGAACGCAGCGCAACGCAACGCAACGAACAAATGTGCGAGGGCACCACGAAACGCATTCTCTGCGGCTCATTGCAATGCAACAGACGTAAAAAAATGATGATCGCCTCGCTGCCGCTGCTGCTGCCGTTGCCGTTGCCACGGCCGCGGCCGCTTATGATTGCGTTGTTATTGCTGTTGATGATATTCGAGTTGATGGTGACGACGATGATGGGAAAATGAAACTAAATCGAAGCACTACAGCCAAATTGTGGCTGTAATGGCAATGCGCACGCAGAGTGCACAGTTTTTGTATTTTCATTTAAAATTTATTATTGAGACTTTGCGCAGAAACAAGCGTGTCGATGTGGCTGTCTCGCTGTCTATGCTTGTCTGCGACACGTTCGGCGCACATGATCTGCAAATCCAGGCAACATTTCAAAACGGCATCCCACACACTTTCGCCTCGCCTACCGATCACTGATCACAAAATGTCGCATACAATTTTGCTGATACTCGGAGCTGGGGGAAGTGCTGGGTAGAAGTGCGGTATGCGTGCAGCGGTAGGACGAAAGCAAACTTTTAGAATCGGAAAGAAAGGATGGCTAAATATTTTTTACAATTTATTTACCATAACCACGACGAATAAAATTTTTTAGTATACAAATCACTTTTCACAACCAGGGGCGTAGCCAAGGGTCTATAATTATTCAACATTTTCAATCACTACTTATGCATGGTCGCCACAATAGCTAAAATATCGAAACAAAATTTGTGAACCCCTCCATGACCAAGTTGTGGCTAGGCCCCTGCTCACAACTATAATAAAAAGAAACATAAATAAAACACATAAAATATATATTGCTTTATTTTATTTCGCCACAACACTTGGTGTCGTTCCCCAAACCGCATTCTAGGCCCTGGCTGTTCGTCTTCCAGCGCCTACCCGCAATATTCACTTCGACCCACATTCAAGAATTTTCAATTTTCTTCTTCTTTAAGCCACTTGTCGCATTTCTTGTTTCAGCTTCCCTCACACAACGCAAAGCACTTGAACGTCAATACGTTTCCTACTTCAAGCGCCAACAAATAATAAAACATGAAAAGATAACAACAACACAAAACCGAAACCGAAAACTTGTCATCTCTCGTGTACACGCGTACACCGATTTCAAATAAATGCGCTGATCGCTCGTGAATAGCTAATAACGATGTTGTGAATGATTGAGTTTGAAATGTTCGAAAAGTTCGAACAAAAAAATGCCCAAGAACGCCACAGCAACAACACAAAAGAAATAGTCGAAACATAACAGCAGCAACAACAAAGCAATGTACTTGAGCGAGCTCCTTAAGTATTCAAATGGAGAGCAATTGATCACTGATCATGCCAACTAAACACTTGGCCAGCCTAAACTGACAATAGCAGCAGCAACTGATCGCCTCAAGTGGATGTGCCTCAAGTAGGACAAGCAAAAAACAACAAAATATTCAATAATCATAATTCATGTGCTAAGCCAACGGCATTTAAGAGTCCTACTGTAGATCCACACACACACACACATGCATGCGATACAAAAAATATCTAGGCGATATATATGAATATATATATAATTTAGATGGTTGAACCGAACGTAGAATGGGATCTTCGTAAGGGTATTCACAATAAGCTCACTTAGCTGTAGAGTAGAGACTATCACTAGGATCTTAAACCCATCTTACTTTTCACACTCAGGAAGAAACGGAAATAATTTCTAGTGCGCCAAGGCTTTTTAAGGGCCAAGGAGCACATAAGTCATAAGTCACATAAACTACCCTTTCGCTACAGGTTTTTACTGGGGAAAGTTAAAACTTTAAATTTTTCGTTGTATGCTTCTATTTGGTTACATTAGCAACATTCCATAAGAAATTTCTTAATTTTTATACTCGGACCCTGTATTTTAGAGTGTTTTTCTATGAGAGCAACCACATCGTTGTGGCTGTAATAATTACTTAAACATAAAACTTTTTACGCATAACGAAAATTTGAATATTTCTTCATTTACTTCAGCCAAAATTAAAAAAAAAAGTACCTAAATTGAAATAAAACGTCAAATTAAAAAGTTCTCTAATTTTTTCTGCTTCTTCTTCCTTTACTATGTAAAGATATACCATTAAAAAAAGTCTACACTTGTCTTCTTTAAACTAAAAAATTCAGTTTATTAATTTCTTATTTTTCCTAAAACTTCAAACTATTTTAAAGACCAACAAAAAAATGTATTCTTGCAACCATAGAGAATGCAGACGTCCACAAAGTAGCATGTTGCCATATGGCAACAAAATAGCGAAAGGGTTAATGGTGAATGTCGTAAATATTTATAAAACTAAACCTTAACCACCCATGAAACTAATTGAATGTGTGTTTCAGAGACATTGCGTGCCCACACCTAACTGAACCACAATTTATTTACAATTTTCAACCCCTTTACAGACTTTCATTCTTTGAGCAAATCTACGTTCTCAGATGACCTAACCCTTTCGACACAATTTTGACAGCATAAATGTTCAGAAATTTTTCTATAAGCCAACTTGGATTATGTCATACAATTTCAAGCCAAAATAGCAATTGTGTAATAAAGTAAAAATATTACAGATTACTCTGCGAAAGTGTTAAACCAATACAAAAAACTAATGGAACCACCTCTGAAAGATATAGGATAGCATTTTTTGCGTTTTGTATTGCTTTGATTTTAAATCAAACACTAAAAGCCTTTATAAACAAACGTGTAGGCGATAGCAAATCTATAAAAACAATTTATACAACTAGAAACTAAAACCAACCAACTCGTTTGATTTGTTGAGAAAAAATTCGCATAAATATTTTAGCATTTGAAAATTCGAAACACTTGTCTCAAAAACAAATTTCAAAACAATACAACACAACAATGACAACGACAACGACTACAACAACAACAACACTAAATTCACGCTACTTTTTCAAAATCGAAAATGAACCTTAGACGTTGTCGGCACAGCGCCGTGTCCACTGTCCCGGCTGCTCTTGATCGACAGCCGTTTGCTACAAATACAGCAATAACAACAAAAACCATGTAGGCAAAAAGCAACAAAATCGAGAAATACCGATCGTGTTAAATTTAACGATCTGTCATTTCGATTTATTGTATGGCCCGAGTGTGTATATATAACTGCTACCCTGGCCAGCTCCCCACCCGCCCACCGTGCGTCGACTTCCCACCGATCGCGTCAACCGTCCACAGCGCGCACGTCAGCTGCATATTAAATTAAGAGGCATTAAAGGCGATAGATACTTACTTACAACAGCAACAACATTCGACATGCAAACATGCGCATTGTTGGTAAATATCTATCGGCTACAAGCGCATGTAGTACGTATGTCGTATCGATGAGATACTGGGCGCAATACCGCGAGACGTTGATAAAAATATCGCGCACTCTTCTGGCGAACGTGGCATAGTTTTGTGAACGCTGCCCGGCGCCTAGTTGTTCGTTCAGCTGGTGCGCTTGTCAGACACTTCTGCGGCGAGTGTCAGGTTGGCGTTGGCGGCGCTTTTTGAGGCACAAGGCAAGGGATTTCCCATCGCCAGCGCAGCTGTTTTTTGGCCTACCGTGTCTTTTCGTAAAAAAAACACAGAACAAAACCGAACAATGCATTTATAAATTACTGCCGCTTGGCTCACCTTCAGTTCGAGAGGCCTTTCCACGCTGGGCGCTTGTGTCGGCACTTCATTGTATTCTACTTTCTCGCATGAAATTTCTCCCAACTCTCACTGATTGATAATTCACCCCATTGCATTGCCATAAAACGTACAAAATTTATGTGCCCATGTTTATTATAAATAAATAAAATTCACCGAAAAGTCGGCGAGATTCTATGGGCTTTAAAACATTTCACCTTGAAGCGGGAACAGCGTCCCCCCAGCATGCAGAGCGTCTTCGCCGCCAACACTCATCAATATTTTCCTCAATAACATTAAATGCCTGCGAACATGCCGCAAGCACGCATCTTCTTCTTCTTCTTCTTCTTAGCTCCTTGTGATCTTATTTGTTGCTGGCTGAAAAATGGTGAAATATAGACAAGTCAGTGCCACACGACTTTTTATGCGATCGTAAAGTTGTTTCTAGCTGTATGGATGTCTGTCTGGGCGGCTGTGTGTGGGTGTGTTTTTGCGTTCTGGTATTGAATTTAGCTGTTCGAAAATTATTAGTCGAGTTGTTTATTTTTAAAACAACAACACAATGCAATAAAACACGCAGGAATGAAATAAGTGGGAAACCATTCAACTTTATAAAAAGAAGGGAAATTAAGGAAGGGAAAATGTGGTTTTATGACAATTTTGTTTTTTTCGAGTATGTTGTGGGTGAGGACTGAGTTGAATGCGTATGAATGCGTATTTTTATTGAAAAATTGCTGCAGTGCGTCATTGCCAAAGCGATTTTTTGTATTTGACACTAAACATTTCAGTTAGTCTTCATTTAGTTACGAGTCGTTGTTGCTCAGTGGTTCAAAGAGTTTTAGGTTCCAACGCTGTAAATAAATTTATGGCCTATGTAAAGCTCCCAACCGAACAATTGGTTTCTTCTGCTCAGGTCTACAGTCGCACACTGAACATATGTAAATAATTATATGGGAAACCCGATCCAAGATTCTTGTTGTTATATAGCATACATATTTTTTTGTAAGTCAGAAGACGAGTTCTTAGGGGCCATGAAATGTAATAGTGATAATTGTTGTTGTATTTGCAATATTTTTTATATTTATTTATTTTTTATATTTATATTTTTTATAATTATATGGGAAACCTGATCCAAGATTCTTGTTGTTATATAGCATACATATTTTTTTTAAGTAAGAAGACGAGTTCTTAGGGGTCATGAAATGTAATAGTGATAATCGTTGTTGTATTTGCAATATTTTTTATATTTATTTATTTTTTATATTTATATTTTTTATAATTATATAGGAAACCCGATCCAAGATTCTTGTTGTTATATAGCATACATATTTGTATTTGTAAGTCAGAAGACGAGTTCTTAGGGGTCACAAAATGTAATAGTGATAATTGTTGTTGTATTTGCAATATTTTTTAGTAACAGCAAGTGAACACGCCTTCAAATTTTTTTATTTTTTTCCAACACGTTTTCACTTTAGTTACCACAACTTGAAAGCAAAGTTTTTTCCATTGGCACAACAACCAGCAGCCAGCTAACAGCATGTGGCATGCGACAGATAGTAGCAGCAGCAACAACAACAACAACAAACGGAAAAGTGTATTACCTCCAAATGTTGCAAAATTTAATCTCCCACTCTTCGCACATGCAACGCGTCGCAATTTTAAAGGGTTAAATGCGGCAAAGCGTCGAAGTCAGCTAAACACCCGCTGTGTTGTAGCCGCATGTTATTGTTGTTGTTGTTTTTGCTGCCGCTGTATAGTCACGTGCTGGCAAAATTCGAAGCGAGGGCATTTTTTAAGGTTGACTCTTTGGGAGAAATACTTTAAATTTTCGGCCTTTTTTACAAAAAACCGCACGCGTTATTTAAAGCGTGGCAGACAGGAATGTAGCGGATAGATGTTGTACGAAGTCGAAAGCAGGATTTGGGCACAGTGGAGCTTAAATATTGAATTTAATTTTGCAAAAGTTGATTAAATTGATTTTTAAAGATCTTACAGTACAGAAAAATAGAAGTTTCTTATTAATATATATTATTAAAGTTCGAATTGATTCCAAATCTGATTGGCATTCACTTCCAAAATCGCTTGCAGCAAATCGTATTAATAGAAAAAATATTGGAATTAAATATCGTAGGAAAAGATATATAAAATAATATAAAAGTTATTACTATTTTCCGGCATTTATGTATTTAAAACAACAAAAAGTGTTTCGCATTTTAATTTCAAATTTCAACGCACCCTCAAAGTCAAAACTCCGCATTAAATACAACTAAAATCACATTCAAGCAATTTTCAAGCCCCACAAACAGTCATTCACCCACACTCACACAAAGGGATGCAGAACAGATGCAAATAATTATAACTTTATTACGAATGCCCATTACCAATGTCCATTTAACTTGCCTGCCCGCCTACCACTATTACAACAACAACAATCACTAACTCGAAAATCTACACCAACACTACCGAGTGCCGACCCATAGCACTGTTGTTGTAGTGATTATTTTCCAGTTTGTTGTTGTTGTTATTGTTATTTTAGGCGTTAATGTGGGCCTGTCGCTGGTAATAATCGGTAAACATTGATAATGAACACTTAAATATGAACTTGACTGCGGCCGTAATGCTCAAACGCTCACCCACTTACGCACAATTGGCCACGGCAGCCGTCGGGGGCGCACATCAGCAGTCGCTGGTACTTTTCGCCAATCGCAGCCGCAAGTAGCGGCCGTTTTATGAACTTTCCACACACTGAATGCGACTTTACTGCACGTCCTTTCAATAGTTGCGACGTCACACAACAACTACACACACACACACACACACACTCACGATTACTTATTATGTTTGTACGTGCTTTGGCGACTTTTCGACTTTGCCGGCATTGCATACACTTTATCTATGGGCAAAGTTTCGGTCGCTTTCGTCCCTTCGCGCGTCGTTTGAATTATTGAAAATTCTTCAATAGAAAATTGTGTAACATTTTTGCCATTTCATTGCTGATTGGTGGCGTGCGATAAGCGCCCCGCTCACATCGTATAATTATTTCGGCAGCAGCGTCCTTATCCAGGACAAACACTTGTTGTGCACACAACACAAGTGGCTGACATTTGCCCTCTCACGCCCAACGTACCCAAATTACAGCTAAGGCTGTGGCTGCGGCCGTGTCTGTTCGTTTAAAGTGGCGAGTGAAAAGGTAGCAAACACTTTTGTGCCACATCACTTCGTATTAATGGGCGCCTAGGCGACTGTGTGAGTAATCATTGATGGCTATCGATAATTGCTACGATTGATTTTTCAATGAGCCTTCAATGAAGAGTCAGCAGGATGCTGTGGAGATGTGGTCTAAGTGGTCTCATGTTGGAAGCAAATAGATTTCAATTTAGTACAACATTCCAGCTTTGTCATGCTGCTTCGTCATAGGAAATTTCCACTCAGTTGTTTCAATTAATTACGACTCATAATAAATACTGATTCGTGTGACGTTTTAAGGATTTTTAACTACGATCACCAAAATAAAATATAAATCCCAGTTTTAAGAAATTCTACACAATTTTTGAATTTGTATAGCAAACGTACAAATTCAAAAATTGTGTAGAATCCAATTCTCTGGAATTGTTTTTACAAATGTGTGATCATTCTGTCAGCTTCATATTTTTCATACCATCCGATGTGTGCTCGCCAGGGACTGTAACAGTTATATGATTTATTATGAAAATCAATGTTTAAGAGTTATTTTTGACTTTTACTTAATGACTCAACAAATAACAGTCATTTTTTATTTTTACAATTATTTTTGATTTTTTCTTATTAGTCCAAAAATAACAGTTTTTTCGATTTTTATTTTAGTTGTCCTATGATAACAATTATTGGTGACTTTTATTTAAAAAAGTCATGAATAAAAATCATTCTATGACTTTTCTTTTTTAAGTCATCAATATAAATCATTCAGTGACTTTTAATAATAAAAGTCATCAGTAAAACTCATTCAATGATTTTCACTTTAAGTCGCAATATAAAAGTAATTTTCATTAATCGCACTACTGGATTCATTAAATATCGGAATGTATATATATTCCTGATCGGCTTAACAAGACCTGTCCTGACAACTCTGTTTCCTGGAAGAATCATAACTTTTGCATGCATTAATGAAAATTACTTTTATATTGCGACTTAAAAAATAAAAGTCACTGAATGATTTTTACTGATGACTTTTATAAATAAAAGTCACTGAATGATTTTTATTGATGACTTAAAAAATAAAAGTCATTGAATGATTTTTATTGATGACTTTTATAAATAAAAGTCACTGAATGATTTTTATTGATGACTAAAAAAAGAAAAGTAACCAATAATTGTTATCTTAATACAACTTAAATAAAAATTGAAAAAAAACCGTTATTTGTGGACTTCAGAAATAATTGTTATTAAAGGATTTTTAAAATATAAATAAAAACGAATTCTTATTTTTTAATTTTTCCATAAAAATTACAAAAATAGTTTATTGCCAAGTTTGATTCTCCGTGCGAAAAGAAATGTATTGGTATTTTTCATTTATTTGTATGACTTTTCCTTCATAGCAAATTTTTCAAATATAGTTTTCATAAATAACTGTTATTTCCGGTCCCTGGTGCTGGCTGATTAAAATTTGAATTTTCCGTGCAACCAAATTCCCATCTTCCTTTATATTTTCTCTCAAGAAATTTTCTAAATCACTGCAGTCCACACTTTCTATTAACACTTACAACTTACGTACTTGTATCAGTGGAAACATACTGACAAGCACACACACACAGATAAACACCGACAAATTTCAGTGTCATTAACCCTTTGACTGCTGCGGCTGCTTTTGCCTTGTGTACATGCAAGTGGGCTGTATGCGTTTGAATGCGTGTATGTGTGTGTGTGTGCTACGCAAGTCAAGTTCAAAGCCTGGCACTGCGCCCTGCACCACATCGCAATGGCGCAAAAAATTTTCATGCGTGTGGCGCTGTGCGTCTCCGGCATGCATACATATATACGTACGTACGAATGTGTGTGTGTGTGCGTTTGTGCGCTAACAAAACTATGCCAAAAACTTTCAAGGACATTTTGTCTCTCGCTCGCTCGCTCTGTTTGTGTGCGTATTCAATTGCCACACATTGCCGCAAACTGCTGCCGCCTGTCTGCATTTGTCCCTGTTTGTGTGTATGTATTTGTATAGGTGGTTGTGTGTGTGTGTGTGAGTTTGTGTGCCTGTAACAGCCTGCTCTGGGTGTTTGTTGTTGCTGCCTCAAAAACAACTCGAATCAATTGTCTAATGCGCAAAACTACCGAAGCACTCATAAACACACACACACACACACATTCCAAATTAAGTCCCGAAGCTGAAGCTTTGGAAATTGTAATGCGGAAGCAGTCCAGCCGTTGCACTGCCAATGAGTCATTAAGCGTATTGCGTTCAAATCACTTCACGTACACGATTGAGCGGGGTTTCACTGTTGAGTGGGGAACCCTGTATGCCTAAAAATTAGATAGTGCGACTTTTTTCTGCGGCACTGCTGCACGCTTTTACTTTTTGGCGCGCTGCAACGCTAAGCAATAAACGCGCATAATTAAAACATAAAAAGCAAAGCAGCTCCATTCGCTCAACTTTCGACTGCCGCCTCGTGGAGAAGGCAGGGAAGTGGTTTAACTGCAACAACTTCCACCATGACTACAACAGAATGGGGAGGGGAGGAGGAAAAACTGCAAGAAAATCAACAAAGGCAACAACAAGTGCACGCGGCGACAAAAAGCGCTGCGATGAGGAACACCGTCGCGCACTTGAAAATTGCGGTTGAAGTATGCGCGCATACACACGCACACATACACACACTCCGACGCTCGTAGACAGCCATACAGACAGTAGTTGCGAGAAAGTGCCATTGCATACTTTTAGGCGGCAGACAAGATTTTTTTAAAGTGAAAGTTACGCACTTTGGCAGTCAAAAACCGCCAGCACCGGCAACTATATGGAACAAGAGCAACAACAACCACACGCAGTTTCCTCACTTATGTATTAAATTGTTAAAGCTGCTTCCTGGGCGCCTACGCAGCAGTGAGAGAAATAGGCAGCGCGAAATGTGGCACAAATAGGGCAACACACCATAACGGAGGGTGCAAGGGTGCGGCGTGCGGCACGAGATGGCGTCGCAGCAAAGACAACAGTGGAAATCAAAAGCGGCGCAAAACGAATAGAAAAAAATCACAAAAAGGGGAAAATTTCAAAAATGAGCGAGTAGAAAGGAATGAGGCGCACGCAAATGCTGGGCCGTGGGAACATTTAGTTTGGGGCTGGTCACAAGCGCCTTTCACCCACCTTCCCCCTACGCTTTGTCGACCCACTTCTACGATGTAAAGTGGCGTTTGCAGATTTACCTATCCCCTCACTTTTATTTTTTGCAAATATGACAAACTCTGTTGAAGCTCAAGGACAGCTGCAGCAAAAATTTCAAGAAAACTGAAAAGCTAACAGCAAGAAATGGGGTCGACTGTGGACAGCAACCCGGGTCAATGCACTCGTAAAGCCACTGCTAGGAGAAATCGAAGGGAGTAAAGTGTACAGTGGTCAGAAAACACTGGCCATAATCAAGGCTTCTAATTGATTTGGCCAAATTGAGCTCACTAGATCGCTATAACTGTGATATATGCAAAAAAAAAAGCTAAAACTTTTACTAAATTTGAATTGCAATTTTAAAGCCGAACTTAAATGATTGACATAAATAAATTTTACAACAATATAAGTGAGTTGTATGATGGCCCACTGTTCAACGCTGTCCACTAAAAAGATTTGCGCCACATTTATTACTTTACCGGCTTTTAACTTTTCCCTTCACTTGCTGCGCCCTTTAAATTCGCCACATTTTTGCTTAGCATAACTTTAGGCAACAGGCAATCAAATGCTGTTGCTCACGGCTTGCCACTTCCCTCTTATTTCCCACCTCCTCACGTCCCCCTCAGCAATGTTCTCCTATACACACACACACACAAACCCGCACAAAGCTTGCTGGTAATTGGGCTTGTACGGCGAAGGCGGCAACCCTTTTTGTTGTTGTTGCTGTTTAATTTGGTTTAAGATAATTTTGCGCAGCCCAGTCTGTCTTTCTATCTGTCTGCACGCACATACCGACACACACACACACACACCCACCTGTACGTCGGCAGTCAGTAGCGCAGCGCAGCACAGCACAGATTTTCGTAAAATGTAACTAACCGAAAGTAAAGTTGGATTTTTTGGCATGCGCCTTAAAGTGTGCTACGAAGTGCCTCCGCCGACAAATATTTAATATGCAGAAATGTTGGGTTAGGTTATGGACTGCTGCAAAGCAATGTTCAGTTGCTGTTGTTGTTATTGTTATTGTATTTAACTGTACCTAAATATGTTGGCCTTGAGGCGGGCGGTGGGCCCATGGCGGAAACGTAGACACAAGTTGCCTAAAATGTACACAAAATTATTCTTACGTTTCAGCGTTGTGCTGCTGCTATTTGTTGTTGTTGTTGCTATTTTAGTAGTTGCCATTAATGCCGTTGTTTGTTGCTATATTTGTGTTTGGCATACTTTTAGGCGCATTAACAAGTGTTCAAGTCCAAATACACAGCGCAGAAAGTGTGCGAGAGAGTGAACGAGTAAGAGCGCAACGTTTGTCGTTTTTGCCGTTGCGTTTGCTTTTGCAGGAATTTGCGGTTTCCTTTTGCCGTTCGCTTCGACTGACGGGGAAGCGGCGACAAAGACAAAACAAAATAATAAGCCGAGACAAGGCAAGTGCAAGTAGTACGTAAAATGAATGTGTGGGCCACCCGCCTAAAACTAGGCTGCGGCAATTTTAAAGTTAACGAATCTCCCGGCACAAAATGGAATGAGAGCGACAGGAGAGCCGAACATGCTTGTCTTTAATTTAATTGATTTCAACATTTAGACATTTTAAATGCCTCGTCGTGTTTATGTTGTTTGGCGCCAAAAACTTGAAGGTTGCGAGCTAATTTAAAGGCTTGAAATTTGAGGGTACAATAATAAGAGAAGAGAAATTTGAGAGATGGTTAGAGTTGTGTACAAGAGATATAGATATACAAGGTCATTTAAGGTGGAAGCTTTTGTTTCTGAAATAAATCAAAAAAAACAAACCGGAACGTGCTGTTGAGTGGCTGGCATTACACAAATTGAATTATAAATTTATAATAGTTTTATATTTCGTTTAAACTTATGCTTTTGAAAAGATTTAGTTCTACTTAAAACTGTTTTAATAGTCGCCCATATAAAATCTTTCCATTTGTTCTGCTGTAATTTATAAAAACTACTGTAACTTTTGTTCTGATGCTTTCATTTCGTTTCATTTATTTCAAAGTCTACAGTAATTTAACTTAAAGACTAAGCAAACAAGTAAGAACTTAAAAATAGAATAACAATAAAAATAGAATAACTTAAAATAGGATAACAATAAGTATAACATTATTTGTAGAAGCAGTTCAGAAGTGTTTTTATTTCTTGTTTGGAAGGGGATAGATCAAGTTTAAGAGAACCAGAGATCTTGTTAAATTCAGAAAGCGTTCTCACCAAAGGGGCATTCAAGGCGTAATTTGACCTGCAGGGAAATATGACGAATAAGTCGTAGTGACGGAGGATCCGAGAAGGAACATTAGAATTACTTAGACTCAGAACTCAGAGGGTGAGGATAATCAACAGAACCACTAATAACATCATGGACGAACAGCAGAGAGAGGATAGTTCCTAAAATAAAAGTGCCTTCAATATTAGATTAGCGTCCTAAAGCACACTTCACCGCCATAAAATTAAATACCACAGCGCAATATTTATTTCAACGCTTTTTTCGTTAAACTTTTCGCGGTTGTTCGTTTTTATGATTCTGAGTTAAATAATATTTCAAAGAATTCGCAAGCGCCTAAAAGCACACCTTAAATTAAGCGATAGCTCTTGAAGCTGCCAGTGCAAAACTACTGTTAACCCTTTCGCTATTTTGTTGCCATATGACAACATGCTGCCGCCGTGGCTCAGTTGGTTAGTGCGTTGGACCGCGAGTCGAAGGCAGCAACCTCAGGTTCAAATACTGCCTGTAATAACACCTAAAAAAATAACGGGAAAATTCGTTTTCTCTTTCGGTGGCTGTCCTCTCAGCTGGAAATGGCAAACCTCTGAGAGTAAAAATTGCCTATGATAAAGCTCCCAACCTGCCGTTCGGAACCGGCATAAAAACTGTAGGTCCCTTCTACCCGCGTACAAATTCACACGCACAACACGGGTGGTTGCGGGAAGCTAGGCCTTAGTCTCGCGTAAGCGGGCTGTCGTGCCAGTCAATTATTAAATTATTATGGCAACATGCTACTTTGTGGAAGTCTGCATCCTCTATGGTTGCAAGAATACATTTTTTTGTTGATCTTTAGAATAGTTTGAAGTTTTAGGAAAAATACGAAATTAATAAACTGAATATTTAAGTTTAAAGAAGATAAGTATAGACTTTTTTTAATGGTATATCTTGACAAATCAAAGGAAGAAGAAGCAGAAAAAATTAGAGAAGTTTTTAATTTGACGTTTTATTTCAATTTAGATACCTTTTTTTTAATTTTGGCTGAAGTAAATGAAGAAATATTCACATTTTCGTTATGCGTAAAAAGTTTTATGTTTAAGTAATTATTACAGCCACAACGATGTGGTTGCTCTCATAGAAAAACACTCTAAAATACAGGGTCCGAGTATAAAAATTAAAAAATGTCTTATCGAATGTTGCTAATAGAACCACATAGAAGCCTTAAACGTATAATTTAAAATTGTAACTTTCCCCAGTAAAAACCTGTAGCGAAAGGGTTAAGCGTTTCGAGAGAGCACATATTACGGTATTAACTACTTGCCGAACATGTTAACAATCATTTAACAATATTAGATCTAAAAAATTAGATAATAAAATTCAGTTTTTTTTTCAAATAAATCTGTGCTGATAAATAACTATTTTCTTTTCTCTTTACAGGTGAGCTAATAAAATTTAATACAAGAAATGTTCAAAACAATTGGAAAAGTCTTCCTCTATATTAGCTGTGAGTTGCATTTCAATATCTCTGTATTTTCTATATCTATATAAGCATTTTTAAATATGATTTTTCGACCCTTATCCAAAGCACTAACAACAGCAATGCGTCCGTCATAAATCTTCATTTATGACAGAAAAGTGTCAATTTTTATTTTAAGTCCCATTTTCGAAGGGCGTTGTGAGATAGAGACAGCCACTTGAAGTTGTCTCCCCCTGCATAAAAAATTGAAACTTCTTAAGCAACGCAACGAAAGGGAAAACTCTGCGCCTATTATTAGGAGCGCTGCCGTCTGCCACTTCAAACGAGTGTTTTGTGTACTAAAAAAATCGAGTGTAAGCAACAAACACAAACGCAACAAAAATGTGATTACGCGTAAGGAATCTTAATAATCGCCATACATATTTATGATTATGTACTATATTCTCAATGCGATGATTTGAATTCAAATACGAGTATTTAATGATTTTAAAGGCAATAATTATAGTGGAATATTTAACATTTTTAATGTGTGCTGTCCTTCTCCGCAGCCGCTGCAAGATGCACCGTGTGCGCCGGCCTGAATGCGCGACTTAATGTTGATTTATGCGCACGCCCGCGCACTCAGCATCCAGCAGCCAGTCTTGAATGGTGTGCCTCATTTGTGCGCCGAGTGCGCTTGCGTTGTGCCGAGTCCCCACCACCAAAAATCGCGTGGGACTGCAAGGAAGTCGGCCTGAAAAGCGGTGCGTTGGAAACAGTCAAATTCAAAAAACTGATCAGAGGCCCACGTTCGTTGGCATTGAGAAATCACCGAATGCTCGTCCGAAGATCACCGAAAAATTCAAATGTGGTATTGAAAAATCATCAAAGGTATCCGAGTATCACATTTTCGAGATATGAAATTGTCACTGCTGAGATTGCCAGCCTGCCTGCCGCGCCGAAGACGCGCGCAGCTGCACTTCCGTTGCACTTTTCACCCGAAAGCTACTAAATCATCGCGGCCGTCGCCGTGACAGCGCACAATGCGTGAGGTGGCAGCGCGCGCGAAAAACCGTCGAGTATTTCAGAAATTATTACAATGCGCTCCAGCCGCATATGCAAATGCCAGCGGAGCGCGTCAAAGGGCTGAATTCTTCGGCGGTGCTGCCGTGGTGCTGCTTGATGTGGCTGCTTTTGCGTTTATTGTCTGGTTTTCGTATTGAAGCGGCACCGATTGCACATTCGACCGGCGCAACGTGCGAACCCCGATTGCGTTCGCTTCTTTATTGTCAGCTGTGCAATCGAATGTATCTCATGGATAATAATTAAGCATAAGTAGCGACGGCGGCAGCAGCGCGCACGGATTGACGTTATAACGCGCTCTTGTGCGGCGCTCGCCAACGGCTCGGCGCGCCGTCAACGCTGACAAAAGGAAGTGCATTCGATTTTAATTTGAGTTTCCGTTGCTCCACATGCGCACGCAAGCGTCTCGGTTTGGAATTGAGCTGCCGGTCTTTTTATGGCCGCCACTGAGTTGCGCTCCTTACATGATTATTCAATAAATTTCGTCACTGCGCAGCTGTGCGACATGATGACTTTTTATTGAAGACCTCTTTTGGATTTTCATGATGTTTTGAATTAAATATTGAAGAACTGCTAAGGCGAGAGTTGGCTTCTTTACTTATATTAAATTTTTTAAATTAAAAAATTGTTATTATAAATGTTCAGAAAGAAAATGCGTCAACAAAATTCTCACCAAAATTGACCACAATGTTTTTAATTCCTTGAAAAGTGTTGAAATTTGATTAGCCGATTTTCAGGCATTCAAATTCACATCCGCCTCTTGTGCTCTCCCTTTCCCTGCGGCCCGATTCGACCAGGGCCCCATTAGACTTCAGGTACTTGCTCGATTTTAATTGAATGTTTTTAATTAAGCGACAGGAAGTCACTCGCTCGCTCGCTCATTCATTCATTCAATTTCAATTTCGATAGTTCCCCCCAAAATTAGCAGCACTCGCTTTGTTTCATTGCCTTTGTTTTTGTGGTTGTTGTTGTTGTTGTGGTTGTTGTTGTTGTTGCTGTTTTCTGATTACAAGTATTTTTATACATCAACAGTTGCTGCGGCTCGGCTGCTGGTGGCAGTGTCGATGCCGCCGCTGCTGATTTGCAGCGGTTTTGATTTTGTCGCTGTCGTTGTGGTTGTGGCTGATGTTGCTGTGTTTGTTGTTGCTGCAGTTGTTGTTTTAATGCTTTTATATTGTGCGCTGCGCTTGCGTGGTCGTTTGACGTTAATTTAATTTCGCTTCCGCTGCTCGAATCGAGCACCGGCCGAAGCAGCCACTAAAGCCACTAAAAGCGATAAAAATCCGAATAAAAAAAATCGCAGATAACAGATTTAACTGGCAGCGTGCTTTTTTCGCATCAATCGAATTCAATTAACAACATTTTAGTATTTGAGCATCGCCATGCGTGCGCTCCAGTGTCCGATGGCGTGCGTGCGTGTGTGCGTGCGCGTGTGTGCGTATGTGCGTCAGCTTGCGCAGATAAATCATCACTTTTAAACTGTAAAGATTCTCCAGCTACTGTTGACGGTGGCCCCCAACCCCACCGCCACCGCTGCTTGTGGGCAATTGATCACGCTGACACCAGCCGCTGCCTCCAACGCGGCCGCGCATCTGCGCGCAACGCTTTGCCGTCGATTGTAAATTAAACCGGATGTGTGTGGTTTCTTGCGAGCATTTATTTCGTTTTTTCCCCACTTTTTGTTGTAGTTGTATTAGTAGTGATTGCGCTTAGTTGTTTGTTGTAGTCATTTGTAGTGTTATTGTTGTTGGCTTTGCTGTTGCTGCCGTACTGCTTCAGTGGATTGTGATTTTGTTCGAGTGCGTTTCAGTGCGATTGAAATGATTGCGCTGCTCCGTTTGATTGAAGCTAATGCTGTGGGCCTACACACACCAGCCGAACGAGGCATTCACATGCGCGATTCTTCCTTCGTTGGTGGCGCTTCGTGGCGATACGACTGTCGCCAGTGGAAACTCTGATTTGTTGTGTACAGAAACATTGGCGATATCCACAAATTGTGATAACTGTCCTGGCGAAAGATACAATTCACAACAAACCATAATACAAAGTATGTATATGAATGGCCATTCTCCGATGCCTTCTTCTGAGCGCACTTCTGTAGAAATCAGTTGTCCGTAGTTTACAAATAAACTAATATCACATCCAGTGGCGCACGCAGGATTTTGTTTCGGTGGGGTTTTGTGTAACTTTTTTGAGAACTTTGAAATAGAATAAAATTTAGATGTATGAATCTACAGACTGAGATCCAAAACATGTACCTATGTTTTTCATACCTGACATATTTTGGTCCTGAACGTTCAAATTAGAAAATTTAGTTAAAATGAAACAATTTTTCTCTTTCATTTGATACCCATATCTTCATCATTGCATAACCGCAAATATTAAATAAATATTTGAAATGTGTATGTCCTTAAAATTTTTAAGTCCTTTAAAAAGGACTTTGGGTCAGAAAATGAAAAACTGACTATGCCAGTTTACTATATATGACCTCCAGTTTCAAGTCTATATCAACATTTGGATGGGTTTCGGCAAACGTTTTTCTTTTCGCACGGTGTAATAAATGTAAAGTTGGTGTTTTCACTCAGTGCATCATAACTCTGTCATTTTTATTTCGATTCTATTGATGTTAGGCTTAATATTTGCACAAATAATATATCTTCCATCTTAGATTTTAAAACCAGAGGAGATAATTTTTTTATCTATAAAAAAACATTCGAAAATTTATGATTTTTGAAAATGGTCGAAAATTCATTTTTTTTACAATTTTCACCGTCAGTAATTTCTACAAATCTCATCTGATTTGGACAATCTGTATATCTCTGGAAAGGCTAAGGTATTATCTTCTGACCGACGGACAGCTTGTGGTAGTCGGATGATTCGTTTACGGGATATGTGCTCAAAACTGAGGTGCATTTAGGTGCATTTTTTGTGTCGAGTAGTGTTATTGATGATTGAATATATATGCGACGGTTATAAATTAAATTTCTGTACTTACTTAAAGATATTTCGGGGGTTTACCCCCCCAAACCCCCCTGTTTGCACCACTGATCACATCATTTCAGATGTTCATAGTTCGTCTTGTGAATAGAATTGCGTTAAATTTAAGTACATGCCTCTTTTTCCCCCAAACCAATTTCATTCTTTCGTCGACTTTAGTTATCTTTCGTTTCATGGCACTTTAACCCATCGCTACACTTCTGTGGCGAAATATCCTGCCTGATTTTATAGCAATACTGCCACTTCAACCCACTCGACTACGCTCCTACTCGCTCTGCGCTTCACAAAAGTATAAAATTTATTCTACTCTACTTCTCCAACTCCCACTCGGCTCCCTATTCTCCCCTTCTCCCAATAATTCCTCCCATATCAACTTACTCCTTTTTCTTTCCCTCTTCCACGCACACTTTTCATGATTTTATTTTTGCCATTCGCCATTCTCTGATTTTTTATTTTTCCATTATTATGTTACCATTTCCATTTACATATTTACTGCCTCTTTTGCATTGATTTCGCTTGGTTGTGGCCTCCCTTCTTTTCACAAGCTCGTCGTCGATTCATTTCCCGCGCAAAAAAGGGAGGAGCCAGCCAATATTTTATTGAATTTATTTTTATTTCTGCGTACAAACGTACAAACAGAAATACAGAAAAGCCGAAGCAGCGGCAAGCAGGCTAGAATAATGTATAGTTGTATGTAGCAGAGCACTGGTGGGCTGCTTCTCTCGGGTTGTCGCTCCAACCATGACTGAATAGGAACCCATATTTGAATCAAGCTTATTGTGATGAGATCCCTGAGAAGTGAAAGCCGCGCAGGATGCCCTAACCTCAATCGACCAATCAGCATTTCTGTGGCTTTGTCAATGTCCATCGACTTGTTTATGTTCTGCGCTATTGCCACGCCTCGCTTCCTCGCCTAATTTATGTTTTTTGTTTCGTTTCAAGTCGTTAGTGAAACAAAATTTTAAGTTAGGAATAGTGTCTTAATTTTTTATTAAAATTTTACCAAAAATGGGAAAAATTTCCTACTTCATAACAACTAATTTTTTCTAACATTAGTTCTCAGTTTAAACTCATGAACAAACCATTTCATATCTCAAGTCTTTTGAAAGCTAACGCACGTATTCGTTGGTTAGTGGGCAGACAAATAGTGGAATGGAGAAAACATGCCACAACGAACATTCATGTGTAAATTTTCTTGTATTTAATGAACTTGAAACGGCCTTTTCAAACATTTGAATCCATGACCATGAACAAGTTTTCATATATGCTCCCCTTCGATCATTAGAACTTCTTATGAACTCCGAAACTCAGCAGCCAGTGTAGTGTTAAAACAAGTCGCCTAATACCCACAACAATCTTGCTCGCTATACTTCAAATAATCCACTACTATTAATAAAATTCGAAGCTGCAAAGCTTCTTTCGTTTTCCACTTTGATTCCTTACTGCGCCCCTTGCCTGTCCGTCTATATGTATGTAGGTACTATATATACTGGATACAGCTCTTCTATCAGCGCATTGTTTATTTTTCTCTCCTCCTTCACCTACAACAACTCCTGCACCCGCATTTTTCCCTGCGTTGCATGCGCCTTCCTAAGCTACACTCGCTCCTCTCCATTCACTGTTCCATTCTTACTTCGCCAATTTCATGCTCCCTATCCGCCCTACCCCACCCCGAGCTAGTCGTCGCGACGTACGACGAGTCTAACAAAAAAATTCACCGTGCGTGCTCAATAGGGTGGCAACAGCAACAGCAACAACAACTGCCAAAAACAAATACACACACACTCATACAACCACTACATTTTTATATTTCTATATACACAGGCCATAAGTATATGTGTGTGTGTGTGTATATGCCTTTATATACAAGAACTCATTTCTTTTTCTTTCATATCACATCAATTTCTTTTCCATTCATTTCTTTTTCGACTTCGACTGCGCACATATTCGCTGTTTTCCAGCACCTACCGATGCTTCCCCCACAGCTCGGGCGTTTGTTGTTGCAATTTTTTCGTTTCGTTTTCCCTGTATGTCTCATGTTATCCTTGAATTGTGAGCGCGCGAGTGTGTAGACACACCGACACATACACACACACATACACACACACTGCTACTGGCAGCCAGCAATGGTTGAAGAAAATGTAATAAAGCTCCAGTCGCAGAAAGCAATGCAACAACACCAATAACAACAGCCACAGCAGAAACATGTCTGGGCTGTAGGGAGCAGCTACAAAGATTCACCTCAATAATGGCCACCCAGCGGGTTGGCTGTCTAACTCAATGCCCGAACCAAATTGCAGTGGGTGGCAGACGTTAGACACGCGTGACGGGGACATTGTCGTCCGCAGTTCGTCTCTGTTGATTTGATTTCGTTTTTCTTCTTTTCCTCCCGCTCGGCTAGCCATCACGCGCTGCTGCGCCGACACCAGCAAAAATGTTCTTTTCATATTCACTCACGTTTTGACATTCCCGACTTTAACTGAAGAAGAGTTCCATAATTCCATACTTGTTTTTTGGCAGCCTCGTGCGGTGGTTGAAGGTTGTCCATACCCGTTCGGAAGTTTGAGCTTACTTTTGAATGTCTGTAAATAGTCCGTAAATTCCTCTAATAACTACTCTGCTATTAATCTGATCTTATATTTTCAATTTCCATATTATGGAAAACTGGTAGTCCAAGTTTTTTAATCAAAATTTTTTTGAAAATTCTAATATTTTCTAATTTATTACTATAGATAACATTTACCTAAAAAATATTGGTGCCAACCATATTTCTGTACTTTTTCTATGATTTATATTCAAAACTGAATGATTCGTAAAGGAGATACAACTACAGCGAAAGAAAAACCGTGCATATTTATTCCTTGATTTATGCTCAGAATTGATCTACAGTCGTGTCTGGATATAGTGAACTAATTATTGCAAGGCCTGTTCACAGTATTGAGGTTGTTCTTGATATAGTGAACATTGTTCTTGATATATATTAGGTTAACATTTTTGTTCAAAAACTCGTTTTAGTTACTCAAAATACACTTTTTGTTTTTTGCTTGAAATTGCTTTCAAAATTTTGTTCCACGTGCAAGTTTTGTAGGAGATTTAGAACCAATTTTGATTAAGTACGAAATAAACACTTAAACACATTTTCAGTTTTGGCTTATTTCTGGCGTTCAAGTTAATTTCTGAGCTTTGATGTATTCAGAGACCTATAGTCGAATTTTATGGCGAATATTTTCGTGGTACATTTTGTTCTTAAAAAGTCCTGTTTTACAGGACATTTTTGGCATTTTAGAAAAAAGGGTCAAATTGGCCCATATAAATAGGAGCTACAGGGTTAAAATGCTCCACAAAAATTTTCTTCGTAGTATTTTACGTCAAATTGCTGAACACATCATATACCTAACATGTGAGGTTACATGGTTTTCGTATGCCGATTCACCATGAGAATGAGCAATAAGGGGAAAACTTTGAAAGGGGAAAAAAATGCAGATGTAAACTTTCAAAACGCGGATACACGTATATTTTTTTTTGGTCCCCTCTACCAGAATCCGATGTCAGAACCTTGTTATTTTGAAAAAAATTTGATTTTGTTGTGCAGTGTATTTAGAGGCTCCATGTCAAATATGGGTGTTCACTATATCGAGGTGTTCGCTATATAGGGTGTTCACTATACCCAGACACGATTGTATTTAGTAATACATAGAATGGAAACTTTGCCAATAAAACTATAAAAAATAATATATCTGTGCCAATTTCTTTATTCATATTCATTTCCCTATAAATTAATTGGAATACATAAATAATCGCTTTTGTTGAAATAAATTTTGAGTTGTTTTAAAATGTTTCGAGTAAATATTTCATTCCACTGACGTCCCCCAAATCCAGCAGAATATCAGCAATGGAAGTATTTTGAGTAGTTCTTCGATTTAGGTTAGGAATTATGCACTTTTGAACACTTCATCGAAAGCTTAAATTCAATACCTTCATGATTCAAGTACTGCCTTGTTCCCTACAAATTTCGTCCAGCATTCCTCCCTAATTTTCACTTCAGCTCCTCTACTTGCGTTCCGCATTTTTCCGCCTCTCTTGCTACGCTCCCGACTTCTTATTCAATGGTTTTTCTTTGCCGCTTTTCCATTTAGTTTTATGGCGATTTTTCTCTACTAATACCAGCAGTCACAGTAAATACAATATCCTAGGTATATACATAAGTATGTATGTAGATGCCTTGCTATCAATAAATACATAACACCCTATAAAGAGAATTTTTTTCGCACTCACTCAACAGCCCCGAGCGAAAGCGGGCTGGCACCCTGCCGCCGAATCGGTGGCGGCAATAATATCGCTGCCACTAAGGATGTGGGTGCGGAGATAGCAGAGGATATAACGAACATCATTAGGTTTCTTTTATGCGTTTTTGCGATTCTTTATTTATTTTTTCGCATCGTCGTCGCTCATCATCCGACCAACTCGCCCAGCCCAAGCGCCCATCGCCACCCCGCAGTCGCACTTCAACTTCACTTCGCTTTCGGCCCGCACTCCCTACTCTTACGTTCGGTCGCTCCGTAGCTCCCTATGGATCTGCACAGCCTCCTCTCGGCCTCGTCGCCACCGCCGCGACCCGACCCTCGACTGAACTCAGCGACTGCCCTCAGATACCTTGCTGCCAATTTTCTTTTTGCCTCCAGTACACCTTCTTTCTTTTTGCATTTTTCTTTCCCGTCGGTGTTTTCAGCAACAACAATAACATGCATATGTATATGTGTCTGAATGTAAATGTGAATGCCAATATGTGGCTGCCGTGTGTATGTACATAGTTGTGTGTGTGTGTGTCGCTGCGCGCGTGTGCAAGTGTCTGGTCCATAGCATTTCTCGTTTCGTTCGTTTCGTTTCGTTCGCATCGTTATCGACCAATGATATTGGAAATATGTCAGATGCGCCAAGCATCCATCGGTTTTTGGCTCCGGCTCTTTAGCTGCTCCACACCCCACAATCGCCTCGCGCCCCACCTCATCCCGTTTTGCCCCACGAGCCGCAACGGCAACCTCGCCTCAGCCCCAACACCAGTCCCGACCCCGGCCAACATGCCGCATGGGGCTGGACTGTTTCTGCGCGCTTCCCTCTTTGTGCTCCCGCCGCTGCGGCTGGCGACATAGGAGCACGATTGCTGCTGCCCACGATGGCGGTGAGAGGGCTGCTGGCGGAGAAGGTGCTGCTGGATGTGCCACTCGTTTCAGCTGCACATTCGTTTTAGGTATTTTATGTGAAATGCTTCAGCAGGCCAGGAGCGCCTCACGTGCTGTGCTCCGCCGTTGTGGGGTGTGCTGTTGTGGTCGTTGTTGTTGGCGCTTCTGTGGAGATTTCTATCGATGAACGGGCGGGGGGCTGCGACCGGGAGCGCGCTTGTAGGGAGTTGCAATCGTTCGTTCAGGCCAATGCCAATGTGTGTATTTATTGAAAAAGGGATTATGGGCGCTTCTTTCTATAGTTACCGTCGTGCAGCGGCGGCTGTTGTCGTTGTTGTTGTCGTCGATGTTGTTGTTGCTGCTGCTGCTATGTGTATGTGGACTCTTGATTTATGGGAAATTTCGATTGGATGTTGAAGTTTTGGGCAAATGATGCGTGCCATGTACGAGCGCGTACATGTGCGGAAAAATCGTTGGTTCGTTGGTTGGTTGGCTGCTTCGGCTGCGTGGCAGCTCAAGTGGTCGATTGGTTGAACGGCTGAGTAGCTGTGTGGCGACACCGGCTGCTGAAGGTGGTAGCATGGGCGAATACCTACGCTGCGACACTCGGGCAGGTGACAGTAGAGACGCATTTGACTGGATACGGGAATTGGACAACACATTTATGGATACATTGTAAAAGTATTTATAAAAGTTAAATACGAGTTAAACAATTAATACAAATTGTATTTGTATTGTATGGCAAATGCTAGAAAAATTAAATATTAACCCTTAACCCGGCGTTGGTGTGGTGGAAAAAAGTTACGTTATTGGTGTGGTGGGGTATGACATACCCCAAGACATGATATAGCCGCAACCTCACGAAACAACACAAATATAAAATATAGCAATTTTATATTATTCTTTATTTATTTTTACGCAAGAAAATACAAAAGCACTTCATGTGCAAGCAATTTGTAAAAGAAAATATCAAATACAACAAAAATAAACGAAAAGTACCGATATTTATAAGTTGACTTCATATAATGGGGTTTAAAAAAATGTCTGTATATAATTTTCCAAAAAACATAGTCTGTTTTAAAAATGAAATACATATAGTTATGTGACATTAAATTTTTTGTAGCTAACCTGAAAGAGGAGCGAATTACAGGGTGTCAAAATTAGCACATTTTTCGCAAGTCGTATAAGGTTTTTGCTCTCGGACAAACCGAACATCGAGTGCTGTACTGACGACGTTTTGGTACAGCTTCGCCTTATTTCAAGGATTTACAGAATCATGATATTTTTGTGTATTAATTATATTTTTTGGAACATATGATACGATGAAAACGATTGTCGTATGAGCTATTAAATTCAATGGAACATACGACATTCGTTTTCTACGGCGACGAAATGCGAATACTGAACTGGGAGCTTTTCTTGCACGTAGCAGTTGGGCAGTTGGTATTTGCCTCTTATTTTTCAGTACGGTGAATTTTTTAACAAATCGATGACTACTAGACCATCGAAAATAACAATTTGAATTCAAAATCATTTACACAAAAAGTTACGTTATTGGTGTGGTGGGGTATGTCATACCCCAATGAACTTTAGCGGGATGTGACTCAAATCTGGTCACACTTAAGTTGTTTTTGGATAGCAAATGTGTATGGTTGGACTGTTATAAACAGCTACTAGAAGCAATAGTGTCCACATAAAACTGATATCCGTATTATTTACAAAAATACAACCTCTGGGGTATGGTATACCCCACCACACCAATGCCGGGTTAAGTTGCTATAACGTTATTTTTTTTTTCACTAAAACATGAGACATTTGAATCATCGACGTGTACAACTTATTTCGATAAAAGTAATGCAGTTTCAGTGTTTGAAAAGTTTGGGAAAATCCTTAAACTTAACTTTAAAATAGCCTCAGCCATGCGGTTGTGGTGAATTTTAAAAAATTGCATACCTAATAATTTCAACCATTATGTCTGAAAAAAGTATTATATTAATACTTAGTATGTACCTTGATGATTTTTTATCACATTTAAAATATATAATAAAACAATAATAATAAGAAAAATCATTTAAAAAAAAAATTAAAAAAATTTATTTACATTATTTATAACAAAAACATGAAACAGAAATTAGTAGAAATTAGAAACATAACCAAAACTACCTTATATTACAAATATAATATAATCAAAAATAATTTTAAACAAAATAACAATCGTATTTAATATAAAAAAAATAACAATCATCTGTAATATTTTTGTTAATTGAATTACAGTCGTGTCTGGTTATAGTGAACCCCCTACATAGTGAACACCCAAATTTTGACATCGAGCCTCTTAATATAGAAAAAAATGTTCACGCAAAAAACAAAAAGCGAGTTTTTGAACAAAAATGTTGACCTTGATATAGTGAACAACCTCAATACAGTGAGCAGGCCTTGCAATAATTAGTTCACTATATCCAGACACCACTGTAATTTGATATTTTTAATTTTATAATTAATAATTTAGAATTAAGAGAATAAAAGTAATATAATACAATTTATAATACAAAATACTCGAATAATAAAGTTCAATTTATAACGTAATTGGATGTCATATATCTTGATATTTCTTTATTTACAATTTTGAAAATAATTGTAAACAATTGAATAATTGAAAAACAATGAAATATTTGTATTAATAAAACAAGTAACTTTTTATTTAAAATATTTATTATTTTTTATTATTTATATTATAAGAAAATTTTCTAGCAAACAATGTTTTATACATCTTTAGTACAAATATTCGTTTAGCTTTAAAACTAAACCTAATTTTTTTTTTAACCATTTTAACGTAGTGTAAATTTGTTAAAAATATTTAACTCGCCATCAATGCCCCACTTTTTTTTACTTTTATATCCCAATTTATTTCAACAGCAACAAACAATTTCATTAATACAAGTCCCTCCGCAATTTTAAGTGCGCGCGCTTTAAAAGTTTATTACACTTTTGTCAATATTTTTTTTATTTGTTGTATTTTACTTTTGTGTATTTTGTTTTTATTGCTTTTGCGATTTTGCACTTCTGCAGTGCTCAATGTTCGCCCACAATAGCAACAATTGCGCCGGCAGTGCGCTCCCATTGCATGCGCACTTGGACACACTCGACTCTCTCCGGAGCGCGAACTATAAAGAGCGTCGAGCGCGCCGAGTTCTTTATTTTCCGCTTTCCAACTGCGACAGCAATAACAACAGGCACGTTGAGTGAATGCAGGTACAAAAATGCACTGACCAGACCAGAATGCCAAAATGCTGCGTGCACGTGGAATAGTAGTAGAAAATAGTAGTAGTGACTATTAGCGTGGAGCATCGCAATTCAGTGCAGTTCAATGCAGCCCAGCACAGCACAGCACAGCACAGGCGGCGGGCAGTAAATAACTGTTGCGAGAGAGGCTCGGAGCGAGCGAGAGCGCGCCATAAACAACACGTATGAACGGAGAGTACCGTTAGGTGGCGTGGCGTATGGAGTGAGTGAGTGAGAAACGAAATGAAGCGCGTACAAGGTGTTCGTGTGTGATTGAGAGCGAGATGGATGGCATTCAATGGCGAACAATAAGGCAATAACAAAAACAACATCAACAGCAACACCAACAACAATGCATGCATATAGCCAATATTACCAATACCAATCCATGGCATGCGAAACACACGCGCGCTCACACGTATGCACAGCGCACCGAGCAAAAACACCAACAACAACAGCGCAACACAGTGTCGAAGCAGCTGAAGTTGAAATGCGCTAGCCAGACAGGGCGGGCGGCGAAACAGAAAGAATTTTATGTGTTCGATGGGTTCGATAGAGTAACGAACCGAACCAAACATGTGAGAGAACGCCCAACGGCGAAACGTGAGAAAGAGCGAGAGCGACAAAAAATATTGAGCAACGATTTTTTGCTCTTGAAAAGGGAGTAGGGATTTGTTGTTACTGTTGCTGTGTCCGTCCACGGCGAACCCCAGCAGGCAGTGCTGGCAAGCAGACAGACAACAACAACAGAAACACGAACAGAATGGCACTGCGTCAGAGAGTATCGGCAGCATTGATTGCTCGGTCAGTGCGGGCGGAGGGGTGGCTCATATATAGATAGATTTTTAACAAACCTGATTGGATGTTATTGACTGCGGCGCTAACGACATTTGTTGTTGTTGTCGGTGGTGTTGTTGTTACTGCTTTTGGCATTGTTATTGTTGTAGACCCGGTGGTGGTGATTATTGGTTTTGCTGTATTTTTACGTTCGTCCAGAAGCAACAAAGCAATCAAACGCATTGAATCATACAATTTTGAGGGGCTGTATTTAGTTGCTGTTTTTGTAGTTACAGTGAAATTCCTCATTACGGACAGTCACATTTCAATTTCATAAACACGACAATTTCATTAAATTTTCCATACGAATATTATCCCAATAACCGGATGCTCTATTAACTGGATTGTATTTCAAACCATTTTGATTAAAAATCTCTAATAAACTGACAAAATTCAAAAATATGCCCAACCAGTTTTCTTTTTAATCTGTTAGTACATAGATACAACCAATAATACAAATCGCGGTTGTATTTGAAAATTAACATCTACAGTACTTTTCGCTTAAAGCGAACTTGGAGGGACTGGGCAAAATGGTTCGTTTTAACCGAAAGTTCGCTTTAAAAGGGGTCCGTAATACGCAAAAACATACAGCGCGTACTTTTGAAATCGGTTCGTTTTAGGCGGAAAATCGTTTTAAACGGGTTCGATATAAACGAAAAGTACCGTATATATGTATATAAAAGAAAGTGGATGTGTGTGTGTAATAAATAAATAAATGTTATAAATATTAATTAAATATTCAATATTCAGAAATTCGTACAAAATATTAAATAAATAAACGAGAAACACTTGGATACAATTTAAACTAATTTTTTGTGCGGCCTTCCCTATAAGCGGACATCTCCCTTAACCGAACAAAAACACTGCGATGGTGAGTGTCCGGTTATGAGGAATTTCACTGTATTCGATTGATTTCCTTCGGTACGCTTTCTTCTTTAATTTTGTACCACAGTACCACAGATTTTATTGAAGTTTAAATAACATTTGAATTTTAAATACAACTTTTGTTGGTAATGACTTTCATTTTCAAACTATGTAGTTATTAACTAATTATTAAAAACTAATTAACTTATTAAAAAACGAACAAAGACAAAATGTTATAATTAAAAACGTTGAAAAGAATGTCACAAAAAGAATTGAAAAAAACAGTCAAAACTATTTAATACGAAAATACAAAACAATAACATTCGAGAAAGCGATCAGAAATATGTAAATAAAATTAATTAGCGTATCAATATAAATTAAAATAATTAAAAAAACGAGTAAACAATGTGTAAACTAAACATTGTTGTTAAGAACAAATAATAAACAAACAAATAAAGATTTAATATAAAACTAAATAAGAATAAATAAAACGAACAACGCATAAAAAATAGCATTTTAGCAAATAAATATTTCAACAAAATCAATACATATACAGTTTTCGAAAATTAAACATTTTCAAAACAAATTTTCAAGCAAAAAACAAAAAGTGCATTTTGAGCGAATAAAACGAGTTTTTGAACAAACATTTTGACCTTGATATAGTGAACAATCTCAATACAGTGAACAGGCCTTGCAATAATTAGTTCACTATATCCAGACACCACTGTATATGTAATTAAAAAATGTTTCAATAAAATAATGCAGTTAACATTTATTAAAAATAAACTCCCATGTATACAATTTGACGTAAAAAATGAAACAATAATACTTCCCTGTGGTGAATCTGCAATCGACCAGAAAACCCCTTTGTTAACTTTGTTGAAAATTAATCATAGAGATTCTCATATTATATTTTTAATTTCAGTAATCAGCAACTGGAGTTTGGATTACATTCTTTCATTTTTCTTACTTAAAATATTTTCTTATAAATCTGAGAAAGCAAACAGTTCAAAAACGGTATTGAGATTTTTCTTTTTCTGTCGCTATTTTCAACTCTAAAAATGTTTTACTCTTTTTCTGGACGAAAGTTCTTTCATGTGCATAACACAAATTTTTTGATTAACATTTATTTATTTACTCTACAGCTTACTATCTAATTCTAAGTAATTAAAAATTTCCTTGAAATCAATTCGTAATAGTGAGAGCCTCGATGTACCGAAGTTTGTAATAGGGAAGTTCGACTGTATTATGAAAGTCATAAGTAAGTCGTATCAAATTTCCATTGAATTGCAATTAAACTTAAATTATTTTATTCAAATAAACACACTTATCCATAAAAGTCTTTTCATATTCCAACTTAAATTTCGCTCCTACTAAAATATTTCACTTCTCAAAACGGCGTTTTAATATTTCATGAAGTGGAAATGGCTTAAGTTCATCAATCATTCGTTGCATACTTCACGGCATGCCGACAGCTGCAAACAGCTCCCCAACCGCTTCGCAATTTCATTTCGTTTCGACGAATGTGCGCTGCAGCCAATCCCAGTCATGCGAATTACTATTTTTTCGGCAATTGCTGTATATTGGACGTTTTATGAAAACTCCATTCGACGTCTAGCAATCGCCTTCTGTTTTCCGCCCCGGCACAGCGCCACAAGTAGCCCCTCAACACATACATATGTACGAGCACTTCATGTACCGCAGCGAAAGAGAGCGGAAAAAAGGCGTTACCAATATTACTTATTGAATACAATCCATATACCAATACACACCAAGGCACACATGAATGTATGCACGCACACATAGCACACTTTGAGGCGCAGCAGCAGCAGCGGCAAAGTGAAACGCAACAAATGCCGCTCAAGGAAGAGGGAGATAACGGTGGGAAAGCAAAAGAAAAACTGCTCCGTGACACTTCACATAAAATTGATTTCGAGTTTTTCGGGTGAAATGAAATGATGCTGTGATGCAACAACAACGCCGCCGTGGCCGTCAAGTATGCTGCTCAATGTACGCGACTGCCATCAGTGTTGTCAACAGTCTCCTACCGCCAGCTGTGTTGGTGGGTGAGGCAGTGGTGGCATTGCTGGTGGGGCGACACCAATACCAGCGCCCGTCGTGGCAGCGACGCTGTTGGCGCTCGTCCAATCGAATTCAATTGACTCTCAATTTTTCCTCCTTTTTTCTTTCATTCGTTACCATTTCCGCTTTTTACGATGGCTTGACACCACCAAAAACAAAAATAAAATTCTCATATATATACGAAAAGTTTGCGTGGCGCGCACACAAACCACCCATCGAACCTTCCAACCCAACCAGCCGCCAATAACACTTGAAGCACGGAATTTTCACACATACACTCACGCGCTCACACACACACATTTTTCTATATGTTTATTCATGTACAACAACACCAGCGGCAGTGACAGCGACAGCGAAAAATGAAAATGAAAGAAATGTAATAAAAATCGCTGGTTATTTATTGAATTCCTTTTCATTTTTATATTCGTGCTTAAATACACAACACGAACACACACACACATACATATACATATATAGAGATGCACGCGCAGCATTTCAGCACATCGAACCAGCCCACCCGACCGAACCACCCGTCCGAAGCGCTGCGCTGCGCTGTCGCCCACCCACCACACTCGTGGAGGATTACTTGAGTGACTGGTGACTGGTTTGGGGGTTGGTCGGTCGGTCGGTGTCTGAGGCGCCTTTATTGCGCTGAAATCTATTGGAGACACATTTCCATTTTTGCCTTTTAGCCGCCAAGACATGCCCACCCACAGCCACCCCCGGAACACTGTCAATAACAATAAAGCCGCCACGTACACCCGATTCCCACCAATAGCCCGCCCAATTCCCCATTCAATTTTCCACTCTTTCTTCCTCCCGCTCTCAGTCAATGCATTTTTTCTCAGCTCAAGTGGATTTCATTAAGCATATGCCATGCCCTTTTTTCTATACAGCCACGAGCTGATACGCACACACTCACACACATACATGCATACAAAATAAATATGTATGTGTGAATGTATAAAGTTACACATATACAATGAGCCGAAATCGTTAGGTTGGTCCTCATTTTAAAGGAACTTTTGCTGATGTTGTGGGTTCGAGTAAATGCTAAACTACCGACTGAGTGCTAAAGCTGTGAGCAACCTGTCGAAGCATCCATCCATTCAATCCATATAGGATGTTACAAATAATTCAATAAAATTCAATCTCACAACCGTTCGGCATAAGAGTCCTTAAACGTCAGCAATTGTTAGTCTTCTGTACACTTATTTTGAAATTGAATTATTTTTCAACCCAACCAAAATAATCAACACTGTAGGTAATTTTGTAAAATTTAAAAACAAAACTTATCTTATGTACATCTAATGTAATTGCGATGCAGGACCACCCAGAAGCGAAATCATGTATTGAATTTTTATGAAAACGAAAAACATCTCCTTTTAATGTTTTTGCCTTCATTCTCTCTAAAAAAAACTAAAGTACCTCCGCCTCCTGCCTCCTTGGCCGTGTCTCCTTCGTCGTAGTAACCTAACCATCTCCATCACCGCCCTCTCCCTCAACCCACCCGCACGCATGGCAATAATCTTTTATTCGTACTCTCGTCCTCGGCGTTTCGCTCTCTTACTGTCATTCGATATTCATTTTTATATTTCTTACTGGTGGAGCGTAAATTCTATTTCTTATGTGGCGCGCTCTCACTCTCAAACTGCGCCGCTCCAAACCGCCTTTCCCTACCGTTTCACCAACCTATAGTAACTACACTTTTTCTTTGCTGCCACATGTTTTTTTGTAATTTTTTACAATTTTTCATCTTCTTTCCCTACATTTCCGTTTTTTTTTCTTTTCCTTTAACTGCATAAAATTTTCATCTTCAGTACGGTTTTTCTGCCACCTCACTGCGAAAACCCCAGTCACTCAACATCCTCCTTTATTGCTTCTCTCTCTCTCACTGTTTGGCTCTCTCGGACTGTTGTGCTGCAAATGCTTACGAAAATTCGAAAAAAGATTGCCATGTAAAAGAATAATACCGAGTGTGCTCGTACATACGAACATCGATTTCGATTGGGAATCCATCTATAGCGGCGAATGCGCGCGATTCGGTGGAGGTGATTCGTTTCGGTTCGGTTCGGTTGGTGGTGTGCGGCGCCTGGGTGGGTAGGGACGATTTTTTAGGAGGGAGGGAGGACGGGGGCTAGGTGGCCGGATCCTTCGTCTGTGTGCTCACGTAAAGCTCGGCACGCTTGTCGAATGAGTAACATGGCTGCTGGCTGGTGTTCCACAACAACACCAACAATGACATAAAGTATCAAGAAAAGTAAAGAATTGTACGTTTTAGGTGGTTCGCTGGCGATAATTTTATTGCTGCAGATAGATGTGCAGTGGAGCTTTTAAGTCGGGGACTGTCGTTGAGAATTTCGGATGGTACCTACACACGACACAGACGTTTTGGACTACCCGGACGATTGCATGGTCTAAACTCTAAACTGAATTTTGAGGCCATCTGTCAGTGATATTTTTTCGATTTTTTTCAGAAGACTTATTCATGCAATACAACGTAAGAGATTTGAAAGGACACTATTGTTCAACATGTTTTTTAATGCTAAACTGAATTTTGAATCTTTCTTTGAATTTCTAAAGCAAAGATTACCCCTTCCTTGCAAGCATTACTTTGACTCAAGACAGTGGCGGATTCAGGGGGGGTTTGAAATATTAGGATCGACTTAAAAACTACATACAAATTAAAAGGTTTTTTTTGGCATTTTATGAATATTAAAGAATTACTTTTTGAAACAACCCAAAATATTTTCCTGAATCCGCCCCCTGACTCAAGAAGCCAAACTCCGGTTCCATATACGTAGACAGGACAAAGACCCTACACTAAGTCTAATAGTAGAATGAGTACCGGAGCAGTGGCAATAAGCTGCCAAATGTATTTTTGCAGCAAATACAATAGAAACCAACAAAAAGAGCTATGCATCGAACATCAACTAAACAACCTAAGGAACATATACAAAATAATAACATAAACTACAAACCGCAAACATAGAAAAATTAAAAAAAAATCAAATTCTACTTGCTTGCAAAAAACGAATAAGCACATGAAAGCAAAAAAAACAAATTTCTTATTCTACTCGAAAACTAAAGAAGGAAAATAGCCATGAAAAAATTAAAATGCCACTTGCGCTCTCTAGCGAACCGAACGAGAGGGTCCTTTGCACAGACAAATACACAGTCCTGTCCGTATACAGAGTCGAGGAGCCGCACTTGCATACTTGCAAGCGTGTGCTTCTACGAGTGTGTATGTGTGTGTGTGAGCTTGTAAGCTTTCCATTTGTACGCATTTCCAATAAAAGCCATAAAATAATCGTATGTGTCGGTGCACAGGTGGGGTGTTTCTGTATGTGTGTAGGAGTCACGCACACGTACACAAGCGGCGTGGGTGGCTACAAGCAGATGAAGAAAACGATAATCTTAGCTTATACGGTGCACATGTGGAAGAGGAGATGGGCAGCCGAACCGATGCTCAAGATGCAACCCATACTCCTCGTAGTAGCGGAATAGCGCAGAAAGGCAAAGCGTTCAGGGTGACCGTACGTGTGGGCATGTAGAGAAGGGAGAATGAAGTGGCTTGAGATGAAAAGTGTGAGATGGGAGGGGAGTGCCAGTGCTTCTTAAACTGAAGGCTGCCATTGAGTGACAAAAGGAAACTGTTTATGTACACATATGGACATACATATATATGAACATACAGAACACAAATATTTGAAAAGTGATTTGAAAACTAACAATTTTAATTTAATAACAATTTTATTTCGTATAATATGTAGTACATATATTTACTCAAAAAATCATTTAATGAAAATTTTGCTTAAATTTTTGATTTAGACGATTTGAAGCTATTTTCGTCTTATACAAGTAAAGCTCACTTAAAAACTGGGAGTTTGCCATACATTTGTGTTTATTGCAGTTTATCCAATGAGACAGTAATGGGAAAAAATAACAATTGTTCTCCTAAATAGTTTATCCTTCGAAATATTTTATTCTTATTCAAAGTCATTCCTTGCCACTTTATCGGCTCTTTTGCTCTCTCCAATATTTCCAAAAAGAGGAGTCACATTCGGTCTGTCATCCCAGTCATTTATATAATCTTATCCCCCCTTCCATTTCAAATTTTCACTCATTACCAATAATTTACGTTAATTAGTCGAAATGTATTTTTGTGCCTATGGATGTGTGCGTGCATAGGTATCAACTGGTGAGTAAATATAAAGCGCCGTGCCAAACTCCAGCGACACAAATTCGACGCAGTTTATCTTTAAAACCGCACTTCCCCCCTCCTCGCACCATCTACTGCTCCCCCCACCGCCACAACAACTTAAATAATAATCGGAATAATTCATCTGTTTATTTAATTAAAGCAACGCCATTTCGAAATCTCACTTGCCCATTCCCCTTTCGTTCCATTTCATTCCATTCCATTTGCCCGACTCTGGTTATCTGGAGAATATTTTTTTGATGACTACTTATTGCGCTAATACGCCACGCCATAAATCTTTCAAAACTGTTTGTAATTACGAGCGTTCTTCGCGATAAAAGCGCTGCGGGGCGCTAACTAGAGCGGCCGCACCAGGGCCGCGTAGCGCTGAAGCGCTGCTAATAGATACCCGTAGATAACCGGCAAATGCCAAATCACAGTCTATCATTAGTGCGCCACATGTTTATCTTATCTGGTCACGCAGCGCTGTCAGATTTTAGCCCCAATTCATACTTATTTACATAATTTTTTAACAAATTTCAGCCAATAACTCGACAGCCATCACCAACACAGAATTTGATTTGCTGCTGCATTTCGTTGATTTTGTTGCTGTGCTCGACCTGCGTCAGCAGTAGTTGACAGCATTTTAACTGATGCCTGCACTTTAATAACGAATGTAAACACACAATCGTATATTAAACTCGCTGCCTCCTCCGCCACGCGAGCCTTTTTCCGCCGCTCTACTAATACAGTTTAAATTTAAGCAAATACTTACTAACCTCTGCCGCTGTCGTCGCTGATTGCTTAAGCTTCAGCTCGCAGCAAGCTCCTCCTACCGCCAATAGCGTTAGCGTTGACCTCCCTGCCTCCCCCCGCCCCGTCGCCGATTCACGTCTATCAGCAGCTGCGTACTTGTCTCTTCGGCTTTAAGGTTTTTATCGAGCAATTTGAGTAATAAAAAAAAAGTTCCTGCTTCTTTTGTTACCACCTCCCTGCCGTCTTCTGCTGCTTCTTCTTCGTGGTATGTATTTAATTTTTACAGTTTTTGTTTGTGTGATTTTGTTTTGTGACTTGAAAGCTTTCAAAATTTATGACCAATCCACATACTCATTCTGTCGTCGCTCTCTCTCAATGTGTGTGTGTGTGTCAGTTTAAAAAAAAATTCTTGCTAAAATAAATAAATGTTTTCGTTGCTGTTGTAGTTGCCGCTGTTGTTGTTGTTGTTGTTGCTGTCCGCGTTTTATCGCAATCTCTCGGCGAGTTTTCGACTTTAGCTACTTTATTATTGCATACAAATAAAATTGATAATAATTTTAAATTTTCGTTGCTGCTGTTGTTGTTTTGAACAACACAGAATAAGTAGCCATATCTGCCTATGAATGTGTGTGCTCGCGCGTGTGTGTGTGTTTGGGTGTTTATGTGTGTGTGTGTGTGCTTAGTCTAGCCTAGTAGTGCCTGGTGCCTCGATGAAATATCATTATCTGCATCAGTTGTTAATTGCTATTTGACGCGTTAAATACCCATCACAAGCCAAGATCCCATCACAACCCACTACGCACACCGCAAAATCGTGGCATTAATTTTTATGTTGTCTTTTTTCGTTTTTGGTGTTCACGGAAATTAAATTCGTCGCTTTTCGTTCAAATTGTGTTAATGGTGATTTTGTGCTTCTAAATAATAACCAAGAATTACAAATGAAACATTAAATGGCGCACACTTATTAAAAAAAAAGGAAAACGCACAACTAGTTAGATGTCACCGCTGTGATGAGTTGAAAAAATTGTCACCAGTGTATATGGATTAACTTTGGAATTTGAGCTTTGTGTCAATTCTAAGGTGAGGTTCAATGAGATTGTGGCTAATTACAAGCAGTCATACAAACATAAAAACAACTTCAATGCGAACTTTGGTGAAAAATTAAAACTAAGCTTCAACAAAAAAAATGTTTATGCAGGCTTCGAAAGGAAGCAGTAATTTTTATGGTGTTTGTTAAAAAGTAAAATTTTCTAAATGCGTTTTAAAATTTAAATCATAGTTTTTTCGAGAAGAGTCACTTGAAAATGTGAGGGGTTGCTTGAAATAGGAACAGGGAGAAACTTTAGTTTTATATACCTATTTGTTTTCTTAAATTTCACAATGACATCATTTGCTTTATATTTGTCAGAAACTATTTTTAAAAAGTTTTTTTTACACAAAAATGTTCATATGTATAATATATTTTCACTTTTACTCATAATGTAAAATTTGCATTGTTAAGTAAATTAAAAACACTGGGAATTAACTAAGTGTGGTATGCACAAATACTTAACTTGAAAAATGGTTAAGTGACATTCCTTCACAAGAAGAGGAGAGTAAAAGTCAATGATTTTTAATTCCCTATATTTTTTGGAATGTACTTATATTCCGCCAGTTTAGTCCCTATTAGAAGCATTGGCCCCCAGCCACACAATTTAGAGCACTAAAACACTTAAGTTATAGTTTCCAGGTAACATTTTAAAGTTAAGTGCTTTGGCCGATTCACCTTAACCCTTTCGCTATTTTGTTGCCATATGGCAACATGCTACTTTGTGGACGTCTGCATCCTATAATAAATTTTTTTGAAGTTTTGAATAGTTTTGATGAATAGTTGAATAGTTTTGATAGTTTGAAGTTTTAGGAAAAATACGAAATTAATAAACTGAATATTTAAGTTTAAAGAAGAGAAGTATACACGTTTTTTTAATGGTATATCTTGACATAGTAAAGGATGAAGAAGCAGAACAAATTAGAGAACGTTTTAATTTGACGTTTTCTTTCAATTTAGATACTTTTTTTTTAATTTTGGCTGAAGTAAATGAAGAAATATTCAAATTTTCGTTATGCGTAAAAAGTTTTATGTTTAAGTAATTATTACAGCCACAACGATGCGGTTGCTCTCATATAAAAACACTCTAAAATACAGGGTCCAAGTATACAAATTAAAAAATTTCTTATGGAATATTGCTAATATAACCACATAGAAGCCTAAGACGTAAAATTTAAAATTTTTACTTTCCCCAGTAAAAACCTGTAGCGAAAGGGTTAAGATGGCCTCAACAGCTGAAGTGATCTTACTGAAGAAAATTACTAGTCTTAGGTTAGGTCAGAAGATGACTCTGTCATTACAAAGTAGACCACTTTTAGACCGCTTATGAACTCCAATAATGGCGTCTACGTGGATTTGTATTTGCTGAATCTGTCAAACTTTGACTTTGTTTCCCATTCTTAATACATAACAACCTAATCAATTTTGAAAAAAGGATTAGTTTTAGTACTTTCATACATATTTTTTAATTTGTATTATTTTACTTTTTTATTATACTTTTTTATTTTTCTATTTAATTCAATTAGAATTTCAATTTAGTCATATTTTCGGTTCTTGCTCTCTTCCGCCGTATCTTCTTCCTTCTCTTTATATAACACAAAAATCGTTCCTTACTCAACTCGAATTTGTCTCTTTCTTTTCAGGTAAAATCTTCTTTTTTAAACCCACTCCTCATGATTCGCTAGACCTCAGGTACGTTGCACGTTCAGAAATATTTCACAAGTCTGGCAACTATTCGTAAGCCGGCGAGAATAATTCACCTCTTGCCCGTGCGAAACCCACCACACTTACTCCTGCAGTGCTCGCGGTGGTCTCTCTTAGTTGCACTGCTCACTTGCTCTTAGCACGTAAATTGGTGGAAAAGTGCGGCGCAGGATTGACGTGGGCACAGAAGGACATGCCAATGGCCCAGCCGGATTACAGCAAAGCCGGCAGCGGCACCGACACCGGCACCGGCACCGTCGCCGACCGACCGGCAACAGGCAGCCAACCGGGTATGCTAAGCCTGGGGGCGGGAGCAGCGGTGAGGGCAGGACAAGTTTGTGCCGCTTTCTGTTTAACCGCAATTTTTGCTACTGCCTTTTGGAGATGTTGTTGTTGTTGTTGTTGTGGCGCGTGTTCAAGTTTGTTCCTCTTCCTTTGTAATGGCTGTTGGCGTGGTAGTTGTCGCTGGTGTTGTAGTTGTTGTTGTCGTCGCTCACTAATGATGCTCATTTTTGTCTGACGCTTCTTGCCACTTCCCACTGCGTCTTGCACAAAAAAAAATATGTATAGAGAAAAAAAATTAAATTTACATTCATTCACAAAGCGCGCAGCATCACATTCAAAACCCCTACAACAACAACAGCAACAGGCAAGTCTGTACTGTTGCAAAGGCGCAAAGTCGACAAAAAACTGAAAATTATGTCAAAATGCATGCAGACGCTGGCAACAACAACAGCAGCAGCAACAAACATGGCAACAACAAAATTGAATCGGTTTGCCGCCCACGCGTCTGCAACACGCCACAGCGTGCAGCACGCCAAGACCAAAAAAAGGTGTGTTGCATTTCTTTGACCAAAAAAGAAGGAGATAAATAACAAATGCGCCGCGCACCCTCCGTTGCCCACCACTGCGAATTTTCAACGCATTGTTAGGCCGCACTGTAGGCGCCCGAATTGGTGGCCTCGAGGGGAAAGCGCGCGACGGAGACGAGTGCAGCACTCGTGCCCAGAACCTGCTTAATTTCAAGGCTATGCTGTAGGTCTCAAGAATTATGAATGAATACAGGGACGAATGAGTGGAGAATGGAGAGCGGGGGGCGAGCAAGAAGTCAGACGCGCTAAATGTTGGCAACAGTTTTGCCAACTGGCAAAGGGGCGCGTGAATAGTGACATAAATCAGCTGTAATAAAACGGCGCAAAGTACGAAAAAAGTTTAAATTAAATTTATGTCCACACCGAAGGCAACTAAAATTGGCCTAAAGAGTACAGAACAACACCGTCCTAGACACGAAAGGAGGAGGGATTATCATTGTTGGTTGATTGCAGGCGGTTGTCGAAAGCGGAGAAAGGGTAAAAGTTAGAGAACAAATTATTAAAATATGGAAAAAATAAGTTGGAAAAAAGCTGAAAAGATTGCAAAAAGTGCCCGAATATGAAACAAATCGCCAACTGCAACAAATGAAGACACAATTTAAAGTGTCAAAGTCTTAAAGTGTTAAACAAGACAAATTGGTTTTGAAAGGTTTTCTGATGCGCTTATTTCGAGTAAGTTGTTCCTTGATTTTTCAAAAATGATCTAATTTTCGAGATTCGATTGCGAAGTATTAACCCTCGAGCTCCTTCACAAATTTTTTAAACACTAAAATCAAGGCGGAAGCCTCAAATAATTCTGCTGTTAAAATGTTTAAAAGCTAAGAGTTTGATGTTTGAGTAAATAACTTTAAAGCTACATTGCTTGTAGAATTAATGAAAGAATGAACAGCTCAAAGCAAAACAACAACTACACCAAGTTTTGATACAAATCAAGAAACGCTATCACTGATATAAGAATGCAGTCAGAATGATTTCCCCCTCACTTGAGTGAGGAACTTTTCAATTGAAATAATTGAAAGCCACAAACTTCAACAAAGACTAACTCTTTAAATATTTTATATTATATAATAAAAAGAAAAACGTGACAATTTACGCTAATATTCGATGTTATTACTGAGCCAGAAGTTGAGCTAAGCAACAGCAATATGAAAATATTCAAACTGAATCGTGTCAACGCACACCAAATCGATCCTACTGCACTACCAGCATTTTTGTTCTTCTGTAGCTGAGATTAATTTAAAATACATTTTTTTAAAGCCCTTCCTGCAAACGAATGAAACGCTCCCACGCACTTTAATTCAATTCCTCTTCATGCAAGAAACAAATGTTTTTTTTTTGCCTGAGCCGACGCTGGCGCTCATTCATTTATTCAGCGTTCATTCCATTCAATAGTCGCCTTTATGCTCATTTCTGAAATTCGATCGAAATTTATAATTAAGCGTTTTGCACATATCAATTGTTTGAGGCTGCCAGACAGACAGGAAATCGTTTGCGAATTCGGGCACACAAAATATTATAAAAGCAAACCAGAAACATACAAAAAGCAACAACAAAAATCGAAGTAAAAATCTGCCAAAATCGCAAGACGCGTTGGGCTTCGTATCGAACGAAAGCTGGATTTTTGATGTGTGTTGTAGTAAGGTTAGTGTTGTTGTTATTGTTGTTGCAGTTAATGCTGTTGTGCTGAATTGAGCTGGCAGCTATCAATGAAGCGCAAAACTGCAGAACTTAAGCTGCAAGTTGTGTACGAAATTGAATGGAAGCAATGAAGCGGAGTGGAGTGAAGTGGCGCGGCGTGGGATGAGGCGGCATGAAGTGGGATGCGGGACAAAAATTAATAAAGGCCAAAGATTTCTGTTCAATAAACGGCGCGCGCGTTGATTTCATATTAAGAACTGGCACAATTGTTGAGGGAATTGCAAGCAAACACACACACACACACACACACAAACGCATAACATATGTTAATACGCAGATACAAAGATCTCACAGATACTGGCGGGCTGCCTGCCTGGCTGGCATTTAATACGATAAATTATATTATGGGCTCTTCCTGTTCAGCGATAATTCTCCGCCTTTTCCCCCATAAAAATAATAATAAAAATCTGCATGCGGGGTAAAATGCCAATGCTTCGAAAAACAAGAAACGATCGTTTTGTCATTGTGGTTGTTGCTGTCAGCTGTACATGCAACACCATTGAGGCGAACAATAACAATGAGCACACAAGCAATTGTCTCCTGATGAACTTGACAACATTGCTGACGATGAGGAGAAGAAGAAGAGTAGATTGCAAAGCGCGTCGAAGGCGAAAACGAATCGCTGGAGCTGTTTAGGTATAAATGTTTGCAGATTGAATGATTGAATGAGTAGGTTGAAGGTGAAGGATGCGAATTAAGCCGGCGACGATGTTTTCGTTTGCCCAGCGCTGATCGCGGCCGATCATCAACACTGACAACAATCACGAAGAATTTAATTGAAAAGACAAAAATCGAATGGAAATGAATTTGCATATAATGGAACCCAATGTAACTGCATGGTTTTTGCAATTCAAGATCTCACATTAATTTGCTCTCAATTGCGCTCATTTTAAGAATCTAAGAAACACAGTGGACTCAAGTTTTAGGAAAAACATTTTATTATTATTATTATTTTATTTTGAACTTGTTTATACACCCTTATTAATTTTCAAACAACACTTCGTATCAATGCAAATTTTAAACTAAAATTCAAAATTCCCACAACAATGGCTCCAAACATTTTTGATCCTCATTACTGCCAATACTTACTAATGGCAACCAGATACTAAAACGCATTAATTGCGCACTCATTGCTCCTATAACATCTTCAATAACCATATGTTTCATGCCTCAAGCAAATGAATCGTTGTCTGCTTATGGCGAAAAAGCGCCCTCACACCTCCTGCTCCGACCTATGCCAACTCGAGCGCTAAGCACCTTTTCACCGCCAACTTTTCACTTACTTACGCTACTTAACATCAAATTGTGAAAAGTTTGCATAATGCGAAATTTTTCCCGGATTTGTATTATTCTCTCAGCATGAAATGCCGCAAATCGGCGCAAGTTATACTACAACAATGTTTCCTACGCCAACTATCCGCATTGCACGCAGCTGCACTTCTGCCCGGCGCAACTGCGTTTTCTTAGAATACCGAAGAATTTTGCGCAGAGAGAGCGCTAACTTCAAATACCGCGAACCGAAGAGGATTTTTACCAACTCTCTTTTCGTAAGCCTTTCGTTTTCAGTGTTTTCAGCACTGAATGCCA
The DNA here is from genome assembly GCA_963668005.1 of Melieria crassipennis. NCBI lineage: Eukaryota > Metazoa > Arthropoda > Insecta > Diptera > Ulidiidae > Melieria > Melieria crassipennis. Next base: position 44,060,178 of record OY764962.1, read on the forward strand.
AGAAAATGGGAACACAGGGAAATCTGCCTGTGTGAAGTATTGTGGGTGAACAGGAAGACGAAGAGGGGAATGGAGGAGGTGCGGATTACTCGTATTTTCAAACTCTGTCACTTCGTCATCCGCATCTGTCCGCTTTTCCAACTGCACTGCACTCCTTCTCACCAGATGCCGCCTTCCTGCTGCTTGCTGCTATGTACTCAACAATCCTCGGCAGTCTGTTTATGTGGTTGTATGCACTTCCGACTTCCGTTTCCTGCAGTCATTTATACCGCTCAGTGGGTACAAGTCAGTCAGTGCAGCTGCATGCACAACGTGTGCGAAAATCTTCTCCTGTCCGTGCATTGTCATTTCTTCTGAACAACAACAACTAACAGTAGCATTCCTATTTACTTAACCGAGAATTGTTGGTTATTTTTCTATTCCTGTTGCACGTTTTGGTTGATTTGACTTTTTTATGCCTGTAGCCTACAGGGTGTTCTGATTTTGAAGAATTGAAGTTTTTTTATGACATTAAATAGTTTTCCGAAAAGAAATCCTTGTATTTTTATGCATTACCCCGAGAATTTTTCTTCATGAAAATTTAAGTTTTTGCATTCAAACTTAAGTTTGAAAATATGGAAAAGATCCAACATTGACTAAAACCGATTGATATATCGTCTGGTGGTAGCTGCAGCCTCCGATATTCAACCTGCTTTAGACAAATTCAAAGCTTTGCGAAATGTGTGCGCTTGGCATTGTTGCCTTCCACCGAAAGACATGCGAAAGCAAAGTCTCCTCCCTATCACATCCCTAGCTTCCGACTTTCCTTTCAAAACTGTACTTCACAACAGCACTCGCCCTCACCAGCTTCTCCACTCCAATCCCCAATCCACGTCAATGCTGTTTGCGGTCTTCTACTGCTACTGCAGTTCGCTTTCATTGTTTTCGCTATGCGGCACTTTGTTGCGTTCAGTGGCGAACGCACGGGGGGGGCTACGGGGCTAAAGCCCCCCCCCAGGTGGTCCCAAAAGCCAAATTTGCTTCCATAAATTGATGTGGGTGACGAGAATATTTCTCATGAAATTGTTGTTGCGCTAAACCTAATACAAAATTGTTTTTGTGATCGCTCCCAAATTATCATTTTTTTTTTATAGGATTTCCTATTACTTCATGGTTCCTATTACTTCACTGAAATTCATTTGCATTAGCCCCCCCCAGAGAGGTTTTCTGGGTGCGCCACTGGTTGCGTTTGTTGTCGTTACATATGAAATTAAGTTATTGTGTACAAGTACCTAACTCCAATCGTTAGCTGCATTCAGTGGTATACAAATTTGTAATATTTTCTATCTCTACTTTTGAACCCACTCTATGCGTGAACCTATATGGGCCTTGGTTTAGCGGCAGTCTAATTTTCTCTCACTAGTGAAACCAGTTAGAACTGTTTATGAATCTTAATTAACCCTTTCCGGTCAATTTCCACATTTCTTGAGATAAAAATTTTTCCTTGAAAATATTGGCTCTCATTGCACATTTTAGCAATAAAATACAAAAAAAATATTAAAAAAAATTATTCAGGTTGAGAATTACAGCTCAGTCCGCAAAGGAGTAAAACTGCATGAAATTTTGATTATATTTCTTAAGTTTTATGAACAATTCATTGATTTTTTTATAGAAAACATAAATTATAATAACAAAAAATTAAAACGTGATTTAATTTTGATCGAAACTTATATAAATTATATATATAAACAATTGGTTCACATTTATTCGGCCTTATAAAACCGTTGTTGTTGTTGCAAAGCCCTTTTCCTCTCAATAAAACACAGAATACTCATATAGCTTCATAAAAAGATACCGAATATAGCCGATTCTTATTAGCGTAGTGGGAGTGGCAATTACGCATGACTAATCCTACATAACCTGTGCCGGTCCAGTAAAACACAAAATCGCCTAGTAACTCCAATTCTTAACCGAAATTTGCCGAATAGTCGAATTTTATTAATCACGCGATTAACTGATGGGCGTGGCATTCAAGCAAATGCAAAAATTCGGTTATCAAACCCATAACTTAAAAAAAAAATGCAAACGCAACTTGCAACCTATGCCTTCCATTTGTACGATATATCGTACAAAGCTTTGCGGGAAAAATATTTAGACGCAAAAAATGTTAAATTTAGTAAATTCTATAAATCAACTGAGATTCAAACTTTGAAATTGTTTAGCTTTTTGTTATCAAAAATTAATACATATTTAAAAATTCCTACGCAGAAGCACCGTCATTTGCTGGTTTTTCAAATTCTTGTAAAGAGCAGCTTACAAAACAAACTCATATTGTGCAATTATGGCTATAATGCTTTATATTTTTAAACAGAATGATGCAGCACAGCCTATTTAATAAAAACTAAAAAGCAGAAAAAGTGCGTTTGCTGTCATATAAAAAATCGTAGAAAAATATATATCGATATATCGTACAAATTTCCGGAAAGGGTTAATAGAATCTCTGATAATTTCTTTACAATTTAAAAAAAGTAGCGTAGTAGTAGTAGTAGTAGTAGAGTATGTGATGCTACAAAAGTAGCTAACTAGGAACTTGAGCGTGTTTATGTATTAGCCAGCGACCCATAGGAATTCCTATGATCGTTCTAATTTGAGGTCATCTTAGATATTTAGGGGCGGTACTCGGGCGGCATATAAGCTTTGTCCGCCACCGTATATATAACACATATTACGTATATATATACATACATATGCATGATTTCGAGTAGATGCGGCTTATCTAATACCACACCATGTACGATTAAACGTAAAATCAGCCAATATTATTGTTGTTGCTATTAATATTAAAATATTGCTATTGTTGTTTTTGGTGCTGTTACAGCCACTGTTGTTTACGACATTTCTATCGCTTCGCATAGTTTATGCCGCATTTGTGTTGTTTCCATTTTTTTATTTTATTGTTGTTGTCGCATTTTCATCAGCTCATGCATCGCACAGACAGACTGCGTATGTATATATACTTTATGTATGTAGTTTGCATGGTGACGTTGACTTCCATTTTCCGCTTTCTCCATTTCACTCCTTTCTGCACACATTCAATATTTCCCATCGTTTTTGCATTTCCAACATTGCACATTGCGAATTGAAGAAGAGCGAGCCAAGTGCATTTACATATACACACACATATACATATTTTGTATATATGTACATGTGTGTGTGTGTGTTAAGAGATGGTCGTATATTTGTTGGTCGCCGGTCGGACTTTTTGTCAATTTGGTCTGGTGCTGGATATGTCAACAGTGAACACGACACACATATTTGTATATAGACAGACAAGCCAACAAGACAGCAAGCGATTGTCAACCGCTGCCTGGACGACAACTTTGCATTGGCATTGCAATGTATCCGCTGTCGTAGTTGTTGCAAGCTGCAATGCAACACTGGCACTTAGTGGAAAAATAACTCGATGTTTCATTGTGCGGGGTGTGGTGTCTTCGATTCTCGACGGTGCTCTAAAGTACATAAACAGGGCTTAAGTGACATAGAGATTTAGGGATTAATGTTTTTCAAGCAAGGGAGCGGAATCAACAGTGAGTCGATGGGACAAAGAAGCTTGAAAGGATTTTAAGTGGATTGCCAATTTTTCGTGTATTTTTACAGTTGCATGAAATGTTTATTGAATTATGTGAATGAACAAAAACCAAAACCTTTTCGTATGCAAAAAATATTCAAATATTTTAACTTAGTCTCACCACCACTCTAACATTATATATCGTGGAATACATAATTAATGAGCGAATGCCATGAAATTCAAAACAACCGTCACAGACTTCTTGCATCCAACGATTTGGGTTCAGTAAACGCACAGATTTATGTCAAGTTTAAAACATTCACTCAAACCCAATCATTCCATACAACCACCAGCCCTACGACAACTCATCATCTCAGTACTCCATGCCGCAAATCGTTCTTCTTTTTCTCTAACTCTCACTTTAAGTAAGAGTAAAGCATCGTTTATTTGTTGCTGACAAATTTCTCCTGCTGCTCATTACCCACACGCAAAGCCCAAACAACACCAGCACCAAAATGAGATCTCGAATAGGCGCAACACTTGTTCCCACATAAATAAAAGCCCCAACAAGTCTATAAATTCAATTAAAGCGCACCAAATGCAGTTCTAATTGAAAGACAAACATGTGCCGCCAGCTATTTGGCCACGCCAACCCTCGCAGTCCACCAGTAAATCATACAAAATCCGCTGGCAGCGTAACATTTGACATTGAAATCTGCAGCGAGCCGCGTAAATGCGTTCAAATGCCGCGTTTTTCGCACCAAACCCTCGTACCTCCGCCCATCCTCCGTGCAGCAGCTCACCTCAGCTGCCGCTCCACACCCCCAATGTGTTAGTCTGTCTGTCTGTCAGTCAGTCGGTGTGTGCTTGCTTGCTTGTTTGTTTGTTTGTTTATGGTCGGCAAATGGCGCCAACATGTTGCATGCAATTGACACAATTTCGCGCGTAATGCAGCCTCAGCACTGCCCGCAAGAGGCTTACATGCCACCGCCACACCGACCCCAAACTGAACCTTCCCGCCGCACTCGCAAATTGTATCAATGACCGCGAAATTTCGACCAATAGACAGCGAGCCCGGTGACCGTACAACCGTCCGGCTGCGCGGCTGTCCATGCCACATGCACAACACCGCAACTGTAAGCGGCACATGCGGCCTCGGAGTGTGGCGCAGTGGTGTGTTGGGCATTTGGTGAAAGCTGCAATTGATATGAACCGAACAACAACAACAACAACCACAACAATAGCAAGCAGCAAATGAGAAATGTGCGTCGCAGCATTGCTACAGTAGCGACAGCTGAAACAACAACAATAGCGAAATAACAACTCAAACGCCCCCAACACGAAGCAGCAACAATTGCATGCGGCGAATTTGCAACAGTTGAACCCGGAAGAGTTAATGATAGCCAGCGCATTTTGCATTTCAACCAGTCGTCGCCGAACGATGGCGAGGAGGTAGGTGTACGAGTGGGAGTCGGGCGAAAAGCAGCAAAAACATAAAATGCAAGAGGAAACACCGATAGCCAAACAAACAACAAACCGCAACAGATGCAAACGACAGACATTAACACGCATACAATTGCATACGTAAACGCACGCCAGGGTGGTCCGTATTTTCGGAAGCATGATTCGAGTGCACTGATTCCAAGCTATGGAAACATGCCAAACTCAGTTTAAAATTTCAGCACAATAAAAAACTTTGAATTTCTAGAGACACTTGAAAAGACTACAAATTTTATTCTGAAAAAGAACCAAAAGCAGGGACCGGAAATAACAGTTATTTATGAAAACTAAAATGGAAAATTTTACTATGAAGGAAAAATCATGCAAATAAATGAAATATACTAATACATTTCTTTTCTCACGGAGAATCAAACTTGGCAATACACTTTTTTTTTTATTTTTACGGAAAAATTAAAAATTAAGAATTATTTTTTATTTATATTTTAAAAATCCTTCAATAAAAATTATTTCTGATTTTTTTCATATTAGTCCACAAATAACAGTTTTATTTCGATTTTTATTTTTTATTTTTATTTTTTTAGTCATCAATAAAAATCATTCAGTGACTTTTATTTATAAAAGTCATCAATAAAAATCACTCAGTGACTTTTATTTATAAAAGTCATCAATAACAATTATTCAATGACTTTTATTTTTTAAGTCATCCATAAAAATCAGTCAGTGACTTTTATTTTTTAAGTCACCAATAAAAATCATTCAGTGACTTTTATTTTTTAAGTCACCAATAAAAATCATTCAGTGACTTTTATTTATAAAAGTCATCAATAAAAATCATTCAGTGACTTTTATTTACAAAAGTCATCAATAAAAATCAGTCAGTGACTTTTATTTTTTAAGTCATCAATAAAAATCATTCAGTGACTTTTATTTATAAAAGTCATCAATAAAAATCATTCAGTGACTTTTATTTATAAAAGTCATCAATAAAAATCATTCAGAGACTTCAGTGACTGATCATAGGACAACTAAAGTAAAAATCGAAAAAAATTGTTATTTGTGTACTAATAAGAAAAAAATCAAAAATAATAATTATTATAAGATTTTTAAAATATAAATAAAAAATTACTTTTATTTGTTGAGTCATTAAATAAAAGTCAAAAAATAACTCTTAAACATTGATTTTTATAATAAAACTTATAACTGTTACGGTCCCTGACCAAAAGAGCCAACAAAAATGGCGTCTTATTTCGGGTTGTTTTATCTAAGGACTGCAACTAATTAAGGACATTTCAAGCATAACTCTAATGAAATTTTTTCTTAAAACTAAATAAGAGATGTTCTGTAAAGATCTTCCGAGGTCATAGTTAATCAAACAAGTTCAAATCCGTAGTGGTCTCATTCGCAAAATTTCACATGTTTGACACTGTTTGATTTTTGATGCTTAAACCGTTAGCCCAACAGTCGTCTACAGTCGTTGTCGAGCTGTCGTTAAATTATCACATCATTCGAGGATCAACACTAAAACGCACCCCACAATTACAACAACAATAAAAGCAATTTCATGTGTGTTAGTGCGTGGACAGTCGGCAGCTGAGAAGCGCGAAAATTTTGACTACGCTGCCACATATGGCGCTGTTGTTGCTGTTTTTTATTGTCATTGCTGCCGTTGGCCTTCATTGTGAAGGTCAACATGGGGTTATAGGCCGCGTATTACGTATGTATGCACACAAAAACCAACAACAATGTGCAATGCCAACCACAGAGATTATTTGAATTTGGCAGGTTGTGCGGCTTTTAAAAAAAAATTTTAACATACACACATATTTTTTATGGCTACTTTCCGCTCTACAAAAAATGCAGACATGCAACGAGCAAGGAGTGTCTGTCTGCTGTTGTAACCGTGTTGAAGTCAGTGAAGAGCCGGTACGATTTGATGGTTTTACTCCTCCTCCAACACTCCCACCACAGCCCAAAAGCTATGCCAAACTATATAGAATGACTTTTTTAATTAAATTGAATTTCACTTTTAATTTCACTAAAACAATTTTGATGCAATTTTCAACACCTTTTTAGAGATTGAAAACAATGAGTGGCTAAATTTTCACCAACTATTATTTACTGTTACTTTGTTTTACAAAACTCACTTTTAAATACGAATCGGCATCTTTTTCTAAGCCAAATTCATTATGCTAATTTTATTAAATCACATGACTGGTGATATTCAAAGGCCAGCAAGACAAAGCATCTGTTAGCCTTTGTTTGCACCTTAACCTGAAGCTGGCTGTATGGCAAATATTGAAAACGCCACACCTCCTTCTCGCTTCTTTGCCAGAATAGAAACGAGCATAGAAGAAAGCAAACAGCGGCCTTAAGTCAACACAAAACGGATGCGCTTATTAGATGAATGGAAAATCCTTTTTTCTATACAAATACTACGTTCACTTACACAAGCACACGCGAATCCAAACACACACATGCGAACAACGCACACACACACAAACATGCAAGCACACTCGCATCGTCACAGGGCACATTCTTATACCTGGCTGATACCCCGCAGATAATAATGCATATTTAATTAGGACTAATTAACCTAAAGGCTGCAACTAGAATTTTGTATGCGGCAGCAGGGGGCAGCGACGCGTACAGGGTGTCCGCACCACTAATCACGGTTTTATTAGTGCTAATAATAACGGCATTTGTAGTGGGCGCAATGGAAATAGTCATTCTGGTGGTAATCGCTCATACGCGCCTACAACTATGCAATGCAAAGTGCTTGCAAGCCAACAATGGATGACACAGCACACAGCAGTAAAGGAAAAATACGCACTGAATATTTACTAATTACCAGCCGACTGCAAGTCATTGAGATTTGCGCAAATACGTGCGTCAAAGAATCAGTCAGAGTTGGTCAAAGTTGTAGAATTTTTAATTTTGTTTAAAATTTTTTTTAAGAATTTAAGATGTACTAGCTCTCTAGAACCACGAAATGAATGCTGATTTTAAGCAAATTCCAAGTGCTTTTCAATTCTGAAACATAAATAGACACCCAAGGAAATCTAAAGCTTTCCGTCTCTTTCGCTAAAAACTGCAATTTGTTGAATTGCCACATTTTAACAGACTAAACTAGATCTATGTAAACTACGTCGGTGGTCCGATAAGTACTTAGCCTACAAAAGAAAAACGAAAATTTTGGAAAAGTGGCGATTTATTTCTCAACGTAGTCTCAACTCGATACACTTGACCCAGCGATGCTCCTTCTTCTTCTTCTTTAACCCGTCTGAAAAATACGTTCTCTGGAGGCCTCCGTGGCGACGATAACCTCCTCATTCGACTCAAATTTCTGCCCGGCGAGTGACTTTTTCAAGTTTGGAAACAAAAAGAAGTCACACGGGGCCAAATCTGGAGAATAGGGTGGATGGGGCAGCTGTTCGTAGCCTAATGCGACCAGTTTGGCGAATCACCGACCGATATTGCTCTTTTTCCATTTTTCTAAAATCCGCGGACACGTTCATTTCCACACGCGGTCAAAACAAAACTACAAATCCAATATGGCTGAAATTTTGACAGTAGCCATCTACGAAGATGTACTACACGATAGTAAATTTCTCTTACGATAGTGGCACCATCGGGCGGTGGGGCTAAGTACTTATCGGACTGCCCACATATTTATTTAAGATTCCTATAGCCTCGAGGTTAAAATATTTTCATAGTTTACTTTGGAAATGTTTGCCCAAAGTCTTCAAATGCCAAGTAAATGCGAAAAAGTCAAAAGTTGCCTCAACTAGGCATCTCCCTTGCCTTGACCACTTATTAACCTTATTATTCGCTACAGGTTTTTACTGCTGAAAGTTAAAATTTTAAATTTTACGTCTTAGGCTTCTATGTGGTTATATTAGCACTATTCCATAAGAAATTTTTTAATTTTTATACTCGGACCCTGTATTTTGGAGTGTTTTTCTATGAGAGCAACCACATCGTTGCGGCTGTAATAATTACTTAAAAATTAAACTTTTTACGCATAACGAAAATTTAAATATTTCTTCATTTACTTCAGCCCAAATTAAAAAAAAGGTATCTAAATTGAAAGAAAATGCAAAATTAAAAAGTTCTCTAATTTTTTTCTGCTTCTTTTTCCTTTACTATGTCAAGATATACCATTAAGAAAACGTGTATACTTTTTTTCTTTAAACTTAAATATTCAGTTTATTAATTTCGTATTTTTCCAAGAACTTCAAACTATTCTAAAGACCAACAAAAAAATGTATTCTTGCAACCATAGAGGATGCAGACGTCCACAAAGTAGCATGTTGCCATGTGGCAACAAAATAGCGAAAGGGTTAAACATTAACAGGCACCAACTTATTTTCTTCATAGAAACGAAGCCGGAAAACATCGGTGATAGGAGTTATAGATAGTAGGCCAGTCGTTTTTAAAGCTCCACGCAATGACTTTAGACATTTTGTGCTGATGATACATTAATGTGTGTGTTTTTTTTTTGTTTCAAACCATCACTACCCTTCCCCCCTCACCGCATACATCTAGCGTAAATGGCCCAAATTAGTTGAAGCGTGAGGCGCGCAATAAAAACGACCAAAAGGGTCCAACAAAATTTGACTAAACATTTTCCACAAAAAATATAAAATTAAATGCTACCCTTTTCTGCCTCCTCCTCCTCCTTTCCGTTATTGTCCATTTTTCTCGCTTGCTGAAAAATGTTGTAATAATTTTTTGGGCTTATCCTTATTATTACATATGCCCACATATCCTTTTTCATATACACCCACTACATACACCTCCACACATAGGTTGTATGTGTATATTTGCACAGGTTTCTTATTGTTGTTGTTGTAATACAAATACATCAAAAATTAACGCGCACATGTGACCCTTTTTCTTCTCCTTTTATGAACAAAGCGCCGAGGGTGAAAGCCACCGGTTAACGGAAAGGACATGTGGGCAGTTGGCGTGGAATGGGTATGGGACATGGCGCATGGAAAGTACAACACATTAGCTGCGAGACTGAAATTCCGGGCTTTTTAGAGCATTCTAATATTTTTCATTAGAATTGCCACTTTTAAGCGCTGCAAACAATGGACAACGTCGCTCAGTACAGCAACGGGCAACCACAGCAATGTGCAAAGCACAATAAAAATGCGAACGCTCCAACCAAATGTCCTTTTTTCTGGTACATTTTGTGTACACAAAATTTTGATGATTAGTATTTGTTGTTTTTGTTGCTTTAAAAACCGTACAAATGCGGATAAAGCAGGAAATTGATCGGTTGAAAACAAAAAAAACAAAAACTGAAATGTGGGTTCTACGTGGCGTATGAGTAATGGTCAATTTTTAATACCCATTCACATTGCTTGAATGTTTGATAAGCCGGCAAAAATTAGAATTTTCTGGGGTTTTTGCTATTGATTAGACATGTGGTGTGGGTGCATGTGATGTATGTAGTTTTTTATAAATGAACACAAAGATAAGCAAAGCATGTTTGCCGTTTGTTGGCTTAATAAATGTAAATGAGTTTTTCCTGCAACTTTGAAAGAAACAATGAATCGACTTTTTTGTAGTAATACAAACTAAATGCATAGAAATATTTACAATACCTAAAAGCTAATGAAGCTTTAGGGCTTCATTATTATTTAAAGGCCGTCCGTCCATTCATTAATTTCTGAACACTACCTACATTCATCCACTTGGCTTGTCAAATAATAAATGGCCGAAATTTCAACTTTACTAATGAGTTAATATATTTTTTGTTATTTTTTTATTTTTTTTCTAATTCCTCCATTTTGTTCAAAGACTCTTCGTTCGCATTATCGCTTACTCATCGAATTCAATATGTCTGCATCAGTAACTGCTCTCAGTACTGTAGCTGCAATTCTTTTATTTCTTTAATAATATTTCTTAATATTTAAATATTATATAAATTCTTAATATATATCCTAATATATCATATAAATTCTTAATACTTAGAAAAGAAATTAAATATGAGCAAAGCGCCCTCACTATCTTCAATTATCCGATTGACTTTTGACTCATGAAAGGTCTATCATTCATCACTAACTGTAACGCGATTCAGCGAGATCCATCAGGCAGCCCAAGTGGGCTTGTTATTAAAGCAACAAAGCGAGAGCACCCATCTGGTATCCCACTTTATTTTAATCTACATTTTAAGCATTTCTCAGCTCAAACATTCTTTGCTTTTGTTCTACGCAAAGTTTTTATATATTTACTTGTAAGTATGTATACGTGCATATGTATGTAAAGTTTAAATGCGCAAACTTGTTCGAAATTTCAATCAAAATTTCCAATCAATGTCAATTCATTATACCTTAACAACAAACCATGCACAATCACAAAACCAACCCCAACCTCAACCCCAACCTCAACCCCAACTACTTTAATTCCACCATTCCTTTAACAACTAATTTTATTTTCGCCCATTTAATTTTCTTCAGCCCTTAGCCGCCACTACTCCATACCCTTCCCGTCAACTCCTCCTCGTCTTACGGTAATCAAAATCGACGTTCTCCAAATCTCAACGAGCTTCCCAAAATATCTTTCCATCCTCTACACGCCATCCTCTCAAGCCTCCGCACAGGCCTCCACTCATTGAACAGCCAACTGCCTGTAACGCACCTCTTGCCACTCTCGCCTACCTGCACGTCTTCTGATGCCCTCACCATCAAAGCGCATATCGAACCGTTGCCATCAATCCATGGGGCCCAACATTCGTACAAACACCAATCAACTCGCACACACACACACACACACACGTACAACCCAAATATTGTATATATGCACAGAGTGCACGAGGCTGCGTCTGGGGGAAATCGAAAAACATTTCGTGTATTAAAACCGAAACGAATTAATTTAATTAATTACAATCATGTCTTATTAGATCGAAAGACGTCTTCTTGGATTTGGTGTGCCAAGGCGGCAGTCGGTATTCGGAGTGTCAAATGCTTGCGTCACGTCAAAGAGTTAGATATCGAAATCGAGGGTGGTATGTGATGCGCCGAGTGCCGTGTGCCTACCTAAAACAGAAACAACAACACAAACAACAACAACTAGAACGACAACGACAACGAAACCAACGGCAAATTGTATGCGCACATCATTTATAAATGCCTGATTTGTTATTTACAAAATGACAACAAAACGAACGACAAAATTCCAGTCAACCGCCCGAAAGCCTGCCACCCCCATCCCCTGAGCGCACCCGCGCGAACCATGCGTCCCAGTTGCCTATCCAACAAGCGGTCGCATGGCGCACATTGCCAGTTCGATAAGATGAAAAACACTGCTTGAGGACTTTTTGATTATAAAGCAACAAAATTTCCCTTCCCATTCGCTCAGCGCACTCGGAGGAGCGAGAGTGAGCGCTGACGCTGTCGCATCTGCTTGGCAATGTGTGTGTGTTTGTGTGTCGAAACTGTTAGCAAACGTTACGGACGCTATTTCGATTTGTGGGCATTGATTGGGTGGAGTGTGCCAATGGTCGGATGACGCTGGATGATGGTGATTAAGCAAGCGTGCTCGGGATGGGAGTGCGGCGGACGAAATGAAGCGCGCGCAAGTGTGCTCAAAAATCGAAATGTAAAAGATTGTCACATCAATTTGCTATGTCAAATGAATGACAAATGAAAAGGGTACTCACTCAAACTCACACACACGCGAGCACTCTTGAAAACTTGAAAATGGTGCAATCGTCTCCTCAGCAACAAATGGGTGAGCAATGACTTGGAGTAAAGTTTTTCTCTTGGGCGGAATTAGCCGCCGGAAGATTTGGGAAAACTTAATGAGAGAGTTGGGGCATAGCGAAGCTTGATGATTGGCGGCTATGGCAGAAGCCTGAAAGTTATGGGTCTGACATTGGTGTCAATCGAAAGAATCAGAAATATAGATAGATAGATAGATGTTTTTATTAGAAGAAAAAATCATTGCAAAACTTATGTTATCGCACAATTTACAGATATATGGTGTTGGCACCTTAATTCTATGACATTGTGTTAATTTTATTATCACAGTTAGACTTTTAATTTAAAAAGCAGGAGCGATTTCGAAGGAAAAATACTTCTATAGGGTATAGGGTTTTTTTAGAGGTATAGAACTTCGAATTGAAATAAAACACAAGAAAATCGTTTTAATGTCCATCAATTTGGCTTTATTGGAAGGATAATTTTATGCCATTAATGTTTAAATATGATTTCGGGCATGTGGCCGCCGCGGCTGGCTCGAATAAAGCCAATTCTACAGGTCCAATTTTCAACCACTTTTTCGAGCATTTGGGGCCGTATGTCGGCAATAACGCCACGAATGTTGGCTTCCAAGTCCCCTAACGTTTCTGGTTTGTTGGCGTAGACGAGCGACTTCACATATCCCCAAAGAAAATAATCCAATGGTGTCAAATCACACGATCTTGGTGGCCAATTGACAGGTCCATTCCGCGATATTATGCGCTCATCGAATGTTTCCTTCAATAAATCGATTGTGACGTGCGCTGTGTGGCATGTAGCGCCGTCTTGTTGGAACCACAACTCATCCACATTCATGCCATCCAATTCGGGAACAAAATAGTCGGTTATCATGGCTCTATACCGGTCTCCATTAACGGTAACTGACTCTCCAGCATTATTTCGGAAGAAGTATGGCCCAATGACTCCACCAGCCCATAGAGCACACCAAACAGTCAGTTTTTGTGGATGTAATGGCGTCTCAAGGGTCTCATGTGGATTCTCTTCACTCCAAATGCGGCAATTTTGCTTGTTGGCGTAGCCATTCAACCAAAAATGAGCCTCATCACTGAACAAAATTTTGCGATGAAAATCAGCATCGAGATCAATCTAATTTTCGGCCCATACACCAAAATCACGACGCATTGCATGGTCTCGCGGCTTTAATTCTTGCACAAGCTGGATCTTGTAAGGTCGCAAGCCAAGATCTTTGCGCAAAATCTTCCATAAAGTTGATGGACAAAGCTCCAATTGCTGTGCACGGTGGCGAATCGATTCATTCGGGTCCTCTTCAACATTTTGCTCTACAGCGGCAATTGTTTCTTCGGTGCGCACTGTTCGACGTCTCTGCGGATGCGTATTATCAAATAGAGTAAACGTAGTGCGAAAACGACCCATGGTTAACCGAATTAATTGCTCTGATGGACGATTATGTCGACCATAAAATGGACGGAGCTTGCGGTAAACTTCGCGAACTGAACCATTATTTTCGAAATAAATTTGCACGATTTGCAAGCGTTGTTCTTTTGTCAACCTGTTGATGATGAAATGGCAAACCAAACTGAACATAAATGACATTAGAGTTGCCAGATTTGACCACAAAATGCCAGTTTTATCTCTATTCGAAAAACAAACCTCTAAAAAAAACACCCTATACTAAAAAAGAAACAGAAATTTTTATGTTTCAGGTATTTTTCAAATATAACAAAATAGAAATACTAAATAATTTTATAAACCTAAGTTAATAAAATTGAATAAAAACTAAAACATTTTTAGAAAAGCCAAGTATCAAACAATATAAAGTAAAGCAGTGGCGCACACAGGAGAGGGGTTTGAGGGTTAAACCGCCCCCCGAAATATCTTTAAGTACAGAAATTTAATTTATAACCGTCGCATAACTATATATTCAATCATCAATAACACTACTAGACACAAAAAATTCACTTAAATGCACCTCAGTTATGAGCACATATCTCGTAAACGAATGATCCAACTAACACAAGTCCGTCGGTCGGTCAGAAGATAATACCTTAGCCTTTCCAGAGATATACAGAATGTCCAAATCAGATGAGATTTGTAGAAATTACTGACGGTGAAAATTGTAAAAAAATGAATATTTCGACCATTTTCAAAAATCATACATTTTCAAATGTGTTTTTATAGATAAAATACATTTTCTACTTTGGTTTTAAAATTTAAGATGAAAGATATATTATTTGTGCAAATATTAATATTATTTATTATTATTATTTATAGATAAAATAAATTTTCTACTTTGGTTTTAAAATTTAAGATGAAATATATATTATTTGTGCAAATATTAAGCCTAACATCAATAGAACCGAAATAAAAATTACAAAGTTATGATGCACTGAGTAAAAACACCAACTTCACATTGGCGAAAAAAAAATTTTTTTTTTGCGGAGACCCATCCTAATGTTGCTAAAGACATGAAACTAGAGGTCATTAATAGTAACCTGGCATAGTCAGTTTTTCATTTTCTGACCCAAAGTCCTTTTTAAAGGACTTAAAAATTTTAAGGACATACACATTTCAAAGATTTTTTTAATATTTGCGGCTATGCAATGATGAAGATATGGGTATCAAATGAAAGAGAAAAATTGTCTCATTTTAACTAAATTTTCTATTTTGAACGTTCAGGACCAAAATATGTCAGGTATGAAAAACATACATACATACATACATGTTTTGGATCTCAGTCTGTAGGTTCATACATCTAAATTTTATTCTATTTCAATGTTCTCAAAAAAGTTACACAAAACCCCCCGAAACAGAATCCTGCGTGCGCCACTGAAGTAAAGTATATGTTATTTGGCCACAAGAGACTGTGAAGAAGTGTGCACATCCACTTCAAGGCAATTTTTGTGCCAAACTAACAAATACTCGAATCGTACGAAAGCAACAAATGTCTATGTCGTCTTGTGTGTTGTTTGCCGATAAACTTGAGTATGTGTTAATGTGCTTCCTCATTGTATTTGCCAATAAACATAAAAATTCACAAACAATTAAACAGTCAAAATACAAATAAAATCAAAGAAAAGCCAAACCGCGCGACTTACGAATATGCAAAAATATCAAACTATGCCAATAAAACCGCAGCAATGAGAAACGAAAAGCACACAACAAAGTGGGCAGGGAAATCAGCGCAAAAAATCAAAACAAAAAATTGTACAACAAAAACGAAGACAAAGGAAAAACAATTGCGGTGAAGTAAAAATACCATAACGAAAAACAATTGAATTGCAATGAACGGCAACGGCGGCAACGGCGATGACGATGACAACCACAACGCCGAAACTTAACATAAACTACCACAACAACGCCAGCGACAATGGTCATAACACTGAAGGCAACAACAACAACAACAGCCATATCGAAATAGCAAAAATTTGCATATGAAAACACAAAGCTGACGTACGGTCGAACGACGGAGCGGAGCGGAGAGATGGACGAATCGGCAGTCAACTAAAAGAAGCGGACAGACTAGATCGACGCGAAACGAGCGGAACGCGGGACTGGCGCGGAAAGTTGGCACAAAACGCGCTACACTGCCAATTAATCAAGAAATTCTTAAATAATTATTTGCCTATTTTTATTAGCGAACACAAAATGCAGACAATAACTACAACAGCAACAACAACAACAACGCATGCAGTTAACAAAAGACTCTGCCAAAACCAACAACAACAACAACAACAACAGCGACAGCAGCAACAAAACTGTAAACGAAGCACTCATCGACCGTTGGAGTGTAAATGCTGTAATGGCATGTAAATAAAAGACGCGCTGGCCTCCGCCCTCTCCGCCCCTCCCCGCCCGAAATAGACCACAGCGAGCCGGGCATTCGCGCTATATGAAGCATCAGCAGATAGATGAGGCGTGCAGCGTCGCCGTCGTCATCGCCATCGCCATCGCCGCAGACAGATGCAGATACACAGATACTCGTACACAGGCATAGGTACAAATAACGGGAATGCTGAAAAAAAAAGAATCTCACAAACTGGCCTGGCGCACCAAAGACAAAAGCAGGAGAAGCAGCGCGGGGGGTGGGCGGAGGCGCGGGGTGAGCTGGTGTTAAGATTTTATATGAATTGTCTGCTCGACTGTGGTTTAATAATGTTTAGAAAATTAATTAATGAACCCAAGTGGCGGATAGTCGGGCAGCAGCAGCAGCAGCAGACAACGCGCGCCGCGCACACATGCAAACGGAGGAGTCAGCGAGCCGGCGGCGGCAGCGCGGCCCCAAATCGAATTGCATGCGAGACAATGACGCGGAGACATTGTACTTTTTATTATAGTGGCGATGACGATGGCGTGTGCTGTGTTAAAAATACAAACTTTGCGAAAATCATTTTATCGGCAAAAAATAACAAATCAACATTAAACATTTCACAACACACACACAAACATATGCGAAATGCAAGGGGAGCGGCGGCGGCCTGTAGCCGAGAGAAGTCGCACAGAAATGCGGGACCCAATATGTGTGTTCGGGCGGAATTTATAGCGAAAAACTGAAACGAGCCAAAAGGCAGCGGGAGGCAAGGCAGCAGCGACATACAATAAATTGTCGATGACAAATGCCAGCAATGCAGCAACATTGTGTCGGTGTGCGTGCATGCGAGGACAAAGCAGCAGCTAATGACAACGTCTTCGACAAACAGAAAATTGTACTCAATTTTCGTTGCTTTCGACTAGATTTGTAGTACATACATACATAAGTAGTCGTTGTGTTGCAGTGGCGGTCTTTGAAGTGTGCGTTCAGCAGCGGTGCTTGTCAATCATAAATTGACAACCGACTTGAGCGCAAAGTTTGCGCCGAAACTGTGCCAACGAACTCTCAGGAGCGACAACTCTCAGCCGTCGTATATCCACAGGCGGGGCTAAAGAGTTGGAATTTTCACCTATAAGATTAAACAGTGGAAATGATAAGTAATTTGTGTGAAGTTTGCATACAATTTTTACAAAAATTGTTATCCAAATATGAATAGTAGATCGAATAGATTGAGTCATACGATTTTCGATTGATTTCCATAGAGCGATCGGCTTGAATTAGTGATGATTATGATCAGGGAAAGGATTTTGTGGAAATTGCCTTTTTTGTTTGCTACTAGATAGAGCATTTCTGATTGAAAATGAACACGAATTAGGTTCTCCTGATTAGAAATATACCACTTTTATTTTGCCTTTTTTTGCCTTAAAAAAGCAGTTTGCCTTTTTCACCCATAAATGCCTTTTTTAGTGCCTATTTTACCACAAAAATGCCACAAAATGCCTTTTTCAAGATTGGTCGAGCGCCTTTCTATTTTTCTTTCGTTTTTAATATTTTCCCCCTTTTGTTTCGCAAAAATACCTTGAAACAAAAAAAAAAATTAAGTGGCAACATTGCAATTTCGTTAATACCTTGAAACTAAAAAAAAAATTAAGTGGAAACATTGCAATTTCGTTAACTTATCGATGTTTTTACATTGATTTGATCATTCCTAAGCCGTTATTTTTTTTTGTGCAGTGGAAAATTTAAAGAAAAAACATGCCAAATGTGATACAAGTACGGCTTTTATGCTTTTATATGAGAAGTTAAAATATGAATTTAAAATATGTGCCTACATTTCAATTAAAATATCTCAGTTTTAGTTTTTAAACGATCTTTGAACATCAAGGAACAACAAGGTATCCTTCTCTTTTACAAAACGAGGTATAAATATTGTATGTTGCATACGTCAGATGAAATAAAATTATTAAAAAATACATACCGTTTCCCCTTTTTTTAGATTTTCTAGTATTTTTTTTCTAATTTTTAAATGCCTGTTTTTGCCTTTTTAACAGTTTTTAATGCCCTATTTTGCCTTTTTATGCAGTTTCTAGTGCCTTTTGCTGCCTTTTTGGCACTTTTTAGTGCCTTTCCGTGCCTTTTTTTTTATTTTATTTTGCCTTTTTTATAGGTTTTTAGGTACTCAAAATCCTTTCCCTGATGATGATGATATGATGATTCTGATACGCTGATGATTCGGTTTATCTGGTAAATGTATTTGTTGCATAGCCATAGCACAGCTTAGAAGCCATAGCTTCACAATCATAAAGCACATTTCTACGATCCCACATCGAAAATTTCTGCAATGTCTTAATTTCGCATCTTCTACAACCGTTTCACTTTTCCCTCGAATTGCTTACCCGCGACTTTTGTCTGCTGCCGATTTGAAAGCGAAATTCTACACAATTGCAGCATCAAACGTCACTTGATACCAACAAGCAAAACACAAACACAAAAGCAACACATACGCCAACATACATACATAAATTTTTTCGACTTGGATAATATTAGAGACGTTTGTAAGTTGGCTCGTCATTTCATGTGTATGTGTGTGTGCGTTTTTGTTTTTGTACGCTTTCAAAGTTGTCGAAAAATTGTTTAACTGTTTTTACATTTGATGCCGCTCAACCAAACAACACACTCACACACACTCACATAACGAATGAAATATTTCGCAATTACACACACATTAAACAAACAAACACATATAAAAAATGTTTTCAATCTCTCGTGCCAATAAAAATTACAAGTGGAAGGAGCAGTGGAGGATCGGATGGTGCGGGGAAGTTGGGTTGAAAAAATTAAAAAAGGAAATGAAAGGGGTTTAGGCTGTCTAAGAAACAGTAACAACAGCTGTTTGAAGTAGCAAAACGCGATAGAAGATAAGCAAAATGATTGGGAAGACGAGGACGTGTAAGTAGAAGAAAAAGACAAAACATGTTTGAGTTGATGTCAATTCAAATTACAAAAATAAGAGCAGAAGTGGCGGCTTTCTATTCGGCTTCATGTGGGTGTGTGGAAAGGGGAGGGATGGCAAATAGCATAGGGTATGTCTTGCTTTCTTTCAATAATTTATATTTATTAGCTCAGCAGCCGCGACTTGAAGCTCATTCATTCACGCTTAACGTTCATTCTACATTTTAATGCAGGTATGGAAAATTTTTCTTAAACAAGTATTCTACACTCAGAGCCAGGTTTTGAATTTGTGTCGCTCGTGATTGCGATTTTCCTCTTTTGCTCCCAAGCCAAGTCGATCCTATCTGCTTTTCTGACACCCTGTATTAGCCAGCAGCGTTTTTCTGCAACTTTGACTTGCCGTCAGTAGCATTGACGACAGTCTTTTAATATGTATGTGTGTCTTTTAATGTGTATGTGTGTGCGAGTGTGTTCTGGCGTGGCATGAATTGGTTTGCTTGATTGGTGGGTGGCGGCGGCAACCCTTTATTTATTTTTTCGCATCTTTGTTATTGTTGTTGTAATTTACATTTATGTATGCTTCATTTTATACTTTTGAAAGCGCTTCAAAAAAGAAACGCGGCATCTGACATCTTCCGCGCCATCCAAGTATCGCAGCAGTGGCTGCCACAGCAGCAGCAGCACCAATAACAGCAACAACAAATACGACAGCAGTCAACCCTCATTTGCATGCCGTTGCTTAAGTCAGCACTCGTGCATGCGTGGCTCTGTATATGTATGAGTGTGTGTGGGTGTGCGTGTGTGTGGCTCATCATTAAATATAATTTTCCATACGGCAATTAGAAATGTTGCTGTTTTCTTTGTTTTTGTTGTTGTTGTTGTTGTTATTGCTGTTGTTGTCTAATTTTACGAGCGACGCCACATACTGGCAAGCTGTAACGTACAGATACGCAGAAACAACAACAAATATGTAATAATAAAAAACTGTCGCTCAGCTTTTGCTCGGCTTACGCATTAAAAATCGAATCCTTTTGACTGTTTGCTGGCAGCAAGTACAGTCGCCGCCGGCGGCTGCTAGCACAGCCCACACACATTGCACCGATGTCAATGAGTTTCCTTCGGCACATACGGCACACACACACACACGCATAGACATGCACATATACGCACTCACATGTGTGATTCTTTACATTTTAATCCTTTGGAGCATCTTTACCCTTTTTGCCTTGTTCTATTTTATTTTGTACTCTTATTTCTGTTTCGTTTTCATTTTCAACCACCGCACCCAGCCGTTTCGCTTCGAACACTACTCGTTCCCCTCCCACGCCGCGCAACCACGTGTGCCATTTGCCTTTTTTACCAATAAATAGACAAAAGCTAATTTATTTGAAGCATACATTTCGGCGCACTTGCATGAGCTGCTGCGTGTGTGTGTTCCGTACTGTCTCGCGCACAAATCTGAAATGTTGAGATTCATAAATTTTCATATACAAAGTAGAGACAATTTATAAATGGGCTGATTGCAAAATAAATCAAGCAGTTAATACACATTCCTAAAGACATTCAGCGTTACGTAATTTCAAAATTTCGAATTGCCCTGCAGTCATGCAGCCCCGCACCCCCCTTACAGCTGCGCCACTGGACTCGCATTTATGAAAATATGAACGTGTGCAAGTGTAAAAAGGTTTATTTTATGTTCGATGAGACAAAGCCCAGCACTTTGTGTGCAAATTAGAAAATATTAGTTGTTGTTGCTGAAATAAGCACCGAAAAGTATGCAATGCTTTATGAGCACTGGCAGCGCCTTTGCTCCTTCTGGTGTGTGTGCATGTGTGTGTGGGCGAGATTTTGCTCGGCTTCGGTTATTTATTTTTGCAATTTTTTTGGGGGGTATTTAGATACTTTTGTAGATATGTATTTGAATTTTTTCATATTTTTCGACATTATGAAAGCAGAGAGTGTGAGCACAACTGTGTGTCGTAGTATTGGGAGGCACTTTTTATGAATTTCGTGTGTGTATGTGTGTGTGGTTTTGAGCACATCCCCACATATACACTTTTTAGCCTTTTAATAAATATTGCTGGCAGCAGAAAATATTATTCGTATCTATGTTTGTTTAAATATTGCTACATATGTGTGTGTTTTTCAGTGTGTAGGAGTGTGGGTGTGAACGCAGCATTTGTTTATTATTTAAATAAATAATTAGCAGTTGTATGCACACATAAAGGATAAAAAGGATATGTTGCAAATTTTTCGAGGAAGGCTGATTTTCTTTTTCTTCTTTCTGGCTGGCATGTTTACTTTCGGTAATTCCGCTTTGGTTTCGTTTTCGTTTTAAACAAACAATTTTTAATGAGGCTTG
This sequence comes from Melieria crassipennis, assembly GCA_963668005.1. Classification (NCBI taxonomy): domain Eukaryota; kingdom Metazoa; phylum Arthropoda; class Insecta; order Diptera; family Ulidiidae; genus Melieria; species Melieria crassipennis. The sequence goes on from OY764962.1 coordinate 44,082,038, forward strand.
CGATGGCAGATAATACAGCAAATTATACATAAATGGGAGCAAGGGACATAGCGTAGGTAGATGTTTGGTGCAAAGAACAGCACAATAATCATTAAAAGCTGGTGTAAGGACTTCAAAAGCGAGATCGGTTCTATGACAGGGATGGCAGGCAGCAGGTGGCAGGTGGCAAACTAAAACTAATTGATCAAAAGGTTGACAAAATATATCGCTTAACATATATCAGCACACTGAGCGACATACGTCATATGAAATTCAAATTCTTTGTGGTAGCGGATGCAATGCTTTTAACATGCGCAACTAATATCTCCCATTTCTTTCTACGCGGACTGTATTAACATTAAAGACCCCAAAATCAATTTCGATGGCCCTTTAAGGGGGTCAATACGTGTAAACGGCATATTTTTGGAATCGCGCATACGCCGGAAAAAATTAATGCAATGTACAATTTTTTTTCATTCTTTTATTAAAAGGTAGCAGTGCAAGAAACAAACTTTTTTTTTTGGCGTGCTCAAAATGGCGGCGGTGGTGGGGGTCCAACGTTGGGCCCAAATTCTAGTAGAAGTTGTGCCGGCGCCCCAAAAATTATCTGAAAAAATATTGCTATTATTTAATATTATGAGAAAATATACATATGTACCTTCTAAAGTAACTAACAAAAAAAAATATTTTCTCGAAAATACAAAAATACGCTCCAACCGAAAAAAAAGACCTTTTTTTCCTTAATTTCCCGAAAATGGCGCCGCGGATTTCGCCAAAAACAATGAAATTTTTAGTTACTTTATAAGTTCTATGTTTCGGAAAGTTGCTGCCCAAATTTTAGATCAGTGGGACTAAAACTTGCCGAGATATTCTACTTCCATAATCAAAAACCAGTGTTTCGAAATAATTCGGTTTAAACTTTCCGTTACCAATATCATGCGGAACGAATTGACCATTAATAAAGCGTTTCTGCAGGGGAACGGGTCATCAGAATTAAAAACCACTTGAGGGGGATATTCTTGAGACCCCCCCTGGAGTCTATTTCACAAAAAAAAAATTTTTGAAAATTTTGTAAATTTACACGTATTGACCCCCTTAACACAACCTTGCAACAAATGTTTACAATGAAATTGCACACGTTTTGTCAATTTTTAATTAAACCAAAAATTATTACCCACAAATGCCTATAAAATATTATAATTAAAAAGTCTGTCGCTGAGGCAAATAATTGCGGTGCTAGAAATAACCGTCATTGGCCCTGCGGCAACACGCGACGCCGGCTCTGGAGCGCCGAAAATAATGCACAAAGCGGCGCGTGCAAAAAACTCGAATGCAATGTTGAATTATTTCAAATGAGAAATCAATGCGAAAGCGTAGCGACCGTTGCAAAAACTGTCACAACTGTCACTCCAAGGCAGTGTTGACGACTGGCAACACAACACAAACCAGGGAACCGCGACACACTCCCCTTTCGAGCACTTTGTGCACGGCGCGCACAATGCCATTGATTTGCTTTGATTTATTGTTTCGAGCCGCCCCCGCTCGAGCACGGCACATGAACTTCAGTTATGAAGAAATGCAAATTTGCCCTCAACACCGTCAACGCCGCATGCAAAACGTAAAAAAAATGGGAAAAGCAAAAAAGCGAAATACAAAAAGTTTCTTTCCACTTGGCGATTTTTTCACTTCAAGCACCGCAATTCATAATTTCCATACTAATTACAAAGCCGGGCCATAACAACAACAACGGCAACGGCAATCGCATACAAAACCGGCACAATGACGCGTGAGTGTAGCGCGACGGAGTGTTGGCTGCAGCCTGCAGCTGATTGCTGTGCTTGCCGCACGCCACGCCACGCCACACTCCGCGCAACCTTCGGCCTGGCAATTGCAGATCCTTATTGAAAATCGTAAACAGCTTGAAACAATGCGAACGGCAACAACAATGCGCAAAAATCGCTGCGCAAAAGGGTAATGTGGCATGCTGCAAATTTTCAATGCGCTGCGCGTCTTTTGTTGCAGTCGCATATCGCACCAAGTGTGCTCGAAAATATTGTTGCCTTGTGACATGTGGCGGGCACGAGTTCACGAGTTCGTTTGACGCCGCTGCTGCTGGTGGTGGTTGTGGTCCAACTTTGGCGCGCTTTTCGTGTCAATAATTGACGCAAGCAATGAACGCTGAAGTTAGAGGAATTTTCTCAAATCGAAGAAACGATTAAAGTCTGCAGTGATCATGAGCGGTGGCAATGTAATGTTTTTAAAAGAGAAATTCCCCTATTTCTTTGGTTTCGTGAACGTGCTTAACGTTCATTCTGAGCTTGAAGGAAAGCATATTATACTAGTGAAACATTTTTGTAATTTGCGGTGTTTCCATATGTACTTAATTAACTAATTTTCCTCCCATTCTGATAATGATATCTTTTAAAAGAAATCTTCTCGGCAAAAAATGTGGTTTGTTTTATTTGCAACATTGAACATTGCTGAAATTTTGCATTAGTTTGTACAGGGTGGACCATTTAAGATTTGGAATTTGAACTACGCTTTATTTCGAGAATGGCAGTCCAAATGTCATTCAATTCGTGTTCGTAATTTAGTTAAAAGTTTGACATTTACGAAATGGAGGGCAATACTCTTGAACAAAATTGGGAAATATTGAGAACTTACTTCCAAAGTGGAGAGTCTTCAACCCAAACTGTAAGAAATTAAAAAAAAAAATTCAAAAAAAGATTGGTCTTCAACTCAGTTTGTGGATCAATTTGTGAAGCGAGCTCATGAAACTGGATCGTTAATGGACCAAACAACCCGTTCCCGTTCTCGTACAGTGCTCTCGTACATTGCTTTCGTAGCCGAAAATGTGCGTGAACATCCATCAACGTCAACTCGCCATCGCTCTCAGGAATTGAACATTTCCCGCACTTCTTTGATAAGAATTTTGCATAAAGATCTCGGTATGAAGGCTTACAAAATTCAATTGGTCCAAGAACTGAAGGCTCATGACCATCCGGCACGTAACAATCGAACTTTTGGGCACCGTTTTCGAAAATCGCATAATCAGCCGAAATTCTGAAGTCAATTGGCCGCCTCGGAGATGCGATTTAAGTCCGTTGGACTTTTTTTTTGTGGGGAGCCGTAAATGGCAAGTGTTACGCTAACCATCCAGAGCCAGTCGTGGCTGTCATATGAACGATATCGTTTTTCATTATTAAATAACATAGTCCAAGCTTTGTAATAAAACAGGAATTTTCAAAAAATATTCATTAGTTTTTTTTTTATAACCGATTCAAATTCCAAATCTGAATTGGTCCACCCTGTAATTCACAAAAAGGGGTTAAAACAACAATATTCATTTGAAAAACTCCAAATATTTTTGGTGAAGTTTGAAATATCTGTCATACTGCACACCCGACCGGAGGAAACATCTTTAGCCTCATCAAATATTTTCGTTCGATCCAACATTTAATCCTCTAAGGATAAGTTTTGAGGAGTTTGGCTTCCAACTTTTTTGAACCCTATTTCACATCCCCTCCTTCAAGCAAATCCCCTTTCAGCAATCGCAACAACCTAACAACATTTGTTGACTGTTTTCATTTATCAAAAATTAATATAGTACATTTTCGCATGTGTACCTATCCTCCCTCCGCTCGTGGCTTCCAACATCCGTGTGTTCTTTTTTTGGAGCGGCAATTCGGCGTCAAAAGAAATTAAACCCTGCACGTCACAACACAAACACTCAACTTAATTTTTGACTTCCTCCGCAACAGCCAGAAAACGACCAAAAACATTCTACCAAAAAAATAACAAAATCCATAACATTGATGTCTGCGCATGTAGAATTAAAATATTTAATGGTTGCCACCCGCCTGTTAGCTGACAAAAAAATTCAATAGCGAAATATTCGCACACAGGTCATTCGCAAGTCCACCACTACGCCGCCCCCGAGTGCTCACATATGCCACCTTTGTGTGGCTCCTATTGCCGAGACACTAAGACTTTTTCGCTATGGCAACCCTGCAACCCCTATCCGAAATTTCTTTTCAGCACCATTGAATACATTGCAGTGTTTGCTCCCTCTGCTGCTGCCTTAATCCTTTTTATCATTTGCCAAAAAACAGTGAAAAAGTGAAGCTCTTCTCCCCTTTCAGCCAAAAACCAAGTTTGAAAAAAGTCAAACTGAGACACAGACACAGACACAAACACCAAATAAGTACGCCCGCATTTTAGTTAATTAACTCATTTGAATTCACTACGCTTTTCACTGGCCACCATAAAAAATCAGCAACAGCGCTGCAAAAATACTCCACATTAATTGATTTGCTAAAAAATGTTCAAAACGACTTTGACTGTAAGGAGCAAGCGAAAAGCAATGCCCCAGCTGGCCGGTCAGTAGGAGAGTTCACTGTTCGTAGCAACACTGTCGCAATGTTCTGTCGCTTTGAAGTGGCGAAATACCAGTTCAACAAAATTGCAAGAGTGAATTTCGTTATGTTGAAAATTTCAACCCTTTTTTGTTCGAGCTGCAAATTTTTCGGTCAGTCTGAAATGTTCGAAGCCAAAACCGCAAGTATTTCCTTTTGTACTCATTATTAGGAAATGATAGATTTTTATCAGTTGAAAAGTTGGAAGTGGGGAAAGGCAAGAATCTAAAAAATCTTGCAATTGAAGAAATTACTCAACTTTGAATAAGCTGAATATTGGAAATAATTAGCGATAGGCTTGCAATACACAAAAAATTTGAGTGAAAATCGGGTTAAAAAAAAGTGGGTGAGGAATGTGGTTTACTTAAGACGTCTGCGAGCAACGTCAATTTAGTAGTCCACCCAATTGAAAAATGTTTAGAGATCGAACGATCGAAATGTGTGAGTTTGGAGAATTTCAATTGAATCAGAGCGTCTGTCATTTCGTTACTTGTGGTTTATTCAGATAGGTTACACATTCTTACAGTTTAGTATTTATTTATTTATTTATTTATGTATTTATTTATGTATTTATTTTTTATTTATTTATATATTCATTCTACAGTTGAATTACTTACAAACTATGGGGAAACAATTAATTCTTAATTCTTCACACCAATCGAAGAAGTTCGGCTTTAAATCATAAGTTTTACAACCAAAATACAGTTAAAGCCTCACAGTTAAGTCCTTCCATAGCCATTTCCACCGTTGCCTACATCACGTTCAACGAATGGACAAAACACTCCCTTGCCAATAGTATCCGAAGACGCAAACAATAGCAAGTGCACACATTCTCACGGAGATTGGCGCTTCAACAAGTGCCAAGGATACCCCCCCAAATATGCCGTGTGCCGTCACGCTGCGGCCAACAACATAAACAAATCGAAGAATACAGAAAAGTATACAAAAAAACAAAGCAAGCAGCGCTCAAAAGGACACTTTGACCTCACTCTCCGCAGTGCAGGTATTAAAAATTAGTCTCGCGACGAGATAAAAAGGGGCAAAAATTAAATATTTATTTAATTTTGCTACAACAACACAAATACAATCTTCAGGCTGCAAATAATCTTAGCTAGGCACTTAAAGCTTTAAAGCACTTAAATTATTTGCTTCCATTGCTTCTTTCTCTCACACATTTTCAACGCAATTATGAATTATTAAATAGAATAATAATCGATTTTTGAGTGTTTACACACCAGCCAGACCGCGCCAAATAGCGAAATCCTTGAAAAGTAGCATGTTTAATTCTGCACTTTTTTCAAAAACAATTTTCATGCTAAGCTAAAAGACGGAACGCCAAAGAGTCGCTCACTTGTCGTCTCTCGCTTGTTTGTCCGTCTGTCTTTCTATTTGTCCGTCTGAGCATTTGTCTGGCACAACCCTTCCGCCTTCTCTCGCACCGGCCCACCCCCCATGCGTCTAGAACGCTAAGAGCCTTTTAAATATCATAAATATATATACAGCTGCACGTGAAAAGTATTTATGATGACAAATATTGCTGCTGGCTATAGATACTTGCTGCAGATAGCGCACCGCCGCACAGTGCTTCGACTCCATACAAAATTGTGGCAAAAATAGAAGGAGTTGTTAGATTTGAATGAAATTTCACACATATAGTAATTTTGGTCTACTAAGCTTAAAAATGAAGTCACATTTTGTATATATGTTATAGTTTTTTTTTAAATCTTTTTTTTGTAAAAAAAATTAAAAATAGTTTTCTTTAATTTTAGAAAAATATAATTGTTCTAAATTTGTAGCAAACTTACTTTTAAACTTCATTGAAAACATGCAGAATTCTATGAAATTTGCTAAAATATCGAGCTGTTGTCAAATTTTGCTTCAGATTATGCGTACTTACTGTTTGTTTCATAAAAGTGTATTTGAATTTAAATTACTACTGATTTATTTTTGATTTATTTTTATTCACTTTCGTATTACAAATCTGTGGAATTGTCTGCAAACATTTCAAAAATTTCTATATCGTCTTCAGTCTCTTTTTTCTTAAAAATATACATATAAATCAATATTATTGTTTCTAATGGTATTGCTATTCGATTTTGTAGTTCTCTTCAGAGATATGCGCAAATCGGAACACGTAATGAGATAAGCCATTAAATCTTTATTCGTTTCTTCGCGTGAAGTTTTTCTTGTATGGCTTAAACGAAAGTGCCGAATATTTTTGTGGCTCGCCTCCAAAGCCTCCTCGGAAAAGCAACCTTGTTGAATTAAAGTTTTTATTAATGTCTTAATAAAATTTTTCTCTAATTTAACTCTTACCTATCGGTAAATAAAAAAATTTTATGACCTGAAATCCATGGATTAATACTTTGTGGATAGTATTAGCCATGTTGTACTAATAGTATTTTTCTAAATATATTTCTAAGGTTTCATCAATTAATTTTTGAAAAGACTCTGTATTAATTTTCTTGCCGCATGCCAAAACGCTCAATATCACGGAGAATTTTTGAATAAGTCCTTTATCTAACCCTGTAATTTTTGATGAAATTTCTGCATTTGCAAAAACACGTCGTGCCGTATTGCCATCGTTAGTGCTTCCGAAACCAGGTTTAATATAATCAACAAGTAAGCCCATCTTTTTTCGAAATTCAGCTTGAATTTTTGTGTTTCTTTCGATAAATGTAGTTTTATTCACATCGCGCACTTGCCAAGTCTTAAAAGGCAACCGGTAGGATATATGCAACAGACACTCAAAAAAACTTATCCAGCAATGTAATAGAGAGAGTCCATACTGATAATGATTAATATTGGGCGTTTTAGTAAAATTTATGTTATTCATCTCACTTGGACTTGCATTACATATGTAGCATCTACTAGTTGCCTTATTGTCGGTTAATGCTTTGGCAACAGCACCATCAATCGTCGTGCAGTGCATTTCACGCTTTCACGTTTCAAACACAAACAAGTAGGGCAGAAGCCAGGATTTTTTTCGGGGGGTCAGCACCCCCTAACCATCCTCCTAGCAGCGACCCTGCAAACATGTATTAAATTCAAAACATGCCCATTCTTTATAGCTCTATTGCCTTATTAACTTAAGGGATTTCTGTAAAAAAATCCACATTAGAGGTTTCGAAAAAATCAAATATTTTCCAAAGGCGCAAAAAGACGCAGAATTTTTTTTATGGACTTAAGAGAAGAAAGCCCATTTAAAATAAGTCATATAAAGGATTTACGCCAGTTCACGTCATTCGGTTTTAATTGCCTTTCTAAATTTGGTTATTTTTCATTTTCATTGATTAAAAAAAATATATTTTTGAAAATTCGTAAAAAAAAACTAATTAACCTGAACAAAAAAAATGATCAGCGGTCCCGCTCTCCTTAATGTAGTTGTAATATTAAAAGAAATTGGTAGCCTATCTGCAACATTACATTTTCTACAATTTTTTCTATACAAGCACCTAAATTTCATTTTTCCCCTACATAAATTTTTGTGAAAATATATCCGACTTTGACAAGCTATATCTCCTAATCACGATAATTTTTCGAAAAAATATTTCGGATCCGGCTTAATTAAACAATTATCATTAACATGATACTACTTTTGTTAAAATCCGCCATAATTTTTTTCCTATTTTTGTCCACTCTCGAAGCACTGTGCGCCGCCGTTCCCGCATTATCTGCCACGCAAAGCGCTCCGGCGTTCGTGTTCCGATTCAGCATTCGCCTTGAAAGCACAGCAGAGCCCGCGCGTAAAAAAACAAAGAAATTATCAACATCATCAACGAGACAACACACACACAAAGCAACAACAGTCAATGCGAGCGAGAATCCTTCCATATCCTGTCAAAGCATCAAAACAACATCAACGATTCAGTAACGTAGCCAGCGACAGCCACAACTTCTGCCTTCGTCCTGCTCCACCTCTCGCGGCGACTTTTCTGCCATTTGGCCAAATTGTTTTTTAATACCGCAGCGCACACAGCCGGCAACAGTGGAGCCACGTTGCCACCAGCATTTGCTGGCAATGCGCAGTTCGAAGATTTCAAAGCGGTTTTCTTGTTGCCGCGACATCGGCGTCGGCGTCCAAATAGCCGACAGCAATGTTTGGAGCGCAAAAACAAAGGACGAAAAAACGAGCCGGCAATGGCGCGCGCGAACTTGTGTTGTCATTCCCAAAGTCGATAATGTTTAATCAGCAGATTACAAGTTCGACCACCAAAACAGCCCAACATTGTAGAGACCGAACGCTGAAGATGGGGGCTCCGTCGATACGAAGACCGTTGAGAGCTGTTGTTGATTTAATGCCCTGATGTCGTTTTGTCGTAATGGCAGTGAGGAGAAGGAGCCAAGAAAGTCGCGTTACGGAAAAGGGTTGCGTCTGTGAGTGAGTGTCAATGAACGGATTGGGATTGATTTTTGCTTCGTTGATTTATGAAATGGCATTTCAAATAATTTCGGCAGTTTTTTCAGTCAAAAACATTCGTTTTTAGGACAACAGGATCCTCAAGGCTGAATCACACTATGAGCACACAGTTTTATGGTTGGAAACTGAACATTGATGAAAAGTTTCAGATGAAATATAAAACGTTTAGCGCTGAAATGAAATCTGAACATGGCCGCCAAAAAATTATTCTAGAAATTAAAAATCAGTCGGCCAGTGCGTGTCCCAGTTCGAGCTACTCCACTCCCCGACATGGTCTTTCGTCTCTCTTTAGTCTTATTGCTGTTGCCAGTCTTAGTTTATAACTTTTGCAATTAGTGAGGTTTTGTTATTTTCGTGATACAAATCGAAAGCTCATTACATTACACCGTGCGACAGCATTTTTCACACCGGGAAAAATCCATATGTGCGTGAAACTAGAGACCAAATATAGTAATACTGCGTACTCAGTTTGTCATTTCTACATCATTTGTCTTTTTAAAAGGACTTGACAATTTTGAAGGGGTTAAAAAATAAAAAAAATATAAAAAATACTTAACCCAGTTAGAATATGGCGATATGTATATCAAATGAAAGGCTCAAGAATTGAAATAAAATTAATTTTTTATCTATTTGTAAAAAAAAGATATGAAAAAGGTCCTTTGAAAATTTTAATCCTTTATATCCTTGAAACTTTACATAGTATGTTAAAACCCCAAATCCCCCTGATTACGTGTCAAAATTTCATTACTCTAACTTCATTAGTTCGAAAGTTATTAAAAAAAAGGCGGAAGCTACAATTCTAATGACGTACCTACAAAAATTCTAATTTATTTGAGCATCAGTATTTTTAATAATAAAAAGATACAAAATCAATGAAGCAAGAATAATGAAATTTTGACACGTGATCAAGGAGATTTGGGGTTTTAACATACTTACTTTTCAAGAAAATTCGGTGTAAATTTTCAAGGATATAAAGGATTCAAATTTTCAAAGGACCTTTTTCATATCCTTTTTTTACAAATAGATAACAAATGAATTTTATTTAAATTCTTGAGCCTTTCCTCTTTCATTTGATATACATATCGCTATATATTAACGAGGTTAAGTATTTCTTATATTTTTTTTAATTTTTATCCCATTAAAAATTTTTAAGTCCTTTTAAAAGGACAAATGAGGTAGAAATAAAAAACTTAGTACGCAGTATTACTATGTTTGGTCTCTAGTTTTACGCCCATATGGATTTTTTCCGGTATGAAACATTTTTTTAATTTTTGTCGCACGGTGTTACCGGCGTACATGAAAAGCCAACATGAAATTAACGGTTTGTATTTTTTGGCAGAAAACCCATAGCCAATATATGGGCAGACCCGGTGAAATCTACGTAACCGCTCAACACGAGCGGCAGGAATAACTCTAAACTGCAATTTATTGCGCCCCCAGACTAATTTGCCAAAAACTTAACTACAGCCACCTGCATCACACCACTTCCAACTTAGTTTGGTTGGTTTTGGCAACTCTTTTTCTGGCCTGGCTGGCTCCAATGGCCACAACACACTAATAGCTCGAATAATTTCCCAGTCAGCTTATCGATACGAACGATAAGCAATGCCAAATTCAAATCCAAAACTTACAAAACTAACGCCCTCCGCTGGCAGCGGGATATTTGGTGAAATATCGAGCCGCGCTCCATGGGGATGGGCGGAGTTATTGGGCTGGCAGTTCCGTTGCTAATACGGCCGCAAAATACGGCAGCACATTTTGGGACTTTTTTGTCGGATTTTTGTTGTTTCATTGTCGTTGTATGTCTCGCCTGTTCGTTTGGTTTTATTGTATTCGCTTGGCACAAAGTTGTAACGTATTAATTTGGCTAAATTTAACCCGTAATGACTTTAAAAGTAAAATTAATGAGGGTCGGTGGAGGAAATAAATAGTGGGAACAATAGGTGGCTGAGCGGCTGTTAGTGTGCGGGAGGTGATGGCAGTTGGGAGTTGCCGCTGCACAACCGGAAAGCAGCAATGTTGCATTCATGGGGGGAGCTGCAATTTATGTTTGTCGATTTCAATATTCAGCACTGAGCCCTTTCGGGTCGGTGCGGCAGAAATGCCACAAAAAAGCACACAAGTCGTTATAACATTTTAGGAAATATGGCGAGGATGAGTGTGGAAACAGCGAGCGGAGAGCGAAACTGGTATTGGGCCACTATTTTCGGATGGCAACTGGGCCGCCTTTTGAATGGTTTGCCGAAATAGTTGAACTCGGCTGGATATTGCTGTAGTCAGGGCGATATTAAACTGAACAAAGGTTAATTGGGGCTGGATGGAAAATCATAAAGTTAAGAAAAACAAAAATGTGGCCAGCAATTACGGCAGATGGGAGCCAAACAGCAAATTGTTGGCACACTCAAAGTCGACAGCCAGAATGTGTTGCTGTTCACAATTGATTTTTTGACTCGACGTTTTGAGCGACTTTAGACCTCTCAGATAGTTTCAGTGTTCGGTGACAATCCGAAACTTCTAACCACTAAGTTCTAGCCCTCTTGCTTCTATAGTTTTTAAACGATATTTATATCGTCACCGCCATTGATCAACCATTCTATAATATTTTGTATTTGTCTTCGTTTGCTTGCAGCGTGCTACCTTGGCGGAGAAGGAAGTGAACACCCTAAAGGATCAATTGAGCGACAGCACTGCGACAGACGCCGACGCAGACATTGCCGCAGCAACAGAAACGACAGCAACCGTCATCGACAGCAACAACACCACAGATATCACCACCACCAATATCGCAGCAACGCCAACAATCCCACCAAACAGCAAATTACTCTCACCAACCGCCCTCAACACCTACAGCAACAACAACCTGAGCATCAACAACTTCAACAATAACAACACGAAACTGTTGAGCAGTGTTGCCGCTGCCATAACGCTACATCAGAACGGTGGAAATCTGCTGGCCACCACACCGTCGCCGTCGCCCCCACCACTCGCCGAAGTGGTGGGCCACACCACCAGCACCAACAACAACAACAACAACAATAGTGTTGTAAACGCCCTAAACGGCGTCAACGGTTGCCTCAATCCGAAATTGTTCTTCAACCACGCGCAACAGATGATGATGGAAGCGGCCGCGGCTGCTGCTGCCGCCGCTGCAGCAGCTGCTGTCCAACAGCAGCAATCACCGCTGCACTCGCCCATGCAGCACGAGGCGAGCGGTGGCTGCGACGACGAAGAGGGCGCCACGGCCCCCGCCGCCACTGTGGCGGTCACATCGCCGGTCGATGCGAGCAAATTGATCACCAGCCTCACCGCCGAAATGAACATTGGCAACCTGGTGAAACGACACCAGCAACAGCAGCAGCACAAACGCCAGCAGCGCAGTGCCAACAGCGACGACGACGACGAGGAGGAGGACGACGAGTGCGAGGAGCGCGCCGATTCGGCGGCGGACGGTGACGAGCGCGTTCGGGCCAGCGCCGATGAAAGGGACGGGCCAGCCGCTCGTGCCACTGCTAATTGTGGTAAAAGAACTGATGATACTAGCGTAAATGTTAGCGGTAGCGATAGCAATAATAGTTGTAGTATTAGCAAAAATAACGGCAGTGCGAAGCTGAACTGTGTCAGCGCAGCGACCACAACGAACGCGAGCGTAAGTGAGCCCAAAATGGACGGCAGCGATGGCGGTGAGGAGGAGCGCCGACAGAGCGCCGAACGCATCGAGCGACGCCACCGGGAAATGGAGTCGAACGGCGATGGGGACGACGAGGAAACGAAGGCTGAAAGTGCTGAGAGTGGGCGAAATGACGTGACCACCAGTAACAAAGCAACAACAAACAATCACGCTGAACTAGTAGCTGCCAAAGATAAAGAGGTGAGTGCCATTTTAAATCATATCACGACACATATTAGCCGAGTCGAATGTCGAACCGATTAATCCCTGCATGTGATCCTTATGACTGCAGTTTTGATCCAAAATATATATGTAAACATAAGTATAGCTAAGCCGACTAGAACCAAAAGTTGTTCGAACAAACATTTGCAGCTTGTTGTGACGCCTTCGAACCCACTTCAAATACACACACACACACACTTTTTACGAATTCAAGACAATTGGCAGTCGGGCGCGAAAATCACACTTGCCGAACACTTCAGGCGCCTGTCAATGCTTAAATTTGTACGAGCGAGCATTGTACGAACCAACTGTAATTGATATACCGATCACCTTGAAAAGGTGCAAACCTTCCACACCCGACCAAGTTGAAAAAGGGCCGAAACGGCTTCTTGGCTTCCTTGCTCACCTTTGTGACTTTCTCTCTGGTTCAATGAATTGTAAAACGTTAAGATAGACCACAGACAGACGCTGCAGTCCAGCCAGCCGTGGTCGCGTCAGCGTCGCGCCGCCCGTTACGCGCAATTGGAAAGCACTTTTTTCGCTCGACTCCAACTTCTGCGCGCATCGCGGCCAATATTGAAAGGTTTCCATTACAACGCAGCAGCCACACAAAACAAGCAAAAACGATAGAGAGAGAGAGAGAGAAAAGGCAGCTGTAACCGGAAAAGGCAAACAAAGGCGCTGCGTTGACCGTGCTTTCATTTTTATTCAATTTTTTTTTTTGGCCATTTTTTGTCTTACGGACTTTTGACTTTGCATTTTTTCATGTCGCAGAACTTGGCGACGGTGTAAGCACAAAAAAAAGGGATTTTGCTCAAAAGAGCGACGAAAGAGGCAACAAAAGCTGAAAACTTTTCTTGTGGGTTTTAGCGCCCACAAGGCCAAAGAATTGCTGGGCACATCTTTCCTCCCGTCTTGCGTAAAAAGCTTATTTGTTTTTGCTTTTTTTTTGGAATCTTTGCTCGAATATAAATATGTAAAAATGTTGCTAGTGAACGGCGTGCGGTGCTGGAAGGGGAAACCCGAAAAAGGATCTCATTATATTATTGACAAGACAATTTTTACGCCTTCCATTGTTTGAAAGTTAGGCAATTTCGGTTTATTATTTGTTTACTTTTATCAATGCCCGTACACGGTTCTGTGTTCTGTTGTTTTTATTTACTGTTTGTCGCAGTGTCGAAAAAAGGTTCGAGCGGTTGTTAACCGCTTTTTAAACTGTTCAACTTTGATGGAATTACAATTCCTATAGCTGGGAGCCGACTTTAGCTTTTTGTGGGGCGAAGAAGGGTTAAAAGTGCGTGCGAAGAGACAGAAAACATTGGCAATGAGCAGAAGAGGACGTAAGGGCACAAAAGTCGCAAAGTCAAATATCGTAATTCAAATCTGAACACAGCTTAAGTGGTGTCAATAATTCCGAAAGCAAACGTAGTCAAAAGAGTAGAAATAAATTATCGTGTTCCCACCCAAAACGCTAATGACAGTCTAAACTTTTTGACGGTTAGAAACCTATATTAGCCCCATTAGGAGGAAAGCCCCTTCTGTCAATTTTTATTTTAACAAAATATAGCACATGTCGGACATCTTGGAAGTGTCGATTGAACACGAGACCCACGTAAAAGTAATTTAATCTAATATAATAATTTAATAAGACTAAATCGCCACATCTATTAGAATGGGAGATACTCGCAAACTTAAACATATCCCAAATTTTCTTGGGAGCGTAGTAGCCCTAAAGTTCTTTAACATTCTAGTAAGGGACACATGAGACCAACATTATTCCCACAGCCTGGTTTTAACATGTTTTTTGCAAAATGTTCACTCATCAAATCTTACTGCCAGACATCTTAATTCGCGTCACAGGGCGCACGATCTCCTTTCGCCTCGTTTTGCCGCCTACCACGGCACACCACAGCCGCAAACCCGCCACATTTTGTCAGCCTCACTCGGGGACTGGAGCGCTCTGACCTTCTGATTTGTTCGAAATGTCAAAAATGCCATTGATCTTGGGCGCGCAGGCATGGGATGCCGCGCCGCCACCGTTGCTGGCAGCCACTTATGCTGCTTTGCCATCAACATCAACAAGTACTCCACTTTAAAAATAAGACGCACGCATCGCGCATCGCCCGTGGAAACGGGAATCAGAGACTTCGGCGAAGAAGGCGCAACACCAACGGCGGCTGAGGAGGCAGTCGGGCAGACAGACCGACAGACCGCCAGAAATCTTGCTGCAGTTTTTTACACAATTTATCACTTTGGCTGCTGCGTTTTTAATGACTTCATATGCGCCTTGCCCGCTCTCGAGCCCCCCTCTCTGCCGGCCAGGCACTTCATTTACGTTTTCCCTATTCGTGCTTATTTTCCACAGAGTCCACTGTTTCCCTCGGTGTTTTCGGTTTTCACACTCGCGCCGGCGTTTTAAATAAATTACGCGCTTTGTGTTGGGCAAGTGGCAGGAGGAGGGAAGGGCGTGGGCCACTGCTTTGCTGATCTCCTTTAACACTCACACACATGCGGAAAGTGCGGAAAACTGTAGCTGTTGTGTGCTGACTTTGAGCGTTGAGCACACAAAAGGAGGAAGCGCGGGCGTGGAAATGCGTCGGCTGCCAATGCGCTACTTAAGCTGCGTTAATTACACATGTTTGTTTTTTCCATTAATGTCATTTAACAATAACAAAAAACCAACAGCAATAACAAGCCATTAGTAATAAATTGCGGGAGTTGCTGGGGGATGGGAACGCAACAATGGTAACGAACGCAAATGCGATCGTCAAACGCGCAACTACTGCCCGTCTTGACGAGATCAATGCAGCAAAGATGGCAATGCCAACAACACTATCGCCACGACAACATGACAGAAATTATTTGATATGAGAAAAGATTGGCGCTGTTCAAGTTGTTACTCCGGCCCACTGTGCAACCAACTAAACGACTGCAGTTCGCCACCGATGGTCTGTCACTTTAATAGATTTTATTGCTGTCGTTCGCTGCTGCGTTTGGCGTTCTTTGTTATTACGGTTTAGGGTTGCCGCATTGCTATTTTTAGACAAATATTTGCCTTTTGAACTTTGCATTTACTGCACAACGCAGTCATGTGTCAGTGGCACGGAATGGATCGGGCAGAGGGAGAAGCGAACGAACGGGGCCAAACCGCAGATGTTTAACAGTTTTATGAAATTATGTTCAATTTTTCCTTGTTGATGTAATAAATTAAAGCGGCGAGGAAAATTGTAGGAAGGGAACAAGGCTATAAGGGCGTAAACTGTAGTGTAATGTGTGAGAAACTTGTTGGCGATGGTATATCAGATTGCAGCAGCTATGAGTAATAAACACTTGTTCGAATATTCTTCAAGTTCGAAATCAAAGTGCAAAGCTTTCTCTATGTGGATCCTAAAGAAGGAAATTATCTTAAAAATAAACCTGTTTTACGAAATTTGCTACATCTAAGGTACATCAAAATTAGGAAGAGGGTTCCCGCACAGAATTAAGTACGTCAAGTGACTGGTTTAATTTTTATATTCCGTTTTCAATGAGTAAATTTTTTAGTAGCAAAATACATTTGTTTAATGGCAAATATGTCAAAGTTTCTAAACTTATCGAATGCGTTGAAAAGAAATATTTTTTTGAAGCCCAATCTGCCACAGATTTATAGATTTATAGATTGATGTCGTCTACACACATTTTTTGAAGCATCGTCGATTACGACAAAATCTTGCCTATCAAACCAACATTGATATCTCTTTTCATCCATTGTTTTTTTATTTTATTATTATTATTTTGTTTTATTTTTATATATTATTTTTTTATTATTATTAATAATATTATTATTTTATGCTTCCTGTATTTTGTTAATCATCATCACTCATAACCTAACCCAATAAGTCGTTGAAATTCCACTTCATCGCGAACAAAACCTCAACCATTTCCCCAACAAAAAAGCAACAACAACTTACGAAAATACTTTCTTATGCATGGAAAATTCGCAAACCCGAAAACATATTGAATGGAGGCATTACTCAGACGAGGCCATTTTTAGCTTTCTATTTCAATGAACGCATAATTGGCCAAAAATTACGCCATGCAAAATTTTGTTTGCCAATTAAAAATTGCAAAACATTAACGTCAGCAGCAGCCTCATGACGCGTCTAAATGATCGTATTTCGCTAAGCAATAAAATTATTTAATTATTCAATAATTTTAATATGGTGCGTGGATTTCAAGAAAAGTCTTTAAATATGCCCAACAAATTCCCTTTTTTATTATTGCCGCATGGAGCGCGACGGCTCTGGTTCAATTGAAACAAGGCGAATAAAAGAAATACGACTACAAAATCAACCAAACTAACCGCAGCGCCAGCCACTAAAATTATCAACAAAGTATTGGGGCGCTCAAAAACATTCAGAATCGCCGCTTGGCTCCGGCCTGCATGGCGCAATATTTATCAAACGGTTTTGTTTTTACGAAATCATTTCACATGTTTATCGAATTAACGTCAAACATATTTGAAATTATCATCAAAGCGTCGACGCAAACGGCGCTGCGGGGTGAGAAACCATGAAACAATTCCACAAATAATAATTTTTTGATACAATATATATAATGCACGCACACACACACAGATTACATATTAACACGCTTCAGCAAATTCATTAACACTTCAAAAAACTGTCTCACGCCATTGCGTAATCAATTGTTGTATGTGCTTGCAAAGCGCTTCGCACACAGTTCAATTCGCAACGCACAGCGCGTGAAGTCAAATGTTAGTGAAACAATGAGCGTCAAAACAATAACAGCAACAATAATAAAAACAATAAGCAACAGTTGACCACAATAATGTTGAAATATCGTATTTGAACATTAAAATATGCTTTTAAAATCGACCGAAAAACCTAACTCTTTTAAAAATCGAATGATGAAAATGTTAACGCACCCAGTAGGGAATGTCAAGAGTTGAAATAGAAGAAAAAGAAATAAATTGTGAAAATGTCAATTATGAAGTTGTGGGAAAATAACTTTTACTCATTGACTCAAATCAAAATACTCACTCTCATTCTTTCTTCTTTCATTCGTTCTTAACCCCTCTGTTACCCTAGGAAAAACTCGCAGATTTGACCCTTGGGTCATAAAATGACCCCGATTTATTTCTTTGTATTTTGTTCGAAAAAGTTAAGAGAATGTGATTTTAACAATTAGTTATTACTTTTATTATTGAAAAGCGACTATTTGGCCTTACTGGAGTCAAATATGTTCAACATGGAGACCATGCCCAGGTTTTTGATATTCTTCTCGGGCACTTTAATTCTTGCGATTTCTTCAGAAGTTAAAACTATATCGTAACTAATTTTTGGACAATTATATTATACATAACAGATAATAATCATTAATCGTTAATTGCCCAACAATAAATGATTTCGCAAGAAAGCCTGTTCCCGTGGCCCACAAAAAATTACTCAGTTTAGAGGTTTTATTAATAAAAGTATGCTAAAATATTAAACTCATACTAGATATTGACACCAATGAACCAATACAAATTATAATATATATTTATTAACATTATTCGATTTCCCGAAGAAGAAAATGAATATATTCGGCTGACCCGAATTGCACCCCATCGTTTCTTTTCACTGAGTATCTTCTTCTTTAGTGAATGTACTGCTGAGGATAACTCACACGATTATATTATTGGCTTCCTTTTTTTCGCAAAATTGAAGCCCAGGAACTAATTTTTCCAATTCTTTATAGAATAAACGGCGTTACGTTATCATTACAGGGATGAATTTCACATCACAAATGCAATGATGCCGCAAGGAATAATAGAGCGAACTGCAGCTACGAGTAAATTTGTTGCTTGTCGCTGACACGAATATGTTCCAGAAATTTAATCTAGCTTGTTCACACTCCTTTTGGAATTTCTTAGAAATTTATTACTTGCTAGAAAGTAAGTACTATATGTAGTATTTATATTGAAAGCTTCAATCAAGATTTCATACCAGCAAACATCAAGTTTTCGTACTTTTGGGTCTCGATCCCTTGAAACTTAAAAGCTCTTGTACTGCTCATTAAGATGTGTGGGCGAAGCTACGCCCTTTATTAAATGCCCTTTTCCTCTTCCCCCCTTTTCCCCTGTCGAAAAATATGACCCAATAGTAAGTTCGATCTTTTTGCTGGCTTGGGTGTCCCGCTAAGTACTTGCAAGCTGGTGCTAGAGGCGGCCGTGACTAAAGCCGCCAACATCGCTTGGGCGGCCTCTGAGACAGGCAAGACAGCGCAACAAATCTGGCCAAAGCTGGACTGGACGCGCACCAGAAGTCTGCTAAACCTCAAAAGGGGCGCGCTCAGGGCTGTTGTCGGGGTAATCACTGGGCACTGCATCCTCGGTAGCCACGCAAGAAGACTAGGGCTGGGTCATCTAGCCAACGATTTCTGCCGTAGCTGCAGAGACATAGAAGAGGAAGAAACCATCCTACACTTCCTTTGCACTTGCCCTGCTCTTTGCAGGACTCGCAAAAAACACTTAGGTTTTTACCACACCGACAACATCGCCGATGTATCAAACGTCGACACCAAAAGCCTTATACGCTTCATTAATTGTTCAGGTTGGTTTGAGACCTACTAACATGAAGGGGATAACGATCCAGTGGCATCACAATGGGCCTTTTTTTTTGGCCTACGTGGGCTCTCGTGAGGGCCGCCACATCTACCTACCTACCTAAGTTCGATCTTAATGTCATTGATGTGCGACTTATGGTTTCGAAGTTATGTTCAAAATTTGGATCGCTAAAAGAGTGCCACGCCCATTATTAAACGCCCATGAAATATTTTCAGTGGAACAATATGTCTACATGGGGACACTGCACGAAATTGCAATGTTGTATGACTCATAATTTCGATTTTACTCCATAGTAGAAAGGGTGGTATAGCTAGTGCCACGTCCTCTTACCAACACAAAACAAAACAAAAATCCCAGAAACATTTATCCACGTCACTTTGAAACCAAATCTAATAAAATTCACATCGCATCGCCCAATTTCTTGCGTTCAGTACTATGGGTCATAAAATGACCCTAAGGTCAAATTTGTATAGTTGCTCATTTGCAGGTAAACCAGTGTTGCAAATAAAATGAAATTTAGCGTATATTCAAATGGCATAAAATTAGTCACTGAGTCCAAAGGAAAACAATTCTTTACCAGAAATAAGAAAGTTACGGCTCTTTAAAGTCAAATTTTACTCGAAAATGACCCTAAGGTAACAGAAGTGTTAATACCGATTATGGACTTCATGTGCCTCAAAGTAGATATTTCGGATAAATATTTAGTGTGTCAACAACCATTGACTTAGATGGAGATATATTTATCAGGGACCGTAACAGTTATAAGTTTTATTATAAAAATCAATGTTTAAGAGTTATTTTTTTACTTTTTTTTATGGTTTCAACAAATACAAGTTTTTTTTATTTATATTTTAAAATCCTATAATAATAATTATTTTTGATTTTTTTCTTATTAGTCCACAAATAACATTATTTTTCGATTTTTATTTTAGTTGTCCTATGATAACAATTATTCGTGACTTCTATTTATAAAAGTCATCAATAAAAATCATTCAGTGACTTGTATTTATAAAAGTCATCAATAAAAATCATTCAATTACTTTTTTTTTAAGTCATCAATAAAAATCATTCAGTGACTTGTATTTATAAAAATCATCAATAAAAATCATTCAGTGACTTCAGTGACTGATCATAGGACAACTAAAATAAAAATCGAAATAAAACTGTTTTTAGTTTTGTGGACTAATATGAAAAAAATCAAAAATAATTGTTATTAAAGTATTTTTTAAATATAAATAAAAACTAATTCTTATTTTTTAATTTTTCCGTAAAAATTACAAAAAAAAAGTTTATTGCCAAGTTTGATTCTCCGTGCGAAAATAAATGTATTGGTATATTTCATTTATTTGCATGATTTTTCCTTCATAGTAAAATTTTCAATTATACTTTTCATAAATAACTGTTATTTCCGGTCCCTGATTTTTCAACATTTAGTTGGTCCATACTTTATTTAAATAGATTACAAAATAAATTGATTTTTTAATTAAAGAAGAAGTGAGCATACACACTCAAAATTTGCCAACTTTGACGCCATTCGCACCTTCAAAATATAAACGTTATGAAATTCCTTCAAATATTTGTTTGAATGTCGAACTTAAAATCCATCGATAATTTTCGTACTGGGTGTGTTTTCAAGCGCACTTGTGACCACACTAAAGCAAAGCCAGCGCACATGAGGGCAAAGCGTACAATGTGGTTCAATTTATGTTGCTTTTTTTTGGTTTGTTTTTTTTTTTTTTTTTTATTTGTTGCTGGTCGAGTTTAAGTTTGACTATTTGTCTAACTGCACAAGTGGGGAAAAAAGCAAAATATGTACAAACACACAAATGTATAACTAAATCAAAAGCCGGAAATCATATTGAAAATGTGCCGGATGTCATAGATATGCAGACACACACACACACACACACACACTCGAGCATGCAATGAATTAGTGGCGAATACTGAACTGCGGCCAACTGCGGGTTGAAAGATAAAAATGCTCAACGAGAGAAAACAAGTACAGCCAATCGACAACGACCACAACAACAATAGTAGCAACAACATCAACAGCAGCTTAGCAAGTAAGCGGAAAAAACTGATATCAATAAAATTTGAAATTTGAAGTTGCCGTCATACGCCGACTATCGACGTCGCTGTCAATTATGACAGACGTGCGCGTCCGTAATATGAAAAGTTAATTGCATGCAACAAAAACGAAACGAAGTAATGAAATTAGACATAAAACTACCGCGTCCAATGCTGATTTTTATGTGCAATTAAAACTTAGTTTTTGTTGAATTGCAGCCAAAATAATTGGCATTAAAATAGGAGCACGGCAATGGGGAAGTGGAATAGAAGAGTAAGGGGGCGGGGCAATTATTACAAAGCGCTCATTTAACGTTTGCGTAATGTGATTACGTCCGAGCAATCATTACGTGAACGCGATTATTGCGGCTTTTCGGCCAACAACGGCCAGTAAAATAACACATCTCAAAGCATTGAATTTGACTTTTACTAAGATATGCATGTCTTGAGTGAAACTTTTAACAACTGCATATAAATTGCCATTGTTCGGAATAATTCGGAGCTTGTCTGCACCATCTCTCAACGTTTCTGCCTGTGATGAAGGCCGAAATGTACTAATTTGTGAACCTCTCGCGATTGATTTATTCTCCTGCTTCCTTATACCGAATTTTCATTAAATTTTCCTGTCTAATCATTCAAAGTTAAAATTTATTTTACGTATTTATTTTCATGACCAACATCACCCAACCTGAGAAAAGGGAAACCCATTGATTTGAATGCAAAGATGTAGTCAACTTTTTTCTTCAGTACAATTTTAGTCGAATTTCTAGCCGACATTTGCGAAATGTATCGCCACTGTCACTACCCGCTAAAGTGCGCATTTGTCAAGCGTTGCCAAACCGTTTGCATTTGTGAAATTTGAAATTTTATTGAATTATGATTTGCCTAAAGACGTGGCTTGCGCCATTTTTCAGCGCTATTGGCAAAATTAATGCGTTACAATTTGACGTTAATCTGTGCTAATTCTGTTTGCAATTTTTCACAAATGCTCAGACGCTGCCAGACCGATTTAAAAACGAAGCACAAACTCGCACGCCAACGACAAATTTTATTGAGAAATTATTTTGCCAAAAATAACCAAATGGATGTCTTCAACTTCAGAATGTATCAAACCACCACACAACAACAACAACAACTGCCACATAAGCACCATTGCAAAATGTTGCACATGTTGCAGCCACTTTAGACACATTTGTGTGTGTGCAACTTATTGGCAATGCGATAATTAATCAAAATAAAGAAACGCCAAAAAATGCCTGGGTTTCCTTTTTTTTGTCGCACAAAACTGTCTGGCTCGGTGCAGCCGCCCTCCGGTCCCAGCTCCGCCGCTTTCCGGCCAATGCGAACGTTTTTGCTTTGGCTGCCAAACGTACAGCCGAGCGTCGGTCTTCTCGTCCGTCGCCGTCATTATAAATTTCTAATAATCTATTTTATTGCGGCAACGACTGCCACCGCCAACGTCACCGCACTTTACAATAACAAATCTGCAACATATGCACAGCATGCGCTGGCAGCAGCCATGCACACTCACACACACACACACACACACACACAATTAAAATATCGCATGCGATTTTATGCATTTGGAATATTTGACAAAACCGTATTTTCTCAAGGAGCGTCTGCCGTCGCTGTTGTTGTTAATGTTGTGATTGTTGTTTTTGTGCGACGGCTGTGACCAATCCACTTATCGCGTCGCGCTACTGCCACCTCCAGCGCCCCCCGCGCCCCTTGCTCTATGTGGCAAATGATAAATTTCGCATAATGCACTCGGCCTGACAGTCGAAAATCACTTACTCGATATTTGTTATTGGTTGGGTTGCTGTCGCCGTCACAACTGGCAACTTGCAACACAGCCAGCGACAATATTTGCCGCGCAATTTGCCACATTCTCGCTTTCGTTCGCGCGCTCATACGGTCGTTCATACGCTCGTTCGTTCTTTGGTTCGTCTGTTTATTTGTTTAGCTAAAATTTATTTGTTACACATGTTCATAAAATATGCGACAACAACGCGCCGTCTGCTGCACCGCCTTCTGACTACCGCTGCAGGCCGTATCGCCGGTCGCTAATATTCGCATTTATTTGCCTGCGTCTATTTGATCGACAGCTGAAAATGTACGAGCACATATTTCGCTGCTCCTTTTGCCACCGCTCTCCTTTCTGTTAGTGCGACATGTTTATTAGTCGACCGCGCGACACAAGTGTCAACCGCAAGTTTTTACGGCACTTGCAGCAGCGACCGTACGGCGCTCCTAAGCGCCTAACGGGGCCGTGGGGCCAGCGCCGCAAATGGAAATTGATTTTTTAAGTGTTTCTTGGAAGTAAAAACAAAATTTCGCTGCAGCAATTGGCGTTTCCTCTGTGGCGCTGTGAGCTTGGGGGGAGGACGAGAAGGGGGCGGTTGCAGCAGGCAAGTTCAGTGCATCTGAAATGATTTATGAGCTGCAGTAATTAGCGTGGCTGAGATTTTTGATGGATCGGAAGTGACAAAAATCGTTCACAATGCTGGCGCACTTTTAAAAATACAAAATACGAGGCCACATAGTGAAGAGTTGGATTTTAACGTAGAAGGCCACCGTATTGTTGTTTAAGAACTTTGTTATTACTTTTAATTTAATTAAAACTACACTTAACGAGTAGTTAAGTTTTTATTCTTGATGCACAATAAATAAACATTTGATTAGAATTACTAATCATTATTAAGAAGTAAAAAATAATATGTTAAATTAATTCAAATAAGTAATAGCTCAAATTATCTATAAAAAGCTTCAGAAACATCTGAACACCTTCGTTTAAAAACATCAGAAGAAGTTACAAGAAAGAATAATACAAACCCCTACCACAACTAATTCATATAATTCATTCATATTCAGAAAACAAACCGCTGAAACCATAATTAGTGTGTAAAACATCACGTTTCGTAGCTTCAACTGTAACTTTTCCAACTAGTAAAAATAAATATTTAAGAAGAAATTAATAATAAAAACTCGAGTCGTATGAATTAGTTGTGAATTGTTCTCGTATTTGTATTAGAAAACAACTAGGAAAATACTGAAGTTCCAGATGCCATAATAATTTAGTTTATATAAGACCCAAAAACCCAAAAAGATTGTTTCAATCATATTTGGGAGATATTTTCACTTCAATTTTTCAACACTATAATCCAACGAAGGAGCTTCTTTTTTACGTTTCGATAGGAATTCGGTTTCAAAAAGTAAGTTTTATTTTTATATTTTTATTCTTAAGACTACTGTTTCGTGTAGCATGAAGGTATTCATTATCTGTAGCAAATACAAAAATAAACAAAAAGTCAATTTAAACGACATATATCATTGACATGTTAGGGCTGTCCTCTAATAACACCGTGCGACAGCATTTTTCACACCGGGAAAAATCCATATGTGCGTGAAACTAGAGACCAAATATAGTAATACTGCGTACTCAGTTTTTCATTTCTTCATCATATGTCTTTTTGAAAGGACTTCAAAATTTTGAAGAGGATAAAAAATAAAAAAAATATAAAAAATACTTAATTTCGTTATAATATGGCGATATCTATATCAAATGAAAGAGGAAAGGCTCAAGAATTTAAATAAAATTAAGTTTTTATCTATTTATAAAAAAAGGATATGAAAAAAGTACTTTGAAAATTTGAATCCTTTATAACCTTGAAAATTTACATAGAATTTTCTTGAAAAATAAGTATGTTAAAATCCCAAATCTTCCTGATCACATGTCAAAATTGCATTTCTCTAACTTTATTAGTTCGAAAGTTATTAAATAAAAGGCGGAAGCTGCAATTCTAATGACGTACAAAAATTCGAATTTATTTGAGTATCAGTATTTTAAATAATACAAAGATACAAAATCAATGACGCGAGAAATTTTGACACATGATCAAGGAGATTTAGGGTTTTAGCATACTAACTTTTCATGAAAATTCGATGTAAATTTTCAAGGATATAAAGGATTAAAATTTTCAAAAGACCTTTTTCATATCCTTTTTTTACAAATAAATAACAAATCAATTTTATTTAAATTCCTGAGAATTTCCTCTTTTATTTGATATACATATCGTCATATTCTAACAAAGATAAGTATTTTTTTATTTTTTTTTATTTTTTATCCCCTTCAAAATTTTGAAGTCCTTTCAAAAGGACAAAGGATGTAGAAATAAAAAACTGAGTACGCAGTATTACTATGTTTGGTCTCTAGTTTCACGCCCATATAGATTTTTTCCGGTGTGAAAAATTTTTTTTATTTTTGTCGCACGGTGTAATAGATTCAAAAAATTACAAATAACGATAAAATGAAATCCCTCACCGACCCTGTCCTCGTTCGTTAGAAAGATCTGCACCATTTCACTCTTTTCCTCTTCCCAAATCCTTTGAATGGATTGTGACTATAATTGAATGTCGTTATTTTATGTAGAATAGAAAATATAATAATTGAAAATTTCAATATTGATTTTTTCCTAAATGCTTTTGTAGCCTTCAAACTCGTTTTTCCCCCGAGTCACAAAGCTCGTAATCACGCTAATGCGCTACGAGTATGTTCTGCCAAAAAACGTGTCCAACAAAAATGCCAAACGAAAATCAAACAAGCAGAACTCTATCAACTTTAGTGCCAAAATGCACCAACAAAAGCACAAATTACCGAGAAAAAACGTCCAATTTCCCAGCAGAAAACGACACATTAACTCTCAACAAGTGTGGCTGCTGGGCTGCAACTGGCTTTGTGCACAGCTTTTGTGGCATTGTACAATAGTCCAAAAACAAAAATACTCGAACTCAGGAAATTGAACGACGCGAAATTCGCAACAGCAAAAATTGCAGCGACTCAATTTTGTGGGAAGAGCGGGAATTGTCCTTTTTAAAATATCGGAATGTTTGTGCGCGAATTTATGCCGTTCACCTGCTACCGAATGTTGCAGCGCAGCAATTTCGAAAACATCTCGACGCGTAGATATCCTGTTCGGGGCTTCGTGCTGGCTCCGCACTACGCGGTTTACAGCAACCCGCTGCACAATGCTCTGTACATACTTGCCGTACGTTCAGCTGTTGCCTGCTTCGTTTCGTACGTTGCGTCGCGTTGCGTTGCGTTTCGTTTGCCGTTCTATTCATTATTATTATTTGCAAAAATAGCATTTAATGGATTCCAAATGCATTCAGCAGTCATTATGTGGTATCTCACCGCCAGTAGCAGGCGGAAGGGTGGGCTTTCGAGTGTGGGCTGAAAGTGTAGACAGCGCCGTGCTGCATTTAAATGGTTTTTTAGAGCGTGCACACTCCACAGCCGGTGAGCAGTTGAAGGAGTTGGCTGGGCGGGCGTGGATGGCGCGGACTGGGTGGGGTGTGTGGTTGCAGCGCACTTAAGCAAAAGTGATATGCATCTTCAACGCGTCCACGGCACCCACACACGCACACATATGAACAGAGAACGATTGCAAAAGCGGCGACATCCCCACCCCGCGCTGAGCTGACTGCACCCATTCAGCGGACTTTTTCATTGCTTTCTTCTGTCATTGAGCGTAGGGTTCGAGGTTGGCCCTCATCTTAGGTAGAGTAATAACTTTTTTCGCCGCGAGTGTGTGTGAGTGTGCAACGGAAAGATGTATGCATGTGTGGATGTTGCTGTGTCCTAATGGCAAATGATAATGATTGACGCAGAGCGACAGGTAAGAAGAAGACGCAACATTACAGATACAATTAAACATTGCAACGAAATTTGGTGCCGTCAGGAACGCATCGACAATGCGCTACAATTCCAATAAGTCAATGATCTCAATCTGAAATTTGGCAGTGCACATTTTTAAAACCGTCAACAGTGAAGCTGTCTTTAAACAACAAGCCAGGCTTAGAGTTCTCACATCCAAAGAGATCAAAAGTTCAATATTAACAAAATTCGAAGGTCAAAAGTCTATCAATTAAAAGTTTTCACCAAAGACCATACAAATCTCAAAAAGCGATCTTCTGATTACGTAAAATTTATAATAATAGTTATAACCAGAGAAAGGATTTTGTAGAAATTGCCTTTTTTGTTTGCTGCTAGATAGAGCATTTCTGATTGAAAATGAGCACGAATTAGGTCCTCCTGATTAGAAATATACCACTTTTATTTTGCCTTTTTTTGCCTTAAAAAGGCAGTTTGCCTTTTTCACCCATAAATGCCTTTTTTTAGTGCCTACTTTACCTATAAATGCCACAAAATGCCTTTTTCAAGATTTGTCGAGCGCCTTTTTATTTGTCTTTCGTTTTTTATATTTTCCCTCTTTTGTTTCGCAAAAATACCTTGAAACTAAAAAAAAAATTAAGTGGCAACATTGCAATTTCGTTAACTTATCGATGTTTTTACATTGATTTGATCATTCCTAAGCCGTTATTTTTTGTTGTACAGTGGAAAATTTAAAGAAAAAACATGCCAAATGTGATACAAGTACGGCTTTAATGCTTTTATATGAGAAGGTTAAATATGAATTTAAAATATGTGCCTACATTTCAATTAAAATATCTCAGTTTTAGTTTTTAAACTATCTTTGAAAACCTTGATGTTCCTTTTCTTTTACAAAAAACGAGGTATAAATATTGTATGTTGCATATGTCAGATGAAATAAAATTAATAAAAAATACATACCGTTTCCCCCTTTTTTTTAAGACTTTCTAATATTTTTTTCTTATTTTCAAATGCCTTTTTAAAAGCTTTTAATGCCCTATTTTGCCTTTTTGGCAGTTTTTAGTGCCTTTCCGTGCCTATTTTGCTATTTTATTTTGCCATTTTTATAGGTTTTTAAGTCCTCAAAATCCTTTCCCTGGTTATAACTATTGCATTAGTTTGCATTAGTGTTCTTGATACTTGATGACGTTGGCAGAAAATAACTGCGAATACCAAATGCTTCTGACGGACTATGAAAGTGCATTTTTTAGAAGAAAAAGACAGTCAATATAGTCCGCTACAATGAAAGGATGAATCGAACACATTTTAGTGACAAAGACAACTATATAGACGCTATATAGTAAACTGTCATTGAAGTAAGTCGAATATGGGGTAAGCATAGCAAAGCAATTGCTAGCATGTTAGGGTCTCCAGCTGTACTCGCTCCAGCAATACTCAACACTTACATTTACCCTAACCACATCTAAAGGCACACTGTGCATATTTCGGACGTAGCGTGCAAAAAGTGTTAACCACCTGCCGAGCGTTGGGGTGTGAGAGGTTAACTGAAAGACTTTCCTATTTAGAAAAACGTGCGCTCCTCTTTTTCTTGCGACAGCGTCGAAATAAAAACAAAACTGTGCACCCTTTTCAACTTTTGCGGCGCACGTTGGCGCTGAATGGCCGCTGTCAGTGGCGGTTGCGGTAGGTTGGGCGGTCGGATGCGTTGGGTGCTGCGGCTCTTTATTTATATTGCAGTCGGCGCGCCGCCGGCCCCTCTCTATAAGCAATAAGCAATCATTCAATGTACGCACACGAGTGTTTTGTATGGTTTCATTTATTCGGATGCAACTGCTGCTTCTTCTTCCCGTAAGACTGCTGCTCCATTTTAAAAGGTTTCTGCTGCTGCTGCTTCCTGCTCGGTTGTTCGGCATTTGGCGGGCATACGTGCTAAATGTTTACATTATAGAAATTAAAATTTGCCTCTGCCGTTGAATAGCTGAAATCATTTTTGTTAATATGAATGTTGTGTATGTGCCCAGATTGGGCAGACATTCGGCTTGTTTGCGTTTTGTTGCACATTGTGCTGAAAGACTACTTCAAATGATAAGTCAGACTAAATTCATTCAACGAACTTGCTTTGAGATGGCTGAATAAAGTTTTTAAAGGGCGTTAGTACAATTAGACCCTCCATGGGGTGAATAAGGTACACTTGGCAGTGGAGTTTGTAATGTCCAATGAGATATTTCTAAATATTTGAATAAATGTACATAAGCCGATACATCCGCCAACTTTCAACAGAGCTGAGATACTGCAGCACATTATATTGAAAACAACACAACACTGAAAGCACTTTGAGCACGCCGACATATTCGAGTACTCTTAACCCTCAAATTTTTTTATTTTTAACACAGAAAACCACTGAAAAGTGAATTAAATTTTAATGAACTACTAAATATAAGCAAACAAATTTCGAATGTGGTTGTCGTTTTAAAATATTATATGGGGGTTTAATTTTAAAATATACACAAATATGTTAGTGTGCCTAAAGGCATCAATATGCATTTGAGGGTTAACTACGAGTACAATATTTCAATACGATCTCTACAAAGTCTAGCGAGCTCCCTAAACATTCCAGTTTGAATTTTCAAACATCTCCAACACACATTATTTACTCACCAAATAATATGAAACATTTTTGTAAACTGATTAATAACGGTGGCCAATGTCGCTGCTCATGGCTGCAAATATCCAAACACATATTTATGGCCTTCAAAACGTATTATTATTAGTCAATTAAAACATTTTCTGAGCATGTACAATATCTATTCATCTATCTATCATGCCAGCTGTCATTTATTAATCGATTTTTCAACTCGACTCAAATTACCCCCACACAACACTCACACAACCGACAACGGCCACCACACAGCCACAGATATTTCACACTCAATTCTCGTGCGATCGGTTCAACTAAATATGTGCATATTTAAATTCCATTTAAATACCATCATACGTCCACATGCGCCCAGTCACAGTTCGAAAACCAGCTCAATTCGAACGGCCGGCCGATCAAATGCCGATCAAATGTCAGAAACTGCATGAGCGATCGTTTGGTGGCTACTCATCTTCATCATTGTCATAATTTTTAATTAAGCAACAGCCGGCCAGCGCCAATATTGAATCTTCCAATTAAAGCGGCAGATAAGCGCATCCCCGCGCGGCACTTGCTGCTGCTGCAATTGCCCCTCCAAGCCGCTCAACTGGACCAACGATCGACCAGCGCTTTCGACCTATCGCTTTCACAAATCAATCGGCGCAGCATCGAAGCTAGTCGCGTCGACTCACACTGCATGAATGGGGCGCACACCGATCGTGGCAGCCAACACGATCGCGTCAGTGTGTGTGCCACAGTAGCTGTCAAATGGTTTGATCGTACATTTCAGGTCAAAACGACTGGGGGCGCCAGTTGGCGTTTCGTTTCGGCAATTGGCCCCTCTCGCCGCTTCCACCCCGAACAGCTCTGAACGGCTCTGAAAAACTGGTAATGATCTACGAGTACAAGCCGTACCGAATGCGTTACGCTTCATAGAATTTTCGGGCGTGTGTGATTAACAGGCGATCAATTCTTGTTTCTCGCTCATTTCGATCTTGACTGGCTGTCATTTTGTTGGCCAGCCAGTTGCCCATTGCCGATGCCTTGGCCAGTCAATTTGTTGATGTTGATCGCGTTGATGCTGATGACGTTCGAAATGGTGATCGTTGTATGGCGTCGCCGGTATTATTGCTGGCGATCATGCGGAGCATTTGGTCTATTTTAGTCCACCTTTTTTGTTTTTGTAAAACTGATCAAAGACAGACTATAAATACTTCTGTGATTATTGTGATTATTATTTGGCTTGTTATTGTCGATATTGTTGTCGGCGTTGGCGGAGTGAAAAATTGGCCGATTTGATTGCTTCCGATCACGAGAGATTCTCGTCTTCTGGCGTTTGTTTTTTGTTTGTTTTGGCCGGAGCTTCATAATTTCGTGTATGTATATTTTTGAAATTTTCGATTTCGATTGTGCATCATTGTTCGAATATTGATTTTTGTGGCTTTCCGGCTGGTTGACTGCGTGCGTGCGATAGCTAAATAAATATTGATGATCGATGAGAATGTTGTGAACCCATGCAGCAGGTAGCAACAACTTTCTGTGAGCTGTACTTGGCCGACCGCAAACGGAAGTAGATATTTAAACGTCGCTATGGGGCATATTAAAATTTGAGTTTGAACTTGGCGCTCAGTTCGAGACGAGACCCTACCGTTTTCAGATTAAAATAAAGTCTGTTCTTAGCGATCGAAAGGTGGTCGCTCAGCTGCCAACCAAGAATGTTGCATACGTGTAATATCGAGTATTGAGCTGAAAGTCTGGTGCGAAAGTTCAAGTTCTTCGCTCTGGTACATATTGTTTTAGCTCTAAGGTTAGCTCATGTCAGCGATCAGTTTCAACTGCTCAAACACGCCAACGCGTCGAAATTGTCCCGCTGACAAGTGCGAACTCGGCGCTGCGTTCAATTTCCAATTACGCCAACTTCCAAGTCTTGTTAGACCACTTGTTCAAATACCATCGATAAGTTTAATCGGTCGTCGAGGCCCCAATCGCCGCACCGGCCCCTTCCGATTCTCAAACAGGGTGTGCGCGTCGGGCTGTGACGGGTGACGGCGATCTTCCTGCCGCTCGCACACGCGCTTTTTCTGTCGTCAGTCGGTTTGCTTTGGCTGCTGACATGCGAGCATTGAAGCCACAGTAGATCACTTTTTGTTAATGCCACTGATAGATAGACATTAATTAAATTTGTTGTTGATTTGTTGCTCGCTCGCCGGCCGGCGCTGCCTTCAACTAGCTGCCGGCTTTTCGAAGCAGAAGCAACAACAACAAGTATCTGCGAGATTAAAAATCAATACTGTTGTACAAATATTAAATAAGTGAGCGAATGTGTGCGGCTTTGATATTTTTTTTTTAGTTCATTTTGCTATTAAATAAATTTGATTACCGAAAATATCACACAAAAAATTGCTGTTGATCTTTTTGCGTTCACAAATAATTAAACTTACGCCTAAAGTATGGAAATATTGATAATAATACACAAACAATAAAAAGTTGTTTTAGTACTGGGGGTCTATCAGGAAAGTAAAGTTTAGCTTTGTTATTTGTTTTTGTTGTTGTTGTATTCTTCTCTGCAAATATACACACTTGTTCGTAGCATAGCTGGGACATGTCTATTTTTGCTTCGATTTGAATTTCGATTTTTAGTTCCGAATTGTCATTATTCCGGTAATTAACGCAAATTTTTGGACAGTGCGCGCGCTGCTCATTTCGCTTGCTGCTGGTTTTTTCCTTACTCAGTGCTCAACATCTGACAAATGGGCATTTGGTCAAACTATCGCACATTTCATACATTATGAAATTTTAACAAAGAAATAAATGAGACCAATTAAAAATAAAGCAAAATTAAATAAATGAAAAAATATATAAAACAAAATAATGAATTGAAAAAATCAAAACATTAAAATTATATTGAATATTTGCAGCAATAACAGTGTTTAAAATTTGTTATTTGTGACGTTTGAAAATATTCAGCCGAATATTATTTGGAAACAAAAATATTCAATATTATAAAAGTAAACTATTAATTTTGAATAAACAGATTTAAATGAAATTGAAAAAAATGTTTAAATAAAAAAAATGTGTATTGAAACCTTTACAATTGAGTAGAAAACAAAGTAAACTCATTTTGCTCATTTTGGAAACTAAATTCTTTACTAAAAATAAATATATAAAAACATGTGAAATAATATTGAAAAACTAACCATCGTGTGAAGAAGAAAAGCAGATTGCTTAAAAATTTGGACTGCTTAGTCCAAGCTAAGCTGAAATCTTTAAACTGAGTTGATATTTGATCAGGTTTATTTAGAACCAATGTTATGAGTCTGTCTTATATTACTCATGAAAATTAAAAAAAAAAATAACAGTTTACACTTAACTACGCACACCATGTCTGACAGCACTTCTCAAGCACTTTTTTCGCCTAACAGTAAAGTGTCAGCTAATTTTACAATAATCCCGAAAATGGAATCCATCGCTTTGGTAAGTCGAGTTTTTCGATGACATCAATTTGACTAAAACGCATTCCAAACATTCAGAGATGTCCAAAAGCTTCTAAAGCAACTTTTAAAATCTTTAAATTAAAAAGGAAATATTTTTGCACATGATTAAATCTAATAAAGTAATAAAGTATGTTGATGTCCAGGCTTCGTACTCAGACAAGGACAATCGATCACAGAAGATGCACGATTAGTCATTTCAACTTTTAACTTTGATCTTCAAAGACACCAAATTTCACAGTACATTTCATATCTTTTCCCTACTGTCGCAATTATATTAAAAAATTTGCCTTTCCGCTGAGGCTGACAGTCATAAAAATGCATTACATTCCATTTAACTCATTGATTTATGTAAATCGATTGTTTTGCCGTTCTTCTTCTAAGATCTTCTTGCATCTTGTTCTGTGTTTATTTTGTGTTTACTCAGCTCGTCACACTTGTGCGACTTACTTAAAGCTGCTGTTCGGGTTACACATCTTATGGTGAGCACATGGCAAATCTACCCTCAGTTGACGTTCTGCTGTCTTTCCCCAAAATCGCGCTTGCACGTCGCGGCACCCAGTGGTGGCAACGCCACACTTGTGCCATCTGATTCAAATTCGAAACGGACTGTTCTTATGATTTGTTTACACATCGCCAAGCTGTCGCTTCAGCCTGTCAAGTCAGCGGTGGATTGCATCACATTTCGAGTGCTTTCCAAAAATGTCCATGTACGTCGTCATTGTCTCACTTGTGAGTCCCAATCAAATCGAAAATTCAAATTTCGAGCGCTGACAATGGTTGTCCCACTCGAAAATTTGTGCGCTTTCGAACTTGATTCGTTTGAACTGAATAATGCCCGTTCAGTGCAATTATTCAATTCAAATCAATTGCACCAAATGCTCGGCTCGTTCGTTGCAGCCTCCACATTGTCCATTCCGTCCATCAGTATGTGCATTTGTTGTAAAATGATGGCGACCGCTTTAGTCCGACCGACCGAGATTTCTCACTCGCGGTCGAGCGGCCACTACTTCGACCAACTGCGGATAAATTCAATTCAATTCAATTTAATCGTACACGTATATATAGGATTTGGATATTTATTTGCCAGTAGCTGTGACAATTGTCAACGACAACAACAACAACAACATAATCGGTCAACAAGCCGCGATCAAGTTTTGCGGCCGCCACTGCTTCCAGCCAGACGACCGACTCTGATGGCAATCGCCGCGTTGCGGTTGTTTCAACTGCCGCTGATCGCGATGATGATCGCGCCGATCAGCGCTTCATGGGATTATCATTGTGCGCTCATTGCGCTGCTCATAGCGTTTTCTCTTTGGCATTTCTGAAATTTGCTTACTGTCAGCAGTGTCGCAATGCTTGCGCCCTCGCCTCGCCTCGCCCCTCCCACCCACCCACAATTCGCTCCATCTCTGTCTCGCGTTCGCGCTCTCCTTCTTTGGCGACAACCATAACAACGTACAAATTTTGATTTTTTTAAATTGATTATTTCCTTATTTGCTGCGTATTGCTGGCGACTTCAGCTATTCCATCACACAATATTCCTACACATTCACAACTATGTATGTAGTCGTATGTCAGTCCCTGGCCCTGTCACAGCGATGCGCGTGATTTTTTTGCAATCATGTTGTTTGATAATTCAAGAAAATGATTTAACGACAATCAGGCAACCGGTGACAAGAAGAAGCTTTGGGCACGGACCGCAGCGATGATTTCCCCAAGCTGATTGTTATCGCTCGTTCACTCGTTTTTTCTCAATTTTAGTTCATGTCATGATTATGGCAATCGCTACAATCATTCAATTGAATGGCCAATAACGACAAATGACGACGATGAACTGTAGCATTGATTGGCCGAGATACGTGACTATAAAGCCAATGGATTTCAAGTGGCCTGAAGTGTTATTTACGAAAATATGTCAATGATTGATGTTGTAACGATATTCAAATTAGTGGTTAGCTCATTGGAGCACAAGTTAAAAAATCTGGATCGAGATCTGGATCCTGGCTCAAGCAATGCTGACATCTTTCAGGCCACTTTTTACCTACGCTAAGGTACCCATTACCTATGTCAATCTATCTTATTCATAGGTCGTTGTGAACGATTCGGAACCAAAGAAGACCATTGAACGACGACACACTGATCGAAAGATCGAAAGCCCTATTGAGATTACTTAAAATCTTTATCGAGGGAGAAAAAATATTATAAAGTCGGGCAATATCTCCTTATCCGAGTCTCTCGCGAGAACAATTTTGAGATTCTGCCCACTTTACAAATTTTTAAAACACACAATACAATTCCTCCAATGACTGGTTGTACTTGTGACTGATTGTCCAGTCGCAAGTTAACCAGGACATGGTTGGCCAAAGTGCCCTTAAATGGTGAATCTCAGAATGGTTTCGACCAACTTAACAAGGTGACTTAACGCTCTTTCGGGCATCACAATGAACTTTTCCAACCTGCTAACGTTGCCTACAAAACCTGGTTCCTTCCCTTTATGAAGTTAGTTCTTTTCTCTTGAGGACACAGGAACAGCACAGACAATTCGGCCTTAGTTCCTCAGAAAGGTTTTCACACCATTTGTATATCCAAAATCCAGCATATCGCTGTCGCTCATAACGCTACCACATCGGCAGAGCTGCGATGCACCAGCACTCGCCAAAGTTCTGAGTACGCTGACTTAGAAGCGCATCCAATCCCTGTCCCTTTAGATGTGTGCTTTTCATGCCCTTTCCCCTTCAGTTTGTATATGACAAGGCCAACGTTGTTGGCAACAATGATGATGATTAATTCTCTCTGCGACTCACTCAACACACGCTGTCATTTTCTGCATTGCTGACAATTCTAATGAAATGCCGCCGAATGACTCCGCAAACACCGCCGAGCACTTCAGTGCGGGACTTCAACTTACAGTTGAACGGCTGAGGTAAATTGCCGCCGGCGAATTGCCGTCTATCGAGAGCAAATATCAGCAATAACAACAACGCCAACGATTATTTGCTGCAGTTGTGGTAAAACCTGCAGCGACCAGTGTTTCAATGAATTTATAGGTAAAATAAAAATACATTTTTTTCCTCGCCACTCAATGCATGTGAACATTCTCCATGCTTCAATTAAAATCCGTTCAGAAATCGATTTGTCATAATTGTAAATCGAAAAGTGCAGAAGGTAAATTTGTATGTGTGCTGTGGCTGTTGTGCACGCGAATGGATAGGCGAGTTTCTTGGCTCATTGCGAGTGGCAAGTGAATCATTAAATAAGCAGAAGTCTACGAGCACTTAATCAATAAATTTCAAATTAATTGAAATTTCTAATAAGAAACTCAGCCGCCCAGTCTGCCCACACACAGCAGCAGCGCCAAGCGACAACAAGCTGCCACGCCACTCGCACACTTGTCATTGAATGCAAATTTAGCATGAAGCACACGCTGCCGCCTCCGCTGAGATGCGCCGCCACTCGTCGATACACGAGCAGCATACAAAAATGCCAAGTTCTGCTAATTGAAATGTTAAATTTCCGTTCAAGCTTGTAATTGACTTAGGCACTGCCATCAGTCGAGCGGCTCGTTCACCCAAATAGTGAAAAAATTGACAAATTGACAAGTTGCTGGCGGCAGCTACACGCGCGCTCCTTCGACAAACGAACAATTTTCAAACGAAGACATTTTCACACCATGTGCACTGCTGCGCCACAACCCCGTCCGCTCCATCCATATCCATTTGAAGTGAACAAGAAGTGGC
The DNA here is from genome assembly GCA_963668005.1 of Melieria crassipennis. Taxonomy (NCBI): domain Eukaryota; kingdom Metazoa; phylum Arthropoda; class Insecta; order Diptera; family Ulidiidae; genus Melieria; species Melieria crassipennis. Next base: position 44,118,955 of record OY764962.1, read on the forward strand.
AGCGCAACACGCTTTCAACGCCCTACGACGCCCACACTTTCCACTGGGCGCCTGCAGCCGCTGCCAGCAATCAACACTGGTGCGATCGAGGCGCGCGTATGAGTTTGTGTGTGTGTGAATGTGTGCCAATCAGAGATACCAGCTGCATTGATTGAGTGTGCGGATTCCTTCAGTGATTTCCTTCAACGGTTTTCTATCATATCGGCTGCTTGCGCCAGCTGCACTGTCAGACGCCCCTCCCAAAGTTTCTACGCGTTCTCCTGCTTCTTTTGTTGCCTCTCCTGCAACAGGCGGACGGTGGATTCGGCACTTCATCATCATCAGCAACTCATCCGCATTAGGGCACCGAACGTATGTTGGAAGATACCATATATTTCGAAAATTTCACATGTCAAATCAGTCGAGTGTAGCCGAACGCGTAGTTCCTGCCTGACGCAGTATTCAGGCGCGTTAACACAATCACTCTAAGGGGGGTGGAAATTTTTGAAATATTTCTTAATTCTTTAGTTTACAATGTCTTTTAGAAATGCAGAATGCAATGAGTTAAAAAGCACTGTTTTTGAACAACTATTAAAAAAATGGGCCTTCCTAGGATGAGTGGAATAAAAACGCATTTTTTTTTTAATTATACTCCCTGTTCCCTACCCTTTGGGCCTCCCAGTCTTTATCCCGATTCCAGAACAGCTTTCGTCATATATCATTTTAGCTGCCACTCAGCAATTGTTACATAAGCTGGACCATAGTTTATACTGTCGTCTGTAGCAGAATCGAACATCGACGGGAAACGACAGTCCTAACCCCCTCCGGGCGCTTTCTACTCGCTCTCCTCCATGTTGCCGGCAATTTATCACCACTTTCGTTCGCTACAACATCTTCGTTGGTTCTTTTTCGCAAAACTCTGCATATGTTCAATAATTTTGCGCAATAGTTGCCGCTTCGTCGCAGCCTTCACAGCAACTGTTGGTGCCACAGACGCGTGTGAATCTATGTCTGCTGCATGCTGCCGTACATGTGTCGCTGTCTCTTTGCATGTGTCACTGGCTGAGTGTGTGCGCGCTTGTCAATTAAGTTCGGATATATTCAATTAAATGCTGTCAAAATTGTAATAAATTTCTTTAATTTAGCACTTTGCATAATGCGTCACAGCAGCATCACCCGCATGCCAGTTGTGCGGCTCGAATTGGCTGCGCATCATGCATCTTACTATTAACTGTTTGTTTTTACTGTAACTTCTCTGCTGTATGAACACTCGAACTGCAGCGTGGACATGACAAGGCCGCATTTTCCGCGCTTACTCATCCTCGAGCGTTGCGCTGGATGCGGCGCGTTCAAATGCCATCGACAGCGTGACCACTGTGCGACGCCCGGAAATAATGTCTCTATTAATTAAAAATGATTAGAAATTGTTTATGAGCCCTCCACACACACACACACACACTCACAATCTCACAGTCCAAAATAAACACAATTTATTGCAACGAGCAGTGAAACTTGGCCTGTCGGCGTAGGCGTTCGAGCATGTTTTCCAAATGTCCGAGCGCACAGAATTATGCCGAAATGGTATTGGCACAAATGCGGGCTTCGACCGATGGTGTTTGACATGTGGTGAATGTTGAGCAACTTGTTGCTTGAAGCCGGCCGCAAACTTTGACTTGAGCTTTGTGAACGGCGACCAGTCGGAGGCATTGGAGGCATCTTCAGGTCAACGTATTAAAATCAATTACGAAAATTCGAAAATTCGTATCGAGTGCTCCAATCAAAATGTTGAATTTGTTAATTAATGCAAATTACCAGAATCATTGTTCAAAATATTTTTGTTGAAATACTGTGCTATTTGTTAACAACTGCGCTCAACATCCTATAATAGTTTCCTCTAAAAAACTGCGGGAGAACTGCGAAAATTTCTAAATCTAAATTTTATTGATGATTTCTAAAAATTCAACGAGGTCAATAGAACTCATTTCGGAAATACAGTACAATCTCGATAATTCGGATACTCGCTAATACGTACAACGCGATAATCCGGACAGCCAATTGCTTTCTATTGTTGACTCTGTAATCCGGACATTACACATTTTTTTACCTAAAAAATCCGGGCACTCATTTGTATCTGCTTTTTTTACGGGTACTCCCAGTTTTCTATTTCATGCTCATCGTTGAAAAAAAGAAATTCTAAACAAATTATGTTGCGGAAAGTCACTTCGTCAACTGGCAGTGGAGTATAATGTAGGCAAATCGACAATTTTTACAGAGATGAAAGAAAACTTGCTAAATGAAAATTACAAATTTCTTTCAAAATCATCAAAAATGTTTATAACATATTAAAAATAAAATTTTGAAGCAAAAGTAATTTTAATTCAATAAAAAATAAGTTTCATTTGTGTTCAGCAGTATGTTTATATATTTTTTTTTTGTCATCTTGGTAATCCGAACATTTCGATAAGTCAGACAGTGCCTGGTTTTTAATTGTCCAGATTATCGAGATTATACTGTATATGTATACTGTTAGTGTTAATATGTACAACCAAAAATTACATAGTTAGGGTTAATACTACAAAATGTATTCATTTACAACCCGATTGCCAAATTTTTTTGGATGCCACGTGCATAAGCAGCCAATAAAATGCAATCACTTTTCTTTATGGCTTATCACAGTCGCTCGCAACAAAAAACGCCAACCGTTTCTCGGCCAATATTTGTTTATTAATAAATTCCTGCCTTGTCTGCATGTCTCGTTGTCTGGCTCCGCTGGCTCCAGACATGAACTACGCGTACATCTTTGCCCAGCGACTCGAACCGTAAACTGAACACTGTCAATAAAGGGGGGGAGGGGAACGAAACCGAACGGAATAATGGCTGCCACTCGATTACGGCTTTTTAATTGCAATTGATACATGCAGATATGCACATCTGTGTGTGTGTGTGTGTGTGTACGTGTCGTACATTTATTTGCAATGCACTGTGGCCCGAGCAACTGACAGATTAGATAACACATTGCGCACACGGGTAAAGAGTAAACAGAGCAAAGCATTTATATTAAAAAAAAATAAACTAAAAAAGCGAACGCGGCACATAGTCGCAACTGGCAAGTAGGATACGCAAACTGTGCACGTCGACGAAACACGAATGACAATGGCGCATCGGTGCGCAGATATCTGTGCGGATTAATTGCGAATAAATACAAATTATTGCTGTCATATTTTGTGTGTCGGTGTGAGTGCTCGCATCCACACGCTGTGCCATAGTAATGGATACTAAATGGCGACTGCGGATACGTGAGCCTCAAGTACGTGCTTGAATTTATAACAATTTCAAATACAATAAATACCAACACAAATACGTAGCTGATAGTAAATAACAGCAACAGCCAACTGGATCTAGTCATGTTGATGATGATGATGATGCCGCATTTGCTGTTGTTGTTGTTGTTGTGGTTGATTAGGCCGAGCATGATGCGCCAGATTTGAGACGAGCTGTATGGAAGCAATCATTAAACCATAAAGCACCGAGCTGCGCTAAAGCATTAGATAAACATTAATTAAATTTATTACCAAAAAAGGCATTTGCGTAAGTGGCTGTCTTCGACGGCGCTGGCTCTCGCCTTGTAGGAAAATGTGACCGGCCGAGGGGAAAAAATCACTCATTCGAGCGATTATTGCCCAACTTGCTATCAGCTGCTGTTGTGTTGCCGCAAATGTCAGCCAAGAATTATAAAACAGCAAATTTGTTGCCGTTGGGATTTTTTATTATTGCATATGCGAGTACATACAATACGTGCGTTGCGGCTGCGGTAAATAAAGTCATAAATAGATTAGTTCGCATTCAACGAAATTCACAAATATACGCTCGAAGCCAGCGACTGAGCGCGAGTGGAGCGCACTCGTAGTGATAATGCGGAAGGTGATGACGATGACAGCTAAGAAAACCGTTACTAATTCAAACGCTGGGACATTGTGCAACAGTTACTTTTATGAGTTCAATGCAAAGTGGAGCAATGTCGGTCATTTAAGGGAGCTGACGGCAAAGTTAATTTCCGAAGAGATAATACCTAAGATGTGATATTTTTTTATAAATACTTACTAACCAGATAACAGGATGTGAACACGTAAAGGTTTAAATTTCAAATATAAAAATCGCAGCTTGAATAAGATTGAAGCATTTACCAATTTATTCATTCACTTTAGCGCTCTAGTTTCAATACTGTTTCAATATTGTTGTTTCGAAGTAATGCTGAGATGAGGAGTGATTTAACCCGCCAATTTCCACATTTCTTGAGATACAAATTTTTCCTTCAAAATATTGACTCTCATTGAACATTTTAGCCATAAAATTAAAAAAAATGTCAAACAATTATTTTGGTTGAGAATTACAGCTGAATAAATTTTGTACGATATATCGTACAATGGTCCGCAAAGGAGTAAAAATTCATGAATTTTTGGTTTCGTTTTTTTAAGTTTTATGAACAATTAATTGATTTTTTTGATAGAAAACATAAATTATAACAACAAAAAATTAAAACGTGATTTAATTTTGATCAAAAGTTATATAAATTATATATATAAACAATTTATTCACATTTATTCGGCCTTATATAACCGGAGTAACAAGGAGTAACTTCTAAAGTCAATGGAAAGCGTACAGGCAGGTTCTTCTTTGCTTATAAATTGATTTGAAATCAAGAAGGGCCTAACATGGGCTTTAGTTTTTAAACTTCACCCCGATCAATTAAAATACTAACCTTAACTGATACACTGCTGAGAAAAGTATGTAAAACGAAATAACTCTAATAAGCGCATAAACAAATCCATGTCGCTTCACACCCACAGTACTGATTTCATGAGCCTACTCACCAAATGACCGCATCATTGCCACAACTTGATAGAATTTTCCACTGTTTGTCTGCTCTGTGGAGCTAAACAATTGATTTATGCACCGAAAACTTGTGTGAACACACACACACACATAAACAGAAGTAAACGCCAACCCTTTGCTGCCTGCTGCTAGTTCGTCATGTTATATATTTATAAAAAAAAAGCCAACAAATAAACAATTCTACTGCTTATTTTTTTGCTGTAAATTTATGACATTTATAATTTTCGTCATAATTTTTATTCGTACACACAATAAATCTTTGACTGGATTACAATTTGAAAGACTTTCATTTCGTGGTCTCTCGCCTGCTCGCTCTCCCACTCGATGGCGCGCTTCGTGCGATTTTATCTGACTACATTTTGTTTAAAAATTAATTTATAAACAAATTTAAATGACTGAAAAACAGAGCGCGCGAGAGAAATTGCTGCATGTCACGCCGGCATTAACGAGACATTTTTCTGGCGCATTTTGAGAAATTTTTCCTGCACTGGCAGCACTGTCTGTAAGTATTACGGCTCTGAAAAATTATGACTCGAAAAGATAGCAGCTTACTTCGAAGTATGTTACACAAAATAACAGAGATATGGCTTGTGGTGTACCTAATGCAATATTCAAATTCTACATAATAGAGGTTTGTCTCGCATAAAACGTTGTTTATTGAAAATTCACCCAATACTAATCAATTTCTTTCATAAAAAAAAGACAAAATGTGGCTGGTCAAATGTCGTAGCCACGTTCCTTCTCCATAAGACGTCCTCCATCTGCATGGCATTGCAAGCAGCAGCCAGACACTTCAAGCATTCGACTACTTTGCCTCGTTCTTTGCGCATTTGCATTTCATTCTTCGTAAAAAACGCAGCAAAATTCCGCTGACTGCTGGTGCCTGGTGGCCAGTGGCTGCTGTCTTGCACATTCGGCTGCCCGCCCGTGTCCGCATTCCTGCGCCGTCTGCCCCACTCGCTCGTGCGCTCACTCCCCCACTCCGTGCTTCCCATATCGGAAATGTCATGTCAGTTTCGGGGGCACAAAAGCACATTCAAGCACTCAAATTCTACCTTTCTGGCATGCGAGATGTGTGCTGTGTGTGTGTGTAGCTATGTGTGCGGCGGATGTGTAGCGCTGCAGACGACAAACAGCAAATAACAAAAACAACAACAATCTGCATATACTCCGTGGAATTATTTGCCATGTTATTTGTTGCTTGTGCGCAAAATAATAAAATAATAAGCAAACAGGCCCTTTTCCTTCTACTTGTACATGTATGAGTATCAATGTGTGCATGTGTGTGTGTATGAGAGAGCTTCGAAAAATCCAGCAGCGGAAAAATATTGAGGCAAAAAAGAATGTCAATCTCTTCTTTTATTCCTCCGACGCAGCGACAGCGGCTTCTTCTATTCTTCCGCCATGCAGCCAAGCCAGATCCATTGCGCCATTGCTTGTTTGATAGACAATTGTCAACTGGGGTATTTGCTATTGTTTGTGTTGCATTTGTTGTGTTGGCTGCACGCCGCCTGCTGCTGGCACTGTCGTTGTTACCGCTACTGTTACAACAGTGAAAAAATACGACAAAAGTGTAAACATTCTGCATACAATTTTTGTTGCATACTCTCAGTGATGCTTGTATTTTTTTTTGTATTTTTTAATTTTCTTCATATATCCCTGCAGGATCTGGCTGCTTTCCCGCTGCTCAGAATGCTCAAGGGTGCACTTGTTATGGCACCGTATGACTTTTATTTGCCTATTTGATGGCTTGGCATCATTGCAAACTGCAGGTGATTCTATTTGTTTATCTGTTTGATTTGTTTCGCCATCCTTGAAATACATTCGAGAGCTGCAAGCAATGGAATGCGCGAGAGGAAGAAGTGGGAAACAGCACGAATTAGATGTTTTTCGGATGTGGATACAGCTGAATGTCAACTGAACTAATAATTCATCAGACAATTTTATATATGTCAGTCGTTTATTCGATACAACATCACCAACACCGGAACCATTCTAAAAGTAGACCACAAATTGATAAAAATCGATTTTTTATTACATTTTTAATTTGTTTAACCAATACCTAATGAATGCTTTGAATTTCCCTCGAACTCGTCGTTCTGACTTATCCAGCTTTTCAGTCATGGAATCAACTCCTCGCAACAACTTTTCGACAACCTATCCGCATAGTTGTAAGTGTGCATATTTGTGTCGGTGCGGTTCCATACACCCAACATAAACTGCCAATAATTACCTTCCTTGCACTGTTCTATTATATGCCGCAATGATTTGCTTTGCGGCCATTGCACCTAAAATTATGCAAAGAAAACTTTTCCTGTCTGCATTTTTCCATCCTTTTGCTTTGGTTGTTGTCTGATTTTGTATTGAATTTAATTTTTGCATATTCCGTATGAATTTTATGAATTACTTTTTGATTGCGGTTGCCGCAATTCGCAACTCTTTCCGCATCCCCTACTGCCAGCGCTTCACGTACCGCTTTTTCGAAAACTTCAAACCCGCTCGCAGATGCACAGCGGTTGTTTTCGTTGCATATTTTTTGGCTTGTTTTGGCTGGCTTTGTTGTTGGTTGGTAGATTTTTGCATTAGTTATTTTATAAATCAAAAAGTAAGCAGACAGTTCGACAGTTTGGTGAACGTTGTGGGTATCACAACGAGAGAAGGAGTTGCGAGCGGATGAGGGTAGCACGATGAGAGTTGGTAGAAATCAAAAAGTTGCATCATAACATAAAGGGGCGTGGGTAGTATAAAGCAAGGAAAAAGAGTAGAAGATAAAAATAATGGAAAAGAAGTGACATGAAAGGAGGGGGGATAGAGGTGAAGTGAAATGAGGGACAGAGAGCTCTGCAATATAAAACTAAGAAGCAAGAAAAAGCGAGACTCAGAATTGAGAGAAAGCGAGAATTCATTATAAATAAAATTTTTATAAAAATAAGAATTTAATATTAAACACAAATGCATGAAAAAAGTAAATTTAAAATAATAAGTAATTCCATAATTATATAAAATAAAATCAAGGTCAACTAAAATCAAATTACATAAAATAAAATCAGATAACAAACACCAAATTAAAAAAAATTTTCAAACAGAAGAATTCTTGGTAAAAAATTTTTTTGACTCAAAGCAGTTTTTTATAAACGGATTCAAATACTCTCGAAACACCTCACTCTCCAAGCAGTAGTCCGAACCAGTGTTGCCACTATCAATTTTTTCCCCCTACCAAAATTGGTCCAAAATCAATCTCAGCCTACCAATATAAAATTTGTTTGAACTTTTGCATGTAAAATGTTTTCACAAGCTACAGAGTCATTTTAAAATCATAAAAAAATTAATAGAAAAGTTATTACCTACCAAAATTCCTTGAAAATCACAACAATCTACCAAAGACCTAATTTATGAAACGTAGCTACCAAGTTTGGTCCAATTGGGCCAAAACGGCAACACTGGTCCGAACCATGTACGAATGTATGAAATTTAATTTTTTGTTGCAAATTCATTTTTGATATAAACTTCAAAGCCTTGACAAGCCCAAAAATTGCCGCTTCAATTAACCTGAATATCCTTTTTTAATTAAACACGCTGCGCACTCACTTCTTCTGCCGCCACCGCTTCAAACTCACATCACACCACTGCGTGGTCGGGTATACTTTTTTCCTAATTCGTTAAGCATTTCGCTGGTCGCTGGACCAGCAGCGTCCGGCTGGCTTGCCTGCCTCCTCCGCACAGCTGCTTGGTCAACAATTGAACAGCAAAATCTTCATATGAATATATGTATGTTTATAAATAAAAATCGGCACACATAGTATGTGAGTTACATGTATTTTTGGCACTTGCCCCCTGCCTGCTGCACAGCCACTCGTCCGTTTAATCCTTTTTTGCTGTCATTGCTGCTAAGGTCGCGAGCCACGCAACCGACACAGCCCGCTGTACATACATATACGAGTACACTTATTGATATCTATGATATCACGCGTACCTTTTTGCCAGCAGTTATTGTTGCTGCAGCAAATGAAAGCACTCATCTGCTGCCTGGCAAACAAATGGCCGCCGAAAAACGACGGAGAACGAAAGGACATTTCAAATAAAAAGCCCCAAAAATCGCCCACACCCCGACAGCGGGAATCATAATCAAAAAACGTTAAAATCATAGTCTAGACAATAATTTATGAGCAAAGGATATGACGAGCGCTTCCTCAACTTTATTACACCGATACTGTCCGCCGTCTTGTTGTTGTTGTTGGTGTTGGTGTGCGGTGAGCGCACCTTCCCATATGCCGCTGTGTGTGATTTCGCAGCGTTTTTTCGTTGGCTGGTGGGTTTGTTTGACTAAAAATAAATATGAATGTGAATGTTTGCTGCTACTTCCGCCCCTGCGCCCCTCCGACCATGCAGCCGCGACAACGTTTCAAACCTTTAAGTGCGGACCAGCATATTCTCAGCAAGCATTGAAAAATGTGTACCGCTGTGCTACTTCTGGCTGACTGACTGGCTGACGGATATGTTTTGGGTATGCTGCACCTTCTCTCGCCTCCCCTTTCCGCACGCCATTGCAATCACACGACAGCGCGTGGGGTACGGGTCGTGTGCTTACTGGCGCCCGTATCTCTGCGCCAGCGTCAGCATCGTCGTTGCCAGCATTGCTGTCTCACCGTCACTGCCATCGTCAGCGTCAGCGTCATCGTCTCGTTGGCCATTTCTAATAGGTATGTCCTTCCTTCCTTTTTGCCGTTGATTATTCTTTTGTTTCGCCACACAGCGAAATCGCACTCGATTCACATTGACTTGTTGACGGAGCCGTCGGAGACAGACAGACCGACAGACAGACGACGCAAGCGGCAAAGCCAACAGCCACAACAACGGCAACAATGAGTCCAATGGCAAGCAATCGCATATAAAATTGTAAAATTCGGCTATTTTTTGCGGCCTCAAGAGCGCGCGACTGCGGAGTGGGATGTGTGCGGCTTGTGGCATGTGTGACCACGTTTTTATTATTTATTATTTTAAAAAAGCAATGCCATCAAAGTCATCTTGATTTTCGGCGGCAACCACTTCCGCTCGCTCCCGATTGTAGCCTGAAAATATGCCACGAAAAAGTTGAATCTGTAATCCTTTCGCTTTGTGCTCAGTGCTACTTTCATTTACATGCGCCGCAGCCCATTTTCAATTTTTTTTTTAAAAGAATCCAAACAAAAATTAAAAATGCATACGAGAACGCGAGCTGCGTTTTATTGTTGCTGTAGAAGTGTAGAGTGTAGTGACGTAAGTGGATTTCCTTGCTGCATATTAATCATACATTTTTGCCACACAAAAGCAACAACACAAATGCGAAACGGTAATAAAAAATGACAACTATGTGTGCCACTCGATGCAGCACTGACGTATTTTCGAGTTAACGGAATGAGAGCGGCGGCGGAAGTCAAGTGCAGAAGAAGTTTTTTCAATAATGCGCCAAATCAAATGAGTCTGGCAGAAGATGTGGCACAATGAGTGAGCAGCAGGCAACAGGCGGCAGGCAGCGGGCGGCGAGCAGCTTACAAAAGTCGAGCGTTCGAAATGATGACTTATAGGCTCGGCTGTTTGCTGGCTAATGGAGCATGAAACCATGCTGACAGATTTTTTGGCGACTTGCTAAGTGATATTTATGACAGCCGAATATAAAAGTGAACAGACAACTGAGCCGAGATGGAGCAAACTCAACAACTTGGCGAATTGAATTTGACGATTGTCGAGTTTAGAGTTAATTTCCAAAGAAACTTTTCATTTTAATTAAGGGGGGTCAATACGTGTAAACGGTATATTTTTGGAATCGCGCATATGCCGGAAAAAATTAATGCAATGTACAATTTTTTTTCATTCTTTTATTAAAAGGTAGCACTGCAAGAGACACATTTTTTTTTGGCGTGCTCAAAATGGCGGCGGTGGTGCGGGTCCAAAGTTGGGCCCAAATTCTAGTAGAAGTTGTGCCGGCGCCCCAAAAATAATCTGAAAAAATATTGCTATTAGTTATTATGAGAAAATATATGTAGATACCTTCTAAAGTAACTAACAAAAAAAAATATTTTCTCGAAAATACAAAAATACGCTCCAACCGAAAAAAATTACCCTTTTTTTCTTAATTTCCCGAAAATGGCGCCGCGGATTTCGCCAAAAACAATGAAATGTTTAGTTACTTTAAAAAGTTCAAAAAGTTGCTGCCCAAATTTGAGATCGGTGGGACTAAAACTTGCCGAGATATTCTACTTCCATAATCAAAAACCAGTGTTTCGAAATAATTCGGTTTAAACTTTGCGTTACCGATATCATGCGGAACAAATTGACCATCAATAAAGCGCTGCTGCAGGGGAACGGGTCATCAGAATTAAAAATCACTTGAAGGGGATATTCTTCATTTCTTCTATTTCACAAAAAAAAAAATGTTTGAACATTTTGTAAATTTACACGTATTGACCCCCTTAAATCAAAATTCACGTTAGTTTGTAAGGTCGATCTTAAAACCTTGGTTCGATTTAAATCCGCATTCTTTGTTGTTAGTATTTTTAACAAAATTACTCGTTTTCACTTGCTTCACTTTCAATGACAAATCAATATTTACATTAAATGCCAACACTCGGCGGTGTTGAGCTGTGCATGGCCACATCTGTATTGGCCACACTGGCGATAGCAGCGGAAGCGGCAACACACAAAGCAAATGGCTAATGTATGTGGGGGGAAGGGGTTAAAGGGCGCAGCGGTAACTAATATTTTGCATGTTCAACGGCATTTCATTAGGAACGCAAATGCAATTCCAACAAATATCAACAACAATAATAGCGACATTCATAGGCACTATTCGAAAACAGCAATAATCGCAATAATGGCAGCAGCAACAACAACTATGACTCGAGCAAACGAAAAGTTGGAAAACACATAAAATATGTAAATATGTCAATCGTGTTAAACGCATGCAAAATAACACTTATGAAATTAATCAAAAAAAAAGTTCCAACCTTCGAATACGTGAAAGTCGGCAATAAATGTGAGCATTTATTGGACAAATCAATACAGAAAAAAGAAAAAAAATTGCACACAAGTTACTAGAAAGCAAACAGCTTGAATGAAAGAATATTACCATAAATAAAGTCATAAAGCCATTGAAATCACGCGTCATCGAACGAAATCAAAGCGTAGCGACACACGTTGCGGCACGTTTGTAATTCCCCAATTGTCGTCGGCAGCGGCGGTTTTTGCTACACCAGAGTACGTCGAGTGCTTCAGTGCAGATGACCACGTTGGAAGACAAGTTTAAAAAACTTTGCCATATTTGAAGAAGAAAATTAGGACCTATTAGTTTGAATATTTTATTTAATTATTTACGATTCGGAAATTCTGCTTACAGCACCCATTAGTCGTCTATAACTGACCGCAAAGAAATCACCATTACTTGACTTTCCCACTGTGTTTGGTGTTGTTGCCTTTTCTTCTGACTCACAAAGTCACATGCCGCCAATTTTGCTTCAACCTCTTTTGCATTCCATATGTTTCGGTAAATTTAATTGCTCTTGTGGTTGTTGTTGCTTTAGTTTTTTCACCTATAATAAATAATTGATGGGTAAATTTTTGATTTCCTTGCCAACTCACAGAAATATTGACCGCTGTCCCAAAATGAGAAATTACTTGAAAATGTGTTGAAAAATAGAACAAATCCAATCATCAAAAAGTTGGCAGCAAACGTAGACAAATTTCTAATTCGATTGCCACTGCTGCCTGGTTGGGTGGGGGCGGGGCTCGCAACTGCCGCGGAGTCGGCCCATAACTTACGGACTAATTAGATTGCTGCCGGCCTAAGTCAAGCAAGAAATTGCCCAACGAGATGCACAGCAAATTACACTTTATCGATTAGTTTGGAGATTAAATGAAGACTTGAACAGCGGTAGGCACTGCCGAGATGACGCGGCAATAAGATAGAGTAATGGCAGGAAAGATACGAAATTTTGTCATTCACAAATGTAGACTGCAAAAAAAGAAAAACTTGGGGACAATATTTTCAAGTTAATTCGAATTTTTTGTTTTTTTTTACTGTCTGGCAATATTGCAATTGAAAAAGCCGACTCACATTTGAAATGAACGCTGTTTAAATACGCATTTAAAAACCGCACTGCCCGCCTGGAGTGATCAGCACAAACAGCTCAGACGGCGCATAATGAATAGAAGAAGTGAGAGAAAAGTATAAAAAATTGATAGCAGATTATGATAATTGCTCGCGGCAATTATTCAGCAATCATTGCGCATTTTACGAGCATTGGCAACACTGTCGACGCAGCCACAGCAAAATTGAGAAAGCGCCAACCCCTCTGCCCGGCGCAACCACGCGGCGAGCGAACTTGAAGGACATCAACGTTTCAGGGCGACTGATTTCGTTAGCGGACACGGAACTGGAGAGAATTATATGCACGTCATATAGACGTCATTTCGAAATTAATTAATTGGTTCGGTTCAGCTCGGCTTGGCTTCAATTGCCCGCCACAGTCGCGCAGTCTAGCAGCACAACTGCCAGTACTCGTATCTGAGTTTCTGAGCGTCTGCAGTCCACCGCCGATGCCCAATTTCGCCAAACGACGCTTCAGGGCTGGTCAATTGTCATTTAAAGCGAACAGCCAGCCTGCCTTCTGCCTCTTATCGAGAAAAAAACTCGCACTCGAGCCAACATTGCACGATGGAGGGTTCGTTCCGTCGTGCTGCGGTGACTCAAATTAGTTTGTCACTTTATTGCATTAAAATGGCAATCGCTATTGCTTTTTTCTCCATCTGCCGTCGCGTTTCTTCACGGAGCATTTCTTCTTCTTCATCATGTTCGGCTGCTTGCGACCGGCGCATTTCTACGTTATCCTTTTTAATTACGCTCTATTAAACCGGCGCGTTGGCTGCGGTTGATGGCTCTGCAGATTAAATGCAGCAGCGCACTTGTTCTTATTGTCGTTGTTGTGCTTCGCTTTCTGTTATAATTCAGTTAGATGTTCTCAGTAAATCGACAAAATGCAAGAAATCAGGACAAATTGGACGCTGGCAACGGAAGAGGAAATCAAGCATTTGCTATTTAAAAGTTTTCCAAACACAGTGTACCAGTGTACGTCAACCGACGATTCTATCCCGTCGTTGGACACCGACCCCGCCGACCATGCGCCGCTTAACCCATTAAAGCCGGGTACCAGTTCCGCCCATACGATTTTGATAAAATTTCATACACGACTTGGAAATGACCCAAAATGATCAGAAACTCAGAAGAAATTTCAGCTTTCTATCTCTGCACGTTGCTGAGATATTCATTGGGTATTTTGTACCCATTAGGCAGCAATGGTAGCTTTTTTCCATACTTTGTGAAGTGATCAGCTAAACACGTGAACAAAAGATGTATTGTTTACAGGTGAGTTAGGACACAGATTTGTGTGAGGTTCTAGGGCCACTACGTTTCGCCACATTTTCCACCTCCGGAAAATTCACAATTTTTGGAGTATGGTAACTCTAGCTAGATGGCGGAATTTTAGGGTGACCTCCACTAGACTAAGGTAGTTCCATCTTTACCCCAACCATCCCTATCAATGATTTTGAGATATCTCTACCACGAACTTTTCTGTGATTTTTTTAAAAAATCAGTTTTCATGGGTAAAATTTTACCCATTAGGCAGCAATGGGTTAACCCGCGGTACTCGCCCACCCACGCTGTCTGCGTGTGCCCTCAAGTGTAAGCAATAATTGCAAACGTGCGCACCCACACACACACACACACACACACCAACAATAGTAGCCACGAACAATTTTATAAAATTGCAAAAGTTGTGTGCTTATTCATATTTTTCTGCTACAAATGCGCAAATCATTGATTTATTTGCAATTTGCTTTTATCTTTGGCTGCGCGAAAAACAAAAACGCCACAACCATCAGGAGGAAGAAGCCAAAAAGGACATCAGCAACCGCATGTGTTCGAAAAACATGTACATACTTTTTACAATTCACTCATTTGTGTGGCAGCAACCAACAAGCAACCACATCACAGCCGAATTAATATCCAAATATTGTATACATATAAAAAATGCCGATTTACTTTTTGCTGTACGAGTATTCCACTGACATATCGCAGCCAAATATGCGCAATATCAGCAACAGCAACAACAACAACAACGAAAACAGTAACAACGGCAAATAGTCATTGGCATTTGAAATGCCAACGGCCAGCAGTGGAAATGGACGGTGGCAAGAAAGGTCCAGCAAGGAGTATTTCATATTTTTATTAAGCTGAGAGCTGCAAACCTCGCCCCAGCCCTCCTGCGCAGCAGCCTGATGAGTACTGCGGCGGGTAGAGTGAGTTGCCCAAAAGTGAAAAGCCCCGCTGCCCACACACACTCCCCGCCGGCGCGCTCACGTCCGTGCCAATTGAAGCGTCGGTGAGCAACCCTTTTTTGCATATTTTTTGTGTCTCTGATGTGCTGAGAAGGTGGACGAGTTTTTGAATGTGTTCTATATTTACGATATGTTAAAAAGATATACCAATACACACACACACACACAAATGCACAGCCAAGTGCGTAATCGCAAGCGCAGACAAATGGCAACGCACATATGCGGGCTTGGACGGTGGGATGTGGGGTGGCAAACGCAAACGATTTGTAATTAACAAAATTGCCAAGCAGCCACTCAAACTCATAAAACTCACAAAAACCCAAAGTACAGCCAGAAATACTAGGAACGGCAGGCAGTGAACCACTGAGAACACGCAGATGTGGGGCGAGGGCACAAGACGTGGGCAGAAGAAACAATCCGCCATAAAATGGAAGCAGCGGATTGACGGCAGCACGAAGAGCGGCAACATGTGAGCAGGCTGAAGAATAGCAAAAAGGAGTGAAAGAGAGTAGTAGAAGAAATAATAAAATCAATCATCACAAAAAACAACACAATTTCTACCAAACGAGTACCAGAAACCACGTTTGACAATCGCGCAAAGCACCGATTTTCCTTGACCTCACCACTAACCTCTTTACACTAAAAAAGCAATTTTTCACATACCTATATTTAGGTATACTTATATGAAACAAAACGTTAACATTTCGTGGTTGCCACTGTCTCCGCTAAAGCGTCAAAGGAATTAAAATTCATTCGGGCAGAAAAAGTTTAACATTTCTGCTGGCAGCGTACAACAACCATCTATCATCTCCCTGCAACATATATATACACGCACACGCACACATACATATGTACAGCAAAATGGGGTATAAGTGCCATTTGGTTGCGGGGGGTGGGGGGCCGAGAAAAAGGTTTAAAGACAAAAGTCGTCGTGACAATATCATTGATTTTTGATTGTGTGCACCGCACACCCATACAAATACACCCATTTGTATGCTAAGCCTAAAAGCAGGCAATTTTCCAAATGTACTTTTTTTTTGGAGATTTTTGCATTTTACATTTTGGTTGGACTCTGCATATATGGGACTTGTTTTGGTTGTAGCTTCGCAGTTGTGTCCTTTTTCGTATTTCCGCGTTGCGCCACTCCAAAGGGTCCACACGCTTTAGCCATGGAGAAGTTCGCTTAATTAAGATTTGTACGCATTTTCATTCCACGCCGCGTCACGCTTGCTCGGCTCGTTCTTCACGCCGTTCCGTCCCGTGAATTGTACTTGTGCGCATTTATTGATGACAGTCGTGCACGTTGAGGGCATGCATGTGTGTGCGCATGTGTGCTGGTGTATTTGTGTGGGTATGATTTTGTCATTCACCCAAACAGCAACGGCAACAACTTGAGAATTGATAATTTTTGCATAAATTTTAATGAAGGTGTCTCTCCGATCCCATTTTCCATTCTCCCAATTTCGCCTCTAGCCGCGTACAAGTTCCATTTGCACCCTTTTGTACAACTGGCACTTGTTTCACCGACGGCCCGCTCATTATATTCTGGCTTATTATTAATGATTATCATTTTTGGCATAGAAACATCCACATACTCGTAGATATCCTTTAGAAATGAGGACGTTTTGAGGGGGGAATGGTAATTAACAAATTAGCAGCGGTGTCCGACGAGTATTGCTAACCATTAAAGTTACCTTCGAAATGCATGCAACAACAACAGCTACAGTTATATATAAAACGCCTGTAAGTAGGCTACGAACAATTAATGCAATCACATTAAACTTTCGCATATTCAGAGGCAACAAACAATGCAATGCAATCATTTGAAAACCCAAAACCATTTTCTTATTCCTTCAGTACAAATGCTCAAGCTTCATTTAAACGAAAATCGAAACTTTGGTGGAAACACTCGTGACAGTGCACAAATAAAAAATATACAAATATGTAAAAATTAGCGTGTCAATACAGACACAAACACCTTAAATCCAACTCCAACGTAGAGCAGAACCAGCGAACTTGGCAGCCGGCCACACCCGCCTACTTCGAGGCCAATCAGTCAAAGTTAAACTACAAAGTTAAACTTTGTTGATGAAATGTAATTATAAAGGTACACACCAATACTCACGCACACCCACACACACTCACACACAAACACTCCGACGCTCAGATGCCAGCACATGGCAGCGCTTCACAGCGACGAATATAAAACACAATTTTTCGTAACTCCTTTATAATTTTTGGCAAATATGCAAACCGACAAAACACCCCTCGTCCACCCCATCCCTCATCGCTGCACACCTCGCCACACCAAGGCAAACAGCAAAGGCCGAGTGACTGACTTCTTCGTCTCATGCTGCAGCGCCCCAAAAAGCGGCTACAGCTGTTCCAGTCGTCTACGAAACGTCGGAGTAGCTGAAGTTGGTTTTAGTTGTTGAGTTTGCGTTGGTGGGAGTAGTGGCGGAAATTATTGGTGTGTAGTTAAAGTGGTGTAGTGATAGTAGGTGGTGATGGGGGCAGCAGGGAAGAGAAGGGATCCAGGTTTGTCTCAAAAAGGGATGAAAATTCAATCCAGCTTGATTTATCGTTTTAATATACAAAACGTAAACGACAGGCAAATAGACAACAGACAAACGAACATAAAATCAGCAGCACGACGCACGAACGAAGAGACAGACTTGCGGACGAAAACAGCAACAAACCAGAAATTCGAAAATATGCATAAATGAGCGCACACGCACACATGCACACAAACGAGTAGTTGCAATAACATACAGACACGTATGTATTTACTTGCGTGCGTGTGATGAAATACAATCGAAACTAAATATTAAGAACATTTATTTCAACTCATTATGAATTCATTACACTGGACAACAGCATGTCTGTTGCATGGAGTTTTTTACATGAATCTGAATCGTTTTTTCACGCTGATTTAAAAACCATATTCCGGTTGTATGTAACAGCTCTAGTTTTCGCAAAAAATGGGCGTGTAATTTTTTCGAATTTTCCTCGACTTTTTTCTCGTTTTCGACTGTAGTTTCCGAACCAATAATCCTATTGACATGATCGTTGCACTTACAACATTTCACGCCTTCTTTTCTGACATTAATCAATTTTATGCGTTCTAAATGGGCGTTGTAATAAGGTTTCAAAGTGGGAAAATATGGAATTTTAAGGCGTTTTTTCTGATGGCGAAAATCGAACAGATGTTTCATAAATCAAGTTACGAAGTATATGAATATCTTAAGAAGAAACATCAAGCAATAGAACACAACCAAATTTTTTGGCTGAATGCACATTCGCATCGAAATAATAGCAAAAATGTACCATAGCCATTTTCATTACTTTTCATACTTTTTCCTTAAAAAATTAGGAGCCTCAAAATATGCAACGTTTTTATTTTTGTTTGTTTAGAGCAATTCAAAATCTTTTCGTTTTTGCTTGTATTTCAGACTATAAATGGAACATGTAAAAGAGCATATTTTGAGGCTCCTAATTTTTTTTCGAAAAATATATGAAAAGTGATAAAAATGACTATGGTACATTTTTGTTATTATTTCGATGCGAATGTGTATTCCGTCAAATAATTTGGCTGTGTTGTATTGCTTGATGTGTCGGCTTTCATTATACACCTAACTCGTTAATTGATTTACGAAAATTGTGTATGTTTTTGACCATCAAAGAAAACGCCTTAAAATTCCATATTTTCCGAATTTGAGATCCAATTACCGCGGAATTTTAAAACTTATAAGAATAAAATGCATCGGAAAAGAAGCCGTGCGGTGTTGTTAATGCGATAAAGTGAAAATTATGTCAATCGGTTTTTTGGTTTAGAAATTACAATCAAAAATATGGAAAAAGTAGAGGAAAAACAGAAAAAATGACACGGTAGCTATATCTCACTAACTAGAGCTGCAAGAAAAAATCTGAGGATAGATTCGAAATCAGCACACCCAAATTAGTAAGAAAGAGTAGAAAAACTCCATACAATAGAAAAAAGTGTGATTTTGTTGCCATGTGTTATTTTTTTATATGCGTTCACCGAGGTCAAAAAACATTTGGTCCTTGTGCTGCTTTTGATTTACGCTGCTAACACATACTGAAAAGAGGCACTTCTCTTTAGGACGACTGTCCTTAATTTTGCAAAACAAAAACCAGAATGTGCGATGCATTTTTCTTTGCTTCTGTTCTGAGTACAGTTTGTGGCTTTCATAACAAAAACAAACAAATCTGGAAACACTCTTAAAACGCCACAACAGATACACACCAACAGTCAATTCCGAATCGCAAAGTCCCCTATTAATTAATCAAACGCAACCAATTCGCGCAATAAAAGCCATGCCCCCGACCCTTCGAAACTCAACATTTCTTAGTATTGTAGACGGCATGATGCGTGTTTCTTTGCATCCTTAACTGCTCCTCCACAGTAGACGCCACCCCACTCATGTTCCTCATACCTTCAACTGCCATCCTCCACCCGCCAACTGCCACCGCCGTAAGCCACGAATTTCCATTTCCTTTTCCTTCTTGGCGCATTCATCAATTGACGCTGCGCGTTTCTGCCGCCACTCGAGTTAGCGCAAATTGTATTGTCAGTCGGCGTGGCAAAACCTTGAGCTCTTCGTACCAAATGTCGAAGTTATCGAAAAGGGTTAGAATTTTTGCATATACTTTACAATTGCCAGCGTGAGCATTGAATATTGGTCGATTGGTGGTGCGTGAGCAGTTTCAGCTGTTTCAATGTGGCAGTTGTTGTTGTGAGTAAAGCATTCTTGCCGCACAAAAATCACCTTTCGAGTGCAAATTTTATACATTTTCTGCTCACTTGTGGCGCGCCCGGCCGGCTTTATGTCGAAATACTCTTTGTGTTGCCGCTGCTGCTTATCGAATTTTGAATTATGCAACAATTGTTGCTAATATTCAAAAATTACTCTCGCTGTGCTGCTTTTGTCAATGTTGTTGCTGTGCTGTCAAAGGGGTTGTGGCCGTCGCTTGGCATTTCTGATGACGCACAACTTCAAATTTCAAAAGACAAAATGTCATTGATTGCTCTCTGATTCGGTTCCCAGTCTGCAGCGTACTTTATTGTTGTTGTCGTGTTGGTGTGGTTGTTTTGGTTTTTGCGTTTGCCTTGTGCTGGCGACAGTTGGATTAAAAGTTTTGTAATTAAAATTTCGTGTTGTGGGGTTGTTGCTTTTGTCAGTTTGATTTGCCGCCATTGTCAATAAAATCGTAGAAAGAATTGAAACTAATTTCGAAAAACATTTACGCGGCTAACAGCTGTGAAACTGCTGTCGATTTGTTATTGATTATTCACCTTCAAGTAGGCAACTTTGCGAGATACCGCCGCAATATTGACCCTATCGAAGTCTATTGCTTTCAAATCGGTTGACTAAATTGCATTTAACATTTGAGACAATTCTATCACATTCACTCACCCACCTCTCCCTCCTCTTTCTTGCCAACAGCGTGTTCTCTCTGTTAACCCATTTAAATTCGCGCATGCAGCAACTCGCGTGCCAGGCGCCCATTACTCAGAGACCCACAACCTGAGCCTGAGCGCCTAAATCGATAGGGGCGCCGGCGCACACGTGCCGCATACTAATGCCATGTGTGCTGAAAATCAAACTACAACTCGCTTATCATAAATTCATTTATGATAATTTCAGTGACAGAAATATGCATATGCGCATAGATATATATGACGAACAGCATTGAGATGGGGGCCCGAACGACAACATTATGATTATTGCCAATAAACAATAAGCAATAAAATGTTGCCAACGCACTAAAATGTAATTAGTCAATATTAAAAGCGCATAACTGCCGCATGACAAGCGATTGCTATTAGTATATACTAAATACACACACACACACACACACTCACATACTGTCATACGTGCTCATAAATATAAGAATGTCATTAATGCAAGACGGCGCTCACGTAAAAGTCTTCCAAAACCCTTCCGAAAACTTTTGTCTAATAACTGGGAGGCACATTTATGAAGCAAATATAATCAGATACAGGGTGACGCCCGTTTGCTGGAGCCCAAGAAATGTTAGATCAGTTAATTGTCAAACTAATTTCGAATGAAGAAATCATTCAAATTCGATTGTTACTTTCAAAACTTCTAAGCTAGGCCCTAGTCCCGTAAATAGGCTGTATCGGGTTTAATATCACCGTGCGACAGCATTTTTCACACCTGGAAAAATCCATATGTGCATGAAACTAGAGACCAAATATAGTAATATTGCGTACTCAGTTTTTCATTTCTACATCCTTTGTCCTTTTGAAAGGACTTCAAAATTTTGAAGGGGATAACAAATAAAAAATATAAAAAATACTTTACCTAGTTAGAAAATGGCGATATGTATATCAAATGAAAGAGGAAAGGCTTAAGAATATAAATAAAATTAATTTTGTATCTATTTGTAAAAAAAGGATATTGAGAAGGTCCTTTGAAAATTTTAATCCTTTATATCCTTGAATATTTACATCGAATTTTCTTGAAAAGTAAGTATGTTAAAACTCCAAATCTCCCTGATCACGTGTCAAAATTTCATTACTCTAATATTGTTAGTTCGAAAGTTATTAAAAAAGGCGGAAGCTGCAATTCTAATGAAGTACAAATATTCCAATTTTTTTTTAGTATCAGTATTTTAAATAATAATAAGATACAAAATTAATGAAGCCAGAATAAAAATTTCGACACGTGATCAAGGAGATTTAGGGTTTTAACATACTTACTTTTCAAGAAAATTCGATGTAAATTTTCAAGGATAAAAAGGACTAAAATTTTCTAAGGACCTTTTTCATATCCTTTTTTTACAAATAGATAACAAATTAATTTTATTTAAATTCTTGAGCCTTTCCTCTTTCATTTGATATACATATTGCCATATTTCAACGAGGTTAAGTATTTTTTATATTGTTTTTTATTTTTATCCCCTTCAAAATTTTGAAGTCCTTTCAAAAGAACAAAGGATGTAGAAATAAAAAACTGAGTACGCAGTATTACTATATTTGATCTCTAGTTTCACGCAAATATGGATTTTTCCCAGTGTGAAAATTTTTTTTTATTTTTGTCGCACGGTGTATTTACTCTCAACTTGTCAGTTGTCAGTTCGTGGAGCTTGCACACCCTGTATGCACATGTGCCGCACAGTCCCAGCCTATAGACCGAACGTGCCGCTCAAAGATGACAACGCACATAAAACTGTCAAAAATTATTTGACAAATACATAAATTCGTTAATATGTAGCTATGTGTGTTGTCTACAATCAAAAATGCCTGCAACCCTCAAGCAACAACAACAATGAGCGCTACAGCCAACATATGCGCCTCGTAATTTCCAATCAAACAAAAATTTGTATGAAAAATTACAATAACAACAAATACTTAGCACAAGAAGCAAGCAAACCACCCACAGTCCCTCCATTCCTCAGCCTCGAGAAATTATCTGACGGCGCTGTTATCGGTGTTGGCGAAAAAGGGTTAAAAAACTTTTACGCCGCGGCAGTAGACGGCAAGAACGGCCCAACTAGACGTCAACATTATTTGATTAAAAACAGCAACAACAACAACAACAACGACATTCAACATTGGCGCTGAATTTAAGCGCATTGCGAGGACAAGCGAAAGCATAAGTGGGGATTTCTTCTTACGGGGAACGGGCGGCAAGGCATTGAAAAATCGTCTTTTTGTCTAACGGTACATGCATGTGGCACATAACGGCAAATGAACTCATTAGCATACAGAGATGTGGATGTGTGTGGGTGTGCGGGAGTGTGGGGGAGAGGGAGCGATGCGCGAAAAGGGTGTGGAAAATGCGAGCGGAGATGCAGCAGAAGTATCTGTCTGAAGCCTAAAGTAGCTTTGACAGTCACGTTTGACAGTTTGAGAGTTTTACATCGCCGGAGACAACAGCAAAAAAAAATTAGCAGAATGCAGAGGAAAAGTGTTAAAGCGGGCGAGCGGATGCGTAAAGCCTGCTTTGGAATTTTTGTGAAAGGCCTTTAATTAATTGAATAAAAAATCGCATACGACACAAAGATACAAATTTGTCTAGGACCAAATAAATGTAGCGTGTGCTGTGCAGGGCGGCGGGGCAGAAGGGGTCGAGCCCCTTTTCGAATGGCATTTGTTTGGCGAGCGTTAAGAAGATTTTAAAGAAGTTTTGCAACTAACTAAATAAACAAAATTAAGTTATTCAAAACGAAAGGGAGAAGTGAACCAGCGACAGAGCGAAAGCGCTGGATGGATTGAATGATCAATTAAAAAGTTAAAGGCATTGCAATCCGCCGCTTTTCACAGGCTTTAGCAGAAAATCGTTGATATATGAGTATGTAGAATGGGATTGAAAAAGAAGTGACTTAAAAAAATACAACTACAACTATTTCACTTGCAGATGTGTGTTTGTTTAAACTGCATGCACATTTATTAAATATTTCCTAGTAGGATTGAATATAAAATGATCAGTTTATTCATTTTAAGAAAATACTTATTGAACAAGCAATGTTTTTAAGATCAATGGGAAGCATGTTGGAATTGCAGAAGATAGCGAGCCTGGAGATCTGCTCGAGAAGAAATTTTCTGCTTAAATATTATTTATTTCCTCAAAGCTTAGGTACAGATACTCACACATTATGTTTCATTACAGATCAAACACTACTTTTTAAACAAACGATTAATGTGAATTTTTTTTTCATTTAAAAGTGTTTATAATTGAATTAATGCCAGAGACCTAAAATAATTATTATCCATATTTTTTGGACTAAAAACATTTCCCTAATTTAAGAAATTTCTATAATTATTGCTTTATAATAATTATTCCCAATAAGACATTTTTTCCGTCGCCTATAACTATTAGCATGTAATAAATATTTTTGAGCTGCATAATAACTCTAATAAGTAACAAGTATTTTGGGATTTTTGTTTTTTACATTGCTTCATAACTTTTATTTATGACTTTTTTAATTGACGTTACCGATAACTATTATTTTGGAAAAAAAATTGTTCACGTTGAATTACCACATTTTGGATATGAATTGATTTTTAATTGTTTTAAAAACAGCTATTTTTAACTGCAGAAACCTAATTTCCACCAACAACTAAATAATTAAAAATCTATTCAAACTCAAAATTTAGTAAGGCAACTAAAAAAAACATTTATTTAATAAAAGTTATGAAGCAACGTAAAAAAACTTGTCTTTCAAATAATAGTTATCGGCAACGTAAATAACAAAAAAATCATAAATAAAGGTTATGAAGAAACGTAAAAAACTTTTCACAAAATAATAGTTATCGGTAACTTAAAAAAAAGTCATAAATAAAAGTTATTAAGCAACGTAAACAAAAAAATCCCAAAATAATAATTATCGAGAACGAAAAAAACTGTCTTTCTCATAACAGTTATTACGCAACTTAAAAATTAATTGTCGCAAAAAATAATTATAATCAACAAATAAATTTATTTAATAAAAAATAAAGAAGAATAAATAAATAAATAAAAAATAAGAAAAATAAATTTCTGTTGCATTGTAATAGTTACATTGAAATTATTTTCTTAAAAAACTTATAATAGTTAAGTCCACCCACAGTTCTTGGTTGAATAACCAATTGAACAATCAAAGAAAGCTCAATTTATATTTACATTTACATAAAATACTGCAAATTCAAATATGTACTGAAATCGATAAATCTCACATATACGTACACATAAAACAGTTGAACACGACCGCAACAATCGCTCAACTACACAAACAAATAAGCCGTCATGTTCTCAAAAGTCTTTTGCAGAATATTTTAATAAACAAAAGATTGCTTCTATACACATTCTTCGCTTGCATAAACAAGAAACAACAGCAGCAGCAACAACAACCACAACAACAACAATGCCAACATCAGAAACAATGGCAACAGCAAACCACCAATGCTGCTCATCAATTAAAAACCGCCCCAATCAAAATTAATTTCGAGCACATAATGGCTCACACACACGCACCCACGCTTACATACCTACACATACCCACAAACACCCACACGTACACGCCCATAGGTATGCAAATAAATATATTTACACACGCACACACAAAAGCATGTATGCTGGCGCAGGAAGCCCCGCAATCACACATGTGCGCTGCCTGTCATTAAAAAATCATACCGCCCACATGCCCGCGCGCCTGAATACCAACAAAAACAACAAAACTTTGTCTTGATGAAATTTCGAAAACTACATAAAACGAGCTGAAGCAGCAACAGCAGCAGGAGCGTCGATGGCAGCGAGAGACGCAAGCAGCGGCGCGGAGCATAAGAAAAATTCCCTTGTCAAATTTGCCAATTATCATATTTTCATCAACGCAAACATATAGACAAACAAACACACCACCACATGTGTGTGTGTGTGTGTGTGTGTGTTTGCAAAACTTTTGAAAATTGAAGGCAAACAGCAAAGACACAGCCGGCTCAAGGTAACAAAAGTCTACACACGGAGCAGGAGCGCATACGACGACTGTATGGCCAGAGGGGAAGGCAAACGACGCGCGCAACCTTTTTATTGACAGCAATCACGGCCGGTGGCTGTGGCATTTGTGGCGCGTGTGGCTGCCGTAGCGTCTTCGTCTGGTGCTGCCGCTGCCGCTGCCTCTGCTACTGTTCGGCAATGGAGGAACGTCCTCCCTCATGTTAATTTTGTTAAAAATATTTGTTGTTCTCGTGCTTGACTTGGTTGTTTTTTGTGGTATTTGTTGGTGCTGCTGTTGTAAATATTTTGAACTTATACTGATGCCCTCAAGTAATATCTGATGTCAACTACAACACAACTCTCAATTCCCACTCGGAGAAGTGCAACAGCGTTTTATCTCCTTTAGTCAGCTGCTCCTGTACTCAATCCTTCGCATCATATCATAGTTTTCGTTGGAAGTGAAGCCCAATGACAATAATCGAACGTTAACCAGAGTTGTGCGACAACTAAATTCTTAGCTTAAAAAGACGAATCACTCTCGTATTAAGTTATCGAAACAATTTCACTAGCAACTTGTCACAATAGATACACATCTATTTAACACTATCAATGTTCATCTCAAAAGTTGTTAACTAAACCAATCATTCTCAAAAGAATCCGCAGTTCTCAATTCCTGAACGCATCGATATTTTGCTCTGTGGCTCTGTGCAAGTTTCCATTGCATTATTATTTTTGGTGAATCGATATGTTAGAATATCTTCACTCATACATTCAAATTACGCCGCAAGTGTTTATTGTTTGTCGAGCAATTTTTACACCCACCACGCTTCCAACTTCTCTCTTGCCACAAGCGCTGCCCAAATGCATTAACAGGTTAACTGCGTTATTGTACCATGTATACCCCTCGCCCCTCTCCCACATTCAATACAATTTGTACATTTTATGAATATGTATGTTTGCAACCCCCTTAAGTATGCTAAGAAGTTTCGCACTGAGGCGAAACAAAGTTAAGACTTTGTTTCCACCATCGTTGGGTGGTGCTGAATGAAATTAAAAATTGTATAACCAAAGATGATTTGTTGTTGTTGTTGCGTGTGTGTAATAGCTGCCGTCCTTCTTCACTTCGTTGCCTCTCGTCGAGCATTGAAATGTGAGGATGTCTAATCAATTAATTTATTATGCCTTGCGGTTATTTTTTGGCTCCTATTTTGCTGATTTTGAATGCCGAGTTGCCTGGGGACGCTCCTTGTGGACAGCACATATGAAATGAGTATGCATGGAAATTTAATATTTTTCAATTAAAACCTTTTCCACCACACCGTCAGCTGGAACTCCAAGCACCATTAACGGTGCAGGCACGTCTGCCGTGAAAATTGGCATCATGCATTACAAATGTGAACATATTTGCAGACATTAGAATTACGTTTTAGAGATTTGTTGATCAGGTAGATTTTTGTAAATTTCAAATCAATTTTTTAATCACTAACTTCAGTACTGCCTTCATACAATTCCCAACTAAATATTAAAATGTTTAGCGCCGCAATTGCAAAGTCTCTAATCTCCATTCATCTTCTTTGTGTTTTCAGATTAAAGCACTCATCGAAGAGGTCCAACGACTGCGCACTCTCGAACAAACACAACGCGTCCAAATCCACAGGCTCGAAGAGCATTTGGAGGCCAAGCGACAGCATATCATACGCCTAGAGGCACGTCTCGACAAGCAGCAAATTAATGCCGCGCTCGCGGAGACATCGTCGGTCGCAGCCGTCACTGCAACAGCTGCTGAGCCCGAGCAGGAGGACGACAATGCAGCAGTCACTGCTGCAGCCAGCACCGAAAAATCCAATGCAATGGCTGTGGACGTCGCTGAACATACCACATCCGTCGACAATTTAGGCGACAGCGAATGTGAAAAGTCCGTGGCCAATATTGCAGCAACAACACCGACCACATGCGACGAGATTAAAATCAAAAAGGAAAACCAGTGAGTCCAAACGTTTGAAACCATTCTTTGCTACTAACAATTTGCTTCTACTAGATGTAAGATATATTATCCAGTGTTGGCAGTATGTTGCTACTAAAAATAAAAAAATATGTTAAATATATTAAAAATATGGAAAAATTCGTCACTGAAGAGTCTTTGCTTCAAAATCATATTCAGTTTTTAGACAACAACAATTAAAATACAATAAATACAATTTAATGTAAGCTCTCTAGCAACATGCTGCCTGCAAAATTTAGCAACAGAAATGTTGCATGCTTTCTTCGGAAATGTTGCCAACTGCTTCTACTTCGATATGAAGATACAATTATATCAGCAAGACTACAACAGATATGGAAAACATTTTTAACGCCGGCTTTATTTGTCCTCTTACAGAAGCCCGCTCGATTTGGACGCTCTGAGTCAGCAGTCGGCGCTGGCCGCCGCCGCTGCCGCTGCCGCCGCATGCGCCAACGATCCCAATAAATTCCAGGAACTGCTGCTGGAGCGCTCGAAAGCTTTGGCGGCCGCCGAGGCGCTCAAAAGCGGCCACACCGACGGTAAGCATTCGCAGAGTGTGACTCACCTTTCCACCGTTCTCTGCCATTCTTATTTGCGTGTCTTCGACGCATCTCCTTTGGTACTTGAGCCAAGTCACTATTTGCATTAACAGTAATAACAACACCAAAGCATTGTACTATCACCAGGTTTATAAGAGCGACAATAAATACCACACACATGCCTACAAACGTCCATACACATAAATACTTACAACATACCAGCTCATTATCTCTGCTTGACACTCGGCAGTTGTCGCCGTCTTTTTTACGCATTTCCTATGTTTACGCAAATTTTATGATTTTTCAATATTAACAACCATTCATTCGACAAGTACATTAATACAGCAACAACAACAAAAACAACAACAACAACATTAATGACAACAACAGACAAAATTGCTGTTTGTATAAGAAATCAAATTGGTGTGTTGATGGTTTCTGCAAATACAAAAAGAAAACACAAACGAAATGTGAGGCGCTGTGTGCGTGTGCTCGGTGAGGCAATTCAACCCGATCCATTGTTGGTTCGATTCGATATGCGAACGGGGCGGCAACTCGATAAAGTGGCGCCAGGCTTTATGGCCATCAACAAATTAACAAATTGTGGACATTGTGATTGTTGTGTTGTGTTGTTGTTATTGACGTTGTTGTTGTTGCTATTGCTTGTCAACAGCAATAACGACACTCGACAACGGCGGCACCGACGCCGACGCCAACAACAACAACACCAACAACCGCCACCTTGCCTCTATTTTTATCTGGCTGTGACTGTGCTTATCTTCTTTTTCCGTGGATGTTGGTGCATGCATGTTGCAAATATTTTTATTACATTCTATTAGAAATCGTTCACGACCAAAAACAACAAAACTGCTGCAAACTAAACAAGCGAAAAGTGATTCGAACAATTGGCAAATATGAAACAAACACAACTAAAAAAATACTCTATAAGGAGGAATTTCCTAAAACTATGCATTTTTACATTTTGGCGTGTGTTCTCTCGCCCGTTCGCTCGAACATTGTTGCAAGCGTTACTTTGCTTTCTTTCCCCACTACAATACAAAAAAAAAAAACAAACAACTACAAACAATATATTTGCAACACTTTCATTTTTACCGATCACAAGTTAAACTCAAACATTTGCCTCTCAAAAGACACAAGAAAGAAAGCCAACCACAAATCTGTGCTGTGTTCTCTGTGTTCCGCAGGAACAACAGTTGCCAGCAATGAAGAGGCAACAGCTGACGCCGAAGCAGCCGCCGCGCTCAGAGCATCGCCTGCAGTGGCCGAGAATGCGCCGAAGGTGCCCAAAATCGAAATTGACGACGATGATGACGATAATGACAATGACACTGACAATGTCGCCGCTACATCGCCCGCCGCCAGCGCGTTCAGCGCTGCCGCCGAAACCGAAGCCGACGAGGCAGCGACACCTGCGCACGCGCTGTCCACCGCGTTGCCCACTATCGATGTAGATGCTTTAGAAAGCGCCGACGCAAACGCCGATGAGGCGAAATTGCAAAACGACACCAGCAGCGCCGCATCCTTCGAACAGAATGTCGACCACTTCGGCTCGCTGCTCGGCGAGGAGCTGGTCAACTCCTATTGGCGCCATGGCTTCAAATTGCCGACCACCTCGACCCCGAACAGCGCGACCAAATCGCCAGCAATATTTGCCAATAGCAGTGCAATGCTGCACATGCAACAACAGCAGCAGCAACAACAACAGCAGCAGCAGCAGCAATCTCCGCAACAATTGCACCAACAGCCACTGCTGCCAACCACAGCCGCCGTCCACCACCACCACCAGCACCACCATCACCAGCACCCGCACCACCCGCACCCGCACCTGCCACCACCACCACACCACTCGCCACTTGTGCATCATCAGCCGCAGCATGGGCCCTCGTCCACCGCGCTGTTGAGCCAATTAGTTAATTCCACCTTCTCAACTGCTCCCCCTTCTTCTCTACGCACAGATGCCGCCATGCTGCAGTCGCACCATCACCATCCGCACCACCCGCATCACCTGCCACCGCAGACGGCGCCACCACCGCCGCCGCACCACCTCCACCAGCCCCATCTGCCCAGCGAGCCGCATGAAAAGCTGTCCGCCGCCGCCGCAGCTGCATCCGCCAACCATCACGACTCGTCGTCCAGCGCCAGCACACCGAACCTGCACGAGCAGCGCCCGCACGCCGACGAGCACCTGTCGCACGCGCTCAACGGCGCCGCTGCCGGTCCGCACAAGCCGCACGAGGACAACAACAACAGCCTATGCGCCACGCCCACTAACAGTGCCAGCGCAGCCATGGCCGCGGCCGCCCTGGCGCCGCACCACCTGCCGCCCGGCTTTCTGCCCGCGTTGCCCTTCCAGTTCCAGGAGCGTGGCCACTTTCGCTTCGCCGACGACTTGCAGCTGCCGCCAGGCGCCTCCATGGCCGGACGGCTAGGCGAGTCGCTCATACCCAAAGGCGATCCCATGGAGGCCAAGCTGCAAGAGATGCTGCGCTACAACATGGACAAGTACGCCAACCAGGCGCTGGACACGCTGCACATCTCGCGACGCGTGCGCGAACTGCTCTCCGTGCACAACATCGGCCAGCGGCTGTTCGCCAAGTACATTCTCGGCCTGTCGCAGGGCACCGTGTCCGAGCTGCTGTCCAAGCCGAAGCCGTGGGACAAGCTCACCGAGAAGGGACGCGATAGCTACCGCAAAATGCACGCCTGGGGCTGTGACGATAGCGCGGTGATGCTGCTCAAGTCGCTCATACCCAAGAAAGGTGAGTTCAAAAATGCTTTTCTAAATTCTATTCGCGTTTGCCAATGTGAGTAATGTTTTCGATGGATAAGTTCTGAAGACTTTATTCTTCGAGAGTTCAAATACAGCTGCTTAATTCTAGTAAGAAAAGAAACTAACTAAAATGAGGAGGAAAGGTTACAGTTAGGTGAGATTTGCAGTGTTTGAGGTGGGAGAGTAAAACGAAAGAAAGTAAGTAAGATGGGGAGAGTGGCTTACAGTAAGGTGAGATATGAGGTGGTGGGAGTGGGTGAGGTGGGAGAGCAAAGCGAGAGAATTATGTAACTTGTGTTTTTTTTTTTTTTTTTTTGTTTATAGAGATGAAAAGCATCAAAAGCCAACTCCCCGTCAGTGTGTGACTTTAACACACTAAAAACATCTCTCTCGTGTCCGTATTTCCCCCCCGGTACTACCGTCAGGTATTTCGTCGGGAGGCGGATTGAGCAATTTGCTCGAAGCGTCTATGTCACTATCGTCAGTTGTCCTTGTCGTAAGTACGTCGGGGTTTCGTTACTGTTCTCTATACGTGTTTTGTGTCTACTTACGCGGCAGCTTGTTCGCGTTCGTGAGTCCGTCGTTGTTGCTCGCTCCTACGTAGCTGCTGTAAAATGTGTGCGGACATCGTGCACACTGCCTTCCAGGCATCTGTGGATTTTATCATACGCAGCACAAGTTCCTCCGGCCCGACGTTGGGACCCAAAGCCTCGCGCATTCTGCTCCTCTGCTGGTCAAATCGCGGGCAGCTGAAGAGGGCGTGCTCCGCATCCTCCTGCGTGCCTGGGCCGCAGTGCTCGCAGTAGGGGTCGGCTTCGTGCCCAAATCTGTGTAGGTACGCTTTAAAGCACCCGTGGCCGCTGAGGATTTGGGTCAAGTAGAAATCTACCTCGCCGTGTGCCCTACCTAGCCATGTGGTCAGGTTGGGGATAAGGCGGTACGTCCACCTTCCGTTTGGTGCGCTGTCCCACCTTGCTTGCCATTGGGCTACGCATTGTTGCCACGTTTCGCGCTTAAGCATGTTGATATCAGTGTTTGGGTGCGAGCGCCTTGTCGTCAACACTTTCACTTGCTCGTTAGCAGCCAGGTCAAGTGGAAGAAGTCCAGCTATCACCAGTGCCGCGTCTTCCGACACTGTTCTGTACGCTGAGCATACCCTGAGCGCGCATCGACGATACGTCGACTTCATGCCGCGTACGTACGTGTCGCATTTGAAGGCGTCCATCCATATTGAAGCTGCGTACAATAGAATTGACTTAACCACGCCGATGAGCAGCTTTCTGCAGTGCTGGCGCGGCCCGCTTGTGTTTGCCATTATTCTGGCCAACGCTGTGGTTGTCATTGCAGCTTTGTTATTGACATAATCAGTGTGGTCGCGGAAGCACAGGCGGTGGTCAATTAGTACGCCGAGGTACTTCACGTTTGGCTTGGATACTATCACGCTGTCTCCAACCCGTATCGACACTTGCTCGACCACTTTGCGACTGCTGATGAGGACGGCTTCTGTCTTATGTGCTGCCAGAGTCAGCGACTTGGCGCGCAGCCAATCTTGCACTGCGGATGCCGCGTTCTCTGCAGAAAGGACGATGGACGCGAGCGTTTTCGCAACTACTACTACTACTATGTAACTTGTGTGTGTGTGTGTATGTGTGAGTACGCTTTAGTTTGACAGCTCACAACGCGAGTGTTGATACCACTGGAGCGCAGCTGACAGGCAAGAAAGTTTTGATGGCACTCAGCACTTTTTCTGCTTATCAGCAGCGCAGGTTATTGTTTACGTTAGCGTTGACCGGTTAAACTCAGAATTTGTATACCTTGACTGAAGGCATCAGTGCAAATGACACTGCGGTTGCACAGCACACACAGACGCCGCAACATATAAAATGAGGAAGAGTGTGCAAACATTGTGATAAGCTTCGAAAAAAGTCAAACTTTGGGATTTTGGATTTCAAGTGATGCACGAATTATTTCAAACTGAAAACACTGGTCCAGAGGTCAATTAGCTTATTTTACTTTTTATTATGAATCGGATTAATTGTATTCTAGAAGGAAAAATGCTCAGCTTCAGTCTCCTCAAGTTTCCGAAATTTATAGGTTCCATACTGATGATCCCATTTTACCGATAATCCCATTCAGATGAAACCTTAAAATTCCAATTGGTTGCGCCACTGAACCAACTACTGTCTGCTAATTGTAAGCAAACACTTTCAGTTAATTGCCCTACCGAAAATATACAAAAAATCAAAAAGAAAAACGAGCACGAGAGCACCAAAGACAAAGCAAAGGCAAAGCAAACACATGTTGCAATTATCCGTTACCCGGCACGACGGCAGACACGCGTTTCGATGCGACAGTGCCGGCAGCCTTGTGCTATAATATTTACTTCTGTATAAAAGCCTAAAAGTATGCTGCACACTCACACACTCACACACTGCAGTGCTCCACAATTACACCCTTATGCAACTTAAGGCAAGTGTCAATATTATTAACAAATGTTGGCGTTAATACAAGAGCAACACCAACAACAACAGCAGCAACAGCAAATGCAGCAACTTGAAAGCATAACAATGAAAATTTCAAGGTCCCTTTTTTGCACAAACATACGAGAAACGTTCAAGGGGGCGGGCACACAAAGGCAAACAGCAGCCCAACAGCAGGGTCACCCTCAAAAATTCACTTTCAGTAGCGTGCAACATGCAACACAATGCGACGCACTAGGCGACCCAATCCAACCCAACCCAACCCAACTTAAACCGACCAAACCCAACCAGCCCAGTCAGCCATGGTTGGCAACACTTACGCAATTATGTTGTGGATGGCCGACAGGGCCAGCAGCCGCGGAGCGCGGTGGAAGAAGGGTTCATTATGTGCCACTTGAAGGCAAAAGGCAAAATTGCGAGAAAAGAAAAGGGAAAGCAACGCACGGCAAGTGGCGAAAAATTCCTCGGTTGACCGGCAAAGCCATGAAGAGACGGAGATAGCGTCTCGGGGAGGAGCGTTCGGTGTTTGGCGCATGCCAGTGGTGGCAACTTTTATGTTTAAAGTTGCTAGAAAAATGCGTAGCCCGCTTTCCCACTGCTAAGCCAATGCCATTGGATGAGCCGGTTGACTAGTTGCCGGCAGCAAAAAAGTCATTGCATATTTACAGGCGACTTGGCCGGCAAGTGGCCGGGTGGTCAGCTTAAAAATAGACTCACGCTTTCGCTATTTTGTTTGAATTTTTCGACCTTTTTGTCTCCCGCATCTGAGACCCGCAGTGCGGCTGCAACGGGCCATGCCGGTTCGAACTTTGATAAAAATTCAGCACTCTACACTACGGGCGTGTAAAGAAGTGTTTCCCTCCACTTACCGTCTGCCGGTTCTCCGCCTTTTTGGAAAAAAGATGAAAGCGAAATCTCTAATAATTTGTTAATGTTTAGTCACCAAGGCAGTTCGGTGGGGGTAAAGATGTAGACGGCTCTAAATGATACATGTGTACTGCATACTTTTCAGCGCTAATGAGGAAAGAGAACGGTTTGAATGGCTTAGTACCGTTGTTGCTCTTCCCAACTGGTGGAAGCGAACATTGTGGCAAGTGACTTATTAATTAAGTTACCCGTTGAAGCAACCAAAAACCAGACAAAAGTGTTGCTAACTTTTCCGTACAAAATTCAATAATTTTCATTTACCCATTAGCTAACAGTGAATGATGCTATAAAATATCAAAAAAGGTTTTTTACTAAATTTATCTTAGGAAAACTATGGAAATTATAATTTTTTCGATTTGAGTTTAATCTCATTTAGCAAAACTAAAAGACTTTTCTCAAAATTGTCCACTATAAACGATTAAAGATGTTATTATGGAATTGATCATTATTAATCTTGATTATCAAATAATGTAAAAATATTTCTGAGGAAAATTCCATATCAAAACATTTTCAACAAAACTGCTTTACATCGCCAATCTCGTCCATCTGTGAGTGCAAAAAGCCAATTACACATTATACAAGTTTTTTCAAAAATGTTGAAGCGTTGCTTTCAATTTGAGTCAAATTTTGAATGCAGTTGCAAGAGAAAATCAATTGACAACACAATTTAAAATACGTATAAAAGTTCTGTTTTGCTACTTTTGCACTTCGCCCATTTCTCATTTCACTGACTGCAGCCCACTTCACGGTTTAACTCATTTTTTGCTGAAGCCTTTGAAGCCATTGTTGCTACTGCAGTTATTACGCTAGCGCTTGTTGTTGTTTTGTTGTATTGTTGCAACAACTTTGCAGTTGAAAACCCCCAGCCAATGGCGCACTTCTCACTCCTCCTGCAGGCGCATGCTAAGCCTCAATGATTTTTTAATTGTAATTGTTAGCAAAATACACGTCAACGGGGCGGGCGAGCAGAATGAGGTGAATGATGAAAAGTGGCAGAAGTGAACTGGAAGGGGAGAGAGAGTAGAAGCTTGTGGAGAAAAGCGAACGTTGACGTATGCAGTGATGAATGCATAATTGGCACCAGCAATTAGAAAAAAAAAATGAAAAATTATGCAAAAATCATGAAGCATACGCCAAGGGTTTTCAGGCTGATGACATGGAATTCAGTTGATTTTCGATTACCATTGAAAACTTGAGTGCGCGTTTGCTATGCATTTCGGTCTGAGGAGTGGTACACTTTTCTTTGAATGGTTTTTGCATCTCGAGCAATTAGTCAATTTTCAAAACTAAATATTCAAAGCCACGAAAAGTGTTCAAAAGGTCTATTGGTATTGGTTTTTAACGCGTTTGTTTTCAATACCATTCACTTCAATTTCACTGAATCTAAACCGATTTACGTAAATCGGAATATTATAAAGTGGATCGATTTGACTTAAAACTCCACCGCTCTTCGAATACAATTGACGTGGACTCTGCTCTTCACTTGTCGCCAGTGCGCCTATCCGCCCCATAAATCTTGCAACTGTCAACTGACAAACTATTAACAAATTTAAATTATTTCTCTATAAATGTAAATGTTGCTTCTTACTTTCCAATAAACCGCAAGTACAGTCGACTGAACTGAAGACAGGCCGCGGGCCTGCGCTGAGAAATTTCATATTTCCGTTTCAGAAGCAAAAGTGGAAGAAGCAGTCGTAAAATAGGGAGCACGACATGACACAACGGGCACCGAAGGCAAGCAGCACACATGTGTGGTGGGGCTGAAGCGCACACCTGCAGCACGCGGCAACCACAAGCAAAACGCTTTGAGACTGTCAACGTTTGAAAGTCGAAAGTATTGCGGCCTTTATTTGCCACACGCACAAGCCACACATGCACAGCGCCCGCTCGCTGCGGGAGCGAAGTGGGAGGGGTGGAGGGGTCAAAGGTGCAAAGTATGTCGTCAGTCCGCCGAGTGAAGAGGAGAAATTGGTTTTTACAATTGCAACAATCGTTGCCAGCTCGCCCTCAACCCTCAGCAGTCCTCCACCAAACCAAATAAAACCGATTGCAATTTTCGCATTTAACTCGCTGCCAACAAGCCTTCGCACGCCTTGCGGTCGTGTCAAGGAAATATTTGCAATACTCCCTCCCCAGTGCCCACTGCGACGCTCAAGCACATAGCGCTTATTTATTTATTTATTATTGGAAGCAGTGAGCGCCATGTTGACAACTAATTTATGACGCTTACTCATGAATTATTTTTGCGAAATGCCCAGAAATGCGAACGGCGAATTGCGAG
This sequence comes from Melieria crassipennis, assembly GCA_963668005.1. Classification (NCBI taxonomy): domain Eukaryota; kingdom Metazoa; phylum Arthropoda; class Insecta; order Diptera; family Ulidiidae; genus Melieria; species Melieria crassipennis. The sequence goes on from OY764962.1 coordinate 44,155,681, forward strand.
TGGAGTAAAAAGTGCAAAGCAAAACAACAAAATAAACGCAACAAAAAAGCATTAGACGCCACCGTTTGCCGGAATGCATCAGAACTTTTTGTATTCGATGCAATTTGCTTGTTGTTGCTTCCTCGCACTTGCGGAATGTTGACGTTGGCGACGACGGTGCCCGGCTGTCTTCGCTGCCGCGCGTCTTAAATTAGCTGAAATCTACTTTTAGGCGCCAAAATATTTCATATTTTTGCATTTGCACCTCTTGTCACATTGAAATTATTTGCGTGCCATCGTTCGGTCGATCGTCCATGCCGACACGGGCGTCCGGCACGGTCCGATCTGAACCGGGCCGGACGAGCGCGCAGCAATGCGTTCGTCCATTTGTCGTTTATCGTTCGTTACACGTAGCGAGCGTGTCAGCGTTGGCACGTTGCCAATTTGCAGGGTCAGTGTGCGAAAAAACGTCTGCCGACCCAGCTCCCCTCATTCCGAATTCCCTTTTACTTTGCAGCGCGACCGCGTTGACACAGAGATCACAGCCAAAGTGCTAAGTGTTGGTAATTAATTTAATTTGCTGGCGCAGGAAGTGGCGCCCTTCCTAGACTGGCGAAGACCCGCTAGGTGGAATTTGCAAATTCGATAATTCGAGTGGCGAATTTGCCGCCAACCATTTGGTGTGGAACTTTGTAATATCTTCTTTGAAAAACAAAATACAAATTAATCGCCCAAGTTCTTAAACTACAAATCAGAGGATATGTTTTAGATCTAAACATGTAACATGTACATAAGCATTTACGGCCATTTTAAAATCTATTCCTACAGCCATTGCCATTTCCGTGTATTTCTACTGGCAGGCAATTTTAACCTTTAGGCATTAAATCAATAAATTTCCACCAAACTTTTATCATAACTTCGTATCTGACATGCACTTTTGCATGCAATTTCTTTCCTCTTTCACAATTTCTTCCTGCTACATTTCCACTCTGCGCGAGCTTGCTGGCTCTTAATTATTTCATTTCTAAGTTAAACTTATCGGATTTGCTTGTTGGCGAATCATTTTGGCGTGGCAACGAAGTTGAATTTCATTTTATTTTATTACTCCCACTTTTTTGCGCTGTCGGTTACTTTGGCATTTACGCCTTCAAGTCAGGTGACTGACAAAGGAAATAAGCCTAGTTTTTCATGGACTTGACTTGGCGATGCGAGAGCCAACTTTTTAGATTTTTTTGACTGATATTAGCGGCAAGACTACAATCAAACAATCAATCAATGGTCATTCGGCTTACAAAACAAAATATAAATAAATACCGAAAAAGCAAATAATCCCTCGAGGCGCCTTCTATTAAGAACCAAGTGACTCATCCAAGGATTCAAAAGGTGAAAATAGTGAATAGTGAACTGATGGTGCAAGGAATCGTAATTGCACTTTTATCCGTTTGATGTGAGAAATTTCAATCTTCCTTCCTTAATTTTATTATTGCTAGAATGGGTGCCAATAATTCCTTCAAAACAATACAACACAACACTAACAACCAATATGACAATAACAACGAAAAAAACCCCGCACTGCAAGACAAACAAACTGGTTGTTGCGCGCTGTTGTTGGCTGCTGTTTTGGCTATGACAGGCAATTTGGTCAATAAAACTTATACAACTGACTGATTATTCGCAAAAATCAAAAATAATTAAAAATCTTACAATTTAATGTGTTGGCCAGAGGCCAAAGCACAAACGGCCCGAGCGAAGAATGCGCCGCAGCAGCCGCCGGCAACAGGAATTCGCCGCTCTCGTTGTATTTCTTCGATTCGCCTTGGCGTCTTGGGCAGCCTCAGCGGGCCCGAAAGAACGACAGACGGCCACATACACAGGCCAGGGGACGCGCTAGTGGCGGGACGCGCCGTGAGCCCCCAGAAATCGAATAGCAAAAACCGTAAAACTTTTCACAAGTTTGTCCCCGTTTTGTTTGTTGTTCTTTTTCTCGTTTAGTTGTGTGTGCTTGTGAGCAGCGCGCGGACGGGGGACAGTGCTGATTGAAATGCTTGGAGGTGATCGCCGGACGGCGGTGGGTTGCCGCGAAGTGGATTGCAATCGTTGGCGTTGCATGCGGCGCTGATGTTGAATGTTGTTGATGTTGCTGATGATGTGTTTGTTTGTTGTGTGCATTACTGTTGCGGTTTTGTTGCTGTTTCCGTGGTGGCCCGTGGCCTGTGGTCATTAGAAAATCCATTTCTGATAAAATTGCAAATATCGTTGTTGTTTTGCTTGTCATTGCGCGAAATTATTTCGCTCGGAGTCGATGCAATTCATCGCAGCGCACAGAGTGGGAGGTGTGGTTGGCCAGCTGAAAATTAAAATGAAAATGAAATGGTGTGAAATGCTGTGCTGAATTTAATGAAATTTATTGCGAAATTTTGCAGTCGTTATTTGAGTGATTTTTCTCAGCGCCTCTGCATGGTTCGATTCTACGTGCGGCCCGTCCGTTTGTCTGGCTGCTTCGTCGTCTGTGTGTTTGTGCGTTGTATTTGTTTTTTCCGTTTGATTGCTTTCGCAGGCAAATTAATTAAGAAATTTTCTAGCGTGTAACAAGTTTTTTGCGAAATTTATGTCTTCTCTCAGCGGGCTCGCGAATGGTGTGCAGTGAAGCGCGGCAAGTGTCGGATGGGTAGTGGGGTAGCTGCGGGGAGTAATGAGTATTAGTGTAGCTTACAAATAAATTTTAATGCGTTAAGTTCAATTGAATATTGATAATAATCAGGGACCGTAACAGTTATAAGTTTTATTATAAAAATCAATGTTTAAGAGTAATTTTTTTCTTTTATTTAATCACTCAACAAATAAAAGTTATTTTTAATTTATATTTTAAAAATCCTATAATAACAATTATTTTTGATTTTTATTAGTCCACAAATAACATTTTTTTTCGATTTTTATTTTAGTTGTCCTATGATAACAATTATTCGTGACTTCTATTGAAAAAAGTCATCAAAAAAATCATTCAGTGACTTTTATTTATAAAAGTCATCAAGATAAATCATTCAATGACTTTTATTTATAAAAGTCATCAATAAAAATCATTCAATGACTTTTATTTATAAATCACAAAAGTCATTGAATGATTTTTATTGATGAATTTTATAAATAAATGTCACTGAATGATTTTTATTGATGACTAAAAAAATAAAAGTCACCAATAATTGTTATCATAGAACAACTAAAATAAAAATCGAAAAAACTGTTATTTGTGGACTAATATGAAAAAAATCAAAAATAATTGTTATTGAAGTATTTTTTAAATATAAATAAAAAATAATTCTTATTTTTTAATGTTTCCGTAACAATTACAAAAAAAAAGTTTATTGCCAAGTTTGATTCTCTGTGCGAAAAGAAATGTATTGGTATATTTCATTTATTTGCATGATTTTTCCTTCATAGTAAAATTTTCAATTATAGTTTTCATAAATAACTGTTATATCCGGTCCCTGATAATAATAAAGCATCAATCCGGTCTGCATGAGAATTTATTGAAAGGGCTAGTAAGAGCAAGAAAAATAATCATGTCTGTACGACCATTCGTCGAAAGGACTTCACGTATCTTGTTGAACGAAACTGAAAAGTTAAAGTTAAATTTGTTGGGTACGTCTTAAGTACATCTACATCATCTTTTAAAGTTTACTCTGACTTCACCTAACCAAAGTGCCCACAAAGATCATCTAATCCCGCTTAAGCATATAGCCAGACTCATTACTACATGCATAATAAAATTTGCCAAAGAGCCAACAAATAATTTTTCCCTGCTACATTATAAATTTTGGCATTATGTCCAGGCAAAAGCGTAAACTGAACAAATTCTAAATGACCACATTAATAAATTTACACAAATCCGCCGCACGCACAACAAAGGAAACACGGCCAACACATCTCAACTAATAAAAGCTCCTGCACCAACCACTGCATCAACATTCAGACTGATGTTCACTCTGTCTGCATCCCGACTCGCTCAAGCATTCCAAAACACCTTTCCGCTCACCAATAATAGCAACAACAAGAAATACTAAAACAATGGCAGAGAAAATGCTGCGAAACACTTAATCAGCGCGATGGCCGCCTTCTGCCTTGAGCCCGTGCAGCGGTCTTTTATCTGCCATCCAGCTAGAACGCGCCGCTTTATCGAAATTAACAATTCAACGTACCCATTGTGTGTGTGTGTGTGTGTGTGTGTGTGTGTCTTGCCTGCTGCACATGTTTGCTTTTCTCTTGTCGGTCTACGTTGCGCTGCTGTTGGCTCTCTTTCACTTAACGCTGCATTAAAATGAAAAATCGAAAATTGCCGCCTGTAAAACAACAATAGTTGCAATAACGCACCAGCACATACAGCACTACAACTACAACAGCAGAAAAGTTGTCATCTATTAGCTTTGCTACCGCATGACACATTGGCCCGTCGCGTCGGTCGCTTGCCGCTCTTCACTCGGCCACTCGTCGCCACAACAAAGCGACGCAAACTATCTCGGTATGGCACTTTTCGTTGCGCCGTGTTTCGACACATGCGGACAGCCAAACACTTTGCCGCGAAATCTGCGCCAGGCACATCAAAAGTAAAAATCTTCTCGCACGCACCGTGGAAATTCAAGATTTATGGCGACCAGTGTTGGCTGCTGTTTCTGTCGCTTCAAAACGCAATATGCCCGCTAGCAACAATCACTACAACACCAACAAAACAGTTTTTGTTACTGTTACACTAATGTTCTGCCCAGCACTATCCGCTAATATTTGGCGTTATTTATCGGTTGAAATCTATCTGGAAAAGCGAATTCCCTGCCCTGCCCACCACAACAAACGCAGGAATTTACAATAACAACAATCCGCATTGATACATTTGTCCGACTTGCCGGCTGGCGGTGATTTTTCCGCTGCGTCGCTCATTTTATTCGTAATATTTTCCGAACTGTACCCATTAAAATTCCACATTGAGCCCCATTGAGACATTTTCAGCGTGTCGCTGCGTGGGTGTCGCAGTGCTATCGGAACGACGCATAATAATAATAAAACGTCGCTCTTGTCGATTTCGTTTTTTGCCGCATTTTAAATTTTAGTATTTTCCATTTAACAGTTTATGGCTTTTTTTTTTGTTCCCATTGTTATTCTTGTTGTTGTGTCGTTGCGTATACCTGAGAAAAAAAAGAAATTATCGAGCTGGGCCGAATTCATTTTGGTGGCATTAAAAATTAATTTTGCGTTTTTATGACAAAGCGATGGCAAGGTGATGGAAATTCTCAATAAAATATCTGCGCATGTAGATTCTGTTTACATATACACATAGATATATTTTAATTAAATATTTTAGCTCACATGACACATTCTCGAACCGATATAATTTGAAACATTTTAGTGCTTTTTCGTTCAATTTAAAATGAATTCGTATACAAACAATTCGTATTAATTTCGCTCGAAAGATTTTTAAGTTGACAGAATTAATTAATTTTTGTATGAAAAATGTAGTTTTTGTTTTTAGTTTTCGTTGTTTACTTCGATAACACAAGTTTTATAAAATAACGATGTAGTAATACACAAAAATAACTGAATAATATTAACTTTTTACTGGGGAAAGTTAAAATTTTAAATTTTACGTTTTAGGCTTCCATGTGGTTACATGTGGTTATATTAGCAACATTCCATAAGAAATTTTTTAATTTTTATACTCGGACCCTGTATTTAAGAGTGTTTTTCTATGAGAGCGACCACATCGTTGTGGCTGTAATAATCACTTAAACATTAAACTTTTTACGCATAACGAAAATTTGAATATTTCTTCATTTAATTCAGCCAAAATTAAAAAAAAAAGTATCTAAATTGAAAGAAGACGTCAAATTAAAAAGTGCTCTAATTTTTCTGCTTCTTCTTCCTTTACTATGTCAAGATATACCATTAAAAAACGTGTATACTTCTCTTCTGTAAACTTAAATATTCAGTTTATTAATTTCGTATTTTTCCTAAAACTTCAAACTATTCTAAGGACCAACAAAAAATGTATTCTTGAAACCACAGAGAATTCAGACGTCCACAAAGTAGCATGTTGCCATATGGCAACAAAATAGCGAAAGGGTTAAGCACAAATGTATCTCTTTTTTGATGGAATACACATATGTTATACACCTATTTTTGATTTATCAAACAGCGTTCGCCCCTTTTTTTATTTATGCACTTTCATAAAACTTTGTATGGAGTAACTCCACAGAAATATTGTCTTGCGCCAAATCGTTGCACAGACCGACTGCAATAACTTTCCCACAAATATGCCACACGCTTACTTTTTACCGCAACCCACACGTGCAATTTCAATGTGTATTTGTTTTTGTTTTTGTTGCTGTGTTTTATCATTCACACACCGCCTTGCTTCCTCCTATAATGTCTTTCCAATTAAATAAAATGTTCATTTCTTGTGCCCGCACCGTCACTGCGTCGTGCGTCTCCAGTGCGGTGCCTACGTATCTCAATTAGTCCTGCTCATTACACGCCGGCGCCTGCTGCTCCTTGCAGCGCATGCAAATCTCTTTGGCAAACCTCATTACAGCGCAAATAAAAACTTATTGGTAGTAACTTTTTATGCCGAATCCATCCGACTGACTATCCGTCGGTTGGCCCTATCTGTCTCTATCTGTGCTTCGGCGCACATGTGCTGCTCTCGTATGAACCATCCAGGTTTTTTCCATACATGGGCGAATGCATAATGAGGCAGCGGTGGCAGGGTGGCAGGCACAAACTTTGCCACTGCATTATCAAACAGCAAAAGCAGCAGCAACAACAACAGCAGAAGCAGCTGGAAAAAATTGCAAACATTTTCTTATTGCATGCAGACATTTCCGCAGCATATACGGACAAACAGACAGACAAACTGGAAAGTTCGTCTTCGACATTTTCAATGATTTCGTCGCCCGTCTCTGTCTCTTTCTCTTTCGTCTCTTTTGTCTGCTACTTCGGTTGGTTTTGGTTATGTTGTTGTTGTTGTTATATAAGTGTGTGTGTATGTGTATATATATATAAATATATATATTTTTTGTTTGTTTGTTTTCCTACGCTACGAATTTTCTTTATTTTATTGCTGGGGCATATTTTATTTGAGCTAATTAGTTTGTAATTAAGTTCGTTTTGCTTGCACTTGCTGCAGAACAGCAGCAACAACAACAACAACGGTGCGAGCAAAAACGCCAATCGAAATGTGTTACCAAAACGAAAAGCGGGACAATGGTAGGCGGGCAAAGTGAGGAGGGGCGACACAAATTACCCATACCGAAAGCACATGACCCGCATGCTTTTTCTGTTGTCCCGTAATTGAAGGCGCACAACAAAGGAGAGCTAAAGGATTGTCAATGGTGGAGGGAGAAATTTCGCGTCGAAACGTCATATGTGTCCGTTGTTAAAAGTTGGCCCAAAAGTTAAGTGTATGTTGAAGAATAATGTTAATGTGTGAAACTCAAATTCGGGTGTCTATGTGTATTATTACAAATCGTCGACAGTTGCTGTTTGGACTGGACTCATTAGGTTATCTCTCTGAATATATTCTGAATATTATTCTCGAGTCTCTAGACCAAACTATGAACGAATAGCTAATTGAGAACAATTTTAAGCAATGCATACTCGATTTCTTGTCACCATTTCAATCCTTTCCTTTCGAGATGACGCCTGATCTATGGTAATCGTTGAGTATTTGATGTAACATCACTGTGCAGAAAGTATTATTAACAAAAACAGCTGATTCAGTGTATTGCACAGTGATTCGTTCCATAGACAAAATTCAAAAAATTTATAGTCTCAAAATTTAATGATTCTGATATCATTTGAAAGGTAAAACTCCAACTAAGAAAACCCAAAAAAATCTGTGCAAAAACTTAATTAGTGTGTGTACAAGGGCGGCTCAAAGGAGAAACTTTTTTCACACAAAAATGTAAACACATAATTTCTGTTTTTTAGTTTATTGAGTAAAAAAAATTGTAAAAATACATGGTTATCAAGAAGTTGCTAAAACTTTCCGTATAGATTAAGAATTGATGTGGCCATTTCCGCTTTTAATGTTTTGTCAAAATTGGCAAAGCTGATGCTTTTACATCACATTTAATTCAAAATGTTTTTCTAAATTAAAAATCTGAAAATTGGCAAAACTTAGATGAAAATATCTAAAAAGTATGTGAAAGTATGTTCCTGGATTTTTTTATTTTAAGAAGTATTCTTTCTTTGTTGGATAATGTAATTACATCCTCCGATATCTTCCGATCTCAAAAAATAATTATATTTAAAAAGTGGTCTAAACACCTATTTTTCGACAAAATTAATGTTTTTCATCCCTAAAAGTATGCAATCAGCATGACAAATTTAGAAAACTGCAAAAAAGCAAAACATACGTCTATTATTATCGTTTTTATTGTAAAACCAGAAGGTCCTAAGACAATTTCTGTTACTCTTTGCAATTATCAATGTAAACGTTGCGGATTAAATGTAAAATCTGAAAAATCTAGCCAACACACTCGTTGCTATAGCTCACCAAAAATGACGAAAATTGCAAATTTAAGTCTCAGACATTGCCAAACTACAAAAGTTTAAGAAAAACAAAATGGAGATTTCAATTCAGCAGACCATGATTAACTAGTATACAAATTTTATAAAGAACGGACCACTCCTTCTAATTTTGTCCCGCGGTTGTATGGAGTCGAATCACTGTGTATTGGACTGAATGTCCGTTGGTACTCAGCTTCTATGGTGATCTCATTAAAATCTTCTATTATAATAAAATAAAGTTGATTTCGCCAATTTTCATGGCATTTGCTCAACGCTCAGCTTACTGGCCGTGCTTTTGAAGAGAGGAATGGGATATAGAGCAACTCCTTAAGAACAATTTATACTTTGAATCTCGTCATGGGATTTCAAGCCGCAGTGTCGGTCAAAGCAGCAAAGCTTTGAAGCCCCGTTCATAATTCAGTGCAGCCCCATTTGCGTTCCGCAACTGCTTGCGTGATTGGAGTTCAAATCAAACAAATACCCTCACTTGGCTTACTCGATCTTCCGCCATACAGCATAATTGCCACCTTTTGACTTTCAATAAGTTGGCAGCAACCACCACCAAACTCTCAACACTTGCGCAGTTCTTGTCAACATTTGCAGGCGCAGGTATTCTCTGTCCCCCCCCCCACAACACTCTGCATTACATACCCAGGAAATTTTAATTGCGCCTCCTTTTGATTTCGAATCAGCGCGAGGCGAATGAATCTTGAAATCAGAAAATTGGTTTCCCGCAAAGTGTGCTGTAAGCGCGGCACGCCAGCATTTCACAGCGAAAACGCATCGGCGCTGCAAATTGACACTTTCGCTAATAACAACAACAACCCTTCTGTCGGGCTGTCAACATTTACCTATGCAGTGTGCAGCCATCGACGAGGCGAATGATGCGCGCGTCAACATCAAAACATGAAAACAGCGAAAAAATCTTCATAAATTTTGCATCGCACTCGTCAGAGTGACTGCTGATGGGCATTTTAATTAGAAATTTTGCAATTATTTCGAAAGTATGTTGCGTGTGTGTGCTCAACCGCACTCGGGCTGACTTGCGATTGAAAGGTTCGTTAAGCGTTCTCGCCAGGCAATCTTCAGGCGGTAAATTTGAGGTTAAATCGCACATGGCACTTGACACGTGAGCCGCTCGCAATCTGTCGGAGTGGGCGCGATTTGCAATTCAAAATGAAAAGCCCACCAAAAGAAGTGCACATGTCTGCTCCAAGCAGGCGTCCAGTACGGCGAAGTTACTGGGTGTCAGATGCAGGTGAAGGAGAGGAAGTCATTGTAAAATTGCGCACCACTTTTAATAACACTCAATACTTCAAGATACAACGGATTTCCATATTGCTTTCACAATAGCGAAAAGCGAATATTAAATCGACGTTTCCCCGTTCTCCCTTAACCCAGTAGCGCCTAGCGTGGCCATATGGTCACACTAAATATGCACTCAAAAAATTTAATTTTTCAATTATGCTTCGCATTAAATCGCTCAAAAAGTGTTTTCGCAAAAATCAAAAGAGAAAGAATTCCGGCTCATTCGGGTTAATTCAATCAGCAGCATCCACATGTTGAAACAAAAACGCCAATGCTCGATAACTTTTTCATTTCCAAAAATAATAAAATCGACCGATGTGCACGTTATTGATGCTCGACACAAAGGACAAGGATGAAAGAACGCCAGGAAGCAGACAATGAAACACGAATGCAACAATACATAAAAGTCTAATATATTTGTCGGCTGCTTTCACTCCGGCACATGCTGTGGCGAAAACACGGAAACGGATATTGCCGAGCGGCGACTGTGTGTAGCCATTGAAGCGGACCATCTGATGGATGGTGGTCAATGAAGTGAAGCACCGCGCTACATTATTTGAATATTCAATTGTCCTACTATTGCTTGGCTTGGCTTTAACCATCTAGAATGCTGAAAGAATGCTGAAATTAAATCATTTTGCATTAAATATTGTTAAGTCGATCTTGCGTTTTATAACTTAAAATTTGAATTATGATTTAAAGTCTTGGCATACAGACTTTAAATTTGTCAGGTTTTACTTTAAAAAAGCCATCAGCTGTCAGTCCATCAACCAGGACTTGAAAATATGACAATTTTCTCCATTTATTCTCTCTTTCTAACCCACTCACTTTGAAATCAATCCAACTAATCCCAAATGAATTGTGAGATTGCACTACTATGTGCAGAGAATGAAATGAAGGAAGTATGAGGAACTCAACCGAAAATCACTTCAAACTGCTGTCATCACACACGTTGGCAGTATTCTCAGACGATTAAAAACTGCAAAAAAAGAATGGTAAAAAAGTCCCGGTAGAGTAAAAAAAATACACAATACTTGACCAAAACTCTTCCGGCTTTCGCTCCAAGCAACCAAAAAGAGCAAATGTCCTACCAACCCGTTGATATAACTGTTGATGTCTGACCACACCACAACACCATTCAATACATTCGCTTCAATGATTGTCGCTTTTCAATTCGATTGACTGGCGTCTACCATTTTTTAAAGTCTCTTTTTGCCAAGGCACAGTGATTCGACTCCATACAACCGCGGGACAAAATTAGAAGGAGTAGTCCGTTCTTCATAAAATACTATACTATACTAGTTAATCACGGTCTACTGAAGCGAAATATCCATTTTGTTTTTCTTAAACTTTTGTAGTTTGGCAATGGCTGAGACTTAAATTTGCGATTTTCGTCATTTTTGGTAAGCTTCAGCACCAAGTGCGGTGGCTGGATTTTTCAGATTTTACATTTAATCAGTTACGTTAACATTGATAATTGCGAAAAGTAACAGAAATTGTCTAAGGACCCTTTAGTTTTGCAATAAAAACGATAATAATAGACGTATGTTTTGCATTTTTGCAGTTTTCTCAATTTTTCATGCTGATTGCATACTTTTAGGAATGAAAAAAATAAATTTTGTAGAAAAATAGGTGTTTAGACCACTTTTCAAATTGAATTATTTTCTACGATCGGAAGATATCGGAGTATGTAATTACATTATCCGACAAAGAAAGAATACTTTTTAAAATTAAAAAAATCCAGGAACATACTTTCACATACTTTTTAGATATTTTCCTCTAAGTTTTGCTAGTTTTCAGATTTTTAATTTTGAAAAATATTTTAAATTAAAAGTGAAGTAAAAGCTTCAGCTTAGCAAATTTTGAGAAAACATTAAAAGCGAAAATGGCCACATCATTTCTTAATCTTTATTGAAAGTTTTAGCAACTTCTTGGTAATCATGTATTTTTAAAATTTTTTTACTCAATAGACTAAAAACAGAAAATATGAGTTTACATTTTTTTGTGAAAAAAGTTCCGACTTTGAGCAGCTCTTGCACTAATTAATTTTTCGCACAGATTTTTTGGGGTTTCTTAATTCGAGTTTTACCTTTCAAATGACATCAAAATCGTTAAATTCTGAGACTATACATTTTTGGAATTTTGTCTATGGAACGAATCACTGTGCAACGGTGCGACGTGGACTAGCCGCCGATTCGAATCGATGCGAAAATCGGCCATTTGTCATTTATTGTTGTTGTGGCCGTTTGGTCGTGCGCGAATTTCCGCTTCCTCATGTCGTTATCCGTTTGCGCTTGTTCGTTTTTGCTTTCGCCTCAAGTCCCGTTATTTCGTTTCGCTGTTTTATTTGTCAGCTTTCGCACTCCTCTTCTGTGGCTCCAAAGTGTTTGCTCCTTTGGGGCATCGATTGTCCTTACAATTGTAAAGCGTTTTAGGATTGTGTGTGCGTGTGTTTAGCAGTTTTTTGTTGGGATTTAAGAGTCCTTGTCCTTGTTACCTTGTGGCATGCTTTAGACCGTGTGAGAGCCTGCATTGGGTATCGGGGTTGGAATGGTGAGTGCCCATAGTACACAGTGCATCGGAAATATCGAAATTGTCACTGTTGTCAGCATCGTGCACTGTCACAACCATCCGTGCTTTATCGTCGTGTGCCGCTAAACCAGTTTCTTCCTCTATTTTCTTACACGTGACCTGCTCTTATCGGCGGCTGCACCTGCTCCACGTTATTTTTTCGTTGCTAAGGTCATGTCAACTCAACTCAACTCAACGGCATCATCGATGCCAATGGCCGACTTCCTTCCGCAGGACACGTAAACCCACTTGTACGATCAATTCACTAGTGTCCTTGCAAACAAACACACCAACACACAACCAAAAATTGCAGTCAAACTATTTGTGCTGGACCTCTGGGAGAATTCAATTTTTGTTCGGCCCCGCACTGTTCGGCTCCCAGTCCCACTGCGACACTGTGTCGTGTGGCCGCACAGCAATTGAATTCGAATTGAATCTGAATTTGAATTTGCCGCAAGGCTATTCAGGTTTGGCGCGTGCCAAATTAGTGGAATCCGTTTCATGATTTTCACTGCACCCTTTGCCTTTTGTTTTTGCATTTGTTGTTGTTATTTTGGATTTATTTGTGCACATTTTTTCACTCATATTTGTGGCCTGTCCGTCCGTCCAGCTAGCCATCCGTCCACAGCTATTGATGGTGTTTTCTGTTTGTTTCGTTTGTTTGTTTGTTTGTTCTGTTGAATTGTCGTTGCATGTGCCATGGCACTGTTCCATCGCGCTGTTTGTGCATTGCACCACCGCACGTCCCGGCTACCGCTTTCCCATCCACCTAAAATCGAAGCCTTTGCTAACGAGTGTGGCAACCGCACTAATTCGCTTTGCCGGTGTTTTGGATTTAAAGTTCATTTTTATTTTTTACGATAAGCTACCCTTTCCACCTGCCGCCGCACTTGAGAGGCCACTTGGTGAAAATGTGCAAAATAGTGTGTTGCATGCCATGAATGAATCAAAAAACGATTTGATTTGGAAAAATTGTGAAAAAAATGCAAATAGCGGCAGGGGGGCGGCGACGATGGCGGAGGCGTTGCCACATGGAGTGCAAAAATTTCGATGGCAAAAAATGTAATGCAAAACGCCGCATTGAAATGAAATGCGACCGTAATTGAGCATTGGGTGCGGGCAATGGGCAAATAAAAGGATTCGACTGGCTGTTGTTGTTGTGGGCTGTGCTGTTGATGTTGTAAAGAGTGGAAAATATGCATTGTGGGCAAGGTCAATGCAGCATTTAAGCAGTGAAACAAAACAGCACACAAAAAATACATCAAAAAAGTCATGCACATGTCCGTCCACAAGTGCGGAACATATTTTTTTCAAATCCAATTAACGTTTATTAATAACAACAACAACAATATCAAAGAATAATAAAAAACACAAACACCCGAACACAACAGCGCAATCGTTTGATGTGTTTAATTAATGATTTTGATTGAATTGCTGTGCGATTGCACACGGTTAATGGAGGTTGAGAAGGTGAACAAAGCAGCCAATATATATAAATAAATTCCTTAACTCACTCGATGCCGCAAAAACTCTCTCCAGAAAGCATGTTTGCTTTGTGCGCGCCTTCCCTCTTCTCCAATTGATCACACTAAGTTATGAATGCATTGGCTGCCTAAACTTGATCCTCTTAGTCATTCTACCTGCAATTTTCATGTAAAAGCATGCTTCAAACTATTGGATTGGATGCTTGAATGAAGCTACACGAAAGAATTCATTTATAATCATAAAGTTTGTGTTTTGATTAAATTTGCTAAAATTTTTCAACATAATTCCGCCTTTCGGAGTAAATACTTACCTATGACATGTCCATAAGTATCTCTCATCCATCATGGCACCAATCTACAGTTTGTCAAGTGAATGTTTGCAAATTTATAGAAGGTAGAAAATTATTTTGAAAAAAATTAGATTGAAAATAATATAACAGAAATTACAATATTTTGAAATTATTTGAAAAATATAGATTAATTGAATATTTCACTCTCATATAATATCAAAGTAATGTCTATTTGATTCGCGCATTGAAGGGCGAATTGATTTGAAAGTATTTCCTGGACGACTCAGAAAACTGTCTGACAGAGAAGAAAGAAAAATCATCCGAAAGGTTCGTGAAAACCCCCGTATCTCAATAAGAGAAATGGTTTTGGATATAAAAATAGAATGCGGAAGTGATGTATCTCATGAAACTGTTCGGAACTGTACGGCGCCAAATTTTCAATGCAATCTTGGTTTTGAAAGAAGACGAATTTTTGGACAGTTTGAAGTATAGCTTCATTTCCTTTTTTGATTTTTTACACTTTTTTTGCGTATCAAATAGACATTACTATTAATGTATATCTTAAAAAATTTTCTAAATATTGCAATTTCTGTTATATTTATAAGCTTTTCAAAATATTTTTTCTACCTTTTTGCAAGTTTGCAAACATTTACTTGACAAACTGTATGTAGTTTCACTAGCACTGCTTGGCACTTGTCAGAACGCACTCGATTGAAACGTACAGCTTTATGTTCGCTAATATGTGATATTTATTCCTGCGTGTATTTTCATACGCAATACCGACCCGAGTTACCAAATCGCCATTCGCAGCCTTCGCATTGCCTCTTTCAACTAGTAGGCCGTTTTTATGTTTTCGTTACCAATTTCAATCAATAAAATCTCCAAGCACGCAGACACTCCATTCAACGCAATTAATCAAGCAGTTGAGCGATCAGATCATTTCCACCGGTCGGCCAGCAGCACGCAACAGGAAGATCTAAATCGCATTTATACGGCTGCTAATTTCTACCAATATAGCCGCAGTTGAGCGCCTCGATTGTGCCGCGTGCATTCAATCCGCCGGCAATCCATTTATCCATTTAGCAGAGCTCTTCGCTGGAAAAATATCGCGTTTTCGCCGCTTGCGTTTAAGACGCAACTTTCAGTCGAAGTGCCAACTGGAGCCCAGCTTTAAGTTATAGTCATCGTTATTTTTATGACTTAATTTCCGAAGGTCATATTCCCAACTGGCATCAGCCAAAGCGAACGCCAACATTGCGCACTGCTTGAGCGGCGAACGGCAAACGGCGATTATTAGCCGCTATCAATAAATCCGATAAATTCAATGCCCAACGAGCGGAGTACTGACGAATTGAAATGTTAAAAATTTGGAAAGGCCAGCCGATTTTAATGATTACATACTCGACAGGACAGACGATCAGCGGGTTGCGAGCGGCGGCCGAACGTTGTTAAAGTGCCGCCGCCTCGACGGCAAAATCGAGCACAAGGAGTAGATCGGCGTGTGTGTGTGTTAATTTGCGTTGAGTTTGATTTGCACTAAGATCGAAATGCTCCAAGAGGTTCAACGCACTGGGGGGAGTGGGCCACTTTTATGAGACTGCCATGACTTGAACGCAGTCCAAATGAACCAACTCTGCTAGGCATTGATATGTGCGATGTTAATGGCGCTGATTACCGACACCCATCATGCAGCATCCTTCGTCGACATCTGTAGACAGTGCTGGCGTTAGAAGAGAGCGCAGTTGGGCGATTGCCGGGGGCGCCAAATCCGAAGCGCCTTGCTCTGCTCATCATGGCGCTCGTTACGGGTCAGTAGCCGTCATACAAAGAGTTTTTGGCTGTCTGCTCATTGCCCAATTTCTCTATTACAATTCTCCAGTACGAGTTCGTTTTGTTGCCATTCTTTGATTGCAGTTATGGTTGATATTCGTGCTGTTAAAAAAGCGCCACTAAAATTCGGTCGGGGCCAATATGACAAACTGTGTATGGACTGAAGTTGATTCGCAAGCATTGCCCTCAGTTCAGAGTGCTTCAGATCAATCTGCACTCCACCACAGAAGTTGATTTTTTATTGCGTCTGCGAAGATTTTATATCGGTTAATGGGTTATTTATGGCGGTTGACCGGCACTCGGTGACTGTCTGCTGCATCGCATGCGTTGCATTTCGGCTTCGTGCTTTGAACGCAGCATCGCTGATAATTGATTCATGGCAATCAGGTTGAGTGCGTTGACGCTGGCAACTGGATGTTGTCTGATTTTTTTCGAAATCTACGACTTATACATATCTATCTATCCACATTCTACTAAATATTGACTGGATTTATAAAATATGTGTTTAATTTTTTGTTCTAGATTCGGGACTGCCACCCTACGCGGGCCGCAACGAGGACTCAATGTCCGACGATCGCATTGCACACATCCTGAACGAAGCATCCTCCATGATTAAGAACTCCACACCCAATACTTTGCAGCAACAGTTCAAGGAAGAGCAACAGCGACAGCTACAGCAGGACCACCACCGCCGTTCGGTTCACGACGAGTCGCATAGCAACGAAGACTCCAAGTCGCCGCATCAGCCGTGTACCTCCCCCTTCTACAAGAGCAGCATCCAGCTGAAGCAAGAGCAGGAAGCACGGGAGCAGCGTGAACAACGCGAACAGCAACAACAACAACACCAACAGCAGCAACAACACCGTCTGCGCCAAGACGAGCTGACGCCCGACAAGATGGCGCGCATTTATCAAGAATTCTTCATGCGGGCGCCACGCGAGGCCTCGTTCCCAAGGTGAATATTTCATTCCACAACTATACCAATTGAGGTGCTCATGTAACGAAAACGCATACTAAATCGTCCACAGTTTTCTGCTTTCTCCGTTTTTCAGCGCCGCCGGCGGCATGCCCAGTGGCTGCGGCCTGCCAAATGCCGCAGCCGCCGCCGCCATGGTCGCTGATGACAACGTGCGCCTCGTCTACGAACGCGAAATGGCCAAGTTGCAGCAACAGCAACAACAGCAGAGCGCCAACCTGCCCAATTTCTCCAATTTCTCCAGCTTGATGGCGTTGCAGCAGCAAGTGCTGAATGGCGCCCAAGACCTGTCCCTCACCAAAGACGCTCTCGCCAAGGACAACAACAAAATGAACGGCCAGCGCGGCGAACACTCCACCAACTCCATGGATTCGCAGAGCGGTGGCAACAGCAGCCAGCAGGCAGCGAACGCCGCTAACAACAAAGACTCCCTAGCCGCCACCAACATCGACATGCCGTTGCATGCCACACGCAAAATGGAGAGTGGCTGTATCACGCCCGCAGCCCCGCCTCCACCACCGCCCTCATCTACATCCAGCAACACCTCCATTGGCGCACACAACGCCAGCACAAACTCAGCCGCGCCCAGCCCGCTAAGCAACTCAATACTTCCACCAGCGATGACGCCCAGCGACGACTTCAGCGCCGCCGCTGCCAGCCCCCTGCAGCGCATGGCCTCCATCACCAATTCACTGATCACGCAGCCGCCCGTTACGCCGCATCACAGCACGCCGCAGCGCCCTACCAAGGCGGTCCTGCCGCCCATTACCCAGCAACAGTTCGACATGTTCAACAACCTGAACACGGAGGATATCGTGCGCCGCGTGAAGGAGGCGCTCTCGCAGTATTCCATCTCGCAGCGCCTTTTCGGCGAGTCGGTGCTGGGTCTATCACAAGGCTCCGTATCCGATCTGCTGGCACGCCCCAAACCCTGGCATATGCTCACGCAGAAAGGACGTGAGCCGTTCATTCGAATGAAGATGTTCCTGGAAGACGATAATGCGGTGCACAAGCTGGTCGCGAGCCAGTACAAAATCGCGCCGGAGAAGCTCATGCGCACGGGCAGCTACAGCGGCAGCCCGCAGATCCCGCAGGGCCTGGCCAGCAAGATGGGCCAAGCGTCGCTGCCCATGCAGAAGATGATGAACGAGCTGAAGCTGCAAGAGCCCGGCCAGGCGCAACACATCATGCAGCAAATGCAAGCCGCCGCCATGTCTGCGGCCATGCAACAACAACACGCTCAGCAAACCCAGCAACAGCACCAGGCGGCTGCCGCCGCAGCGGCAGTGCAGGCAGCACAGGCTGCAGCCGTAGCGCAGCACCACCAAAGCATGCTGCTGACCACACCCGGTCTGCCGCCCCAGCACGCCATCAGCCTACCGCCGACCAGTGGTGCCGGTGGGCCGGGTGGCCCGCCAGGCAGCGACAAGAAGCCAATGCTGATGCCCATCCACTCGCCACACCAGGCCAACGCCATGCGCAACATGCACCAGCACATGTCGCCCACCGTCTACGAAATGGCCGCCCTCACACAGGACCTCGACACGCAGATCATCACCACCAAAATCAAGGAGGCGCTGCTCGCCAACAACATCGGCCAAAAGATATTCGGCGAAGCTGTGCTGGGCCTGTCGCAGGGATCTGTTTCGGAGTTGCTTAGCAAGCCGAAGCCCTGGCATATGCTCTCCATCAAGGGTCGCGAGCCATTCATCCGTATGCAGCTGTGGCTGTCGGACGCCAACAACGTGGAGCGACTCCAGCTACTAAAAAACGAACGACGTGAGGCGAGTAAGCGTCGTCGTTCCACCGGCGGCCCCAACCAGCAGGACAACAGCTCGGACACCTCCAGCAATGACACCAACGACTTTTACACCAGCAGTCCGGGCCCCGGCTCGGTTGGCTCCGCCGTCAGTGGCGCACCGCCCAACAAGAAGCAGAGGGTGCTCTTCTCTGAGGAGCAGAAGGAGGCGCTACGATTGGCGTTCGCTCTCGATCCGTACCCAAATGTCGGCACCATTGAGTTTCTTGCCAACGAACTGGGCCTGGCCACGCGCACCATCACCAACTGGTTTCACAACCACCGCATGCGCTTAAAGCAGCAGGTGCCGCATGGCCAGCCACCCGGCACCGCCGACAATCCCATTCCCAGTCGCGAGAGCACCAACTCGACGCCCTTCGATCCCGTCCAATTCCGCATACTGCTGCAGCAACGCCTGCTGGAGCTGCACAAGGAGCGCATGGGTCTCGGCGGAAGCGCGCCGCCGCCCACACTGCCCTACCCGCCCTACTTTGCGGCCGCAGCACTTCTTGGCCGCAGCTTAGCGGCCGGCATGCCGGGCGCAGCGAGCGGCACTGCCAGCGAGCACGAGCTGCACGCACTCAATCAGGCCTTCAAGGAGCAACTGCGCGGCCTAGATCTCTCGATGAGCTCGATGAAGCGCGGTCGCTCCTTGGACTTTGACGATGAACTCGACGAGAGCCACCTGAGCGACAACGAGTCGCTGGATGGCACCGGCGTTTCCGGTGATGCCGGCGCGGATGACAAATCAACGACGAGCGGCGACTACAAAGACGCGGCGGCATCCACACGCGCAGCGGCCGCTGCCTACCTCCTGGCCGCGAGCGCGCGCAGCAGTTCACGCCGCAAGCCGGCAGCACCGCAATGGGTGAATCCGGCTGGCGCCACCACGAATGCCACTGGCAGCACTGCAGCGCTGGGCGACAGCGAGCGCATAATTAACGGCGTTTGCGTGATGCAGGCCCAAAACACAGTCGACTACAGCCGCCACGAGGGAAGCGAAGAGGTAGCGGGCGAGCAGAGTGGTGAAGGTGCAGCGGCACGAAACGAGCCGGGCGCCGATCGCGAAGCGGATGAGCAGCTGGAAGTGGAGCAGCGCTTCATGGAGCCAGAGGTGCGCATCAAGCAGGAGGATGAGGAGGGGGACGCGGAAGAGTGCGGCAGCGACAACGAGACGCTGGCTGCTAGCGCCGAGCAGGACAAACTCAAGTTGGTCGGGGAGGAGAAGCTGCGCATGGTGCGAGTGAACCGACTGAGCCACGAAGATGAGGCGAGCACACCAGCGACGGCCGTTGCAGCCGCGGCGTGGAATTATTGAGCGACTAACAGAGGCGCGGAAAAGGCGGAGCAGATTGTGTGTGTGGGGCAGAAGTAACAAAAACATAGGGTAAATTGTGCAATTTTCGGCAGTAAACGTTTTGCGCCATTTTGTCAGTTGATTCTTTTACGATAGTTACCATTTTGGAAAAAGGATTTAAAATGAAAGTTACAATCAAATTTATGATTAAAATTCGAATGCGAATTCACTTGAAGAAATCCAAATCAAAGTAAAAATTAATTTGAAATGCGAACATAGTTAGTTGAAGTAAGACTAAGTTTTAAGGAAGAAACTCGCCTTTTGAATTGTTGTCGTTGTTTATCCGATGGACAGAATGCACTTCGGGGCAAACAACGCCGTTCGCGGTGACGTGTAAATATTTGTGTATGAACAGTGATGCATATTGAAGGAAATCAAAGTATTCTCATTTTCACAAAGAAAAAAACTTTGAAGTATTTTTAGCACCGACTTTTATGCTTGCGATTGCTTTTAAAGTTTTACAATTTACTTGCTTTATTTCGTTTGTTTACTCGTAAGACTGTACATTTATTTGACAAAGTGTAAATACTTGAAAATTATCTACAGTGTAAGGTCCAATTTCGCCCCAAATATTCAAGAACTAAGCAAATACTGTAAATAACTGAATAGAGTTTTTTTTTTGTATGGGAAATCGCATTAGAATCCAGCAAGAGATTAAGCACAATTCAAACAGAAAACAAAAAATATTTACTGCGTTTTGATCTCAAAAATAGAAGAAGAAGAAGTATAAATAACTAAAAATTGACTAACAAATATTCAAAGATAAATAAAACATTTTTAAACATTACATAACATATGTGTGAGCCGAGGGGTAGCAGAGGAGGAAAATAGAATAGCGCTAAAAAACGTAAAACCAAAAATGGCATAAATAATTAGTGAATAATAGAAGGAAAGGCGAGTCGAGCGATATGGCACGAGGGCGTAAAAAGGCATTAGTGTAGGTTTAGCATAAAGGCGGTAAAAGGACAGTAGCCAGTAGACATTAGAGAAGGAATTAGTTAAATAGCGAATGTGCAGGTCAACACACATTAGATTAGTAGAAAAATACAACAATAGCAACATAATTACAATTTGTAAAAAATGGGTGATAATAAATTATCCGGCATTGCTGCATACAATTCAAATTGCCAACTTTCATTACACAGTAACACAATTATGATTATATTCATTTACGTATTTAATCGCCTCCACTAAAAAATGCCACAGCCACTTTTCTTAAAGAAACAAAAACACGGAAAGAACACGCGGTTCAACAAATTGGCGACAACTGATTTTTTCATTTTCAAAGTGATTAGTTTTTCATTTGGAACCATGTTGCACTTACTTTTTAATTAAAATCACCTATGAAAAGAGCTTTCTATGCAGATTTTTGTTAAACTCTCGAGTGCCGAACTCAAAATGGCAAAATAAATCTTTTGATTTTTTACATCAAGTCGGAGAATTCGGTTTTGGCCGTCCGAGTTTTTGTTGTTGTTGTTCGAAAGTTAAGCAAACAAACCACATCATATCGTAAATTATAACAAATTTCAAATATTCACCTTTTTTTATTTAGCTCTAAGTGCATTTCTCTACACACGAAGATCCGCTGTTTTCCTATACAAATGTTAAATAAAAGGAATTAAAATAATTAAAAATTTAATTTGTATTTACTTAGCATATTTTAGCCGATCAAATCATGCAATTAGTTTAAGCCCAAATAGAGCGATAGCACCTAAGTTCGACACATCTCCGTTTACTTCACACTGTACATATTGTAATCCAATACAGATACCTTAGCGTAGTTCTAGAGTTTGAAAAGTTAGCAATTAGCAATCACGTAATATCCAAATAGTGTCTAGCATTAGATTTTATAAATACAGAATTAATTGAACCTACTGTAAGCTTGTGCGAAATTGAAAGTGAGAGCACACAAAGGGAGACCCAAATTCAAGTTAAGTTTTCTATTATTTTATGATGGTTACCTTTTAAATTAAACTTAAATTAAACAATAAATAAAAAATATAACAAAAATCGTTTCACTGCAATTACTGTTATTTTGATTTTTACTTTAAACATTTTAGTTGCGAGTATTTGGTGCGTCCGCTCGCTTCAATTCGATTTGTTTTTTTCTTTCTACTGATCGATCGAAATGTTCGACGGTTGACAAACATGAAATGTTTCACTTCATTTCTTTCCTTTTCTTTCACTTTTCCCTCTTGCTTTTCCCATGCAGCAACAAAGAATTTTGTCCAATTGTTACGTGTGGATAACACGAGAACTTATCGAAATCATTAACGGAGGAACTAAGTCCTCGCAAATGCAAAAACAAAAACCAAAATGATTGATTCGAAAAAATAATCACACAGTTTTAAGCACTAAGCATAAATAAAGTGAATAAGTAAATAATCGGTAATTGTAGCCGCTTTATGAGCGCGGCATTAGTTGTTTGTTAGTATTAGCCATTAACATTGTCCGTACGTTTGGCCTATGGAAGATGTGCAAAAGTGCAACCTGATAACTGCAAATACGGAACACGATAATTTTTAACTTGGAATATGTAATGAAAAACTTGTAGCATAGCAGTTAGCCACTTGAATTACCACTACACACACACATATATATACATGCATATAGACACCTACATACATACATACATACGTGAATATGCTATAGGTACATACACGGAAAATCATTCATGAACGAAAATCCGCAATTAGCAATAAACATTGAAAACACAATAAAAAGTTATTGCAAACATTTTTCACTAAAACTCCAGCTGCATTTTTCTTTTTCGTTTTTCAACAATATCGATTTTTTACCACTCAACAAATTGCCGAAATCAAATTAAGTGGCCAAATGAGCCACAAAGGTAATATGAAATAGAATTATAAAAATAAAATAACTAAAACCCATTTAAAAGACATTGGGAAATGTGTATTTCGAAGAAGATAGAATTCCAAATAAACGGTGCTAAGCGTTGAACATTTAATCGAGATAAATGAAGAGCATGGCGAGGGCGACGGAGTTGCACAGGGCGAACACTGAGAGAACGTTGCAGTTTGTTTTTTGCATTTTTTTATTCGAAAACTCAAACACCTTTTCTAATTCCCACCACTGATGGGCTACGATGATGTCTTTCTTTTCATTTATCTTCTTTTCTCTTTCGTTTGGCTAAGTTTTCGTACTTACACATTTGCACTCCTGCTTCGCTATTCTTAGCATAAAAAATTTCAAAGAATTTTTAAATACAATTTTCATCATTTTGCTTCCACAAACTATCATTCAAAATTTTTTTAAAAACATTTAATGAGTTTTTTAATTAAATTTTTTAATTTTGTTTCAACTCAATATAATTTGCAAATAATTATTTTTACACAACCAAATCAATTATTTTCAAATATTTTTACTGACTTGATATTTTGATTTGATTTTTAACTTATTCAGTATATAATTTTAAATTGTTTACGATTTTTTAAATAAATTTTTCAGCTTAAAACTCTTTAGCTTGCAAATTGACTCCATTCATATATGTAACACTTTGTTTATATCAAAATAATTTTAACTGTTACTAATTAAAAAAATGTCTTTGATATAAAAATTGTTTTTAAACTTTTTATACTGAATGCACATTGGGCATTGGATTTATATTATAGTATTTAAAATTGTTTTATTTAATTAAAATTTTAAAAATTGCTTTTTAATCAACACAATTTTAAATGTTTTATAATTGAAATAATTTATTTTTTTTAATATTGAATTGATTTATTTGCAATTAAGAACGAAGTGTTGATGCGCTATAAAATTTCTGTACCCATTTTTTTATTAAAACGATTTTCTCAAGGGTTTCATTTAATTATTTTGATTTTTTTATTAATGAAATTTCAAATTTGAGTGTTGTGAAAATTTTAGGTACAAATATTGTTTAAGTACAAAAAATAAACACCCTCATTGCGTTTGTCGAGTCGAATCGTGCACAAACTTTTCGTCGACACAAAATAGCCTTTTTGTGTCGGAAAGTCGAGTCGGAAATATTTAGACAATGCCGTCAAGTGCTACCAATCATGATTTAAGTCTATTTCAAATGTCAAATTCAACAACCGCCTTTTCAAATCAGTCGAATCGAATCTTTTTATTTGAAAACGACAAACGCTATGAAGGTGAATTTGATATTTAATTTTTTTAAATAGTATTTTTGTATATAAATCATAGTTTTCTTTATAAAAAAATTAATTTCTTATTTTTTGGCTATTTTCTTACATATTGTAATTTTTTTTAACATGATTTAACATTTCTAAAAGGTTTTTGGAAAATTATTTTTGTTTTAATATTTATGTGTGTTTAAGATTCACACATTTTAAACATAAGGACAGTGATTTTTTTTCAAATGTAGTTTTTAAAAAATTCGGATTAAAATTTGTTTTCAAATCGGCAGGACAATTCTGATTTTTACTAAATTAATTATTTTCAGCAACACTTCATAATTTTTGGTTTTTTTTAATGATTTAGTATTCAAAATGTGAAAAATATTTGTTTTGAAAACTCATGTAATAATTTCAAATTGTTATTACGAGTATTTGTTTATCAATTTATTTTAAAATTTACAAGAACTTCATCGCTACTGACCTTTTCTAAAATTTTTATTTAAATTTTTTTAGCTTGAAATTTGAATTCTCTTTAAGTTTTGTCATTGCGAAATTAAAATCTTTTCAATATTTATTAAACAGTTTTGTTCTTAAGTCAAAACTTTTTTTCGTTTCCGCAGCGGCCCAAATTGCCAAAATATTCGTGAAATGTCGCGCAACGTAATTTATAGGGTGGCCACATGTCGAACAGTAACTTGAAAATACGTAATTGTAAATTAACGAAATTATTGCAAATAAGCACAAAAAGTTGAGAATCAAAAATTATGAAAATGAAAACTTTCAACACTTGTCTGTAAATAGTACGCTAAGGATATATAATGCAAATATAACATTCAAATAATAGATAATACGAGTACTCAGTAAAACTTCCAATAAAATTCCAACCAAAACCTCAAACCACAGTCAACAGTTTCCAGCAATTCTAGATTTTCTCTCCAGTCTCTCTTGCACCACTTTTCTTGTATATATTTTCTAGTTAGTTCATAGTTGGAATCAGTAGCGCGTTTTGTAGAAATATGATTTACGAAAACGCAAAATTGATTTTAATAAACACAAACAGACCATATCAACCGAAATAACAACAACAACAACAACAAGTATATATATATATATTTTACAATAGTGACCACAGCCATAAACAATGATATTTGTAGCATAATAAATTTATATATGACACATAAACGAGGTACATAAATACATACATATATACAATACAATATATCATTACTCATTAGTATACAAAATGAGGCGTAGAAAATCGAAGCAAAACTAATAGCAAAGTGACGAGAAGCTAAGTAAATAACGACAGACAGTACACGCAATACTTCAAATAACAGAAAATTCAAAGTTATGTCAAATATCTTTATTCAAAAGTTTATTTCGATATTCCGACACAAAGCCGCCCAGCAAAGCCCACAGACTTTTGTTTTTTATGCAAATGTCGCCAACAAAAGGTCATGCAACATTAATTTCCATCGAACGCGATAAAAGGACGAAAAAACTTGTTTTTCAAAGAAATAAAAAATTCATTGCGCCAAAATCAAATCAAAAATGCAGATAGAAATAGTTAAAAGAAGAGCGGCGGACTCAAGTGCGATGCCAACTCTTGGCCAATCCTGACGAGAGTTGCATACGAGATAAGTTACAGCAACAAAACATTCCTTTTTCCAAAAAATCTAAACTCTATACAAGTTTTTGCAAAGGTGATTTTCTAAGCATAGAGGAAAACATACCTAACACTTCAACTTGTGATCGTAAAGTGAACTTTGCACTATTCCATGAAGAAGGCATGAAGACGCCTCAGCATTTTGCCACAAGCTCTTGCCACCGTATTCGTCGCACTTGGCCACTTCATTAACTCAGACTAACTTTTTTCATATGCGCTATCATCACTGAGCGCTGCATCCGGCTCCACTCTGCATTGCTTTTGTTCAACACCAGTCAACACACACACACACACACACACACACACACACACATGCATAACACATGTGTGCTACGACACTGACAGTTTTGTGGCGTCAATCTTTTATGTTAGGTTAAGACTAATTTAACTTATGAAATCATGATCGCCGCAGTTATGGGCATTGTGTTTGTTATGATTATCTCTTTCAAATATCTCGTACATTTAAGACTCTAGAGCAGATAAGCGAGAGAAGCAAAAATCAAATAACATAAACTAAATGAAATACAATTAAATTAATTAACACACAAGATACGTGAAATAAATATTAAAATTCTATAGATATACATATTATTGTATCAAAGTAAAAGATTACAAAAATACCAAAATATAAAAGAACAATAAAATAGTAACGAGAAAAAATTGCCCGCCAATGCGTTTTCATTTCTTTGGCTCACGCCAGATACCGAAATTCTCCCACTGCGACTTCTGTGTTGCATATATCGGGTGTTTTTTTTAGAGGTATAGAACTTCGAATTGAAATAAAACACAAGAAATTTTAATGTCCATAAATTTGGCTTTATTGGAAGGATAATTTTATGCCATTAAGGGAAGGCTCCCCTGGATTTGGGCAAAAATAAGGCAAAGTTTGTAATTTTTTTGTGGGATAATGAAAAGGCGTACAAACTTCCGGTTTTGACTATTAAATTCGTCTATTATTTAGGAGTTTAAAAAGTTAAAAAACTTGATGAAATTCAAAATGGCGGCTACAAAATGGCGATTTCCGTAGGCCTCTGCGCGCCAAACATCGCTCGAGAACTGTAATCCTGCAGCCTCTTGTAGTGGACTGAAATCAAAAAGCATTGTCATTACTTAAAGACAACAAAATTGTCTATGCATTGAACTAGACTCAAAAAATTTAAACGAAAAATTCTTGCACAATGAATATTTGAAGTAAAAAGTTAAATTTTTTGCACCTTTTTTTAATTTCAACCACATTTAAAAATTAAAAATAAATAACTATTTATGCAAATTGTTGGTTCAAGGCATACAGAAAATCAAATACATTCGAGCAGTTTTTAGATGAAGAAAATCGGATCATTAGATCAAGTCCAGGGATTTCAGTTAGATTGGAAAAAATGGTTTCGAGATACACGCGTTTGAAGTTTTTAGAAAGTCAAGTTTATCAAGTTTTTTAACTTTTTAAACTCCTAAATAATAGACGAATTTAATAGTCAAAACCGGAAGTTTGTACACCTTTTCATTATCCCACAAAAAAATTACAAACTTTGCCTTATTTTTTGCCCAAATCCAGGGGAGCCTTCCCTTAATGTTTAAATATGATTTCGGGCATGTGGCCGCCGCGGCTGGCTCGAATAAAGCCAATTCTACAGGTGAGTGAAGCCATGTCAAGTGGGACCCCCAAAAATTCACGAAATCACCGATTTTTGAAATAACTGTCTTAATTTGTAGCGGGTATGATGCTGACGACTTGGCATTATTATTTCGTTAAAATTCAATTTATTGTTAATGTTATAAACAATCAAACTTTTTAGCCAAAAAAAACTTCTTAATTTTTTTCTCAAAAACTATTTTTTTTTTTTAAAAGATGACCACGCGAATTTATAATTAACTGTTGAGGCTATCTATTACAATTTTTTTTCACGCCCAATTAGTTTAAAAAATAACTTTTGCATTAATTTTTTATAAACAATTAAGTTTTCTATAGTCTTCTTCACGCTGCAAAAAAATAAAAAAAATGTCATCATATGCGGAAAACGTTCCCCTTTATTTCAGCGTTCACAGAAGTTTGTCGGTCTGCGCCGTTTTTCAAATATTAATTTTTTTATCTCCCGCGGCGTGCGCTCTCTAGGCGCAAATAAATATAATATAAATATAAAATAAAAAAAATATAAAAAATAATATTGGTATATATATCAAATGAAAGAGAAAATGCTCAAGAATTTAAATAAAATTAATTTTATATCTATTTGTAAAAAAAGGATATGAAAAAGGTCCTTTGAAAACTTTAATCCTTTATATCCTTCAAAATTTACATCGAATTTTCTTGAAAGGTAAGTATGTTAAAACCCCAAATCTCCTTGATCACGTGTCAAAATTTCATTATTCTCGTTTCATTGATTTTGTATCTTTTTATTATTTAAAATACTGATACTCAAATAAATTAGAATTTTTGTACTTTATTAGAATTGCAGCTTCCGCCTTTTTTTTAATAACTTTCGAACTAATAAAGTTAGAGTAATGAAATTTTGACACGTGATCAAGGAGATTTGGGGTTTTAACATACTTACTTTTCCAGAAAATTCGATGTAAATTTTGAAGGATATAAAGGATTAAAGTTTTCAAAGGACCTTTTTCATATCCTTTTTTTACAAATAGATATAAAATTAATTTTATTTAAATTCTTGAGCATTTTCTCTTTCATTTGATATATATACCTATATTATTTTTTATATTTTTTTTATTTTATATTTATATTATATTTATTTGCACCTAGAGAGCGCACGCCGCGGGAGATAAAAAAATTAATATTTGAAAAACGGCGCAGACCGACAAACTTCTGTGAACGCTGAAATAAAGGGGAACGTTTTCCGCATATGATGACATTTTTTTTATTTTTTTGCAGCGTGAAGAAGACTATAGAAAACTTAATTGTTTATAAAAAATTAATGCAAAAGTTATTTTTTAAACTAATTGGGCGTGAAAAAAAATTGTAATAGATAGCCTCAACAGTTAATTATAAATTCGCGTGGTCATCTTTTAAAAAAAAAAAATAGTTTTTGAGAAAAAAATTAAGACGTTTTTTTTGGCTAAAAAGTTTGATTGTTTATAACATTAACAATAAATTGAATTTTAACGAAATAATAATGCCAAGTCGTCAGCATCATACCCGCTACAAATTAAGACAGTTATTTCAAAAATCGGTGATTTCGTGAATTTTTGGGGGTCCCACTTGACATGGCTTCACTCAGGTCCAATTTTCAACCACTTTTTCGAGCATTTGGGGCCGTATGTCGGCAATAACGCCACGAATGTTGGCTTCCAAGTCCCCTAACGTTTCTGGTTTGTTGGCGTAGACGAGCGACTTCACATATCCCCAAAGAAAATAATCCAATGGTGTCAAATCACACGATCTTGGTGGCCAATTGACAGGTCCATTCCGCGAAATTATGCGCTCATCGAATGTTTCCTTCAATAAATCGATTGTGACGTGCGCTGTGTGGCATGTAGCGCCGTCTTGTTGGAACCACAACTCATCCACATTCATGCCATCCAATTCGGGAACAAAATAGTCGGTTATCATGGCTCTATACCGGTCTCCATTAACGGTAACTGACTCCTCTTCTGACTGGGTCCTCTTCAACATTTTGCTCTACAGCGGCAATTGTTTCTTCGGTGCGCACTGTTCGACGTCTCTGCGGATGCGTATTATCACATAGAGTAAACGTAGTGCGAAAACGACCCATGGTTAACCGAATTAATTGCTCTGATGGACGATTATGTCGACCATAAAATGGACGGAGCTTGCGGTAAACTTCGCGAACTGAACCATTATTTTCGAAATAAATTTGCACGATTTGCAAGAGTTGTTCTTTTGTCAACCTGTTCATGATGAAATGGCAAACCAAACTGAACATAAATGACATTAGAGTTGCCAGATTTGACCACAAAATGCCAGTTTTATCTCTATTCGAAAAACAAACCTCTAAAAAAAACACCCTATATTTATGTACATAAATAAATAGAAATGTACATTTCTATGTACATAAATCGCGATCTAATTGAGATGCAGTGAATGGCGATGCGGCGACGCGAGCGCATCGTGACAGCATGGGGCCTGACCAAGGCTAGACTCCTCCCTTGTGACGTAACGCCGGAAGCGCATGTCGATTAACAGGAATTACTGGCATCTTTTGTGCGATCTTTTCCACCTCCATTAGGAATCAAAACACCCGACGACATCAAGGGTGCGCAGACCCAGAGCACACCTTGTTTGAATGCCCCACGGTTCGAGGCCGATCGCTCCCGACTAAACACCGCGAGCCAGAAAAGTTTGAACCCACGCAATATCATTGACGCGATGTCAGAGTCAGAGTGAGCGCAAGCTTGCTACGCAATATGTGGAGGCATAACAACAATGCCAGCTTAACTGAGAAGAGCAGAATGGGCCAGAAGCAGCCAACGCACAACACAGCCTGGATAGGTAGGCTCAGTGGCGGCTTAAGGTGCTCGGGTGCCCGGGGCGGCGACGGCTGAGGGGGCCCCCCCAAAACGGTGCAGAATAAGTTTGCGTACAAAACTAATAACTGGAATTTCCGGTTATGCTTTTTAAAGTTTTTTTTTTTAATTTGTATTCCATTGAACAGTAAATGGACAGTAAAGGGACAAATTATTTTGCAATAGAATCCCAGAGAAAAAATGAAAAATAGATAAAAGGATAATCTTACTAAATCTTTCCAAAATTTATAAAAACTTTCGTGAAATTAGGAAAACTTTTGGGAGAGCAAATTCGTCATTTCAAAAAGCCATCTTAAATCTCGAAAAAAAAGAAAATCTTGCTTCGTTACTACGATCTGGCCATTTTTTTAAGCTACCCGAGCAAGAGGATCAGATTGTTATGCGATCAATGCATCATAACACTACTGACAAAAAAAGGATCAATCGCGTGCACCTAAAAATAAAAGTGTATTCTAGACTAACTTTGGCCGCTGAACACGAAACTGAAAATCAAAACATTTTTTTAAGAAGCGTTTTCGAAAAATCAAGTTTTTTTCCTGTTGTTTCAGTTGTAAGCACACATCTCCTAAAAGAATTATCTGATTAGATAATATAATTTATAGATTAGATATTATCTAAATTAGATAATTAGATGATTCAGAAGATAATACCTTAGCTTTTTAGTGATATATACATTGTCCAAATCCAAATTACTGACGGTGAAAGTTGTAACAAAGTGAATTTTTCGACCAATTTAAAAAATCATAAATTTTTGGATATTTTTTCTATAGAAAAAATAAATTATCTCCTCTGGTTTTTTAACAATAAAATTGAAAGAAAAATGACAAAGTTATGATGCAGTGAGTGAAAACACCAACTTTACATTTATTACACCGTGCGAAACATTTTTTTTTTTGCCGAGACCCATCCAAATGTTGATATAGACGTGAAACAAGAGGAAATTTATAGTATCTTGGCATAGTCAGTTTTTCATTTTCTGACCCAAAAACCTTCTTAAAGGACTTTAACAATTTTAAGGATATACACATTTTAAATATTTTTTTTAATATTTGCCGTTGTGCAATGATGAAGATATGGATATCAAATGAAAGAGAAAAATTGTCTCCTTTTAACTAAATTTTCTATTTTGACTGCTTGACTGAAAACACCGGTTAGTTTTCCGTCAAGCGAACTCCGGTTAAGTGAAATTCATCTAAGCGTACTTCGGATGAGTGTAAAGACATTCTAATTCCAAAATTTTCTAATGTCGTTGCAATTCCAAAAGCCAACCGCGCCAACTATCGAAATCAGCTGATTCACTTATCAGGGAGGTAATAATAGGGCCAAGTAACAGCAGAGCAATACCTATTTCTACATTATTAATTGTGGCACAAAATCTTTTCACTTTGGCGGAGTTGAAATAGTGTAAATTTATGTTCTCTTTCACTTAACCGAATTTTTCGGTTATGCGAAGTTTCAGTTAAGCGAACTAATTTTCAGCAAAAATACCAAATAAAAACGGGACCTGAACTTCTATTTAAAGACAAAATTTTATAGGTGCAACCATCTACATTTGGAATTCAATAACATTTTTATTAAATTTAAATGCCCATCTTTTTGCGCCATGTAGTGCATTTTTGCTCATCATGCATTTCGTTGACAAATCACTCAATGTAATATGAATTGTGAATTCGAAATTGAGTGCATCTTGAGTAGCTGAGCTGCGTTCCATCAGTTCACTTTGATCGACATGACAGCGCCATCTGCATTTACACTTTGGTAACATCATAAATAAGTACCCGGTTGTGCGCCACCTAGTAGTCAATGCTTGACGGTTCATGTCATCACTACATCACTCATTCGGGTCCACTCAATCCACAAGAATTTGGAATCAATTCCCACATTAATAAATAATAAACTTCCTGACTCCAACCATCTGCAACTGCCAAACTGCACGAAAACCACACTCAGCCGAACCGAACACAAGAACCATCTTCCGATTCGACCGCCACTGCAATACCAACCACAAAAAAGGCAAATTGGGAAAGCAACAAAAACATAAGTAAGATGGAGATATAACACCAAATGCCACACAATAACAACAAATCAGCAAGCAAATAATCGACCCCAGAGCTAACCAATTACAAAAACCACGCAAACAACAATAACAATAGCAACAATGCCAGTGAAATACAACACAATAATAACAACAATATCACAATTCGTGTGTTTTTATTATTATTGTTGTTTAAGTCTCGCAACTGCCTTTGTGTGGCATTTGTATTGTACAACAATATTTTAATTTACGGTTGTTGTTGGCTTTGACATACAAGAATTCGAATAGGAACGCATAGCAACGAGTTGGATGACGAGGCCGCCTCGCGTCTGCTCGTGTTTGTTTGGGGAGTGCGAGCGCGAGTTTGTGATGTGTGTGTACGTATTGTCGTTCTTCACGCAGAGAAAACAAAACAAAAAACAAATCAAAACAAAAACAAAAAATCAGAGAACAACAATAACAACAGCAATGGTAACACCAACAGTAGCAACACAGTGACAAAAGCAAAAACAAAAATAACAACATATCATCGGCTTAATTGTTCGTTGCCCAACCAAAGTTGCCAGGCGAACCGAAATATACACGAAAACTTCTCCGTGATGAAGAAGTGGCAGTGTGACGATAAATGTTGCCTCACTCATTATCCAGCACTGGGTCGACAACCATAGTACTTGTTGTAAAAAAATGTGTATCAATTGAAATTGCTAAAACAATTACATATGTCTTCACATCCGCATCCGAAAGCACCTAAATATTAAAAATTTTCATCAGCATTCTCTTTCCAAAAATGTGTCCATCCATACTATAAAATAACACCAAGTCCATAAAAAAATTTGACATTTTATATTTAGAGAAATAAATATATGTACATACATATAATTATATAACAATATATATCGAGTGTTGGTAACCCTATTGGCATGCATTGGTGTGCCATGGTTGGGGGCTCGTTCATTGTTTTCCATTGCACTTGTCATTGTCGTTTTGTTTTTGTTGATGTTGTTGTTTGTTGTGTAAACGACGTGTTGTTGCTTTACTATTGCTGTTATTTCTCGGCGCATTTGTATTGTACACACATCCAACCGGCTTCTATGGGCTTGTGTGGCGCTCTCACACAGTCGCTATTGTTGTGACTTTTGTTATAGTTGTACTACAACAAAAGAACATGGCTGCCAGAACTGTGTAGTCAGTATGTTTTGTGTTTTATGCCAATTTCTCAGACGAACATGCAACTGTTGTTGCTATTGTTGTTCATTTGTACTGCTATTGTTGGTTCCCTTCTCAGTCCATCTCTCATTGTTATTGTTATTATTGCAATTTACAAGTGTTGACAGCTGTTTCTGTTTACGCATTGTTGTTGTTCAACAAATTAAATCAACAAGCGCCGATGGCACACTGCAGAGCAGCTTTAAAATGCTCGTTTCGACGGCGTCTTCATCTTCAATTCAATTCCATTCAACTCGACCGCCGACCTCACAATTTCGTTCACTCGCAGCTCATTCATTCGTTCCAATATTCGCGTTCGCCGCGTCCACAGTGGCTCGCGCACAACGAACCCACCAAATTGAATTGAACGAATTTTTTTAATTTCAAACTTTTTCCAGAAAAACACAGTACCCTTTCACAGGCGCCCAGCTTTGCGGAGCAGCAACGTGATGGCTTGCGGCCGACTGTCCGCCTGGCCCACTTCAGTGCCGTTCGTACCAACAGCGGTCCGCAGCCACTGTGCATTCCGTGTCCGCGCTCCCTCCACACATCGCATATTCTTTGCGGTGCGCATTTTGCAGCTCATCGTTCGTCTCTTTCGCCGCTGCTCAACGTCACACACTTTGCTTGCCAATCAGAAGCCGCTTTTTTATCTTTTTGCTGTCGGTTGGTACTTGTTTTTGTTTTCGGTGCCACTCTCGGCAATTGTTCAGTGGAGCCCTCTTGATGCAGTGACGGCACTTTCGCATACACATGAAACAGTCCGTTGCGTAGGGGATACACACTTCTTTGACGACGTAGTCTGCTATTTCGCCGCCGTTCGGCTTGGTTCATATATGTAATACTTCTATATTGGCACTAAGCTCAAGGTACATTCGCCAACATCACAGTACAGCAATAGTGAAATATGAGCGAGAAAGCGTATAAACGAATGTACCTTGACAGCTGTAAAAAGTCAGGTGCGTTCAGGCGGGAAAAAAATTGACTGGAAAAAAATAAAAATTTGTCAAAATCAACTGAAATGTCTTTAACCGCCCCTGGAGCAGTTTGACAGTTGTTCATGTGTAGAAGTGCACATGCATACACGCATAGAAATACATTCGCAAAATTTTGTGTTTTCTGTCTCATCGCTTGTCTCCCTTTGATTTCCGAATGAAAACACATTGTGAAGATAGGTTAGTGCCAATATAGAAGTATTACATATATGGCTTGGTTTCTCGTACTCATTTTTGGTCACTTTACTTTTCAACCAGGAGAAAAATTTGGGCAAAACAACAGATATGAGAAGACGACGTGGGTGGATAGGATTAGGATTAGTGTGTGAAAGTGTGGTTAGTAATAATGAAGGGTGCATTGTGCATACAGGGTAGACCGAACTTTACAATAATACAATTAAGGGCGAAGGAGGTCCACTCCAATCATGAGCATCTGCCGCAAATGCGAGGTATGTAGAGGAGGCTGGGCTACATTTGGCCATCGGACATGTATATTAGTAAAAACTTATCCATCACTGCCATCTCATATTGAACACCTGACAAAGCAAACAGTGTTTTTGTGTTTTTCCAATATTTTGATTGATATACGAAAGCCTTTCGTGTCCTTTATTTGCCATTATTTATAACCAAACCATAACAGAAATATTGTAACACTAAGGTTTTTATGAATACAAGAGTATGAACTTGAAATAGAGCGCTGAAAATAAAAAAAAAACCTAATGAAGTGACCACATTCCATGGTATTAAGAAGTGAAATAGAATTGAAGCTCCCAAGACCCTCGAACCCGATTTCAACGTCTCGAAGCCGCCAGTCTCCCCTATGTGTGTTCGGCATTAAAACATATGCAGTACTGTTGGCTGCTTTACATCAGACGAATGGATGGGAAATCTGTTTGGAACAACCATCATAATGATTAATGAATGGAGCCGTGTCATTTTCCGGTGGAGAAGGTACATACAAAGCGTAAAATGTCAGCTGTTTTGTAAATAAATCTCTACAAACTGAGAATACTTATAGGTTCTCACTTTTAATTTGATTTCTTTAAATAATATGAAGTTATTAGATTCGGTTTATTTTAAATAATCAAATTTCTCAGTCCAGCGGTCTTCCCTCGTTTGTGATTTTACGCCGAATGAATGCCCGATGTTTTTCCCCGTTTGTACTTCGTTACCACAATATTGTCCGTTTCCCAAAAACCGTTAGCTTAAACCACTCGTCGCCCAGTCCGTGTTCTCTGTCGTTATCCCGTCCCTGCCAGTCACCTATTCGTAAAGCAGGGTTGTAAAGACAACTCTTTCCTAATATTTATTAATATTATTTTTACATACATACATACATATGTTAGTAGGGTGGCTTCGGGCAACAGGCATTCAAACAGAACCACAATGAAATGTTAACAATAAACAAAAAAGTAAAGAATCTTGCACCAACATGCTTCCAGCAACTATTGTTTTTGATCAGTTGTTAAAAAACCGATTTGGTATGCAACCGACTTTTTTTACAGCTCGCGAAAAAGTTTTTTAAAGCACAAAAATATAAATTTTAATTATTGAGTTAAATTAAAGTCAATAAGTGGGTGTTGTTTAATATATAGCCTATACGAATAATTAGTTGAATAGGCATTTACAGTCGTGTCTGGGTATAGTGAGCAGCTCGATATAGTGAACACCCAAATTTTGACATGGAGCCTCTAAATCATGAACCAAATTTTGAAAGCAATTTCAAGCAAAAAGTGTATTTCGAGCAAATAAAACGAGTTTTTGAACAAAAATGTTAACCTTGGTATAGTGAATAACCTCAATACTGTGAACAGTCCCTGCAATAATTAGTTCACTATATCCAGACACGACTGTATTTATTTTTTCTTAATTAGTTATATGAAAAGAAGTCAAGTTCGGGTAATGTGGTATAGGTCTTGGGGGGGTAATGTGGTATACTATCTTCCACTACTAAATAGGCCGGACAAATATAACGCTGAAAGCATGAGTGTAAAGTGTAATTGTGTGATTGAATAATAAAATAGGAATAACTTAAGCTTACACCACCCTTTAAGGCATGACAAGTATTAAAAAAAAATTCGTTGTAGGGCTTTTATCTACTACAGTAAGCCGAGGACTGATTTTAAGCGAGTTTGTATTTTTTTTATATATTTTTTTATAAACGAGCCAACGCGCAGGGGATACCCCTTTAAATGCGAGGCATTGCGCTGGTTCAGGAAGGATATATAGGTTGGGAGAAAGGATGTTGGGTGAAGAATTTGTGGACTCTTGCCTTGAACCCATCAAGATCATAAGTGCTGGGGAAAATATCTGCAGGGAGACCATTCCACAATCGCGCTGTACGAGCCAGGAACGTACTTTCTCTGTAGTGCGTAGTGCGCTGGAACATCGTTTCGACGTGGAATGCATGGGCTCCAGTGTTCGAACGGGTTACCCGGGGAAATACCCGGAGTGATGGCAGCAAGCTGCTCATCTCCACTGAGCAATTACCGAAAAAGTATCGGTAAAATAAAACCACACATGCCACGTTTCGACGATGCTCCAAGGAGTCAATAGAGCTGGATGCCCTACTGTCCCCTATAAGTTTAATCGCACGGTTTTGCACCCGGTGTAGGAGCTCTAAATGGGTTTTTGAAGCCCCCGCCCATAGGTGCGAGTTAAACTCCATTTTAGGTCAGATATAGGTGGTATAGATAATGCGAAGATCAGACGGAGTGAAATATT
This sequence comes from Melieria crassipennis, assembly GCA_963668005.1. NCBI lineage: Eukaryota > Metazoa > Arthropoda > Insecta > Diptera > Ulidiidae > Melieria > Melieria crassipennis. The sequence goes on from OY764962.1 coordinate 44,193,074, forward strand.
TTTTGCACCGCTTTAGGAAGCCGAGGCACTTGGCACTTCTTTCGACACGCCAAAAATATGATCGTTCCAACGAAGATCGTTCTTAATGGACATGCCCTGTATTGCGATTCCGCAATATGTGGGATGTGGGAGACTCGTTTGGGTCTTGCGAGGATTAAAATCGACCCTGTTCGCTTGACCCCACTTGGAGATTGTTTGTAGGTCGCTATTAAGTGTGTCATTCATACGGCGCGGTTCTCTCTCAATCTCCACAGAGCTGGGGCGCTTTGTGAAGGAGTATGAATGACAAATGATGCTGTCATCCGCAAACGAGTAGATGGGATTCTTCGTCGACGACAATAGGTCGTTGATGAAGATAAGGAAAAGGATTGGAGAAAGAACCGAACCCTACGGCACTCCCGCGCTAAGGGAATGCTTTTCCGAGGCTATGCCGTCTATTACAACACGAATAGAGCGATCATAGAGGAAGCTCGTAATCCAACGAAAGAAGATACTACCGACGCCATAGGCAATCAATTTTGACACGAGTGCTTTATGCCACACCCGGTCAAAGGCCTTGGAAATATCCAATGCAACAACCCTGCTATCACCGAGGTTTAGAATGCTATGGTTCCATTTCTCGGTGAGGACCGCCATAAGGTCTCCCGTTGATCGCTGTTTTTATCAAAAACTCATTACAATTGTTGCAAACTGTTTTCACCAAAACGTTCAATTTATATGTATATATAGGTGCTTATTTCATAAGTGCGTTGAGCTTTTTCAAAATTAAACTTTTTAAAACATCATAACAGCTAAAAAACTCGTGCTGCATGATTTTGGATGTGTTTGCTTAAATAGTTTACAGTCAGTGTGATGAAGTGCTTTGAGTAGTGCTTGCACCAGTTTTTGGTCATGAAGTTTCAAAGCATAAAAGGTACAAAAAAAATATTATTACAAAGTTCGAGGCCAATCAGAAGTAAATCAGTGATAACGATTATGAGTTTGCGAGGAACGCTCTTCTTAACAAAATTATTATTGTTTTTTTATAATATTTTTTTGGCAAAAAGTCAATTTCGGGTAATGTGATATAGTACATCACAGTACCCAAACTTATGACAGTAGTACTATTTGTATACAGAAATGTACATATATATACTTTATTTTATAATATTTGAAGTGGAATATTCTCAAAAATCTGTTATGGTTAAGTTTTAGATAAAAAAAATCCATGAAATCATGTTTCTCGATAAAAATTTTTAACCCTTGGTTTACCCCGTCAGATTGTGATTTTCCAAAAAAAAATTAGAAACACGTCTCTAATTATTTTTGATTTGGAGTATTTTCACCAATTTTGAAACTAATAGGTCTGTTAAATAACGTTTTTTTTCGGGTACATCACATTACCCGCCAATGGTATATCACCAGGGGCGGATTTAGAAATTTGCCGCCCCTAGGCAGTTGGTAAAATTGCCGCCCCCCCCTATTTAAAATTTCTTGAATGGTGGAATTAGTTTGGTGCGAATATTTTTTTTGTCCTTGCGCATTCTGTATGTTTATTTTCTTTCCTTGTATAAATCGGTTGTTTCTTCGATTCAGACATTTTACACTTAAAATGTTGGTTCCCCACGAATTCAACAAGTTTTCAAAGTTCCCGCTAAAATTTGCCGCCCCTCAATTCTTGCCGCTCTAGGCGACTGCCTACAATGCCTGTATGGTAAATCCACCCCTGTATATCACATTACTCGCCACTTTTATCAGACGCCAATATTTGGACATTTTCATTTGTAATTAAAAAACTCGTCAACAGTTTATCTTAAAGGGCTAATCTTAGATATACTAAATAATGTATCAGTGAGCAGTTTGAGACTGAGAAACTTTGAGAAAAAAAGTGTCTTTTAAGACAAAGTGTCTCGGCAATCGCCGTAAAACAAACAGGTATATCACTTACCCGAACTTACTTTACAATAATTACAGTGAAACCCGCTTAAGTGCCTCACCTAAGAAACAAGATGTTTCAGGCACTTAAGCAGGGAGCAACTTAACCGAAACCCGATAAGTAATAAGATCAGTTTTTAATGAAAATCTGGAACTGTGGCAGAAAACCTTACTTACTTAAACTGGAGTTGAGCTCAGCGTTTTCGACGTTACTCCCTTACTGCCGTTGCTAATTCGCGCAAAGATACCACAACAACACTAAATAATTAACATTGACCATAAAATGAATGCGCGACTTATGAGCCCATTGCACTCCCTTTCGGAGTATTCAATAGCGAAAAGGGTGAATACGAATGCTTGTGAGCGTGCTGGAAATAAAGGAGCACAGCGCATCCGTGCACAAACACACACTTAGGAATATTTATGCAAATGATTATCAATTTTGAACAGGAACGCAGCATTTTTCGGCGCAAACTCCGTGCACAAACGAGCCGCCGCGCCAAAGAGCGATGATACTGTACGAGTGAGCACATGCGACGGCGAACGCCACCAAAGTGTGTGCAACATCGCCATTGCCCCATCGCCACCACCACCACCACCACCACCAATTCCACGAACAGGACAATCAAGCCACCAACAGCCAGTTCTGCTCATCCACTCAGCCAGCCATTCATCCAGTCGGCAAGTGCGCTGTTGTTGGTAAAGAAAAAGAATAAATGAACATGTAGCCGCTCACACGCTCCTACCCACCTCATTAACTACCGGTTGTCTGAGGTTTAAAACGCTTTCGACGGTTTTCCTTCCGTCGGCTCTGCTATCTACCTATGTACATACATACACACATACAAATGTAGGTTTGATGGATACACAAGGAATGACTAAATGATTAGTGCATTCGACCACAATCAGAGGGTTGTGGGTTTACGCATTCATACTGACACAATACATTTTACTTAAAAATTATACAAGGTGCAACCCAAAGTAAACAGGACTTTTATAAAATAAAGAAAACGGATGATTATTTTTGTATAATTCTTTTTATTTATTCAAAATACTCTCCTTCTGCTTCGATACAACGTTTTGCACGGTCCAAAAGCATTTGGAATGAGTGTTTTAGGTCATCGGCCGGCATCGCCTTCAGAATGTTGGTACAAGCCTTTTGGATGTCCTCAACGTCCTTATAACGGTTTCCTTTCATCGGCAAATGCAACTGACCGAATAAGTAGAAGTCACAGGGAGCCATATCAGGCGAATACGGTGAATGATTGATGGTAAAAATGCGATTTTTGGTCAAATAATCGGTCGTAACTAGGGCTCTGTGAGCCGGTGCATTATCATGCAATAAACGCCAACTTCCTTCCTCGCGATATTCTGGCCGAATACGACGAATGCGATGCACCAAACGCTTCAAAACTTCAACATAAAACAAAGCGTTAATTGTTTTTCCCGGTGGAACAAACTCTCGATGAATTATTCCCTTTGAATCGTAGAAACAAATGAGATGAGTTTTGATTTTTGACTTCTCACGGCGGGTTTTTTTCGGATTTGGCTCATCTGGGTGCTTCCATTCGGCACTTTGACGCTTTGTTTCGGGATCATATTGAAAGCACCACGTTTCGTCACCGGTTACGATGTTGAACAAGAAATTTGGATCACGTCTGGCTTCCCGAACGATGTCTTTTGCGTGCTCAATTCTCTGCGCTTTTTGGTCGTCGGTTAAAGTGTGCGGAATGAAGCGAGAACACACTTTACGGAGACCCAAATGTTCGGTTAAAATGCGATCAATTGATGTTTTGGAGATGTTCAATTCCATTTCCATCAATTCCAATGATGATTTTGGCTGCATTTTGATAAAATCACGCACAGTTTTGATGGCATCGTCAGTAATCACAAATTTCGACTGGCCGACGTGTTCGTCGTCATTCAAGTCTTCACGACCATTCTTGAATCGATTCAACCACTCATTAACACGGCCACGGGATAAACAATCATCACCATAAACTTGCTTTAACAATTTAAACGTTTCGGTAAAAGTTTTACCAAGTTTAAAACAGAACTTAATATTAGCTCTTTGTTCGATCGACATTCTCGTACCAAAGTTAAAAACGTACTGTCACATTGAGCGGGATATTTCGGCGTCTACTAGACCAAATGTCATGAAATTTAGACAGTATGTGAATGAAAGATGTACCTTTCCAACGCATGTCCTCACACATAGATGGCGCCACCAGAAACGTCCCTATTGCAAAAGACCTGTTTACTTTGGGACGCACCTTGTATTAACTCCTCCTCCTTAACTCCATAACAAATATTTTAAAGTTTATTCACATATGAAGCAGTTATGCAAGGAATGTTCGTTCGAATGTTCAAATGCCACGCCGCTCTGTGTGAATGCTAAAGACATTTTATTTGATAAAACTGAATAACAGAGCTTAAAATCAAGATTTTATATAAAATTTTTTTACATTTGGACTTAAAAAAATTAATTTCGCACTTAAAATTAATTAATTCCTTAATTTCACTTTCCTAATACAGTGAACTCGCGATAATATGAACTAATTAATATCAAACCTTTTCTCTTTCGCTAGATTGTTCATATTTAAGAATGACGTGAAAATTAATAAAAACAAGAAATCATTCATTTGCCTCTCTTCTTGCTAAATAATTTGTTTTTAAAATTTGTGCATATTTTGGAGCTTTTGCACTAAGTTCAGTGATGCATCCAGGGGGAGGGGAGTTTGGGGTTCCACATAAAAAAATTGCTGGCGCAAAATATGGTTTCGAATGTAATTGGGTTAAAAAGTTTATGCCCAACCCCCTAAAATGAAATCCTGTGTGCGCCACTGACTAAGTTCATATTTTAGAGTAGTCACTGGTAAGGGAAAAGTATTCATATTTTGGGATGTTAATATTAGCGCCAGTTCACTGTACACATATATTAACTGAAAACATCTATGACCCAGGGGCAATTTCTTCCGTTCGACATTTTAAGCCTGTACAAACAAATACAGGTAGACCTCAGTCAAAACGGATGTTACGTTGGAAACCGTTGGTTAAGCGAGGTCTAACGAGGTAGTGTTATAAGAGGGCTGCCCAAGTCGACCAATATCGACTGCCTTACTATCGTGAACACCAGTGGCGAATTCTGGGGGGCGGGGGAGGGGTTTGTAGGTTAAAACAGTTATGAAGACAATTTTTGCAATGACAAAAAATTTAAGCGTACAATTGGAGGGAAAAAATTTTGATCTCGGCCGCTGTTTAGGCTTTTCAAAATTAATTTAAGAAGAGTTACAAGAGTTGCGTGAAAACGCAGAAGATGAGTTTAAGAATATCTTCGAACTAGCTTATGAAAAGGTAAATAATGTTGGCTTTATGATAGAAGTACCTCGACGAGTTGGACGTCAAATTAATCGAGAAAATTATGTCGGAGAGCGAAAGGACTATTTTCGTTGCTCCATATATATCCTCTTTGTATATTTAAGGTTTATAAAACATGGAAATTAGTGGTCCAAAATGCAGAATATTTTACACGACAAGACTTTGGTTTGCAAAGCAATGATATGATGATGACTTCGTTACAGAGTTGATTATGTGGTGCGGGTATACTTTTTTGTAAATACTGTTTGCAAAAATTGTCAAACAATTAAGTAATTCTTTCAGATATTGTGCCAATGTATAAAAAATTAATTTGCCAATAATTTTTATTGACGCTTTAAACCAGTGTGATGAAAAGCCCTATCCATTAAGGGGGGTTTCTACCTTGTGCGGTCAAAAAAATCGATTTTTTTGTTCATGCATTTTTTGATTAATACATGATTGTAGAATACGCTCCCAAAATTTGAAGTTGAAATCTTTCGAATTACGGAAGCAATTTATAGAAACAGGTAGCGGTGTCGAGCGCGCCGACCTGCTGAAGCAAAACTTTGAACGCGTTTTTCTCAAAACTACATTTTTTGACCTGGCGGAAGTGATTTAGGCCACACGAGTTGAGCAATAGCTACGAAATTTTAAACAGTCATTTGTCAAGGTCTTAGCTATGGCACGAACTAGGATCTTCAAGAAATAATAATTTTTTCTCATTAAAAATAGAAATTTGTATTGAAAAAAGTAGGTAAAAATTTAGTTTTTTAGTCAAAATCGCATATATCCTTCATTTTTCATTTGTTTTTTAAAATCCTAGTTCCAGCCATAGACAAAAGGATACAGAATAAGAAAAAATTTCATTTTTGTGTTTCAAGTCATCTCAAACAGCGGCAGGACTTCCGCGAGTAAGGAAGTCCTGCCGCCATTGCTCGATGGCCCCCTCCCCCCCTTTGCATATTTTATCTTGAAACTTTTTTTACTTGTACAATAAACATATACCTACATCTGAAAAAATTTTCCAGTGTTTATCTTAAAAACCTTCCCATTAAAAATTTTTCAAAAAAACATGTTTTCTCGGCCGCACAAGGTAGAAACCTGCCTTAATTTTCCATTTTTTGAAGATTGGTGCAACACTGCCAGTGTCTGTTGCATCAAGCGAACGGTAATTTTCAACACTACGTCCATTGAAAACATATTTACAGAGCAGCATTGAACAAGACAGATTATTTGGTTGGCACTTCTTAATGTGCATCGAGGCATAGAAGTTGATCCTACTCACATTTTAGATGAACTTGCGAAAAAGCCACGTAAACTATCTTTCTTATATTTTTATAAGAAATATGAACATACCTAAACATTTATGAATATTAAAGAATTACTTTTTGAAAAACCCCCTAAAATATTTTTCTGAATCCGCTCCTGGTGAACACGAATTGAAAAATCCTACAATGGAGTCCGCATTTATGGAATGTGGAGCGGTCTACATTCTCCGTCACACCGAAATGAACTTTCAATTGGTTTGGCATTGCGCTCAGGCAGCCTCTTACCCCACTCACCCCCACTGCCGCACACACTGCTCGCATTACAGAGCCGTCGCAGGGGTACGTTTTTACATGCACTACGAGTATAGCAACACACATCAACATCACACAAACGCCCGCACAGTCAACAGGCGGATTGCGGAGTGGGACGGTCGCAGCATAGATCCTCTTTCTCGCTGCGCTACAATTGACGCTCCACATCGCGGAATTGATGGTTGCGGTGCGGCCAGCGCGGCCACGTGTAATATTTCCAATTTATTTTCAAGCATTTTTGTTGTTGACTGACTGGCGTTTGCTTTATTTATTTATTTGTTTTTTGCGCGCGCACACTTTTTACGTGTTTGTGTTTTTCATAACTAATAAATTGTTACTGTTTTATAAAGTACTCAGCTTTCGGTTGTTTTTTTTTGCGATTGCTTTAAGCGTCGAATGCAAATAGCGGCGACGTTCGCTTTCTGGAGGCAGCTGCTTGCCTGGAGGAAAGGTTTTGTTGTCACAGATCGAGCGTTCGATTGCATGCGACAACGTTTACGCCACCCCCAACACTGCGGTTTCTGCCCATGGAAACTGCAAAGCGGGAGGGCGCTGTTGCTGTAGACTGCTGATAACAAGTGCTGGCAAGCGATACGGCGTTTGTTAAGTGACACTTGGGCTGTAGTGGGAGGCACGAAACAGATAGGCGGTGTTCTGGATGTGTACCTACATGTATTGAAATAAAGAAAAACACATCGGGAGAAGAGGGGCGATTGTCATTGTGCTCTGAACGCGCTGTGAGTGATGTGAGTGAGGCCAGGAGACGCGGGCTAATTTGAGTGCGGCTGCGAATTAACGCTGTCTGCGCGTCACAACAGCAATTGATAACAATTGAAGAGCACGCACTAATTAATAACATAAATTGGCAGGGCAACGAAATTAAAAAATGTCCCCGTTGATCGCCGATCCGTTGATTTTCAAGCAGAGTTAATTGCGCCAGCAAGTTACAGCTCTGTGGTAAATATGAATGTTTGAGTTGGTCTCAGTATCACAGCTGCTGCTCCCAATAATTAGGCATAAATACGCACATACAGTGAAGCTATATTCTGTGTTATCATATCTCCACGGTACTCTTTTTAAATTATATGTTATCATCCCCCCGCGGTACGAAAATGAGAGCCGAAATCCTACACTTTTCCGAAGTGAATGTCATTTAAAAATAAATTTCGATCGGACGCGTTTGCCTTGTAAATTAAGTTTGATTTTCGACTATTTAAAAAAAATATTATGTCTTCCGAGTGAGGTCTCTGCGTTTTGGGACCTAAATAGTACCTCTTGGCAACTGTTGTCAGCCATATCACAGTTTCGCAGTGTCGGATATACATACATAAGCAATAATAAAAAATCTTGCAGTTTATATTCCTACCAAAACCTAACTGTACTATATCTATACTACAGGGTGGACCATTTAAGATTTAGAATTTGAACTACGCTTTATTTCGAGAATGGCAGTCCAAATGTCATTAAATTTGTGTTCGTAATTTAGTTAAAAGTTTGACATTTACGAAATGGGACGCTATACGCTTGAACAAAATTGGGAAACATTGAGAACTTACTTCCAAAGTGAAAGAAATTTCAAAAAAAATATCAAAAAAAAGATTGGCCTTCAACGCAGTTTGTGGATCAATTTGTGAAAGGAGCTTGTGAAACTGGATCGTTAATGGACCCGTTCCCGTTCTCGTACAGTGCGCACAGCCGAAAATATTGCTTTTGTAGCCGAAAATGTGCGTGAACATCCATCAACGTCAACTCGCCATCGCTCTCAGGAATTGAACATTTCCCGCACTTCTTTGATAAGAATTTTGCATAAAGATCTCGGTATGAAGGCTTACAAACTTCAATTGGTCCAAGAACTGAAGGCTCATGACCATCCGACACGTAACAATCGAACTTTTGGGCACCGTTTTCGAAAATCGAATGATCAGCCGAAATTCTGAAGTCAATTGGCCGCCTCGGAGCTGCGATTTAAGTCCGTTGGAATTTTTTTGTGGGGAGCCGTAACGTTAACCATCTAGAGACGATTGAAGCTTTGAAACATGAAATCGAAGTTGCCATTCAGGAAATTCTACCCGGAACAATCGAAAAAGTACTTGAAAATTGGGTTGACCGAATGGCGTACTGTAAGGCCAGTCGTGGCAGTCATATGAACGATATAGTTTTTCATTCTTAAATAACAAAGTCCAAGCTTTGTAATAAAAAAGGAATTTTAAAAAAATATTCATTCGTTTTTTTTATAACCGATTCAAATTCCAAATCTTAAATGGTCCACCCTGTATAACTACCAGGGGCGGATTTAGAAAAATATTTTGGGAAGTGGTTTCAAAAAGTAATTCTTTAATATTTATGTATATGCCTTTTAATCTGTATGTAGTTTTAAAGTCGACCCTAATATTTTTGGGGGGTTTAGCCCCCAAAACTACCCCCTGAATCCGCCACTGATAACTACGCTCAAGTACTGCCAATACTGTATATTGTCAGTACACTCAGGGCATAGTGTAATTATCCAAGTGAACCAGGTAGAATGACGGCATCTTTTTTGCTTCTCATAAAAAAGTGGATTTTACATATGTTTTTAAAAAGTGATGCCATATTTTTTAAAGAAAAACGTCAAAAAGGGCCTTTATGTCAGGTGCTCAATATAGCTACAAAGAAGAAGTGGAACTACCTTATAGTTTTGTATCATGGTACCCCTACAAGAACTGCCTGACCAAAACTCCAACACATTGATAAACATTTTCACATTTACCAATACATTCGTATACATTTCAGCAAAGTTCGGTCGGTTTAGTATTCGCCAGCTTTTTCCAGCATTTAAATGACCGGTCATATGACCGATATGTATATATATGACTACGATTAACTTTTGTCTTTTTTTTACTTGAAAAACTATACTCTCACCACTACGAAAAAAAAACTTTTCGTAGCCATTATCTCAGTAAATTGCCGTGATTTTAAAAATTAAACTAAAAAAACTAAAATTTGCACAAATGTCCTCTTTCCATTTCATTCATTTCACACAACTGGGATTTTCTTTAAAACGAATGGTAAAAGAAATCGAAAAAGTTAACAATCATTACTAATTTATTTATTTGCATGTATAATATGTTTGAATATTTATATCCATTAATAATTTCGAGGAATTATGTTTTGAATAGCTAAGATCTAATACAATACACTTGTTTTTATGTAGATGTATTTTACATTTTAAAATTACATCAAATATGAATGTCGTAAGAAACACCAACACCATTTATTTTGTCGCCTTCTCTATTTATTTTAAATTTAACCGTAGGCCCACAATTGGAGCGTATGAGCGTATTTACGTACGACGTATTGCGGTCAAAATTAAATTCCACGTATTTCTACGAAAACGCACACAATTGACGACGCAAGAGTTTGAACGCATCGCGTATAATGCCGCATGAGACAACAGACTGAGTTTTTTATTCATTTTTCGACAAATGAAAAACGTATTTTGAGATTTTTATACGTTGCTGCCCACGCGAGAATCGTGAGCAATGCAAACGTCTGAACGTATTTCGACAGCGTACTTGCGCCGTACGCCAATATGTCTATACGTTCCAATTGTGGTCCTACGGTAAGGTTTTATTTCGAATTCATCAAATATACTTTTATATATTTCCAAGATTATTCTGTAAAGCAAAAACACAACTACACATGAATGCATGTTTTGTTTGAGAATTTGCTTCGTCTCAACGCTAAAGCTTTGGAAACAGCAGTGGACCTGTTTTGGAATATATCATTGAAGATACCTTAAACGACTCGATATGGAACCTCTTGTAGGATTTTTGTACAATTGCATGTTGTTTCAAAAATTGATTAAGTACCATCTACAACTTACTGCTTGTATCTACTTGAACTCAGCTTCTACCCGGCGTAAAGTAATAAATTTAAGTACCCAAATGAAATATAGAATACAATTAAACTTCTAAGCATAATGCTACTGCGCAGCGTAAAGTAATGAATTTAAGTAAACCAATAGAATACAATTAAGCTTCTAGTGGTAAAAATGAAGAATATACAAAATTGTGAATGCCATAAATTAAAATTTTTGATTGAAACATCTACTACATACATTCAAATGTAAAAAATAAAAAAACAAACATGTGGCTGGTTTCAGGCTGAGCACTACGACAGTTTCACTTTTCTTTGTAGATCATAAATTGTTGTAAATTTTGTTGTTGCGACTGCTGTTCACATGGCCGTACCACTGATGTTGATTGATTGTTGGCGCACTTACGCGACCTACTTTCATACATTGCAGCCTGTTGCATGAACGCTGTGGAAGCACCCATGCCGGACATCCCTCTCCCAGCTGTGCCAGCCAAGAAGGATTTGCTGCTGATCGTGCTCTTTGGCTGTTAGAAGAGACGTTTTTCATACGAGAAGAGACCGTGAACATTGCCTTCCAGCTGAGCGGAATGAGTGCGCTTCATAAAGCGCAGCTTGCCGTTGTAGATCATTTCTCTGCAAAAGCAATCAAGCATTTGATAGACTGTTCTAAAAATAGCCTAAGTAACAGTTTTACGCACCTCAATTCACTTATAGAACGCGCGCCGATATCCTGGCAACTATGCTGTAACCCACATTCCAAATAGGGCAGATAGCGCAGCACCGAGCCCTTATCAACAATACTGCCACTTACACCCTGCGCCACCTTTAGCTTATCCATCTCGTTGTGATAGTAGCGTGACATGGCGGCGCCCTTCGCGTCGCGGCGTTCCATGGCTTCCAGTGAACCCATACCGCGGTATTTCTTAAGACGTACGCCGTCCGAGAAGAAATACTCACCCGGGGCCTCCGAAGTGCCCGCTAGCAGTGAGCCCATCATTACAGCGCTGGCACCTAGCGACAAAGCTTTCACAATATGCCCGATTGACTGTATACCACCATCGGCAATGACGGGCACGCCGAATTGCTTCGAATATGTTGCTACCTGGTAAACCGCCGTTGCTTGAGGACAGCCGCAGGCCATCACCTCTTGTGTAATGCATATGGATCCCGACCCCATGCCCACGCGCAGTCCATCAACACCGGCATCGATCAGGTTTTTCGCTTGTGCACGCGTTACCACTACAAAGTGCCAAATAAACACAACACATATAAAATCAAAATTACATCAGATCAGATCACAAAAAATTTAATTCTAAATTTAACTAATTTCCACCACCCACCATTGCCACCAATCACTTGCAGTTCGGGATATGTGTTCTTGATGTATTTTATCATTTCAACTTGGTAAATGGAATTTCCCTGCGATGAATCCAACACAATAACATCCACACCGCTGGCTACCAGCAGCTGCAGCCGTTCCTTGTCCTCATGCCGTGTACCAATGGCAGCGCCCACCAGCAGCTGCTTGTTGCTGTCCTTCGAAGCGTTCGGATAAGAGCGTGCCTTTTTTAAATCGGTTCGCGCGATTAGCGCCACCAGTTGCCCCTTCTCATTGACAATAGGCAGCTTGCCCTTCTTGCTCTTTTCTAGTATGTCGTTTGCCATGGGCAGCGTAATCCCATTGGGCGCAGTAATTAATTCGGTGGTCATAATGGTCCCCAGCTCGATTTCAGGCTGGTTCTCGCGGAAATCAATGTCGCGCGAGGTAACAATGCCCATTAGGTAACCACCCAATTTGCCATTGTCAGTGATGGGGTAACCGGTGAAGCCGTTCTTGCGACGGGCCTCCAACACATCGCCAACAGTGTTCTTTGGCGACAACACGGACGGGTCACGTATGAAGCCGTGTTTGTACTTCTTAACTTTGTGCACTTCATTGGCCTGATACTCGGGTGTACAATTGTGGTGTAAAATGCCAATGCCGCCGCACAGCTATGACCACAAATAAAAACAAATGAAAATTTTAAAAAGCGTTTTTAGGTGAAGGAATGTTGAATCACCTAAAAGGTCGGAGTATTCTCCATATCTGATGGTAACTCAAAGCCATTGTTGCACGTTTGTGCAAATTTGAAACATCATATTCACATCAAACTTTAAAGAGGTATTCCGTTGGGGAGGGTTTGAAAACAAAAACCCTCAAGAATATGCCCGTAAAAGCGTTTTTGAAAATTTTCAGGGCTCAATCGGCTTAGCGGAATTATCACATTTCCAAACTTTACACTCGTTTTTCTGGAAACTACATTTTTGGAATCGGTGCACATGATATACTGAACCATGATATTGAACCAATTCACTCGAAATTTTGGTTTCTGTGTATAATTCCCGCCGTCGTCGACAGCCGTGACTGTGTTGTGTAATTTCCATTTGTAGTTTCTCTCACAATATTAAAAAAATTTAATTCGAAAAAATCTGAATGCTCAAAAACCGCAATTACTATGGAATACGCCCTTAAGGACCGCCTTATAACCGCCCTTCTGGGTGATTTTAACTGATATTTATGTCTTTAGCGAAAATTTAATCTCATAACAAATGATTTGGCGCCACAAACAGGTGTTACAACCAATATGCAAAAGTAGATACCCTGCACTTGTGTGCACAAAATACATACAAAAATTCAATTCTCATACCAGAGAATCTTGTTAATTGAATTAGATGCGTCAGTCAAACAAACATGGACAAATTATATTTTCCTTTCCACTGCTGCCGTTCAACTTACCGCCATTGCAATAGCCATGTCCGATTCAGTGACAGTGTCCATGGGAGAGGAGACCAACGGGGCACGCAAAGTGATCCCCTTTGTCAATGGCGAAGCGAGGTCAACCTCTTCGGCGGTGAAATCAATAAAGCCCGGTAGGATGAGGAAATCGCTAAGCAAATAAAATTGACATAGTTCAAAATTAATATAAATACGTTTTTATTGTAAACGGTGCTTATGCGCCGTGAAGTTGCACCCACTTGTAAGTCAGTCCATCACTACTTGCGAACAGCTCCTGACAGGACATGCCATCTTGCAATTCATCATCGTTATTCTGCACGCTCGTGATCTTATCAACTTCAATGTTAGTGGCGGCAGCAACAACAGCACTTTTGCCGTTGGTGCTGGTTGCTCGCTCAAAGCCATTCGAAATTTTTTGAATTGGGGACGCCATCACCACTCGTTGACAATTAGCTTGCAAGCAGATAATTGGCGTCTGCGAAGTGGTGAGCTGTATGAGGTGAAAGCACTAATAATTGCTTTCTTTTGTTAAAGTTGTTTGTGTTGCTTCTGCAAAATTTGGCACAATTTAATATGGCAGCAGACGTGTACGACAAGTACGAAAGTACTGAAATTAAATGCGCAAAACGCCACAATTCTCTATACACTTGTGGGGCTTCCTCTCAGTTGTTGTTGTATTTCCTACAACGGCCCCGCAACATCTATTGCAGTAGGATTAAGTTGTGTAAATGCGTACGTGGTTCCACGGGCCGCAATTTGCCGTTATAACGAAAACTTGTTTATTTCCGCAGTCTCGCAAAGAATTAATCTAGAATCAAGCAATAAACAAATTAGAAGAAACTAATTGTAAACACAGTAAACTTTTTTTTTTTTTTTTTGTTTTTAGTTTTTGTTTTTTTTGGATATCGATAGCATCAAGGTGAGGAGTGCTTGATGGCAAGGAAAATACAATAAACCGTGCTAAATATCAATTTCCAATTCCTCTTAAAGCTATCCGGAGACACATTTTTCCAAAGTGAATACAGAAGCACAACCGCAAAATATGTTTTAATAAAAAGCACATTTCTTGTACGGATTAATTACCGTCCGGCATGCGACGCAGTGCAATCAAAATTAGTAGCTAACCTGAAATGAACAGCGATGTGAAAAGTGCACGTGGAGTGGCAGTGTTACTGTGTTGCAATGTTGCCAGACCGCTTCATCAAAATAGTATTTAATTTTCCTAATTGGAAATAAAGATAATATGGCGAAAACTTGCTGACGATCACTATCCAATTTCAACTCAAATTCATTGCAATTCCACTTTCAAATATCCAATTTAATATATCACATATTCGTTCGTTCGATCGATGGTGGAAAAAGTATCCAACATCCGTTTCAATGTTCTCGAAAAACTTATTTCGAATTTCACCGGACACATGTAGATAAGTCAACGGTTAATTTTATCTCACACTTATAAGTTGGGTGACAGTTGATTTTCTCATTTCCTTACTTGTAACAAACACTACACAACAATTTTGGCAATTTTGTGAAAGTTTAATTTAACACGTATGTAAACGTAGAAAAATAGAAAATAATAAATAAAAATACTCTAAAACCTCTCTTACTTATATAAAGTCTAATGTTTTTTAAAGCACATTTTCAATTTATAAACCGAGTCTGATGGCCAAAACACTTCCTCAACCTTTTCATAAGGTTTCGTGTTGTTTATAAATTTTCTATGGTTTTCGGTATAAAATCACCATTTCAACTTTCAAAACAACGCACTCTGATTATGTGGCAACAGTCGCGCAGGGTTGCATTACTGCGCAACCGGTAGACAACTTCGAAACTCGCAACACTGATGTTAACCAAAACACAACCAACTGTCAAACTAAACAGGCACAGAAAATGTGCCGAAACCAAAGCGAAATAGTGTTGGCGATAAATAATTGTAAATATTCCTCCTGAAAATTGGCGAATTCCTTTCTATATCCACAAACGACCACTTGAAATTGTGATGAGTCTCCCGCCAGCACTTTTACAACGTCTGGCGCAACGAGGATTGGTCCAAAAACCCAAACCGAAGGAGGGTGGTAGGTTGCACCTTTTTTGCAGTTCATTGCAACCAACATTTTCCCCAATTAATTTTTAAAGAATCAGCCCAAGCCGCTGCAGCAGATAATGAAGAAGTCATCGCCGAGGACTATGATGAGTTGGAAGCGGATGAAGCGCAGCGCAGTCAGGAGGAATATCAGTATCCCTCGCAATATGAAAATGACACTGTTCGCAAACGCACCGAAGAGAACTTCTGGCTGGAGCGCATGAAAGCACGCATGGGCGACGTTGGCTCTGCTATTGGCTACAAAGGCTGTCCCAACAAGTACAACATTTGGCACAAGTGCACACTCTTCTGCGTTAATCGCTGGGCCGAGGGCAAACCGGAGCCAAGCCGCGACTACATGCGTCGCTACAAACGACTACTGCGCAAATATCCGCTTCCCAAAGGTTGGGCAGATATGTATGATACCGGCTGTGGATGCTACTACTTCTACAGCACCACAGACAATTTGGTATCGTGGCTGCCACCAACGCATCCCAAATCTCAGGTGTCCAAAAGCGCCGCGGTGTATCGTCGTCAATTGGAAGAAACGTCTGGCGAAGGCGGCACTGGGGATGCTGGCAGTGACGGTGAACAACAGCCCGACGAGAGTGACGAGCAGGAGGAGAGTGGAGAGGCACGACATCAACGCGAAATCGATGACATCATTAATTCTTCTATGCGGCCTCGGCCAAAGTCGCCTGCGCCATCAGCACTGGTGGCTCACGACTTTCCTAGCTTACAGGAGACTGCAGCTGCGCCGAGTGTAGCTCCGCAACCGCAACGGAAGCAGAAGTCTCGTGATCTGGACCGTGCGCTAGCACGCCAGCGACGCGACAGGGACAAAGATCGTGAACGTGGTGGTCCGTACGGTCACAGCGCCAGTTCCCGTCGTCGTGGACGGAGTGACGGTGATCCGGTGGATCCGATGGACCCGAGCTCTTATTCCGATATACCACGCGGCAAATGGTCTGATGGGTTACACACGGGCAACGAGGAACACAAAAAACCTACAATGACGAGTGGCGCCGCTGAAGAATCTGGCAGAGAGCGCGGCAGCCGCGAACGTCACGAAGAACGTTCAGACGATGATAATGATCATGATTTTGATTAGTTAAACGTCTAGCACTTCAATTAATATTAATCTCTAGTTTTTTGAAGTTTGTAGTGTATTTTAATATATTAATTTCGTAATATAAAAAATCAGCCAAGAATTTCTTTCACACGTTTATATTATAACTAGGTATCGGATTTAAATGCCCGAAATATGCAAAAAATATGTACACCCGATTTTTCAAGCTTTCAGCCAGATCAAACCGCTGAAGCTACAAACATGAAATTTGAACTGTATTTACATCTTGAAAATGAACCTTCGTTAAAAATGGATTTTATAAAATTCGGGGTCTAAAAGGGCAAAACATGGGTTAAGGCGTTGTATGCAGAAACGCGATTTAATGTGCCTATTGATTTCAAACTTGGTGAAAATACTCCACATCAAAAATAATTCGACATGTATTTTTCAATTTTTCGAAAATCAAAACTTAATGGGCTAAGCCAAGTGTTAGGGTTTGTATACGGAAAGTCTACGAAAAAACATGAACCGATAAGCTTATTGACTTCAAAAATTGTGAGGTAAAATTTAATGAGGTAAACCAAGGGATAAATGTTTGTATGGAGAAACATGATTTAATGGGGGTTTTGACTTCAAACTTGGTGAGAGTACTTCAAAAGCAAAATAATTAAACACGTGTTACTTTGTTCTTTGAAAATCGAAATCTAACAGAGTAAACTAAGGGTTAAAAGTTTGTATCAAGAAACTGTGAAAAAGCATGAATTAAATGGCCAATTGACTTCAAACTTGGTGAAAGTACTCTTAGTGAGAAATAATTCGACACGTGTTTTTCACTTTTTGGAAAATCGAAATCTAACGGTAAATCATGAGTTAAAAGGCAAAGTCATCGAGGTCAAAGTTCACAAAAAAGCTGGGAAATTCGACAAATTGCTCCACAGCTGGTCAGAAGTTGCTCTTAGAGGGTTAAAATCTATGACCGACCCCTCTAGTTTTCCTTACTGAACATTTCTTTCAAACATACTCAACCCCTATCTCCAACCCTTGATGGGGCTCCCAGGTTACCCCCAGATGTGTCAAATGTATGACCGACATCCATTTATTTTCCCTTCCGAATGTTTCTTCTAAACATACCTACCCGCTACCTCCAAGTCTTAAGGGGGCTGCCATACAAAATTGGCCATTTTCTATGCCATTGGCTCCCCACTTGTAAATGTAGTAGTTAAGTAAGCGAGAAAACATCGTATCTCGGAAACTACTGAACCGATTTAAATTATTTATTCAGCGATCACCAACATTCTTGAGTACAAAAAATACAAAATTAATTAAGGTTCAGAAATTCACCACCAGAGGGCGTCTCCCATACGATCGGATTTGTGACGTTCTCAACTTTTGGGTTTCTACAAAGCAAAAATCAAAAAGTATTGTCGAAACCCCACTAACCTCCCCACTTTGAATATAATTGCAATCGTAATTGAGTGTTAAGAAGAAATCATTAGATTTTTGTGAGAAAATGTGATTTTTTTTATTCAGCCGGTATAGGTAGGTACTCCTTGCGTAGGCAGCTTGGAACAAAACTTGTTTTGTATATCAAAAGGCGTCATTATAATCTCTGATGAGTTTCACGCCCCTTCCGACAGCATCGTTGGCCACATGTAATTAATGCACAAAAACCAAAAACAGTCTTAGAGTTCCGTTTCTAACAAAAACATTTAACAATTTAACTAACATAAATAGCTAATTAAAGATCATCTTTATTGATCGCAAACAATAAAAGCAACAATATGGCAGCGGCTGAATGGCCTTCCTTTAACACTAGATTGCCCAAGGAAGTCATTTTGACTGCTTTTTAATTTCAATGAGAAAAACAATTATGTATATAATGACGCAATTTCTTAGAATTTGGTGACTTTTTATACAACATTTAAATGCGTTTATTAAAAACTGTAGTTACCTCCCCGCTCCTCATTTCCAGTACATATATATGTGTTATACCTATATTGCCCAAAAGCAGTCATTTTGACTGCTTGGGAAATTTAAAAAATCAAACGATTCTTATTACTAAATTGAGTAAATTTCTTATATGACTAGATCGGCTCTGTATTGAAATAACAGTCTTCAATTTTTTCGATTACCGTCACATGATTACATACAAGTACAGTGTGTTTAGTTGCTTTAGTAGCAAACAAAAGAGAACTACCCGAAGCAGCCAAACAAACGAAGGATAACATGCCTCGTTTTTCCACTCTGCTATATAAATCAGAGAATTGTGTTCTTACAATATATAAAAGCAAACCAAATAAAAAATTAGCTGTTCTTAGTTCTAAGCATAAATTTGTGAAAATTGATAAAAGCAATAAAAAAATTTTGCCGGAATCTATTCAATTTTATAACAGCACAAAATTTGGATTTGACATGGCAGATCAAATGGCCAGAAAATAAACAGTAAAAGCTAGTTCTCGTAGATGGCCCCTCCAAATATTTTTCAATATTTTAGATTTGGCTGCTATAAATGCCTGGATCCTTTACAAAGAATCGACAGGAACACAAATACAATGAAAAGAGTTCTTGTTTCAATTAGCAGAACAGCTTTCCACCGAATACCGAGCTGCAAGACCGAAAAATTCATCAGAATATGAGGTCCCACAAAGATCAACTGCAACATCATCAAATGCAACCCATTCAAACAAACGCAAAATTTGTCAAGTACGACTTTGTCACAACAACAAAACAAATAATATATGTGAAAAATGCCAAATGTATGTTTGCGGAAGATGTACACGTAAAAAGATGTCCACTTTAATTTGCATTAAATGTACAAATATGTAATAATTCATTCTTTTTTCCAAGTGAAGTAAAATTCTGTTATGGTTAATAGTTACTAAAAACTTGTTCTATAACTGTAAATAATATACAAAATATTAAAAATGAATTTTAAACAAAATTCTTTACACATTAGCTATTCTTTCACAATGCAGTCATTTTGACTGCTTTCGGGCAATATAGGTATATACTAAGTTTCAGTCTTTCTAGTGTTAATTTTGCAAATTGCAACTAAAAAATGAACCAGTACTCAGAATGAGCCAGAATACAGGTGTAACTAGGATTTTATTTTTTACTTCTACGGTAAAGTAACAACAACAACAGGAAAGCCTTCCACAATTAACTAGTTTGTAGTCGAAGTAAAAATATCTCACCCTTGAAATAAAATAGCAATTGTGATTGCAAGAGATCTTGTTTCAAGTTGACGACGTCGAATGATGTCGACATAACAGTAGTTACAAAAGTGCCGGCGTTGTTGTCAACAGAAATAGCTGTAGCAACAACAAGAACTTCAAGAACAACAACTCAAAAGCAAGTGCCGGCGGCAATACGCCGCCGTCAGCAGAAGAAGGAGACAACTTAACATATGTGCAGTTTGCCAGCGAAGCGCTCGTTTGGCTGTGGCCTCTCGGTCGACGGACGGTGGCACTCGGCTGGCAGGCTCGTGTTTACAGTTGCGTTGGCGTTTGCTGTGCTCCTGTTACAGTTGATGAATTTGAGGCGTATCTAGGGCGTGGTGGATGTCGACCTTGGGTGTGTTTGATTGTTCCGCTATTTCGCTTTAACCGACTGAGCACGGCCGCAGTTGTCGGGCGTGCGCAAGCAGGGCGCGGCTGGGCGTGCAGTGCATGAGCGAGGGCACGGCACCCGGGCGATTGGGCACGGCAAAGCGAGGCGAATCAACGGCGCAAACATGAGCGTGTGTGTGCTGAGGGAGAGCAGGCGGGGCGGGCTGGGCTCCGTCCTGGTGGTGTACGCAGCCAGTCAGTCGGCAGTTGTTGTGCTTGTTGTTATTATTATTGTCGTACTTGACGGTGGTGTTTGTATGTTTTCAATTTCAGCACAAACATTTGTTGTTGTTGTTCTACCCTACATGCGCTGCGAGCGGCTTTCACACGACATGTGTTTGCATGTATTATAGGAGGTAGACTTGTTTTCATGAATTCAACACTAAATTTCTGAGCCAACTTATTTGTTTCGTTTGTTTTGTCTTGTATAAGTTGTTTTTCTTGAATTATTCTCTTTTCAATCGAACGGTAATTTAGGCATTGATCCGAAAGCCCTCTACGGTAAATATTTTGTTTTATTTTTTTAATTTGTTCAACGTGTTTCTTACAGACTAGTTAACAATGACTTAAACTTAAACAGGTAACTTGAAGTTGAGAAAAGAAGCGAACACGAGTTTAGGGACAGACAGGTCAAAACACATAGCCGATGGAAGCGACACGACTGCATCTGTCGAAATATAAAATCAGATCGTTTTCGATTAGATAAATATTTTGACGACTGCACGGGTACACAACCACCAATTGCAGTTGTCACTCTCGCAAAACATAGAACTATTCTCCAACCAAAGCAATTAGCATCACTGTTTGAAAACAGATATTTTTAATGGCGTTTTTCTCACTTTTTCGGTGTGCTTTGAACAACGACCATAGCCCGTTCTAGAGAACTCTAGAAATAACGGGAAAAAGTGTCAGTGAACGTGATGGCACAATAAAATGTATTTCGCCGCAAAAATCTTCATGTTCCATCCGTCTATGAAATACATGCATATGTATGTATGTACACATGTATGACGTGCACATGCCAGATATTCAATTGATTTGAACTTGTTGACAATACTTTCATAAATTATACCTGATTACTTAAACTAAAGTTAAATTATAATGCTTAATCTATATTGTACAGTACAATCCCGATAACTCGGACACTCGCTAACACGGACGACGCGGTAATCCGGACACCCAATTTCTTTCTATTGTAGACTCTGTAATCCGGACACCATAAATTTAATGTACCTCAAAAATCTGGGCACTTATATTTATCTGTTTTTTTACGGAGAATCTCCGTTTTCTATTTAAATATATGCTTTAATAAAATGCATGGAATTCAAGTGAAAACCGATGTGCTTTATCTTTCGATCGTATTTGCTGGTTCAGGTGTGGAACAGGTGTTAATTAATCATAAAAGTTTAATTTAACTATGTAAACTACATTAAATATTAAATGTTATTATAGTTAAGAAAAAATGTACACACTCAACGACGGGCCAGAAAAAAAGAAATTGTAAGCAATGCATTTGTGAAATTTGACTTTCGCACAGAAAAGGTGATAATTTGACCTAATGTGCAATATAGGCAAATCTACAATTCCTACAAAAATGAAACGAAACTTCCCCAAACGAAAATTACGAATTTCATTTAAAATCGTTAAAAATGCTTATAAAATATTAAAAATTAAATTTTTAAGCAAAAATAATTATACAGTCTTGTCTGGGAATAGTGAACACCCACTCGATATAGTGAACACCCAAGTTTTGATATTGAGCCTCTAAATAAGGAAACAAATTTTCAAGCAAACAACAAAAAGTGTTTTTTGAGCAAATAAAACGAGTTTTTGAACAAAAATGTTAACCTTGATATAGTGAACAACCTTAATATTGTGAACAGGCTTTGCAATAATTAGTTCACTATATCCAGACACCACTGTAATTCAATAAAAATAAGTTTCATTTGTGTTCAGTAGTATTTTTATCAATTTTTTTTAATCTTGGTAATCTGGACATTTTGATATTTCGGATAGTGCTTAGTTTTTAATTGTCCGGATTATCGAGATTGTACTGTATCCTGATTTCAAAAACAAGCTTTACTGTCACCGGGTTAAGTACAATCGACTATCCATTCGTACACGCACATGCCTGCTCCTTTCTACTTAATTTGCTGTCTGCTATTTTTGCTGTTGTCCTTTTTTGTTTCGTTTGTTTGTTGTTCCACTTGTTTTACTGTAGTCGGGTGTTAATAGTGATTTGGGCTTTTGACTTATCATTTATGGGAGGTGCTATTTTACACTATTGGTGTCTATTCACACCGGCACAAAGCACAAACGAACCACACATCTAGGTAAACAAATTTAGGTGCAACAAATAAATCAAAAATTCTTAGACCCTACAAACACTTGCTACGGCATATTCGCTATCACATGATTTGATTTGATATCTGTGGTGCCTTGTAAGTGGAGAGAAGGACGAATATACGCAAGTGTGAAAAGAAGGCGTATAAAATTAAAAAGGTGACGTTTAGACGGACAAGTCTCAACGTCACAAATTTGCATTCAGTTTGAATCGTTATGTATGCAGTTGCACCGCACTCGATATACATACATATGAGTGTATTTATACAAATGTATGTAAGTGCCAACACCGGGTACATCGAGGCACTACTCGGCAAACAATTTAATTGACCCCCCTTGCTCCCCTCGTTCTGTCAACGAACTGGCCTCACTACCAGCTCGATAGGCAGGCCCTTCGCTTACACTCGCGTACACTTCGGCCAACATCAGCACCAACGACGCCTTTGAAAAGGCCAGCAGAAAGAGATGGCACTATTCCGGAGCATTACACAGTAGACAGACAGAAGGCGGCACACTGTCAGTTTCGGGCTTCAGTTTTCATTCCTCCAGCCGCGCCTTACCACCCCCCAATGGCAGCGGGATGCGAGCATGCAGCGTGCCTCTGCCGCCTCAGTGCGCGCAAATTATCACACAATCCCAATTAAGCAATTAAAAGCCGCCTTTTGTGGCAATAAAATGAAGTGATGAGGGCAGCCCCACAGGGGCCCAGCTGTTGTTGCTGCTGCTCTCCTCTTCCACCACTTCCTCATTCAACTTTGCTGCACGTTTTACTATTGTTTGTTGCTGGCAGCGGTGGAGGAAAGCGACGCTGGGCGCGGGAAGGCGCAGCAGCGCCCTCCCCGGTTATGCATGCGGGCGTGTGCGGCAGGCGGCATGTGGCAGTATTTTAATGGCGGACAAAACGCTTGTGTCAGGATTTTAATTAAGATGATGTTAGTGTAATAGGATAGAAGAAGAGACTTTGGGAAAAGCGTAGGTCGAAATTTTTGCTAATGAAGAAACATTTTTAGAATTTTCACTAATTGGCAAAAGTGGTTAAGGCCCACGCGGCAGCGGCTGCACATGGAAGGAGTGGTGTGCCTCGGTGGCTTGGGAAATGGGGATGAAGATACAGAGGAGGAGCAGAAGCAGAAGCAGTATGTGCAGGCTTCACCGACTGATGAACGGACTGTTGGAGGGAGATATTGAGAGCTGCTGAGAACATTGGAATTTGGTGGGTCGGATGGATGGTTAAAGTGCGGAAAATATGTTGACAAGTTAATTAAACAGCGAGTCACGCAGACCAATGCTGTTCAGCGAGTGGTCCAACTGAATGCTAGTATAATTGACATAAATACATATATACATATATGTATGTCTACAAAAGTATGTACATAGAAACACATGTAATTATGTCCCGCGGTCTCAACAGCCTTAAACTTACTAATGCATCTAAATTGTTGGGGCAGCTGAAGATGAACAATTTTCAGCCGAACGAAAAGTGGTGGAAATCGTTGTTGTTTTGAATTTTACATTTTATCCAACATTATTATCTATGTATGAACTTTAACTTTTGAATGGCTGCTTTTTTATTTCTATTACCTGTTTTTGCATGGCGTATTTTTGATAAAATTATTAGTGAATTGGACAAATTTAGAAAAACAAAACACATGACAATACAAAAGCAAAAAACAAAAATACAACAGCACGCATTGTACATTATGTGTTATTGTTATTATGTGTTACTATTATTCAAAAGGATTAAAACTTATCATTCGAATCATTTTCGAAATTGTTATACTTATATTTTCAATGAGTTTGTTTCAAATATTATTTTTTAATAAATTCTAAAAAGACTTGACTTGTTAACATCCGACCAAATCGACATTTGGAAAACAAAACTATTTAGTGAATCAATACCTAACCAAAATGTAAACAGAATCAGCTGATTCTCCAAATACTGACATTTACAAGGGGGCTGTTTTCAAATTTTTAAAAGAATTGGCAAGAAAGTACAGTGGTGTCTGGTATAGTGAACTAATTATTGCAAGGCCCGTTCACAGTTTTGACGTTGTTCACTATATCAAGGTTAAGATTTTTGTTCAAAAACTCGTTTTACTTGCTCAAAATACACTTTTTGTTTTTTGCTTGAAAATTGTGTTCCATATTTAGAGGCTCGATGTCAAAATTTGGGTGTTCACTATATCGAGGTGTTCACTATATAGGGTGTTCACTATACCCAGACACGACTGTATTTCAAAATAAGGAACAATTTTGGAATTTTATCCAAAAAGTTGGCATAAGACACCAAAAGAGATTTATTTTCAGCTTATCGCCAATATGCCAAAAACAGTCTATAAAATTGTTGCAAATTACAGATTGTATACCAGGTACTAATTAAAGAAAAGAGTTTTATCGAATAGATACGTTAAATTTGGAATTTAAACTTTGTTAATATAAAATAATCCGGCTTTTTGAAATTGTAAGGTACTTAATGTAGAGTACTTAAACTTTTGAGTAAAACCGCCGTACTTTCCTATACCAAAGATATAATCGATTTGAAAAAGTAACCGTCTACTAAAAATAACAATTATTACCTGCGTTCTTAGCCCTTTCCTTCCCATGGTAGCCATATGGCTACCAAATTCAAATTTTGAATTTCGATGTGTATTTTTCGATTTTTCCCCGTTCTATGAATTGTGTCGCTTAAAAGAAACATTGTTCTGAGCTTTTTTAGCAAAATATTTAGTTTGTTTTTTGGGAACATTGAAAATTGTTAACATTTGTGCAACGGCTCCCGTTCGACAGGGCAGCAGAATTAAATGCCAAAAATGTAATATTGCTGTCTGTTTAACAATAATAATAATAATAATTGACTGGCACGACAGCCCGCTTACGCGAGACTAAGGCCTAGCTTCCCGCAACTACCCGTGTTGTGCGTGTGAATTTCTACACGGGTTGGAGGGACCTACAGTTTTATGCCGGTTCCGAACGGCAGGTTGGGAGCTTTTTCATAAGCAATTTTTACTCTCAGAGGTTTGCCATTTCCAGCTGAGAGGACAGTCACCGAAAGAGAAAACGAGTTTTCCCGTTATTTTTTTTAGGTGTTATTACAGGCAGTATTTGAACCTGAGGTTGCTGCCTGCGACTCGCGGTCCAACGCACTAACCAACTGAGCCACGGCGGCTGCTGTCTGTTTAACAAAGGACACCAAATAACTCTAAAATTCTAACAAATAACTCTAAAAACTTGTAAATAAAGGGAAATTTTGTTTTCATATAAAATATGTTGTAATTTTGCTTCATAAAAGCCCAGTGTAGTCCAGTATGGCTACCACCCCCTCGCACCACCCACTGGAAAGTCGAAACCATTTTAAATATGATGCAAAATACATACTTTTAAATACTTCTCTCGTTTCAATTAACCAACTTCCAATTTGTTTCTATGGCTATTTCATAATTCGGGAAGGAAAGGGTTAATAAGCCATAAGTAAACAGTTCTTTGCGTGGATGTCAGGTAATCCGCTCACTCATTGGGCGCAAGTGGCAATCAGTGCTTGCCGCATTAATGGTGGCTAATTATTGCCACCCCTCTTTTCAAGTGCATGTCGAATAGCTGTTCGCGAGGCATGGGCCCTGGCAATTTCCCGCTGTAACACACCCATTGCAGTGTTCTTGTTGTGTCACGGCAGCAGCCAAGTGAAACGAAGCACGAGCGGGGTTCATTTGTGCATTCGTTGACATCGTCAACCCAGACGTCATTCATTGCACGAAGCACATTCCGCACGGCCCGCCAAGCAAAGCTCAACCGACCGGCCGACCGTTACCATCGCCCAATCGCTGGTTCGCCGTCTCTTTTTGCAGCGCTTCGTTTCGCACGCGCGACCACGCGCACACACGGATTCAGGGGCCTAGTCAGTCGATTTTATGCCAGGCGCGCAGCGGGCGGTCGCAAGCGCTGCGCTGTTAGTTTGCTTCCCCTTGCGCGAAGCTGTCGCTTTTGTCTTGTTTTGTGCTGAATTTAACCCACTGCGGTGTAGAGCAGCGCAGCCTGATAGAGCAACGCCCGCCAAAAAATTGTGAGGTTATGTGATGGGAGATAATGAAATGCGAAAGCGCTTCGCTGAAGTGGGTGCCGTGTGGCGCCGCTGCGTGCGATCGGATGAGATAGCATTTGGATAAAATGAAGTCGACGCTGGTGAGTACCAGAGTGGGATGGATAGCGTTCGACAGTTGATTCTCAGTAACTGTGGTGCGAGGCGGAAAATTGTGCGACAAAAGTTAAATGTATGTGCAAAGGTACTACAACATTGTGGACAATTTTTAGCAGATGTATTTTGATTAGTGCCGAGACGGTTGAGATAACTTCGGGATCATGCAACAATTTTTCGTTTAAGCTCAAATTCAAATGTTATGAACTGCAAATTGATGAGAAATTTTTTATTGAATACAACAATGCGAATGTGAATTCAGAGCGATGAATTTATTTGTTTTAAACGAATGCAGCAAATGACCTAAGTATTTGCATATTTCCTCATTTTCCACGGTGGCGAATGCCAGCCCGACACCCGGTCACGTCGCAGTGACAGCAACTGCTGTGCTCGTAGCTGTGCGTATTCGTATTCGAAGCCACACATTCGCCGAACCGTCAAACAACCTGTAGTCGTTTCGCTCGCACTCACCGCAGGTGTTCTGCCAGTCTGGCACCTTGCACCAGCCGCCGGCCACTGCTGTCGCGTGCTGCGCGCCTGCTGTTCAAAACCGTTTTTCATACAAGGACATTGCCATCACAATTGCGCACTGGCGTGTGTAGTGGATGCAGCCACGAGCGTCGGTGAGAGAGCGCAAGAGCGGCCGCCGCGGCCATTGGCATCGTGCCATCGCGCTGGGTGGGTGCAGCAGTGCTTGTGCGTCGCCACCACACGCCGCGTGCTCGCTGCTGGCTGCTCGTCTCTGGACGCCTGTTTAGCGGCCAGCCAGTGGTAGGAACAAGAAAACGAAAGTGTTATCGGAATCACTGAATGAGTGCCCCGGTTGGCTATGGCGAAGTAGCCGAATGTGAATTGGCGGCGCGCTTCTTGATGACATGTGCGATTTTCGATTGCTTGCCGTGCTCGCCCACACATGGCCGTGTGTGCCCAGCAGCTCGGCTCGCTGTCTGCGCTTTTGCTGCTGTGTCAGTCACTGTTGGACTGACGCGGCGCAGTCGCCGGTACTCGCTTTGCACTGGACGGACGGACAAGGCGCTCAGCACACAGCATCTCGGCGATTTCTTCTTCTTCTCGAGCGAAAGTGCTCGAGTTCACTTTTTGCCGAGCAGCAAGAGGGAGTGCTTGCCGTTGGGGGTGGTGAAGGTTGGCGGCGCTGCCATGTCACCAGATTAATATTTAGTGGAACGTGCAATCAATGCAGTCGAGCAACAGCAGCCCACAAGGTTGTGGAAGAAACGACAGAGCAACAGCGAAATTTAAACTTTTGCATATTTCTGTTTAGGGGAGAGTGGGAACTCGTTAAGTTTTTCAAAACTTCGGCCGATTGAGCGAGTCATCTAGGGATGCAACATGTTTGGCACAGATGTTATCATGTTGCAAATCAGAATAGATAAGCTCAACAAGACAACAAGGAACTCAAATGTTTGAGTACCTAATCCCAAATTTATATCAAACTTTGCTACAATTTATGTCCACAGGTATTTTGGTACAGTCAAACTTCCCTATAGTGAACTTCTATGTAATGAAGTTCTCCGTATAATGAATTAATTTCAAAGACATAGCTTTATCGTTCTATTCTAAGTGCATTTTGATCTCCTTATAATGAATTTCCATATAGTAAATATTTCTCTACAATGAATAAATTTTTTAGTTGAAAACTTCGCTTTCATTCGTTTTTTGTCTCCATATAATGAATTTTTCCATGCTATTTTCTGTCACGGATATTAACAACACTGAATACCGAAAAAAAAGTAAAACATATTTAGGGGAACCCCAGAAGAAATGGCCAGTGAAGAAGAATTGGCGGATGCGGTGTTACCTACATTGGGACGAATTTCTGCTTCTCTTGATGAAAGGTTCGAACCTTTCTGGAGATGAAGAGCAACGTACCGAATAATGTTTTTAAGTCTCTAAATGTATTAGCAGGCTTTGTTGAGGAAGAAAAGTGGAAGGGTGTAATCTAAACTAGAATATCTCATTGTTTTAAATAAAAGATGAAAAAAAATCATAATTTCTATACAATGAAGTTTCTATATAATGAAGCTTTTTTCTAGTCCCGTGCGAATTCATTACAGGGAAGTTCGACTGTATTTACTTTTTGGAAAATCATTGAGGGGATAATCCATTTTTAGAAGCCCAGTGTATATCGGATAATGACTCTTACGTTGAATACATATTTGGCAGGGCTTCCCTATATTTACTCCAAATTGCTTAAAAATTTAAAAAAGTTCAAACTCAAAAATGCTTTGAACTCACTTCCC
The DNA here is from genome assembly GCA_963668005.1 of Melieria crassipennis. Classification (NCBI taxonomy): domain Eukaryota; kingdom Metazoa; phylum Arthropoda; class Insecta; order Diptera; family Ulidiidae; genus Melieria; species Melieria crassipennis. The sequence continues at coordinate 44,222,109 of OY764962.1, forward strand.
TAATAAAGGTTCAATCAGAAATTACACCCAATCGCCATCGCCGGCACCAGCACTAACTAAACTAATTCGCAAGCATCAATTCTGAAAACTCATCACCATGGCGAGCAACAAATACCACTGAGGGCACAGTTCGGCCCAGCTGCTCGAACCGTCATGTGCACCTGGTGTTTTAGTGACTCACATGACGCGATTTCGTATGACGACGACGACGACAGCGACAGCGACGACACTACACGGCGGCTGTTGCCTGCCTTATTGTTGTTTCGATGCGTTGCTACGACGCGAGACCACGCAGCACGGCAAGCGTAACAGCAGAGCCACAGCTGCTTGCTAGTCGTCGCTGCGGGACTGTTCCGGCAGCGTTGACGGCTTGCGGTTGCTGCTCGCTGCCATTCTAGTTTAACAGCGAAACCGCACAGCCGGTTCGTTCACGCAGCCACAATCACACCACCACCAGATTCGGTCACTGCCGCGCCCGTTGCCAAGTCAATCAGTCAAACAGTTAGCAGCGCACCACTGTCACTCGCGACCATTTTAAAAACCACTCGCCGCACAGCGTGTTGTCTCGCTCTGGCGCATGACAACGCCGCAAGCAGCGGCAGTTGTTCCGCCGCGGTGTCGGTTAGCGGCTGCTGTGCGCCTAATTATTTAGTGACTCACATGACGCGATGTTTTGCGTTAGTGACTCGCGCCACTCGCTCGCTCACTTGCACGCCAGTCGAGCGCTGCTGCCGGCCAGGCGCTCGCCGGACGACCTCAATGGACACACGCGCACACGCTGGTCTGTACGTGCGAACCGGCGCGGTTTGCGTGCGAACACTTCAGGGTTGCCGTCAGCTGCATCAGGCGCTTTCGCATGACGACCGTCTCGTTCACGAGTGGGGTGTGTTCAGTTGCCGTACGGTGCAGCGGCGTCACTTTATATTACGAAAGTACATTGTTTAGATAGAAGAATGCATATTTAAACAGTTTATTCTGCAGATGTTGGAATTTTTACGCTGTGAAGCCTTAAGAACCACCTTAGTTGGGCGCTGTTAATGCCCAAACGGTTCAAACCGTGCATAAACCGGACAATGTGCGCTGTCTCATGGGCAATGCCAGCCCGTAGGGTCCCTCTTGCACTCGGCACTGCTCTTTCGTACGAAATGAGGTTCGCAACTATTCTTTCCGTAGCCGGCCGGCCGCAAGCCACCACCACCACCACAAGCTCCGGCGGCAACGTCGTCTTACCGGCGAAGCACAGCCAATCGGAGTGTTTGCCGCGTTTTAGCTTGCTACCATTTTGCCTGCTGCCACTTCTGGTCGCCTGTCAACTTCGGGTGGATTTTACGCGCGAAACTGTGAAAACGTAGCCTTAGCGTGTTTTGTATGTGCGCACCACAACGGTGCAACACTGTTGTGTGTTGTGTGAAACGGCGGTGCCGATGTAGCGACGCCATGTGTGGTCGGGCGCTGGCTGGGCCGCTACCGACTTGGGCGGTCGGAGTTGTAGCGACCATGTTGAAATTCGCGCCGCAGCAGCCAGCTGCGACACGGGCGCATCTACAGTGAAGCGAAGATTTGTGCGTTTTGTGGTTAGCATGAGATGGCACATAATTATGATGAAATTGTTTATATTTTGCTGCCGAAAGAATAACGAACCGGAAAATAACGTTTACCCCACGTTCCGACTTTCGACGCTTTGAAGTGGATCCATATAGCTGCTGACTATTACTTTGTGATCGAAAACGAGTTTGTAAAAGAAGAGTAGTTATGAAAACACGTGGTGAGCGCGGATATGGGTTGGTTTGCATTGAAGTTGAAAAAATAGGACATTGGACATCGGGCAAAGTGAGTATAGTATCCGAAGTCGGCGTAAAACCGAGCGATTTTCTTATAGGGGACAGTAGGGAATCCAGCTCTATGACTTCTTGGAACATCATCGAAACGTGGCATGTGCGGCCTTATTTCACCGATACTTTTTCGGTAACTGTTCAGAGGAAATGAGCAGTCTGATCCCATCACTCCAGGTATTCCCCCGGGCAACCCGTTCGAACATTGGCGCCCATGCATTCCACGTTAAGACGATGTTCCAGCGCATTACGCATTACAGATGGAGTTCGATTCTGGACCGCACTGCGTAATTGTGGAAAGGTCTCCGCAGATAATTTTCCCAGCACCTATGATCTTGATGGGTTTAAGGCAAGAATCCATAACCACTTCACTCTTAACCCTGTCTCCTAACCTATACATAAAGGGTGGACCATTTAAGATTTGGAATTTGAAGAGGTTATAAAAAAAACGAATGAATATTTTTTGAAAATTCCAGTTTTATTACAAAGCTTGGACTTTGTTATTTAAGAATGAAAACCGATATCGTTCATATGACTGCCACGACTGGCCTTCCAGTACGCCATTCGGTCAACCCAATTTTCAAGTACTTTTTCGATTGTTCCGGGTAGAATTTCCTGAATGGCAACTTCGATTTCGTGTTTCAAAGATTCAATCGTCTCTGGATGGTTAGCGTAACACTTGTCCTTTACGGCTCCTCACGAAAAAAGTCCAACGGACTTAAATCGCAGCTCCGAGGCGGCCAATTGACTTCAGAATTTCGGCTGATTATTCGATTTTCGAAAACGGTGCCCAAATGTTCGATTGTTACGTTAGCTGTGTGGCTTGTTGCGCCATCATGTTGAAACCAAATGTCGTCCATGTCATCCGCTTCAATTTTTGGAAACAAAAATTCGTTGAGCATGGCACGGTAACGCTCGCCATTGACTGTAACCGCGATTCCTTGTTTATTTTCAAAGAAAAATGGCCCAATGATGCCGCCGCACCAAACCGTAATTCTTTGTGGGTGCATTGGCTGCTCAATGGTGACGTGTGTATTTTCTAAACCCCAGATGCGACAATTTTGCTTATTCACATAGCCTCTGAGGTTAAAATGGGCCTCATCCGAAAAGACGATTTTTCGGTAAAAATGTTCATCTTCAGCCAAACGATCTTGAGCCCATTGGGCGAACTGTAAACGTGCCGAATGGTCATGAGCCTTCAGTTCTTGGACCAATTGTATTTTGTAAGCCTGCATACCGAGAGCTTTAGGCAAAATTCTCATCAAAGAATTGCGGGAAATTTTCAATTCCTGAGAGCGATGGCGAGTTGACGTTGATGGATGTTCACGCACATTTTCGGCTACAAAAGCAATGTTTTCGGCTGCGCTGTACGAGAACGGGTTGTTTGGTCCATTAACGATCCAGTTTCACGAGCTCGCTTAACAAATTGATCCACAAACGGAGTTGAAGGCCAATCTTTTTTTGAAATTTTTTTTTTAATTTCCTCCATTTTGGAAGTAAGTTCCCAATATTTCCCAATTTTGTTCAAACGTATTGCGTCCCATTTCGTAAATGTCAAACTATTAACTAAATTACAAACACAAACTGAATGACATTTGGACTGCCATTCTCGAAATAAAGCGTAGTTCAAATTCTAAATCTTAAATGGTCCACCCTGTATATACATTATTTTTGAACAAACGCAATGCTTCGCATTAATAAAGGGGTATCCCCTCCGCGTTTGCTCAAATTAAAAAAGGAACAATTATTCTAAACAAAAAAATGTTTCTGGCTTGTTCGTGACACGCTGTTATTGATTCTTTCAGTACCCAACCCTTGAATCCTATACCTACTAAATAAATATTAGCTCCTTTTTTATATTACAGTCGTAATGCAAATGAATACAGAGGCAATTGTTGTACTCTCGCACTTGCCATTTTATGAAAAGATTGCACCCGTCGAAGAAAATTTTGTTTTGGCTTTCCTATAGTTGGCGTTGGTTCAAACTCTAACCCTAAGACTGACCTACGGCAGCCTCATCAAGTCAACTATAATGGAATGCTATGATCTTTGATTGTTTTCGGTGGAAGTTTTCACTTTAGATGTACTTGTACCTACGTTTGCACCAAAAGTACAATCACAATGCGCAGAGGTTATCGCGACAAATGTCTTAGCATTGAACTCCCCATAATTAAGAAAAAATTGGGGCTTCTTCCCTACTAAATGACGTTTGCGAGCTATCGTGGTTTGGTTGTTTTTGTTTGCAGTGTTCGCACATAAGATCCGTTTATTAGGCAATCATAATTTCTAACCCATCAACAAACACCCCATACTTTCGCTCCCTGATTTATGCCCATTCCGTATGAAAGTTGAAAAAGTTTTGCATGATGCAAGTAACAGCCAAACTGTTAACAATCCACACCTCACTTCTACGACACAAAAACCGCCGTAAAAAACGAAACAAACCCGTTGGTTGCGTGTCGACATATCGGCGGTCCGGCCAACCAAACAACCATTCTAGGAACTTGCCCTAGACGTGCGATTAGGCGGCCAGCAGTGTGCAGCAGGCGCTTGACCCCAATTCGCACTGCAACGCAGCGTTGTGCTTTGTGCGAAGCATTTTCGTCGTCGTCATCAGCGATTGCAACAGCAACAGCTTTGCATGTGAGAAACAGTGCAACAACAACTAAAACAGCAGCATTCGCCGCAGTATACTCGTAAAGATATGGATAAGTACACAAGACGAAAAATAATGCCAACTGAATGCTGTAAAATGAATGATAACAAATTTTTCAACGGGTGTTGATTCAAAGCGTAATATTTTTAAATTATTATTATTATGTTAAATTTTTCTCACCAAGAGTACTTTCACCAAATTTGAAGTCAAAAGGCGTAAAAAATTATTTTTCTTCATACAATCTTTTAAGCTTTGGTTCACCCCTTTGAGTTTTGATTTTCCAAAAATTAGAAACAGGTGTCAAATTATTTTTGATTTCAAGTGTTTTCACCAACTTTGAAGATAATAGGACAATTGGTTCAGAGTTTTTGGTAGTCTTTTCGTATGCGAACCTTAACCCTTATTTCATCCCTTTAAATGTTGATTTTCGAAAAATTGAAAAATATTTATGTAATTTTGTGTAAAAATCCATTATTTTCAGCTATGTGTATGTACTGTATGTGCTCTAAGTCTTAAACGGTTGGAGATCACGTTTTAATTTTTTTTGTGGAGAATGAGTACATTTAAAGCTTTAATTTACGTTAAAATAATTAAAAAAAAGTGTCGAAGTTACTCAAATATCGATTTCAAATTTTCACTTCCGGTTTACTATACGTAAAAAAAAATTAAAATTTAGAATTCGACAAAAACAAAAAAAACAACAACTTTTTTACTATAAGAAACAATACTTTTTATTTTTTTTCACAAATTAATTGATACAGATAATAAGCATCCAAAAATTCATGACTCAGCAAAAAAACATCATACGAAAAAAAAATTGGGTGTACACATCCACGTCTACTAGAAGTATAACTGACCAGAATATAAACAAAATTCATTTTTTGGGTTGTCCGCTTGACGTGAAATGCCCCTTATTCCAAATGAAATGCTTACGTCTGTAGGCTTGTTGTAAGTTTCCTCCAAATGGAAATTGTTCACTGGGATGGATAGCAGTGCCAACATACAGTATTGTGCCCTGTGGCGCTGGGGACGGTGGGTTTGCGTGCAACTTTTGAGCCAAGTACCGTTGGAAACCATACTTTGTACTAGCAATTTTTATGTTTGGGACTGGGTTTGAAGCCTAAAACCCCCCTTGTGTGCGCCACTGGTTGTGCCGTGTTATTGTGCTCTTCACCGAAGTGCACCAACAGAGGAGGCACTGTGTCAAATTGCGCTTACCTGTGTAGTGTTTGTGGACGAAGGGAAGCGTCTTGGAACTGCAGTCGAACGGCAAATAATAATAATAATAATTTATTTATAGTTAGCATACAAGGTTTATCTTTTAAATGCTAAAAAAAAAAAAAAATCAAACAGCGCCCAAGGCAGATCTAATGGAAAAAACGCTAAGCTGGCAATATTGTTACGAACAAAAAAACAAACGTTTTTTGACAATCCAGCCTACCCGTGGTTGAAAAAAAAGTTTAAAAAATGTTAACAGCCGGGCTAGTGCCACTACCGAACAGTCTTTACAGCTGCACTCTCGAATGGGTAATCCACCAGTTCAAACTCAAAAATATTACCTACATTTTTATAATGATACCTCTGAAAAAAATTCAAATTCAAAATTCAATCCACCCTCTCGATTTAGCATACTTTAGATTACTTTACTCATCCTTTGATAGTTAGCAGCCTTTTGAACCGTATAGCATTTTGAACGCTGGTAGGGCCATAAGTTGTTTTAAAGGTTTAGCACATTTTTAGGGCTTTAACATTCCAACTGGATTGCTCAACTCTTACCAAGGCATATATTTATTAATAGGGGTACCGGTTACTTCGTGCGGTTTTCTAACAGATGGCGTAACTTGATTTTGTGAACAGTGATTCACCTTTCCAAATATGTGTTGGAAAGCTATTGTCATATAGTTTCAGAATCAGTATGTGTCATTTAGCTGAAGCGTAAACAACAATACTTTTTTTTACTCTGAAAATGTCGAATTTTGTGCCGAATAAAGTGTTTTTGCGGGGAGTACTTCTTCATTACTTCAATATGAAGAAAAAGGCTGCCGAAAGTCATCGTATTTTGGTGGATGTGTATGGTGTGCATGCTCTCGCTGAGAGTACGTGTCAGAAGTGGTTTGCACGGTTCAAAGATGGCAATTTTGACTTGGAGGACGATGAACGGCCCGGACAGCCAAAAAAGTTTGAAGATCACGAATTGGAGACATTGCTCGAATGAAACGATCACAGGGGAAGTCTGCCGACGACAATTGATGGGTTTGAGCCGAGCACTGCGCGAAAAACGGCCGGAATATGAACAAAGGCACGGCAAGGTAATTTTGCAACATGACAATGCTCGGCTACATGTTGCACAGGTCGTCAAAACTTACCTTGAAACGCTCAAATGGGATGAGCTACCCCACCTGCCGTATAGGCCAGACCTTGCGCCATCCGATTACTATCTCTCGATCAATGCAACATGGCCTGGCTGACCAGCACTTCTCCAATTATGAAGAATTCAAAAATTGGATCGATTCGTGGATAGCGGAAAAGCCGGCCGAATTTTTCAGAAAGGGTATTCGTGAATTGCCAGAAAAATGGGAAAAAGTTATAGCTAGTGATGGACATTACTTTGAATATTAAATTTGTAACAATTTTTTCACAATAAAGCTTCAATTTTCCCAAAAAAACCGCACGAAATAACCGGTACCCCTATTATTAATTTTATTTATTAATTTTAGTCGAGAACTGAGAAGGGAGACAAGAAATATTTTGAACTAAGAGAGCAACTTTTGTTCGTTTGACTTCACTTTCTTTCGGATTAACTTGATTAATTAATTTGTTTGTCAATTATCCTCTTTAAGTTAGATCTTTAGAACAAGTTTTGAATTTAAATGATATCTCCCACCAAATAGTGGGCCTTAACTTCTTCGACATAGACGTATACGTATAGGTATGTATACATACAGTTTGTCAAGTAAATGTTTGTAAACTTAAAAAAGGTAGAACAATTATTTTGAAAAGCTTATAAATATAACAGAAATTGCAATATTTTGAAATTTTTTTAAGATATAGATTAATAGTAATGTTTATTTGATACGCGAAAACACTGTAAAAAATCAAAAAAGGAAATGAAGCTATACTTCAAACTGTCAAAAAATTTGTCTTCTTTCAAAACCAAGATTGCATTGAAAATTTGGCGCCGTACAGTTCCGAACAGTTTCACGAGATACATCAGTTCCGCATTCTATTTTTATATCCAAAACCATTTCCCTTATTGAGATACGGGGGGTTTCACGAACTTTTCGGATGATTTTTCTTTCTTCTCTGTCAGACAGTTTTCTGGGTCATCCAGGAGATACTTTCAAATCAATTCGCCCTTCAATACGCGAATCAAATAGACATTACTTTGAATATATATGAGAGTGAAATATTCAATTAATCTATATTTTTCAAATAATTTCAAAATATTGCAATTTCTGTTATATTATAAGTTTTCCAAATAATTTTCTACCTTCTTTAAATTTGCAAACATTTACTTGAAAAACTGTATGTAAGTCCATAAGTTTGTGTGAAATTCTTTCAATTCAAACTTTTAGAAAAAAGTCCGTTGTATTTAAAATTTAACCCGATTTCTATCACCATGCATGTGTATAAATATGTACGTGTATATATGAAGGTGTGCGTGTTATTAATCATTATTTTAGACCAGTGATGGCCATTTTGCTACTCGCGAGTAGCAGTAACGCTGATGCTTTCTTATAGATATCCGTATACGTGCGTCATAAGACGATATCACTGTTTTAGATATGTATGTGTATGTATCGTATTTGTGAAAATTTTGTTAGTACAAGAAATGCTCTACTTTTGCCAGGCGCACATAATGAAAACAGCAAACAAGATTAAAAAGTTAGCACGATAATGTGTGCCTAAACAAAACTAAAACCAACATGCTTCAGCGTCCGTGCAATTCCCACTCATTTCATGCTTCGCCGGATAACAATAATAAAGAACAAGGAAAACACAGCCGCTGCAGTGACGTACTCAGTGCCAGTTGTCTTTCTTTGGTTGCTTTATCTGCTCTTTTAAAGTTGCTGCTTAATATGAACATACAATATGTAAGCATTTGTGGTAATTGTTGCTGTTACCGACATAAATCATGTTCTTGTTTTGTACTGGCTATCGCAGTTTATTCTCCCCGCCAGTAGTTGAGGAGCAGTTGCCGCTGTTGTACTGCGCACGCTGTCCGTCAATAGTGCGCGGGATTACGCCAATGGCACGCGGCTCTACGGGAAATGCACTCAGCGAACTCGAGGTCTTGCAGCTGCCATTGCACCTGATCCACCTGGTCGTGTGCCACAACCGCCTGCAGTACTTAAACGTGAGTGCGCTGAACTTTCCGAATGACAGAGGCACTTTGGAGGAGTTTTATCTCAGCATGTGACACTGCTGGCTGTCGGTCTGCCGCTCGCTGTCGTCATTGCGATGTACTACAAGTATGAGCTGGAGATGATGGTGTGGCTGCATGGGCACAACCTGTGCTTGTGCTGCTTCAACGAGGCGCAGTTGGACCGCGACAAAAACTACGATCCTTTTCTTTCGAGTTCGCATAAAGATAGCTAATTCGTTGAGAAGCAACTGCTGCCGGGTCTCGACTTTGATGGCTCCATTTCAGTCATGGTGTGCGCTCACTCCGACTGTGTTGTGGGCGCATTTATACTGTAAAGCGATCGTGTCGCATTCGGACGCACTTGCAGAATTTCATTGAGCCCACGCACTGTGCACCACAAGTTGCATGCCGACTTTATGAGGCGAGTTGGGCGCTTTTTCATAGACAGTTCAAAATCGCACTCTATCGCACTAACCAGCTGAGACACGCGGTCGGTTGACTTATTTCCAGGGACCGGAAATAACAGTTATTTATGAAAACTATAATTAAAAATTTTACTATGATGGAAAAATCATGCAAATAAATGAAATATACCAATACATTTCTTTTCACATGGAGAATCAAACTTGGCAATAAACTTTTTTTTGTAATTTTTCCGGAAAAATTAAAAAATAAAAATGATTTTTTATTTATATTTTAAAAATCCTTTAACAACAATTTTTTTTTATTTTTTTCATATTAGCCCACAAATAACAGTTTTATTTCGATTTTTATTTTTTTATTTGACCTATGATAACAATTATTAATAATTAATTAATTAATTAATTAATTAATTAATTAATTGACTGGCACGACAGCCCGCTTACGCGAGACTAAGGCCTAGCTTCCCGCAACTACCCGTGTTGTGCGTGTGAATTTGTACGCGGTTTGAAGGGACCTACAGTTTTATGCCGGTTCCGAACGGCAGGTTGGGAGCTTTTTCATAAGCAATTTTTACTCTCAGAGGTTTGCCATTTCCAGCTGAGAGGACAGCCACCGAAAGAGAAAACAAGTTTTCCCGTTATTTTTTTAGGTGTTATTATAGGCAGTATTTGAACCTGAGGTTGCTGCCTGCGACTCGCGGTCCAACGCACTAACCAACTGAGCCACGGCGGCTGCAATAACATAACAATTATTGGTGACTTTTATTTTTTTAGTCATCAATAAAAATCATTCAGTGACTTTTATTTATAAAAGTCATCAATAAAAATCATTCAATGACTTTTATTTTTTAGGTCATCAATAAAAATCATTCAGTTACTTTTATTTATAAAAGTCATCAATAAAAATCCGTCAGTAACTTTTAAAAAGTAATTTTCATTAATGCATGCAAAAGTTATGATTCTTCCAGAAAACAGAACTGTCAAGACAGGTCTTATTAAGCCGATCAGGACTATATATACATTTCGATGTTTAATGAATCCAGTAGTGCAATAAATGAAAATTACTTTTATATTGCGACTTAAAAAATAAAAGTCACTGAATAATTTTTATTGATGACTTAAAAAATAAAAGTCACTGACTGATTTTTATTGATGACTTAAAAAAATAAAAGTAATTGAATAATTTTTATTGATGACTTTTATAAATAAAAGTCACTGGCTGATTTTTATTGATAACTTACAAAATAAAAGTCATTGAATAACTGTTATTGATGACTTTTATAAATAAAAGTCACTGAATGATTTTTATTGATGACTTAAAAAATAAAAGTCATTGAATGATTTTTATTGATGACTTTTATAAATAAAAGTCACGAATAATTGTTATCATAGGACAACTAAAATAAAAATCGAAAAAACTGTTATTTGTGGACTAATAAGAAAAAAATCAAAAATAATTGTTATTATAGGATTTTTAAAATATAAATAAAAAATAACTTTTATTTGTTGAGTCATTAAATAAAAGCAAAAAAATAACTCTTAAACATTGATTTTTATAATACAACTTATAATTGTTACGGTCCCTGCTTATTTCAATTAAAATTAATATCAGAGCAGTGGCCATATGTCGTTATATTTTGGATAACAGCCAACAGTTTAAAAATGTATTTTGATGAATAAATTTTATGCTAGTTTAAAATAAATTCAATTTACTGCTGTGTTCTGTATAATTTAGTTGAAGACCTAACGTTTCTCGTCCCATTATTAAAAAAACAAGGTTGTATTATGTGATATGAAAGGCAACCGGCCACCGCTGTTTCAATGTTACATAACATAAAATTTTGCATACACATACATATATTGCATCTACATCGCACATAACTGGCGTATTACATATGAATGGAAAATACCATTAAACTCTCGAAACGACAAAGTAGTGCAACCAATGCGAAAATACCACAGCAAGTACCACTCGTCCTTGTGGAATGCCACCAAGGCTCTCCGATCTAAGAAACACTGAGAAATGAGTTAAAACGGGTGTTTACGTTGAGCTAAACGAATGTTTCACTTTGTGCCTTTATTTTATTTTGCCATCATCCAGTTGACAACAATGGCTTCCACAGCAGCAGAAAAAAAAGAATTTTTTCGGCGTATGTCGTTTTTCTTAGCGAGAAATAAGAAATACCCGAGTGAAGTGGGAAATTGCAAAAAGTCAACGTAAGGCCAGCGAAAAAGAAGAACTGCAAAATATGCGACTGCACGAATCAACTGATGAAATTTACCAAAATTAATGGGTTTTCTTTGTATAAGTATGCGTTTCATAATTTTCTGATGACCTCAGTTATCATGCACCTATATCCTGCACTGGGCTACCACAGCAAGGAATTTGATTTGACAACTTCTTCATCTGGCTGCTGGTTGTATTTGTGCGGCAAATAGCTTTAAATGTTTAAAAAACCAAATTGAGTTAAATATTTAAAGGCAATTTAAATGACTTTTTAGCACAATAAACGTAAGAGGCCTTTGAAAAATCAACACAATAATCTTTCCGAGAACTAAAGTGTTGGCTATAGTTCCGGCTGCAAGCCAACCAAATCGTTTTTCTATTGTAATAGTAAAAAGGCCGCAACACAAAAAGCAGTGTGCACTTTTCATATCCAGTCTTCCATTGGTCACATTACAGTCCGCATTTGTAAATTTCAACACAGTCAACGCATCAACTCTTTATTATGTATTTGTAAATGTTTGTTTGTCTGGTCGTATTTTTGCATATAGCATTCATATAGTGTATACTCGTAGTATATCACCTATTAAGGGCGATCTACGCTATAATGATTATATTTTTGCGTGATGAAAAAAACAAGCAAGTGCTTTTTTTTTAAAGCAGTGTAAACAATGCTTTACTCTGATCTTGACATACCGTACATCAACGAAGATTTGATTTGATGCTCTTCGATTGTATTCAAAATCCTGCGATAAAGCTCATTATGGACAATAGAGCGTCCTGTCCTATTGACTGCTACGTCTTGAAGAGTTTAGTCAAGAGGAGTCATCATTTCATGGGTGAGGTCAAGATTAATAAATTCATTTAAAGGTGTGGGTAAAAGAAGGAATTGCGTTCAAAATATAGTTATAGGAAGTTGCTCGGTACTTTCGATATATGTACGGAAAGTCTCCGCTTGGCGATTGTGGCGATAAGGATAAGTAATTGATATTGAATTTTTACCCTCAGCAAAGCCGGGTACACTGCTGGTTTAGCTAAATCATGATTCTTGCAGAGCTATTCACAGTAACCCACTTAAGCCGCGAATTCCAGCAAGCTGGGTGGAAGCATGAGGCTGGTTGGCGGTGTGGAGGGCAAGTGGCAAATGGTGGAACTCAGGAAGGGCACACAAAGAGCCCTCAGGCTTTCAAAGCGATTATGCGATGTGCGCGACAAGCGACCAACCCTGCGGCTGGGTGGTGACCGGCTGGCCGGTGCTTGAATTGTGCTGCGATGGCAACACAATGTCAACGCTTAACACTTGCTTTCATTGCACTGCCAAAGTGGGCGCGTGAGGATTTGGGCTTAGATGATTATACTATAGCAATGTTGCCGTCAACGGTTGCTGAAGGAACTGACGGCGACCATTGGCTACATTTTAAACGAAGTGTCTTGGACCATTATCACTGCAAATATGTGTGTGATTTCATATTTAGTATATAAGTCGTTAGTTTGGGGATACGAACAAACTATTCTTAAACTTAAAGAAACATTTTATTGAATCTTTAATTTTAGATTACCAACCTTTCTTTAGCTTCGTTTGTTACTAACATTAAAAGGACGAAGCTTAAAAGGATTTGCTTCCTGAAAAATGGATCAGGTTTTCTTTTTATATTTTTAAGTCAATCGTCAATTAATATGTAATAATAAATGTAAAAATCCATTCAGAATTACTTTACTTTATATCTTGAAATCAAATTTAAGATTACAAACGTTAACATAAAAACAGTAAAACAACGTTGTCTAATAAGTTGTGAAAATTTTTAATTTTCGGGCTTATGTGTTAATACTGTGCACAATGCGTCTATCTACCAATAAGCAAAAGCTCAGTATATTTTGTTTTTGTTAACTGTTGCCAAGTCGGCCTCGATAGCTCAGCGGGTAGCGCGCTGGCTTCTCATACCGAGCGCCCCGGGTTCGATTCCTGGCTAGGGCTGGAAAAAACACTCATCTACTTCTGTCGCTATCCACATGAAGGGAATGAGAATTACAAGAATCGCACAAGTGCGCTCTTGGCAGGCAATGGCAAAACCTCCAAGTGTGAAAGAAAAAACTGCCCATCGCCGTTCGGATTCGGCGTTAAACTGTAGGTCCCCTCCCCTCCCTTTCCCCATCCGTTTGAAATGTGTGTTGTATCACATGTTGAAAAAAACAGTGTTGCATACGCATTTCAAACGGGTGGAATCCTGTGGTATCACAACGGGCCCGTTAAGAGGCCTAAGTGTGTCTCATACAGAGGCAGCCACTTCAACCTAACCTAACCTAACCTAACTGTTGCCAAAATACAGTTAGGTATCTCTTCATGTCGAGAAGTTTGATGCTATTTGGTCGCTGCAGCTCAATGCAAAAGAGTCCTAATTCAAAATTGTGACACTTTTGACGAAATAAATTTTTGTTGAAGTTAATTTTAAGTAAAGTTGTGACAATTTTAGTACACATCTATATATTTTCAAATAAAAAAATTAATTTCGAATTTTCTAAATTTTTCTATCAACTTTTTAACTGTTATTTATAATTATTAAATTCAGCAAAAGTGACAACTTAAAATAATTGAATTAATTATTGTAATTATTAAATTAAAATATCATCAAAAAAGTAAAAATTTTGAGTTGTGTCACTTTTGTAGTGAGTGTGTGATATATTCTTTTATATTAAATAAAAAGAATGTGACAGTGTTAATAATTATTATTAAAACATTTGATATTTATGTTTTTTCTGAATATATTTTTTAACATTAAATTGATTGCGAAGTTGAATATGAAATGGCTGTGGACCCAGCCATTTACATTGGACCCAGCCATGTACATTTTTATATTTCATATAAAAATGGTGGCAAACGAACAATATGGTGGCAAACTTATTGTACCTTAGTAATAGATTTTTTCGAAAAAAAAATCCGTTGAAAAAAATTTTATAAAAAATGTTTTTTTGCTTAAAACTTTTTATTAGTACATCTTACGTATCTAATGTTGCACAACAAAAGAAAGGTACACAACAAAAGCATACTCATTTATTTTTTTCACGAGGGTTCGCTATACTATTTTGATGCCTCGACGAAAGTGGGGTTTTTGGGAGATTTTTGTCGAAAACACAGTTTGAATGTATTTTTTTTGGATTGGTGTCTTAAGCAAATTTGTTGGTCGTTAAAATATCTACAAACGTGCCGAAAACAGTAAAGCGATATTCGGAACGATTTAGGACCTATTAGCATTTAATCGTTCGAAGACTTAAGCAACGAACTCGACTAAAATGAGCAAACTTCAAAGTCAGATTTCTCTTAAACTAGAGCCAATCCAGCCAAACGGCTGGTGGATCTCAACTCAGTATACCTATCGAAAGTAGCTCTGTAGGTCTGAATTTTTGAGGGTAAATTTCATGCACAGTGTAATTAAAGTATTTTTCCTTACGGGCGACATGTTTCAACGCATCGTGGCATACACTAATAACACTGATCAACAGCAAAATGGCTTTTCTGGGTTTGACATCAGTTCTAGGGTAATTAGGGAGCGCTGATTTCGAATCCGCAAACCGTTTTTAAAACTTAGTTTCCGTTTTCGCAAAAAATGGGCGTGTCACTTTTTTGGATTTTCCCTGACTTTTTTCACGTTTGGGATTGTAATTTCTAAACCAATAAACCGGTTGACATGATTTTCACTTTGTAGCATTTACAACACCTCACGGCTTCTTTTCCAATGTAATTTATTTTTATAAGTTTTAAAAATCCGCGGCAATTGGACCTCAAATTCGGAAAATATGGAATTTCAACGCGTTTTATTTAATGTTGAAAAACATGCACATTTATCGTAAATCAATTATCGAGTTATGTATAACACGAAAGTGGAAACATGAAATTACACAACACAGCCAAATTTTTTGGCGTGAGTCCCATTCTCATCGAAATAATAGCAAAAATGTACCATAGTCATTTTCATAATTTTTGATACTATTTCCTAAAAAAATTAAGGGCCTCAAAATATGCTCTTTTATATATTCCATTCACTGTCTGGAATACAAGCGAAAAACAAAAAAATTTTGAATTGCTTCAAACAAAACAAAATTAAAAACTTTGCATATTTTGAGGCTCTTACTTTTTAAAGGAAAAAAACTGAAATCTGTTGAAAATGACTTTGGTACATTTTTGCTATTATTTCGATGAGAATGGGACTCACGCCAAAAAATGTGGCTGTGTTCTATTACTTGGTGTTTCCGTTTTCTTGTTATACATAACTCGATAATTGATTTACGAAAAATGTGTTTGTTTTTTAACATCAAAGAAAACGCCTTGAAATTCCATATTTTCCGACTTTGAGGTCCAATTGCCGCGGAATTTTAAAACCTATAAAAATAAATTGCATCGGAAAAGAAACCGTGCGGTGTTGATAATGCAACAAGTTGAAAATGATGTCAACCGGTTTATTGGTCTAGAAATTACAATCCCAAACGTGAAAAAAGTCAGGGGAAATCCGAAAAAGTGACACGCCCATTTTATGCGAAAACGGAAACTAAGTTTTCAAAACGGTTTGCGGATTCGAAATCAGCGGTCCCTAATTACCCTAGAACTGATGTCAAACCCAGAAAAGCCGACCAAAAGTCGAAATTTGTTGCCCTGTGTAATCCAACCCAATTAAGAGAGTAAATAAGTAAGTTTAATCATTTTGTATCGGTGTACAACTTTGCTTCCGCCGTTTTTTTCCAAAATTAAAAGCTTTATTGCGAAAAAGTGCTTACAGATGTATTATTCAAAGTATTGTCCGTCGCTAGCGACAACTTTCTCCCATCTTTCCGGCAATTTTCGGATCCCGGCTCGAAAAAAGGAGTCCTCTTTTGACGCTATCCATGAAGCAATCCATTTTTCCAATTCTTCGAAGGATTGAAAATGTTGATCTGCCAGGCCGTGTGCCATCGAACGGAATAGGTGGAAGTCAGAAGGGGCGACATCTGGGGAATACGGCGGGTGGGGCAAGACTTCCCATTTCAGCGTTTCAGGTACTTTTTGACCACTTTTGCGACGTGAGGCCGAGCATTGTCGTGTTGGAGGATGACTTTGTCATGTCGCTCTTGATATTGTGGCCGCGTTGCGAGTTGCGTTCGGTAGCGATCTCCTGTGATGGTTTCACCCGGTTTTAAGAGCTCGTAGTAAATCACACCGAGCTGATCCCCGAGCAATGCTTCTAGTTGTTCATCTTTGAAGGTTTTTTCTCTTCCACCACCATGTTTGTTTTCGACATCGAAATCACCATTTTTAAAACGTTGAAACCACTCCCGACACGTTCTTTCACTCAGAGCAGCATCACCGTAAGTTTCTGAGAGCATTCGATGCGCTTCAGCTGCATTTTTTTGCGAATTGTAACAGAAAAGTAAAACTTCCCGCAAATGGCGAGAATTGGGCACATAAACGGACATTTTCGAGCGTGAATAATACGAAAACAAGAACAACTGTCACTGAAACGGCGATGACAATTCGTTAGGCACTGTCCACACTCACTTTAAAGGCATTACCATCTATGTATTTCAACCAGCCTCAGCCGGTACAGCCACCTATCGGAAAACGGCGGAAGCAAAGTTGTACACCGATAAATATATGAAAAATTCTGAACGTTTTCAACATTCAACTAAACCTCTTTTAAATAATTTTTCGCGTATACAAATATGATATTTGTTGTGGAGTCAAGTGATACTCCAACGCCTTCTGACGTGTAATAAGGTCTTTTTTGTATGTATTGACGATTGTGCAAGTTGTGCGCAGCTAGTGAGAGGCGTTTTTTAACTTTCCCTCTTTTGCTTTTTTGCTGACTCGGTATGTCCTTTCTTTTGTCGTTAACAATTTATTCTTTTTCTATGCTTACCTATAGCTGCCAGCCTTAGTAGCTTCGCAGCGTTGTGCCGGTTATGCCGTTTTTATGGTTTTTTTAATCCATTTCGCTTTGCTTTGCAGCCTTTTCTGAAGGCAAGTGTGTGCGCTTTATGCTATTGGGAACTTATAAAAAATTTGAGCCATATCTGCTTGTCTCATCTTTTTACACACTTATACACACAAATGCATTTAATGCGAAGTGAACTAAACGAACGAACTTTGACGATTTATATTTTTCTTTTCAAGCATTACCGACATAGATTTTCACAGCTTCCCATTGTCGTCGTTGGTTTGGCGTTTTATTCACTTTGGAATACAAAACTCATGTAAAAATGAGAACTCAAGCATTGCAACAAAAGGGTCTAACAAAAATTAAGAAAATGGAATTTCATTCAACTTGTGACCGTTTTTGTTTACAGCAAAATAGAGTAATGATTTATAGTATTTTCAATGGAATGAAGTAATCAATTGTCAGAGCAAAGAAATACCGAGAAAACTAAGGCACGTCAGTCCAGTTGTGAATTAAAAAAAAAGCGAAAGGCAATAATAGTTAAATCAGCAAATATTGGTTCATCCCTTAACCCTTTCGCTACAGGTTTTTACTGGGGAAAGTTAAAATTTTAAATTTTACGTCCTAGGCTTTTATGTGGTTATATGTATTGGCAACATTCCATAAGAAATTTTTTAATTTTTATACTCGGACCCTGTATTTTAGAGTGTTTTTCTATGAGAGCAACCACATCGCTGCGGCTGTAATAAGTACTTAAACATAAAACTTTTTACGCATAACGAAAATTTGAATATTTCTTCATTTACTTCAGCCAAAATTAAAAAAAAAGTATCTAAGTAAGTAATTGAAAGAAAACGTCAAATTAAAAAGTTCTCTAATTTTTTCTGCTTCTTCTTCCTTTACTATGTCAAGATATATCATTAAAAAACGTGTATACTTCTCTTCTTTAAACTTAAATATTCAGTTTATTAATTTCGTATTTTTCCTAAAACTTCAAACTATTCTAAAGACCAACAAAAAAATGTATTCTTCCAACCATAGAGGATGCAGACGTCCACAAAGTAGCATGTTGCCATATGGCAACAAAATAGCGAAAGGTTTTAGTAATGCGAAAAAAAATTTTTCAATTCTTGACTTTTTCGCAGCAAAACAAAAGCTGGGTGAACAGATTACTCGAACACCGTTGCATGGATGGATTTGAAATTCGGCAGTAGCTTCACAATTGTCTGCTCTAAGGTGATAGCCGTTTTTGATTTTTTTTGGAAACTTGTTATAAACATATTACTGAAAATTGTTTGGCTGAAAATCGCTTCAAAAGTGCACCATGTCTGCAAAAATTGGAAAAAAAAATTTTTAGGAAAACACCTACGTACTAACATAGCCAACAGAATAGATAGATTATGAAATGTTTTGGTTGTTTGTTCCAGGTCTTAAACCTTACGAGAAATCTATCGACCCGTTTGGCAGTTAAAAAATAAGGTGATTTGAAAGAGTGACGCTTTCGCCGCCATTTTGAATAAAATTAATAATAAACAAAATTATTTCCACACTTCAATATGTGCCGAATATGGCCTTTGAAAAGAAATCATCAAAGTTAAGCCTTTTTTTCGGCCGCCAGAGTGGTGTAACCCCTTAAATCAGAGCACACTTAGGCTAGTAAGGCTCATACAATAGAATCCACAAACGTATCAGTTCTGGATTATTCCAGGCGCACAAACTATTTATATTGTTCCTGTATTCACCGGGATTCGTATCAATAATCTATTAAGAAGCATCAAGCAATGCACTCAAGTCAAAGTCTAGTCACTGTGAGATTATAAAACAAATATACAGAGAATTTTCTAAAATAACAACAACAACCAGGGTGCTACTCCGCGCCATTAATCCTGCTGGAATTGTCTCACACAACAGTTGCTGGCCGCATCAGCGTCAACACTTCTTCCCCCAACATATTCCTGGGGTGATTTAATCATTGATGACAACGTCATCGAAATCAACATCACAGCCATCACGCTGCACGTCGTCATCAGTTTCGTCACGGTTGTTATGTTGAGTTCACTCCAAAAACAGATTCCCGGCGCAGTCCACTGGTGTCGACAAGCTCTCCCTTTGCTTTTTTGCCTTATGTTTTTATTCTTTATTTGTAAACTTTTAAACATTACAATAACAGCAACAAGAAATGTTGAGCACTAACGGCACTAACAAGTACAACAACATTATGTCATCATCGTTTGCTGCATTAAATAAAAATAACTCAACTTGAAATGACTTTAAAGTGATTTCCCCTTTCTGCTGCATCATTTAACCTCGTTGCTACGACTGTTTGTTCCACGATTCGGCAAGCGGTCGTGCAGTGGGGTGGCGGGTGCACAACGGAGTTTTGAAATGTCAAAAAAGCCAAACGGGGTTTGTGCCACTTCACTCCAAACCACACCGATTCACACTGATTTCATATATTTCCAAATATCCACGCACACACACACACACATAAACACACACAAATAAACATACAAATGCGTCAGGTTTGTGGCTATCTCTTTTTTGCCACCATGCAAGGCATATAGCTTTTGCTATATCCACAACCGGTAAATTTGAAATTTCAAATGTTGCTGGCAAATAATAAATATTTATCCTCTTTTGCGACTAACTATTGAAGTCGCGTGTGTTTTATTGTTGTATTGGAAGTGGCCGTAGGAACATGCGGCATGTTTCCATGTGATTTTCGCGCTGCGCCGCTTTCCAAAGAAATGAATTTGGACACGTGCCAACAATTCCACTGTTGGAATTACAGCATGAAGTCATTTTGAACGGTTCCAATGCCTGGAAATCGAGTGTGAAGAACGTCTGATTTGGATGCAACTGGAGTGCAGAAGGGGGGGGGCGGCTAGAGCCAAAAACAGCTGAGCACTGGTAGGGGCCATGCTGCTGGCAGAAGGTGTGAGAGAATTAAGAACATTAAAAAAGGTGGGGCGTATGAGTGATTTTTAGTGCAAAGACTGAAAACATTGGAAAATAAAGGAGGAAAACACAGAATGTGTATGAGATGGTTATCTGACAATATCTTAAAATCGCATTTCATACTTACTAAACATTTTATACTCACATGTAATGCCTTTTTATTAAACAATTTTTAATAAAAATGTTAAAGTGTTAAAAATTTTTCTAAGCAGTTTGAAAACAGCGCCAAGCTGAATAAGAAATAGTTTTCGTCAATGCTCCACTGTTGCAAACCAGTGCCAATACATTTTACATGTTTGCGTGTATGCTGGCGTTGTAAATCCGCACAAACATAGATAATTCTATGGGAAATTAGCAAAATTATTTTTCCAGAACATTCGCTGCCGCACATCTATCCAGTTCACGTACGTTCAATCACCTTTTGCCTTGCCGGCATTTTGTCGTCACATCACTTGCGCCAACAAGCGAACACACACACACTCACATGCCGCAAACGTCCCTTGGCAACAGTGTAAAACAAAAGCAACAGAAACAGAAACACAACAAACATGAAAGGAATGAAAGAAAGTAGGGCTAAAATGCAAAGGTGAAGTGAAAAATTGTATTTCTGCTGCCATTTGCTTTGCTCAGCACGCCAAAGAAAAATATGCGCCGCTTCCACGTCCCAAGGAGCCCCGTCACGTCAGTTTTTCTCGTGTGTCCACATCGACTTTTCAGGATATCGTGCGATATCTCGTGGTCATCACCGTCTCGACGAGAGCCCGACTTTTCATCGCATTCCCGCCGCAAGCGCCGAATGTCCGTCGCTAAGTGCTCTTTCCGCAGCCGCGTTGTCGCAGTCCAAATAAAGGACGGAGTGTGCGAAATTCCGGAAAACTGCATAGCGCATTGCATACTCGTAGCACCTAAAAAGTCTGCGAGTATTTCCTTTTTCTGATTTTAGTTAGACTTCATTTGGGGCTATCTTTTCCGCGCTCGTATATTTTCTTCGTTCACATCGTAATACAATTTCAAATCCATGGCATTTAAAATTAGATGTTATTAAGCAATTCGTTAAGGCTCTGTGTTGCGAAGAAGCATTTTTGTAAGTGAAGAATTTGCTTTAAAATTGCGAAATATTTTGATTTGAGACTAAATTATGAGGCTAGTTCCACTGATCAATCATACCGTCACAAAAGAAATATGAGCGATATTCAATGGTAAAAATTTTGCTATAATTAAATTATTATTAAAGCATCAAAATAAATTCAAAATAACATGAAATAACACCAAAATAAATAAATTTTAAGTACAATAAAAGTTTGAAGAAGGAGCTTTCTAGTAATCCTGGACAAGAACAAGTCCTTTCAATAGTGTTACAAGTTCAAAACTCGTGCAGTATTTTTAATGCTAAAATCTACTGGAAAGAATTGTGATTCTGGGTAGGGGAGTGTCATTTCCACGAACCTTACTTACCTCGTGGCTTTCAAAACGTGGTTCAGAACTTTCCCGCCTGCCTACAGGACATACAGCTGCATACACTTTGCTTAGATAACAAATGACGAAGAGAAGAAAAAGAAGCGGTGCGATAAAACACTTCCTATTAGAATTAAATTGGAACTTAGTCCTAGAAACCTAAGTTCTAAAAAACATTAATTTAAAACAACAAAGGAGTCGAAATTTCACAAATTGTTTGTGACTAGTTTATCTCTAATTTTCTGTCATAACTGAAACCAGATTTAGTTTCGGAAGTAATTTTCCTATATGCAGAATTACAATTTCTTATCGGCAGAATTACGTACAAAACGCTTATGAAAAATGCTAATGCAAAAAAATGTTTAGTATAAAAATTGGTTTTCAAAATTTGTATTGAAAACTCATGGCCGTGTCCGTATCTATGTCCGTAAGTTGTGCTCAAGATAGCCAGAAGAGTCAATAGTCATGTTTGCCTATCGATCTGTTTGTTCGACTGTCAACCGGGTTAAACTGCACTAAAAACTTCTACTAAAAATAAAGATATTTTCTTAACTTAAAAAGCAACTAACATCGACCATGGACAAAACAAGACATGGACATAGCGCAGCGAACTATCATCCAGCGGCTACTCCGCTACTCCAGCATATCTCCTGTATGGACGATGAAGCTTCGGCGAAGCTGGAGGTCGATATGCGGTAGTTGGAAACCGATGGCGAAGAGAGAGGAAGCACCAAGTTGAGGACACTCTATCTTTTCTTGGTGTGACCAACTGAAGAACGCGCACGCAGAACAGAGGCGCCTGAACTTTTGCTGAACTTTTGCGGCAGGCCATAACGTGGTAATAGGTTGTTATGGTCAGTTAAGTAAGTAAGTAAGTAAGTAGGAACAGGGATCTACTGTTTAGTTTAAAAATTCGGCTTAAGTGCATAATAGCGTACCCTCGTGAAAAAAATTAATAAGTATCCTTATACAAAGAAGTTTGGCTCCTGAGTCTAACACACTAAAAATTTTGGCTGGGAAACGCCTACAAAAGGCGTGGCACGGGGTCAAAATTCAAAACTTTCATCAAAAAAACTCAGTCAATTTTCAATCGATTTATTCGATATGGCTATCAAACGAAAGGTCTTTTTCATACCTTTATTTTGGTGTACAACATTCTATACTTTAAGTACGAGTAAAAAATTACATATGTATGTATAAGCAAAAAATATTTTTTTTATATAAAATTTACAAAACCCGATTTTTTTTTCGAAAAAAACCATAATAAAGATATAATAAATTTGTTATAATATATTTTCTACGGAATTCCCTTTACAATGAAATATAGAAGATTTGAACTTTTTTGTTTTTGTTTTTATATTTAAATTTAAATTGAGTTAAAAGAATCTGCCTGCAATATTGAAATGGCGTTTATATTTTCCAATCATAGGAATTGAATATAAAAATACTGTACGCTCCTTACTGAACCTGATCCCCTAGTTACTCCCATGAGGGTTATTTTTCAAGCAGCCTGGCCGAAGGCCGGCCACACAAAAGGTACTTGATTGCAGAAATTCTTTAGGTCACGAACCGAAGTTACGTTCATAAAGGTTATTGCTTACGAGATAGCCAACGTACTGGCAGGTACTTTTTACAACCCCCTTCAGCCTTCATTGCCTGAAAATGATGAGGAAGGTGATTACGAAATTGTTTTGGACCAGGAGTCGACTTAGAAAAAATTAAAACACGCATTGAAAAAAAAACAAAAATTTTTGTTTTTATATTTAATTGAAAAGAGAATTCCACACGCTATGATATAGTGTAATGTAAATTGTTGTACCTTAATAACGAGGTTTTTCGGAAAAAAATCGGGTTTTGTAAATTTTATATAAAAAAAAATATTTGATGCTTATAATTTTTTACTTGTACATAGAAAGTATATAATGTGGTACACCAAAATAAAGGTATGAAAGAGACCTCTCGTTTGATACCCATATCGTATAAATCGATTGAAAATTGAATGAGTTTTTTTGATAAAAGTTTTGAGCTTTGACCACGTGCCACGCCTTTTGTAGGCGTTTCCCAGGCAAAATTTTTAGTTTGTTACATTCACAAAAACAAGCTCTACACAGCCAAATTTTTCTTTTTTTTCACGAGGGTACGCTATTCTGCACTTGTTCCAAAAAGTCAATGCAAATTTTTGACGTGCCGACAGTTATAAATTTGAAATTATTCATAAACTAACTTCGATAACCTAAATGTGTTTCCTGATAAATCAAATCAAAGAATGAATGGGTGTGGCCCGGCATTAGTGGTTTAATGCTATCTTTTGCCACGGCAGAAGCCACATATGAAGCATCGTCGAATTTTATAATGAAATCAAGAATAAAAGGCAATTATTAATTTTTAATATAAAAGCATTCAACAGGATTTGAATAAAATCCAACCGCCTGCTTCTCAATAAATCACTTCCATTGAGGAAATCGATTGCAATGTGCATTTTTCAGACCCATTTTAAAATGTAAAATATTGAATGTAACTAACGTGAATGCATGGCATTTTCCCTCCAAAACGCGCACTATTCCTATTATGTGCCCAGTCTACCCCCCGCCTCTGCTTCTTCCAGCAATGTTTACGGCCGGGCCCCTTTGAAAATTTCCTTTTGATTTCGCTTCCGCTTCTGTGGTGTCATAATCCATATTCAAGTTTACCGTATAATCTTCAATATCACGGATAGAGATTGCTTTTATTCCATTCTTCGTGAATTTTTATTTTTGCTGTGACACGCACAACCACAACCAGGGCCACTAAGCAGCGAGCGAAATTTCAATCTGGCACCCCGCGCTGCCGAATCTGTGCAAATGCCTTCGTCGTTTCCGACTTTTTGGGAAGACGACTGGGCGGGTGGCGGTTGTGAGCTGCGCTTCGAGAAAGCAAAAAATCGTGTATGCAAAACTCAGCGCAAATAGTCGGCGCTTCGAGGATTTACCTTTTTGTGTGCCGTGCTGTAACTGCTCGCAACTGCGCCTGTGAATATGCAGCAGAATTTTTATTTGCAGCTGCTTTGCTTGTGCCTTTCACGGCAAATAGGAAATATAATATATTATAAATGCGAGTGTGTAGTGGAGAACTCAAGCAACTAACGTGCGTGGGTACTTACACAACGGGACAGTGCGCAATTTAGGACTGGAATTGAGCAGTGCTTTTGTGCTTTTGCATATGTGTGTGTGTGTGTGTAAAGTGGGATCGCTGTTAGACGTCTTTAAAAGCAGCCTAAAATATTGTTTAAACACAATTTTAAGGTTTTTAAAATAACTTTGCATAAAGTTCAAAGTTAAAACTGAGAAGCGTGTATGAAAAGTTCTAAAAGTTGTTTAGCTTCTCCTCTTCTACTCAGTTTGCCTATCCAACTGGGCCTAATCCATTAATTTATACGGCGGATACATCGCTGGCCGCAACCAAACGTCTGATTGAATTGGATGCGGGCCGCTGTTACATTGGCACGGCACAAATTAAAGTTATGTGTGCCAAAGTAATGGAATCACATTGGATGATCTCAGCCGCAATTAAGCAGATGCACGAGGCAAAGAGCCGAAATGAAGGACGGAGGTGTTCAAACTTTACTCGGTTTTCAGGGAGCTGCTTAGAAATATTTACCTATATCACAGCAAAAAAATATTGATTTTTCATGGCTTTTTCGTTTGAATAAATGTTTAAAATAATGCATGTGCCACAACATTTCAGCGCCGGTGAGTTTCAATCTTCGGCGTCGTTTGGGTTGCCAATTTTCGCTGCATGCCACATTTAATTTTGTTGTTCACAATTGTGTTTTTACCAGAAACAGCAAACGGGACCTACAAAAATTATTCGTTGGGTCTATGAGGGCAAAATAGTGAGTGGAAGACAAGAAAGGAGAGCCGCAGACGAAAGGAAGCGGCGGGCCGAGTTGATCGCTCGACACATGCCAAGCACTGCGCAGCGGTAACACGCGAACTAGCGGCACAGCAAAGGCCAATAGCGCAGTCCACCACACGCACACACATGTATGTGCGTGTGTGTGTGCGCGCGTGCATTTTGTGGTAGTCTAACACTTGTACAGGCCAATAAACGTTGGGAGACGTAGCGGACGAAGCATTTCGCCGCGCCGAGTAAATGAGCGTCCGCGCTGCCGCTGCTGCGTCTTATTGTTTGCGCTGTACTCTACACATTTCACTTGGCAACGAATGCAACTGCTGTCGTTTTATTGCAACTTTTATATTTGTGTTACTGCTGTTGTTGTTATTGTTATGATGTCTCCGTTTGCGGCATAGTCGCCGAAGTAGCACAGTGGAATTGATTGCTGCAGTGTTAGTTTCGAGTATTTTACGAGCGACAGCCCGAAAAAAGACAACAACCAAACGAAAAGAAAAACACAACCCGACGAAATGTAGAAGCAGCACTGGGAGATATATGTATGTGTGGTATGAACAATATCTTTGCTTTGTGGACAGCTTAGGCCAACTATGAACACAAATACATAAGCAATGTTGGAGTTAAATGTTGTAGAATCGGATTTAAAAAGCACTAAAGTGGCTATATCGATGATATGGGAGATTAGAGTATGCAAAAGGAAGTTCTACTCTTGCATGATCAGGATCACCAAAATCCCACACTTTTCGGCTGGTCAGTTTGTCAAGGCACGGGAAAAGGAGGAATATGTGACAAAAGTTGTATGGATTGCATTTATTACTGCCGATTGGGTATGTAAACAACTACAACAGCAATTAGCGCACAAAGTCATATATATCGAATTCCATTCCAATCGAAGTACCATTAGTGCTTGAGCAACTATACATATATCCATCCATCCAACCACACTAGGGATTGCAATCCCGGGATCCCGAATCCCGAAATCGGGGGGTCCAGGACAATTTCAGTTCCGAAAAATCCCGGAATTGTTTCTGATCTTGGGATCGAAACATATAAACAGCTTGCTTTTGTACTTTTCTAGAAAAAATTGCCTGCAGCTAAAATGAATGAAAGCTTCCAAAAAAGTAAACAAAAAGAAATTTGCAAAGCCTTGCAAGTTTAACTCTTGTTTACACCAGTGCACAGTGATTTGACTCCATACAACCGCGGGACAAAATTAGAAGGAGTGCACAGTGATTTGACTACATACAACCGCGGGACAAAATTAGAAGGAGTGGTTTGTTCTTAATAAAGTTTAGTATGCTGGTTAATCATGGTCTGCTGAATAGAAATCTCCATTTTGTTTTTTTAACTTTTGTTATTTGGCAATGTCTGAGACTTAAATTTGCAATTTTCGTCATTTTTGGTGAGCTATAGCAACGAGTGTGCTGGCTAGATTTTTCAGATTTTACATTTAGTCGGTAACGTCAACATTGATAATTGCAAAGAGTAACAGAAATTGTCTTAGGACCCTTTAGTTGTGCAATAAAAACGATAATAATAGACGTATGTTTTGCTTTTTTGCAGTTTTCTCAATTTTTCATGCTGATTGCATACTTTTAGGGATGCAAAAAATAAATTTTGTCGAAAAATAGGTGAGATTGGAAGATATCGGAGGATATAATTACATTATCGGGCAAAGAAAGAATGCTTCTTAAAAGTAAAAAAATCCAAGAACATACTTTCACATACTTTTTAGATTTTTTTTTTTAGAAAATGGCCATATCATTTCTTAATCTATATTGAAAGTTTTAGCAATTTTTTGATAACCATGTATTTTTAAAAATAGAAAATAGAACAGAAAATATGTGTTTACAATTTTTTGTGAAAAAAGTTTCAACTTTGAGCCGCTGTTGCACAGACACTAATTAATTTGTTGCACAGAGTTATTGAGGTTTTCTTAGTTGGAGTTTTACCTTTCAAATGACATCAAAATCGTTAAATTCTGAGACTATACATTTTTTGAATTTTGTCTATGGAACGAATCACTGTGTATTGGTCTCAAAAATTGTTAGTCAATATCGTACAGGTTCTGGAAAAATACAATACATTGGTTAGGAGATTTGAAGCTACTAAGGTCATAGGAGCTGGGGAAATTACTGCGGAGACACCATTCTATATTCGTGCCATCCGGGCCCTATGATCCTACCAACATAAAAATCGCATCACGAATCAAAGGTTACTAACTACTTATTTGTCTCAATTTCAATACTCAAATCAATTTAACGTCAGTTCTGATGTGACAGCTTGCACTGTTGGCTGGCATCGGGCGTAAATCTATTAACATAATTTTGCTTTATACATTCAGGTGAACAGCAATGGGGTTTTTCTGCTCTGTATGCCAATTTGCTTGCAGCATTTTTACGGCCATGAATTACGCTGATTTCGCAGTAAATTATTGCACGTATAACTATGCTTACATATGTATGTATAATACATATGTCAGTGTACATAAATACATAGCGCGGCCGCGGCGAGTGGCGGAGGAAGGTGCAATTGCTGTTCTGTTCCAGCTGGTCGCATACTTTTGGGCGGTGCTGCACGTATAAAATTACACATGATGAGATTTTAATCGCGCTGCCACTCATGCGGCCCCTCATTCGAAAAGCAATTAGCGTTTATATTAATTTATGAACAATTTGCATAAATCAAGTTCATAGAGAAACGTCAAGCGAGGGCGAAATTTGAGTGCTGAGCTTTTTAAATTTGCTCAAGCGCGAGATTCGCCTTAAAGACTGCAGCAAACATTTAAGTACCTCTTCTTCTACACTACACGACACTACACATTTATGGCCATTTCCATAGCTGCGAGCACTTTGTATTTAGCACTCTGCCTCTGTCCTCTTACTCTCGAAAACAGCTCAACTGCAAATTCTTTCTTTTCAGCCGCTTTGCGTTTCTGTTGCAAACACTGCAGCCAAAGATTGCTGCTAATGCTTTCGAGACCGCCTCCTGCTTTATTTGCGCATCCTTTTGCCCTGCCCGGCCGAACTTAGCGCCAGTGCAGAATTGGTTTGTGTATTTTGCTGATTTTGTTGGGCAATTTGTTGGCCGCGTGCCGGCAGCGAACGGCAGAGCTGGGCGATGGGGGTGGTGGTAACGGTAATGTTGGTGGTTTTGGAGGGAGCGTTATGTAATGCAAAAGTTTATGCATCAGAGTCAGCGGCAACTTTTGTGATTTCTGCACAAGTTTTCAGCACGCACACACACACACAAGCGGTGGCAAATATGGGAATTTCGAAGGAAATTTTAGAAATCAAAGTCCACTTCAACATTTGGATTACGTGGCATATCACCGGCATTCGAATAATTGCATTCCATTGGAGGGCAGAAAATTTGGAATTTCACCAAAAGTATGCGAAGGAAATGTTTGAAAAAGATTGAAGACTGAAAAACTGAGGGACTTACCGTCAATGCTTAACTAACAATAAATCAGCAAAGTCTTAGCTGGATCCTGTCACTGACTACTGATTCCATATAAGTTCATGGTAAATATAGTAGCTTAGTTAAATCATACGCCAATTACTTTTTGTATGTAAGTATTTATAAACGTTCGATATTCGACTTTCAACGCCTGATGACAAAAATTTTTGCCGTGCGACAAAAATTAAAAAAAATTTTTACACCGGAAATAATCCATATGGGCGTGAAACTGGAGACCAAACATAGTAATACTGCGTATTCAGTTTTTTATTTCTACATCCTTTGTCCTTTTAAAAGGAATTCAAAATTTTGAAGGGGATAACAAATAAAAAACAATATAAAAAATACTTAACCTCGTTGAAATCTGGTGATATGTATATCAAATGAAAGAGGAAAGATTCAAGAATTTAAATAAAATTGATTTTTTATCTATTTGTAAAAAAAGCATATGAAAAAGGTCCTTTGAAAATTTTAATCCTTTATAGCCTTGAAAATTTATATAGAATTTTCTTGAAAAGTAAGTATGTTAAAACCCCAAATTCCCTTGATCACATGTCAAAATTTCATTATTCTGGCTTCATTGATTTTGTATCTTTTTATTATTTCAAATACTTGATACTCAAATAAATTAGAATTTTTGTACTTCATTAGAATTGTAGCTTCCGCCCTTTTTTTTAATAACTTTCGAACTAATAAAGTTAGAGTAATGAAATTTTGACACGTGATCAAGGAGGTTTTGAGTTTTAACATACTTACTTTTCAAGAAAATTCTATATAAGTTTTCAAGGATATAAAGGATTAACATTTTCAAAGGACCTTTTTCATACCTTTTTTTACAAATAGATAAAATAAATTTTATTTATATTCTTGAGCCTATCCTCTTTCATTCGATATACATATCGCCATATTCTAACGAGGTTAAGTATTTTTGAAATTGTTTTTCTTTTTTTTTATCCCCTTCAAAATTTGAATGTCCTTTTAAGTTTCTAAATCGAGTTATTTAAGAGATTGAACACAGCGCTATGGCGAATCGATCCATTTTACTCGTTAGCGACAACTTGCTCAGCGCTTAGTTTTCTGTTCACAAATCATCTGGCAAGTGTCAAATTGGCCCTGAACAAGTTTTTTGCCTTGAAAATTTGTGTCACTATACTCAAACCCCTCACTCGAAGGCATTTTTAATGGATTTAAAAAAATTGTGTACAGTGGGTTATTTTGTATTTATGACTTAGTGGTTAGTAAAACAAATGTGACAAAATTACACGAATTAAAGCAACAGGAACTTGATTCGTAAAGATCCTTGAATCTATCGAGGTGGTAGTGGATTTATGTGTAGAAATTTACGCACATACGGTAAGAAAAATCGCGCCACTGGGCCCTTGTCCATTGAAATCGATTAAGCGCATGCAACCGATTCACAAAATACGATCGAATGGCACGAAATCCATGAACTAGACAAATCGGGTACGACAGGCAGTTTCCTCGGCTGCTACAGTTCAAAGGCGGTCATTTCATTTTTTAAATATTCTATGATTGAAAATAAAGCAAAACTTTGTGTAATTAATTCATTTTTATTCATTTTAAAGGTGCGTCCGTGGTTGGAATACAATTTGTACAGATAGTGGTCCAAGTCTTTTCATGCTCCAATTAATACGCCCGAATCACTATCAGTGGCACTCGGACAGGGGCACTCGATGGAGCACGTAACTCAAGCAGCTTCATTGAATTTGCATTTTGCCTTCCAACGCCAATAACAACGCAATATCGACCATAACGAACTGCCGGAAGAGAAATGACAATTCCGCCAGCCAATTCGGCCAAGTTGGCCAATTTCAGCAGTCGTTATTATTATGAAGTGACAGCGGGGGCTGCGGGCGCCGACAGTGCCGTAGCCATTATAATTTTATGTGCGCACCACTGCAACCATTTGATAAAAAAAAATAGCCGACAGTAGCCATTTGAATTGATTGCTGTGCGACGAATGAGCCCGCAGCGCGGCGGAATGGCTTACGGTGGCGGCGGAGGTAAGTGTAGGCGTCAAACGGCCAAAAGCAATGCAGCTCGTGTATTGTTTGGGATGTTGCAATTAAAAGTAGTTTTTGTTTTAATTTTTAAAATACTTGTTTGGCAGCAACCGCAGATGCTAGAGACGAGTTGTTTATTTACTGTTGAATTTATAGCGAAAGATTGCATAAGTTTCGATTGAATTTCTCGTTCAGTACTTTTTTAGATTGGTTTTGTTATATAGGATGTTGAGATATGATGTGTTGAAAGGAATTGAAAAAATTCTCTAAAGTATACGTTCTTTTAAGTCTTTTAGAATTTTCTCCGAAAACAGGAAATACACCTAAAGTGAAGCAAGCGGTATCCATCAGACATACACTATGATCAATAAGTACCGGGACTGTGTATTTTAATTTATTTTAATTTTTAGGTCGGTAGGACCTTAACTGACATCTGTGTCAAATTTTGAGCGGGTTGCATTATTAGTTTTTGTTAGGCAGCTGTTAGCGTCAGTCAACTTTTTGTACTTCGTCGCATTTTACAATGGATAATTTTGTTGATCAACGTATTTGTTTGAAATTTTGGCTTAAGAACGAAATTTCTTGTGCCAATGCACTTAAAATTTTGCAGAAAGCATTTCGGGAGTCTGCTCTATCAAGAACCAGAGCGTTCGAGTGGTATAAAATGTTCAAAAGTGGTCGTGAAGTGGTCGAAGACTTTCCTCGTTCTGGACGTCCTTCAACATCGAATACCGACGAAAATGTTGAAATTGTGAAGAAAATCGTGCTTGAAAATCGTCATGTGAGCCTCAGAGAGATTTCTAACGATCTTAACATCTCTTATGGAAGCGCACAACACATTTTTGTCGATATTTTACGCATGAAACGCGTCGCCGCACGGCTTGTTCCTCAAGACTTGAATTTCGTCCAAAAAGATCATCGAAAGCAAGTGGCTGAAGACATGATTTCCGAAGCTAAGAAGGACCCAACGTTAATGAAACGTATAATTACTAGTGATGAGACATGGGTCTATGAATTCGACGTGACAACTAGCCAGCAATCATCCGAATGGCGTGCTGAAGGCGAGCCAAAACCAAAAAAAGTGCGCCAAAGTCGATCAAAAATCAAGGTTATGCTCATTGTTTTCTTCGATTATCGTGGTGTGGTGCATTATGAATACGTTCCGACCGGTCAAAACGTTAATAAAGAGTATTACCTTGAAGTATTGAGGCGTTTGAGAGATGCTATTCGTAGAAAACGACCGGATTTGTGGGCCGATGACAGCTGGATTTTGCACCACGATAATGCGCCGTCTCACAAAGCACACATTATTCGCGATTATTTGAACAAACACAGTGTGAATATCATCGATCAGGCTCCCTATTCTCCAGATATGGCACCATGTGACTTTTTCCTGTTCTCCCGACTCAAGTTACCGCTTCGTGGAAAGAGATTTGAGTCCATAGAGGTCATAAAAGAAAATGCGACGCGAGAGCTGAAGGCCATACCTGCTTCGGCTTACCAGAAGTGCATGGACGATTGGATTAAGCGTTGGCATATTGGTGTATTGGTTCAGATGGGGCTTATTTTGAAGGGGATAAAATAAATGTACCCAAAGAATAAAACAATTTTGTTTTTTTGACACAGTCCCGGTACTTATTGATCATAGTGTAAATCGCCGAGAAGAAATCAGGTAGGAACTTTTATTGGAGTTTGTGTCATGGGTAACCATGTAAAAAGAAGATTTTTGGTAAAGTTGCAGTGACGAAAAGAAAATTGTGTGAGTTCAGTAACTCCTGTGCACCTGCACTGCGCTCTCACATAAACATACCTACTCACATAAATATTTCTTCATCCTCTTCTTTGGCGCAATGGAATTATTAAATTGTATACTGTTCCGTTGCATACCTTCTCCTCTTCGACTACATCCAATCGTTTCGAAAAATTGATAAAGACGTAATCAAAGCGAATCCACAGTCAGGAGAACGCGGAGGCAGCCAAGCTGCGGAAGCCCCACGGTGCACAGTGTGATCAGTGTATCATTTTTAGGATGCCAAAAGTAAGAAAAAATCGCAAAAATTGTTTGGTATGCAATAGAGGAATATACAAGTGTTACGTATATGTATATGCTCAAAGCAAAACGAAAAATAACAGTTAGCATGATAACCGTTATCGAATTTGTCTCACTGCGACAAGTGCAGAAACACTTTTCTCAACGTGAGATTTTTGGTGAAGTTTACAGTAACATGATTTTTTGTGAGACAAATTATTGCACAAATCTTTTTGATTTTAGTCACTTGAATATTTTGTGCAAACTCCGGTAAGTTTTTGAAGCTTTAATTAATTTATTTAAATTTTTTATCGATTAAAATAGCTAGTCACTAAAAATTGAGTGATTCCCAAAATGGTTTATTTTTTTAATAGAGTAAAACTGATTGAGTTCCGTAGAGTTCCATGTGATGTTTATAACCACATTAATGAAAAATGTGTCTAGTTTCAGATTCTGCCATCAATTTTTGCTCATTTTTGCACTAATTTAGTTCACAGCCAATCAAAAATGGCAGTTCCGAGAAGTGAAATTTTTGATGTTTGGCTAAAATCCAAGCAAACAAAAAAGAATCATGGGGTTTTTAAATATATTTTGAGTTTAATTGGAAAAGATGTTGTACACTTCAAATTAAAATCCTGTATAAAGAAACTCTGCTATAATTTTCGCTCAAGATGGGCACATTCGAGCCGAATAAATAGCCGTTTCCTTTATATCACAGGATATTGGAGTTTTCTGTCAAAAATCTTCTAAAATGTTAAATGGTTTGGAATAAATCTAATTCAAAAGTATTAAAAATACTATTTTGACTAATTTTATTTACGTCTGTCCAGACAAACCCTATTAAATTAGAAATAATGGTCATCTGAAATTACACCTTATATGGGGAGTCGAAGAAAAAGTGGGCGGATCACGCCAATTTTTGTGTCTAATATGATGTTGACCTCTACATGGTTATTGCAAAATTTTATCGTCATACCTAGTTTGGTTTGACTGCTATGACTTTTGGCATCCTAAAAATGATAAAAGTCACACTGTGCGGTGCCTGTGGGGGCTATATTCAAGTGAAATATTATAATTTATATCACACGGCTTTGCCGCAGTCTATTACATCCAGTCAGCCAGCCAGCCCACAAATACACCTGAGACTGAAAGCAACCGACGAAGAGAAAAGTGCAGAATGCGCCGCAAAAGTGGCAAACCGCAAAATATATTCACAACGAGATAATACGGCAGGCCGAAGCAAAAGCCATCTATGAGAAGTGGCAAAAGGAAGTCACAAATACCGCAACAATACAATCTGAATGCTTTCAACTCGATTTTCTTGCGCCGTCGTTGGGGCACATCGGCGACTTTAGCCAACTTTTGGCACAAATTAAAAACAGCTACTAAATGTAACAAAACAAATAGCGTCCATTATCCAGTTATCATTGGCCACACAAAATGCTGAAAAAGTCAAAAGTTCAATGCGTGTTTTGTTGTTGCAACAAATATTGGACAGCCTAGCGGCGACTCGACTGAAATTGGCCATTTGTGTGACGCCTAGAAACAGGCTATAATTTAATGAATTTTCCCGCATGTCGCCATTCTCCGACAATCGAACTGCTGGCGCATCGCAAATGGTTGTGGTAATGTAATGTTTTTTTATTTTTTTATTTTTTATTTCACTGCACTCAACGCCAGTGATCGGATTTGTCAGCTGCAGCTGAAGTCGTTGAAGCCATAGCAGATTGCATTGATTTCGAGTGATTGAATGGACGGATGGATGGGTATATTGAATGAATTGTCGCATTTTTTGTTGGCAGCTTAAAAATAAAATAAGTGCAAATACAATAAATAAAACTTAATATATCGAAGATTATGTTGAATATTTAAATAATTAAATTCAATGGAAAAAATTACATTCAACCAATGAACCTGAATTGACCCTGAATTTAACATGCATTGCCTATTATGTAAGCCACTAAAACCCTAAACAGACACTAAAAATACAAAAGCAACATTTGTTTCAGCCTAAAAGTGTATAACCTTTTAAAGGGCTTCGAAAGGCCATTTAGCCAAAGTGGGCATTGAGAGTGTATCAATGCGTGTATCAGTTGGCCAATTGCGGGAACGTTGTGCCTTTTCTGGCGTTTTCAGTCTGCACCATTCCAAAGCGGCTTCGAGCTCGTGACAAGGGGAACGCGAAGGGTGAGACGTCGAGAGAAAGGGACACGATGGCAACGAGGCCAAAAAATAATTTCAGCACTTTGCTATTTGGCCAACTTTGGTCGGCCTATCCGCGCACCACTCCCAACACACCCTGTCAGTTGGCATTTAAAATGAGACCAAAAGTAAAGAACAAATAAAAGGTGAACGGTTTTGTTTGTTTTCGGTGTGTGCCAGGCTGGGGCGGCGCAGTGGCAATTTTCTTGGAATTTGGCTGGAATAAAAAGGATACTCCGGGCGCCGTAAGAAAGAAAGCAGCACGACCTTTATAAGTGCTCGTTATGGCTGAAAGACATAATGCAATGTGCCAGCAGTTGTTGTTGTTGCTCGCCTTTATTTTAGTATTCATCAGACACGAGAGCGCCCAGGAAGAGGCTATGATAACTGGGCGGTTTGAAATGCACAGCGTTTTTTCGGTGAAGTTTAGGGTGCACGGAATGCAGAAAAGTTCAGTACTTTTCGGATTTTTGTAGTCTTGAAAAAAATGTTTTTGTCATTTTATCTCAAGAAATCAAAAAGGCACAATTTAAAGTTTGAACAGTTCGCTTTTTCACTGCAAGAATGTTATAATGAAAAAAAATTTTGTTTTAATGATAATGCTAGGTGTTTCTCAACATGATCTGTGTATGGTTTCCCGAAATTTCGTTGTTAAAAATCTATATGTACTGATAAACTTTTAAATTACATTTTCTCGGATTGATATATTTGGGATACAAATAAGTTTTGAATGATTTACAAAAGATGCCGCAACTAGCATTAAATCGCATCGGACCACCTTGTAACTGTATTCATATTAAAGCGGCACAAATTCCATTTAACAGTCAGTACGTGTCGTTTCGCTGAACAATATCAGTCCTTTCTTTGTCCTAACAAAACACAATTTGCAGGAAACGCAGATCTGTTTGCACTACAACGGTCAGCCACATGCAACCATTGCAACCTCGGAGACGGTCCAATGGAATGTCCTATTTACACACCGTGTTCATCCGACATGACCGCTTCCGACTACCACTTGTTCCGGTCGATAACTCATGGCCTGGCCGAAATTCGTATGCTACCTGAAAGATAGGCAAAAGTCGCAGGTAACGACGGACCATACTTTTAATAAAATATGTACATATCTAGTATCAATTTCTCTGAATAAACCTTCAAAGTTAAAAAAAAATAGTTCTAAGTCATGAAGAACTGCAAGTCTTCTCGTCAAAGCCGGACAGTGGCATAGGACGAGCTCTAGATCTGTATACGTGCAGTATTTCTGTTACAAAATTAACCATAATAAAAATTTAAAAATTGGCATTTTTGTGCCAAGCAAACGCAATCTAGCAAGCATTCTGGAACAAAATAAATGCTGACATTTTAACTCAGGAAGCGCCATTTAGTACTAAAACAAACAAAAAGATCAGAAATCTGCGCCTTTCCAAACTACTATGTAAATACATACAGTTTGTCAAGTAAATGTTTGCAAACTTAACAAAGAAAGAAAAATTATTTTGAAAAGCTTATAAATATAACAGAAATTTCAATATTTTGAAATTTTTTTAAGATATAGATTAATAATGTTTAATGTTTAATGTAATGTTTATTTGATACGCGAAAACACTGTAAAAAATCAAAAAAGGAAATGAAGTTATACTTCAAACTGTCAAAAAATTCGTCTTCTTTCAAAACCAAGATTGCATTGAAAATTTGGCGCCGTACAGTTGCGAACAGTTTCATGAGATACATCAGTTCCGCATTCTATTTTTATATCCAAAGCCATTTCCCTTATTGAGATACGGGGGTTTTCACGAACTTTTCGAATGATTTTTCTTCCTTCTCTGTCAGACAGTTTTCTGGGTCGTCCAAGAGATACTTTCAAATCAATTCGCCCTTCAATACGCGTATCAAATAGACATTACTTTGATATTATATGAGAGTGAAATATTCAATTAATCTATATTTTTTAAATTATTTCAAAATATTGCAATTTCTGTTATATTATAAGCTTTTCCAAATAATTTTCTACCTTCTTTAAATTTGCAAACATTTACTTGACAAACTGTATGTATGTATGTGTGTACATGAGAATAAAGTTTTCCAAATTGCAGGTTTCTTTTAATAACAGTCCTTTTAGAACCAATTAAGTAGCCAAATGCTATTAAACACTTCAATTAACCCCTCCTTGGCACCCCAGGATCTATCGAGGTTTCTTCGGAAGTCGGGTAGATTTAGAGCATATTAACAGGGAACAACAAGTCGTAGTACAATGGACGTATAATTGTCTGAGTGCTGCGCTTGCTAGATCGTTCCGACAAGGGGGGAAAAAACCCTCTGTTACCCTAGCAAAAACTCGCACATTTGACCCTTCGGGTCATAAAATGACCCCGATTTATTTCTTTGTATTTTGTACACAAATGTTTAGACAATGTGATTTTAACAATTAGTTATTACTTTTATTATTGATAAGCGATGATTTGGCCTTACTGGAGTCAAATATGTTCAACATGCAGACCATGTCCGTGTTCTTGATTTTCTTCTCGGACACTTTAATTCTTGCAATTTCTTCAGAAGTTAAAATTATCGCAATTATTTTTTGGACAATTATATGATACAAGTATATAACAGATAATAATCATTAATCGCCCTAAAATAAATGATTTCGCAAGAATACCTGTTCCCGTGGCCCAGAAAAAATTACTCAGTTTAGAGGTTTATGTTAATTTATAAAAGTATGGCAAAATATTTAAGTTATACTAGATATTAACACCAATGAACCAATCAAAATTATATAATAGATTGATTAACATTACTCGGTTTCCCGAAGAAGAAAATTAATATATCCCATCATTTCCTTTCACTGAGTATCTTCTTCTTTGGTGAAGGATAACTGTTGGTGATAACTCACACGATTATATAATTGGCTTCCTTTCTTTTCGCAAAATCAGAAGCCCAAGAAGTAACTTTTCCAATTTGTTTGTCGCTGACACGAATATGTTTGTCCTTTTGGAATTTTTTAGAAATTTATTACTTGCTAGAAATCGTACTATAGGTAAGTACTATTTATATTGAAAACTTCAATCATGATTTCATACCAGCAAACATAAAGTTTTCGTACTATTGGGTTTCAATCCCTTGAAACTTAAAAGCTCTGTTACTGCTCATTGAGATGTGTGGACGAAGCTACGCCCTTCATTAAATGCCGTTCTCCTCTTCCCCCATTTTTCCTTTCGAAAAACATGACCCAATAGTAAGTTCGATCTGAGTGTCATTGATGTGCGACTTATAGTTCCGAAGTTATATACAAAATTTGGATCGTTAAAAGAGTGCCACGCCCATTATTAAACGCCCATGAAATATTTCCAGTGGAACAGTGTCCACATGGGGACACTGCACGAAATTGCAATGTTGTATGACTCATAATTTCGATTTTACTCCATAGCAGAAAGGGTTGTATAGCTAGCGCCACGCCCTCTTACCAACACAAAACAAAACAAAAATGCCAGAAACATTTATCCACGACACTTTGAAACCAAATCTAATAAAATTCACATCGCATCGACCAACTTCTTGCGTTGAGTACTATAGGCAGTGTTGTGACTAATATATTAAAGTAGTGTAACTAATTACGTAGTATATTACTTTTGCTTAAAAAATGTATTGTAACTAGTTACTTTTCCCATAAGTAATCACCTTCAGTAATATTACTACTTTTTTTCAAGTTACTTATTACAATATTACTTTTTAGTCAAGAAAGTTCTAATTTTCATGTAAAACAGCCGCACTGATAACATGATTAAGATCTATTACAATTATACAACGCTGCACTTGTTCATACTAGACATAGCTCGGGTCTTTAATTTCCAACTGAGTTTAGTAGTGGAGAAACAATTAACATTTGCAAGCAAATTCAAGCAGTTTTAACAAAAAAGGTGACGAAATTCAAATTGTAATTCAAAATGAAATAAACATTTAAGCTGATTGTTTTTTTTCTGGAAATTCCGCAAATACCTATTTCGATTTGTTGACGGAAAATAATATATTACTTTTTGTGATACATTACTTGATACTTCCAGTAATAAGTAATGTAACGATATTACTTTCAAATGTCAGTAATGTGTAATAAGTAATATGTTACTGTCAAAAGTAATAAGTTCCAACACTGACTATAGGTCATAAAATGACCCTAAGGTCAAATTTGCACAGTTGCTCATTTGCACGTAAACCAGTGTTGCAAATAAGATGTAATTTAGCGTATATTCAAATGGCATAAAATTAGACACTGAGTCCAAAGGAAAACAATTCTTCACCAGAAATAAGAAAGTTACGGCACTTTAAAGTTAATTTTTCATCAAAAATGACCCCAAGGTAACAGAAGTGTTAAATATCTATCTTTTAATATTTATGGAACTTCAAGTCGAAGAGCTTGGGAACGTACATGCTTGAAAAGTAGATAAAAGGCTTAGTGATTCGACAGGCAACGCCTGTCCGCTGATTGAATATTGATTTATTTATTATTTCATAGTTCAGTTTGAAAACTTACAGGCGAGAAAAGCTTATATTAAGTGAAAATGTCGCAATAAATCGCTTTTAGATATGGCAAAATCAATGTCCAAAGAATTTGAGAGTATGGTGAATTGTAGTTTATTGCTGAAGGTATCAACGTGTCAGCAATAATAGAATGGGCGGTGGTTTAGTGCTGCTTCTTTTCCCACAAAAATGTCAATTTTCCGCCTCATTGTAGCGCAAATAAGCGTTGAAATTACATACAACGTCACAGTCGGGGAGACCTTGAAAGGCATTCGTTTCATTAAGTTGTATGCGTAAATATGCGCGTGTGTGTGTGTAACAAAATCAAACTAATATATTGTGTTGAATTTTGCTGTTATTGTTATTAATTTTTCATTTCCCGAAAGTTGCCGTTCAATACACGCACACAAATTTGCTCGCAGCCAACCTCACCTATGGAATATAACAGTACAAAGGCACTTGAGTACATACCCTGTCGGACCTGAGACAACTGGTTCCCAAAATTCATTGGTTTTTCAACTGGTTTTTGTAAGTCAATTTGACAACTAGTTGTCCAAGTAACTGTCAGCGAATGCAGAAGTCAGTCAGTTCGCGTCTAATCGTTCACGTTCTGTGTGTGCGTTCATAGGCGAGAAGAGCACATAAAAATGAGAAAAACGAAACAGAGGTGAGAGAAGCAAAAAATACTGTTCAGGCCGATCTTGCGATTGTTCTGCTACAACAACAACATAGAAATGTTTGCATTTTTCGAACTCTCTGTTTCTATGACACGAAGTTTGCTCGATTTGCACGTTTTGTCTTGAATGATTTTAGTTAGAATTTTGCGTGGTTGCGTAAAGCAACGAATTGCAGCGGTAGCTGAGAGGTGTGTATTAATATATTTATTTATTTATTTATGTAATTATTTATTAATTCATTTATTTATTTATTTCTTGCAGGCGAAGTCAGGATGTTGTATTGCATCAGGCCCCAAACAGTTCCGGCAGAAGTGTGTCAACAAGACGAAGTTCATCTTGGTTCATCTTTAAATGCACCAAAAATTTTTTTTATTCGCGATGATTTTTTGTTTTTATTTTTAAATATTTTTACAATAAAATAATTATTTAAACAATTTAAAATTTAACAAATTTTAAAATATTTTTAAAATAAAATATTATTTATTTTATTTTCCCCATAAAAATCGAGTGGTTAGAAAACTAATCCAGAACAAACTAGTCGCTTTGCAACTGGTTTGAAAACTGGTTTACTTCGGACTAACCTTGGACTAGTTGCAAATGGATGCAGACGGGGACAATTGACCCTCGCCTAGGACACCGCCATGTTAAAAGGGTGAGTTTGCTACAAGAAAACGAGTCGATTCTGAGGTCATATATGACTGTCAAGCGACCAGTTGAAAAACTAGACTTGGACCAGTCCGATTTTCCACAGGGAAGGCACTTGAGTACATATGTGCAAGTATGTATGCATCAACATTAATTGCGAATATAACCGGTTCGGTTTTCGCGCTGCTAACGCATTCAATGGCTTCATTTATATTATTTGCGTTAGCATACTTTTAGGCAGTTGTTATTAAGTCGTTCACATACATACACACACACACACAAGCGCATGCACGCACCCAAATTTCAAGGTTAAGGACTTGAAGGACGGCGTCGATGGCGACTAGAAGAACTGCACTGCCTGTGTAGTGGTGCGACGGTTATGATCGAGTGGCTGCTTGTGACAGCAGGATTTATTTTGGGCCATGGACAGACAAGTAATGCCCAATTCTATTAATTTTTTCAGCTTGCACTGCCCTTTTTTCACTTTTTCCTTTCCTTGTAATGGGTATTAGAAAAAAAAACTTAACGGCATTTGAGGCGTTGTAGTGGTGTGTGTATTTAATAATGAACGACGTAATTACACCCTGCAACGCACAAATTTTACTAAATAAAATTTCAACTTTATAAAATTTCAGCCAACACCAAAACCGAGAGATAACTATTTTTTCTTTGGTCGCTGCCCTTTCAGAAGGAAATAGCAAACTGATTAAAAGAAATTTTCGTTGCAATTTCAGTTCCCAGTTCTTTAAAAATCCCATAACTTTTTGTTGAATAGTGTCATTTTAATTACGCTGTGAAAGTACGGTGAAAAAAATTCAATTTCCTCTCTTTTCATGACTTTGTGATGCCGCCGCCCCCGCGCGCGTTGGCGCACTAATTACTTTCAAATTCAGCTTTTCCCAGCAAGAGGTAGCCAGAAATCGTTGAATTTGTGAATTTCCTTTTCTTGCTCGACTGTTCACTGCCACAGGTGAAAGATGGCGTGCCGCGGCTGGAAGCGCTACCAAACGGTGAACCAGCAAAGCCAACAAGCCGGAGGCACAGCGCCGTGGCGTCAAAGGAAGTGAAACAAATCACGCTGACAGCGCGCCGTGAGGTGTGGCTGGCAGGGAAATGTCGATTTGCTTTGCCACCTCGGGCTCTGACGCGACACAGCAAGCTGAATTCTTGGTCTTTTTGTACTCTACACGCAAGAGTGTGGAATTGGCTGACTCGCTTTCGATTTGGTTTGTGCTTCTTGTTAGGTGTGAAT
This sequence comes from Melieria crassipennis, assembly GCA_963668005.1. NCBI lineage: Eukaryota > Metazoa > Arthropoda > Insecta > Diptera > Ulidiidae > Melieria > Melieria crassipennis. Next base: position 44,264,613 of record OY764962.1, read on the forward strand.
TTTTGGTATGTGCGCGCTGCTTCTGTGTGGCTCAAGTCTGCGGCACGTAATGACGTCAATAATGACAACGGCAAAAGGGCAGCAACCAAAGCCATGTCATGTGATGAGGACCATTAAGAAGCTTTGGTCGCATTAAGTCTTTGCCTGAGGACTGTATGGAAGTTTTGGCAATGTTTTTCTTTGGCAAACTTACAAAAAATGTATTCGAAAATGTCACAATTTTTAAGTGTTTCTTAATAAAGATAGATCTTTATTTTTATTACAACTTCAATTAGCAAAATCCGCACTCAAAATCTTTACACGAAACCGTCGTTTAATCCACAGTGAATGCGAATTGTTGTTGTGCAAGTATTCAATTAAAAGAATGACAAAAAATTTGCGCAACTTAATTAATTTCCGTTGCTGTAGCGACCGAGGAGCCAAAATACTCGAAATTACAAAACAGACGCGCACGAAAGCTAGGCACAAATTACTAAGCGGCATGACGGCAGACATTTACACAAAAACAGCAAATGGTGCTAATAAAATACCGGGGAAATACACAAAATGCTTTTGGCTTGTGTAGCAATTTGCCGCTTTCCTTTCTCCTTTTGGGAAACGAAATATGGACTAATTAAGATTTTTTTTATTAAATGGCGTTAAAGTGGCGCACTTGTGTGGGTATTTCTTTCCCCTTCCTCCAACCCTTAAAGTGGCTCCCATACAAAATAAAGGTTTTTATAAAATGGACTTCCACTGCTCCCAAGTGTCCCCCAGACGTATGAAATGTAAGACTAGCCCCCATTTATTTTCCCTTTCAAATGTTTTTTCCATACATACTTACCCGCTATCTACAATTCTTAAGGGGCTGCTATAAACCAAAAAAAAACTGGTAATTTTCAATGGAATTGGCTCCCCAGGTAACTACTAATCTCGGAAACTACTGAACCGATTTGAGTGATTTAATCCACAATTGGAAACATTTTTGCGCGCCTTCGAAGCAAAAATCAAAATGTATCGTCGAAACCCCACTGCACTCCCTATTTCACCGTGCGACAGCATTTTTTACACCGGGAAAAATCCATATGTGCGTGAAACTAGAGACCAAATATAGTAATACTGCGTACTCAGTTTTTCATTTGTACATTCTTTGTCCTTTTAAAAGGACTTCAAAATTTTGAAGGGGATAAAAAATAAAAAAAATATACAAAATACTTAACCTCGTTAGAATATGGCGATATGTATATCAAATGAAAGAGGAAAGGCTCAAGAATTTAAATAAAATTAATATTTTATCTATTTGTAAAAAAAAAGGATATGAAAAAGGTCCTTTTAAAATATTAATCCTTTATATCCTAGAAAATTGACATAGCATTTTCTTGAAAAGTAAGTATGTAAAAACCGAAAATCTCCTTGATCACGTGTCAAAATTGCATTACTCTAACTTTATTAGTTCGAAAGTTATTAAAAAAAAGGCGGAAGCTGCAATTCTAATGAAGTACAAAAATTCTAATTTATTTGAGTATCAGTATTTTAAATAATAAAAGGATATAAAATCAATGAAGCGAGAATAATGAAATTTTGACATGTGATCAAGGAGATTCGGGGTTTTAACATACTTACTTTTCAAGAAAATGCGATGTAAATTTTCAAGGATTTCAAGGATAAATTTTCATATCCGTTTTTTACAAATAGATAAAATATTAAGTTTATTTAAATTCTTAAGCCTTTCTTCTTTCATTTGATATACATATTGCCATATTCTAACGAGGTTAAGTATTTTGTATATTTTTTTTATTTTTTATCCCCTGCAAAATTTACTCCCCTTATTTTTATCCCTTTCAAATCTTTTAAAAGGATAAAGGATGTAGAAATAAAAAACTGAGTACGCAGTATTACTATGTTTGGTCTCTAGTTTCACGCCCATATGGATTTTTTCCGGTGTGAAAAATTTTTTTAATTTTTGTCGCATGGTGCTTTATTATTAATTGATTTTCCGAAGCTATCTTCAACAAATTTTTCTTGAAAATATCGCGAATGTGCATACGAATCTTCACTGAAAAATGCGGATAACTTGTATTTCCACAAAATTTTACTTCATTGGGTACATACATACTTGCCAAAAAAAAAATTAAAAAGTGATAAAATCTTGTTTTTTTAATTCACCTTCAAGTTTTCAACTTGTTTTCTTTGGTTCATTTTTTTCATAAGGGCACTTCTCAGTGGTGGAATGAATCAGTAAAATGTTAATCTTGCCAGACTTAAATTATATGAAACTTCCGACAACAGTTAATTTTAGGGACTCGCTCATAATTAGTTTGAAATATTGAACCCCAAATTGAAAACAAAAATATTTGTATACAAATTTTTTCAACGCTGTATGAGCTAACTTTAACTTATAACTTCTATATTGTCCAATATTTTTTCTTAAAACTTGGGATTTCTCTGAATTGAAGTATTTCCAAAAAAACTTCATACTAAGATATGTTTTTTTTTTATAAAAAAGAGACATCTGTTCATTATTGCGGTCTGTTAGAGGCTAAGTTCACAAAAGTTTTCTTGGCCTAGTGGGTATTATTCCAGCCCGAAGTAACGACTGATCTTAGATAATATGTAGTGTCCGACCGAATATTCGGTTTCGGTTTCGGCCCAAATAAGTGGTTTCGGTTTCGGCCAAAAACTGGCCGAATAGCCGAAACCGAAACTTTCTAGAATATTTTTTACATTTTATTGTGTAGAAGATAATATTAAAGGAGGAGTAATTTAGATGCCAGCAATGTAAATAAACTTCTTTTTTTAGCATATAATATTAAATTATTTAATTTTGAATATTATCGAGTAAGGTACGAAAGGGCAGCCGCCGTGGCTCAGTTGGTTAGTGCGTTGGACCGCGAGTCGAAGGCAGCAAACCGCAGGTTCAAATACTGCCCGTAATAACACCTAAAAAAAATAACGGGAAAATTCGTTTTCTCTTTCGGTGGCTGTCCTCTCAGCTGGAAATGGCAAACCTCTGAGAGCAAAAATTGCCTATGATAAAGCTCCCAACCTGCCGTTCGGAACCGGCATAAAAACTGTAGGTCCCTTCTACCCGCGTACAAATTCACACGCACAACACGGGTGGTTGCGGGAAGCTAGGCCTTAGTCTCGCGTAAGCGGGCTGTCGTGCCAGTCAATTATTATTATTAAAAATTTATTAAGGTACGAAAGGGTGATTTCTTCTTGTGTACGTTTTTAAAAAATGAATAAATTGTTTTTATTAATAAGTATTTATTTATTTATGCTATGTTTGTTTATTTGTTCTTTATTTACTTAATGTAAAATTCGTTTGTTGAAAAAAGCGCTTGATATGGTGATTTTTATTTCAACTAGAAAGTTTCGGTTTCGGCCGAATATTAAAAAAAAACCGAATATTCGGTTTTAATATGTAATAATATGTAATGTGCCAATTTATATGCGGTATGTTAAAAAAGTGGACTTCAAATTTCACATGCAACGTACATTCAATTTTGTTATCAGCATTTTTCCATATTTAGTATATTTTTGACAGATATAATGTTTAGTTTTTGTTTAGTTTTAATCTAGGCAATTTTTTGCTATCGAAGAGAAGGATCAAAGAATGTGGTCGTGTATTGTTCGTGATTTTTTGGTCATAAACAACACCGTTATCATGCTTAAGCCACCGTATTGACCGAACTTGCCGCTTGCGATTGGTTCCTGTTCCCAAAAACTGAAATGACGGAGATTGGTCTGGATTAGGGAGATAAAGACCGCATCGCTGGAAGAGTTCAAAGCCATACCAAAAAGCGCATATCAGAAGTGCTTCGAGATATTATCGAGAATATCTGAGGGGTATTACTGTGATGAGAGTACAGACTATGAACGATTGACTGAAGCATTTCTGTTTGTAAAAACTTTTAAAGTACATTTTGCATACTTCATCAAAGGCAATGTCCTTGAATTTGAAGTCATAAAGAAGATTGACAGAAATTAAATGAATGTACAAGTATACACTCAAATATACGTTTGTATATATGTGCATACAAATAGTATATATGTATGTCTGCAGTTTGTTTATGGTTTGTGTTGGTTGGCACACAGTTTCTTTTACCAAAAAGCATTATGCAAGCACCACAGCGACCCAATAGGTACATTTTTATTTTTGTTATACACAGCACAGCATGTATGAAATTAAATGAATATTTATGAAGCCATAATATCATCATCACGCCTTCGAGCTTTAGTGTATTTAAAAGAGAAAGAGTGAGAAAAGTAAATATTTATAAAGATAAACGAATATTCATGTGGAAGTATATGTAATCTTGTTCTTGTTTAACGATGCCATTGCATGTACAATTTGTTTATAAACGAGGCGGAACCGAAAATTTAAAAATTAAAAATTAGATAATTATAAAAATTATATATTGATAATACATGTACTTATCTAAGAAAAATGCATAATAATCTTTTAATTGTAACAGCGGATTTGTTGTGCTTACTGGGTCGTTGGGCAACTTTGCCGCGGGACATCCAACTGATGCTGTGTAAATAAATGTAAGTTCTACAATCGCAGTAATTAAAATTTTGCCATCTCATTTCTTTCATTTCAATAAAAGGAAAACGCCATGTCACCCAGAAAATCATGGTCATAGGATTTAATATCATAACTTTGTGTTATTGATGTATTCTTCGGTAGTATGGCATTTCGATTATACGAGGATTACACTAATGTACGAGTATGATTGCAACATATCATTATGTAACAACTACAACATTTATTGATATTAGCATCAATCCATTGCCTGATTTCTCCAGCTCGTCTCCGCCTTTTCTTGGACCCAACTTCTCATTAAGACCTTAGCCCGAAACAAATAATCTTCTCTGAAGTCCATGCCATATTTAAATACACTCCACGAATTACTATTGTCAGGATTTTGTCAGGATGTATTTATTGCTCTTTATTCAAGATATGCGACAAGTAATTAAAGAAAGTAACTTGATTCTCTTAACGCTATGTACGTGCGCGTGCGCGGGCGGTCGTTATTCGTCTCTCTGTGCTTTCCCTTTTCGCCGCGTGAGCTTGGCTGCGGCACCACCTGGGGACAGTGCGGCCAAGTCACTTGACATTCGGCCCTTCCTGACAAGGCATCGTCCCGATGTCTGATGCATCACCTTCCTCGCCGTCGTCGTCGTCATCACTCACACCGTCGAGCTCTGGAGGCATCGAACACCACGGTTTAAGCTTATCCGAGGCATGCACGGTTTCAAGTTTTCGCTGGCTGGTTTGCATGCCATCAACATCCCGTATAAGGTAGCGATCATTACCGAGTACTTCGGCAACAACATATGGGCCTCGGAACTTCGGTTCGAGTTTTCGCGATTCGCCAGTCGCAGGAGGATCGTTCTGTACAACGACCAAATCGTTGACTGCGTAAATGGAGGGCCGTCGATGCTTCTGATCAAAACGCACCTTCCACTTGGAGCGCTGTTCTTGAATACGAGCAAGGGCAGCGTCTCGCTTCTCTTGTATGGGTTGATCCTGATCGTCGTCAATGACCGCTGCCACCATTCGATTATGGACCACGTTGTTAAGCTTGAAATCGAAAATAAGTTCATTGGGGCTATACCCCGTCGTCGTACTTTTCTGGGAGTTGACGGTCCACTGCAAGTTCCTTAGCTGCTCGTCCCATTCTTTCGGGTTAGTTGTCGATGTGCGAAGGTAGTTCAGTATCGTCTGATTTGCTCGCTCGACTTGACCGTTTGCGCGTGGCGTCCGAACAGCTGTTTTAGTGTGGGAGATCCCGTTTTCCTCGCAATATTGGACGAATTGCTTGGAAGTGAAAGCTGTGCCACGATCCGTAACCACACGCGTCGGTAAGCCAAAGTAACAGGAAACATCGTTTAGAGCCTGCAACACTGGTTGAGTTTTGGTGCTACGTACGGCCTTTACGACCAGATATTTGGTGAAAGCGTCGCTGATGGCAATAACGTGTGTGTAGCCATGTTTGCTCTTCACAAACGGCCACAAATGATCGAGATGCAGAAGTCTAAAAGGAATGGGCTCCATGGCTGTGGTATGAAGGTCGCCTTCCGGTTTCCCCCCTTTCGTTTTGTTGTAACAACAGTCAACACAAGACAGGATGTATTCCTTAACGTATTTTCGTGCTCGCGGAAACCAGAAATGTTGTAAAACTCGTTGGAGGGTTTTCTCTACGCTGAAATGCCCCATTTCATCATGGCAGTACTTTACTACCCGCCAGCGTACCGCTTTAGGTACAACAAACAACAGCTTGTCACCATCGCGTCTGTAGAGTCGATTGTTACGCAGGCAGTATTCCCTGCGCAACTGTTTCTCGTCTTGAGTGTCGTCACCGCCTTTCAACCTGGAAATCGTGTTTTGTAGTACGGGGTCCTGCATCTGCATCGTCATCAGCCAATCGTCGTCTACCATCTCGACACGTAGTACAGCATCCGATTCGATAGGCGCCCTACTTAAGGCGTCGACATGAGTCATGCGGGAACCAGCTCGATGGATAATTTCATAGTTGTATTCCATTAAATGCACCCACCAACGTGCAATTCGGGGTATGAGAGGCGTCTTCGCTTTGACTGCGGTAATCGCTGCACAATCAGTAACTACTTTGAACGACTTACCCAGCAAATAAACCCGAAAACGTTTCAATGCTTCCACTACCGCCAGGACTTCCAGCTCGTAACTGTGATATTTGGACTCCGCCTCATTGCAATGACGACTGAAATACATTACCGCCTTCCAAGCACCACCGTCGGTGTTGGACTGCAGAAGCACAGCCGCGATGCCTAGACTGCTTGCATCCGTGTGCACTTCGTGCGAGGCGTTGTAACTATAGAGCGTTAATACCGGATCACTGCACAGTTTTTTAATCAAAGTTTCAAATGCATTTTGTTGGGCATCACCCCACTCGAACTTTTCTGTTTTCGTTATCAGTTTTGTGAGAGGCCGCGAAATTAGCGAATAGTCTTCTACGAACTTTCGAAAAAACCCGGTTAGACCCAAAAACCGTCGTACTTCGGTCTGCGTTGTCGGTATTTTAAAATGTTTTATTGCTAGCACTTTACATTCACCAGATCTTATGCCATCACCGTTTATCTTATGCCCAAGAAACTGGATTTCTTCCGCGAGAAATCTACACTTATCCAAACGCAACGTCAAACCATGTTTTTCAACCACTTGTAGAAACTCGTTTAGTTTGCCTAACCCCTCTTGAACTGAGCGGCTCGGGATGATTACATCATCAAGGTACGCGATAATATTTTGTAGTTTGCATTGTTCGATAAGCCTACCCATTGTTTCTTGGAAAACGGCAGGTGCGTTTACCAGCCCGAACGGCATTCGGTTATACTCATAATGTCCGTCCGTTGTGACGAACGCGGTATATGGCTTCGATTCTTCGTCCACCTCGATTTGGTGGTAACCCATTTTAAAATCGAGAGTAGTGAAATATCTGTATCCGGACAGTTGTGCAAAAAGTTCATCGATAATCGGCATTGGAAACGGCTGTTTCACAGTAATGTTGTTTAATTGTCTGTAATCTACGCACATTCGGAATTCGTGATTTTTCTTTTCGACCAATACGATTGGGGACGCGTACGGTGAGTTCGACGGGCGTATGATTTCACTTTGCAACAAATCGTCGATTATGTCTTTAACTATCGGACGTCTCGCAAATGGTAAACGGTACGGTTTCATGTTGATCGGCACCTCCGATGATAACTTAATTTTCATTTTGGTCAAGTTCGTTCTACCCACGGCACCCGATTCGGCTGCGAAGCACTTCTTGTATTTATTTAGCATCCCGTTTAGATCCGCGAAGTCTCCGTCAGTAATTGTCGATACCGTGTTCGTGTCTTTCCTGACCAGCCAACACTCTTCGCCGTCGAGTACGAATTGGCGACCTTTTGTGCGCAAAACGTCAATACCGACGAGAACTGGATAATCAATCATGGCGTCATCCACGATCAATATATCAGTCTCACAATCATTCCCATCAATTTTAAGAATGGCTTTCATTTTCGCAACACATTGATATTTCCCGCCGCCGAAACCTTTCAGCAACACACTGCAGTCCTCTTTCGGACCAAGCCTTTCCGCGAATGTTTTCTGCACCAACGTACGCTTGCTACCCGTGTCGATTAACGCGTTTGCCTCAACACTATTCACTTTGATTTTTTTAATTGTATATGAATTTTCATCATTGTCAACCGCGTTGCAATTCGATATTGCTTTTCGTCCGCACTCATTTGCTTTGTGGCCCGTTTTTCCACAATATTCGCACCTCACTTTCCGCTGTGGGTCTGGACAATTTCTCGAAATGTGCCCTCGTTTGTTGCAATTATAACACACGACCGCGTTTTTATCTTTTCCAGCCGATGCTGGGTCGGAATGCGTTTCCGTGTCCGTTTTAGTGTCCATTTTCGTATTCGCATAACGTACATTAACCGAATTATACGCGCAATAGTTTACGATGGCGTTCAGCAGTTCATTGCATGAAACGTAGTAATTAATCGATAAAATTCTTTTTAGATCATTATCATTGATCCCGTTTATAATGTATTTTATAATGGACTGGTCGTCAAGTCCACCACGACGGCTTACGGCCAGCACTCGGTAGTAGAACGTTTCTGGCGACTCGTTTGCGTTCCGGCGCGTACGCATCAATTCGATGTGCACGTCTGCAACATTAACTCGCGACGGAAATTCGCGCAAAAATGCCTCGACAAAATTTGTCCAATTGGTGAATACCTCTGGTATCGAATCCACCCACAACTTTGCTGCCCCCTGCAGCTTTGTTTGTACCGCGAAGAGTAACACCTTGTCACCCCAGCCGTATGCATTTCGCAACTGCTCAATGCGCCCCACAAACTGTGTTGCCGACACATTTTTTTCTGCTGGGTTGAATGTCGGTAAGATTGAAATCACGTCATGGACGTTGCCGAAGTGATTGGCAACGCCATGATATACATCGTTCTGCGCAAAACGCTGCGCCGGCGTAACAAACGCATTCTGCCACCCATACATTGGCATCGTGCCGTTGCCACAAACCGTTACAGGCGCCGCAGCAGCCGCGTCACACTGATTCACGCTTCGGCCTATACCGTTAGCCGACTCCACTCCGTTATGTTGAAACCGCAAGTTCAATGGCGGAGAAAACTCCGCTTCACCAAATTGATGCACATTGTTCTGCGCAAAACTTTGCGCTGATGTAAGAACAGGGTTCTGGCACACATACACTGGCATCGTGCTGCTCCTGCATAGCGTCGCAGGTACCGTAGCAGACACACCGCACCAATTCACGTTTCGGCCCACGCCGTTGACCGAATTTTCAACTGATAGAGGATGACAAACCGTAACAACCCCTTCGTTTAGCACTTCGCGCATCGACGGAAAAGTATTGCGTACCGTTGCAACTACTTCCTCGTTCCGTAAATCGTTCTGACATAGATTTCGCACCGCACTGTTTATAACGTTTTCACCCGATTGCACCCCACAAGACGTTAGTGGCGCCGTATATGAAATTGGAACAGGCGATGAGGAACTCATTGGCTCCATTTCGTAACCACTTTCGCCCAACGCACTCGAATAACAATCTTTTTGCTGCTCTTGCAGTCTTTCAATTAGATCTGCCTTACTTCCTGTACACGGCAGCCCGAGATCGCGTAACCGTTTTTTCAAGTTCGCGACGTTGCAACTTTTCAGCTCAACTGCCCGTTCGCGTCGGTTCATGTTTTCCGGGAAACAAACACACAAAACAAATTTTCTCAAAACGTTTCTTTTTCGTTCGCAGATAACGTGGATAATCGCACTTCTGAATTTGTCAGGATTTTGTCAGGATGTATTTATTGCTCTTTATTCAAGATATGCGACAAGTAATTAAAGAAAGTAACTTGATTCTCTTAACGCTATGTACGTGCGCGTGCGCGGGCGGTCGTTATTCGTCTCTCTGTGCTTTCCCTTTTCGCCGCGTGAGCTTGGCTGCGGCACCACCTGGGGACAGTGCGGCCAAGTCACTTGACACTATTCTATCAAAAAATTAATTTAAATTTTATATCCTTTCGCAACGACTTGACGAGTACTTCCGTTAGCATCATTATGCGACAAAATTCCAAATTAAACATTTCCCGCTGCATTTCACCTCGCTCCCCCATAAATGAACACCACCCACCACTCGAGTTGCGTTTTTGTTAGTTTGCTGCTTTTGTGTGCTGCCTGCAAAAACCCGGAAGCTTGTTTTACGAACTTTAAGCTACAATGGCAGTTGTTATTGTTGCTGCCGCTTTATTTTTGTTGTTTTCATAGTAAGCAGAACTTGCTAAGGATATCGCAGATATTATAAAATATAATACACTCAGCTAGTGCGGTGCACACTTGCCGCGTCACCCGCCACTTGGCGCTGTTTCTTTCTCCGATTGTGGTGGCTTTAGAAGGAATTTTGCCCAAAACGCAAAGAAAGACTAACGAACACCAAAATCGCTATGTCCATTAAGAAGAGATTGTTAAGGCTGCGGCGGGAAGAGACTTAGCTGGGTCTTTTTCTCCTTTGAGCATTTTAGATGCAGTAATGAAGGTTGGCGTAAACGCGACCAATTGTGTCCTTCGACAAGCTAGGAAACTGAAAACTTATACATAATTTGTTGCGTTCTTTATTGACAAAATGGTAGGGGGTGCCATCAACAATTGCATTTTAAAACTATTTAAGTTTTTGTATTTAATTTTTTATTTATTTATTTAGCCAATAAATAATTGTCCTTACTGACTATAGGAAGTATTAATAAATATAAACTACAATTGACTTAAACTATTTAACAATAAACCAGGAACTTAACTACGAGACACCAATCCAAAAAAAAATACATTCAAACTGTGTAATTGCGATATGTGCATTTTTTGCGCAGCGCAACGTGGCGTATGAGTTAATTATAACACTTAACGTGGCGTATGATTGGTGTCTTAAGCAAATTTGTTGGTCGTCAAAATATCTACAAACTTGCCGAAGACAGTAAAGCGATATTCGGAAAGATTTAGGACCTATTAGCATTTAAACGTTCGAAGACTTAAGCGACGAACTCGACTAAAATGAGCAAACTTAAAAGACGGATTTATCTTAAACTAGAGCCAATCCAGCCAAACGGCTGGTGGATCTCAACTCAGTATACCTATAGAAAAGGCCCTCAGTAGGTCCCCCCATGTCTGAATTTTTGAGGGTAAATTTCACGCACAGTGTTATTATTTTGAGACATTTTTTTTTACGTTACTTCATAACTTTAATTTATGATTTTTTGTTATTTACATTGCCGATAACTATTATTTGAAAGAACATTTTTTTACGTTGCTTCATAACTTTTATGAAAGAAATTAATTTGTTTTACGTTGCCCGACCACATTTGGAGTATGAATTGATTTTTATGTGTTAGTTGTTGGTGGAAATTAGGTTTCTGCAGTTAATTTGCGTTTGTCAATTTAAAACAATTAAATTTCAATTCATATTCAAAATGTGGTAATTCAACGTAAAGAATTTTGTTTTCAAAATAATAGTTATCGGCAACGTAAATGAAAAAAAATCATAAATAAAAGATATGGAGCAACGTAAAAAAAAATGTCTCAAAATATTCCAAAATACTATACTTATTACTTATAACAAATATAGGGTGTTTTTTTTAGAGGTTTGTTTTTTGAATAGAGATAAAACTGGCATTTTGTGGTCAAATCTGGCAACTCTAATGTCATTTATGTTCAGTTTGGTTTGCCATTTCATCATGAACAGGTTGACAAAAGAACAACGCTTGCAAATCGTGCAAATTTATTTCGAAAATAATGGTTCAGTTCGCGAAGTTTACCGCAAGCTCCGTCCATTTTATGGTCGACATAATCGTCCATCAGAGCAATTAATTCGCCACCGTGCACCGGTATAGAGCCATGATAACCGACTATTTTGTTCCCGAATTGGATGGCATGAATGTGGATGAGTTGTGGTTCCAACAAGACGGCGCTACATGCCACACAGCGCACGTCACAATCGATTTATTGAAGGAAACATTCGATGAGCGCATAATTTCGCGGAATGGACCTGTCAATTGGCCACCAAGATCGTGTGATTTGACACCATTGGATTATTTTCTTTGGGGATATGTGAAGTCGCTCGTCTACGCCAACAAACCAGAAACGTTAGGGGACTTGGAAGCCAACATTCGTGGCGTTATTGCCGACATACGGCCCCAAATGCTCGAAAAAGTGGTTGAAAATTGGACCTGTAGAATTGGCTTTATTCGAGCCAGCCGCGGCGGCCACATGCCCGAAATCATATTTAAACATTAATGGCATAAAATTATCCTTCCAATAAAGCCAAATTGATGGACATTAAAACGATTTTCTTGTGTTTTATTTCAATTCGAAGTTCTATACCTCTAAAAAAAACACCCTATATGTGTAACGCTTTCGTTATTCGAGGGCACACAATTTATGATTGCGACAAAAAGTCAACTACTTTTGCTTTCATGGTGCAGGCCTGGTGCAAGACTGCATAAACTCCGTCCCCCTTCCTCCCCTTCCCCTTTCCTTCTAGAAAAAGAGCTCTAAACGCACAACTCGCTCCTCTACCTTTTTACTTCACCTTCCTTCAGTGTGAGGCACACACTGTCCATAGAAGGCGACGTATTCTTCTTGTAAAAGAAGCCAGCAATTAAACTGCAAACAGTTTGCTTCGTTTTCAACAAAAACAACAAGAACAACAATTTACAACAATCACAGCAACTACACCTGTAGTGGCAATGGCAAACCACTTTTGAGGCCCTTCACACACACTCCAAAACCCAGAGGGAATGGAGTGAAAGGATGAAAGGACTTTTTTGTTGTTGTCACACATGGCAAACATTCAAAGTCGCTTAACTGGAGGTGGCGTTTTTCGGTGACTTCTACGGCTGAATAATTTTTCGTGTGCCATCGCGTGTTTGTTTCCGTAAGTGTTCATGTGTGCGTGTGTGCACGGTGTAGCGCTGCTTGCTTGCTTAATTATTATTATGATGACATAATGAATAAATTATTTGCCGCTGCATAGCGATACTTTCGGTCGTAAGCACCAAACTCGAGACTATTTGCCGATTGCAGGCGTGCAGTCGATCGAGTCCAATGGTGGCGTGCTCGGTCGCACGAAAGTCATTGTGTCCGGTCGTAAAAGTTGTTCAAATGCGCCTGGATGTATGCCATGTTATTTGCGTTAACGTCAGGCGTTGTGCTGCTTGAGAATTACGAACGCTCACACTTATTTTTATAGGAACGAGTGCAACTCCTTCTTCATTCAGCACACAAACGAAAACAATACTTATTTGTATGTATTGTTCGGTATTGTTAGTGAAAATGTGGCGTGAAAGTGCTGCACTAACATAAATATCATCAATATTTATTAGATACATTTTGATTTTGGACGTTAAGGTTATGTACTAATATGCTGCGTAAAAGCGGTCGCCAAGATAAATGCCTAGAATCGTATACTAGAGGGCCAGGGCTGACAATTACGATTCAATTAACACCAAACAAGTAAATATTTTTGGTAGCTATTTTTCACAATGTGCGTCATCTCGTTGGCGCTTTAGGTCACGTTGGACCGTCACTTAGAGGATGATGGGTCTACATTATAATTTTTGACATTTCGAAACTGTTTTGTGCCAATGATAAAACGTGGAGAGTGAAATTGCCTATGAAAAAGCTTAAGGTATCATGGCACGTTAGAAAGAGGAATTTTTAATGATTTACAAAATTATTTATTTTTCCGCTCCTTTATTATCAATCTTTTTGAAATTTTTGTACAATATATTGAAGGTTTAAGGAACACAAAAAATTATTTTTTAGCATATTGTCTCTTATATAGGTGGAGCTCCATTACGGACACTTAATCTCCGGATTCACTTGACCGATTTAAAAAAATGTTTTTAGTTCTTTTTATTAACTTATTTTTTACAAGAATCCACCACAATATTGAAGAAAGATTTTTAATTTAAAGTACTTTTTCTGGGGAAAAAGGTGAAAAACGCAGTAAATTTTTTTTTTGACACTTTTTTTTAAAAAGCTTTTTATTTTTAGCGTTTCTTAAATTTTTTGGTGAATTCCTGTGTCCGAAAGCTTAATAATTATGAATCTTTTTTGTTTTTTGTTTCAGATTAGCCAATCCGGAGATTAAGTGTCCGTAATGGAGGATGTGTTTTTTTTTCTACGCGACTTCAGCTCCATCTATATAAGAGACAATATGCTTTTTGTGTTGCTTAAACCTTCAATATATTGTAAAAAAAGATTCAAAAAGATTGATAATAAAGGAGCTGAAAAATAAATAATTTTGTAAAACATTACAAATTCCCCATTCTAACGTGCCATGATACCTTAAACCATTCTGTTCAAATTTACGGAGAGATCTGCTTGAATTATTTAAAATTCCTCTGCGCTGGCCTGTTAGATTAGATCAGGTTTATAACAACACTATTTTATGGTATTACCTTTTAGATCTTTTGTGATCCTCGAATGGTTCATAAGATTAGGACTATCTTATGTATGAAACCTCTGCCAGTCCGATGCATGCTTACGAAAATCAAAGAGATGCAGTTGAAGGGGGCAACTCTTGCCCAAGATATGAGCTGCAATGATGTGGTTGCTGAGGTGTCGAAGGACATATCCTATATTCAATGATAGGTAATTCGGAACTCGAACCCAAACCAATCCTCATGTACGTGGTACAACGTGGGTCAACTTCCATACTTTTCAGTTCTTTTACCATTTACTGACAACACACCTATTGCCTCTTAATACATCGCTGAATCTCAGCACACCTCCACATCTCAGCCACAGCTGGTTGGCTTAAAACACACACATATGTCTGAAAAAAAACATAATTTTCTCGCTGTGGCCTCGCACAGCTGATTCGGCAGCTGTCAAATGAAATGACTGTCAAATTTGATGCAAAAAATTGTAGTAGCAAAATGGCGCTTGCGCATTATGGGCCAACAACAAAAAAATGTAACACATGTTCTGGCCACTGGCAGTGCGCACTGGCCAACAAAAACATCGCACGACTGCGAAGGGTGAAAAGGGCAGCGAGCGCTTATAAGAGGGCTGCTGAAAAAATCGGCTCTGCCATCCATCAGTACCAAGCGAACTGTGAGCTCACAAGCAAGTCGACGGCGATTCAGCGAAAGAGCCAAGTAATTTATTCAAGTCCAAGCAAACCCGGTTAAACAGCCCGTTGCCCAACAGCAAAGCGCCTTTGCCCAAAGCAGCAAGCCGACCCGCAGCCGATTCCCTCGTGGGAATTGAAGTCCATTCCAAATAAATAAAACACCGAAAACACGCAGCCAAGCGAGAAAGTTTTCACTGCGCAGCAAAAAGCAGTTATTGTCGCTGGTTAAACGCGAAAAAAGCAAATCTCTCATAATTTCTGGCTTTGGGAAAAAGTTTTCCAGCTTCCTGCAAGTGCAAATTGCGGAAGGGACGGTGGCAGAAGTGGTAGCAGCAGCGCAACGAAAGCGAGGAAAAATCAATATCCGTCTAAAGTTTATTTCGGTTTCAGTGTAATAAAGGAACTGCAACTTTTTTAGCCAAGAACCGAACTCTTTCGAGCCAAATATCCAAATCGCAGCTAATTTCCATGCAATAGCCGTTTTTCCTTTTTCGACAAAAACCCAAAAAAGTCAAGACTGTATATTTGTGTATATGCTTTTTAGGTTATGTACGCTTAGTACCAGCCAATAGAATCTCGAGCAAATATTAAGTGAAAATAAATAAAAACAACAAATACCATAGCGGCCATTACAGCTGAATTCAAGCATTATTGATACAAAATCCTTGAATGTGAAAAAGTCCATTTTTGTGTTTAGTGCATAAGTGAACGTAAAACGTAGAACATTTTGAGCATTTTTTCGTAATACTATAAAAAACCCCAACTAAACAAAGCGCAAATTTGCTAACCAAAAATCGCCAAAACAAAACAACAACAACAAAAACAGCAACTTGAAATATTCAAATATAGACAAAATAAGAACTACATAAAAGCTTCTTCTTCTCCATCCATAGTTAATGCTAAATCTACAGAAAGTAGCAAAAAATTCGCTTGCTATGCGGTATTCGTCAAAAATCAAGATTTAAGCAGCAATTAAGGTAAATATAATTTCTCCTTTTGAACAGCACTTTTTTCGATTTTCCACAAGTCTGTGCCATTGCTGAAATTATCGAATTTTCCCATTTGCCCTACTGAGCAACTTCACCCTGTCTGTCTCCTCCCTCGCACTCGACCAAGCGCCGTGGTGTATGCGTCAAGCAGCTGCAACGGGCCCTTCGTTCCAAGCTCCTCCGCTCTGCCGTCGCATGCGGTCCTCTCCGACAGTTGTGGCCTCTGGTGCGAAAAATCGAACACTGCGTACAGCCCACTTTTCGCTGCCAGCCGCTTAACCCAATGCGGCTTTTGCCATAACCTTCCGCATCATTCATGCACTCATCCAACACCTTTTATGCAGACGCACACACACACATATGCACGCGCACGCATACACACGCACCAGCCGTTGTACGGCTGACAGTCGAGCTGAAACAGTGCTGGTCAAAACTGGGCCTGTGTGCGTGTGCCGTGGGCCAAATCAGCTGTTCGGTCACCCGGTCGTATTATTATCCAATACGTTTCGTTGTTGTTGTTTGTTGTGTTGTATGAAGAAACTGAAAAATCGATAGACCCTCCCTTGCAGCCACCCCCTCTTCGCTTGCCGTACGCCGTACAGGCAAATCAGATGGTTCAATGTTGGTCCAACGGCTCACAAACTTTGGCGATGTTTCTGGTGCTCCCCGTCGTGAGCTGTCACACGAAAGCAGCTGTTTCGGTTGACAGCTGTAAACGAAGGCACGAACTGCAGCCACAGAGAGCAGAAGAGAGCACACACACATTTTATACTGCCAGATTATGTAAAATGGTTGTGAGAGCGAAAGCGTTAAGCCGGCTTTTGCAGATGGTGGGCGCAATTTAACACCTTAACCTTACTTTGTTCTAACGGTATTTGAGAGCAGGCCAATAACAAAACAGCGCTCTTCATATGTTGGCTCTTTCGCGTTCTATTTAAAATCAACAACACTGCCGGTGTCTTCAGTCGCAAGACTGCTCCGCGATAGGTATTTCGGGAGGGTTTTTATGGCTGGGGTGGGGTGGGATAGAATGGAATGAAAAGTTTGGCGTTTGTTTAGAAAGAGGTGTTATTTTCAGGGCCCGAAAGTAACTGTTATTTTACAATTTTCAAATCAAAAAGGCATAACGAAAAAATTGTCGGTAGACGAATATCAAACGCCTTTTAAATGTTTGACTTTTACTATAAATGTTAAAATTAAGTATTATTTTGTGCCTTTTATCATTGCAGGCAAAAATAACTGTTACTTTTTACTTTTATTTTATTAGTAAAAAATAACAGTTATTTTGTGACTTTTATTTTTTCCGTCAAATATATCAGGCAATTTGAATTTTTCCAAGGCCGTTTCACCGACTAAAACATTATTGATACAATTTTTTTCGTCGCACAAGTCTTATAGCTCAGAATATGAGGTCTGCTGAGACGAAAAAATTTTATCAATAGCTTTTTAGTCGGTCAAATAAATAAATAAATAAATATTTGACCGAAAAAATAATTCACAAGATAACTTTTATTTTTGTCGGGAAAAATAAAAGTTAAAGCATATCAGTTAAAATCTGACTTTTTTGATAAAAACCATAACCGGTACGGTCGCTGGTTATTTTAATTAAACAAAAAGGAGTACAAACTCTGAGGTTATCAAATGTCCTGCTTCTGCTTTTCGACAACTGACAAACGGTTCTTTTGATGAAATTGTTTTATATCTTTGTGTTGAATCTGAAGATCTCGGTCGGCAATTAAAGTCTCCATTTCGAGAAATTACTCGCAGTTTTTGCTGAAGATTAAGTCCACAGATTACAATCCACAACCATAGCATAGATTTTAAGCCAGAAAAGTCTGTCAACTTCGTTTGGTAACACATTGTAAGCACGGCAAGTGTTGAAACAACAGCGTTTTCGAAAAAGCTCGTCAGCCCCAAAGTTGTTCCAAACTGTCGCTCATATGTTGGGAGAGGTGTTCACATCTCTGGGGGTTTTTGAGCATCATTGAAAAATGTAATATGGAATATCGTACTCACGATATCTTCTCAATTTAGGTACTTCACAATTTCGCTGTACATCGATCCATATCTAAAAACCCTTAGGAGGTTTTTACGTGTCAAATGCCATCAAAATTGCAACTAAAAATGAATGAATATTAACATGACACGTCTTGTTGAAACACCTTGCATTACCCATTAAATTGTCCTCTGCATCTAAATAGGCCGATCCGGCGATCGGTTTTGTGGACTTTAACTTTTTCATATTTTTTACATTTCACCATTATCCAACCCCCTCCGAACAATGATGACAAACTTCTTCGTTGACATGCTGCAAGCTAGAAATGTTTCACTATTCATTCTAAATTAAAGCTTAGATTTATTGCTTGTACCGGATAAATAATTTCAGTTATATTTCGTGGTTTTCTCATTAAGTTTCGAACCACAAATTTTACACGGCTGTTGAAATGGCGCATATGTGGATGACTCATATGTAAATTTATTACAATGCACACATTTTCACACAGAATTTATTCATATACTAAATATAAATTAATCGTCAACTTTAATTTCTCTATATTTTCTTGGGCACATTCGAGTTATAAATTAATTAATTTTTTGTTTACTATGATTCCTGTTCCTTGCGGTTCTCTGTTATCGAACGCATTCTATGTGAAGTGGTCCAATATATGAAGCCATCTACATTGTTCGACAAAATATTGCCCTCTTTTCATGAATTTTCGCACAATCGCCACAAAACTCAAATGTTTACACACTGTGTGTTTTTTATTAAGGCTTGGACCAGAAATGTCGGCATCAAATGACTTTTGGCCAAATCCAACCCTCCGCCAAACCAAACACCCAACAATTTATGCTTTCCTTGAAAATTATTATGCTGCCTTTTGTGTAATTGATGACGCATACAAACACACCAACAAAGTGTGTGGCAGTGACAGAGGGTTTTTGTTAATTTTGCGGCAGCACAAGTGGCCATTAAAAACAATTCAAACGCTCAAAATGCTTGTTTCGCTCAGAAAAATTCTGCTCCGACAAATAAGTAGTTGTGACATCTTCATTTGGGCTTTTCGTTATTCACAAAACAAGCCGCAATAGTTAAGCCATTAAGAATGGCAGATTGCGATTATGCATTTCAACGCAAATTGCGGCAAATTGAAAATCATTTTCGGCGCTACTCCAATTCGTCGCCGACTTGGAGTCGCCGATTGCTGTCACTGCACTTCAATGAACTCCATTCGGGGCTGTTGTTGCTGCTGTTGACGCTGCTTTAATGTTTTTATTCTTCCAGCCAGCTGTCTGCCAGCCTGGCGTACGGTCTGTTTGTCGGCCGCCGTTCTTCCAATACTCCAACGTACAAAACAAAACACAAACATGAAAAATGAAGACTACAACAAAATAAATTTGAAATAGTTCGCCGGGAAGTTTGCCGATTTGCCACCTCTCTTCCACTGGAAATTGCGTAATTTTTCGCCAACATTCCAATGGCTTCCTGGCGCCTGCGACCAGGCGCTCGGCGGTCGGCGCTCGGCCATCGGCGCTCGTGTGTGCTTGTGTTGATTTCTGCATTGGGCTCGTCAGCGTCCTGTCGTGCTGTTGCCATCAGTCGTCTTGCAGTCTTCGCTTGGACTACTTTGAGCAATTTCGAGCTACACACAGTCGAGCGAAAAAAGGAAACGGAAACGGACTTTGGTTCTTTGGCCCTCCCGCGGTAAACGAGAATAAGAACCACTAAAGGTGGTGAACATCGTTCGGTGTGTTTATCGCTCGGTGCGTCGTGCGCCTAACAATAAGTATATATTTTTATTTCGTGTGAATAGAGATTAGACTGTGTGGTAGATTTCAGCGAAATCCGGGATGAACCATTTGAAATACTTGTGCACTTGAACAGAGCTCAAGAGTTCTTAGCGTGTGCGAAAAGTTGTGTGAACAGATTTTCAATTGTGTGACAATAATCTGATGCAATATGTGTGTGTTTTGAGTTATTGCGTTTCGAATGACTGCAACGGAAATGAAGAAAAAGAAATCGTTTCCGTATTTCGGAAATTTTGCTGATTCAAAGTGTTATCTTTGCTTATCTTTAGCACAACAAAAAACACTTTTTTCTGTTGCATGGAGTTTTTCTACTGTTTCTTACTAATTTGGGTGCGCTGATTTCGAATCTGTCCTCAGATTTTTTCTAGCAGCTCGAGTTAGTGAGATATAGGAACCGTGTCATTTTTTCACTTTTTCCTCTACTTTTTCCATATTTTTGATCGTAATTTCTAAACCAAAAAACGGATTGACATGATTTCCGGCTTCTTTTCCGATGCAACCTATTTTTATAAGTTTTAAAATTCCGCGGTAATTGGACCTCAAAGTCGGAAAATATGGAATTTTAAGGCGTTTTCTTTGATGGTCAGAAACATGCACATTTTTTGTAAATAAATTAACGAGTTAGGTGTATAATGAAAGCCGACACATCAAGCAATACAACACAGCCAAATTATTTGGCGGCATACACATTCGCATCGAAATAATAGCGAAAATGTAGTATAGACTAGTATAGTATTTTCATAACTTTTCATACTTTTTCCTTAAAAAAGCCTCAAAATATGCTCTTTTATATGTTCCATTTATAGTCTGAAATACAAGCAAAAAACAAAAATATTTTGAATTGCTCGAAACAAAAAAAATTAAAAACTTTGCATATTTTTAGGCCCCAAATTTTTTAAGGAAAATTTATGAAAAGTGATGAAAATAGCTATGGTACATTTTTGCTATTATTTCGATGCGAATGTGCATTCCGCCAAATAATTTGGCTGTGTTGTATTGTTTGATGTTTCTTTTTAAGATATACATACACTTCGTAACTTG